>OZ014525.1:319354797-321754797 GCA_963966055.1 Lathyrus aphaca
GGACAAGCTGAATCATGGACTCAACAACAACCGCCTCCACCAAACACACAAATACAAGCGGAACCTCGACCACCTGGTGGTAGAGTTCGAAGACGGGGTCATCCCCGTGGATGTGGTACTGGGGGGCAGTTAGATCGGGCGGGACATTAGTTTTTGTAATGTCGTTCTTGAATTATTAATAAGAATTTTCTTTTACTTTATATTTCGTTTTCTCATATTCTCTAATTTTCTTTTATATCAATAATTTTCTTTAAATATAATTTTATTTCATATTATAATTTTCCTTTATATATATATTTATAAAAGAAAAAAAATATATATATATAAGTATAAGTATATATATATATAAGTATATATATATATATATATATATTTATATATATATATATATATATATATATATATATATATATATATAAGTATTTACTTATACATACATATATATATATATATATATATATATATATATATATATATATATATATATATATATATATATATATATATATATATATATATATATATATATACATATATATATATATATATATATATATATATATGTATAAGTAAATATATATAAGTATATATATATATATATATATATATATATATATATATATATATATATATATATATATATATATATTTACTTATATATATATATATATATATATATATATATATATATATATATATATAACACAAAAATATCAAAAACCTTAAATCCAAAAATTCAAAAATCAACATATACACATGCATCAATCCATTTGGCGAATTGGTACATGAAAGTACACTCATTCGCCAAATGGTATGGCGAATCCATGCAAATCTTCACATGTTCTTCAACCCATTTGGCGAATTGCACCAATATTACACATATTCTTCAATCCATTTGGCGAATGCATTACCAAACTATGTTAGTTTGGTAAGTTTTTTCAAATATATGTTATTTTGGAAAATAATTTTATAAAGTATGTTATATTAAAAAAAAAATCCATATTCAAAACTAAAATCAACAAAATCAATTTTATTCTTCAAATGGATAAAATGTTCAGTCTTGATAGATTTACTCAACACATCTATAAGTTCTTTTTTAGTGTTACATTGAATAATTATGAGCTTAATTGTGCAGAAAATATAATTTTGTGTTAATGTGCTTGCTCCTTCATACATAATTGGATTCTTGTAAAAACTTAAGGCTGATTTGTTGTCAATCATCAACTTCACAGACTTGCTCACCTTGATCTTCAGATTCTACAATAAGTTCAGAGCTCAAACAGCTTGACACGCAGACAAAGCACCTGCAATGTACTCAGCTTCACATGTTGACAATTCAACCATTGGTTGCTTCTTAGAGCACCAAGAAATGGGATCTCCCAGATACTTGAAGAAATATCCAAAAGTATTTCTGTTGTCAACTCTGTCTTCTGACCAATCAGAGTCAGAATAGCATATCAGCTCGGAATCATATTTAGCATCTCAGAAGAACAAAACTTCATACCTCAGAGTCCCCTTAATATACCTTAATATCGTGACAACAGCTTGGTAATGTGACCACTTTGGTTTGTTCATAAACCTACTCACTATTCCAACTACATAGCAGATGGCAGGTCTGATATTGTAGAGATGTCTCAACGAGCCCACCAACTGTTTAAAAGTTATAGCATCTATATCATCATCCTCAACATCAGAATGTAGCTTGTGATTTGTTTCAGTGGGTGTGATAGTAGACTTGAAATTTATAAGCTCAAGTTCATACTTCAACTAATATAAAATTATACCCTTATTAGAGTACAAAATTTCCATCCCTAGAAAATATACCATATTTCATAGATCAATCATCTCAAACTCATTCATTGACACCTTCTTGAATTTAATTATCTCATCTAAGCAACTCCCTATTAGTAATATGCCATCAACGTAAAGACACACCAGAATCATATTACTATTAGATGCATACTGGACATAAACATTATACTTCATCTCACATTTTCTAAATCTTTAAAGTTTGAAAAATAAATCTATTTTCAAATTCCAAGCTCTATGATCTTGTTTCAGTCCATACAAGGCTTTATGCAACTTGTACACCATCCCTTCCTGATTATTTTCACAAATCCACGAGGTCGTGATACATAAACTTTCTCTTGTAAATGACCATTCAAAATGAAGATTTCACATCTAAATACATGAGAGACCAATTTCTTTTAGCAGTTATAGCAATCAACAGTCTGATGGTTTCATGCTCAACTATAGGTGTAAACACTTCAAAGTAATCTAATCCAAATTTATGTATAAACCCTCTAACTACTAACATTGCTTTGTGTTTTCCAATGGATCTGTCTGGATTCAGTTTCAACTTCTAAACCCATCTCACATTGAAGGCTTTCTTATTCTTTAGAAGCTCAATTAACTCCCAAGTTTTGTTTATTTTTATAGCCTCAAGTTCTTATTTCATGGCTTTCAACCACACTTTCTTCATGAAAGATTTTTCAGTGCTGACTAGTTCAGATTCTACCAACATGACATATTGAATGACTTCCCTATTCAAATTCTATCTTAGTATGTTGCAACATGTCAAACTCTGCAAATCTTCTTGATATCCGTTTGATTCTTTGTGGTATATGAACTTGTTCAAAATATTCTTCAGATGCTGGAACAGTATCAAATGCTATACTACCTTCAAAGGTTGGACTACCTCCAGAGGCATGACCACCTTCATAAGTATGATTACCGCCAGAGTCTGGATCATCATTAGAATCAAGATCAGAATCACCAATGTAACACCTTGTATAATATATACCTAGAATAATATCATACAAGTGTTTGTTTGGTAGTGACACCATCATAAGTGCCTAATAGCATAATTCACATTCTTGACCAATTCTAAAAATAATAAAAAAATATGGTACAAGACATGGAAATTATACTAAAACAAAAATACTAAGATCAATACAATATCCATCATTGTACAAAAGATAAATACACATCGGAAAAACTAAGTTTATGCTTCACTTGAAACATATCGAGCATAGCTCCACTTGTAAACCAAACCTGCAAAAGAAACCTGAAAAGCAACAACAATAGTGGGGTGAGATATCAACATCTAAGTGAGTTCCCTATCTTATGGATTATCTCGGCTTTACAAGTTTCTAACAACATCTACTCAAGTCGGGGGAAAACCTAGACCATGAGTTCACAATCTCACACTCATAAGGAAACGTGTCTTGAGTTAAACAACTCGAAAAGTATGACTAATCAGGAAACCACGAGGCATCCCCTATTCCTGTCCTTTTCTAGTCTAGAAGTTGGCACGAGTCATAGATCCTTGTATTTACTTGGCATATGAAATGGATTCGGATTGAAGGGTTGTTAACCTTACAATCGTCACTTCACATGGGCCATAAACCCCCACAAGTCTCTTTACCCGTAGGCTCCATTCGTACTACATGCGGGAATCAAACCTGCCAAGTACTACATGCGTACATTCCAGAGGAGCCCCTGGATCACGAAATGACATTCTCAGGGAAAACGATTTTGATTACGTGATTTCACTCAAATGGGAATGTATAAAAAATATTCATAAGGTCACAATACCTTTTCCACAAGTAACACGCCCAGACGGGTTCACACACATGTTCCATATAGTGTCTCACTCACCACTAGACCATTACTCGACTAAGACACTTCTCTAAGCATCGAACGTCCGAAAATCACCATCTAGTTTATATCAAATTTCTAGTCACAACTAGGTTCTACTATTGATATGTGGTAAAGTTTTCTCACTCTACTTAACTCATTTTAATTAAGCAGTCTCAAGATTATAATTGGATTAACATGCATACTCATATGACATATCACAATACATAATCATAAATCCTCCAAATATCATAAATGAAATAATTCCACACCATTATCAATATATTCACTTTTCATTAGATAGAGCATTGCAAGAGATTTTTACCGATATAAAGAACGCTTCAATCGGACACCCGAGTCAAAAGTTATGGATGTTTTAAGAAAAGAAAAACATTTGAAACACTGCCAGGGGCGCCCGACGATCATCATTTCGCTCGGCAGTGCACCAATACCTGTTGCTTCTCCTGGCGATCGTAGTGGCGCAAGCCCAATCTCAGAAAAATTTCAAGACAAAGAATTTATTCTCATCGCCTCCTACTTTCGTCCGACGGTCAAGCTTCATCACCCGACGGCTTACACCAGAACCAGAATTTGAGTTCTGCATTTTAGGGTTCCCAAAACACATCCAAATCACATTTCCACCACTAAAACTCCAAATAGTAGTAAAACAAGTCATATAGGTCTGATACATGTGTTACCCGATTATTATAACCGACCAACCTTTCGCATTTTAACTGCCAGATTCAAAGATTTGCAACATTAATCATTTTCTCATAATATTATACCTAGCTCTAGAACTTGAGAAGTTTTACAACTAAATTCTCTAACTAGAACCCACCTTGCAAATTAAGAGAAGTTTGATGAAGATTGATGATCCAAGTTTTTCCTCTTCTTAGGTTTTCTTTCTCTTCTTTCTTTTCTTTCTCTCATTTTCTCTTCTCTTTTTCCTCTTCTTCTCTTACCAATTTTTCTATCTTTTTCTTTCTTTTCCAAAATATCTATATATACATATATAACTAATATATATATATATATATATATATATATATATATATATATATATATATATATATATATATATATATAATCCAATGATATAAAATATCGCTAGTTGATATTTTATCGTCCAACACCAATTGCTCAATTATTAGAGTTACCAAAAATATCTCTAATGTACCAATTAATAAAACCTCAGGGTCGAATAATATTAATCAATTAATTTGAGTTCAACAATTGTGCTAATTATCTTAACAGATAATTCTCGGAGCATACTGAAATCCAATTGAGTTTATTTAATATTATCCAGAGCACTTAATTAAATATGGGGTATTACATCCTCCCCTCCTTAAATTGAAATTCGTCCTCGAATTTCCTTTAATCAACCATAACAATAATTTGTAACACTGATTTAGGTCCATAATTATCATTACTTCTGTAACATGCTCTAAATTGATCATTTCTAACATGACTTCGCGGCTCAAAGTCATTGTTTCACAAATTATCACTCCACGTCCTTACTCATACAATTGTTCTAATATTGGGTTAACTTCTAACTTGTCTTTCCAAAATTCATTTG
This sequence comes from Lathyrus aphaca, assembly GCA_963966055.1. Taxonomy (NCBI): domain Eukaryota; kingdom Viridiplantae; phylum Streptophyta; class Magnoliopsida; order Fabales; family Fabaceae; genus Lathyrus; species Lathyrus aphaca. Next base: position 319,360,013 of record OZ014525.1, read on the forward strand.
TCATTCCATACCAAAATAATTAGTCACCTCTTACTTTCAGAAAAACGTACCACTCAGTTCATTCCATTGAGTCATAAAACAAACTGTAATACTTCATCCTGATTTGGAATAACAAACACTCATCAAAACTCCACAAGGTATTTAGTGAATTCCTATTCTCACGCAATTATCAACAAATACTCGTATTCAAATCCTTCAATCATTAAAATCACTTCGGAATTCGTCAAACGGCCTCTTTACAAATTCCAGTTGGCCTGATGCCATACATTGTAGCCATGCACATTCGATATCTCATCTCTCCGCACCACGCCACATGATTACACACTTATAACGAGATCTTCTTATTTCCATTCTTATAAGTAACCATCCATTTGATTCTTATTTATATGACTGAACTCTTTCATCTATCATCTTCTGTAACACCCAATTTACCCCACAAAATTATTAATAAAAATCAGAGTAAAATTTCATTAAAAATCAATTGAGTGCTACAATTCAACACAAACAAACTCGACTCAATAATACGTTTTAAAAAATAATTATTCAACATGCAATATAAATAATTTTAAACCTTCGCCGGTTAACTTCAAATTATAAGAAAATGTTCTCTACAATAAATTACAAGTAAAAGCAACGCCGTCCCGACTCCCAAAGCAACGTATCAGAGCCGACGCCCTAAAGGCGTGAAGTACACCAACTTCATTGACCACCACTCGACTTATCCTGCACATCTGCATGTTACCAATATGAGGGTAACATTCAAACAGAAGGGGTGAGATACTTACATCACAAAAAGTAATATAATAAGAATTTAAGCAAGTATCAGAAAACAAAGCACCACTTCTCAATAACCACTATTCAACAACATCGCCTACGACAACAACTATCACACACCTCAACAACATCACATACTACAACTACACATATACAACAACAACATATACTATCACAACATCATATACAACAACGACATATACTATCACTACATATACAACAACAACAACAATCATGCATTGCGACTCTACTTGAATCTATGCATGTGGTACCATATCCGATCTCTATTTCAAGATCCAGTTCTCGTCGAAACTCTCAACTCCTCTTTCATGATCCAGTATGATCCCTATTTCATGATCACACCCTTGACCCCTATTTCATGGCCATGTACGATCCCTATTTCATGATCGCACCAACATCACAATAACGAGCATACCCCACCTTGGTATCTTCTTCAACTATGCAACATGTCATGCAACATCAATGACATACGTGCATACTCACAAAGACTACATCATGCAACATCAACAACAATAGTCACTTACCACAACATTGATCAACATACTACTAGCTATTACCATCAATATTATCATGCATTCTTAACATATAATCACATAATTCAACTCATATTACGACAATGCAACACAACCTATACTACAACATATCACATACTTATATATCATTAACAAGCATATGAAACACAACATCACAATAATTACTCATCACAATAACAACAACAACGTCAACAGACACATCGATTATGTTTAAATTCAAATTACACTAATTATCCCTACAATTAAGTGCATAACTCATCTTTTACTACTTCCAACTACACCCCATTAATTCCTAAACATTAATAAGTAATTAAATAATTTTTCAGTAATTTTTCGGAATTTAAAAATTATTTTTCCACACTATAGGGCTCGCTAAGCGAGGGACACTGCTCGCTAAGCAACGAACTCCCTGACTCTCATCTCTAAGCGAGCTCTGCGATTTCGCAAATTGCAGCTCTGCTCTCAGCACTCAAACCTACTACGAAAATCATCATACCCATCACCAATCACAGCCATGATTCACAGTATTAATCAATTTCAATATCTAATTCATATAATTATCAACTAACAATAATCAATAACACATAATCCAACCTAATTCCTCCTCAATAAATCACAACCTCAATCCCTAATCTTCAACTTGCCCAATTCCCATTATAAAACCCTTAGAGATGGAAGAATCCCACCCCTACCTTAGGTTTTGTTGATAATTTCTTCTTCTTCGCGAACTCTTCTTCATGATTAAGGCCTTTCCTCTTCTTCTCCTCTTCACAACTTTCACGATCGCTTTTTGTTCCCTTTAACACGATTATGTTTTCCTTTCTTCCTTATTTCCAACATAACCCCTAAGATCCAACTTATGATCTTCAACTTTTACCCTTACTACTTCTACCAATTGACTACCTTGTCCTCACCTTCTATTTTACTCCATTTATTTTATTTATCACACGATAAAACAATTATCCACCACAATATAATTTTCAACCACAATTATATTTGATAATATATATTATTCTTCATACATCACAACACAACATTCTAAATAAAATATTTAAATAAAATTTGGGGCGTTACAACTGTCCCCCACTTAAAAGGTTTTCGTCCTCGAAAACTTACCTCAAGCAAAAAGATTCGGATACGACTCTCGCATCCTGCTTTCCAATTCCCAAGTCATATGCCCGTCGGCAACTCCTCCCCAAACCACTCGCACAAGGACAATCTCCTTACCTCTCAACTATTTTACCTCTCGATCATCAATTCGTTCTGGTATTGCTTCAACCGTAAGATTATCTCTTACTTCAACTTTATCCATCGGTATCACATGTGACGGATCCGGAACATACTTCCGAAATTGTGACACATGAAACACGTCATGCAGGTTTGACAATCTCAGTGGCAATGCCACTCTATAAGCAATAGGTCTAACTCTCGCGGAAATATGATACGTCCCAATAAACTTAGGAGTAAGCTTTCTCGACTTCAGAACTCTTCCCACACTAGCTACCGGAGTTGTAACACCTTTCTACCCCATCATAATAATGTACATTTTAATCATTTATCAGAGTAAAACTCAAGAAAGGATAGCACATTACTTCTTAAATAAAATATCATAAAACATCACATTGAGCCCTGTCCCGTAACACGGGTTAATAAAATCATCAAACTCGTTTGTATTTCTTTTTGAAACAATACGCAGCGGAAAAACAACCAAAACATCATAAACATCTTTTATAAAAAGGAAACTTCATATTTAATCCAAACATCATTGAAATAAAAAATATTCGAAATAAATAACATCTTAATCCAAATAAACATAAACAACTCAAGCGAGAAACCATCCTGATGTTACTGGACATAGAGCAAGACTCCACTTCTAACTAACACGATAATCTTACTAACTCCGAGCTAAGCCCGCACCGAGCTAACCTTGATTATCTACAGGATGGCATAATAGACCATCACCAGAAGGCAGGCAGGGTGAGTAAATTCACATTCAATAAAATAATATTGAAATAAGAATTTAAAAACATAACATCCATATCCATCTATCCTCACTAGCTCAATTATATATAACATCATTATCATCACATCATAATAACATTCATCATAACTTATTTATACACAACATCAAGTACATCTTATCATTACACAAAATCAATGCAACTCATGTTATGTCATTTAGAATGATATGCAACCTCTTAATAATGCATGTGGTATCGAAACACCCTCATGGATGGATACTAGGCCATCAACCCTCCCATATGGGAGCACATCATAACATCATATCACTCCAATGGACCGAAGTCCCCTCATAATTTCAATGTCATGAATGCAAGACACAATTATACACACATCATCCTCAAAACATCATAACATTGCATCTGCATTCATTATTAATCAATCATTCCTCATATACATTCATACCATCATATACGTACTCATGGAACATCATGCCACTTACTCATTTAACATCAGACTCCTACATCATGAAATCATACATTATAATTCAAAGAAATACAAATAATTCATCATACATTATTAATTATTAATTTTGCTCGTATAGTCTCCAAAACACATCATGTGACAACTCTACAACATCATAGAAATCCAGGACATACCACCCCAAAAACAGTTTTCAAAGAAAAAAACTTTTTTCAAAGTTTCTCAGGGCTCGCTAAGCGAGACATCCTGCTCGCTCAGCACCTAACTCACTAACTGTGCTCGCTAAGCGAGCTTCACGATTTCTGTAGATTTATTCTGCGATTCCCAACATCCTTCTTTGGCGATAAACTCAGTAAAAACCCTCAATTAACATCAACATAGCAGAAGAATCACACCCAACATCAACATCACTTGTAATATCATCAAATACATCATCTAACATCATTATATTCCTCAAATCATCATAAAATCATCATCAAAACACAAAATCATCAATCAAAACTCTATACCCTAAAATTACACAAGAAAACCCCCAATTCTATTCCCACATTATAATACTGAAAGTAAAATACTCCCCATACCTTAAGTTCTGTAAGTTTTTCGACATTCTTTTCGAAAATCCTTCCAAGCTTCAAGTCCTAGTTTCTCCTCTTCTTCAAAGCTTTTTTCCTTCTCTCCAAAAATGCAATCGTTTTCAATTGATCGTTCACAAAACCCTCTTTTACTCTTTATGTCACTCTTTCCCCTTGGACCTCTTTAGTCTTTCCCCATAAGACCCTCACTAATTCCCATCAAATGACCATTTTACCCTTATCCTCTAATTCCTTTTATTTTATTTTATTTTATTTTATCTCAAATAATAAAATAAGCCTACTAACTTAATATTTCTAATATTAATAATATATTAAGTCAACCCCAAAACTCCACAAAATATCAAATAACATCAAAATTCACAAGAAAACATATCAATTAAATTAAAATTGACTTTAGGGTGTTACAACTCTCCTCCACTTAAGAATTTTTGTCCTAAAAAAAGTACCTGAAGCAAACAACATCGGATACGACTCTTTCATCTGATCCTCTCGTTCCCAAGTCCAACTATCACCAGCTGGTCCACCCCACAATAACTTCACTAAGGCAATCTCTTTACCTCTTAATCGCTTCATTCCTCTACCGTCTATTCGTATCGGTGAAACCTTTACAATCAAATTATCTCTTACTCGAACGTCGTCCATCTGAATCACATGTGACAGATCTGCAATGTACTTCCTCAACTGAGACACATGAAACACATCATGCAAATTTGCAAGTAACGGTGGTAATGAAATACGATATGCCACCTCTCTGACCTTTTGTGAAATTTGATACATTCCAATGAAACGCGGAGTGAGCTTCCTGGATTTCAAAGCTCTTCCGACACCGGACACTGGAGTAACCCTCAAGAACACATGATCTACTTCTTGAAATTCAAGTGCTTTCCTCCTCTTATCATGATAACTATTTTGACAGCTTTGCGAAGTCTTCATTATCTCTTGAATCATCTTAATATTTTCCGTCGTCTCTTGCACAATCTCAGGTCCGAGCACATCACTCTCGCCTGACTCATACCAACACAATGAAGTCCTACATCGCCTCCCATACAATGCTTCATACGGAGCCATACCAATGCTCGCATGAAAACTATTGTTATATGTAAACTCAATCAATGACAAATGACTATCCCACTTACCTCCATCCAACATACAAGCTCTCAGTAAATCCTCTAAAGATTGGATAGTTTGTTCCATCTGACCGTTCGTCCGTGGATGCTAACCAGAACTCATCCTCAACTTGGTTCCCAAAGCCTCTTGTAAACTCTTCCAAAATCTCGATGTAAACCACATATCTCTATCCAACACAATACTCGACGGTATCCCATGCAACTTCACAATCTCATCAATATACATCTCTGTTAGCATCGACATGGAATGATTAATCTTCATTGGCAAGAAATGCGCATACTTAGTTAATCGGCCAACAATCACCCAAATGTAATCATGTCCCTTCACCGTCTTCGGCAAACCTGTCACAAAATCCATAGAAATGCTATCCCATTTCCATTCCAGAATACTCAACGGTTGCATTATACCTAAAGGCTTTTGATGTTCAACCTTCGATTTCTGGCAAACTAGACAAGCATACACAAACTCTGCAACATCTCTTTTCATACCCGGCCACCAGAACAGCTTCTGCAAATCATGATACATCTTAGTAGCACCAAGATGAATACTCAATCGGCTTCGATGTCCTTCTTCAAGAATACTCTTCTTCAATACCGAGATATCAGGAACACACACACGATCTCGAAACCTCATCATACCATTTTCATCAATTTAGAATTCTCCTCCGTTACCTTGGTTAATCAAAGTCATTTGATCAACCAACTTTAAATCTAATTGTTGTCCTAAATGGATATCCTCCATAATAGCATTCGTCAATTTCAGCATACCAGTTTAACACTCTCATATTTAGTTTCACACAACAAACTCGTGTCTTTAAATTGCTCAATCATCTCGAGTTCTTTTACCATCAACGTCGACATATGCAAAGTCTTTCTGCTCAAAGCGTCTGCAACCACATTAGCCTTACCAGGGTGGTCACTCAAATCAAAATCAAAATCCTTCAACATCTCTAACCATCTTCTTTGCCTCATGTTTAGTTCTTTCTGATCAAACAAGTATTTCAAACTCTTATGATCGCTGAACACCTCAAACCTCGATCCAAACAGATAGTGTCTCCAAATCTTTAACACAAAAACCACGACTGCTAACTCTAAGTCTTGGGTAAGATAGTTTCTCCCATGAACATGTAACTGTCTAGAAGCGTAGGAAACTACCTGACCATTCTGCATCAAAACGCCACCAAGACCTATCTTCAAAGCATCATAGTACACCATAAAAGATTCATTCGGATTCGGAAAAATCAAAATTGGTGCAGTAGTCAACCTCTTCTTCAACTCAACAAAACTCTTCTCGCAAGAAAAATCCCACACATAAGCCTGACCATTCAGAGTCAAAGGCAATTCCAACTTAGAAAAACCCTCAATAAACTTTCGGTAATAATCGGCCAAACCAAGAAAACTTCTGATCTCCATAGAAGACTTTAGAGTTTCCCAATTCAACACAGCATCAATCTTCGAAGGATCCACGGAAATCCCACCACTAGAAATCACATGGCCAAGGAAACTCACTTCCTTCAACAAGAACTCACACTTAAACAATTTAGCATAAAGCTTCTTCTCCCTTAACACATGTAATACAATCCTCAGATGTCCCTCATGCTCTTGTTCAGACTTCGAATAGATTAGGATATAATAAATAAAAACCCATAAAAAATTATCCAAATACTCATAAAAAGTATGATTCATATATTCCATGAATACACCAGGTGCATTGGACACACCAAAAGGCATCACAGTATATTCATAATGACCATATCTCGTCCGGAAAGCTATCTTCGGAATATCATCTACTTCAACTCGAATCTGATGATAACCCGACCTCAAATCAATCTTACTAAAAATGCAAGCTCCCACTAATTGATCCATCAAATCATCAATCCTTGGAAGTGGATGATGAAGATGTATGAGCAGAAGAACAGTCAAAACCAAACCAAATAAGACGTGGATATCCTGTAAAACAAATAGACAAATGTTAAAATGATGTAAAATGATGTATGCAGAATGATATGTAAGGGTTTATGATCAGGTGCTGGATTTGTTATCTGCTTTGATAGGGTCCATGTGTGTTCATAAGTCCAAATGAAGGCTAGAGAACCAGTAACAAGGTGGGGGACTCAAATAAAGAGTCAGAAGTCCAGGGTTTCATAGAATCAGTCCAACATAGTGTAACCTTAACAATATTAGTAACAGGGTATGATGAGGCCAAGGGTTCCTGCAAACCTGCAAACATCCCAACCCACTCACAGGTATTGTTCTAGAACAAAGATCCTCAGACTTGGATTTATTATGAGAAGTGTAAACACTTATAACCCGGAGGTACAATGTTTACCCTAATCATAAAGAATCATCCTCTAATTCACCTCAGATGCTGAAGGTCATCTAAAAAGGTCATCCAAACTTAGCAGGCTTCCCAGATATCCCTAGTACTACAGGAAATCTGTAGCACAGAGTTCTCAAGAAGAAACCCATGTCTGAACCGTGTTTCATATTCCTGCACCAGACCGAAATGGAATGGGAAAGAATATGAAGCCACTCTAATCCTATGTGTTACTCAGGCTCCCGGTGTGGAACCTTACTCACTGAGATACCCCTCCCACCAAGGTAAACAATAAATCCAGCACAGGTGGTATAATGATAATAATATGAAATGTATAAAACAGTAAATGAAAGCGATAAAGTAAATGCAACAAATAAAGTTGTACAAAAAGCAATAAATAAAGCAAAAACAAAAGCACACATAGCACATAACACCCCCAGTAAACAAAATCAAACAAGCGCTAGAAGAAACCCACAAAAGAACCAGAAGCTCTGGTTGCAAAGATGAAATCCCCAGCAGAGTCGCCAAGCTATCACTCCCCTGAAAAGACACCAGGGTCCCAAGGTGCAGACGCGAACGATCAGCGAAAAGAGAAATGAGGTTGAATTAAATAGAGTCTCCAGCTAGGAATTTTTATCCCTAAGGAAAGGTAATGCTACATAAACCTTGAAGGAGATGGATAAGACGGTTGCGAACCAGAGAAACTGAGAAAGGGGGTTGGTTATGGCCTGGAAAGGTATTAGCACCCAGATCATCCATCGTACTTGACGGGATTCACGCTTAATGGATTGTGTTTATAGGGGGTAGGTGTATGTTGTATCTGTGTGCAAAAGCTAGGGAAAGAAAGTACAGGTATCAATGCAAAAAGGTGAATTTCCCAGGAACTAAGGCTTAGAAAAGAATGCTGAAAAGAGGGGGAAGACACAAAGACTTTTGTTCGATAACAGTTAAATTATGACTATGTATCCTCTCGTGCAATGAGGAAGTCAGAACACCGTAGTTCGACTCAAAGAGACTGGAAAATGATTGACTGTGAACTACTTACTTGTCTATGCTCAAGTGTATGACTCGCCTGACTCGAGTGCTAACTGTCTTGCATTAGAAGGAAGAAGCAAGTTCTCGTTTATGAATGAGTGTGATGAGAAAAGAATCCCGGAGGAGATGATTTTTGTTTTCTTTTTTGTGTTTTCAGCTTTTTATTGTTTTTGGTGTTTTGCATAAGTTAATGAGCTTAAGCCTAAATCAAGGGCTTGTAAACTCATTATATCCTTCCTGATTAGGGATAATGAGCCTACTTAAGTGTGAGATGAACATCTCAACTTAACTACCATGATGATGTAGGATTAAGATCATTAACCTACTTGTGATTATTTAGATGTTTTTGGGTTTTTGTTTAGTGAACTGATTACACCATCCTAATAGAAGGATGATAGACGAGAACACTTAAGCTGAGGAAGATACATCAACTTAATCCATGTTAGGGACTAAATTCATTATATAACAAGCCTTTATTAAATGGATTTTAATTAAAGGATGAGATTAAGAAGTGGATTTTAAGTTTGTAAGACAACTTGAGGGGGACTTGTCCATTAAACATTAGGGTTAGTCCCTCTTAACCATGAGGAAGAGATATAACCCTAATGTAAGGCCCAAGTTACAAGATAAAGTCTTTATGATTATTAATGTGTTTTGATTAAGAGGTGAAAACAAATTAAAGGTTTAACACTAAGGATTAAAGTTATACACTCCATCCTAAGATAAGGATGCATGCATAACCCTAATTCAAAGTCCTAAAGCTTTAAGAGTTTAGCCTCTGATTAAGAGATGAGAAGAGAGACTCAAGGAGACTCAAAGGTAAAAAGCTAGGGGAGACTATACAACTCTAAAGGTTATCATGCTTGTACATCCTATGGTTTGTGATACTTAAGAGAAAGGATCTTCAAGGCCACCAATTGAAGAAGCAGATGAAACGAGAAAGAGAGAAAAGAATAAGTTACTTACTTCCTGAAGAAGATAAGTAACTTAAAAGAAATAAAGTAAGAAGGGGAGATTATAAGTGAAGCAAGTTTACTTCAAAGAAAAATAAGAATGCATATGAAGAGAAAAGAAAAGGTGGGAGGTGAAGGCAAATCCACCTCCCAGATAATTTACCCAAAAGCTCTTGAAATGTTAGTATGAATGCATAAGACATAAAGCAAAAGGAAATGAGATGCAAAGACCAAAGTCATAAGTGAATAAGCATTGTAAATGGCATATGAGATGATGCAAAGTCATACAAGATGCATATGAATGGTCATACAAGTATGAGATGCTATGGAAGCATGTTTAGAAGCATGAAAACACATGAATGTTCATGAAATGTAATGGATGCAAAGCATAGCAAATGAATGAATAAATGATCAAGCAATGTTCAAGCATGTCTTAAGATGTCTAAGATGTCATAAAAATGCTTGAAATGTCATGGAAAGTTCATATGATGATGATATGCAAAGGAGAATGCAAATGAAGATGCAAAATTAGGGTTTTAAGACAACATGAGATGCATATGACCAAAAAAAAGCATACTTCATGATAAAGAATTGAAATCAAGCTCAAACAAACCCTAATCCCATATGAGATTACACTCCAAAGGAGAAAGTCAGAAGCTTAACCTAGTGGATGTTATGAAATTTCTAAGTTTGCTAGGTTTTTTTGGATGCTTTTAAAGGAAAAATGAAAATCAAATTGAAAATGCAAGATAAAAATATGAGATTAATAACATAGAAACTATATGCAATATGTGAAACAATTAAAAAAGAATCAAGTTCAAACTCATCATGATTAGGCAGAAATGAATTTTTCAAGTTAGGGTTAAAAAATGTGATTTTTAAGAACCCTAATTCAAAGAAAATTGTGAAATTATGATCAAACCTAAAAAGAAATTTGTATGGTGAGTTTGAAAATGTTTCTAAATGTATTGGAATGATTCATGAATTTTTTGGTGATTTTTAGAAACCTAAATGCATTTTTAATTAATTAAAATCCAATAATTAATTAAAAATAACATTTAAATATTTTAAAAATACTTTTTAAATGCAAAAAATAAAATAAAAATTATTTCCAGGTTAAGAAAAATATTTAAAACAGAAATGCAAGAAACCAATTTTTTGTGTGATGTTTTTAGCTATATTTTAAATAAAATGCACAAAAGAAATGAATTTAAATGAAATAAAAAATGAAATTAAATGAAAGTCAACTGATCAAAAGGCTGGGATTTTAACAAGGGAAGATTGCGCGCGCAGATGGAGGGATGAGATTGAAACTGGCTAATTAATCTGATTAATTTAATTAATTAAAATTAAGACTTAAGTGAAATGATCTGAACCACACAAACGCGCGCGAAGCAAGATCCAATGACCTATATTTAAACTGAAAACAAGTCATACCAGTGTGCTCAGGGGAACATATAGAATCATATTGTAACTTAAAACAAGAGTTCTGGAAAAAAAAGTTCTAAGGAGCTACCTGAGATGAAGCTTTCTTAATCTGAGGTTTCTGGACCCTTCCTTGATGCAAAATCACTCCAATGGATCCCGTTAGGCTTCTGGAATGCTTGAAACAAGTTTGTGATGTTTAGTTTTGGAGGTTCAACTCTGCTGAGGCAGAAATCGTGTTCTTGTTTAAGAGGCTTTTAGGTCATTGTGAGGGTTGCTTTGTGATCCTGAGGATGTGTATGATTGAATGGTGCAAAGAGTTTTGAGGTTTGTGGCTTGTGTTGAGAGAATCGAAGAGATGAAGTTTTTGCAAGTTTTTGTGCAATCTGAGTTATGGTAGCATTCAGACTTGTGTCTTGTGTGGAATGAGTTGCATAAGGTCTCTATGTGATGTCTTGATTGACCAGAGGAGTTATTGTGGCTCAGTGTGATTGGCATGGGCAATTTGCAAAAAGTCAAAAGTTTTTGTACCAGAGGCATGAGCCATGGCATAACTGGCTTTTGGGGTGTCTTTTCCTCAGCATGATTTATGGATATCCCTAGGATCAAAGTTATGCAGCTAGCACAAGTGGATGAAGAGTTTCCAAGGTTTTTGCAATGTTATGCATTTTGGCCCTTTTGAGATTTCTTGAGAATCAAGCCATCAAAACCATGCAATCTTGGGCCAATTCTGATGTTTTGAAGTTGCCTTGACATGTTATGGTGCATAGAAGTTGGTTAGAGATCCTAAAAAGGCCTGGCAAGTGAAATTGCAAAATTCCCTTTTTGGCATGAACTTGAAAATTATAGGATTTTTGTCAACTTTGAGAGGCCATATCTTGAGTTCTAGGATGAATCAAGACATGTTCTTGTACTTTTTTAAAATGGGAGGACATAATCTACAACTTTCATGCCCAATAATTTTTCATTTGAATCATTTTTGGTCATGAAAGAATTGGTTGAATATCTTTCCCAAAATGGAAAGTTTCCATTACAAGTCATTTCCAAAAATAGCAAGTTTGCATTTGGCTCAAAATTCTTCAATCTTGTGAACTTATAACCACTTAAATGATCAAATAAAGATCAAAGAGACTTAAAATGATGATGATGATCCTTTGGTGCCCTTGATGGAGGCCTCAGATGCCCTGATTTTGACTTTACTTGCTCAAGAAGTTACCCAATGATCAGATGACTTCCACAGTGAATTTCTTCATCAAATTTGGTACACATGATCCTTATAACATATTGAGACCATTAGAAACAAGAATTACCAAAAAAAATTGATTAAAGCCTCTGAAACCAAAACCCTAATTTTAGGTCATTTGTGCAGGAAATCTTCAGTTTGCCTCTATGCCTTTGCCATGCTTTGTGATCCCTTGACTTTTATGAACTTTGGGGAGCCTATTATGATCATGGAACACATATGGACCCTCTTGGTAAGCTTCAAGACCTTTGGGATGGCTCAGATCATTCTTGGATTGCTCAGATCACAAACCCTAGATGCAGATGAAATGAACTATGCAGTGAGATATGATATGCTTATGCTAATGCAAAAATGAAAGATCACAAGCCATGGTGTAAGAAAAGTGAGGGAAAATTTGGGGTGTTTACACCGAGGACCCATTACCTTTTATTCATTACACCTCAAGAGGTCAAGGGACGTAAAACCACAATGGTTACCCCTCAACAACGAAAGAATGAGGCAGTCACTACCCTTTCAAACAAGTCATACAAACCAGTGTCACACAATTTGTTCAAAAAATCTGGAAAAAATCAAAACGAAAAAAAAGAAATAAAGTCCGCTAAGTCAAAATAAATGATAAAAAATGACTTAGGCAAAAGTTAGGGAATCCCGCTGGACTTCAAAATCGAAATAATTCAAAAAAGAATTTAGTCCAGGCAAAAGTTAGGGAGTAAAAAAAATCAAAAAGAAAAACTTCCATAAGAACAAAGTCGTGTGACTACAGACACAAAGACAAAGGGGTGACTGTTACTCCAAAAACCTCATTGGTGCTTAAACCTTCAGTGTTATTGGTTCCTCAGTCATCACCAAACCCTTTTGAGAGGTGAGCACTTAAGTCAAATTAGCTGAGTCTAGGACTGAAGAACCTCAAGGAGAATGGGTGGGCACAGATAAATTTTGAGGCATAAATCTTTCTTTCTAAAACAGTGAACCAGACCACGTCATAACCCATGAAAGTCCTAATTGAAGCACGGTCAATCTGAAAGCAAACTAAGACAAGGTTGCGTAAATTGACTCCTAAAGATTTTCCAAATCATCCATACGTTTAGACTAATTGTCCATTCGTCACACACTATCACAACATTCAAGTAAATAAATTTTCAAAACCTGATTGAGCATCGCATTAAAATTACCATTTGTAAATGAACAATTTTAATTGCAAGTCAATATATGACATCAGAGGAGTTCCTACAAATAACAATCACAAGAGGATTTGATCATTCAACAATGATGACTAGAATCAAGAGCATCTTGTAGGCCCATGAAACAGGGGCATGTTATTTAGTGGTTTTGTTGACCAAAGAATTAGTCAGCCTAAAGCAAGACCCCAAGCATCAGTTGATTGAGGGAAATATCACTCAAGAGTCAGTTGACCAAAGCTGAATCTACCAAATAGGGGAAGGCCACCCAGAGTTTCTGTTGACCAAGGGCAAATTCTTACAATGCTCAGTCAGAATGAGTGAAGTCGCTTCCACGTTCATACTGGGGCAGAACACTTCCAGAGCTCACCGAGTACAACTCTCCTCGAAAGAACATCAAAGTCTTCCATTCAAGGAATTGGATAATCAAAGACAGTCTATTCAGAGACCCGACAAACTGGGGAAACTTTAGCTACACAGAACAGGTTATATCAGCAATCTTCGAGTTCAAGACGAGTGTCGGGAAATCATGCTATTCACCTTTTCCATGTCACCCTTCTCAACAAGAAGACTTTCCACATAAGACCTTTCTTCCTACCTCGGGAGCTTTTCTGGAGCCTTTCATAATCATTGCATAAATCATTTGCATACGTTATTCATGTCGCTTCTCTAGATCATACGCATCATAAATGTATTGGGCATACCCCTACAACCATTAGTCTCACACCAGAGGGCCTCGTAAACCCACATCGCTAATCAATTCAAAGTCCAACTCTCGTCTGGCAAACCACTTCAAAGTCCAGTTCCCGTCTGGAAAACCAACCCAAAGTTCAGTTCTCGTCTGGAAAACCAACTTCAAATACCAGTTCTCATCTGGTAGGTGAATCTTTTAACCAGTTCTCGTCTGGTCACCTTTACATTTAGCCTGTTGAACGCCAGTTCTCGTCTGGTAGTCATTCTTTTTCAGAGTCAATTCTCTTATGACAATGAACCCCAAGAAGGAGTCAGTTCTCATCTGACGACTTATTCTTTGCCCATCAGTTCTCGTCTATTGGCCTACCTTCAATAAACCGGTTCTCGTCTGGTAATTCACCTTCAAAGTCCAATTGCTTAACAACCAAAAAAGAAAAATAATCTCTATCAACCTAGCCCTAACGCCCAACCATCCTTGTTTCAATCATCTCCCGCAACTCATATCAACATATCCTCAACATCCTGAGCATACATATACATATTGCAACATTTGCATTGCATCTTCATACCGCATGTTTTCCGTTTTCTCTCTGGTGTGGGGCAAGATCGTTACAAGATGCAGTTTGAGGAAGTTATCTCAAAATCTGTTGAATTTCTATAATAGTTTGAAGACACCGGGCATTCTGGATGCCATGTCTTCTGTAAAATCCTCTAGAGACAATCTTTTCATAGATGATGCAATCTAGCACAATTTCAGGAGTAAAGGAATGCTTATTCATTCGTGATAATCAATGTGTAACTATTGAACTCAGAATCTTGAAGCACTGAATCAATTCTTAGGGATGTCTGGTATTTATTTTCCCAGTAGGGAATTGGAAGTTTATTCTTCCCCGAGCTTAAAGTCTTCCTTCAGCCGACAAGGCTTCTTCATGAGGAGTTGGCCATTCTTATCTAGTCAAAGTCCATTTTTCATTGGCATATCTTCCCAACACAGTCGTCATACTATACCTGGGGCATAATTTGGCTCGACTTGATCTGTGTTCTCTAGTAAAGTCTCTCCTCAGCAAAGCATTGCCAAATAATTTCCCCAGCCAGGCCAGAAGGTTGACATTTCCCCAGCTGAGTTAGAATATATGGTTTCCCCAGCATAACTTTAAAGTAGTATGAACAGTCATTGTCCCCAAGTAGAGTCTACAGTGAAGTATTCTCAGCAGGCAGCGAAAGGCCTTGCGTCCCCACATAGCTTAGAATTGTCTGAATTCTCTCCCCAGCTAGAGTTTGACCAAGCATTTCCCCAACCAAGTCTGAAGATTGCCATTTCCCCACAAAGTTTCATGTTTAGAATTTGTCCATCATTGAAATATTCCCCAGAGAAGTCGCCAATTTATTTTTTGGCCGGTGTGACAAGTAATGCAGACAATTTTTCACTTCCCCAGCCAGAGTCAAGGATTGTCAAGGTATATTGTTCTCGTTCCTCAGTAAAATGTTAGCCAAGACGTTCTCTTTCCCAACGGGGTTCTACTTAAAGTATTCTCCCTTACAAAGTATTTACTCTCCTTGCAAGCCAAGCATTTATTATTGATACTCGTCTATATCACCCCTAACACTCATCTGAGTTAGTTCTCCGGTTTTCAACACTCGTATGTGTTAGTTCTCCAGTTTTTTAACACTCATCTGTGTTAGTTCTCTAGTTTCTAACACCCGTCTATGTTAGTTCTCCGGTTTTCAACACTCGTCTGCGTTAGTTCTCCATTTTTTCAACACTCGTCTGTGTTAGTTCTCCAACTTTCATCACAGGTCTGTATTTGATAGCCTTTTGATACTCGTCTGCATCAGTGGCTGATACTCGTCTGTATCGTTGCCTGGAGCACTCATATGTGTTTCTTAGATCGTCGTCCGATGCTCGTCCGTGTCATTGGCTTAGGGAACTCGTCTGTGTTTCGTTGATGATCATCCAATACTCGTCCGTATTGAAGAGGTTTGAAGTCCTGACGGTGGGATTAAACGTCAAAATATTGTAGTTCATTAGAACATATGCATATCCACCAGTTTCCTGGCATACACGTTATCCGAAGAAGACTCGTCTGTCTTAAGCACCACATATCCACGCAAGATATGTGAAGGGGACTCGTCCGTTCTAGAGTCGTATATCTACGCAGGGTATATGAAGAGGGTTCGTCTATCCTGATTGTGCATGTCTATCCCACAGACTTAAGTGCACTGTCATTTGTCTGACATACAGGTCATTCGAAGAAGACTCGTCTGTCTTAAGCACCATATATCTACGCAAGGTATATGAGGAATGCTTGTCTTTCTTAGATACCATTCACCTGGCGTAACAGGTTTGTCTGAAGGGAGCTTGTCTACTCTGTTTGTTATGTATCTACACAAGATATCGGTTTTCTTTTGAGTTACTTTTCACCACGTCAAGGTTTCCCAACATGTGTTCTCCTGGGTTGGGTTTATTTCCCATTTCTTTTATTCTATAGCAGAGTGCAAATTTCTGGTTATTCTTGGTAATCAACCACAATTCATCTTGAACGGCCGACAACCGAGGCTTTCGTCCTTTTCAGATTAATAGATGATTGAATAGAGGCAGTTGTAACACCCCAAAATCTGCCCCTTGGTTTTTCTGCTTTTCGTTTCGCATTCATATGCATATTCCATTAGGTCATTAACATTTTCATTCATTTGCATATGCTCCTGAGACATGGGATCAGTGTCATCTGAGAATTATGGTTTATTTCCCTGAGTAAGTGGACTTCAGGAATTTCACGTCTGCAAGGACTATTCACTATGCATTTGTCCCATCATCAGGCTATTTTCTTCTTCATCGAGTTACAAGGCTATCCTCGTCTTCTCATTATCTCAGGAGCTTCTTCAATTGTGTGTTGTTGGTTTCAGTGGATTATTTCTCAGCTAATGTGCGTTTAAAGTCAAGTTGTGTTGTGTGGGATTCATCGGTGACAAATTATTTAGTGGGCCAGGAATGTTTTCATTCGTGTTCATCAGAAGTTGTTGGAATATTTTCAAGTGAGGTCTTTAGATCGAATCCATTCAAGGTGTATCCATGAAAAATATTGGCGGAGAGTTTATTCGATTATTCATTAACCATTTCCTTATTCATTTTCATCCATTTTGCATCCAAATAAATTCATTTCCAACATTTGTTTCCTATATCCTTTTTTTAACCATATTCATTAGACATATCAAATTCATTATTCATAAAACCCTAATCTTCAATGACCATTAATTATTTACCATATCCAATTCCCATATCCAATTAACCATTTTTAACCACACTTCTATTCATTTAATTAATTCATACCTAATATCCATTTATTCATTCCATTTCAATTCATTTCCATAAATCACTGTTTTTCTATTTAAGTCCATATCAGTATTCATGTTTAATTCTCTTATCCAATATTAAATCCATATCTCATTTTTCTAAATTAAAATTCATTGAGTCCAACAATTGTTCATGTTTTATTTTTAAATCCATTATCAAATTCCATAAAAGTTCTTGAGTCCTTTCTCTAATATTTTGTCCACTACTCACAAACTTTTCTTCATTCCAACTTTTCTTGACCCCACCTATACCAGAAAACTCACGCATCATCCGTGAAGAGAGGGACCCCACAACCAAATCAGGTGGAACAATTTACACACCAAGTTTGATATGCTTCTCTCCTTCCATAATGATACACACGCATCATGCACTTGTACAATAATTTTCAAGACCCACTATAGCTGATATCACACCTTATTTTTCCTTCAGCCATGCACCACACACCTGCACATATTTGTTTTCCACCAATTCATAAGATTTTTTCATGTAATTTTTCATTTAATTCTCACACCTTCTGCTACTCTCGACCTCACTCACTCTTGACTCTCCCTCAACAACTTCTTCCACTCTCATTCACCATAATTTCACACCCTTCAGTCACCACCTTGACAAATATTCATTCCTCACAATACTCATTCTCTTTAAACCCACACAAACCATCTTCTTTTTCAACCTTTTCATAACACAAATCGCAGAATCTCCACCCTTTTCCTCCATCGCTCAACAACAAATTTGAACTCCTTAACCTCTCATAATAACCCTACCTCACTCTTCATCAAATCGCCACCGAACCTTCATGCCACCTCATCAAACCTTCCCTCATTTTCTCCCTGAAAACAACTTCATCCGAACACCACCACCCTCTCCATTTTCGCCACCATCTTCATCACTTCATCAACAACAACTGAACTTTCAACGCACACACTCTTAACTCATTACTGAACCTCCTTTGAACCACAAATTACTTAAACCTCAACAAACATTTTTCCTCTTCAGACACAGAACAACAACATATCCACAACACAAAACCAAATCAGAAGAGAAGAAGGAGAAGAAAGGAAATGAAGAGATTGAAACAAAAAAAGGAAATCGCACAAACCTAGATTTGAGATGAAGACGTGAGTGTCGAAGTGCAGGAAACAAGGAGATTCGAGAGCAAAGAGATTGAGAATGAGGCAGAGAGATTAGAACCGAAGACGTCATCGCGAAGGTTTGAAACGGAGAGACGTATTTCCGGCAGCTTGATCGAAGACGGTGTTGTGGCGGAGGCGTCATTTTTGGACTTTGTTTTCTTTCGATCGTTGTTCGGCTGAGTGAGGGGATTGGACAGATCCGCGGCGGAACCTCCATGTTGCTCCCGTCGCCGGCGCCATTTTTATAAACGCAATGTTGTTGTTGAAGAGAGATAGACCGAGTGTTTGAATTCAATTTTCTTTCCCTTTTGTGAATAGTAATCTTTTTCTGTGATTTTGATTTGGGATATACGGAGCACACTATCATCTTTTACTACTTTTGTGTATTTTATTTTTATTCTATTTATTTTAGGTTTTGGTTTTATTTGTTCTTAATTTCAGGTTGTTAGAGTATGGACATCTCATAAAGCCCATCAAATTGCTTGCTACACGTTTGACTACTTTCTGAACCCCTTACCCCCCTGAGCTATGTATAAAAGGACTATGGGCTTAAGGCCAAGGCTTAACCCCTCACTGTTGATCATACCCTAAAAACAAGCGACACACTCCCTCCCCCTTTCTATTTTTTTTTTTTTTTTTCCTTTTCTTTAGATTTTTCTTTATAATTTTGTTGAATTAATTTGTAATTAATCTTGATTAACATTTATTAGAATTTATTTTTAATATATTTTATATTTAGTTTTAATTAATTCGGTCTAGTAGAATTTTATTGATCTTGTTTTTAGTTTTTGTTTGATGTTTTGTAGGTTCATGGTGAATGTTGCTTGACGATGGCTTTGTGATTGATCATTTTCATATTTTTTTGTTTGGACTAATGAGATCTTTGGATGCAATTTATATTTGAATCTTGATTTTGCACGGACTGATTCTTGGTTTTAATTCTGGATGTTGGAAGCCTACATTTGACTTTGGTCTGATGCCCTGATAATTGACAATTGTGCTTAACTGTTGAATCCACTATGGACTTGACATATATCATTGAGTTTCTTTCGCCGACATTCAAGATGCAACGGACCTTCTCCGTTAGGTACCACTGGAACTATTATTTTTCATGCCTCATTCTAGTCATGATGCTATGTTAGGAGCATGCTGCTGCATCTGAAGTCCTACTGGTGTAGGCTATGTCTGCGATTGTCTGATTACCCGATGTTGCTTTTTCTTCACGTGCACACTTTTTTCTTCCACATCTCACTTCTTCTTTCACTTCTTTTTAAGTTCGTAATTTGTGTTTGTGATATGCCTTATGCCATCTTTTGTTTAACCTCTTCTTCATCCCCTTTAGAATCAACTTACCTCCCATCTTGGAAGTAAGTTGCATTCTTCCTTTCTCCTTCTTCTTTTCTTCTTTCCTTCTTCTTTAGGATAGTTGAAGCCACACTGATCTAGGTTCCTCTATGCATGATAACATTAGGATTATTCTTTCCCCTTATATTTTATGTAACACCCCCTTTCTATACCCCAAAATAATCAATTAATCACATAATAAAATTTCCATCAGAGTATAATTAAAACATGGTATAAAAGGGGCATGTCACATTATGCTTGAAATTAAAACATCCAACACCTAATCATTTAACGATATGTAACAATGGGGTAACTTGCAATAGAGGAATTTAATCCTTACACCCATATCTCAAAATTAAAAGTAGCAGCGGAAACTAAACATTAATCAACACCAAACACACACACACACACACACACACACACACACACACACACACACACACACACACATATATATATATATATATATATATATATATATATATATAATCAAGTTTGATTCACCAAATATTCATGTTTACATAAACATTCATCACCAAGATACATATACAAAATGCATCACAAAAAGGCATCAAGCCGACCCTAGCTACCCGGTGCTACATATCAGAGCCGAACGACCAAAAGAATGAAGACACGCTTCACAAAAGACCTCCAGCAAACCTACTCTGCAATGCCTCATAGAGCATCATAAAACTGAAGAAGGGTGAGAAATGTTATCATAATAACAATGAATATAATTATATATCTTAACATAAAAATATACATATACATATTCTCACCACAATTCATTACTCATCACACATATACATCACAATGTATATAAACAAAACAAGCATATTCATCATGCACAATTTCACCATTTCACATAAACATATACATTCATGTTTATTCACAATTTCTATCATTCCACATAAACACACATTATTCATGTTTATCCACCAGTTCTCAATTATAGATGATAAATGCAAATTATAGAGACCGACTCACGACTCTATGCAAATGCAATGCGGTACCGACTCAATCATCTCAAGTTCACTCAGGAACTTATTGGAACCATCGCTCATTACCTAAAGTAACTCCCCGTAGGGCATACGATGTTCACCCATTACTCACACCCCACATGGGCACACAATGTTTATGAATTGCTCACACCCTACACAGGCACACAATCTGATTGCTCACACCCCACACAGGCACACAATCATTTGTGAATAAATCACCCATTGCTCACACCCACACGGGCACACAATGTTTATGGATTGCTTACACCCCACATGGGCACACAATCCGATTGCTCATACCCCACATGGGCACACAATCGTGTTGTAATCATCGCTCACACCCCACATGAGCACACAATGTTACAACGGATTCACATAGAATCCCACAACACAAGAATGCATACATTATGCTTCACATGCAAAATGACACACAACATTCTTGAAAATGCATACATATTCACAATATAATTATGCACTCATCTCATATAATCACAAACAAACTATATACATTCGCATCAATTACGCCAAACGGCAACGAATCTTTCCCAATCAACATGCATTCATATTCACTTCACGAAATGCATTTATTTTCCAAACGGACACTATACCACAATCAATTCCCATAATTCTTTAACTAACATAATTACGTTTTATCGAAAAAGTCGGCTAAAAACTACATATTTTAGCATCAATAGTTTCTACATGTTTTTAGCTTTGAATTGATATAAAGAACACCAAAAATGGATAACCGAAACTCAAGTTACGAATCAAAAACACCAAACCAAAAACTCCCAGGCTCGTTGAGCGACGGGCTCGCTCGCTGAGCGAGAAAAACTCTGGAAAACTCGCTGAGCGAGGGATTGCTCGCTGAGCGAGAGCTACGATTTCAGCAACATCTCAGCTACACAACAGTCCTACTAAACACCTCAAAAACTCAACTAAACTTCCATAAACATGATTATTAACATGTAGAAACTCAACTACACAACAGTCCTACTAAACACCTTCTAACTTATCATTAATTAGCAAATGTCTAAAATACCCTCCAATCTAATTTTACCAGAAAATTCACAAAACGGTAAAATAATATAACACATCAACATATCACATAAACACACCAGTTCATAATCAAACCAATTATCACTCAATTCAAATAAAAGACTCAACACAAATGGAATAATCGAATCGGGGCGTTACATTTTACCTTTGAGATCCTTTTTGGTTCTTCTCTTCTCATCTTCATACAAAACCTAAAAAACATCTAATAATGGTTGAGGTGATCTCCCTTTATCACCTCTCAAAGAAAACCATAAAAAACATTTCTTCATTTAATTCAAAAAAACATTTAATAATAACATACAAGTTAGTGAATTCAAACCCTAATCTTAGGAATCAAGTTTGAGGATCTTCTTCATTCTTGGTGGAATTGTTACTCATTCTGTTTTGGGATATGGTAATAAGGACACATTCCTTAGAAAAGGATTTGCCTTCACTTCCTTGTGCCACACTCATAAAAAACTTCTAAAAAACACTAGACAAAGAATAAATGTCTCTCCTTCGGGATTTCTTTTCTCACCTCATTCACTCTTTACGTACGAACTTGCTCATACTTGTCACTTTGCAAGACGGTAACACACTCATCGTCCGAGCCTGCAACACCTGAGCATTGACATAAGCAATTCAATATTTAAGACACAAGAAATCTTTCCCACCCCTAGTTAGGGGAACTACGACGACTCTGATCCTCATGTCCGGATGAGGTACGTAGGCAGCAGGGTAGGGCTCGTTCGAGCACTCTTTTATTTTCCCTACATTTTCCCCATTTCTTTTCTTTTCTTATCCAGTTCAGTTCCTTTTCTTTGAAGAAGCTTTCATTCTTACACCCTTTGAAACAGTTTCTTTGCAAGCGTGGATCCCGTCGGGTACGGCGGACGATCTGGGGTGCTGATACCTTCCCAGGTAGTAACCTACTCCTGAACCCAGTTTCTTTGGTTCACAAGACCTATGTCCTTCCTTTTCTTTTCTTTGGTTTGTGCAGCATTACCATTCCCGTTCCTTCGGGATAAAAATGTCTGGTTGGCGACTATACCCTTTTCCGCGCCACTTTCGCGTTTGTACCAGGATGGAAATCCAGGGAGCGACACTTATGTAGATGTTTAGATTGGCTATATTTTGTGGTAAAACATATTTCTGTTTCTGGATGTCATAGGTAATGTTATGACATGTGATTTAAGCATTATGCAGGTATGAAGTTTTATGTTTGCAGATGTTTGTATCAGGATCTCAAGACTGATGTCATGACATCTCTGACTGGGCCTGAAGACCTAGATGAATCCTTATTTGTGCATGCATTTTGTTGTCATTAAAAGTGTGATTTATTATGTTTAATTAGCGTAGTTTATCAGAAGGAAAAGGATTCAACTTGGAGGTATTTTAGCAGAATATTGCTGGTGCTAATTTTGTTCCTTTATTTTAGGAAATATATTATTTGATTTGTGCAAGTTCAGCAAGCCCATGCCCATTCAAGTTTCTACTAAAATGTTGCATTACCCTAGTTTGATTAAGTGGAAAATAAGGATTGTTCTTTCAACGTTTTGTGTGTTTGTTTAGCTTTCTTGTGAGCCAAACAATTGTCTTGTTGATGATTGTTTTGGACTAGGTTTTCCATTTGTATTTTGTCCACTCAAAGCTCTTAAGAAAGAGTGTTTTTACTTGACTGAAGCTTTAAAGCAAGGTCAAGGATTGTTTTGAAGAGTGTCTTTGTCTTTTCTGAACTGTTTGTTTAAGATCAATGTTGTGATTGATGGGGAGTGAGAGGGGTCTCATATCTAGGAGTTTTTAGGTAGAACTTGCATTGGGTAGTGATTAAGTGAGAAGATTGTAAACTATAGGTGTTTGTTGTGGATCTTTGAATTGATACTACTGATAATGTAGTTCCTTCCGGGCTTGGTAGCCCCAAGAGTAGGTGTGTTTGCACCGAACTGGGTTAACAATTACTTGTGTTCTTTATTTCTGTATTTGCGTATTTACTTGTTTTTAACTTGTCAGATATTGATGTTGTGACATCGTATTCAACATCGTATATCAGCTACCATAATTTCAATTGGTATTAGAGCAGGCACCCTGCCCGTTTTCTGGGTGAGATCTAGGGGCATTATTCTGGTACTATGGACAAGGATGGAGGATTTAGGAATAGACCACCTATTCTGGATGGGTCTAACTATGATTATTGGAAACCTCACATGGGTTCTTTCTTAAAATCTTTGGACAAGAAGGCTTGGAAAGCCGCAAATAGAGGATGGGAACACCCTTTCATTACTGATAAAGATGGAAATACAGCTTTGAAGCCCGAGGATGATTGGAGCAAAAAAGAGGATGATTTGGCACTATGGAATTCTAAAGACTTGAATGCTTTTTTCAATGGCATTGACAAAAACATATTCAAATTGGTGCATCACTGTTAGATGGCAAAGGAAGTCTGAGACATTATCAGAACCACACATGAAGGAACCTCTAAAGTTAATATGTCAAGACTTCAAATGCTTACTACCAAATTTGAAAATCTGAGAATGAAAGAAGATGAGACTGTTCATGACTTTCACATGAATATTCTTGATATTGCTAATTCTTCAGGAGCTTTAGGAGAAAAAATGTCTGATGAAAAGCTTGTGAGGAAAATTTTCAGATCTCTTCCCAAGAGATTTTCTATGAAGGTGACTGCTATAGAAGAGACACATGACATCTGCAACATGAAGGTTGAAGACCTTATTGGATCCCTTCACACATTTGAAATGGGATTCAGTGATGTTCCTGAAAAGAAGAACAAAAGCATAGTCCATGTGTCAAATACCGAGGAAGAAGCAGAAAGAGATTAAGAGGAGAATAAAGAAAGTTTGAAGGAAGTTGTTGCCATGATGGGAAGACAATTCAACAAGGTCATGAAAAGGATGAATATTATCTCATGACTAAATGTCAGGAACAGTTCATTTGACATTAGCATATCAAATAAGTCAAGGACAAATCCTGAAGAGAAGCCAAGCCAAAGCAGAAGAGTTCAATGTCATGGGTGTGATGGCTTTGGCCATATTATAGCTGAATGTCCTACCTATCTGAAGAGACAAAAGAAAGGCTTATCCATAACATGGTCTGATGGAGATTCTGAGAGTGACTTTGAAGAAGAGTTAGCTAAACATATCACTGTTTTGACAGGGACATGTGTGTCTGATGAAGACTCTAGTGAAAATGAGCTAACATTTGAAGAACTTACAGATACTTATCAAAAGTTATGTATAAGGTGTGCACAAGTGATACAATAAGGAGAAAAACAAAAGGAGATCATAGCAACACTGGAGGTTGAAAAGAAAAATCATTTATCAATAATATCACATCTGAATAATGAAGTCTCCATACTGAATTCCAAGCTTTATCAAATGACCAAGTTCATCAGAATGCCGAATAATGGATCTGAAAAACTTGATGAGATTCTTCAGAGAAGAAGAAGAATTGCAAAAGACCTATTTGGGATAGGATTTAATGGTTCTAAAAACAATTTCTTTAGAAGCAGCAAACCCGAGCGCAAGAACAATGTTTCAAACCAGATGTTGAAATCAGTGTCTCAACATCATGAAACACAAAGATCAACTCATCAAAGGAGGAGATATCAAAAAGGGTGGTGTCACTACTATGGAAGGTTTGGTCACATAAAACCTTTTTGTTATAGACTTCATGGATACCCTGATCAGAAATCTCAACCCAAACTAGAGCATAACATTGTCATCAAGAAACAACAATGGGTTCCTAAGAAGGCTGCCTTGATAGCTCATACTTCTCTTAGAGTATCAGCTAAAGAGGATTGGTATTTTGATAGTGGATGTTCTAATAATATGATTGGAATAAAGAATTTGGTGGTTGACATCAAACCACATCCCACCAGTTATGTAACTTTTGGGGATGTAGCTAAAGGAGAAATCAAAGGAGTAGGAAAACTTGAATGTTCAAGTGTTCCAAATCTTGATGGTGTTCTATTGGTGAAAGGATTGACTGCTAATCTCATTAGCATCAGTCAGCTGTGTGATCAAGGATTTAGCGTTAATTTCACAAAGTTAGAATTTATTATAAAAAATGAAGAGAATGAGGTATTCATGAAGGGAGTCAGGTCTAGAGATAACTGTTATCTCTGGGTCAATCAAGATACCAACTATTCGTCTGTATGCTCTCTGTCCAAAGAAGATGAAGTAAAATTATGGCATCAAAAGATGGGTCATCTTCATCTAAGAGGAATGAAAAGAGTTATAACTTTGGAAGTTGTAATAGGAATCCATAAGCTTCAAATTGATAAAGGTAAAGTATGCGGTGAATGTCAAGTAGGCAAGAAAACCAAGATGTCACATCTGAAGATTTGACATCTTACTACATCCAAGGTATTGGAGTTATTACACATGGACTTGATGGGTACTATGCAGGTTTAAAGTCTGGGTGGAAAAAGGTATGCTTATGTGGTGGTGGATGACTACTTAAGGTTTACTTGGATAAATTTTGCCAGAGAGAAATTTGATGTCTTTGATGTGTTCAAGGATCTCTTTCAAAGAATTCAGAGGGAAAAGGAAAGTTGTGTCATCAGGATCAGAAGTGACCATGGGAAGGAATTTGAGAATCAAAAGCTCTATGAATTTTGCTCATCTGAAGGAATCAACCACAAATTTTATTCTCCCATTACTCCTCAGCAAAATGGAGTTGTGGAAAGGAAGAACATAACCATCCAAGAATCATCTAGAGCCATGATTCATGCCAAGAAACTTTCTTTGTACTTTTAGACTGAAGCTATGAACACTGCTTGTTATGTTCATAAAAGAGTCACTCTAAGAAAGGGAACTGTTAAAAGCACAAATGAGTAAAGGTTTAACTATCGATCCACAGAGATTGTTTTTTGATATTTATGCCGTTCTACAATTGCTTAAGTTTTAGACTCAATGGTAACAAAAGGGGTTTTAGTGTTTGTATTGAAAATAGACTTATTCATTCAAATAAATTCTAAGAGTTAAAAGTATTGGTTTGTAAAAGATTCTTAAAAGCATATGTCAAAGTTAGGGTTTGATAGGTTTATTTGCATATATAGTTTTGATCAAAAGATAAACTCATTTCAACAATGAACACATTCACAATATCCTCTCATAATGTTAATTTCTAACACAAAATGCGAGCTTTACCATTTTGATCCATTGATGATTTCTCACTCAATCTATCAAAATTGTAACATTTAGGTTCAATACAAAGTGAACTCCAAAGCCCATAACTATCTCTAGCTTTATGGTATTTGGGTGATGAAAACCTAGGTCAAATGTTGGCCATATCTCTCAATCATGAAGAAACACAAAAGGGTTTATCATAAAAATCAAAGCTTTCATCATATATTCACCATCAAGAGTTTATACAAAGGATCAAGGCCTATACATACAAAAAAGAACCTATCTACCTTCTAACATTGACATACTATGGGTTTAGCTTTCCATTTCCATGGAAGCTTCCAACAAAAAATGAAGATGAAGAAGATGGAACATTAATTACAATCTCTTGACTTTAAATGCACCCAATCTTCTTAGAACAAAGTGAAAAAATGTTTAAGGAATATTTAGGTTAAGTCTCAAAAGTTACATCCCAAGAAAATTGTGAAACAAATGCTTATAAAGAAGCTGAATTCGCAGGTCTTGTTGAGCGAGCTCTGCTCGCTGAGCGAGAGTTCATTAAAAGCACCAGCTCGTTGAGCGACAAAAGGCCTCGCTGAGCGAAAATATCTCTAGAAAACTCGCTTGGAGTGTAAACACCACAAATTTTCCCTCACTTTTTCTCACACCATGGCTTGTGATCTTTCATTTTTGTTTTAACATAAGCATTACATCTCATATTGCATATTTGTTTCATTTGCATAGTTCCATTTCATCTGCATCTAGGGTTTGTGATCTGAGCAATCCAAGAATCAATCTGAGCCCTCCCAATGGTATTGAAGCTTTCCAAGAGGTTGCATGTGTGTTCTTATCATATTATGTTCCCCAAAGTTCATGAAAGTCAAGGGATCACAAGATTGTCAAAGGCATGGAAGCAGAGTTAGGGTTTTCACTACACAGATGATCAAAATTAGGGTTTTGGTTTCAGAGGCCTTAACTCCAAATTTTTTGGTCATTCTTGTTTCTAATGTTCTTAATATGTTATAAGGACCATGTGTATCAAGTTTGATGAAGAAATTCATTATGGAAGTCATCTGATCATTGGGTAACTTCTTGAGCAAGTTAAGTCAAAATCAGGGCATCTGAGGCCCCCAACAAGGGTACCAAAGGATCCTTTTCATCAAATTGAAGTTATTTGATCTTTATTTGATCTTATAAGTGGTTGGAAGTTCACAAGATTGAATAATTTTGAGCCAATTGCAAACTTGCCATTTTTGGAAATAACTTGTAATGGAAACTTTCCATTTTGGGAAAGATTTTCAACCTCCTCTTTCATGACCAAAAATGCTTCAAATGAAAAATTCTTAGAAATGAAAGTTGTAGATTAGGTCTTCCACTTTTCAAAAAGTACTAGAACATGCCTTGATTCATCCTAGAACTCAAGATATGGCCTTTCAAAGTTGGCAAAAATCCTATAATTTTCATGTTCATGTCAAAGAGGGATTTATGCAATTTTGAGTTTCAAGCTTTTAAGTGACCTCTAATCCACTCAATTATGTCACAACATGTTAATGCAACTTGCCAAGATCAGAATTGGCCCAAGGATTGAAGCATTTCATGGCTTGATTCACAAGAAACATCAAAGTTGGAAAATTGCATAAACATTGAAATCTCTTCATCCAAGCATTACAACTCACTTCTATTGATCCAAGGGCTCCCCACAAACTCTACTGAGGCCAAGACACCCCTTGAAACAGCTCTGCACCATGCCCATACCTCAAGTACACAAATTTGACTTTTTTTGCAAAAACTTCCATACCAATCACACTATGCCACTAACCACTCTCTGACCAATCACAATGACTTATGTGAACCCTAAGGACCTCATTTCATAACAGATTCAAGCCTGAAACTTGGGAGAACTCAGAATTCACAAAATCACCTAAAAACTTCCCTTATTCGATTCTCACACCTCAGCCATCAAAACTCACTCATTCTTTCACCATTCATCTCAAAATCACCTAAGGATCACAAAGCAACCCTCAAAATGGCCTGAAACCTCCCAAATAAAAAATATGATTTCTGCAAAACCAGAACCAAACACTTCAAAATAGCCATCACAAACTTGTTCTAAGCATTGCAACATCATCAGGGAGCTCATTGGGGGTTGGTTTGCATCAAAGAAGAGGCCAGAAAGCTCCAAACTGAAAAGCTTCAACTCAGGTATACCTCAAGAACAAATTTTCCAGAAACCTTCTTTTAAGTTTTAGAATGATTCTATATGTTCTCTAGATCACACAGATATGTTTAGTTTCGAAAATGGTTGAGAAATGAGCATGTATGATTGTTCTGAAAGTTTGCCCGAAAATCTTGTTTGCTTCGATTCTTGCTTTTGATGAAATATAAATGTTATATAATGATGGATTCTTGCTTACGGGGCTTAGAAGATCATTTCTGGAGCTTTAGAGGTTTTAATTTGACCTAGGGAAGAAGTTGAGGTTTTGAGTGGCCGGAGAAGATGACCAGAGCTTAGCTCCGGTCACCTGAAAATAATTAAGGCTAATCTGTAATTAATTCCCCAGATTCATTCCTGGCCTTTGGATCATGATTAGGGTTAGTGCGTGGATGGCTTAGATTAGCTCACTTAATTTAATTTCTGATTAATTAAATTAATTATAATTAATTTGCCAGATTTGATCTGGACCCTTGGATAGCGCGCGCAGTCAACATCTCCCCCTAGGTTTGAATCTTAGCCACTGGATCAGATTACTTTCATTTTAATTCATTTTATTTCTCTTTCTTTTCATTTCTTTTGTTTAATTTATAAAAAATATCAAAACACTTTCAAAAAATATGATTTCTTGCATTTCTGTTTTAAATATTTTTCTCAACCTGAAAATAAGTTTTATTTTATTTTTTGCATTAAAAAAGTATTTTTAAAATATTTAAATGTTATTTTTAATTAATTAATGGATTTTAATTAATTAAAAATGCATTTAGGTTTCTAAAAATCACCAAAAAAATCATGAACCATTCCAATGCATTTAGAAACATTTTCAAACTCTTTATACAAATTTCTTTTTAGGTTTGATCATAATTTCACAATTTTCTTTGAATGAGGGTTCTTTAAAATCACATTTTTTAACCCTAATTTGAAAAATTCATTTCTGCCTAACCATGAAGAGTTTGAACTTGATTCTTCTTGCATTGTTTCACATATTGCATGTAATTTCTAGGTTAGTTTCCTCATAAATTTATCTTGCATTTTCAAATTGATTTGCATTTTCCCTTAAGAATCATCCAAAAACCCTAACAAACTTAGAGAAATCATAACTTTCAATAGGATTAGGTTCTGACCTTCTCCTTTGGGGTGTGACCTTGTATAGGTTTAGGGTTTAATTGAGATTGGTTTCAATTTTTATCATGTTGTATGCTTCTGCTTTGGTCATTTGCATCTCATACATTCATAAAACCCTAATTTCTCATGTTCATTTGCATTCACTTTGCATATCCATCATCATGTGAACTTGCCATGACATTTCAAGCATTCATATGTCATCTTAGACATCTTAGGACATGTTAGAACATTTCTTGATCATTTCTTCATTCATTTGCCATGTTTTGCATTCATTACATTTCATAAACATCCATGTGTTTTCAAGCTTCCAAGCATGCTTTCATGGCATCTCATCTTTGTATGATCATTCATATGCACATTGTACGACATTGCATCATCATATGCCATTTGCATTGCATAATCACTTATGACTTTGGTCTTTGCATCTCATTTCATTTCATTTCTTTATGCTTTATGTCTTATGCATCCATCCTAACCTTTTTAGGATCTTTTGGTAAGTTATTTGGGAGGTGGATTTGCCTTCACCTCTCACATCTTATTATCTCTTTCATATGCATATTTACATGTATTTGAAGTGAATCTAATTCACTTATGTTCATCCTTCTTACTTTCTCTCTTTAATTTACTTATCTTCTTCAGGAAGTAAGTAACTTATTCTTCTCCTTCCGTCTTTTTTCATCTGCTTCTTCCATTGGTGGCCTTGAAGATCTTTTCTATTAAGCCTGACAAACCATAGGATACCCAAGCATGATAACTTTTAGGGTTGTGTATAGTCCCCCTTAGACTTTTACCTTTGAGTCTCCTTGAGTCTCTCTTCTCATCTCAATAATTAGAGACTAAACTCTTAAAGTTTTAGGACTTTGGAATTAGGGTTATGCCTGCATCCTTATCTTAGGATGGAGTGTATAACTTTAATCATAAGTGTTAAACCTTTAATTTGTTTAAACCTCTTAATCAAATCACACTAATAATCACCAAGACTTTATCTTGTAACTTGGGCCTTACATTAGGGTTCCATCTCTTCCTTATGGTTAAGAGGGACTAACCCTAGTGTTTAATGGACAAGTCCCCCTCAAGTTGTCTTACAAACTTAAAATCCACTTCTTAATCTCATCCCTTAATTAAAATCAACTTAATAAAGGCTTGTTATATAATGAATTTAATCCCTAACCATGAATTAAGTTGAGGTATCTTCCTCAGCTTAAGTGTACTCATCTATTATCCTTCTATTAGGATGGTGTAATGAGTTCACTAATCTGTGATTAGAGATTAAACTCATTACTTAACACTAAACAAAAACCCAAAAACATCTTAATAATCACAAGTAGGTTAATGATCTTAATCCTACATCACCATGGTAATTAAGTTGAGATGCTTATCTCATACTTAAGTAGGCTCATTATCCCTAATCAGGGAGGATATAATGAGCTTACAAGCCCTTGATTTAGGCTTATGCTCATTTACTTATGCAAAACACAAAAATCAATAAAAAAAACTGAAAATACAAAAACAAACAATAATCGTCTCCTTCGGGATTCTTTTCTCATCACACTCATTCACAAACGAGAACTTGCTCCTTCCGTCTAATGCAAGACATTTAGCACTCGATCCAGACGAGTCATACACTTGAGCATAGGCAAGCAAGCAGTTCACAGTCAATTTATCTTTCAGTCTCTTTGAGTTGAACTACGGTGTTCTGACTTTCTCATTGCACGAGAGGATACGTAGGCATAACTTAACGGTTATCGAACAAAAGTTTCTTTGTCTTCCCCCTCTCTCATTCCAGCTTTCTTTTCTAAGCCTCAGTTCCTGAGCAATTCACCCTTTTGCACTAACACTTGTACATTCATTCCTTAGCTTTTGCACACAGATAGCATATACACCTACCCCCTTTAAACACAGTCAAGTAAGCGTGGATCCCGTCGAGTACAACAGATAATATGGGTGCTAATACCTTCCCAGGTTGTAACCAACCCCCTTTCTCAATTTCTATGGTTCGCAACCGTCTTATCCATTTCTTTCTAGGTTTATGCAGCATTACCTTTCCTTCGGGATAAAAATGCCTAGCTGGCGACTCTATTCAATTCACCTTAATTTCTCTTTTCGCCGACCGTTCGCGTCTGTACCGGGATGCAAATCTTCGGGAGCGACAGCTTGGCGACTTTGCTGGGGATCTTATTTTTTTAACTAGGGTTTCTGGTTCTTTTTGAGGGTTTCTCCTAGCGCTTGTTTGATTTGTGTTTATGAGGGTGTTATGTGTTATATATGATTTTGTTTATTGCTTTATTTATTTATTTCTGTACAGCTTTATTTATTGCTTTATTTACCGTTTTATTGCATTCATATTACTGTCACCATGTCATGTGTTGGATCTCTTGTTTTCCTTGGTGGGAGGGATATTCAGTGAGTAAGGTTCCATACCGGGAACCTGAGTGACACATAGGATAGAGTGGCTTCATATTCTTTCCCATTCCATTTCGGTCTGGTGCGGGAATATGAAACATGGTTTAGACATGGGTTTCTTCTTGAGAACTCTGTGCTACGGATTTCCTGTAGTACTAGGGCTATCTGGGAAGCCGGCTAAGTCTGGATGACCTTTTTATGACCTTCAGCATCTGAGGAGAATTAGAGTAGGATCCTTTATGATTAATGTAAACACAGTACCTCCGGGTTAGAAGTGTTTACACTTCTCATAACTGATCCAAGTCTGAGGATCCTTGTTCTAAAACAATACATGTGAGGGGGTTAGGATGTTTACAGGATTGCAGGAACCTTTGGCCTCATCATACCCTGTTACTGATATTGTTAAGGTTACATTATTTTGGACTGTTCTTATGAAACCATGGACTTGCGACTCTTTATTTGAGTCCCCTACCTGGTTACTGGTTCTCTAAGCCTTCATCTGGACTTATGAACACACATGGACCTTATCAAGGCAGATAACAGATCCAACACTTGATCACAAACCCTTGCATATCATTATGCATACATCATTTTGCATCATTTTAACACTTATCTATTTGTTTTACAGGGTATCCACATCTTCTTTGGTTTGGTTTTGACTGTTCTTCTGCTCAGCCATCTTCATCAGCTATCTTCATCAGAGATTCCCTTCAGCACCTTCATCAGTTACCTCCATCAGTGCTTCTCCTCAGTTATTTTCTTCAGCATCCATTGACAGTATGGACTCATCCAGGAAGAGCAATATCACTTACCATTTCTTTGAGCCCACCCTAGCAGGCATCAGACAGATTCAAACACTCATCACTCCTGGTCATGTTCCTTTATTCAGGGAACATTATGGTGGCATTATGGACATGATCATGGACTTGGATGCATCATAGGGGAGTATGATCCACACTTGCCTTCAATTCTATGACCCTCCTCTCAGATGTTTTACTTTCCCAGACTTTCAGTTGGGTCCTTTGTTAGAAGAATTTTCCATGTTGTTGGGTGTCCCCATCAGGAGAGGGATTCCTTTCAACCCTGAGATGACTGCTCCCAGGAATGAAGATATAACTAAGGCTCTGTAATTGGAAACCACCATCATTGATCAGAATATGACCACTAAGGCTGGAATCCCAGGCCTCCATTTGGACTTCTTGATTACTCAGGCCACCAGTCATGCTGCAGCAGGGAAATGGGACACTATTTGTGCTCTCTTGGCCCTTAGCATATATGGTATCATCTTGTTTGCAGACGAGCCTAAGTTTATAAGCAATAATTCTATCCATCTCTTCTTGCTGAAGAATCCAGTTCCTAGTTTGCTCGGGGATTTCTATTACTCAGTGCATCAAAGGAATGAGAAGCAGAGGGAAAGATTAGTCAGATGTTGTGTGTAATACCTCGAAATTTGCCCTCGTTATTTATTCCCTTAACTGGCTTATTACTTCGCATTCATCTACATTCTCCCACTAGGTCATAAAAATCATAATCATGCATTTCATTGTTTCCTAAGGCATGTGATTAAGGACATACGAGATTAGGGTTTCGTACCTTATCTGTATATATCAGGGAGTGAACTTGTGGATAATATTTACTGGTGCAACTAGCCCGTTATCGAGAGGTTCAATCAGATTTGCTTTGAATAAGAGTGTGGGCTTTTCTTAGCGTCTCAAGTTCTATCCCTCATCATTGAATATCTCAAGGATAATTTGGAGTTCTAGTTCATGGTTCGATTCGAAGGGAATGTCACCAAGGGAGGTTCATTGTATCAGAGATTGGTTTGGATCCTTTTGTTTGTGGAATAATAATTCGAGATTGTGTGGATTTTAGTATGGCATCGAAGTTTCTAAAGGTGGATTGTGTTGAAGGATTCGATTTAGATTAAAGGAGGATGCACGATTATTGGTTTATTGGGAAGGCATCATTCAAGTTCGAATTCAAGCGACACGTTTCAAAGTCGAGTTGTGATGTGTGCGAAAATCATCAGTTTACCAGGAAGTGGTTCATGTGCTGTTTTTGGATTCAAAGATTCAGGCTTATCATGATTAAATGTTCAATTGTGTGCTTCTGTGAATCTATTTCCCAAAAGATTGATCCAGACAAATTCAAGTGACTTGTAACTCGTTATCAGAGATTTAGAGGTTCGTACGAACAATTCAAGCTTGGTGTGTATGCAGGTTAAGTGTGGATTCGAGGGTCACATGGTTAAAGCAATTTAATTCTAATTGTAGTTTGGTACAAGTGGCAATGCAATCCTTATCTAGAATCCTGATTCTTTGATTTCAAAGCATGTGCGTAAGTTCATAATTTTGTTCAAGAAAGATCAACGTGAGGTTGTTTAAGGAGATTTAATTCATTCGAGGCTAAGATCGCTTTGTATTTGATTTTATTTCTCATGGAGTGAGTTGATATTTTATTTGGGAAGTTGGAATATGATTTCTATGTTGTTTCACGGTTGGCGTTAAGTTGTGCATTTGGAATCATTTTCAGAAATTTAGTCAAGGGTCAATATTGATTCATTTTGACTTTATTTCTCAATTATTTTGAATCCAATCAATTCATCATCCTTTTAAATCCAATCATAGCTCTCAGTTTGCTCATTGCTAAAAGTCCATGTTAGTTCACCACAAATCCAATTTCATTTTAAATCCAATTTCATTACAAAGTATAGTCATAAGAGTGGTTACATCAGTGTAAAAAAGGAAGAGGTAACTAAGTCACGGTTTGGCTTATACACAAACGCAGCAAAAAAAAGGCATTACCTAAAAACGCATGAAAAAAATTTCAAGCTAAAAAAGGCTAACCGTAGCAAGCCGAATGCACTGAATTCGGGTACCCGCACCACATACACACAACAAATGCACAATTAATGAAAAACAAAAAAATCAGTGATATTGGACAATACAACAGAAAAGTCCAGAAAGGGAAAAATAATAGAAACGGTTACAAGACTCTCTCTCAAGAATTCTCCATGCTATTTACAAACTTCAAGTCTTCATCAGTTTCTTCTTCAAGGTTCCGTAATCCATCAACCTTCAGCACTGATTCCGAATCACCACTTTCGGCATCATCGATTTCGCATTTCATCAGCACCTGGAATTACATGCAAGAGCTCATATCAGTTACACCACTAACTGATAATTGAATGCCACAAAGACTCGAAAGGAAATATAACAAAGGACGGTTACGAAATCAGTTGCAAGGATGCCAAACATCTAACATAATTTTATAACAGAATTCATACCAACAACTAACAATATCCTAACAATTTCCCTAACAGAATTTCACCAAAAAATCAGTAGAAAAATCATAACAGAGTTGGAGTTGAGAGAAGAAACCCAATTTCATAACTAACAAACTATCAACTGATTTCTAACAGAATGAATCTAGAAGCTTCACCTGAAAAGCTTCACAAGGATGGTTTCATCTTCTATAAAGGAGGATCCTCACTCTTCTTCAATCCTCTTCCACAATTTTCCAAACCTTCTTCAATTTCTTCAATCTTCATCTTTTTCTTCCTCCACACAATTTCTCAAACTCTCCTCAATCTTCATATTTTTCTTCCTCCAGACAATTCCTCAAACTCTCCTCAATTTCATCTTCTGAATTCTTCACCACCTTCACCATTTTCCTTCACCATTTTCTTCAAGTCTTCACAATTTCCTCTCCCTTCAACCCTTCTTCATCGCCTTCACCTATCAACTTCTCTTCATTCCGATTTCATCATTGAATCGCCTTCGCTATCATCATCAACCAGCTTCAACATTTTCAATCAACAACATCCAATTGAAGCTCCATGACACCAATCTTTCAACCTGCATCAACAAACCTTTCACGTCAACCAATTTCCGCATCAAGATTCGGAATTACAGAAAAATCAAGGACGCACTAACACAAGTATTCGTAATCGAAGAACATCACAACAACAACGAAGTTTAGATTTCACACCACAAACTCAGATTCGGCAGTAATTTGGGATCACAAGCGAGAACAAGAGAGAAAATAGGCGGATCCGAGGTTTATACCTGAGGGAGCATCGTCTCGTTCGTCCGTGCCTTTGTCTTCGGCAAACCAGGTTCGATTCCTTTTTTGCCTCATCCTCGGATGTTTTCTTGTTGCGTTAAGACTGGTGTGATGTTAGCCACGGTTCAATTCGCGTTGCAATGGCCATGAGCGTGAAAAGAAGAAGGGAGAGTTTTAGGTCGAACGAAGTGGAGGTAGTTAGGTTGAAGAGAGTTGCGATGGTGAGGTTAAGGTAATAAAGGAGGTGATTATAAGGGTGGTGGCGCGATGAAGAGAGCAAAGTTGATGACGGAAGGGAGAAGAAAGGGGAAGGTGGCGGCGGCGAAGAGAGGAAGGAGAAGAAAGTTAGGGTTCATAAGATGTTCTTCAGCCTTTTGGTTTCTTTTTATTTTGTTTACATTGGTTAATTATAAGGAGGACATTTAAATTAATAACGGTAAATTAATGGGAATATCAAGGATTAAGAGAAATATAAGGAGCATTAATCTCGTTTAATTCCCCATAAACCACCATTTTCAATTTCAAAAGGGATAAGGTGAAGATTCTTTTGCGATTTCTAGCCATACCGGCGGTGACACGTGTCACCGTCCGGTTGGTTCTTGGTGCGGTTGATTATGTACGCATGGTTCATCATAGCTATCACATGTCTGCATTTGTAAGCCTCTTGATAGGAATACCATAGGAAGAGTTGA
Organism: Lathyrus aphaca; assembly: GCA_963966055.1. Lineage (NCBI taxonomy): Eukaryota > Viridiplantae > Streptophyta > Magnoliopsida > Fabales > Fabaceae > Lathyrus > Lathyrus aphaca. Next base: position 319,397,856 of record OZ014525.1, read on the forward strand.
GATCGTACAACCCATGTTGAAGTCAAAATTGTTGACTGAGTGTCCACAGTAGACCACCAGATTGCTGCGCAAATGGGCCTTGCTTTCTGGTTTTTACACCTCCCTCTTTTGAATCCCATTAAGAAAACAACTCTAAAAAATACTTAATAAGCCCCCCCTCCCTATTTTCTTTTCAGATTTTATTTTGTTTTAGTATAGATTAGAATTAATTCAATAAAAAATAGTAAAAATCACAATAAAATTCCACAAAAAATTAAGTAGCTTGATAATTCCATTTAGAAATTTTTGACATTTTTATTTTCTGAATCTTGCTTATTTTCGATTTAATTCTGATTTTTATTTTAATTAGCTTTTATTGAATTTCTTTTAACTGTACATGTTTTTGTTCATTTTATTTTTTCCACTTCCAGTAGGATTTTTGATCCATTCTTTTTTCCATGTTTAGAGGACTAATAATAGGACCTAGAATAATTTTGGTAGAAGTTTTAGGCCATTTTATCCCCTGTTTTAATAGCTTAATCCATGAAAAATAATAGTTAATCCTTAGGTAGAATTAAGTGATTTTTAGACCTAGTTAACTTCTGAATTTTTAGGATATTTTTCAGCATAATGTAATAGTTAGTTTAGGGACCCTATAGAATTAATTCTATAATTTTTCCAGGACCTTTACTATTTTTAGGGTATTAATCTTTAGGCTAGTTATACATGTAAAATTCAATTAGTTTAGGTTAGAATATTAAGATCCATTAAGAACTAGTCTACTTAGGTTTAATCTTAGGATATTAAATGGCTTAGCCTAGTTTAATTTCTGATTTTTAGAATGATAATATTGGATAGTTCCCTTAGTTTTAGGACTTAGGCTTAGAAGTCATAATAAATGAACTTAGAACAAGTTTAGGCTTACTTTTTGGTTTTATGCCTTAGCATTCATTTTTAGAATTTCTTATTTCCATGCTTTTCTTTAGTATTTGATTATTTCACTTGTATAGGCCTCCCATTTGCTTTAGAATCAACTTAACTTTCTTAGGAAGTAAGTTGAAGTCTAGTAGTTTCTAGTTCCTTCCTTCATTAGGTTTAGAAACCTCACAAACCATTAGGATCACTTGTAAATAAATAAACAAAATTAGGATTGAGTCTTAGCCCCTTAGATTTTGTCCTTTTCTCAACTTGAGTCCTTCTTTCTCATCTTCAAACAAAATACAAAAACACTTAATAAATAAATGAAAGGATCCCTTGTGTATAGCCTTATCCCATGAGGCACTTGCATTCATTCCATCTTGGAGTGGTGTGAGCTTGTCTAGCATGATGTACAAGTCTCATCAAGGGGTTGTTTCACAAAGAAAACATAAAAGATACTTCTTCATAAAAGCAACAAAAACACTTAATAAAGTTCAACAAGCTAGTGAACTTAAACCCAAATCCTAGGAAACCAGTCATGGATAAATTCTCCTTGCTGGGTGTGCTTGTTCTATTATTCCATCTTGGAATGTAGTAGCAAGTACACATTCCATGGAAAAGAGTTTGAATTCACTTCCTTGTGCCAAATTCATACAAAAACTCTTAAAAGACAAAAACAAATAATAAGCGACTATCCTGCGGGAACTTCTCTTCTCATCTCATTCACTCATAACACGAACTCGCGACGACTTGTCTCATGCAAGACGGTAAACGCACTCGTACCAGACGAGCCCGCAATACCTGAGCATAAACATACGCAGTTCTAGCATAAAAAACACAAATAAATAGTTCCCGCCTTGGTTAGGCGAACTACGTCGACTCTGATCCTCATTATCCCGATGAGGTACGTAGGCAGCGGGGTAGGGCCCGTTCGAGCACATTCTTTATTTTCCCTACATTTCCCCATTTCTTTCCATTTTCTTTTCTAATTCCCTTTATCATTTCATTCCAATTCCAGTTAGCGGTTCATTTGTTCAGCAACATCTTATTTCTCACCCTTTGAAACAAACAAGCAAGCGTGGATCCCGTCGGGTACGACGAACGATCTGGGGTGCTAATACCTTCCCAGGTCGTAACCGACTCCCGAACCCAGATCTTTGGTTCGCAGGACCTTGTCCTATCCTTCTTCCTTAGGTTTGTGCAACATTACCTTTCCCATTCATTCGGGATAAAAATGTCTGGCTGGCGACTCTACCTTTTCCGCGCCACTTTCGCGTTTGTACTAGGATGAAAATCCCGGGAGCGACAGCTGGCGACTCTGCTGGGGATCGAACCCAGAATCTCTGGTTTACCTTGTAGAGTCAATCCTAGCACCTGTTTGGTTTTGTTTCTTTGGGTGTTTATCTGTTTGCTGTTGTGTGCTTTAGTTTAGCTTTACTGTTTTTATTTACAATTTTACTTTGCAGCTTTACTTTACATCATTTATTTATTGCTTTCAGTATTTATTTTCATGCATCATATTATACTGGACTGTCTGGCTATGCTTGTTTTCATTTTTTCTGTGGGATAGGAGTTATTGTGAGATAAGCCAAGTACCCGGCTTGAGTGCACCTAGGACTTAGAGTGGTTCCACTTTGGCTTCATGGAATCTTGCTATGTTGGTATTTGTGAGTTCCACGCCTTGACTTGCGACCTTCTCGGGAATGTATTGATACCAGAATCTTTCTGGGTTAATACGCTACCTTGATAGTTATGTGCAGTCAAGGGACCGATCATTGAGAACCTTTGTGGAAACATTCCTCTCCAGTGATGACAGTGGCAGACTACATTTGTTGGCAAACCCACTCGCATCCGAGGGCCCATTGGGAACTCACATAGGATGGCCTGGTTCTCTCATAGGAATCCAGTCAAGGCAAACTGTTCGTATGACGGTAGTATTGTACCCTTCAGGATGAATGTACTATTGTTTCTCGATTCAGTGCTTGAAGATGAGGACTTATGAGGGATGCTTGTTTTTCCGGACTCAGCTGAGACCTCCCTGAGTAGTACATAATGCCAAACCGATTCCCTAATTTGGTCATGAGCCATTTCTCGGAAATGGTGAACGTATTATTGATATTCGGCCTCGAGAGTCCGTGATGTTTAACCCGAGTAGCACACCCGTGAGATTGGGAGGGGTTTACTGGTTTGCAGGAACCCTAAACTTCAACATACCCTCGTATGCCAGTAACCTTCAGTGATATGATCTTGTTCTGTTAATTATGGATTCTGAAGTCATGAACTCCTGATCAGAGATACTTGTGATGATATTGTGGCCTTGCACAGACACTTGATTACCTGATTCACTACACAGACACGTCACTGATCACATGCATTGCCTTGCATAACATCATGACATCATTAATCATTTTGTGTTCTTTTTATTCCCAGGTCTCATTACCTCCTAGTCCTGGTCATATTTGCTGCTTCAACATGGAGATTCCAAGGAAGAGAAATGTCCATTATACGTTCCCACACCCAGAAACAGATGGTATTCAGGGGTTAATTGGCTTGGTGGGGGACAAAGTGCTTGATGATTTCAGAAGAGAGATTGGAAAGATCTTAGACTATGTGAATAAGCCAACTACTGATCAGAGGGATAGCTTGCATTCTCTACTGCAGTTCTATGATCCACAGTTGAGGGTTTTTGTTTTCCCTGACTACATATTGGCTCCCACATTAGAAGAGATATCCAGCATCCTCAAAATCCCTATCAAAAATGATGCTCCTTACTATGGTTTAGAGAAGATGCCTTCATCCGAAGATATAGCTGAGTCTTTCTTTCTAGATTTGTCCAAAGTTAACAGAGAAGTGGATGCCACCAAGGGTAAAGGACTTTTCTTAGATTTTCTTATCAAGGAAGCTCAAGACCTGGCCTCTGAGAACAAATGGGTTAAGTTCAACACCTTGCTTGCTTTGATAGTGTATGGGACCATTTTGTTTCTAGGAGAGAAGGGTTTAATTAACATGGAAGCTATCATTATATTTTCCAGAAGAAATCCAATACCCACTTTTCTAGGTGACTTTTACTACGGGGTTCACCATAGAAATGAAAAAAGGAAAGAACATGTAAATTGTTGTGCTCCCCTATTTGCTGATTGGTTTGTAAGGCAACTCCCTAAATCAGGACCTTTTCAGGATTTGAAACAATCTTGGAAGTGGTCCAAAAGATTAATGGGCTTAACCTCAACTGACATTGCATGGGGATGCAACAGAGGTCTTGTGGGCAAAGAATTATTGGTCAATTGTGGTAGCTTCCCAAATGTGCCTTTGATAGGAAGGAAAGGTGGGATCAGTTACAACCCTATCTTGTCCAGGAAGCAGTTTGGTTATCCATTAAGAGATTTGCCTTTGATTGAAGAGGCAAAGGAATCTTTGTACTTTCCAGCAGAGGGAAATCTCAAGAAGAGCATGCTGTTATCCCAAGCTTGGGAAGTTAGAGTGATAAAAGGGAAGAAACACTTTGGAAGAGTGGATCCTAACACTTATGATCCTTTTGCCAGCTGGCTGGAGGATCGTGTGAAGACCCAGTTGCTCCCATTTTCTAGAGAGACACCTCTCTACCCTAAGGAGGTAGCACCTACGACTTCGGTGCCTCTGCAAGATTATCAAAAGTTGGAAGCTTTAGTTCAACAACTCAGGTTAGAGAATCAAGAAGCTTACAATTCATGTCAGAAGCTGAAGATGCAGAATCAAAAGTTGGAGGAAAGAGCTCACAAAGTTGAAGAGATGGTTAGGCTCAAGCAGCAAGATTTTCAAGAGAGAGAGCTTTACTTCAAGAAAAAGGGATTAGTTGAAACTCACAAGGCGGCCCAGTGCCGGAAGGAGAGGAAGGACCTGAATGAAGCCAATGAAGCTGTTACCTTATGGCAAGAAAAATGGGAAGACAATTTGAGGAAGCAAAAAGAGCTGGACGTCAAGCATAAGCTGGAAATCAAGAGTCTTCAAGATTCTTTGGATGGACAGAGAGAGCTCCTTCATAAGGCTTATCATCAAGAGAAGGGTCGTCTCCAAAGTCTAGCAGAAAACCAACAAGCAGTAAAGGAAGCTCAAAAAGAAATAGAAGACTTGAAATGGAAAGCTGATGTGAAGAAGTCAAGGGCTGAACCGGGTCCGAGCAAAGAGAGTGAGATGGCTTTCCTACAGCAGATTGAAGAGTTACATGCTTCCTTTGATCTAAGGGATCTCCTCATCCAGAGACTCATCCAGGAGCCTGATCATCCGGATATCGTTCAGTTGTTCCAGAATGTCAAGCGTCTTAGATGGAGGCTGCAAGACTTAGAGCTCCCTAGGGTTTAGTTTCATGCTATTGTACTTGGATTACCCACAGGATTGTTGTGGGATTCCTTTTATTTGATGTACTTTGTTGTTCTTTTGATTGGCACCCTTCGGGGACTTTGTTGTTTCAAACTTCAGTTTATGTGATTGACTCGCTTTGAATCTCTGGTTTGTTATTTGTTGCACCGACACGTGGTAATGAACACCAATTCTCCACGGCCGTCACTGTATTTGAACATCACTTGGGTCTTCTTCCCAATTATTATACCAGGACCGGAAACATGGAAATCCTTGGGAATAAAAGGAACACATTGCATTGCATATGCATCATTTGCATTTCTTCTTTGTTTTTGCAGGTTTTTCTACATGATGCTTAATTTATCTGTGTTACAGGAAAAGATTGCTAGAGCTGCCAAGACCCGACATCTCTGACAAGATATCCTGTATCGATACGCAACTCGCAGCAACCAGAGGACAGTCATGGATGCTATGCAAACAGAGCTTAATGAGTTTTGCACCAGAATGGGAGAATTCATGGTCATGATGCAAGGGATGGCTCAGGGACAACAAGAGTTAAGGAATGCAATTCAAGGGCTCAACCCTCCTCAGACTAATACTCCTGGGACCACTCCTGACGTACAAGGGGCTCCTCCCAACACCAGCAATGGCCCAGGTGGACCTCAGATTCCAGAACAAGGCACGACAACTTTCATTCCAGTACAAGACAAGCAGGAGGACCAGTTCCCTTCTTTCAACAACAACATGGGGTTCACTGGAGAAGGAAATATTCATGATTTTTTGATGCTTGCTGAGAAAGTCAAAGCCCTTGGGTGTAGAGACACTTTGGGGATAGATGTGTCTGACATGGGCCTAGTCCCCGGGGTGGTTATTCCTCACAAATTCAGGCCGCCTACTTTTGACAAGTACAACGGTAGTTCCTGCCCAAAGACTCACTTGCAGGCATTCTATCAGAAGATCGCTGCCCATACTAGGGATGAAAAGCTCTGGATGTACTACTTCCAGGATAGTCTCTCCGGAGGGTCCTTGGAATGGTATATGAAGCTAGAGAGAAGTTCTGTAAGAAACTGGAAGGAATTGGGAGAAGCATTCCTTAAGCAGTATCAGTATAATATTGACATGGCGCCCAGTCGCACATAACTTCAGAGTTTGACTCAGAGGAGCTCAGAGAGTTTCAAAGATTACGCACAAAGGTGGCATGAAGTGGCCGCTCGAGTGCAACCGCCTTTGTTGGAGAGAGAAATGGTAGACCTGTTCCTGGATACCCTCCCTGGGCATTTCATGGAAAGGCTAGCTGGATGTTCTTCAAGTGGATTCTGAGATATCATCTTGACTGGCGAGAGGATAGAAAGTTGGATCAAGCAAGGGAAGATTCAGAACAGAGTCGCTTCAAGTTCTGGTATTAAGAAAAAAAGAAGAGAAGGAGAGACTGGTTCAGTGTACGCGGAGATGGGAGGAAGTAGCAGAGGTTTTTATCAGCAAGTGGCCCCTGTCACCATCTTAACTCCGCCTGTTCAACAACAAGTCCAACCACCGCAGTCGCAACGCCAACAAGGGTATCAACAAAGGGCTCCTCGTCCATACTACCCCCAAAAGAACAGAGAAAGACATTTAGAAGTTCCGCCGATGTCCTATTCACAGCTTTTGAAGAATCTCCAACAACTCCAGATGATTCAACTCCGAACTCTACAACCCCCAAAGCCAGGTGAAATCCCTGAGGGTTATGATACAAACGCCAGATGCGAATTTCATTCCGGAGCTCCCGGGCATAGCACAGAGAACTGCAAAGTGCTGAAGCATGTTATTCAAGACCTGTTGGATTCTAAAGCGATTAACTTTGCTCCTACTCCTAATGTAATACAGAACCCTATGCCTTCTCACGGAGGTACAGTCGGGGCAGTCGATGAAGGGGAGAATCTAAACTTGGTGTGTGATGTCAACGACCTGCAGACTCCGTTGAATGTTTGTAAAGTTTGCTTATCAAAGAAAGGTATCTTTCCTGGGTGTGAAGTTGATTGTCCAGGATGTGTTGAAGCTACAAATGGGTGTGAGCAGTTGAAAGCAGGGATCCAGAGTATGATTGATGACGGAATGTTGCAGTTTGACAAGATTGTAAAAGAAAGCGAAGTCTCCACAGTAACTATCTTCTACGATCCATCTCAAGTTCCTTCGCGGGCCAGAGTGGCACCGATAACCATCACCATTGCAGGACCGGTAATGTATCAGAGTGATAGAGCTATTCCTTGGAATTATGGTGGTGAAGTATACTGTAACAGCCAGAAGCAAGAGTTGGCCACGTCTAGTACAACCCCAACTCAAGTAGAAAATGTCGGAGTAAGGGGCTTTACTAGAAGTGGGAGATTATTTGCGCCAGAAACACTAAGAAATAGTGTGATACCACCCAGAGACACTGCAGAAGCCCAGGCTAGAGCAAGAGGGAAGCAGACAATGGTTGTCAATGATCCTGCACCAGCAACTGATCCAGACCTTAACTTTGATAAAGAAGCTGAATAATTTATGAGGATTATCAAAGAGAGCGACTACAAGATTGTGGACCATCTGCAGCAGACTCCGTCGAAGATTTCCATCTTGTCCTTGCTTATGTGTTCTGATTCTCACAGGAAGGCTCTCTTGAATATTCTGAACAAGGCGTATGTTCCTCAGGATATTTCAGTAAATCAGTTGGAAGCAGTGGTATCTAGTGTCAATGCCAGTCACGGATTGGGTTTCACAGACTTGGATCTGACTTTTGAAGGGCGTGCTCATAATCGGGCACTGCATATCTCTTTAGAATGTAAAGGTGCAGTACTCTCTCACGTGTTGGTAGATACTGGATCGTCGTTGAATGTCTTTCCCAAGAAAGCACTGATGAAGTTGGATTATGATGGAGTAGTTCTGAAGCCCAGCGACCTAGTAGTTCGAGCATTTGATGGGTCGAGGAGATCGGTGTTCGGGGAGGTGGAGTTACTAGTTAAAGTAGGTCCACAAATCTTCAATACCACGTTCTACGTAATGGATATACAACCTGCATACAGTTGTTTGCTCGGAAGACCTTGGATACATTCAGCGGGAACATTATTGTCCACACTCCATCAAAAGCTAAAGTTTGTATGGGAGGGTCAAATTATAACTGTCAGTGGGGAAAAAGACATTTTTGTTAGTCATCTGGCTTCATTCAAATATGTGGAGATGGATGGCGAAATAGTTGAGACTCCATGTCAGGCTTTTGAGCCCTTGAAGAATGAACAAGCATCTGCAGTGGTAGCTTCTCCTAAAGAACCGAAGAAGGGGGTTTCTGTGGCCTCTTATAAGCAAGCGCTTGAGTTGGTAGAATCTGGGATACGAGAAGGCTGGGGCAGTCCAGTAGAAGTGCCAGAAAAGAAAGATATGTTCGGAATTGGTTACCATCCTGGGAAGTCATCGTCTGGACCAAGTGCTAAAGGTTGCCAAAGCCCGAGTACTTTCACGAGTGTGGGAGTGGTGGATTATGGAAACATCAGTGCCGTGCAGGATGACGCAATTGATAGTGACTGTGACCTAGATGAGTGGACCAGGCCTGCCGTTCCAGGGACTCAGGTTAGCAATTGGACATCAGAAAGGCTTATTTCAGTCACCTCTTTCGAAGAGTAATAATTTTTGTTTCTGTTTTTCCTGTATTCAAGCACTATGTCTTGCCCGGGGCATAGTAGCTCTTTGTAAGGGTTCTTTTGTTCTTAACACAATCATAAATAAAGCTGACGTTTCACATTCATTCATGTTGTTCTTTGTCTTTCATTTTTGTTTTTGGTTTTCAAAAAGAAAGAAAAGTTTTAAAATGGCAATGTTTCTCATTTTCTCAAGTTTTTGCTAAAGCCTTGCATGAATCACCATTCATGCAGGTGCTCGTCACTGAATGTTATCAATGACGACCCTGTTATGGTTAAGTATGACTTTGACAATCCAATTTATCAAGCCGATGAGGAAGGTGAAGAGGATTGCGAACTACCTGAAGAATTAGCCAGACTGCTTAAACAGGAGGAGAAGATGATTTAGCCGCACGAAGAAGCTGTCGAAGTAATAAACCTGGGTACTGAAGAAGACAAGAAAGAAGTCAAGATCGGGGCTGCATTAGAAGAATCTGTCAAGACTTGTTTGATCGCTATGCTTCGAGAGTATGTTGATGTCTTCGCATGGTCCTACAAAGATATGCCTGGTTTAGACACTGACATTGTGGTACACAAGCTGCCTCCCAGAGAAGACTGTCCTCCAGTGAAGTAGAAGTTGAGGCGCACACGTCCTGATATGGCAATTAAAATAAAAGAAGAAGTACAAAAACAGTTTGATGCTGGCTTCTTGGCCGTGACCAGTTACCCTCCGTGGGTTGCCAACATTGTGCCAATTCCTAAGAAAGACGGTAAAGTCAGGATGTGTGTAGACTACAGGGATTTGAATAGGGCCAGCCCCAAAGATGACTTCCCTCTACCTCACATAGATCTGCTTGTCGATAATACCACTCACTTTTCCGTGTTCTCCTTCATGGACGGATTTTCTGGATATAACCAGATTAAGATGTCTCCCGATGACATGAAAAAGACAACCTTCATCACTCCTTGGGGCACCTTCTGTTACAAGGTTATGCCATTTGGTTTGAAGAATGTTGGAGCCACTTATCAACGGGCGATGGTGACGCTATTTCACGACATGATTCATCATGAAATTGAGGTTTATGTTGATGATATGATAGCAAAATCCCAAATGGAGGAAGAGCACTTGGTTAATCTAGCAAAGTTGTTTGACAGACTTCGGAAGTTCAGATTGAGGTTGAATCCGAATAAGTGTACCTTCGGTGTCCGTTCTGGAAAGCTACTCGGCTTTATTGTTAGTGAGCGAGGAATTGAGGTTGATCCAGCCAAAGTGAAAGCCATCCAAGAGATGCCTGAGCCGAAGACTGAAAAGCAAGTGCGTGGCTTCTTAGGGAGACTAAACTACATTGCACGATTTATCTCTCATCTAACGGCCACGTGTGAGCCCATCTTTAAGCTTCTGAGGAAGAATCAGGCCATTAAATGGAACGAAGACTGGCAGCAAGCCTTTGACCGAATCAAAGAATACCTGCTAGAACCTCTAATTCTTATGCCTCAAGTTCCAGGGAGACCTTTGATTATGTATCTTACCATGCTTGAAGGATCGATGGGATGTGTGTTGGGATAGCAGGATGAGTCTGGTCGAAAAGAGAACGCCATTTATTACCTTAGCAAACAGTTTACCGATTGTGAGACGCGCTACTCACTACTCGAGAAAACTTGTTGCGCTTTGGCATGGGCTGCTCGCCGACTAAGACAGTACATGCTGACTCACACTACTCTCTTAATTTCCAAGATGGATCCTGTGAAATACATCTTTGAAAATCCAGCTCTGACAGGAAGAGTAGCCCGGTGGCAGATGATACTAACAGAGTATGATATACATTACACTTCGCAAAAGGCAATCAAAGGAAGTGTATTGTCAGAATACTTGGCTCAGCACCCAATCGATGATTATCAACCCATGAGGTTCGAGTTTCTGGATGAGGACATCATGTTCCTCAAGTCGAAAGACTACGAAGAACCACTTCCGGAGGAGGGGCCAGACCCTGAATCCAAATGGAAGTTGATGTTTGACGGAGCTGTGAACATGAATGGAAGTGGAGTACGTGCTGTTATCATCTCGCCAAAAGGGGTCCATACACCTTTAGCTGCTCGGTTGACTTTCGAATGCACTAACAATGAGGCAGAGTATGAAGCTTGTATCATGGGGATTGAAGAGGCAATCAATTTGCGAGTCAAAAACCTCGAGATCTTTGGAGATTCTGCTCTGGTGGTGAATCAAGTCAATGGCAAATGGCTGGTTCATCAACCTCATTTGATTCCTTACATAGTTTATGTCAGGAGGCTTTTAACTTTCTTCACCAAAGTCAAGCTGAATTATATTCCTCGAGATGAAAACCAATTCGCCGATGCTCTAGCAACTTTGTCGTCCATGATTAAAGTTTGTCAAGAGAATTTCGCGCCTCGAATTACGGTCTCCCGTCTTGAAAGACCTGCTTATGTCTTTGTAGTCGACAATGGTGAAGATAACAAGCCTTGGTATCATGATATCAAGCAATTCATGAAGGCTCAAGAATATCCGGCTGGGGCATCCAATAAGGACAAGAAGACCCTTAGAAGACTGGCAGGAGGTTGCTTCTTGAATCAAGATGGTGTGTTGTACAAGCGAAATTTCGACATGGTTCTGCTCAGATGCGTGGATAGACACGAAGCAGACCTGTTGATGTAGGAGGTTCACGAAGGCTCCTTTGGTACCCATGCTGGAGGACATGCTATGGCCAAGAAATTGTTGAGATCGGGATATTATTGGATCACCATGGAATCCGATTGCTGTAAGTACTCCCGTAAATGCCACAAGTGTCAAATTTATGCTAATAAGGTCCATGTACCTCCGAATCCGTTGAGTGTCATGTCTTCACCATGGCCGTTCGCTATGTGGGGCATTGATATGATTGGCAAGATCGAGCCGACAGCTTCTAATGGTCATCGCTTCATCCTGGTTGCTATAGATTACTTCACGAAGTGGGTCGAAGCGGCGTCTTACGCCAATGTCACTAAACAAGTGGTCGCCCAGTTTATTAAAAGAGACATCATTTGCCAGTACGAAATTCCTGAAAGGATCATTACTGATAATGGTTCTAATCTCAACAACAAGATGATGGCTGACTTGTGTCGAGATTTCAAAATAGAGCATCACAACTCTTCTCCATATCGCCCGAAGATGAATGGCGCCGTCGAGGCGGCCAATAAAAACATTAAGAAGATCGTGCAGAAAATGGTTGTGACATACAAAGACTGGCATGAGATGCTACCATTTGTGTTGCATGGGTACAAAACGTCAGTACATACTTCAACAGGGGCGACCCCGTTCGCGCTGGTGTATGGTATGGAGGTAGTCCTACCAATTAAAGTGGAAATTCCCTCGTTGAGGTTAATGATGGATATTAAGCTAGATGAAGTTGAGTGGCTCCGATCCAGATATAATCAATTGAGCCTCATTGAAGAGAAACGTTTAGCAGCTGTATGCCATGGACAGTTGTATCAACGGCAGATGAAGCAGGCTTTTGATAAGAAGGTACGACCACAGAGGTACATGCCAGGTGATTTAGTGCTGAAAAGGATTCTTCCTCCTCTCAACGATCACAGGGGCAAGTGGACACCCAACTATGAAGGACCGTTCGTGGTTAAAAAGGTTTTCTCTGGTGGAGCCTTGATGTTGACAACCATGGACGAAGAAGACTTCCAATCCCCTATCAACGCAGACGTAGTAAGAAAATACTTCGTGTTAAAGGACCCGCTGGATAAAAACAGAATAAAGATCCAGGCAAAAATGGGCATCTCGGCGAGCCAAAAACAGAATAAAAGGCTCGGGAAAAAGTTAGGGAAATCTTGAAAAATGTACACCCGCTGAGTTGAAAAGCCACATCAGACAACTCAGGCAAAAAAGGGTATCCCGGTGGATTGAAAACCTGAAAAGGCGATCCACGCAAAAGAGGGATTAACACAAACGACTGCGATCTGCGAGATTCGTAACTTATCTACAGTTGAGGCTATCCTAAGGGTTGAAGATCAGTTTAATTAATCTTCCTCAAGAGGCAGAGCGAGCGGAGCGTCTTGAAGATATACGAGTCATAACCGGGTTGACACTTGATGAGATCCACTTCTCACATTGCCAATAGGATAGTTTGTTTTCCTTTTTGGCTGTTTCCTCTTTCCAGGGAACTGCTTCCTTTGTATTGCCTATTCATGGCCTTTTTTCCGAATCAATAAAATTCAACTTCAGTTAATTCATGACTATTTTTCTTCTTGTTTTTGTTTTTCATTTAGCATTGATTGATTGCGAAAACGTCCAGCAAATCATGATTTACATTGTGTTGTGAATATTTGAATGCTTTCTAACTCATGCAGGAGGACAGAAACATTTAATATAACTCTAAAAGGGTGTCGAGATACCCAGATAATGATTCATGCTACGAGCCTGGGGCAGGAAGGTCCCAAACTAACTCTCCATGTTGCAGGTACTATCGGTTGTGTTCATGCAGGTACAGGTACCGGTGTTGCTAACAGAGCTAAAAGAAAATTCCCAGGAAGAGCATTTCTTTATGGTTGAACAGGAGCAGGTGTCTCCCAGGGTGTCTCCAATCATCCCCAGTAAAGTGGAAGTTGAAATTTCTCCCGGCAAGGTAGCAGAATGTGGGTGTCATCCCCAAGCAGAAGTTTCCCTTCAGACAAGGGCAACTCCCAGCAGTATAAGGAGTGTCTTTTCTCCCCAACAATTGCTTCCTCAGAAGTGTCATGCCTTTGGTTCCAAGCCAAGTCAGGAGGTCCTCACTTCCCCATCAGAGTTCAAGAATGTCCATCTCCAGCAGGGTCTTGGCGCTCCAATCTCAAAGTCCAATTTATTTTTGGCAATGACGGCTGTTCAGAGCCGGTGTATCATTGACATCTTTCCCCGCAGAGTTGTCTCCTCCTCATTAGGATGGACCAGATCAGTGCAGTGATCATCGTTTCTACCCAGTCAAGCCATCTGGGATACCTGCAGTCTCATTTCCAGGAGATCCTTTGCATTTTCATTTGCATAATCATCATTACATTTGCATCCTCCAAAGCGTAGCATTTCCATCATCATGGAGCATTACGCCATAAATTCAAACATATGCATGCCAGCATGGGCTAGTTTTGAGGTATGTTACGTATGACCTATTAATATCTTCTCAACCTGAAGTACTCCGCACAGAGGATACCAATATCATTTTCCCAACATCCTTGTCTTTTCAAGTCAATGTTTGTCACTTATTTCGTGTCTTGTTTGGTACAACAGTCGCGTCGCAGGTTCCCGTTTTGTACAACGGTCCTGTTTGCCTGGGATCTCGTTTATGTACAACGATTTCGTTCCATCTTGTCATACTTCCACTGTTATTTTTGGTTGCCGCCTGAGGCCGGTATACCAGTGCGTCTCCATTCGAGGATGGTTTCGTGTTAGATCCGAGGATCTTTTGAGAATTGTCATTCGAGTATGGCATTCTTTTCTTCAAGTCCTTCTGAGGTTGGTCTTGTTTGTGTTTGTTGTGGTTATCATTCGAGGATGATAGTCCATTTTTGAGCTTATTGATTGAGGTCAGTTTGTCTCTTTTGCAAAGTCTATCTGAGGTTAGTCTTTGTGTTTCTGGTTATCGCCTGAGGCCGATATACCATTGCGTCTCCATTCGAGGATGGTTTCGTGTTAGATCTGAGGATCTTTTGAGAATTGTCATTCGAGGATGGAATTCTTTTCTTCAAGTCCTTCCGAGGTTGGTCTTGTTTGTGTTTGTTGTGGTTATCATTCGAGGATGATAGTCCATTTTTGAGCTTATTGATTGAGGTCAGTTTGTCTCTTTTGCAAAGTATGTCTGAGGTCAGTCTTTGTGTTTCTGGTTGCCGCCTGAGGCCGGTATACCAGTGCGTCTCCATTCGAGGATGGTTTCGTGTTAGATCCGAGGATCTTTTGAGAATTGTCATTCGAGGATGGCATTCTTTTCTTCAAGTCCTTCTGAGGTTGGTCTTGTTTGTATTTGTTGTGGTTATCATTCGAGGATGATAGTCCATTTTTGAGCATATTGATTGAGGTCAGTTTGTCTCTTTTGCAAAGTCTGTCTGAGGTCAGTCTTTGTGTTTCTGGTTACCGCCTGAGGCCAGTATACCATTGCGTCTCCATTCGAGGATGGTTTCATGTTAGATACGAGGATCTCTTGAGAATTGTCATTCGAGGATGGCATTCTTTTCTTCAAGTCCTTCTAAGGTTGGTCTTGTTTGTGTTTGTTGTGGTTATCATTCGAGGATGATAGTCCATTTTTGAGCTTATTGATTGAGGTCAGTTTGTCTCTTTTGCAAAGTCTGTCTGAGGTCAGTCTTTGTGTTTCTGGTTACCGCCTGAGGCCGGTATACCATTGCATCTCTAATCAAGGATAATTTCGTGTTAGATCCGAGGATCTTTTGAGAATTGTCATTCGAGGATGGAATTCTTTTCTTCAAGTCCTTCCGAGGTTGGTCTTGTTTGTGTTTGTTGTGGTTATCATTCGAGGATGATAATCCATTTTTGAGCTTATTGATTGAGGTCAGTTTGTCTCTTTTGCAAAGTCTGTCTGAGGTCAATCTTCGTATTTCTGGTTATCACCTGAGGCCGATATACCAATGCGTCTCCATTCGAGGATGGTTTCGTGCTTGATCCGAGGATCTCGTGTGAGTTGTCATTCGAGGGTGGAATTCTTCCCAGCATATTTTATTACCCACAGTGTGCAAATTTCCAGGTTTTATTCGAGTATTCAATCACTCCATACCTTGAACGTTTAAAAGGTGTTGCAATTATTCGTTCAGGCTTGCAGATGATTGAATATGGACAGCTGTAATACCTCGAAATTTGCCCTCGTTATTTATTCCCTTAACTGGCTTATCGCTTCTCATTCATCTTCATTCTCCCACTAGGACATAAACATCATAATCATGCATTTCATTGTTTCCTAAGGCATGTGATTAAGGACATACGAGATTAGGGTTTCGTACCTTATCTGTATATATCAGGGACTGAACTTGTGGATAATATTTACTGGTGCATCTAGCCCGTTATCGAGAGGTTCAATCAGATTTGCTTTGAATAAGAGTGTGGGCTTTTCTTAGCGTCTTAAGTTATATCCCTCATCATTGAATATCTCAAGGAGAATTTGGAGTTCTAGTTCATGGTTCGATTCGAAGGGAACGTCACCAAGGGAGGTTCATTGTATCAGATATTGGTTTGGATCCTTTTGTTTGTGGAATAATAATTCGAGATTGTGTGGATTTTAGTATGGCATCAAAGTTTCTAAAGGTGGATTGTGTTGAAGGATTCGATTCAGATTAAAGGAGGATGCAAGATTATTGGTTTATTGGGAAGGCATCATTCAAGTTCAAATTCAAGCGACACGTTTCAAAGTCGAGTTGTGTTGTGTGCAAAAATCATCAGTTTACCAGGAAGTGGTTCATGTGCTGTTTTTGGATTCAAAGATTCAGGCTTATCATGATTAAATGTTCAATTGTGTGCTTCTGTGAATCTATTTCCCAGAAGATTGATCCAGACAAATTCAAGTGACTTGTAACTCGTTATCAGAGATTTAGAGGTTCGTACGAACAATTCAAGCTTGGTTTGTATGCAGGTTAAGTGTGGATTCGAGGGTCACATGGTTAAAGCAATTTAATTCTAATTGTAGTTTGGTACAAGTGGCAATGCAATCCCTATCTAGAATCCTGATTCTTTGATTTCAAAGCATGTGCGTAAGTTCATAATTTTGTTCAAGAAAGATCAACGTGAGTTGGTTTAAGGAGATTTAATTCATTCGAGGCCAAGATCGCTTTGTATTTGATTTTATTTCTCATGGAGTGAGTTGAGATTTTATTTGGGAAGTTGGAATATGATTTCTATGTTGTTTCACGGTTGGCGTTAAGTTGTGCATTTGGAATCATTTTCAGAAATTTAGTCAAGGGTCAATATTTATTCATTTTGACTTTATTTCTCAATTATTTTGAATCCAATCAATTCATCATCCTTTTAAATCCAATCATAGCTCTCAGTTTGCTCATTGCTAAAAGTCCATGTTAGTTCACCACAAATCCAATTTCATTTTAAATCCAATTTCATTACAAAGTATAGTCATAAGAGTGGTTACATCAGTGTAAAAAAGGAAGAGGTAACTAAGTCACAGTTTGGCTTATACACAAACGCAGCAAAAAAAAGGCATTACCTAAAAACGCATGAAAAAAATTTCAAGCTAAAAAACGCTAACCGTAGCAAGCCGAATGCACTGAATTCGGGTACCCACACCACATACACACAACAAATGCACAATTCAAGAAAAATAAAAAAATCAGTGATATTGGACAATACAACAGAAAAGTCCAGAAAGGGAAAAATAACAGAAACGGTTACAAAACTCTCTCTCAAGAATTCTCCATGCTATTTACAAACTTCAAGTCTTCATCAGTTTCATCTTCGAGGTTCTGTAATCCATCAACCTTCAGCACTGATTCCGAATTACCACTTTCGGCATCATCGATTTCGCATTTCATCAGCACCTGGAATTACCTGCAAGAGCTCATATCAGTTACATCACTAACTGATAGTTGAATGCTACAAAGACTCGAAAGGAAATATAACAAAGGACGGTTACGAAATTAGTTGCAAGGATGCCAAACATCTAATAGAATTTTATAACAGAATTCATACCAACAACTAACAATATCCTAACAATTTACTGTAATACCACAAATTTGCCCTCTTCTTTTTCATAACATTTAGCATATCGTTTTCATATTTCGCACTGCATCATTAGCATAGAAAGATGAAGCATAATATCCACATCATAGCATAAGCTGGCAGGGATTTCACTCTGATTGCAGTTGTTCAGTTCGCGATTTGATTCAGATGGACACTTGACCTAGCATGGTTAAACTGCCAGGATTCCTTTAATTTCAAGTCATCCGCATTGGTGACCATTGCTCAGACAGTGTGCATTCAAGGTTCATGGTGTTGTGTTTAAATTCATCAGATTATCAGGCGTGGTTTGTGAGAAGCTTAGTCCAATTTATATTGGTGGAGCGTTCATCATTTCATCAGCCGTTCACTTGTGGATTTATTTTCCTCAGCGGGTATTCAGATAATCAGAGCAAGTTCCTAATTTGGTTCAAATGAACATGATTCAAGTACAAGTCAGTCATCTATTTAAAAGAATTTTGTTCATTTTTATCCGAGATTCAAGAAATAGTGCAAGTTGGTTTATGGTTGTCTGTACGTGATAAGTGGTGGATGATTCCTTCCATAAAGATTATTCCATGTCCATTTTCTTATTCAATCCCTTTCGATCATTCACTATCCGTTTCAATAACCATTTTATAACCCATTTTCGATTTTTTGTCTAATTATTACAAAATACATCCATTTATCCACTTTTTTAAATTATCTTCAAACCATCTCATTTCTAAGCCATATCCCTTTTTCTAATTTTTTTTATTTCTTAAACATAAATAATAATACATAGTTTTCATTATTTTCATTTGGTCTCATTAATTCATTTTCATTAGTTCATAAACCTTACTATATTTTTTTTCCTCAACCCATTTACAATATAAAAGACCAATTTGTTTATCATTATCTTTACCGAAAAAGAATGAAATGATAAATAACCAAATGGATCACTCTTTCAGCCATCACTTGCATTGCCAATACCAAACATGGCACACAATTTTTTTCCAAGCCACATCAACATGCTTTTTCCAACCAATATCACATTTTATACATTCACATCTTTTTCACATCAGCCAAATCCAGCAAGCAAAGAAGGCAAGAATTCACACGTACATCACAGGCCAGGCCTCCAAATGCAACAAGCCCGCATAAGGAACGTCCAAACAACGGGCACATTTTTGAGCAAAACGCAACAATAATGAGCTCAAAATGAAGGCGAAACCGAAAAATTAAAATGGAAAATCTATAACAGAAATTGAAAAAAATATAACAAATGGAATAACAGATTGAGAAAAAAGGAGTTTGTTACAAAAGAAAAAGAAAGTGATTCACGGAGGAGATTTTTGCACCATAACAGAAAAACGAAAAAACTCAGATTTGCTCACTCTTCATCAACGCACAAAAATCATTCTTCAACATAGCAATAACTAGATCACACTTTTCATCATTTTATCACTCTCAGCCTCTTTCTCTCCCATTCTTTTGGTTCAAAACTCTTCACGCCGTAACAATCTCAGGACTCTCCTTCATCTCCTTCATCAACCTCACATCATCACAGTCCTGCATCATAATGAAACATAACCAATTCATCACTCCTTCATCACACCGAAAACTGTAACTGAACTATTCATCACTCCTTCATCACAAAAACCAACCGAATTCTTCATCACCAAATCAAAACCGAGTTGCACGAATTCAATCGTTATTCGACAACACTTCACCACAACCGAATCTTAATCAATAACCGAGACTCATTCTCGATTTCAATCCATCAAATTCGTGAAAACCGCTTCTTCTTTCATCACCAGCGATTCACAGATTGGTTTCTCTTCTGCACTTTTCCTCCAATGTGAAAACCGACATCTTCTTAAATTACTAACAACGTCCATCTTCGTTCATAAGAGTCAGCTGAAATCGTCAATGATTCTCACATATCAACCAAGCTGATCTTATCGTTCTTTATTCAACGTAATCGAGAGCTTGCGAAATCAACGGCCGACGTTCATCATCATCTTCATCGCGTTGATAATATCTTCATCGCGTGTCGTCAACGCCTTCGTCTTCAACACGTAACCGACGCAAAACATGGCGTCGTAGGTTGGTTTTGATGCTCCCTTTGCGTGATTTTCATATCGATGTTGCATTTTTGTTTATGATGAATTTGTGGTTCTGAAAGTTTACGATCCGTTTGATTGAGAGGATATTCGGTAAAATCAACTTCGGATTTGAGGTAAGGACGGAGGTTTGAGTAAGGTTTAGTGTTGAGTTTGTTGATTGGAGAAGAATGACGAAGGTCCTGTAGCGGCAGCGCGGCTAGGTTAAGGGAAGAAGAAGGAGCCGAACGACGCTTGAGAGAGAGAGAAGAAGCTTTTCATTTTCGTTGTATTGAAGTTTGTTTGTGTATAATTGTTTTTAATTTTGTTTTATCATTAAGAATTTTAAGTAATAGAGAGAGAATTGAAGAAACCGATGTGAAGAGATAAGGATAGGGGATTCTCTTGTGCTTCTGTCCACACCGGCGGTGACACTTGTCACTGTCCGGTAGGATATCTCCGTCCAGCGTTCATGCGTGCGTCTCCACCCAACCACCGTGAGCCTTCATTTTTCTCACCGTTTGATGATCCTACTTTGAGGAGACTAGGATCGTGTGCACCATATTCAGTCAACCAGGTTGACCGCGTCTCCACCATGCTCCTTCCTTCAGCCTTGCGCTTTGGGCTTGCTCCCTCCTGCTAGATACACCCCCTCCATATTTCCTTTGTTTTTTTATTTTCTTTTTGCATATCAGTTTCATTTTAATTCATTTAAAATACGAAAACATATTTTTAGTTTCATAATTCATTTTAGAATTTTTTCATTTTTTTTTATTTCCTGATTTTATTAATTTCTCATTTTATTTCGAATTTTCTTTTATTTCCTTGTCATTTAATTTCCATAATTAACGCCTTATCTTGTAAAATTTGTTTATTCTATCTCAAGCATTATTTTAATTCCGTTCTTTTTGCATCATGTCATAGACTTAGAAAAGCTCATAAAAATAATTTTTGTCTTATTTTAATTCCATTTTATCCATAGTTTTGTAAGTCGTGTTTGCGCGTTTTCGTTACTTGTTCCTAAGCGACTTCGTGTGATTATTTGATAGACTTTGGTTGTGAATTTTTGTGAGATATTTTGATGCATTGTTTGCTACTGATTGTGGACTTTAGAGATTTAATTTCATATTTTCTCGTGTTCATTTCTATTTGTTTGGTGTCTCGTCTCTTAGGTAGCGTTTCGTGCCTCTTTCTTCCTTCTTTCTAACATAGTTTGAGGAAGGCATTTATGCCATCCTATTAGGATTTATTGGTCTTTGTTTTAGGTAACCTATAGGGTTAGGTACTGACTTTGTTGATTGTGATTGATTTGTGATTATCATTTTTGGTTTGCGTATTGTTTAAATATTCGTATCTTCATCTTTTGCTTATGTTACTAATCATTTCAGGGGCTCTGGTAAGTGAGAGGTGTGGATGTGATTCCCACATCTCCAACTCTTATCTCTTCTCTTTTTATTCTCTTACTTGTGATTGTTGGGGCTTAGGCCTTACTTCCTCCTTCTTCTCTTCTTCCTCCTTCTCTTTCTCTTCTTATCTCTTCCTCCATTAGGATAGTAAACCTCACTAACCTAGGATTTCCTATGCATGATAACAATTAGGATTCATTTAACCCCCATTGGACTTTTACCTTTAAGATCCTTTTGTTTCTATTCTCTTCGCATCTCAAAAGTCATAAAAAGCACTTAATAAAGATTGAAGTGGTCTCCTATGCAATAGCCTTATTCCATGAAACACTTGTAGTTTTCCCATCTTGGGATAGTACAAGCTTGTCTTGTGATGCACAAGTCTGATCAGGATACCATCTTCACCAAGAAAATCATAAAAAAGACTTCTTCATCAAAAATACAAAAACACTTAATAAATTCAATGAGTTAGTGAGCCTAAGCCCTAATCTCTGGAATCAAGTTTTGGGGATCTTCTCCTTACTTGAGTGTGCTTGTTCTATTATTCCATCTTGGAATGTAGTAGCAAGTACACATTCCATGGAAAAGAGCTTGAGTTCACTTCCTTGTAACACAACCGTAAAAGCTTCTAAAAAACACAAACAAACAATAAGCGTCTTTCCTTCGGGAATTCATTTCTCATCTTCTTCGCTCCGTCCGCGAACTTGATCCTACTTGTCATTTTGCAAGACGGTAACGCACTCGTCGTCCGAGCCTGCAACACCTGAGCATTGACATAGGCAGTTCAAGCCTTAAGACACAAGCAATCTTTTTCACCCCTAGTTAGGGGAACTACGACGACTCTGATCCTCATTTCCCCGATGAGTTACGTAGGCAGTGGGGTAGGGCCCGTTCGAGCACAATCTTTATTTTCCCTACATTTTTTTCTTTTCATTTCTTTTTCAGTTCCCTTTTCGTTTCTTTTATTCAGTTCAGTTCTTTCTCTTTGCAGCAGCTTTCATTTCTTCACCCTTTGAAACAGATTTCTTTGCAAGCGTGGATCCCGTCGGGTACGACAGACGATCTGGGGTGCTAATACCTTCCCAGGTCGTAACTGACTCCCGTACTCAGTCTCTTTGGTTCGCAGGACCCGTGTCCTTCCTTTTCTTTTCTTCTGGTTTGTGCAACATTACCATTCTCGTTCCTCCGGGATAAAAATGCCTGGCTGGCGACTCTACCTCTTTCCGCGCCACTTTCGCGTTTGTACCAGGATGGAAATCCAGGGAGCGACAGCTGGCGACTCTGCTGGGGAACATATCCTGAATCTTTGGTTCCCTTGAGAGTCTCTCCTAGTACTTGCGTGGTTCTGTTTCTTTGTGTGTTGTTTGTTGTTGTGTGTTTATTTTACTGTTGTTTATTTACAGCTTTATTTACAGTTTTCAATATTTATTTTCATGCATCATATATTATACTGGACTGTCTGGACTGGATTTTCTGTTTTGTGGGACTTGGGTGATACTATTACTGTGAGATGAGCTCATTACCAAGGCTCGAGTGCACCTTAGGACTTATAGTGGTTCCACTTTGGCCTAATGAGATCTTGTCATGGGGGTAGTAGTGAGTTCCACGCCCAGATTTGCGTCCGTCTTGGAAATGTCTTGATTTAGGGATCTTCCCTTCTCATTTCACGACCTTGATAGTTATGTGCAGCTGGGGACCGATCATTGAGGATCTTTGTGGAAACATCCCTCTCCAGTGGTGACAGTGGCAAACCACATTATATGGCAAACCCATTCGCACCCGAGGGCCCACCTGGAACTCACATAGGATGACCTTGTTTTCCCGGACGCAGCTGAGGCCTCCCTGCGTAGTATATAATGCCAAACCCATTCCCTGATCTGGCTATGAGCCATTTCTCGGAGATGGTGAACATATTATTGCTATTCGGCTTTGAGAGTCCGTGATGTTTGACCCGGAGCACACTCGTGATATTGGGAGGGGTTTACAGGTTTGCAGGAACCCTTAACCTTAACATACCCTTCCTCATCAGTGTGATCTTATGTTTTGGTCCGGTTATTATAATCCTGGAGTTCTTGTTCCTTGGTTTTGAGTTCTTATCAGATGGTTATTATTCAGAGGACATATATCATCAGATACTTGGTTCTCAGCTCAGTGTTTCGTATCCAGACAGGCACTGGTTCTCGATCACTTACCAGCTGCATACATGCCATCATAGCATTTTAGCATACATGATCAGTTATTTCCGAGGATCTCATATCTGGATTATGTTGTTGGATTTTCTGTACTAAAATGTGAATCAAAGCAGATAGATTCTCCGGAAATGACCGAACATGGCATCTCATAGCATTTGCATTGCATTTCTGTTCCGCAGGCAAGGCTCATCCGTTCTTTGTTCACCATATACAGTTGAGATTCCAGCTCTGGTATCAGACTTGAAGCATCTTTTGGGAAAGATCATGGACCCTGGAGAGCAAAGCCAGTTTACGAGAGTTGGATTGACGAGAGATCAGTGGGACCAACTTTTGGAGGCTATGAAAACTTTGGCAAGGCAAGATGGATGTAATTCCGCCCAAGCTCAACCCGCACAGATCCCTGTTGAGAACCTGGATGTTTGAGAACGTTAGGTCGCCCGGAGTGGACATTCTTCTTCTGTTGATGTTGCAGATTATCACAGTTTTGCGTTCACTATGCCAGGTTCCCAAGAGGCAATCCCTGTGGTGAGAATCCAAGATCCACGAGTTGTAGAGAGAGAGAAAAGATTTCGTGTGTTGGAGGAAGAGATTAAAGCCCTTCAAAGTCGTAATGTCATTGATCTAAGTGCTGCGAACATGTGTCTGGTACGTGGCCTTGTAATACCTCCAGAGTTCAAAGTACCGAAGTTTGAAAAGTAGAAAGGGGATAGTTGTCCAAGACAACATTTAGTGAAATTTTGCAGAAGGATGACCTCGTATGAGCATAATGACAAATTGATGATTCATTGTTTCCAATACAGTCTGAGTGAGGCATCATCGAGTTGGTATGTGCAGTTAGAGAGCAGTCGTATCTAATCATGGTCAGACCTAGCCAATGCCTTTGCGAAATAGTATGACTACAATATTGACAAGGCTCCTAGCCGCATGGATTTGCAAGGTTTATCCCAAGAGGATGGTGAGTCTTTCAGAGAGTATGCCCAGAGGTGGAGAGAAGTAGCTGCTCGGGTGCAACCCCCGCTATCAGACAGAGAATTGGTTGAACTTTTCATAGAGACCTTACAGGGGCCGTACTTGGAGAGGTTGAGTGGCAGTGGAACTTCGAGTTTCTCGGACTTGGTGATAGTTGGAGAACGCATTGAGAGTTTTATCAAGATGGGAAAGATCCAAGGCATTTCAGATAGCTCAGCTGAAGAGAATGAATCTTTTATCAGTTCCCAAGGAAAGGATGTGATTGATGCAATCTGGGAAGCTCCACAAACTCCATTGACATATCAACAGTAACCATGCATCTCAACTGCTCAGAGTCAGCAACCTTCTGAATTTGTGTGTCAGATTTAAGTTAACAAGGAACCTCTTCAGTATCAACAGCGACCATGCCAACAGCAGCATACTCCGCAAAGGCGTCATTACTACACTAAGAGATCCAAAAGTTATTTTGATCCATTTTCAGTGCCATACAGTCAGATACTTCCATGCCTGATCGACAGTGGATTGATAGTGCCAAAGAAACCGAGTCTGGTGCCTTTTCCATATCCGACAAGTTTTGATCCCAATGTTCAATGTGGATTCCATGGCAACGCACCAGGACATTTAGCTGAAGAATGCAAACCGCTTAGGGATAAGGTTCAGGATTTGATTGAGTCTTGGTTGATTTCAGTGACGCCTCAAGGCATTCAAGTTAACAATTCTTCGCTTGGTCGTGTGGGTTCATCATCTCATGTTATAGAGGAAATTAATGAGGATAGATGTGAAGGTGATTCTCAGTTTGATTTTGAAGAGCGGCTATGAGGATGGTTAGTTTATGTACCTCATTTTCATCCCTATTGAGGGGAACTACGTCGCTCTGATTCTTCATTGGTCTTTGGTCAATGGAGATACGTAGGCAGAAGATCGTCAGGTCTTTCCGAGCAAACTTATGTGGCAATTTCATCTCAGTGTCACTCTTTAGACGTCTCGTGTCATTGTCTGAACATCGAAAGCTTCAGGTCAGAATAATTGGGAATGAAGTATGGTGCTGACACATGGCCATTTGATTGAAGACTGCAAATCTCATCAGGAAAAAGATGCTGACTACTGAAAGTATTCAAGATCAATGAGTCCAGACGGAGTCAAGTCTCCTCAACAATGGCATTGCTCAGTTTTCTTTACTGCATTTTCATGTGTAGCTTTTATATGTGTGTTTGAACATTTGTATGCTTGCATGAAACTTGTTCGCTTTTTGAATGTTAATTAATGAAATGCACATGTTTTTCTTGAAGTAATGCATTTGTATTTTACTTATAATTTTGTGTGTGCATTGCAATACCAACTGTTGTTCTTAAACTCTGTGATGGAGGATGACGAAATGAAAACGCAAAAATCTCCAATTATGTGCTCTTGAATAAGACCCTGTTGACGATGTACATGCTTTGTTTCAAATTCCCAAACACCGGAGATATAAGGGAGATAGACCCTCGCTAACCCCTTTGAGCCTTGAAGTAGGAGTTTCTTTTCACATGAAAAAAAACCCTAACATTTAACCCAGGGAAGGATAGGTGTCAGCTAGTTGGACCAAGCGTTCAGATTTTCACAAAGAAGTGTATTTAAGGATCCATTACCTTTCCTTCCAGCACATCAAGAGGTCTAAAGACCGGAAACCACAACGGTTATCCATCAGCAACCAAAAAGTGAGACAGTCACAACCCTTACAAAACAGTCAAGACAAACAGTGTCACACGATTTGTTCAAAAAAAAAAAAGAAAAAAAAAGAAATAAAAAGCCCGTTAAGTCGAAACTTGAAAACAAACGACTTAGGCAAAAATTAGGGCATCCCGCTGGACTCCAATGGCAAAAGATTCACAAGAATCAATCCAGGAAAAAGTTAGAGATAAGCAAAAGAATGAAAAAGCTAAAGACGAAAAGGATTGCACAAGAAAGATCCTCAAGTAAAAACAAGTCGTGTGATACAGACACAAAAGACAACAAGGGTGACTGTTATACCTCCAACAACCTCAGTGGTGCTTAGACCGTTAGTAGTAATGGTTCCTCAACCATCACGAAACCCTTTTGAGAGGTGAGCGCTTGTGAAAGCTAGTTGAACATAGGATTGAAGGACATCACGAAGAGGGGTGGGCATAAATAAACTTTGAGCCTATATCTTTGTTTCTATAACCGTGAGCAAGCCACGATACAACCCTTAAAAGTCCTAACTGAAATAGGGTTAATTCGAGAGTGTACTACCACAAGATAGTGTTCCTGACTCCCATGAGTTGGGCTAAAAGATCTTTGTTGGTATTGCATGTGCATGTTTTCTATCAAAAAAATAATAATCCATGTCGTATCTTGACCAGTGAGTCGCTCACAGAGGTTTGCGACATTTTTTTCTATAAGAACTTCGAGATTAACATGTGTTGCATTAGAATTTTCATTCTCAGAATACAACATTTTCTACTTGCATACATTTGGTTGGCATCAAAGAAGTTCACATATAGAACCTCAGTCTAGAAGCTTAATCTTGCCAGCATGAGAAGACGGAAACTTCTAAAGGACATTCATGTCAAGGGGCACTTTTCCAAGAAACTTCATTGAATAAGGACTTTTCCAACCAGTTGGGTTAAATGCAGCCAATCTGGGGTAATAACGTCGATCAATCTCTTCAAATTACAGCCAAATTGGGGCAATCACTTCGAGATTTAAATCTCTCGCAGAGCAGTTATCCTGGGCGTTTTTCAAAGCAAGGCTCGTACTGGGGCAGGTCACCCTAGAAGAACTAGAAGTTACTCTCTCTAGAAGACGGTTAATCAGATGCACCTATCCAAGGTTCAGAATACTGGGGCAGAACACCTCATGATGATGCGAGATCTTGGGGAAAATTCCTTCATGGACCATACAATTTAAGGTGGTTACTTCGAGATATTCAAGAGTTTGAAAACACTGAAGCATTTCAGATGCTACGTTTTTTGTAAAATCCTCTTGAGATAATCTTACAGTATGCAAGACAGTTCCCATAATGAACTTCTGATGATTGAGCCCAGTAGGGTGTTTCCCTGATCAGAGAATTCATCCTTAGTCGTTATGGTTTCTTCATCTGATCATCATACACGGTTAAAGTCCAATCTTTGTTGGCATCTCCTCAACTATGACTAGTTGGCATCTATATGCGTGCAACCTCTCACTTCAGATGAGTTTGGAAATCTTCGCTTTGGTTTTCTTCGACCCTTGAGTTGATATTGGTGTTTGCTTCGACCCTCGAGTCGATATCATCGCTTCTGTTTCTCGACCCTCGAGTCGATATTGCTTCCTTCGTTCCCTCAACCCTCGAGTTGATGTTGTTTTATTTCCCTCGGCCCTCGAGTCGATATCATTATCTTGTTTCCTCAACCCTCGAGTTGATGTTGCTTTGTTGTCCTCGACCCTCGAGTCGATATTATTGCTGCCTTATTTCCTCAACCCTCGAGTTGATGTTGCTTTATTTTCCTCGACCCTCGAGTCGATACCCCTGCCTTTGTTTCCTCGACCCTCGAGTCGATGTTGCTATTTTTATTTTGACCCTCGAGTCGATGTTGTTGCCTTCTTTCCTCGACCCTCGAGTCGATGTTGTTGTCGCTTGTTTCCTCAACCCTCGAGTTGATGTTGTTGTGTTCTCCTCAACCCTTGAGTCGATAGTTCTGTTTCTTACGACCCTTGAGTCGATATCATAGTCTTCATTTCTTCAACCCTTGAGTTGATACCCAGTGAGTCTGTCATAAAAACAAAGAAAATTTCAAAATCATATCAAAGTTACCATATTTGGTTCACTTCTACCCGGGGCATGTGTGCATATCCTTGTGCTTACAGGTAACCGTTTCAGGCTGAATTCGAAGGCGAGATTGAAGTTTCTTCAGGGTATTGAGACGTTCTTAGATCTTGACAATTGATAGACTTATATATGGTTCATAATACCAGGGCACGGTATTTCGCAGTGATACGAGGTTTTTCAAGAACCCTCCCGAGGCAAATTCTTCCACAGTCTATGCAGTCTGGGGCAGTTATGTCAAGATTCGACGAATCTTAAAGAGTTTGAAGACACTTGGGCATTTTGGATGTCAAGTCTTCTGTAAAATCCTCTTGGATTGGTCTTCAAGCAGTCAGTAGTCCAGAAAATGCAAGACGTCACTAGATGATATTCCCCTGCAGAGTTGTTACTCTCTTCTCAAATCAAAGCTTGGTTTGATCGCGTTGTCCCATGTCAACGGACCTATTATGGATGGATCGCTTGATACCATTTTCCTATCAGATCGCTCAATCTTGTTTGGTTTGCAAATCGCTCGATATTGCAACGCTGTTAAAGTCCACTATCACCGTGGCAAGCCAGTAGTCGCCCGGCGTTGTACCAAAAGACATTGTCCGAGTTGTAAATTGCTTGATATTACTCCTCGTTGTTTGATCCGTACTCATGTTCTTGGTTATGGATTGCTCGATGCCATTTCCTTAGCAGATCGCTTGATCTTATCCAACACTCGTCTGTGTTGAAGAGGTTTGAAGTCCTGACGGTGGAATTAAACGTCAAAATGCTTACTGGTCCTGGCGTAACAGGTCTCCTGAAGAAGACTCGTCTGTCTCAAGCATCACATATCTATGCAAGATTTGCAAATAGGGCTCGTCCGTCCTAATTACTTCTCACATGGCGTAACAGGTTTATTTGAGGGAGACTCGTCTGTCTAAGTTACCTCTCCATCTGGTATAAGCAGTTTAGAGAGAGCTCGTCCGCTCCGTGTTACTACAGCCTACGCATAAATTTTGGTTACTTTCTTCATTTGGATGGGTTTATTTCCCATCTCTTTTCTTCTCCATCAGAGTGCAAATTTCAGGGTTATTTTTGGTATTCAACCACAGTTCATCTCGAACGACCGACAACCGATGCTATCGTCCTTTTCAGATTAACAATGTTTGAATAGGGGCAGCTGTAATACCCCAAATTCGCCCTCTTCTTTTTCATAACATTTAGCACATCGTTTTCATATTTCGCACTGCATCATTAGCATAGAAAGATGAAGCATAATATCCACAGCATAGCATAAGCTGGCAGGGATTTCACTCTGATTGCAGTTGTTCAGTTCGCGATTTGATTCAGATGGACACTTGACCTAGCGTGTTCAAACTGCTAGGATTCCTTTAATTTCAAGTCATCTGCATTGGTGACCATTGCTCAGACAGTGTGCATTCAAGGTTCATGGTGTTGTGTTTAAATTCATCAGATTATCAGGCCTGGTTTGTGAGAAGCTTAGTCCAATTTATATTGGTGGAGTGTTCATCAGTTCATCAGCCGTTCACTTGTGGATTTATTTTCCTCAGCGGGTATTTAGATAATTAGAGCAAGTTCCTAATTTGGTTCTAATGAACATGATTCAAGTACAAGCCAGTCATCTGTTTAAAAGAATTTTGTTCATTTTTATCCGAGATTCAAGAAACAGTGCAAGTTGGTTTATGGTTGTCTGTACGTGATAAGTGGTGGATGATTCCTTCCATAAAGATTATTCCATGTCCATTTTCTTATTCAATCCCTTTCGATCATTCACTATCCGTTTCAATAACCATTTTATAACCCATTTTCGATTTTTTGTCCAATTATTATAAAATACATCCATTTATCCACTTTTTTTAATTATCTTCAAACCATCTCATTTCTAAGCCATATCCCTTTTTCTAAATTTTTTTATTTCTTAAACATAAATCATAATACATAGTTTTCATTATTTTCATTTGGTCTCATTAATTCATTTTCATTAGTTCATAAACCTTACTACATTTTTTTTCCTCAGCCCATTTACAATATAAAAGACCAATTTGTTTATCATTGTCTTTACCGAAAAAGAATGAAATGATAAATAACCAAATGGATCACTCTTTCAGCCATCACTTGCATTGCCAATACCAAACATGGCCCATAGCTTTTTTTCCAAGCCACATCAACATGCTTTTTCCAGCCAATATCATGTTTTATACATTCACACCTTTTTCACATCAGCCAAATCCAGCAAGCAAAGAAGGCAAGAATTCACACGTACATCACAGGCCAGGCCTCCAAACGCAACGAGCCTGCATAAGGAACGTCCAAACAACGACCACATTTTTGAGCAAAACGCAGCAATAATGAGCTCAAAATGAAGGCGAAACCGAAAAATGAAAATGAAAAATCTATAACAGAAATTGAAAAAAATATAACAAATGGAATAGCAGATTGAGAAAAAAGGAGTTTGTTACAAAAGAAAAAGAAAGTGATTCACGGAGGAGATTTTTGCACCATAACAGAAAAACGAAAAAACTCAGATTTTCTCACTCTTCATCAACGCACAAAAATCATTCTTCAACACAGCAATAACTAGATCACACTTTTCATCATTTTATCACTCTCAGCCTCTTTCTCTCCCATTCTTTTGGTTCAAAACTCTTCACGCCGTAACAATCTCAGGACTCTCCTTCATCTCCTTCATCAACCTCACATCATCACAGTCCTGCATCTTAATGAAACATAACCAATTCATCACTCCTTCATCACACCAAAAACCGTAACTGAACTATTCATCACTCCTTCATCACAAAAACCAACCGAATTCTTCATCACCAAATCGAAACCGAGTTGCACGAATTTAATCGTTCTTTGACAACACTTCACTACAACCAAATCTTAATCAATAACCGAGACTCATTCTCGATTTCAATCCATCAAATTCGTGGAAACCGTTTCTTCTTTCATCACCAGCGATTCACAGATTGGTTTCTCTTCTGCACTTTTCCTCCAATGTGAAAACCGACATCTTCTTAAATTACTAACAACGTCCATCTTCATTCATAAGAGTCAGCCGAAATCGTCAACGATTCTCACATATCAACCAAGCTGATCTTATCGTTCTTTATTCAACGTAATCGAGAGCTTGCGAAATCAACGGCCGACGTTCATCATCATCTTCATCGCGTCGATAATATCTTCATCGCGTGTCGTCAACGCCTTCGTCTTCAACATGTAACCGACGCAAAACACGGCGTCGTAGGTTGGTTTTGATGCTCCCTTTGCATGATTTTCATATCGATGTTGCAATTTTGTTTATGATGAATTTGTGGTTTTGAAAGTTTACGATCCGTTTGATTGAGAGGATATTCGGTAAAATCAACTTCGGATTTGAGGTGAGGACGGAGGTTTGAGTAAGGTTTAGTGTTGAGTTTGTTGATCGGAGAAGAATGACGAAGGTCCTGTAGCGGCGGCGTGGCAAGGTTAAGGGGAAGAAGAAGGAGCCGAACGACGCTTGAGAGAGAGAGAGAATAAGCTTTTCATTTTCGTTGTATTGAAGTTTGTTTGTGTATAATTGTTTTTAATTTTGTTTTATCATTAAGAATTTTAAGTAATAGAGAGAGAATTGAAGAAACCGATGTGAAGAGATAAGGATAGGGGATTCTCTTGTGCTTCTGTCCACACCGGCGGTGACACTTGTCACCGTCCGGTAGGATACCTCCGTCCAGCTTTCCTGCGTGCGTCTCCACCCAACCACCATGAGCCTTCATTTTTCTCACAGTTTAATGATCCTACTTTGAGGAGACTAGGATCGTACGCACCATATTCAGTCAACCAGGTTGACCGCGTCTCCACCATGCTCCTTCCTTCAGCCTTGCGCTTTGGGCTTGCTCCCTCCTGCTAGATACACCCCCTCCATATTTCCTTTGTTTTTTTATTTTCTTTTTGCATATCAGTTTCATTTTAATTCATTTAAAATACGAAAACATATTTTTAGTTTCATAATTCATTTTAGAATTTTGTCATTTTTTTTATTTCCTGATTTTATTAATTTCTCATTTTATTTCGAATTTTCTTTTATTTCCTTGTCATTTAATTTCCATAATTAACGCCTTATCTTGTAAAATATGTTTCTTCCACCTCAAGAATTATTTTAATTCCGTTCTTTTTGCATCATGTCAAAGACTTAGAAAACCTCATAAAAATAATTTTTGTCTTATTTTAATTCCATTTTATCCATAGTTTTGTAAGTCGTGTTTGCGCGTTTTCGTTACTTGTTCCTAAGCGACTTCGTGTGATTATTTGATAGACTTTGGTTGTGAATTTTTGTGAGATATTTTGACGCATTGTTTTCTATTGATTTTGGACTTTAGAGATTTAATTTCATATTTTCTCGTGTTCATTTCTATTTGTTTGGTGTCTCGTCTCTTAGGTAGCGTTTCGTGCCTCTTTCTTCCTTCTTTCTAACATAGTTTGAGGAAGGCATTTATGCCATCCTATTAGGATTTATTGGACTTTGTTTTAGGTCACTTATAGGGTTAGGTACTGACTTTGTTGATTTGTGATTGATTTGTGATTATCATTTTTGGTTTGCGTATTGTTTAAATATTCGTATCTTCATCTTTTGCTTATGTTACTAATCATTTCAGGGGCTCTGGTAAGTGAGAGGTGTGGATGTGATTCCCACATATCCAACTCTTATCTCTTCTCTTTTTATTCTCTTACTTGTGATTGTTGGGGCTTAGGACTTACTTCCTCATTCTTCTTTTCTTCCTCCTTCTCTTTCTCTTCTTATCTCTTCCTCCATTAGGATAGTAAACCTCACTAACCTAGGATTTCCTATGCATGATAATAATTAGGATTCATTAGTCCCCCATTGGACTTTTACCTTTAAGATCCTTTTGTTTCTATTCTCTTCGCATCTCAAAATTCATAAAAAGCACTTAATAAAGATTGAAGTGGTCTCCTGTGCAATAGCCTTATTCCATGAAACACTTGTAATTTTCCCATCTTGGGATAGTACAAGCTTGTCTTGTGATGCACAAGTCTGATCAGGATACCATCTTCACCAAGAAAATCATAAAAAAGACTTCTTCATCAAAAATACAAAAACACTTAATAAATTCAATGAGTTAGTGAGCCTAAGCCCTAATCTCTGGAATCAAGTTTTGGGGATCTTCTCCTTACTTGAGTGTGCTTGTTCTATCATTCCATCTTGGAATGTAGTAGCAAGTACATATTCCATGGAAAAGAGCTTGAGTTCACTTCCTTGTGACACACCCGTAAAAGCTTCTAAAAAACACAAACAAACAATAAGCATCTTTCCTTCGGGAATTCTTTTCTCATCTTCTTCGCTCCGTCCGCGAACTTGCTCCTACTTGTCATTTTGCAAGACGGTAACGCACTCGTCGTCCGAGCCTGCAACACCAGAGCATTGACATAGGCAGTTCAAGCCTTAAGACACAAGCAATCTTTTTCACCCCTAGTTAGGGGAACTACGGCGACTCTGATCCTCATTTTCCCGATGAGGTACGTAGGCAGCGGGGTAGGGCCCGTTCGAGCACAATCTTTATTTTCCCTACATTTTATTCTTTCCATTTCTTTTTCAGTTCCCTTTTCGTTTCTTTTATTCAGTTCAGTTCTTTCTCTTTGCAGCAGCTTTCATTTCTTCACCCTTTGAAACAGATTTCTTTGCAAGCGTGGATCCCGTCGGGTACGACGGACAAACTGGGGTGCTAATACCTTCCCAGGTCGTAACCGACTCCCGAACTCAGTCTCTTTGGTTCGCAGGACCCGTATCCTTCCTTTTCTTTTCTTCTGGTTTGTGCAGCATTACCATTCCCGTTCCTTCGGGATAAAAATGCCTGGCTAACGACTCTACTATTAATGCTATTATTTTATGATTGGCATTATGTTTGGTAAAACTAATATGGCTGGAAAATGTTGAATAAGAAGTTCCATATGTTAAATTAACATGGTATAGATTCTGGAAGAACATGTCAAACATGATGTCCTGACATGGTGGCACAGATAAATGTGGTTATAATAATTGGAAGATGTCAAAGAAGATGTTGAAACATCTGCAAATGTCATGACAGAATTACTGTCATATGTTACAGACAGATGTCAAAGAAGATGTTGAAACATCTGCAAATGTCATGACAGAATTACTGTCATATGTTACAGACAGATGTCAAAGAAGATGTTGAAACATCTGCAAATGTCATGACAGAATTACTGTCATATGTTACAGACAAATGTCAAAGAAAATGTTGAAACATCTGCAACTATCATGACAACATTACTGTCATATGTTACAGACAGATGTCAAAGAAAATGTTGAAACATCTGCAACTGTCATGACAACATTACTGTCATGTGTTACAGATAGATATCAAACAAGAAGTGTTGAACTTAGTTCAGGATGTCACACCAGATGTTGTGACATTGTCAAACAGAGTAACAGTTAATGAACTTAAGTCAAGATATCAGGATGTCACACCAGATGTTGTGACATTGTCAAACAGAGTAACACTTAAGTCAAGACATCAGGATGTCACACCAGATGTTGGGACATCGTAAACCTGCTACCAGACTTAAATGATGCGCAACAGAACTGAGTAAATTCAGGGGAATTTATCTGGAATTAATTGGAAAGAGATAAGCAATACAAGGCGCATCTTTAGGGAGATTAGTTATCTGAATTCAGTATAACAGAATAACTAACTCACCTTGAATCAAGGAGGTAACAAACTAACTAACCCTAATTCAAGGTGATGACAGTGGGATTTATCAGATCTGAATTATGCAGAATATTCTACAAAATATTCTGATATCACAGGTGGAATTACTTTTTAAAGATGCAGAATATTCTGGAGATATTATGCAATCATATGTGGCGCTGATTTAAAGGGTGCTGATTTAGAAGATCTTAAAGACTCAATTTAAATTGAAGACAAATATTGAAAAATATAGAGTTTCTATATTTAGAGATATTTTAGGAGTTTTTAGATTTGAAGATCTTTTGGCATATTTGTAGCAGCTATTGTTGTGATTGTTTAGGCCCAAAATCTAGTTGGGAATAAGTTATAAAAGAAACCTTGTAACCTAGTTTAGGATCAACCCAATTAACCGAAAATGTAAACATTATTAGGGCTGTGTTCTTGTGGCAGCCGTGTGTAACAAGGAACTCTATTGTGGCTGTTTCACTTGTGATTCTCGAAGCTTGTAAGCAAGAGAAGTATTGTGTCTTGATTGAAACTTTTAAGTAAGATCAAGCTGTTGTGTTTGAAGTGTGACTTCAATTTTATTAATCATTGTAAAAGATCACTGTGTGATTGAGGGGGAGTGAGTTGGTACTCATATCTAAGTTGTGTCTTAGGTAGAAATTGCATTGGGTAGATATTAAGTGAAAGATTAAACTGAGTGGTTTAAGTCTAGAATTAATATTACTTATATTGGATTTCCTTCCTGGCTTGGTAGCCCCCAGATGTAAGTGTGGAGATACAATGAACTGGGTTAACAATTCTGCTGTGTTTTTTTATATCTTTTATGTTTTATGTAGTACCTGAACTGAATGTCCTATCAGATGTCACAACATCCTGAAGCATGTTTGACTCTGATATATCAGAATTATTTAAGTACTGATATGTATGCCTTACCATGTTTATAAGTAACAGATAAGATGTCTCAACATCATATTCGACATCTGAGTCTGTCATACCAGAATTTCAATTGGTATCAGAGCAGGCTTCCTGGTCTGTTTCTGGATGAGATCTAAGGGGGATACTTTCTGGTTCATGGTAAAGGAAGAAGGATGATATAATGAAAAGCTGTTGGAACTTGAGAGGTTCATATTGGCGTTTGAATGGTCCCTATAAGTGGAGGATGGACTATTCATCATATGATATAATGGTGTTTTATTCACATAGGTTTGCTGATGTCAGATAAGATGTCTTGACATCGTGTTTCAATATCTTTTGGAGGATCTTACTGTGGAGGAGTTTATTTATCTCCAAGGAATTGCTCTATTATTTATGATGTGTTATGTCTGATTGATGTTGTGTTTGATAGTGGTTCCCCAGTACTTCATACAAAGGCTGTTGCAAAGCTTCAGTTCATAATGTCAAGTTTGATGTTCTATCATGTGATTACTGAACTGGAGAACACTTAGTTAAGAATGTTGTGTTTCTTGATGAGAGATTCCTGGTGAAAGAAGAGGTTGGAGCCAAAGCAAAAGAGTATATTTATCAAATCTTTCATGCGGGAGTGAAGATCTTGATAATTTATCTCTTAAGCTTATTTATAGTGACCTAATTAGGATATTCTTCCTGGTTATGGTGTCCAATGTAGTTTAGGTATAGCTGAAGATAATTTCTCTTGTGAAGATACATGTTTCTGATTGTCTAAATCATGAACTGAAGGAAGTTTCATCAAGAAAGAACCTGAGTTGATATGTCAATCCTAATGGCTTGACACCACACTACACATCAACAGTTTATGGTAAATGTTGAGTCAAAGACCTAAAAGATTGTGGTTTTTTTTAAAAGGATCTCTGAAGCTATGAAGTTGAATACTCTTTGAGATGCTACTGACTATTGTACGTGTGCAAAGTATCTTTCATAATGTTATAGCACTTCAGTTGGAGCTGATTGAAGAAAAGATAGTAATCTTGAAAGCAGTAATGTTTTAGAACCAAGCTTAGTTTTGTGTTCCAGAAGAAGGAAACTGGTGTGATATCCTGCTAACATGATGGATGCTTTGGGTTCTAGACAAATATGTGATGATCACATATGTTTGGAACCTACTCCTAACCTGGAAGAGGAGGCATCTATGCTATGTGTTGAAGGCCTCAACTGATGATGATGATGAAGCCACTGATGACCAAGCTTCTGTTTATCCACCTGCTGAAGAGGAGACTACCCAACCTCCTCCTGTTGAAGAAATAGACAATGACTCTGACACAGAGATCATTGCTTCTGTGAACCCTAGCATAGCCAAAAGGCTTAGGGCTAGGAAAGAAAAGAAGACTGCAGGACATTCAACTCCTGAAAAGAAACATCCTACACCAAAGAAGGACAAAGCTAAGGCTGCCTTTGGTCCTACCAAACAATGGAGCAAAGTAAGTACACAAAAGAGGAAAGTTGTTACTCCACCAGATTCAGATGTTGAAGAGGATGTCCCAACATCCCAACCAAAGAAGAAATCAGCACCCTCAAGGTCCACCTTTGCTGTTCCAGAAGCTCCTCTGGACAATGTTTCATTCCATCATGTGTCAAGTGTGAGCAGATGGAAATTTGTATACCAAAGAAGGGTAGCACTTGAAAGAGAGCTGGGCAGCAATGCACTTGAGTGCACTGAGGTAATTGACCTAATTTCTTCTGCTGGCTTATTCAAAACAGTGTCAAACCTTTCACCTTGCTATGAGCTGCTAGTCAAGGAATTCATTGTCAACCTACAAGAGGACTGTGCTGATGGTAAATCAGATGAATTAAAAAAAAAATCTATGTAAGAGGGAGATGTGTGGAATTCTCTCCTAGGGTTATCAACCATTATCTAGGGAGAGAATCTGATGGACCTAATGAGCTGGGTAAGACAGACAACCAGGTG
Source organism: Lathyrus aphaca (assembly GCA_963966055.1). NCBI lineage: Eukaryota > Viridiplantae > Streptophyta > Magnoliopsida > Fabales > Fabaceae > Lathyrus > Lathyrus aphaca. The sequence goes on from OZ014525.1 coordinate 319,435,447, forward strand.
TGCAAGGTCATTACTGCCAATCAAGTCAAAGCTTGGCCAGTCAAGGAAAAAATTTCTGTTAGCTTGCTAACAAGGAAGTATGCAATGCTGCATAGGATTGGCACTGTAAACTGGGTCCCTACCAACCATACTTCTTCAATAGAAACTAGATTGGGCAGATTCATATATGGTGTGGGCACCCAAACAAAGCTGAACTTTGGGGCTTACATCTTTGATCAAACCCTAAAGCATGCAGGAACATCAGCAACAAATCTTCCCATTGCTTTTCCCTCTCTGCTATGTGGAATCATACTCAGCCAGTATCCAGGTATCCTTACTGAGAAGGATTCAGTCTGCAAAAGAGAAAGTCCTCTGGCCTTCCATTACAAACTTTTCTTGAGCCATCATGCTGCTGATGTTGAAGCTCCCACTGGGACATCTGCTGGACCTTCAAAAGAAAAGACTCCCATATCCAAAGCTGCCTTGATTGCAGATCTGAAGAACACTTGCAAAGAGCTGTATGCCAGGAAGAAAAAGCTTGAGGAAGTAATTCAAAGGCTGGAGCTAGAAGAGGTTGCTCAGAATGCTGATGAATCTGAAGATGAAGAAGCTTCTAATGTATCTACAAATGTGTGTGATAAATGCATGACTTTGGTCATGATTAAAGCTAGCAATGTGACCAACAATTGCTAAGAGCAAGGGAAGAATGTCAGATTGGGAGGTCTGATCAGAATGGTTGTTGAACTGGTAGTTTCTTCTACTACTAGTCATGGATAGTAGAAGTATTGCTTATCCATGACATGAGGAAATCTTGCTAATCTTACCTGGAGCTAACCTTAAAATCCTTCAAAATTAAAAGATTAGACTGTGTAGAACTGTCTAATAGGGTATTATACAAGGATTTAAGATCAATTGTTGTTTGTGGAGTTCACAAATATTTGATTGATTATCCTTGTGATTCAAGATTGGTGATGTTCAAAAAGATGTTGGAACATCTTATCATCAAAGTTTGTGCAGAATCATGGGAGAGGTATTGCATAAGCTATAGCATCTGTTATTGGGAGTTAACTTGAGAATTGGCTTCAGTCTTGTGTGACAGGAGTTGTGTATTTCTGGAAAGTTTCTTGGCAAGAACTGGTCTGGATATTGTTGATTCTGAAGATGGAGATGAAAGACCATGAACATATCATAATCTTGATGACTACTTGGATTGGTTTATTTCTGATCTAGGTGTAGTCCAGAATGCTCATCATGGAGTTAAGATAGGTGGCAATATCATAAATTTGTTAAGACTGTCTTACTCAAGGAAAGGTGGCATCCTTGGTATAGTTATGAGGTGTAGTTCTTAACTATTCCTTCTGAATAATCAGACAGTGGCAGGTTTGAAAACTTTGGAGAAACATTGGAAGTTTCTCATCAATATGTGTTATCGGTAGGAATTTCTGCAAAACCAATAGAATGGAGGTTGTTTACTCAAACTTGATGGATAAATCAAGTCTATGAGAGAATGGAACTCTTGTTCTATAAAGGAAGGAGGTTCTTTCAAGTGGCAGAAGAAGGACGTGAATTTAACAGATGGATGTGGGCTAATAATGTTTAAACATCTAGTTCAACATCAAAGTCTAATTGGTGAAGTGACACATAAATTAAGATAGAATGATTTATAGGGATTGGATGCTTCATAAGGCCTTTTATCTTGACAGCTTGGTGAAGATCAACTTTATTGATCAGGATATCTTTGGAAGATTTATTATAAACGTGAAGAAGACAAAAGTGGAAATTGGCTTTTTCATATGAGGATTCATAAAGGATGTTATCAAAATGTGGTAATTGGTTGATCTTTAAAGTGGATTCGAAGAATCAAGAAAATCAGAGTGTGGAAGCTGGTTGTTCTTGAGGATTGTCTTGGAACAAATTGCTCTTGGGCAGAGGAGTGATGAGTTGAAGACTCAAGAGGATTTATTCTTCTTGAAGGTGGATGAGAGTTTATCACTCTTTCTGGATTTCTGATTCTAACTGGTGGCACAGTGTAGTTGAAGATTTTCAGTTCTTGGATTACTATGCTATAGTAAGTCCAGTTGGTGGAGCACATCTAGGATCATGGTGATAAGGTCTTGGTGTATGAAAAATGTCCTAACTAAGTGTTAGTACATTATCTGGGGTGTTTATCTACATGGTTTCTATTATTAGACTACCTAATCATATGGGAGAATGATGAAGTAGATGATCTATATTGGAAGAAACATGTAGAAGAGACTGAAGTATATCAGGTATTGATTGCTTGGAAGTTTGTTTGTGGACATTCATTCTAATGTCATAATTAGTTTGGATGTGGTTTATCTGGATTGTATGGCCTTTGGTGTGTAAAGACTTAGTGTCAAGAACCTGTGTGCTAGAAGATGTTCATCTTGTGTAGACTGTGGTAACTACAAACCAAGAAAGGAATCAGGTATGCTTTGGTACAAGAAGTGAATGTGTTCAATTGGGAATTGAACAGAGGGTGAGCTCTTGAAGACATGAAGATGCGTCTTATGTTTTCCTTTCATCAATGTACAGAGAAGCATGGAGTATCCTAGACAGGGGGAGTGTGTTACAAGTATGTGAAATTGATTTTGTGGAGTTAAGGGGGAGTAATACCTTAACCAGATAAGAAGTATCCTAGGAGTCTAGAAGGCTATATTGTATAAAGCTGCTCTCTGCAGTTTATGTTTGATTCTTGAGGAATTGTGAAGCTTGTGTGTGTTTCAAGCTTATGGAGATTATATACCTCTATGGTTATTATCGTACCTTTGTCTTTTTATGGCTAAAAAGGGGGAGAATTAAGGTCTGATATGAAGATGTGATGTTAAGAAGGAACTTCTACATAAGGTACTACTACACCTGTATGTAAATTAGTTTTATCCAAAATAAGCCAAAGGGGGAGATTGTTAATGCTATTATTTTATGATTGGCATTATGTTTGGTAAAACTAATATGGCTGGAAAATGTTGAATAAGAAGTTCCATATGTTAAATTAACATGGTATAGATTCTGGAAGAACATGTCAAACATGATGTCCTGACATGGTGGCACAGATAAATGTGGTTATAATAATTGGAAGATGTCAAAGAAGATGTTGAAACATCTGCAAATGTCATGACAGAATTACTGTCATATGTTACAGACAGATGTCAAAGAAGATGTTGAAACATCTGCAAATGTCATGACAGAATTACTGTCATATGTTACAGACAGATGTCAAAGAAGATGTTGAAACATCTGCAAATGTCATGACAGAATTACTGTCATATGTTACAGATAGATGTCAAAGAAAATGTTGAAACATCTGCAACTGGCATGACAACATTACTGTCATATGTTACAGACAGATGTCAAAGAAAATGTTGAAACATCTGCAACTGTCATGACAACATTACTGTCATGTGTTACAGATAGATATCAAACAAGAAGTGTTGAACTTAGTTCAGGATGTCACACCAGATGTTGTGACATTGTCAAACAGAGTAACAGTTAATGAACTTAAGTCAAGATATCAGGATGTCACACCAGATGTTGTGACATTGTCAAACAGAGTAACACTTAAGTCAAGACATCAGGATGTCAGATGTTGGGACATCATAAACCTGCTACCAGACTTAAATGATGCGCAACAGAACTGAGTAAATTCAGGGGAATTTATCTGGAATTAATTGGAAAGAGATAAGCAATACAAGGCGCATCTTTAGGGAGATTAGTTATCTGAATTCAGTATAACAGAATAACTAACTCACCTTGAATCAAGGAGGTAACAAACTAACTAACCCTAATTCAAGGTGATGACAATGGGATTTATCAGATCTGAATTATGCAGAATATTCTACAAAATATTCTGATATCACAGGTGGAATTACTTTTTAAAGATGCAGAATATTCTGGAGATATTATGCAATCATATGTGGCGCTGATTTAAAGGGTGCTGATTTAGAAGATCTTAAAGACTCAATTTAAATTGAAGACAAATATTGAAAAATATAGAGTTTCTATATTTAGAGATATTTTAGGAGTTTTTAGATTTGAAGATCTTTTGGCATATTTGTAGCAGCTATTGTTGTGATTGTTTAGGCCCAAAATCTAGTTGGGAATAAGTTATAAAAGAAACCTTGTAACCTAGTTTAGGATCAACCCAATTAACCGAAAATGTAAACATTATTAGGGCTGTGTTCTTGTGGCAGCCGTGTGTAACAAGGAACTCTATTGTGGCTGTTTCACTTGTGATTCTCGAAGCTTGTAAGCAAGAGAAGTATTGTGTCTTGATTGAAACTTTTAAGTAATATCAAGCTGTTGTGTTTGAAGTGTGACTTCAATTTTATTAATCATTGTAAAAGATCACTGTGTGATTGAGGGGGAGTGAGTTGGTACTCATATCTAAGTTGTGTCTTAGGTAGAAATTGCATTGGGTAGATATTAAGTGAAAGATTAAACTGAGTGGTTTAAGTCTAGAATTAATATTACTTATATTGGATTTCCTTCCTGGCTTGGTAGCCCCCAGATATAAGTGTGGAGATACAATGAACTGGGTTAACAATTCTGCTGTGTTTTTTTATATCTTTTATGTTTTATGTAGTACCTGAACTGAATGTCCTATCAGATGTCACAACATCCTGAAGCATGTTTGACTCTGATATATCAGAATTATTTAAGTACTGATATGTATGCCTTACCATGTTTATAAGTAACAGATAAGATGTCTCAACATCATATTCGACATCTGAGTCTGTCATACCAGAATTTCATCTACCTCTTTCCGCGCCACTTTCGCGTTTGTACCAGGATGGAAATCCAGGGAGCGATATTTACCTAACAGAATTTCACCAAAATATCAGTAGAAAAATCATAACAGAGTTGGGGTTGAGAGAAGAAAACCTATTTCATAACTAACAAACTGTCAACTGATTTCTAACATAATGAATCTAGAAGCTTCACCTGAAAATCTTCACAAGGATGTTTTCATCTTCTATAAAGGAGGATCCTCACTCTTCTTCAATCCTCTTCCACAATTTTCCAAACCTTCTTCAATTTCTTCAATCTTCATCTTTTTCTTCCTCCACACAATTACTCAAACTCTCCTCAATCTTCATCTTTTTCTTCCTCCAGACAATTCCTCAAACTCTCCTCAATTTCATCTTCTGAATTCTTCACCACCTTCACCATTTTCCTTCACCATTTTCTTCAAGTCTTCACAATTTCCTCTCCCTTCAACCCTTCTTCATCATCTTCACCTTTCAATTTCTCTTCATTCCGATTTCATCATTGAATCGCCTTTGCTATCATGATCAACCAGCTTCAACATTTTCAATCAACATCATCCAATTAAAGCTCCATGACACCAATCTTTTAACCTGCATCAACAAACCTTTCGCGTCAACCAATTTCCGCATCAAGATTCGGAATTACAGAAAAATCAAGGACGCACTAACACAAGTATTCGTAATCGAAGAACATCACAACAACAACGAAGTTTAGATTTCACACCACAAACTCAGATTCAACAGTATTTTGGGATCACAAGAAAGAACAAGAGAGAAAAGAGGCGGATCCGAGGTTTATACCTGAGGGAGCATCGTTTCGTTCGTCCGTGCCTTTGTCATCGGCAAACCAGGTTCGATTCCTTTTTTGCCTCATCCTCGGATGTTTTCTTGTTGCATTAAGACTGGTGTGATGTTAGCCACAGTTTAATTCGTGTTGCAATGGCCATGAGCGTGAGAAGAAGAAGGGAGAGTTTTAGGTCGAACAAAGTGGAGGTATTTAGGTTGAAGAGAGTTGTGATGGTGAGGTTAAGGTAATAGAGGAGGTGATTATAAGGGTGGTGGCGCGATGAAGAGAACAGAGTTGATGACGGAAGGGAGAAGAAAGGGGAAGGTGGCGGCGACGAAGAGAGGAAGGAGAAGAAAGTTAGGGTTCATAAGATATTCTTCAGCCTTTTGGTTTCTTTTTATTTTGTTTACATTGGTTAATTATAAGGAGGACATTTAAATTAATAATGGTAAATTAATAGGAATATCAAGGATTAAGAGAAAAATAAGGAGCATTAATCTCGTTTAATTCCCCATAAACCACCGTTTTCAATTTCAAAAGGGATAAGGTGAAGATTCTTTTGCGATTCCTAGCCATACCGGCGGTGACACGTGTCACCGTCCGGTTGGTTCTTGGTGCGGTTGATTGTGTACGCATGGTTCATCGTAGCTATGATGTGTCTGCGTTTGTAAGCCTCTTGATAGGAATACCATAGGAAGAGTTGAGATCATACGGCCCATGTTGAAGTCAAAATTGTTGACTGAGTGTCCACAGTAGACCACCAGATTACTGCGCAAATGGGCCTTGCTTTCTGGTTTTTACACCTCCCTCTTTTGAAGCCCATTAAGAAAACAACTCTAAAAAATACTTAATAAGCCCCCTCCCTATTTTCTTTTCAGATTTTATTTTGTTTTAGTATAGATTAGAATTAATTCAATAAAAAATAGTAAAAATCACAATAAAATTCCACAAAAAATTAAGTAGCTTGATAATTCCATTTAGAAATTTTTGACATTTTTATTTTCTGAATCTTGCTTATTTTCGATTTAATTCTGATTTTTCTTTTAATTAGCTTTTATTGAATTTCTTTTAACTGTACATGTTTTTGTTCATTTTATTTTTTCCACTTCCAGTAGGATTTTTGATCCATTCTTTTTGCCATGTTTAGAGGACTAATAATAGGACCTAGAATAATTTTGGTAGAAGTTTTAGGCCATTTTATCCCCTGTTTTAGTAGCTTAATCCATGAAAAATAATAGTTAATCCTTAGGTAGAATTAAGTGATTTTTAGACCTAGTTAACTTCTGAATTTTTAGGATATTTTTTAGCACAATGTAATAGTTAGTTTAAGGACCCTATAGAATTAATTCCATAATTTTTCCAGGACCTTTACTATTTTTAGGGTATTAATCTTTAGGCTAGTTATACATGTAAAATTCAATTAGTTTAGGTTAGAATATTAAGATCCATTAAGAACTAGTCTACTTAGGTTTAATCTTAGGATATTAAATGGCTTAGCCTAGTTTAATTTCTGATTTTTAGAATGATAATATTGGATAGTTCCCTTAGTTTTAGGACTTAGGCTTAGAAGTCATAATAAATGAACTTAGAACAAGTTTAGGCTTACTTTTTGGTTTTATGCCTTAGCATTCATTTTTAGAATTTCTTATTTCCATGCTTTTCTTTAGTATTTGATTATTTCACTTGTATAGGCCTCCCATTTGCTTTAGAATCAACTTAACTTCCTTAGGAAGTAAGTTGAAGTCTAGTAGTTTCTAGTTCCTTCCTTCATTAGGTTTAGAAACCTCACAAACCATTAGGATCACTTGTAAATAAATAAACAAAATTAGGATTGAGTCTTAGCCCCTTAGATTTTGTCCTTTTCTCAACTTGAGTCCTTCTTTCTCATCTTCAAACAAAATACAAAAACACTTAACAAATAAATGAAAGGATCCCTTGTGTATAGCCTTATCCCATGAGGCACTTGCATTCATTCCATCTTGGAGTGGTGTGAGCTTGTCTAGCATGATGTACAAGTCTCATCAAGGGGTTGTTTCACAAAGAAAGCATAAAAGATACTTCTTCATAAAAGCAACAAAAACACTTAATAAAGTTCAACAAGCTAGTGAACTTAAACCCAAATCCTAGGAAACCAGTCATGGATAAATTCTCCTTGCTGGGTGTGCTTGTTCTATTATTCCATCTTGGAATGTAGTAGCAAGTACACATTCCATGGAAAAGAGTTTGAATTCACTTCCTTGTGCCAAATTCATACAAAAACTCTTAAAAGACAAAAACAAATAATAAGCGACTATCCTGCGGGAACTTCTCTTCTCATCTCATTCACTCATAACACGAACTCGCGACGACTTGTCTCATGCAAGACGGTAAACGCACTCGTACCAGACGAGCCCGCAATACCTGAGCATAGACATACGCAGTTCTAGCATAAAAAACACAAATAAATAGTTCCCGCCTTGGTTAGGCGAACTACGTCGACTCTGATCCTCATTATCCCGATGAGGTACGTAGGCAGCGGGGTAGGGCCCGTTCGAGCACATTCTTTATTTTCCCTACATTTCCCCATTTCTTTCCATTTTCTTTTCTAATTACCTTTATCATTTCATTCCAATTCCAGTTAGCGGTTCATTTGTTCAGCAACATCTTATTTCTCACCCTTTGAAACAAACAAGCAAGCGTGGATCCCATCGGGTACGACGGACGATCTGGGGTGCTAATACCTTCCCAGGTTGTAACCGACTCCCAAACCCAGATCTTTGGTTCGCAGGACCTTGTCTTTTCCTTCTTCCTTAGGTTTGTGCAACATTACCTTTCCCATTCATTCGGGATAAAAATGTCTGGCTGGCGACTCTACCTTTTCCGCGCCACTTTCGCCTTTGTACTAGGATGAAAATCCCGGGAGCGACATTGTGTACCTCTCTTCTACTGCTGGTTATTGAGACACTTGCCAAAGTCAGAAGCTTTCTTGAATCCTCATCAGTCAAGAAACTGGGCTAAGAGAATGATTTCCCTTACATCAGAAGATATCAGATGGTGCACTCATAGCACCAAGGGCCGAGACATAATTACCAGTTGTGGGCAGTATCCCATTGTACCTCTGATTGGAGTGAAGGGTTGCATCAACTATAATCCTTTGTTGTTCAAAAGAAAATCAGGGTATGCCTTGGTGCATCCACCAAGAGAGAAGGACTTATCAGAAACCCTTTACTGTGACATTCAACATAACCATGCTATTGCCCGACAAGCAGCCTGGGCTTGGGATAACATTCAGACAAAGGGGATTGCCATTCTTTGTAAATGCAACAACATAGCTTCAGCTCAGTATATTGATTGGTCTCATATTAGAGGACAGATCACCCGTATGCCATTCACCTTAGAGGATGTGCCTAGACCATCAACAATAGAGCCTGTAGCTACAATCAGCTTAGAAGAATTTGAGTTGAAAGAGAGGAATACCCAGTTGTCTGAAGCTCTAAAGAAGACCCTCTGGGAGAGGAATGATAGTCGTCTGGACAATGAGAGGTTAGAAAAGCTCCAGATCAAGCATATGACCAAGATTGAAAAGACAGATGATTACATCGGGAGGGCAAGAGCAGGGGAGTTGGTATTGAAGAATGCTTGCAAGGAAGCTAAGATTCAGAAAGCCAGAGCTGAGCACTACTTGGAAGAGAGTCAGGCTAGGTGGATCAGGATCACTGAGGCTTATGCATAGGAAGATCAGAAGACACATGTTAAGATAGAGCAGCTGGAAGCTAATGAGAAGAAAAGCCAGGAAGCCTTGTTAGCAGCACAAAAGGAAATCTCTAAATTGAAGCTCCGGGCGGGGTTGAAGAGATCAAAAGACCAAGACAAGTATAAGAAGCTAACAAATGCTATTGCCACCAGGAACCTTCTTATCAGGACCATCACAGAGCATCCAGTTGGCCCAGTGACTGATGCTCTCCTGAAGGAAGTCAGAGAGGATGATTATGGGTTGGATGTTTGATTTCTTTGTATTTGTACTTCATTTTGTTTGTACTTCTGTTTATTTTGTTGTATTTTGACCCATCATGGGGACTTATTTGTAATCACAAGACCATGTACCTTTTCATTTGTAATATATGGTTTGTGTGTTATTCTGTGGGCTCCTTTTCTCTTCAACATCATCATTCCTCGAGGTCTGGAAGGTCAAAACCAAAGAACCAAACCGGATACTGTTGGATTTATTAATTCAGCGTCACCCTTAGGGATTCGATGGGCTTAACATCCCAACCCATGGCGCTTAATAGGCGCAGCCCCTTGAAAGACTCTATACTATAAGGAAATAAAGTTGCGCCTTCACTAACAACAATTGCTTTTAGTGTAGTGGTAAGCGCTTGATCCTACAAGTGGTATCAGAGCCCGGTCATGGGTTCGAATCCCCCCGGCTGACACTGGGGGGAGATTGTTGGATTTATTAATTCAGCGTCACCCTTAGGGATTCGATGGGCTTAACATCCCAACCCATGGCGCTTAATAGGCGCAGCCCCTTGAAAGACTCTATACTATAAGGAAATAAAGTTGCGCCTTCACTAACAGCAATTGCTTTTAGTGTAGTGGTAAGCGCTTGATCCTACAGATACCCTTGGAAGACAAATAGACATGTTGCATTGCATACTAACTTCATTATTTGTTTTGTAGGTATTTTTGTTGTTGTTTCTCACTTTGTTGTGGTTTCAGGAAACATTGCTCATAGGAGAGTCTTCACCATCAACAGAGTTCACCGGTATCCTACAAGAAACAACCTTCCAAGCTTACAGATGGACCAAGTTCAGCAAGATCTGACTGATGTAAGAACCCAGATGGCTAATGAAAGAACTGAAATGAGGGCTCAGATGAACTAGTTCATGGCATTAATGACTGGGTTGGCCCAAAGCCAAGAAAGATTAAGAGAGTTGGTCGAGCGACAAACTCCTGAAGAAAACCACCCGGGTACAGGGGGTACCAGCAACAATGATCATGTACAGCCACGTACTGACCCCCCGAAATTTGGACCTCATCTTAACCCTGACATTAATGCTATCAGGAATACCCAGGGTAATACTGGAGGGCGTGCCTTGCAAGAGGACCCTCAGGAGGAACAATTCACTGTAGTTGGAGCAGGAGACGAAGTCTATGATCGTCGGCTGGACGAGATAGCAGAAAAGTTGAGATCTCTGGAGTCTCAAAACTCCTTAGGGTTTGATGTTATGGATATGGGGCTGGTGGAGGGAGTAAGAATTCCTTACAAATTCAAACCTCCCTGCTTTGAAAGATATAATGGGTCATCTTTCCCTCGCACCCATCTTCAATCCTTTCTGGGAAGATTGAAGGCCTACACTATGGATGAAAAGCTATGGATGTTCTATTTTGAGAATAGCTTGATCGGGGCATCTCATGAGTGGTACTCTCATCTGACTAGGGCCACAGTAAGAAATTGGAAAGATTTGGCTGGAGCTTTCATACGCCAATACCAATACAATCTAGACATGGCTCCTAACATAACTCTTCTAATGGGCATGTCATAGGCCTCCAGGGAAAGCTTCAGAGAGTATGCTCATAGATGGAGGCAATTAGCTGCTGTCGTTCAACCTCCAATGTTGGAAAGAGAAATGGAAGATATGTTTATGAACACCCTCTAGGGGACCTACATTGATAGGTTGGCTGCTTTCTCTTCCACTAGCTTTGCAGTTGTGGTCATAGTTGGAGAAAGGATTGAAAGTTTGTTAAAGATGGGTAAAATTTCTGATAATGGCGCCATCTCAAACAGCACAAGGAAACCTTTTGTAGGGCCTCGAAGGTCGGGTGAAACCAATTCAGTTCACATGGGCAGAGGAAGGCCCCAGTATATGCCAAGATCAATTGCCGCTGTCACAATTCCTACTCCACCTCCTCAACAACAATACACTCCGCAACCACAACATTTCCCTCAACAACACTTTCCCCAGCAAAGGACCTATAACAACAACAACAACCAACAACAATGTCCTTTCCAGCAAAGGCCATCTCAAGTCAACAGGGTAATTGAGCCTATACCAATGCCCTATTCCACTTTGTTGCCACAACGTTTGAAGCTTAATCTTGTTGAATTAAGGACTCTGGCTCCACCAGATCCTCAGAACCTTCCGAGAAATTACGACGTTAATGCCAGATGTGCCTTCCATTCTAATGCACCTGGTCACACCACAGAAAAGTGCAGGGCTTTGCACATGAAGGTCTAGGATCTAGTTGATTCAAAGGCCTTAAATTTTGCACCACCTCCTAACGTCACAAAGAATCCTATGCCCAGCCACAGTGGGCCAAGGATAAATGCAATTGAGGAGGACCAACCCATGAACTTAATTAAAGATACTACAAGCATTCAAACACCTCTGGCAGAGGTTAAAGCTCAGCTTTTAAAATGCCAGGTGTTCCCAGGTTGTGAGGCCTACTGTGAATCTTGCAAAATTTCCACCAATGGTTGTGAAAGCTTAAGAAGTGGCATCAATGGCCTTATAAAAGAAGGTATCCTACAAATAACATCAACGGTTTCTACAACATCAGCAATTCCTCTTGCAGCGATAACAAGCACTACAACTTCAAAGACAATTGTTCCATTAGACTCTGCTACAAAGTCAACAATCATCTCTTCCATCACTTCAACAAACACTAGTTCAACCGCATCCACTTCTACAACTACAACAACCATTAACAACGAAATCTTCACAATCACCATATACTACGACCCAACAATGGTCCCTGATTCCAACAAATTTTAGCAACAATCTCAGCAACAACCCAACTTCAGTCATTCACCACCACCATCAATCAGAAATCCTGTCACCATATATTACGATCCACATACAATCATTGTCCCCACTTCTGCTGCAGTCAGTCCAGTCACCATCACGGTACCTAGACCCATTCCATATGAAAAAGATAATGATGTACCATGACACTATGGTTCAGATCTTTACTGCAATGGGGAGAAAGTCGTTCTTGATTCTTCAACTCATACACCACAAGTAGATAATGTTGGGGGAGGCGGAGGCTTCACTAGAAGCGGACGTCTTTTCGCGTCACAAAATCCAAGAGTAAATGTTGAGGCAAAGGCTGCTTCCAAAGCTAAAGGTAAAAATGTGGTGCCTGAGGAACCAGTTTTGAAAGAAGCTTGATGGGCTTGAGACGTGTCTAATTATGTGTCTAGCGGTATCTTAACTGCAAGTGCACAGCCTATCGAAGTAATATTTAAGATTATCGATCCACAGGGACTCTATGGTTACTTAGTGCTAGATGAACTTCTAGTTTAGCTAAGGTGAAGGGTTGTCACGATTTTTTGTTGTTTTTAAAATATTAAAGGCGGGAATTAAATTTAAGTTTAATAAAATAATACTAAGGCGGTCGGTATGTAATTATACTAACTTAGGCGGGTCAATCTAACCTAGGCTTATAAAGGTGTTCACTTAAACTATTCTGTAGAGGTTACTAGTTTAAATACCCTCAACTCACACTCTCGTGGTCTTATCTCAGATCTTACCCCTAAAGCCCTATGCCTGCTCTCGCTAGCCCATAAGTGCTTAGAGATAATTTTTGGAAACTTAGTAATTCTAATTTATTTTAAAGCGCTCTCGCTGTGTTTAATTTAAATGCCTAACTTTAGCTATCTGGTTAAAATCTCACACTCTCGTGGTCTTGACCTAACCTAATACTCTTTCCTTACTCTCGTAACGAAAAGGTCGATTTTAAATAAAAAGTATCAGCCAGAATGTTAAGCTATTAATTATTTTAAGCCTATGGTTAATTTTACCGATTAAGTTTGTTTTAACTACATACCGCCCTAAGGTAATTAGCTACTCATTTTTGTTGAACCAGACAGAGGCAGAGAAACAATAAACAAAATATTCATGGCAGAAAAATAAATAAATAACATAAATATTAAATTGCAAATAATATAAACCTGGTTAACAATAAAATGGCAGACTCCTTCTTCCACAGACCGGAAAGCTCGGAGTAATTGGCGGAATCGAAAATAAAATAAAAATTCTGAAGGCTTTGAAACAAGTAAATTTTATAACAATTTCCTGATGTTGGAAATTGTTATAGGTTGGGTTTGGATACAATAAATATAGAATACTGAAAATAATGCTGAAATAAAAAGGGTGTAAAATAATTCGGCAGAGCTTCCGCAAGAAATTGATAAAAAATTGCTCTGTGAATTGTTCAAATGACTTATGCTATTTATAGAACATTTAATGGGCTTGTGGTTTGGACTTGTTGCATTGGGCCTCGTAGGAACAATTGAGAGAATATAGGAACGTGGCTGGAAAATAGGCACATCATGTGCACGTAACGTTTTGACGTAGTCTCAGTCAAATAACCTCCTTCTTCCCTTGTCACGGTCGTGACAAGGGCATCACGTTCGTGTCCCTTGAATTTTAAGTGTCACGGTCGTGACAAGGTCATCACGATCGTGATTGCTTCTTTTGGGGTGTCACGGTCGTGACACCTAGGTGACGACCGTGAGTGCAACAAATTATGCAGGTTTTGCAGGTTTCTTCATTTCTTCATCTTTTTATGCTTGTTTTTGTTCCTTTTGCTCTTGACTCATGATTTAGCTCCATATACGATGTACCTGCAAAATGGTAAGAAAAACTCGAGGAATCGGGTGTTAAAACGATGATTATGCGATAAAACGGTGATGAAACTTAGCAATATAATCGATACATTTTCTCGTTATCAAACTTCCCCAAACTTAAACCTTTGCTTGTCCTCAAGCAAATAGTCGGTTGAAAATCGGAGGACAAGTTTTTATCGACGCACACACGAAACAAACCGTACGAGGGATCGTTTTGTCGGACAAACCTGGTAATGATAAAACACTAATGATACACTAATGACACAAGCAACAAGCTAAGTCGTCGACTTCCCGTTAAACGAAAAAATCGGTAATTTCTTTACGATTTCACCTAGAGTTTTTCGATCTTATTTCGCCCGGTTTCATTCTAGCGCAATCACATTAAGCCCTTTGCCTTAGCACGCACGTAGTGGAGTAGCCGGTTAGTGACTTTGATCCTTTTTAAGCACGGGGTCTGGTACACGAGTGCGGTAACCCTACATATATTATCCGATTTGGAGGTTGTGGGGGATCGAGCCGTAGCACGCCCTACCAAGTTCAGAACCAGTACCTCTGAACCAACCCGCAATGGACTCCTTCTCATATTTCTCGTTTCTTATATGCGACCGTGTACTTTGGTGCAATTTCTTTTCATTTGCTTCGAGATATGAAGGATCATTATAGATTAGGCATCAAACGCTTATATTCATCGGCTCCCCACGTGGTTTGTGTTCAGACGGTGCTGACTGCTAGTATAAACTACTAGGGGTTACTTTTGAACTGAAACTTAAGGTGTACTCGTAACGATAATCGGAATGGAATCGCTTAAGTGGGAAGTCAAAGGTGTCAAGATTGTATTGGTCTTGTTGAATCGTTCTCAGCTTCCTAATTACGATTCCGTAGGTATGTCGGGTAATGCGAATAATTAAAGATTTTTTTTCTGGTATGGCTAAATAAACGGGGAAAGTTCGAAACTAAAGAAAATAGCACGAAATTGCTCGTTTGATTAACTTACGAAAAGAAATACAACGGAATTGAAAAAGTGCGAAAAGGGAAAATGCGGAAAATGAAAGGTACCTCTCCCACACTATATCAGACATTGTCCTCAATGTTGTGATATAATAGCGGTAAGAGTACAATACAAACTATGAAAATGAAAAACAAACATAAGCAAAAACTAAAACTAAGGCTGCTGAGGACCGCGGGCTCGGCTTCTGGTGCGGGAGCGTCTGGTAGGGGTCGCTTCAGGATCAGAACCGGTACCGGTAACAGCAGTGATGTCAATGCGTAAGGCCTCTAGCTCGCTGAAAATTTCTCCGAGCTTTGTATCAGTAGCTTCCTGGTTGGTTGCAATAGTGCGGAGTAAAGCATCATACTGCTCCTTCTGCCTTCGCTCCAGTGCGGCGTTCATCTGGTTATGCTGATGAATCGCACGGAGGACGTCCTCAAGAGTGAATTCCTGTGCAGGAGGCTGTAAGGTAGATGACTCGGGAATATCCTGGACAGGCTCAGCTGCGTCCATGGCGTCCTACATCTCATCCGCTGGAGGATCGGCCTGATCATCATGAATGGGGACGTGGCCGACAGCATCTGGTAAAACAAAGAGCCAGTTGGCTCGGCTGGATGGGTCGATGCGGGCACGGGACGGCAGAATGATGTGGTGATAAATAGTGTCGTGGATAACAGGGCTATACCTGCCATCCTCTCTCTGCGCAATCAAGTGAGCGGACCTGCAATAGCTCTTGGTTAGGAATTCTGCGGCTATGCCAGGCAAATTGTCGAGCAAGTCACTAAGCCCTAACTGAAAGGCGAGGGTGGTGACAATGCCGCCTATGAAAAATGGGGTGGAGCCTCTTTGCGCAATGGCCTGGATGTGAGAAAGCATGAACGGGGCAGCGTTGATTGGCTCGTCATTTAGAGCGCAGTGCAAGAACAGAAGCTCCTTGGAGTTAAGCTTATGGTTACTCTCTCGTGCAAAGATGGTGTTGCAAATGACTCGGTGAAAATATCTGATTGCCGGGTTGTGGATGTGTGTAGCATTAAGGCTCTGGAAGGCTGAGGCACGGGTATTTGTTAAGTCGTGCCATAAAGTGAAAGCGGTTTCACTGAAATTGTCAGGCACGCGGAGGTCAGCTTCATTCCCGTGAGCGAAGCCTAGCAACTCGACTATCCTGTTTTGCGAAAGTTCGAACTCCCGGCCAAACAATCTGAATTTAGCAACGCCGGTAAGTTGACTCTGAGAACCGGTACCGGTGATGTAATGGAACGAGCTTAGGAATTCCAGTGTCAGCAACTCGAATGTGGGCTGCGGCTGACTGCATAGAACCCACAAATTAACCTTCTTAAGTAGGTTCTTGACACTGTTGAGCATTCCCAACTCTCTTAAGCATTCAGTGTCGATATAATGCGTAGGTTGCACACCGCGGTTCTGGAATCGGATGAATCTTTCTCTCTGGTTTTCTCCATTCTCACCCTCTCTAAATTGAATAGCATCCATTGCATGCAAGAACTAGAGTGAGAGATGAGGATTTTGGATTTTTGTGAAAAAGTGATAAAATGAGAGAAATAATGGTTCGGATAAATAGTGGAAGGTGAGAATGTGATAGGTGTGGTGATAATGGGGAGGTTAATGAGTTTTAATTTGGTAATGGGAGGTTACGGAAGTTGGGGGAGAAAATGGGTGGTTTTGGAAGTTATGGAGGAAGAAGAAGAAGAGGTTTCGAAAAGAAACAGTTCTGTTTCTCACGAATCCTATATTTAGGGTTGTCACGGTCGTGACAATGAGGTGACGGTTGTGACACGCTAAATGAGCACGTCACGATCGTTAGGGGGTGTGACGACCGTGAGAGTTGATTTCCTTGAATAATTTCCAGAAACATTATCTCTTACGCTTCATAATAATTTATTTTTCACTTTTCACTCAATATTTAATATAAACACCATATAATAAATATTTCAACATAGTACTTGTATATTTGCATGGCACGAGAGATTTTATAGAAAATAATTCAATCCAAGCATAACAGTATATATAATGAAAACATATAAATTAATTAAAATGGAAAAAATTTGTAAACTAGAAGTGCATTGCATATGGTAATTGAAATGAAATTACATTAATGAAAATACGTTATGAAATTGTTTGCGAAAAGTAAAACTAACTAGAAACGAAAACAATAAGTAAAATAAACTAGATCACTTATAGCATTTTCAAAAGTGTTTCTTCAAATCTTCGATTGCGGAGTTCAAGTGATAGAATTGTTCACAGGTTATGTCAGTCAAACCTATAATGTCCAATCGCATGCTCTTAATTTCATCCTTAAATGTATTTATATCAGTTTGGTAAGCTTCAAGAGTGTTCATGATATTCTGTAAGTTGTTAGCATAATCTCCTTGATTCACTTCAGGGGTTTCAATAACTTCGTCAGTGTGGTAAATGTCATGGTAACCAGGAGGTGTCTCAGGGTCAGTTTCGACATCGGTCATTATATCATCTTTTATCTTGTAAGACTGAGGTGTTTCAGGAGTAGATGGATAATCAGGTGGGGTTAACTCATAAAGCCAGTTATCCTTATTGTGAACACTTACTCTAGCATGGTTTGGTAGTGTGAACAGGGTTACTACCTCATTCCGGATTAGGTACTCGAAAGGTGGATGTCCTAAATTCCTTATGATATGGCGATTAAAGCAAAAGTTAAGATTCATAGGACGGATGGTACCTAAACGTTGCACCTGTGCAATTGGTACCTAAGTCCTAAGGCATCAGCAATCATGGTTACAAGACCTCCTACTAATATAGGTAATTCAGGTTCTTCTTGGATTCGGGTGAAGGTTTGCATCATGAAAGGTACACCATTAACAGGCTGTCCATTAGTGAAACATGACATAATGAATATTTCATCTTTAGATACTCCGGTAATGTTTTCTTCTTTTCCAAAGAAGGTGTGGGCAAGGATCTTATGGAAGTAACGAAGAGCTGGGTTATGGATTTCATCATTGTTCATGCTATTTGGTTCAGGGTGGTAGTTTCCGGTTAAAGTTCCCCAAAAGAAATCTAGCTCAATGTCCATCAATTCTACCTGTGTGGTAGTAAAAGCAAAGGGTCCACTAGGGAATCCTAATAAGTCAGCTAGTTCTTTATGGTTAAAGTCATATTCTATTCCAAATAGGCGGAAACTGATAAATCCTTTCCTGAATCCAAAACCGCGCTCAGGTAGGTAAACTAAGGAGCTAAGGAATTCAAGGGTGAGCTCGTGGTAAGTCACAAACTTATGTTGAATCCGTGCATTCTCCCATCCAAGTCGGTTAAACAAGTATAAGATGCTATCATGTATACCTAGGGTTTCCATAGTCAGATCATCCGGATACAGGGTCAAATCCATTTGCCTCTGTGATAACTCTTCAAACTTCATTCTTTGGTTCCTACCTCTAAATTTGGTTTCCATATGGTTTATCGGTTGGTTAGCCATGGTTAGTGCAAATATGGAGGAAACAAATCATGGGGAGAAGGAAAGTGGAAAAGACTTTTAGAAAATCTGTAAAAGTGATTTAAGATTAAAATAAAGAAAAATAAGGAAATGAAATGCAATATTAAAGGCAATAATAGTAATAATGAAATAAAATTATAAAATGATAAAACAAATAAATAGTAAAACGATAAATAACAGAAATAATAGAATGATAAAAAATGATTTAAATAATTAAATGAGTAAATGGGTTGCCTCCCACTAAGCGCTGTTTTTATCGTCAAAAGCCTGATGTAATGCTTAGGTGTAGATTAATCAGGGGAATTAGTGGACAACTCTAAAAGCCTTAGATTATTTGCATAATCTCTATTTTCAATTTTATGATAATGTTTTAAACGTTGTCCGTTTACTATGAATAGTTCACTATTTCTACCCTTAATTTCTATTGCTCCACTCGGGAATACTTTAGTTATTTCAAAGGGTCCTGACCATCTAGATTTTAATTTTCCAGGAAAGAGCCTAAGTCTTGAATTAAAAAGGAGTACAACGTCTCCCACACTAAATTCTTTCCTAGATAGGCGTTTATCATGCCATCTGTAACACGGTGGGAGAACTGACTTTAGTTATGTTGCGGATAGCAAGAGTCGCCACCGACTTTTATTTTATCCAAAGGAAAGGCATAAAAGAACAGGAAAGACCTTTTAAAAGATTTTTGGGTCCGGGGGGTAGGTTATGTAAAGGGAAGGTGTTATCACCCTTTACATCCATGGTTATCCATGGGCTCTTAGTTACTTAGCTCACTTTAAAATGTTTTTGAAAGTGTGAAGTGTGTGAATAGAAATTTTCTTAAGTGTTTATAATGACCCATGTACGGATGCGTATAAACCTTTGTTTTGAAAATTTTTGTTTGAAATTGTGAAGTGTTTGAAAAGTTTTGAAGAGTGAGCAAGTAACTATGAGGAACCTACCCTAAGTTTAAGTCTTTTCTGTTCTTGAATCCTTTAAATGGTAAGACTATCCCTATTATTAAGGAATAGGTAGTCATTACCTTGGATGTGAGGGACAAGTGAAGGGACATCTGTTTATTTAGGCAACAGTGGGGTGTATAAGCAATTTTGGAGGGACTATCATCTTTATTCTAAAGGGACAAGATCATTACGAAGGCAACATTCGAAAGGGACTTGATCTTTTATTTGTTAAGGGACTAGATGATTTTATTTTTGAGGGACTTTTGCTTTATACACCCTACTTGACCTTTTTGATTAGGCAACATGAGAGGTATCCCTAAGGAAGTGAGATGGCGATCAAAGATCGACTTACGTGTGTGAGTGTGCAATTTTAATATTTATCTTTAATTTTAAATGATCTAAATTAATTTTAAATTACAAATATGTTTACACTCCCTATTTACTAACCATAGCATAAAATATAAATAATAAACATTATTAATAAATATTACACCAAGGAGCAATTACATAATAATAATAAAATTAAATATAATAAGAAAAATAAATAAATAATTATAATTGGGTTAGTGAAAATAATAATAATAAAAGATAATACCAAATTAATAGGGTTAGTAATAAATAAATACCACAAGAATATAATTAATAATAATAATGAAATAAACAAGAATATTATAATAAGCAAAATTTTTTAAAGGTTAATAAGAAAATATGAACAAGTATTATAGAATTTTAAGTTATATGTAAATTATAAAATTAATTATGAATATATTATGAAAATAGATTATAATTACAAAAAATTAAATTAGCAATTTTTAAACATATAATAAAAATTATTTACATGCAAAAATTAAATTCTAAACAAATTATGTCATATTATCATATTAAGAATTTTAACTTTTTAACCATATTTACATACAAAAATTATAAACAATTTATATTATTACATTAACAAAAATTAAATATTTTAATTAGGTCATGAATATAATATATACAAATAATGATATTAAGCAAAATAGAAGAAGAAAAATGAGGGTTTGAAAAGAATATGTTTTTTAGGGTTTTTAAAAAATAAATTAGATTTTATATAAAAAAATGTTAAATATTAAATATTAATCTAATTTAGACAAATAAATCATATATATACATATTAATAAAAAGAAATTAGTTTTAGAAAATATTATTATTATTATTTCAGAAATTATTTTTATAACATATAATATTTACATATTCATTTAAATATATTTGCATATTAATCATATAAATAGTATTCTATAATAAACAATTAATAAAATAACTAAAACAGAGTTTTAAAAAACTTACCTGGGCTGGGGATTGAACCCAGCCCCTTTGCCTCCAAGAACTTCAGCCAGCAACAACAACCACTAGGCCAACGCGCGCCTGATGCCAAGGAAAGGAGAGGAATTGGTTTTATGCCTTGTTCCTGAAAATCAAAGAAAAAAGAAAGAAAAACAAAAGGCCTGGGGGGATCGAACCCAGGACCCTCCAACATCACACAAACACCTTAACCAATCCAGCTGGGAGAGCGCACCTGTTAATGTGGTGACTATAATACATAATATATGAAGGTTGCTAATTATCTGAAAAAAATAAGAAAAAGGTGGTGAAGCCAGGATTCGAACCAAAGACCTCAAGGCACAATACATACGCTCCTTACCACTGGGCCAAGCACAACGCTTGTGAAATAAAACAGAAACTAAACATAAAGTATTAAAAACAAATTTCAAATTCCAGAATGCGCGCGCTGGGCCTTCATCTTCTTCATGGTACCTGCGGAAATTGATACGATTTTTCCTGCGAAATTTCATGCGTGTTCTTCCATATTCATGCCCTGCGAAACTCAAACATCAAGCAAATGGTACAATTACATCAAATTGGTTATACCAATGAATTCCTTATGATTCATACAGTCAATCCACATTGTTAGAATTTATTTATATTGTCCAAATCGTAAAACCCTAAATTGGCCGTTCAAACCCTAACAATGGTGGAATGCGATTGAGGTCACTAAACTTCAAGGTTGCTGCCCAGAAACGTTCCTAGCACTATCACAAACATCAAGCAATCATCAAATATCATTTAAAACAAACAAATATGTGAAATCGAAAAACTCATATTCAAGAACAAAGCTTGATTCGGTTTATGTGATATGAGATGTTTTGAATGCAAATGATCATTGGTTTCGACTCAATGATGTCTAGGGATCATTGCTATGTCTTTAGAATACCTTCAAATGCCTTGCAATGAAGAAACCGAAAATTGGATTTTTTGATGGATTTTGAAAGTTGAACTTACTCTTTGGAGGCTGCAAATCGTGTGCCATGAGTAGGGTTATGTTCTATACTTATAGTGCAATGAATTAGGTCAGAAAAAATTGATCATTGTATGAAAGATTTGATTAGAAAAGATTCAAAAAGATAAGGCTTTAAAATTCAAATATTCTTGTATGAACACCTTCTATTTCAAGCCAATCATCATGATTCTCTTACCACTTTGATACCAATCACCTTTATGAATTTCTAGAAGCTCAATCCCTTTTAAATCTTTGACTTTTATATTTTATTTTAATTTAAAATGATTTTAAATGAATTAAATCAAAATAAATAAAATAAAATGATAAAAAAATCTGATTTTTAGAGACTTGGGTCGTGCATGAGGTTTTGGTGTGGATTGGGTCATCATATGGCAAGCCCATTTAGAAAATATTGGTTTTAAACCTCCATTTTCTTCATAAACCAACCAAAAATTTCCCAACTTTGCAAGGGCACACATCCTTCAATTTTAATGCTATGAGGGTGTTCTTGGACATTTTGGAAAGCTTGAAGAGTCCTCTAACCAACCCCACTAGTTTCATGTCCATATCATTTACCATTTTCAAGTTATGCCCTTTTGAAGTTGTTGACTTTTTGTTGACTTTTAAAAGGACCTATAATGTCTTAGCTCATACCTTCCAAATGAAGCATTTTTAGGCTTGGCTTGTGAGACACAAAGTTGTGGAGAATTCAATTTCCTTCAAAATGAGCTTTGGATGGAGACTTGGTGATGAAGCATGTGAAAGTTATGGCTGGTCAAAGTTCAGTTGACTTTTACTGAGGAAACCCTAATTTAGAAACCTCTGATTCTTGATGATCTGAAATCTCCTTGATGAATCATGATCAACCCTTGATCAAATGATGAATTTTACTTCATATACTTGATGTTGGCAAAAAAATCATGTAGTTTGACTTTGGTTTGACCACAGTTGACCTCAATTTGACTTTTTAACTGCTTTGACTGGTTTTGACTTATCTGATCATTTGACTGAGCAAACCTTTGAGAAAAGTCTTGAAACTTGTCATGGGGGTTCTTACACACATATAAGATGTTATGAGTCTCACTTGAAGTCTTGTAAATTCATTTAGCCTGATTAAAGTCAAAACCCTAGTTTTGGATGCACTGCTTAGGAGGTGCATTGTCTGAGGGAATTATCAACTCTTCTGACTATTTGTGAACCTTGTGAATCATAATAGAATGTCTTGTGAACCTTGTGAACCTCATGGGAGGTATTGTGAACCTTGTGAACCTCATAAAGTGTCTTGTAGACTTCATGAACCTTATGAAAGGTCTTGTAAGTATTGTGAATCTTGTGAACCTTGTGAACCTCATAAAGTGTCTTGTAAACTTCATGAACCTCATGAAAGGTCTTGTGAACCTTGTGAACCTTCTTAGCACACAAAGTCTTGTAGTGTGAGGGCAAATTTTGGGGTGCAACACCATCGCTTAGTTCTTTCTTTATATATCTTAGCATTCTCATAAGCATCTAGCCTTAATTCTTCTAATTCGTTAATGTCTAGGATTCGCTTTTCTCCTGCAGCATTATAGTTTATATTGAGAGTTTTGATCGCCCAATAAGCTTTGTGTTCTAGTTCTACCGGGAGGTGACAAGATTTTCCATAAACTAGTTTGAAAGGTGTAGTACCTATGGGTGTCTTGTAAGCGGTCCTATAAGCCCATAAAGCTTCATTAAGTTTAGATGACCAATCTTTCCGAGATATGGCGACAATCTTTTCTAAGATTTGTTTGATTTCTCTGTTTGAGATTTCGACTTGTCCACTAGTTTGTGGGTGATATGGTGTTGCCACACGGTGTCTTACTCCATACTTAGATAATAATTTGTCAAAGATTTTTGAAATGAAGTGTGAGCCACCGTCGCTTATGACGAGTCTAGGCACACCAAATCTGGGAAAGATTATATTTTTGAAAAGCTTTATTACTACTCGTGTATCGTTTGTAGGAGAAGCTATAGCTTCAATCCATTTCGAAACATAATCAACGGCTACGAGTATGTAATTATTACCGAAAGATGATGGGAATGGTCCCATGAAATCTATTCCTCAGACGTCAAAGATTTCTACTTCTAATATTCCTTTTTGAGGCATTTCATCTCTTCTTGAAATATTGTCGGTGCGTTGACACCGATCGCAATTTATAACAGCGATGTGGACATCCTTCCATAGATTAGGCCAGAATAGGCCGGCTTGCAAGATTTTTGCACAAGTCTTGGAAGTACTTGCATGTCCACCGTAAGGAGATGAATGGCATTGAGCAATGACATCTTCTATTTCTTCTTCGGGAATACATCGACGAAAGATTCCATCGGGTCCTCTTTTGAACAATAATGGTTCATCCCAATAATAATGTTTTAGATTGTGGAAGAATTTCTTTTTCTGTTGATAGGTTAAATCAGGTGGAAGAACTCCTGCGGCTAGGTAGTTAACAATGTCAGCGTACCATGGCAGTCCTACAGTTGTCTGGATTGTTTCCACGGGTTCTGGTTCATTTAAGTCTAACTGAACTGGGTCGCTTCCTATTTGTGCTATCAACTGTTCATACGGAAAATCATCGTTAATCGACACTTGTTCGGGTTTAATACCTTCTATTCTAGATAAATGGTCCGCTACGACGTTTTCAGTACCTTTCTTATCTTTTATTTCGAGATCAAATTCTTGTAAGAGTAAAATCCATCTCAAGAGTCTCGGTTTAGCATCTTTCTTAGTTAATAGATATCAGATAGCAGCATGGTCTGTGTAAACGATTATTTTCG
This sequence comes from Lathyrus aphaca, assembly GCA_963966055.1. Classification (NCBI taxonomy): domain Eukaryota; kingdom Viridiplantae; phylum Streptophyta; class Magnoliopsida; order Fabales; family Fabaceae; genus Lathyrus; species Lathyrus aphaca. The sequence goes on from OZ014525.1 coordinate 319,460,125, forward strand.
CTCCTACTAGGTAAGAACGGAATTTGTCAAGCGCAAAGACAACTGCTAACAATTCTTTTTCAGTAGTGGCGTAGTTCATCTGAGCAGAATCTAAGGTTCTACTGGCATAGTAAATCGCATGAAGTTTCTTTTCCTTCCTCTGGCCTAGAACTGCGCCTACAGCATAGTCACTCGCATCGCACATGATTTCGAAAGGTAATCTCCAGTCAGGGGGTTGCATGATTGGTGCGGTGATGAGGGCTGTTTTTAGAGTTTCGAATGCTTTAAGACAATCTTCATTGAATATGAACTCAGCATCTTTCATTAATAAACCAGTAAGAGGTTTAGTGATTTTCGAGAAATCTTTGATGAATCGTCGGTAGAAACCGGCGTGTCCTAAAAAACTTCGTATTTCTCGAATGGTTTTAGGGGGTTGAAGATCTTTTATGACTTCTATCTTAGCTTTATCTACTTCAATTCCCTTGTCGGATATAACGTGGCCTAATACGATTCCTTCTCTGACCATAAAATGACATTTCTCCCAGTTAAGCACGAGGTTTACTTTTACACATCTTTCTAACACCATTTCTAAGTTTGATAGGCATCCTTCAAAACTTTGCCCGCATACAGAGAAGTCGTCCATGAACACTTCCATGATGTTGTCTATAAAATCTGCGAAGATTGACATCATACATCTTTGAAAGGTTGCAGGAGCGTTGCATAATCCAAAGGGCATTCGTCTATAAGCGAACGTTCCATATGGGCATGTGAATGTAGTCTTCTCTTGATCATCTGGATGGATAGGGATTTGGAAAAATCCTGAGTAACCGTCAAGATAACAGAAGTATGAATGCTTGGCTAATCGTTCTAACATTTGATCTATAAAAGGTAGTGGGAAATGATCTTTTCGAGTGGCTTTGTTTAGTTTACGATAATCTATGCACACTCTATGTCCTGTCACTACTCTTTGCGATATCGATTCGCCTTGAGCGTTTTTCACAACAGTGATACCTCCTTTCTTTGGCACTACATGTACTGGACTAACCCATTTACTATTAGAGATTGGATATATTATTCCGGCATCTAGTAGTTTCTTAACTTCTTCTTTCACTACAGTGCTAAGGATTGGGTTAATTCTTCTTTGAGATTCTCTGGAGGTTTTGCAATCTTCTTCTAGCAGAATATGATGCATACAGATTGAAGGGCATATTCCTTTGAGATCATATATGTTATATCCTAATGCAGTTGGATATTTCTTCAAGACATCTAAAAGTTTCTTTGTTTCGATTGTTCCTAAACTGGAATTTATTATAACTGGTCTTTTACATTCAATGTCTAAGAATTCGTACCTTAGGTTATTAGGTAAAGTTTTTAATCCTAATGTAGGTTTATCTTTACTTGGCATGGGATCCGGTGTAAGTGCTAAACTTTCGCTTAGACTATCGTCTTGATACGGTGCACGCCAATTATCATCTTCGAAAATCGGAGGGATTTGAATTTTCATTATTTCAGAATAGGTAGTTTCTTTCAGTTCCATTTCTCTTACACATTCGTCAATTACGTCCAATAGATAGCACGTATCCTCTATAGCTGGTGATTGTAAGAATTGTGTTAAAATAAATTCAACTTTCTCTTCACCTACTTCAAAGGTTAGCTTTCCTCTTTTTACGTCTATTATAGCTCCGGCGGTAGCTAAGAATGGTCTTCCTAGTATGATAGGTGTAGTGGAGTCTTCAGAGATGTCCATGATTATAAAATCAGTAGGGATGTAGAATTGTCCTATACGTACTGGGACGTTTTCTAGTATGCCTACAGGATATTTAACTGAGCGATCGGCTAGTTGAACAGACATTTTAGTTGGTCTAAGGTCTCCCATGTCTAGCCTTTTGCAAATCGTTAAGGGCATAACACTGATACTGGATCCTAAATTGCATAGAGCTTTGTCAATGACGAATTTTCCTATTACATAGGGTATAGAGAAACTTCCTGGATCTTTTAGCTTAGGAGGCATATTATTCTGAATTATGGCGCTACACTCAGCAGTAAGTGTAACTGTTCCGTTATCCTCTATCTTTTTCTTATTGGATAAGATCTATTTTAAAAACTTAGCATACGAGGGTATTTGAGTGATTGCTTCTGTAAACGGAATAGTAATATTCAACTGTTTCAGAAGTTCGATAAATTTCTTAAACTGACCCGTCGTCTTGGAATTGGTTAATCTCTGAGGGTACGGAATTGGTGGTTTATAGGGTGGTGGAGGCACATAAGGCTTTTCTTTCTCCACTGCCTTTTGATTATCATCTTCCTTTTCTTCTGGATCATTCACCACTTCAGTCGGCTTATCCGGTTTTTGGTACATGGCTGGATTGTCAAGTCTTGGATCGGTAGGTCCGTCAAGTTCCTTGCCACTTCTTAATATTACGGCATTGGCATGTCCTTTCGGATTAGGTTGAGGCTGTCCAGGAAATACTCCAGCTGGTGCAGTGGTTGGTGCTTGTTGTTGAGCTACTTATGAAATCTGAGTTTCAAGCATTTTGTTATGTGTAGCTAATGCATCTACTTTGCTCACTAATTGCTTAATCTGCTCACTAGTGTGAATGATTTGGTTTAAGAAGTCCTTGTTTGTTTGAGATTGGTTAGCTATAAAGTTCTCCATCATCAACTCAAGGTTCGATTTTCTAGGGACATTAGGAGCAGTCTTTTGATATCCTGGTGATGTAGCTGGTGCTTGACCTGGTGCGTATAAAGCATTGTTATTCTTATAGGAGAAGTTCAGATGATTCTTCCAACCTGGGTTGTATGTGTTTGAGTATGGGTTTCCTTGAGCATAATTCACTTGATCCGTGGGAATTCCTGTCAATAGTTGACAATCAGAAACTTCGTGTCCTGGAACTCCACATAACTCACAGTTAGGTGTTACTGCAGCCACGGTGGCTGTTGGTGTTATGGCCAAGTTGTCGATCTTTTGGCTTAGTTGGTCAAACTTTGCATTGACTTGGTCCATACTACTCACTTTGTACATACCTCCTTTTGTTGGTTTCTCAGTTGCGACTCTCTCGCTTCCCCATTGGTAATGGTTTTGAGCCATACTTTCAATAAGTGCATAAGCATCATTATATTCTTTGTCCATCAATGCACCGCCCGCGGCAGCGTCAATTGTCATTCTTGTATTGTACAAGAGTCCATTATAGAAGGTATGGATGACCATCCATTCTACTAATCCGTGATGTGGACAAAGTCTCAGCAAATCCTTATAGCGTTCCCAAGCTTCGAATAGTGATTCGCTTTCCCTTTGCTTAAATCCGTTGATCTGAGCTCTCAGCATAGCTGTCTTGCTAGGTGGGAAATATCTGGTCAAGAAAACTCTCTTTAGTTCCTCCCACGTAGTGACTGAGTTCGAAGGCAGAGACTGAAGCCAGGCTCTTGCTCTGTCTCGAAGTGAAAAAGGAAACAAACGTAGTCTAATAGCTTCTTGGGTAACTCCATTGGCTTTTACGGTATCTGCGTATTGCACAAAGATCGAAAGATGAAGGTTCGGATCTTCGGTAGGATTTCCGGCGAATTGATTTTGTTGCACGGCTGATATCAACGAAGGTTTTAGTTCGAAATCATTTCGGTTGATAGCCGGTGCGGCAATGCTAGAATGCGGTTCAGCTTGCGACGGACTGGCGTAATACTTGAGTGGGTGATTCTGTTCTTCAGCTATCTCTGCGTCCTTTGATGTTACGACTGGTTTAGGTGGATCTAATTGAAGATCTGGAATATTGTAACTTTGTTCGTAATCGAATATCCGTCTTCTTACGTGTAAGAAGCGTTCCGATTCTTGGATTAGAGGTTGCAAGTCTTCGCCTTGAGAGCGAGTACTTGGCATACACTCGGAGATTTAGATTAAGAAAATAAAATAGTTGTTACCTTAGTCTAGACAATGCTACCTAAAGTGCACTAGTAACTAAATTAAGGTCCCCGACAACGGCGCCAAAAACTTGATGGGCTTGAGACGTGTCTAATTATGTGTCTAGCGGTATCTTAACTGCAAGTGCACAGCCTATCAAAGTAATATTTAAGATTATCGATCCACAGGGACTCTATGGTTACTTAGTGCTAGATGAACTTCTAGTTTAGCTAAGGTGAAGGGTTGTCACGATTTTTTGTTGTTTTTAAAATATTAAAGGCGGGAATTAAATTTAAGTTTTAATAAAATAATACTAAGGCGGTCGGTATGTAATTATACTAACTTAGGCGGGTCAATCTAACCTAGGCTTATAAAGGTGTTCACTTAAACTATTCTGTAGAGGTTACCAGTTTAAATACCCTCAACTCACACTCTCGTGGTCTTATCTCAGATCTTACCCCTAAAGCCATATGCCTGCTCTCGCTAGCCCATAAGTGTTTAGAGATAATTTTTGGAAACTTAGTAATTCTAATTTATTTTAAAGCGCTCTCGCTGTGTTTAATTTAAATGCCTAACTTTAGCTATCTGGTTAAAATCTCACACTCTCGTGGTCTTGACCTAACATAATACTCTTTCCTTACTCTCGTAACGAAAAGGTCGATTTTAAATAAAAAGTATCAGCCATAATGTTAAGCTATTAATTATTTTAAGCATATGGTTAATTTTACCGATTAAGTTTGTTTTAACTACATACTGCCCTAAGGTAATTAGCTACTCATTTTTGTTGAACCAGACAGAGGCAGAGAAACAATAAACAAAATATTCATGGCAGAAAAATAAATAAATAACATAAATATTAAATTGCAAATAATATAAACCTGGTTAACAATAAAATGGCAGACTCCTTCTTCCACAGACCGGAAAGCTCTGAGTAATTGGCGGAATCGAAAATAAAATAAAAATTCTGAAGGCTTTGAAACAAGTAAATTTTATAACGATTTCCTGATGTTGGAAATTGTTATAGGTTGGGTTTGGATACAATAAAAATAGAATACTGAAAATAATGCTGAAATAAAAAGGGTGTAAAATAATTCGGCAGAGCTTCCGCAAGAAATTGATAAAAAATTGCTCTGTGAATTGTTCAAATGACTTATGCTATTTATAGAACATTTAATGGGCTTGTGGTTTGGACTTGTTGCATTGGGCCTCGTAGGAACAATTGAGAGAATATAGGAACGTGGTTGGAAAATAGGCACATCATGTGCACGTAACGTTTTGACGTAGTCTCAGTCAAATAACCTCCTTTTTCCCTTGTCACGGTCGTGACAAGGGCATCACGTTCGTGTCCCTTGAATTTTAAGTGTCACGGTCGTGACAAGGTCATCACGGTCGTGATTGCTTCTTTTGGGGTGTCACGGTCGTGACATATAGGTGACGACCGTGAGTGCAACAAATTATGCAGGTTTTGCAGGTTTCTTCATTTCTTCATCTTTTTATGGTTGTTTTTGTTCCTTTTGCTCTTGACTCATGATTTAGCTCCATATACGATGTACCTGCAAAATGGTAAGAAAAACTCGAGGAATCAGGTGTTAAAACGATGATTATGCGATAAAACGGTGATGAAACTTAGCAATATAATCGATATATTTTCTCGTTATCAAAGCTCATAAAACATCCTTTGATCAGGATGTGGATGAATTTATGAGAATAATCAAGAGAAGCGACTACAAGGTTGTGGATCATCTCCACCAAACTCCTTCCAAGATCTCCATTTTATCATTGCTATTATGTTTCGAAGCTCATCGGGATGCATTACTTAAAGTCCTGCACGCAGCCTACGTTCCTGAAGAGATCACGATAAATCAGCTAGAGACAGTGGTTTCCAATGTTAATTCTAGTCATGGACTAGGCTTCACCAACGCTGATTTGACTATAGAAGGTCGTCATCATAACAAAGCTTTGCACATCACTTTGGAGTGTAAAGGAGTTGTGCTTTCACATGTTCTAGTTGACACTGGGTCTTCACTCAATGTCTTGCCAAAGAAAGCCCTTGTTAAGCTTGAATATGATGGTATAGCTCTCTGACCAAGCAATCTGGCGGTCAGGGCTTTTGATGGTTCCAAGAGGTCTGTTCTTGGAGAAGTGGAGCTTCCCGTGATAATTGGCCCTCAGGTCTTTCAAACTACTTTCTACGTGATGGACATTCAGTCGACCTACAGTTGTTTGTTGGGTCGACCATGGATTCACGTCGTCGGCGCAGTTACGTCGACCCTTCACTAGAAATTAAAATACGAGTGGGAAGGGAAAATTATCACAATCTGCGGTGAAGAGGATATTTTTGTTAGCCATCTGGCTACCTACAAATACATTGAGATGGATGGTGAAATCCACAAGACCATGAGCCAAGGTTTCGAAGCGTTGAATGTCAATGAGGCAACAACTGAAGTATTTGCTGCATCCCAGGAGGATAGGATGGGTACTTCTATTGTCTCCTACCAAAAAGCTCGGAAGGTTGTTGAAGATGGAAACGCCCAAGGCTAGGGAAAACTGCTACCGGTGGAGAAGAAGGAGGACATATTCGGTTTGGGTTACAAACCATTCCGACAAGATCAAGCAGAGGCTGCTAAGGAGCCCAAGTTCGTGAGTGGGGGAATGCTGACCCCAGATGCTGTCAATAACGTGGAAGACGAGGCTGAAAGCGACCTCAACCTGGAGAGCTGGATTCGTCCAAGGATATCGGGCCAACAAGTCCTTAACTGGTCTTCCCAGGAAATTATAAGGGTTACTCCTGCAGAGTAATTATTATTTCCTTCTTTTAGCATGCATCAAGTCCTGCATCTTGCCCAAGGTGTCAAGACTCATTTTGTAATTGGGCCATATTTGTATTTTGTGCAAATGGAATATCAATGAACAATGGACATCTTTTGCAAACAATTTTCTTTTTCGCTCACTGTCTTTTCGTTTTTGTTATTTTTCGCACAAAACAATAAATGGCAATGTTTTCAAAATAATAACTTCATTTACACCTTTTCTAAACAAGATTAAAATTAATCACTAAAATGAACAAATCTCAACCCTTGCAGAGATAATCCTCCAGATTACACTGACAATAGCACTGTTATGACCTTGTATGACTTCAACAATCCAATTAATCAAGCAGATGAAGGGGTTGATGAAGACTATGAGTTGCCTGAAGAGTTGGCCAGGTTGTTGAGGCAAGAAGAGAAAGTGATTACTCCTCATCAGGAGGATATTGAAACTGTTAATCTTGGTACTTAGGAAGATGTAAAAGAGGTGAAGATTGGGGCCAGTCTGCAAGCTCCAGTAAAAGAACAGCTTATCAGCGTGCTTCGGGAATACGTCGACGTCTTTGCTTGGTCATATCAAGACATGCCAGGTCTAGATACAGATATTGTCATGCACAGGCTACCATTGAAAGAAGATTGCCCGCCAGTTAAACAGAAGTTACGTCGTACTCGCCCAGATATAAGATTAAGGAAGAAGTACAAAAGCAGTGGGACGCCGGTTTCCTTGCTGTGACTAGTTACTCGCCGTGGATTGCTAACATTGTACTCGTGCCTAAGAAGGATGGCAAGGTGCATATGTGTGTGGATTACCGGGATCTGAACAGAGCTAGCCTGAAGGATGATTTCCCATTACCTTACATTGATGTATTGGTCGACAACACGACTCAGTTCTCGGTATTTTCTTTCATGGATGGATTTTCTGGGTACAATCAGATTAAGATGTCGCCCGAAGACATGGAGAAAACAACCTTCATCACACCTTGGGGCACATTTTGTTACAAGGTAATGCCATTTGGACTGAAGAACACCGGTGCAACTTATCAACGGGCTATGATAACATTATTCCACGATATGATCCACAAAGAAATTGAATGCTATATGGATGATATGATTGCCAAGTCCCTTACTGAAGAAGATCATCTGGTAAATCTGCTGAAGTTGTTTAAGCATCTGAGGAAGTATCAGCTGAAGTTGAACCCCAACAAAAGCACATTCGGGGTACGTTCCGGTAAACTGTTGGGTTTTATTGTAAGTGAAAAGGGAATTGAGGTTGATCCTGACAAAGTCAAAGCCATTTAGGAGATGCCTGCACCTAGGACTGAGAAAGAAGTTCGAGGGTTCTTAGGTAGATTGAACTACATCTCAAGGTTCATATCTCACCTCACTGCAACTTGTGAACCCCTGTTCAAGCTATTAAGAAAGGAACAAACAATCAGGTGGAATGACGATTGTCAGAAAGCTTTTGATAAGATCAAGGAGTACCTGCAAGAACCTCCAATTCTCATGCCTCCAATTGAAGGAAGACCTCTGATAATGTACCTGACAATATTAGAAGGGTCAATGGGGTGTGTGTTGGGCCAGCATGACGAGTCTGGTCGAAAAGAGTATGCAATATAGTACCTAAGCAAAAAGTTTACCGACTGTGAACAACGTTATTCACTGCTCGAGAAAACTTGTTGTGCTTTAGCGTGGGCTGCTCGCCGACTAAGACAGTATATGTTGACTCATACTACCTTGTTGATCTCAAAAATGGATCCAGTCAAGTACATATTTGAGAAGCCAACACTTATCGGAAGGGTTGCAAGATGGCAAATGATCCTGACAGAGTATGACATCCAGTACACTTCTCAGAAAGCCATCAAGGGCAGTGTACTGTCTGATTATCTGGCTGAGCAACCCATTGATGATTACCAGCCTATGAGAATTGACTTCCCGGATGAAGACATCATGTATTTAATAGCAAAAGACTGTGAAGAGCCAGTTCACACTGAAGGGCATGATCCGGAAGAGGCATGGACTATGATGTTTGACGGGGCTATTAATATGAATGGTCGTGGAGTTAGTGCAGTACTCATAACACCTAAAGGAGTTCTTATGCCTTTCTCGGCAAAACTCACCTTTGCCTGCACTAACAACGAAGCAGAATACGAAGCTTGTATCATGGGTCTTGAGGAAGCCATTGACCTCATGATCAAAACCTTGAATTTATTCGGAAACTCAGCTTTGGTAATCAATCAGACCAATGGCAAATGGTACACCCATCAGGAGCATCTGATTCCATACCGTGACTATACGAGGAGATTATTGACTTTCTTCACAATAGTCAAACTTGAATACATCCCTCGAGATGAGAATCAGTTTGCAGACGCTTTGGCTACCATTTCCTCTATGATCAAAGTTCAAGCTGCCAATCATATGCCTCGGATTTTGGTATCCAGACTGGACCGACCGGCATATGTTTTCTCTGTGGAAATTGCTAATGATGACAAGCCTTGGTTCCATGACATCAAATGCTTCTTGGAAAATCAGACATGCCCACCTGGGGCATCATCCAATGATAAGAAGACATTGAGAAGGCTGGCTGGTAGTTTCTTCCTCAATGCTGATGGTTCATTATACAAACGAAACTTTGACATGGTTCTGCTCAGATGTGTTGACAAGAAGGAAGCAGACCTTTTGATGCACGAAGTGCATGAAGGATCTTTCGGTACCCATGCCGGAGGACATGCAATGTCAAAGAAGTTGTTAAGATCAGGTTACTACTGGATCACAATGGACGAAGACTATTGTGCATATGCCAGAAAATGCCACAAGTGCCAGATCTACGCGGATAAAGTACATGTGCCTCCAAATCCGTTGAACGTAATGTCTTCACCGTGGCCCTTTGCCATGTGGGGAATTGACATGATTGGAAAGATCGAATCGACTTCTTCAAATGGTCACAGATTCATCCTGGTAGCCATTGATTACTTCACCAAATGGGTTGAAGCAGCTTCGTATGCAAACGTCACCAGACAAGTGGTAGCCAAATTTTTGAAAAGGGACATCATCTGTTGATATGGAGTTCCCGAGCGAATCATTACTGATAATGGTTCCAATTTGAACAACAAAATAATGGCAGAACTGTGTTGGGACTTCAAAATTCAACATCACAACTCTTCTCCTTACAGGCCAAAGATGAATGGCGCTGTTGAGGCGGCTAACAAGAACATTAAGAAGATTGTGCAAAAGATGGTTGTCACATACAAGGACTGGCATGAGATGTTACCATTTGCTTTGCATGGGTACCGAACCTCAATTAGAACATCTATTGGGGAAACGCCTTATCAGCTTGTGTACGGTATGGAAGTTGTCCTACCTGTTGAAGTTAAGCTGCCCTCCTTACGGGTAATGACGGATGTGAAACTAGATGAAGCAGAATAGGTCCGGTCTCGGTACAATCAACTGAATCTGATTGAAGAGAAAAGGTTGGTTGCCATTTGTCATGGGTAGTTATATCAGAAGCGGATGAAGAAAGCCTTCGATCAAAAAGTCAGACCTCGGGAATACCAAGTGGGAGAGCTTGTTCTGAAGAGAATCCTTCCTCCTCATACAGACCACAGGGGCAAGTGGGCACCAAACTATGAAGGTCCCTATGTAATAACTAAAGTCTTCTCGGGTGGAGCACTGATGCTCGCAACCATGGATGGTGAAGACTTCCAGTCTCCCGTGAATTCAGATGCAGTTAAAAAATACTTTGCATAAATGACCCGCTGGACATAAAAACAGAATGTAAGTCCAGGTAAAAATAGGGCATCCCGGCAAGTCAAAAACAGAATAAAAGACTCGGGCAAAAATAAGGGAAAAATTGAAAAAATGTGTACACCCGTTGAGTTGAAAAGCCACATTGGACAGCTCAGGATAAAATGGGTATCCCGGTGGATTGAAAACCCGAATGGGCGGGCCACGCAAAATCAGGGAATAAGTGAACAATTGTATTCTAAATTCTTCTGTACCACTCACAACATGGCAAGCTTCGAAAGGATAAAGCGTCAGTCAGAATCAACCTTCTTCAGAAAGCAAGATAAAGAAGAACGTCAAGGTCATACAGGTCATAGCAAAGGAAGCTCGCTGGAGCGTCATCTTCAAACATTGCCAACATTTTTATTTTCTCAATTTGCAGCAATCTCCTCCTTCCAGGGGATTTGCTTCTTTGGGTGTACTTGCCAATTCAGGGCACACAAATTAATAAAATCAGAGTTTCCAGTCACACTTTGTTCTGTACATTTTTGTTTCGTTTGCAAAATGTCCAATGTTCATAATACATCACTTGCATAAATCATATGAGCCATTTTAATAAATGCTTGCAGGAAATATATTACTTTCAGGTAAAACCTAACTCCTATGACGGAATCCAGTTAAGGATACCTTGGGACACTTGTGCATTTTCCTTTATTTTGACAGGTTGCAGGTACTCAAAGCAGACAATCTTTCGCAACATGGGGCATGCCAGGTATCACATCCCCAGCATACTACTTCCCAGAAGTTATCTCCTCCCCGAGCAGGACCTCCCAAGCAATGCCTGATAGTTTCTTCCACATCAAAGTGATTAAAGAACTTTCTATTCCCCACCGGAGATGCCAGATTTCTCTCATTCTCAGCAGAGTTGGGGGAATTGATTCCTCACAGAGTTGCCTCCCCAGAAGAGCAGTACCTGAAACATATCCCCAGCGGAGTTGCTAAAACTTTCTCATCCCTAGACAGATCTATCAATGATCTATTTCCCCGGACATATCTATCAATGATCTATTTCCCCAAGCAAAGTTCACCCTCCGGGCAGATCTATCAATGATCTATTTCCCCAAGCAAAGTTCTCCCTCTGGGCAGATCTATCAATGATCTCTTCCCCTAGCTGGGTTATCCCTCCAAGCAGCTCAGCCAGAGATCTTTATCCCTGCAGGATCCGAGTCTCGGATCGAGCTTCTCATTTGCATAATCATAGCATTCGCATCATATTCATCGAAATAAGCGTAGCATTCCGTCTAATACGGAGCATTACGGCAAAAATTAAACATTTGCATGATCATAAGCCAGGTTCGAGCAAGTCACCTGCAAATACCATCATCACTTCATACGAAACTCATATCCCCTGTAGATAAAAGCCAAAGCATCCCCTTTGCACTCTCAAAACATAGATGCCTGTTCATATTTATACATGCTCTTCTCGACACTCGTCCGTGTAATCTTATCCCCCCGCAGATCGCTAGAATACCTTCTTCACTCTCAAATACAGATATTTGTTCATGATCTTTTGACACTCGTCCATGTCATACTTCCCCAGCAAGTCAAACACTTGTTCGTGTCCCTTGCCCAATATTACGACACTCGTCTGTGTCTTGCACACACTTCACCAACAGATTAACACTTGCACATATACAAACTTCTGATACTTGTCTGTATCATATATATCAACCCTCAGCATATTCAAACACTCGTATGTGTTCCTTGCTTAACTGATTGATACTCGTACGTATCATCATCCTTAAACATGCGTCAACATTTGTTTCTGTCGATACCCGTCCGTATCATGGTCCTAAGGATGCTCGTCCGCATCTTTAATCCATACACACTGTCAAACATTTATACCTTTTATTTTTGAAGATGTAAGCACTCGTCCGTTTTTACCACTTCCCAGTAAGTCGCCAACAAAACAACTATTTTCTATCCGACATTCGTCCTATATCGTGATACTTTCAGGAGCCGTCCCCTGCCAGGTGATCGTCTTTCACCTTCGGGTGACCGTCCCTCATCATTTTCCCCAATGGAATCTCCATTATTGGAACCTTCTATCCGACATTCGTCCTATGTCGTGATAAAGAGCAGCCGTCCCCTGCTAGGTGATCGTCTTTCACCTTTTTGATGACTGTCCCTCATCATTTATCTGATGGTCGTCCCCTTCGTTGATCTTGTTATCCCACATTCGTCCTATGTCGTGATAATCCCCGAGAGCAGCCGTACCCTACTAGGTGATCGTCCTTCACCTCTTAATGATCGTCCTTCATCATGCTTATCTGATGGTCGTCCCCATCGTTGGCCTTTTCTATCCGACATTCGTCCTATGTCGTGATATTTTCAGCAACCGTCCCCTGCTAGGTGATCGTCCTTCACCTTTGATGACTGACCCTCATCATTATTTCATTTATTCTTTAACCCGATGGCCATCCCCATCGTTGTTTACTTTACTTTCCAAGCCTAATGGCCGTCCCCATCCATGGTTGTCTAAATCCCCAGAGAATCTTATTTTATTACCCGATGGCTGTCCCCGCCGTGGTCTCTTTTTTTCCCCAGCTTGTCGGTCGTCCCCGTCATTGCTTAACTTACCACCTTATCCCCAGCAGTAGTCCTCTGCTCGATGGTCGTCCTCCATCAATTTCCTTTGATAATCATACTATACTACCTTTTACAATTTATATCCCTTTTCTTCTTCTCCTTAGCGAGTGCAAATTTCGGATTGTCTTTGGTATTCACCCACAAGTTATCTTGTTTGCCTGTTAAGCCATACGCTTACATCCTGCACAGCTAACTCATGCTTGAATAGGGGAAGCTGTAAACACCCCAAATTTTCCCTCACTTTTTCTTACACCATGGCTTGTGATCTTTCATTTTTGTTTTAACATAAGCATTACATCTCATATTGCATATTTGTTTCATCTACATAGTTTTATTTCATCTGCATCTAGGGTTTGTGATCTGAGCAATCCAAGAATCAATCCGAGTCATACCAATGGTATTGAAGCTTTCCAAGAAGGTCCATGTATGTTCTATAATCATATTATGTTCCCCAAAGTTCATTAAAGTCAAGGGATCACAAGATTGGCAAAGGCATGGAAGCAGAGCTAGGGTTTTCACTACACAGATGATCAAAATTAGGGTTTTGGTTTCAGAGGCCTTAACTCCAAAAATTTTGTTCATTCTTGTTTATAATGTTCTTAATATGTTATAAGTACCATGTGTATCAAGTTTGATGAAGAAATTCATTATGGAAGTCATCTGATCATTGGGTAACTTCTTGAGCAAATTAAGTCAAAATCAGGGCATCTGAGGCCCCCAACAAGGGTACCAAAGGATCATTTTCATCAAATTGAAGTTCTTTGATCTTTATTTGATCTTATAAGTGGTTTTAAGTTCACAATATTGAAGAATTTTGAGCCAATTGCAAACTTGCCATTTTTGGAAATAACTTGTAATGGAAACTTTCCATTTTGGGAAAGATTTTCAACCTCCTCTTTCATGACCAAAAATGCTTCAAATGAAAAATTCTTGGACATGAAATTTGTATATTAGGTCTTTCCCTTTTCAAAAAGTACTAGAACATGCCTTGATTCATCCTAGAACTCAAGATATGGCCTTTCAAAGTTGGCAAAAATCCTATAATTTTCATGTTCATGTCAAAGAGGGATTTATGCAATTTTGAGTTTCAAGCTTCTAAGTGACTTCTAATACACTCAATTATGTCACAACATGTTAATGCAACTTGCCAATATCAAAATTAGCCCAAGGATTGAAGCATTTCATGGCTTGATTCACAAGAAACATCAAAGTTGGAAAATTGCATAAACATTGAAATCTTTTCATCCAAGCATTACAGCTCACTTCTATTGATCCAAGGGCTCCCCACAAACTCTGCTGAGGCCAAGACACCCCTTGAAACAGCTCTGCACCATGCCCATACCTCAAGTACATAAATTTGACTTTTTTGCAAAAACTCCCATACCAATCACACTATGCCACTAACCACTCTCTGACCAATCACAATGACTTATGTGAACCCTAAGGACCTCATTTCATAACAGATTCAAGTCTGAAACTTGGGAGAACTCAGAATTCACAAAATCACCTAAAAACTTCCCTTATTTGATTCTCACACCTCAACCATCAAAACGCACCCATTCTTTCACCATTCATCTCAAAATCACCTAAGGATCACAAAGCAACCCTCAAAATAGCATGAAACCTCCCAAATAAAAAATACGATTTCTGCAAAACCAGAACCAAACACTTCAAAATAGCCATCAAAAACTTGTTCTAAGCATTGCAACATCATCAGGGAGCTCATTAGGGTTTGTTTGCATCAAAGAAAAGGCCAGAAAGCTCCAAACTTTAAAAGCTTCAACTCAGGTATACCTTAAGAACAAATTTTCCAGAAACCTTCTTTTAAGTTTTAGAATGATTCTATATGTTCTCTAGATCACACTGATATGTTTAGTTTCAAAAATGGTTGAGAAATGAGCATGTATGGTTGTTCTGAAAGTTTGCCCGAAAATCTTGTTTGCTTCGATTCTTGCTTTTGATGAAATATAAATGTTATATGATGATGGATTCTTGCTTAGGGGGGTTAGAAGATCATTTTTGGAGCTTTAGAGGTTTTAATTTGACCTAGGGAAGAAGTTGAGGTTTTAAGTGGTCGGAGAAGATGACCAAAGCTTAGCTTCGGTCACCTGAAAATAATTAGGGCTAATCTGTAATTAATTCCCCAGATTCATTCCTGGCCTTTAGATCATGATTAGGGTTAGTGCGTGGATGGCTTAGATTAGCTCACTTAATTTAATTTCCTGATTAATTAAATTAATTATAATTAATTAGCCAGATTTAATCTGGACCCTTGGATAGTGCGCGCAGTCAACATCTCCCCCCTAAGTTTGAATCTCAGCCACTGGATCAGATTACTTTCATTTTATTTCTTTTTCTTTTTATTTCTTTTGTTTAATTTATAAAAAATATCAAAACACTTTCAAAAGATATGATTTCTTGCATTTCTATTTTAAATATTTCTCTCAACCTGAAAATAATTTTTATTTTATTTTTGCATTAAAAAAGTATTTTTAAAATATTTAAATGTTATTTTTAGTTAATTAATGGATTTTAATTAATTAAAATGCATTTAGGTTTCTAAAAATCACCAAAACAATCATGAACCATTCCAATGCATTTAGAAACATTTTCAAACTCTTCATACAAATTTATATTTAGGTTTGATCATAATTTCACAATTTTCTTTGAATTAGGGTTCTTTAAAATCACATTTTTTAACCCTAATTTGAAAAATTCATTTCTGCCTAACTATGAAGAGTTTGAACTTGATTCTTCTTGCATTGTTTCACATATTGCATGTAGTTTATAGTTTATTTTCCTCATGAATTTATCTTGAATTTTCAAATTGATTTGCATTTTCCCTTAAGAATCATCCAAAAACCCTAGCAAACTTAGAAAAATCATAACTTTCAATAGGATTAGCTTCTGACCTTCTCCTTTGGGGTGTGACCTTGTATAGGTTTAGGGTTTGATTGAGCTTGGTTTCAATTTTTATCATGTTGTATGCTTCTGCTTTGGTCATTTGCATCTCATACATTCATAAAACCCTAATTTCTCATGTTCATTTGCATTCACTTTGCATATCCATCATCATGTGAACTTGCCATGACATTTCAAGCATTTATATGTCATAAAAGACATCTTAGGAAATGTTAGAACATCTCTTGATCATTTCTTCATTCATTTGCCATGTTTTGCATTCATTACATTTCATAAACATCCATGTGTTTTCAAGCTTCCAATCATGCTTTCATGACATCTCATCTTTGTATGATCATTCATATGCAAATTGTATGACATTGTATCATCATATGCCATTTGCATTGTATAATCACTTCTGACTTTGGTCTTTGCATCTCATTTCATTTAATTTCTTTATGCTTTATGTCTTATGCATCCATCCTAACCTTTTCAGGATCTTTTGGTAAGTTATTTGGGAGGTGGATTTGCCTTCACCTCTCACCTCTTATTATCTCATTAATATGCATATTTACATGTATTTGAAGTGAATCTAATTCACTTAAGTTCCATCCTTCTTACTTTCTCTCATTAAGTTACTTATCTTCTTCAGGAAGTAAGTAACTTATTCTTCTCCTTCCTTATCTTTTCATCTGCTTCTTCCATTGGTGGCCTTGAAGATCTTTTCTCTTAATCCTAACAAACCATAGGATACCCAAGCATGATAACTTTTAGGGTTATGTATAGTCCCCCTTAGACTTTTACCTTTGAGTCTCCTTGAGTCTCTCTTCTCATCTCAATAATTATAGACTAAACTCTTAAAGTTTTAGGACTTTGGAATTAGGGTTATCCCTGCATCCTTCCCTTAGGATGGAATGTATAACTTTAATCCTAAGTGTTAAACCTTTAATTTGTTTAAACCTCTTAATCAAATCACATTAATAATCACCAAGACTTTATCTTGTAACTTGGGCCTTACATTAGGGTTCCATCTCTTCCTTATGGTTAAGAGGGACTAACCCTAGTGTTTAATGGACAAGTCCCCCTCAAGTTGTCTTACAAACTTAAAATCCACTTCTTAATCTCATCCCTTAATTAAAATCCACTTAATAAAGGCTTGTTATATAATGGATTTAATCCCTAACCATGGATTAAGTTGAGGTATCTTCCTCAGCTTAAGTGTACTCATCTATTATCCTTCTATTAGGATGGTGTAATGAGTTAACTAATCTGTGATTATAGATTAAACTCATTACTTAACACTAAACAAAAACCCAAAAACATCTTACTAATCACAAGTAGGTTAATTATCTTAATCATACATCATCATGGTAATTAAGTTGAGATGCTTATCTCATACTTAAGTAGGCTCATTATCCCTAATCAGGGAGGATATAATGAGCTTACAAGCCCTTGATTTAGGCTTAAGCTCATTTACTTTTGCAAAACACCAAAAACAATAACAAAACTGAAAATACAAAAACAAACAATAATCGTCTCCTTCGGGATTCTTTTCTCATCACACTCATTCACAAACGAGAACTTGCTCCTTCCGTCTAATGCAAGACAGTTAGCACTCGAGTCAGACGAGTCATACACTTGAGCATAGGCAAGCAAGCAGTTCACACTCAATTTATCTTTCAGTCTCTATGAGTCGAACTACAGTGTTCTGACTTCCTCATTGCACGAGAGGATACGTAGGCATAACTTAACGGTTATCGAACAAAAGTCTCTTTGTCTTCCCCCTCTCTCATTCCAGCTTTCTTTTCTAAGCCTCAGTTCCTGAGCAATTCACCCTTTTGCACTGAAACCTGTACATTCATTCCTTAGCTTTTGCACACAGATAGCACATACACCTACCCCCTTTAAACACAGTCAAGTAAGCATGGATCCCGTCGAGTATGACGGACAATCTGGGTGCTAATACCTTCCTAGGTTGTAACCAACCCTCTTTCTCAGTTTCTTTGGTTCGCAACCGTCTTATCCATTTCTTTCTAGGTTTATGCAGCATTACCTTTCCTTTGAGATAAAAATGCCTAGCTGGCGACTCTATTCAATTCACCTTCATTTCTCTTTTCGTCAACCGTTCGCATCTGCACCGGGATGCAAATCTTCGGGAGCGACAGGGAGCTCGCTGAGCGACCTTGAAGCGAGCAAGGTTCCTTCAAATTCTTCCAAAACTTCCCAAAGAAGGTCTTGATGAAATTTGCTCCATATTTCCACATTGTAACCTAAAATTACAAAAACTAAAGTTAAATAAATAATGCTTTGAAAATGCTAAAACTAAACTATGAATAAGTATAAGTAACAAAGGGGAAAAAGCATTAGAGATCAAAATAACCCTTGAAAAGTGACAAAAAATCTACTAAATAATAACACTAATATGCACTTATCAACTCTCCCAAACTTGTTTCTTTGTTTGTCCTCAAACAAAGGTGAATTCTTTTTAAATAAACGAGCACAAACTAAACAAGTGAAACACACCAAACAAAATAGTTCAAACCGAAGGTCTTGCTTACGAGTAACAACCGGCTTCTCAAAGAACTACAACATAATTATGAACAAATTTCTAAACACAAATGACAATCTATCAACAAATGCAATGGAATGTTCATAAGAGAATCACCTAAATACTTAACTAAGTCAAGCATCAATATCAAAAAGGGACAAATCACTCTCATTTGTAATATTGCTAACATCCGAAACAATTCATGCAAGTATCTTCAAATTCACAAGGAAACAAAGAGGAAACCAAGATCAAAAGGGCTTTTCAATGTTATAATGAGGCAAGGGTTACAAAGAAAGAGATAAATTTATAAGGCCAATGATTCAAAAATGGGTTGAAAGGTTTTTGAAAAACAAAGAACACGCCAAAATCATAACAACCAAAATATTTTTGTTCCCCCAAACTTCTCCTATACACATTTTTTCTCTTTTTTCTCTTTTTCTTTTTCCTCAATTTTTTTTGTGGTGCCCTTATTCAAGAGTTTTCCTCTTAATCGAATGAATATTTTCTTTCATTTTCATGCAACTCTAAGAATGAGTGCAATTCAATTCTCAATTCATTCATTCAACAATTTTTTCTATCTTTTCACAAGAGGCACCAATATCATCCATCCTTTTTTTCCACCAACAACTCTCCCCAACTTTAAAAGACACTATAAAATTGGACAATGTTCTTCTCAAAAAGTGTTCAAGCAAGGGTGTGAAAGTGTAAACAAAAATACAACAAACTAGAATGAATCGCAATGAATTTTTCTTTTCAATTTCACGACAATGATTACCAAAAGATGATAATTCGGCATTTTTACCGACACTTATAATTCATTCTAGTTGTGTGAGGGCTCAAAGTCGGCTAACAAATTCTCTCACTACTCATCGGTGACTAAAACCTAAAGGAATGAATGTTTTTTCTCATTTTTCAAGCAATGCCTAGATCATTTCCAAGTTCCCAAAATTAACCAAAGAATGCACGATACAAGCATGAATCAAACGAGTTCATAATAATTACAATCACACTAAAATTTGTGAACAATGGAAGTCGCTCACTATGTGGTTTTGCCCTAATTGATTCTCAAATGAACATTTATGCAAAGTGAAGTAAACTATAAATTTGTGAAAAGCAACTAGTTCATAAACATGTTATTTTCTAAAAGGTGTGAACGAAGTACCTTTCTCGTGCAACTTACGGAATTTTATCATCACCATCCAAGAAGGTGAAGCTACACGCTTAGATCACAAAAATGCACTTGCTTCCATCAAAATTCCACCTTAAAGATAAGACAAACACAAAAAATTTGTACACCAAGTAATAAAAATAATGCATTCGCCCGAATGTTAACAAAGACAAAAAAATTCAAAACCAAAATGCATTCGTCTGAATGTTCAATAATCCAAAATGTTAAAGTACACCATCCTCCCAGATGGGAAACAATTCAAACCAACAATAAAACAAGACACATCCGCCCGAATGGTCAAATATTCAAAATAAAAAGTAAAAACACATCCGCCTGGATGTTCAGAATTCAAAATATCTCAACAAAAAGGAAATAACATAAAAGAAAGAAAAACACTAAAACAACATAAACTGGTCAATCAAACTGTCTAGTAGACATCACTCAAAGGAACTCGAGCTGTCATCATCATCATCATCATCATCAACTGCATCTTTGGCACCAACACCTGCACCCATATATGTATCTGCACCTGCACCACCTGCAGCCTCCGAAGACGATGGCATGTCCTCAGGCCATGCAGAATAAGCCCTGAAGTCATCCATACTCCTCAGAGAATGCCCCGCTTGAGGCTCCCTAATCATCAGCTGAAGCATGCTCTCATAAATGAAGTCCAAAGAGCGTTGGTGAGAAGCGTGCATTGCCATGTTGGTGGCAGCATCAAAACCCAAGCTATGCGGAAGAGCTGAAGCAACCGAAGGTGGGTGAAGTGGTGGCTCATAGAAGTGCGGCAATACTCATCATCAATTTTCTTCAACCTCACATTTCCATAGGACGGAAGAAATACACCCGGTTTCTTGCACAAAGCCATCTCCAAGCCCGGATGAGAAATGGAACGTGAAGAACGAGAACCAAATTCAGTTCCACTGGTAGCCACTCTCATAAGCTCCTTAGCAATATTCGAGGCAAGATCCACCACTTTGTTCTTCAGAATGCAGAAAATCAGAGCAACCACATCAAGTGTAACATATGATACATGGCTCAGAGGAATAAGGTTATGCAGTAGAATGGTCATTATCACCCTAGCCTTGTTGTTCAGAGAGCTCTGCTTGAATCGCATAGGAACTCCAGAAGCACTCACCTCATATGTTTGATCTCGGGTATAAATGTGCTCCCTTATGAGCTCAACATCCAAATTCTTTCTTTTCTTCATCCTAACAAATTCACAAAGACCATCCTGTGGCAGCTGAATATTGCTGCCCAAATATTCATTAAGGCTAGCCTCCGAAAAATCAATGTGTTTGCCTCTTACCCAGGTCTTATACTCAAAAGCAGTTCCCTCAAGACCGGTTGAAAGGGCGTTTGCAAAAATCTCCCTTACGATCTCAAGGTGACACCCCGGATGCGGCTCACAAAGTCTCACATAATTCCCTTCATCCATAGTGCGCTGAACAAACCTATACTCCCCCTCCGAATTCAAATCCACAATCCTATCCGGCCAAACATTTATTCGCTCAAGAACCAGATAGCGCTCATGATGAGCGGATGTCAGGAATCGACTGTATTCAAAGGCCTGAGCAGCAGGTGGCCTCACAGAAGAGCTTCCAGTACGTTCATGCTTTAAACGGTTTGACATCTGAAACAAAAACAACAAACACACCAAAAGATCGAAACACAAGTGAGCCGATCAAATTAGCCGATAAAAATCAGAATAAAAATTACCTAAATTAATAATAAAACATAAGGAATAACCCCATAAAGTTTGAACAAATTCTGGACAGGGATTTTTGTTTTGCAAAACACAGGTCTCGCTGAGCGAAAATCTATCTGGAAAACTCACTCAGCGAGTAATGGCTCACTCAGAGAGCTCTGTGAAAATGCAAAACTCCTCCCTCTCAGCAGGGCCAATTCCTTGCATAATAACTAATCTAACAACACTTTTTTAACACAACAGCGGCTTAACATTTCCTAAAACCTAACTAAAACAATCAATTCCTCAACATTTACTCATAATTTCAAAATCATTGCCCTAAAACAGAAATTGCTTAACCCAAAACCCCATTTTCAATTTAAAACACAAAGAATAACAAACTTGTGATATTGGAATAAGAAATTTCTTAGGGCAAATGATTTCTTAGAGGAATTAAAACTTACAAAACTCAAAACTAACAAAATTAAAGAACAAAAAAAATGGAGAACATTTTTACCTTGATGTTTGAGGTTGCAAAAAGTTGAAGCTTTGAAGCACACAAATGCGAATTAGCAAGAGTATGGGAAGAACAATGGAGAAACTTTGAAAATCCTATGAATTATTATGAAAAAGGGAGCAAAGAGGCAACCCTAATTCAATCCAACTCTTTACTTATTCTTACTGGATCGGGTCCACCTTAATGGGCCCAGTTCAGCCCAATTTTTTTAAAAAAATTGCAACCCTCGCTCAACGAGATGAAGCTCGCTCAGCGAGCTTCATTATCCAGAACCTCGCTCAGTGAGCAATCCTTCGCTCAGTGAGTGCAGGAACTCAGAAAACATTTCCAGCAGCAATGTAACACCACAGACAACTTCTAAAATACGCCTACAACACATTTTCAACATAAAAAGCAGTAAAAACTTACAAAATTGGGGTGCCTCCCAACGAGCGCTTGTTTAACGCCGGATAAGCTCGACGGTCCACGATGATAAACAATCATCGAGGGCGACAAATTTTCTTTCTCGATCAAAATTACCTCCAAGGTAGATTTTAAGGCGTTGGCCGTTAACGGTCAAACTATCCTTCTTTTCCAAATCCTTAATCACTATAGCACCATACTTTTTAACCTCTTTCACACGAAACGGTCCCGACCACTTACTTTTCAATTTTTCGGGAAAAAGCTTCAACCGGGAGTTGAAAATCAATACATGTTGACCCTCTTCAAACTCTTTAATCTTGATCTTCTTATCATGGTATTTCTTTGTTTTTTCTTTGTAGAGCCAACTTGAATGGTAAGCCGCCTCCCTCATCTCTTCCAATTCACTCAATTGAACTTTTCTTTTCGTTTCGGCATCGGTAGGATCAATATTATGAAACTTCAAAGCCCAAAGAGCTTTGTGCTCCATTTCAACCGGTAAATGGCATGTTTTGCCATAAACCATTTGGAATAGAGTTAAGCCTATCATAGCTTTGTATGCGGTGAGATACGCCCACAAAGCTTCGTCCAATTTTTGAGACCAATCCTTCCGCGATCTCGAAATAGTTTTTTCTAAAATCCTTTTCACTTCTCGATTTGACACTTCGGCTTGCCCATTAGATTGGGGGTGGTAGGGAGTTTCTACTTTGTGCGATACACCGTAATGTTTCAAAACGTTTTCTAACGGTGCATTACAAAAGTGCGACCCTCCATCGCTAATCAACACACGAGGCATGCTAAAACGGGCAAAAATGTTTTTCTTTAAGAATTTTATCACCGTTTTGCCATCCGCCTTCGGTGAAGCAATCGCTTCCACCCACTTAGAGACATAGTCCACAACAACCAAAATAAATTCATTGGTAAAGGATGGTGGAAATGGGCCGACGAAATCAATGCCCCAACAGTCAAAAACCTCAACCTCCTGAATATTTTGGAGGGGCATTTCATCCATTTTCCCTATTCCACCAGACCTTTGGTGTAACACCCAAATTACACCCGCGATAATAATTTTAAAATCAGAGTAAAAGTTTTAATTAAATATTTGAGTGTCACATTTCAACTAACTTCAATATAAACTCAATGATACGTCTTTAAACAAAATTATTAAACTTGCAGAGGAATTCAACATAACATAAAGTATTCTTTTTCAGCACGTTTCATAAAAGAAAGCAACTAATGGAACGTCGTCTCGACACCCAAAGCGACGTATCAGAGATGACATCCTAATACGTGAAGCACACCGACTTCACTGACCACCACTCGACTCATCTGGCTCACCTGCACATTACCCACGAAGGGTAACATTAAACAGAAGGGGTGAGATAACTTACATGGCAAAGGATAATATAATAGGGAATGAGAAGCATTAAACAACAAAGCATCATCTATTAATCACAATATCACTTCTCATATACATAATCATCCAATGTATAATCATCAACCACATCTTCACAACAACACACATTATGCAACACAACTTGACTCTATGCATGTGGTACCGACTTCGATCTCAATTTCAAGATCCAGTTCCCTTCGGAACTCTCGACCCCTCTTTCGTGGTCCAGTATGACCCCTATTTCATGGTCACACCCCCGATCCCTATTTCATGACCACGTATGATCCCTATTTCATGACCGCACCAACATCACATCAACGACATACACCACTGTAGTATATTAAACATTTTGCAACATGTTAATCAACGCTAATGACATACATATATCATTACACTACATTTCACTTTCACAACATCATCAGTTATTATCAGTATCATACATACCTTAGCATATACTAACATCAATCAACTTTTTATACATCATACGCAACGACCACACGCCACATAAAAACATAAGTTATTAACAATTATACCTCTATATATCTCATCATATCAATACTAAGCTACTATTATAACCCTTATGTTTAGCTTAAATTATGCTACCGATCTTATTCATCGCACGTACAACTTCCCTATCAATAACCTCGACTAATAAATCACTTCGGTCCATCAACATCATCAAAAACTATAATTACAGAGGGCTGACACGGGCTCCCGTGTCATGGGACACGGCCCGTGTCACAGACTTACGCCCAGGGTCCCAAAACCTCACTCAAAAATCATCTACAGTGGTCTGACACGGCCGCCCGTGTCGCATGACACGGCCCATGTCAGGCCCACTGTCACCAAAATTGTGTTTTCCTCCATCCAGGGAGCTGACACGGCCACCTGTGTCCCAGGACACGGCCCGTGTCAGGCTACGACCAAAATCCCCTTTTCTTTCTATCATTTTCTGCTGCGATTTTGTGTTCAAAAACCCCCAATTCAGTCATTCAAATGGAAAACTTGCATCAAACTTATTAAATAACATTCATATTTCAACACCTAACCATTATGATCATTCTAATTCTTCAATTTATCTATTCCAATTCGTTGCATATGATTCTATCCCATTCCCCAATCTCTACATCACAACCTACCCAAATCCCATTATAAAACCCTTAAAGATGAAAGAGATCCCACCCTTACCTTGTAATTGACGAGAAATCTTCCTTCTTCGCGGTTCCTCTTTCACGTTCTTGCCTTCACCTTTCTCTTCTCTCAACTTCTACCGATCGTTATCTTGTTCTCCCTTTTTCACGATTCTCCCTTTCTCTTTATATTCCTTATTCCCACTTAACCCTCAAGACCCAACCTATTAACTTCCTCCTTTACCCTCACCGATTTCATTAATTGACCACCTTGCCCCTCCACCTCTTATTATTCTTATTATTTAATTTATTAGTAACAACAACATTATTCTTCAAATTAATAGTAAAACCAACCACATACTATTCTTTCACATAACCACATTATAATTTACTTAAATAATAAAAATATAATTTGGGGCGTTACAACTCTCCCCCACTATAAAGGTTTTCGTCCTCGAAAACTTACCTCAAGTAAAGAGATTCGGATAAGACTCCCTCATCTTGCTTTCCAATTCCCAAGTCATATGCCCACCGGCAGCTGCTCCCCAAACTACCTTCACAAGAGCTATCTCCTTTCCTCGCAACTGTTTTACCTCTCGATCCTCAATTCGTTCGGGTAAAGTTTCAACCGTAAGGTTATCCCTTACTTCCACTTCATCTGTCGGTATCACATGTGACTGATCCAGAACATACTTCCAAAGCTGTGAAACATGAAACACATCGTGCAAATTAGACAGTCTTGGTGGCAACGCTACTTTATAAGCGACAGGTCCGACTCTTGCCGAAATCTAGTACGGTCCGATAAACTTAGGAGTAAGCTTTCTGGACTTCAAAGCTCTTCCTACACCCGTCACTGGAGTAACTCTCAAAAATACTTGCTCTCCTTCTTGAAATTCAAGGTCTTTCCTTCTCTTATCATGATAACTCTTTTGCCTACTCTGTGAAGTCTTCATCTTATCCCGAATCAACTTCACCATTTATGTAGTCTGTTGAACAATATCAGGTCCAAGTACTACATTTTCACCTGATTCATGCCAACACAAAGGTGTCCTACATCTTCGTCCATATAGAGCTTCAAACGGTGCCATTCCGATACTGGAATGATAACTATTAATATAAGTAAATTCAATCAATGGCAAGTGACTATCCCAAGTACCCCCTTGTTCAAGTACACAAGCCCTCAAAAAATCCTCTAAGGATTGTATCGTCCTCTCTGTCTGTCCGTCAGTCTGAGGATGATAAGCTGAACTCAACTTTAACTTCGAACCTAATGCTTCCTGCAAACTCTCCCAAAACCTCGAAGTGAACCGCAGATCTCTACCCGATACAATATTCAAAGGTATCCCGTGCAACTTCACAATCACACCGACATATATTTCTGCTAACTTCTGCAAAGAATAGGTAATGTCAATCGGTATAAAATGCGCTGACTTTGTCAACCTGTCAACGACCACCCAAATAGCATCATGCCCTTTTGGAGTATTAGGCAACCCCATAACAAAGTCCATTGAAATACTATCCCATTTCCACTCGGGAATATTCCACGGTTGCATTAAACCAGAAGGTTTTTGATGTTCCACTTTCGATTTCTGACAAGTCAAGCACGCATACACAAACTGAGCCACATCGCGCTTCATACCAGGCCACCAAAATATCTTCTTTAAATCATGATACATTTTCGTCGCTCCTAGGTGAATGCTCAAACCACTCTTATGCCCTTCTTCTAGAATCATTCTCTTCATGTCAAGGTCATCAGGGATACAAGTACGATCCTGAAATCTAAGTAGTCCCTGTTCATCGACTTGGAACTCGTCATTCCCAACTCGCTCATTACTAACCATTAGATCTACCAATTTCACATCTGACTTCTGGCCCTCTCGTACACGATCCAGAAAATCATTGTTGACCTTCAGCATACCCAATATCACACTATGAGTTTTTTTTTCAAAAACCAAACTCATATCCCGGAATTGTTCAATTAAATCCAACTCTCTCACCATCATAGCTGACATATGCAACGTCCTTCGACTCAAGGCATCAGCTACCACATTAGCCTTACCTGGGTGGTAATTCAAACTAAAATCGTAATCCTTCAAAAATTCCAACCAGCGTCTCTGTTTCATATTCAGTTCTCTCTGATCAAATAAATATTTCAAACTCTTATGATCACTATATACCTCGAAACCATACAAATAGTGTCTCCAACTTTTTAACACAAATACAACAACTGCTAGTTCCAAATCATGCGTAGGATAATTCTTCTCATGAACTCTCAACTGGCGCGAAGCATACGCCACAACCTGACCATTCTGCATTAATACTCCACCTAAGCCCATCAAAGAAGCGTCACAATAAACTACAAATGTTTCATCTGCCTTTGGCAAAATCAAAACCGGCGCAATAGTCAACCTCTTCTTTAACTCAATAAAACTCTTCTCACACTGAGA
This sequence comes from Lathyrus aphaca, assembly GCA_963966055.1. NCBI lineage: Eukaryota > Viridiplantae > Streptophyta > Magnoliopsida > Fabales > Fabaceae > Lathyrus > Lathyrus aphaca. The sequence continues at coordinate 319,487,365 of OZ014525.1, forward strand.
GTCCCACACAAAAGCTTTATTCTTACAAGTCAATTGGGTCAATGGAAGTGCCAATTTCGAAAACCCCTTAATAAATCTTCGATAATAACCTGCCAATCCTAAGAAACTTCTAATTTCTGTCACCGACTTTGGAGTCTCCCATTGAAGTACTGCATCTACTTTGGATGGATCTGCAACAATCCATTTTTCCGAAATTACATGACCAAGGAAACTCACCTCTTTCAACCAGAATTCACACTTCGATAATTTAGCGTACAATTTCTTCTCTTTCAATACCTGCAACACTATTCGCAAATGTTTTGCGTGCTCTTCTTCTGACTTAGAGTAAATCAGGATGTCATCTATGAAAACAACAACAAAATGGTCCAGATATTCGTGGAAGATCTGATTCATATACTCCATGAATACACCTGGTGCATTAGTAACTCCAAATGGCATCACAACATACTCATAGTGTCCATAACAAGTCCTAAAGGCAGTCTTCTGAATATCTTCATCTTTCACTCTTATTTGATGGTAACCCGATCTCAAATCGATTTTACTAAATACGCGAGCACTCATAAACTGATCCATCAGATCATTTATCCTTGGAAGCGGATACTTATTCTTGATTGTAACTTTATTCAATTGTCGGTAGTCAATGCACAGTCTCATGCTACCATCCTGCTTCTTCACTAATAGTACCGGTGCTCCCCACGGTGACACACTCGGTCGTACAAATTTCTTCTCTAACAGTTCTTCTAACTGTTTCTTCAACTCAGATAATTCAGAAGGCAACATACGATAAGGTGCCATTGAAATAGTCCTCGTTCTTGGCACAAGGTATATATTAAATTCCACCTCTCTTTCTGGCAGCACATCCATAACATCATCTGGAAACACTTCAGGAAAATCTCTCACCACTTGCATTTCACTAATCGCTATACTATTCTCCATCGACAATGAAGCAAATAGCGCCAGAACTTGCGCCTCATCATCCATAAGTTCTTTTAATCCTCGTGCAGACAAATAACCAGCTTCTTCTTCCTCTTCTCCAGGAGTAAGAAACCGAACTGACTTACTGAAGCAGTTAATATGAACATGGTTGTACTCCAACCAATTCATACCTAAAATCACATCCATTCCTTTCAACTGCAAGCAAACCAAATCCACACCAAAGTCCTTACCATAAATAGATAGCGGACAACTCAGACATACTAGGGAAGTAGTTAATGACCCATCAGCAGGAGTCTCAATAGTCATCTCTCCGTTCATTGGAGAAACAACAAGTCCTAGTCGCCTCACACAATCAATCGAAATGAAACAGTGTGTTGCACCAGTGTCAATCATAGCAATCAAAGGAACATTATTAATATGACAAATACCTCTGATTAAACGGTCTTCGCTGGAAGTTTGTGTCCCTGTCAGAGCGAACACCCTTCCTCCCGATGCAACTTTCTTGGGCTTCGGACAATGCGTACTGATGTGACCTTGCTCTCCACAGTTGTAGCAAGTAACCACATTCGTCTTGCATTCAGCAATCAAGTGTCCAGGCTGACCACACTTGAAACATTTCTTCACGTTGCTCATGCACTCACTGACACGATAACCCATCTCACCACATCTATAGCATTTAAGCGAAGTAGGAGCGCCTCCCCCACTTGGCCTTTTACCTTCCTTTTGTTTCTGCTTACCCTTATCAACAGGGGCTGCATAAGGTTTGCCATGATGTATTGGTTGCTTCCTTCTCCTCTCTGCTAGACCTATGAAGTGCTCAGACGAGCCTTACTGTCTTCCTCGAAAATTCTGCAGCAATCTACTAAATCCGGAAATCATTGGATCCTCTGATAGCCAATTGCCTGCTTAATCTCAGGCCTCAAACCATTCTCGAACTTGACGCATTTCGAGAACTCAGCAGTCACCTCACTGTAATGCGGGTAGAACTTCACCAGATCGGTAGACTTAGCAGCATACTCGGTCACTGTCATGTTGCCTTGCCTCAACTCTAGGAACTCAATCTCCTTCTTTCCCTGAACATCTTCAGGAAAGTACTTCCTCAGAAATTCCCTCTTAAACACGACCCAAGTGACAGCCTCATCAATCGCGTCCAATCATTGACGAGTGCCAACCCACCAGTCATCAGCCTCAGCCACCAGTTTGTGTGCACCCAATCGCACCTTGCTGCCTTCCGAACACTCCATGACTCTGAAAATTCTCTCAATCTCCTTGAGCCAATCTTGTGCTCCATCTGGATCATACTGCCCCTTGAATGTTGGCGGATCATTCTTCCTTAACTCGTCATTCTCGCGATCCCCAACATTCCTTTGATTTTGGACAGCTTGTGCCATCGCTTGCATAGCAGCGGCAAGTGCAACATCGTTTCTTCCAGACATTCTAAATCTGTCATACAACAATAATCCAACGATGGTTTAGAATTAATAACAACAACCACAACATTCATACTTACAACAACATCATAACTCTCTACTCAATGACTCGACGACTCCACTACTTGGCCGGACGGACCGACCTGCTCTGATACCACTTTGTAACACCCAAATTACACCCGCGATAATAATTATAAAATCAGAGTAAAAGTTTTAATTAAATATTTGAGTGTCACATTTCAAATAACTTCAATATAAACTCAATGATACGTCTTTAAACAAAAATATTAAACTTGCAGCGGAATTCAACATAACATAAAGTATTCTTTTTCAGCACGTTTCATAAAAGAAAGCAACTAATGGAACGTCGTCCCGACACCCAAAGCGACGTATCAGAGCTGACATCCTAAGACGCGAAGCACACCGATTTCACTGACCACCACTCGACTCATCTGGCTCACCTGCACATTACCCACGAAGGGTAACATTAAATAAAAGGGGTGAGATAACTTACATGTCAAAGGATAATATAATAGGGAATGAGAAGCATTAAACAACAAAGCATCATCTATTAATCACAATATCACTTCCCATATACACAATCATCCAATGTATAATCATCAACCACATCTTCACAACAACACACATTATGCAACACAACTTGACTCTATGCATGCGGTAACGACTTCGATCTCAATTTCAAGATCCAGTTCCCGTCGGAACTCTCGACCCCTCTTTCGTGGTCCAGTATGACCCCTATTTCATGGTCACACCCCCGGTCCCTATTTCATGACCACGTACGATCCCTATTTCATGACCACACTAACATCACATCAACGACATACACCACTGTAGTATGTTAAACATTTTGCAACATGTTAATCAACGCTAATGACATACATATATCACTACACTACATTTCACTTTCACAACATCATCAGTTATTATCAGTATCATACATACCTTAGCATATACTAACATCAATCAACTTTTTATACATCATAGGCAACGACCACACACCACATAAAAACATAAGTTATTAACAATTATACCTCTATATATCTCATCATATCAATACTAAGCTACTACTATAACCCTTATGTTTAGCTTAAATTATGCTACCGATCTTATTCATCGCACGTAAAACTTCCCTATCAATAACCTCGACTAATAAATCACTTCGGTCCATTAACATCATTAAAAACTATAATTACAGAGGGCTGACACGGGCTCTCATGTCATGGGACACGACCCGTGTCACAGACGCACGCCCACGGTCCCAAAACCTCACTCAAAAATCATCTACAGTGGTCTGACACGGTCGTCCGTGTCGCATGACACGGCCCGTGTCAGGCCCACTGTCACCAAAATTATGTTTTCCTCCATCCAGGGAACTGACACGGCCACCCGTGTCCCAGGACACGGACCGTGTCAGGCTACGACCAAAATCCCCTTTTCTTTCTATCATTTTCTGCTGCGATTTTGTGTTCAAAAACCCCCAATTCAGCCATTTAAATGGAAAACTTGCATCAAACTTATTAAATAACATTCATATTTCAACACCTAACCATTATGATCATTCTAATTCTTCAATTTATCTATTCTAATTCGTTGCATATGATTCTTATCCCATTCCCCAATCTCTACATCACAACCTACCCAAATCCCATTATAAAACCCTTAAAGATGAAAGAGATCCCACCCTTACCTTGTAATTGACGAGAAATCTTCGTTCTTCGCGGTTCCTCTTTCACGTTCTTGCCTTCACCTTTCTCTTCTCTCAACTTCTACCGATCGTTATCTTGTTCTCCCTTTTTCACAATTCTCCCTTTCTCGTTCTATTCCTTATTCCCACTTAACCCTCAAGACCCAACCTATTAACTTCCTCCTTTACCCTCACCGATTTCATTAATTGACCACCTTGCCCATCCACCTCTTATTATTCTTATTATTTAATTTATTAGTAACAACAATATTATTCTTCAAATTAATAGTAAAACCAACCACATATTATTCTTTCACATAACCACATTATAATTTACTTAAATAATAAATATAATTTGGGGTGTTACATTTGGAACTCATCACAACTCCTCACATGGAGATTGGCATCCTTGAAAATTTTCGGCCAATAAAATCCCGATTGGAGGATTTTTGTGGCCGTTCTCGGTCCGTTAAAGTGCCCTCCATACGGAGAATTATGACAATACCAAAGTATACTCTTAGCCTCATCGTTAGTTACACACCTCCTTAAAAAAATATCCCTATAAACCTTTAACATATACGGTTCATCCCATACATAGTATTGGGCATCCGCCAAGAATTTCTTCTTTTGGTTCCAAGTTAGGTCTTCGGGTATCCAACCTGTTGCCTTATGATTAGCAAAATCGGCAAACCAAGGCCTAACTTGCTCTGATCCGCGTGTCACGCACGGATCAAAAACGAGTAATTTTTTAAAACGTAGTATAACGACAATGACTCGAATCATTTCACAAGGATTCTTGTATTGTTATTAAACGAAGGTAACCGAATTCCGAATTAGGGGGGTTTGTTTTAAGGTTGATAGAAAACCAGAATAATTAAGTGATTAAAATACGTGATTATGAAATAAGTCAATCTACCGATTCATTTCCTACTATCATCGATTATTATAATTATAATGCCCTAAACAGATTATTCATTCCTATTCGGATACAACCTCAATGACAAGCGCGGTGAGATTTGTAAGATGTACGATCCTATTGTCTGAATTAAGCAAACGTGATAAAATCTCATGAATTAAGCAAACATGATTGATCAGAAACAAAACAAATTAAGCAAACATGTCGTGACTATGTTAGGATCATACAATCAACCAAATTGAATCAATATATTTCATGCAATTTAATTAAGCATGCTAGAACACAAAATATAATTGAAAGGAATTAAACTAAAATTAACATTATAATAATCTCAAGTATTGGAACCTGAATACAGTAGATTGACTCAAGGGCGATTAGTTCTCCATCGTTCTTTCAAGCGTAAGGAATAAAATAAAATCATGAATAGTGCGTCGAAGAGCAGCTGCGGCTTCTAGGTTAAATAGAAAACCTAAAAACCCGTTTACAACCCAACTGGGTCAAATACATAACCCAAGCCCAATTCTAAATGACCTGAAACTGAATAAAACTAATGCAGCAACTTCAAACGAAATTCTGGAAAATATGACTCCGAATCTGACTTTGACTCCAACACGAAAGTTGTAGCTCTCTATCTCTCTCTTAGCTTTCCATCGACTGGTAGAACGCCTCAATCAGATTCCTGGAACTCTAGTTATGATCATTTCCGTAAAAGCTGTTAAAGTTGAAAATTAGGTACGAAAATTAAATTAAGCCAAAAATAAAGTAAATTAGAAAAACAAATTAAAATATAAAAATAAACAAATAAAACTAAAGAAATGCCTAAGTGCAATCATGTAGGGATTTGCACCAAAATGCACTGATCACATATACAGTTTTTCATCCGGAAATTCTTCTCGGATCTCATTTTATTTCTTGGTTATGTCCACATTGACTAGCCGCGACAAGTGATCCGCCACCAAATTTTCCGATCCCTTCTTATCTTTTATTTCTAAATCAAATTCTTGAAGAAGGAGGATCCATCGGATAAGCCTTTGCTTAGAATTCGGTTTGGTGAGCAGAAACTTTATTGCGGCATGGTTGGTGTAAACAACAACCTTTGAACCGATCAAGTATGAATGAAATTTTTCAAGCGCATACACTATCGCAAGCAATTCTTTTTCAGTTGTGACATAATTCACTTGTGCTTCATTAAGCACTTTGCTAGCGTAGTGTATAGCATGGAAAACATTTTCTTTTCTTTGCCCAAGTACTGCTCCAATAACATAATCACTAGCATCACACATAAGTTCAAAATCACAAGTCCAATTAGGTGTTATGATAAAAGACAAGGTTCGTCAAAGAGAAATACCTGGTCTTTGTTCAACAAGTTGCTAAGTGGCTTGGCCACTTTAGCAAAATCTTTGATAAATCTCCTATAGAACCCCGCATGACCCAAAAAGCTCCGTATTCCTTTCACATTTGTTGGAGGAGATAACTTTGTGATAACTTCCACCTTCGCCTTGTCTACCTCTAAACCTCTTGAAGACACCTTGTGTCCAAGCACAATCCCTTCTTTCACCATAAAATGGCATTTTCCCAATTTAGGACCAAGTTTGTCTTCACACACCTCTCAAGCACTTCTTCCAAATTTCTCAAGCACAAATCGAATGATGCTCCAAACACCGAAAAAGCATCCATAAAAACCTTCATTGTCTTTTCAATCAAATCGGAAAAGATAGCTTGGATACACCGCTAGAAAGTTGTCGGCGCATTATACAACCCAAAGGGCATTTTCCTATACGCAAAAATTCCAAACGGACATGTGAATGTCGTCTTCTCGTGGTCCGCCGGGTCAACCGCAATTTGGTTGTAGCCCAAATACCCATCCAAAAAACAATAGAACTTTTGTCTGAATAACCTCTCAAGCATTTGATCCATGAACGGTAGTGGGAAATGATATTTTCTAGTAGTCGTGTTCAAACGCCTATAGTCTATACACATCCACCATCCCGTCACAACTTTTGTCGGTATGAGCTCATTCTTTTCATTTCTAACAACGGTTATGCCCCTTTCTTTGGTACTACATGAACGGGATTCACCCAAGGGCTATCCGAAATCGGGTAAATCATCCTCGCATCAAGTAGTTTCACTACCTCCTTCCTAACCACCTCTTTCATTGTTGGGTTTAACCGGCGTTGAGGTTGTGCCACCGCTTTGAAGTCATCTTCCATAAGGATCTTGTGCATACAATAAGATGGGCTTATTCCCTTTAAATCGGAAAGAACCCACCCCAAAGCTTCTTAATTTTTCTTGAGCACTTATACCAAACAAGATTCTTCATCGAAAGACAATTCATTGCTAATAATTACCGGTTTTCTTCCACTATCATCCAAGAAAGCATATTTTAGGTTCGAATGTAGCACCTTAAACTCAACTTTAACTTTCTCATCATTTTTCTCTCTTGTCAATTCTTCAATGGCCACCTCCCAAGGTTGTAACTCCTTTAAAACTTCCAACTCCTTCAAACACTCTTCAAGCTCACTTTCTTCTTCACTAGTGAGTGTGTTAACTCCTTAATTTAAGGCTAGATCTAATGGAGTGTCCACATAAATATCTGTTGCGACCTCCAAAATAGCCATATTGGAAGCATCAATTCATAAGCTATCATGTTTTTCTTTTGAATGCTTCATTGCTTCAAACATGTTGAAAGTAACTTCTTCATTCAACACTGTCACCTTCATGAGACCATCATCCACATCAATCATCATACAGGCCGTTTTCATGAATGGTCGGCCAAGAATCAAAGGAGCTTCATCATCCTCCTCCATATCAATAACAATAAAATCAACCAGAAAGAAAAATTTGTCCACTTTCACCAAAACATCTCTAGCTACCCCAATTGGGTGAGTCGTAGATTTATCGGCTAGTTGTAGAGTCATTCTTATTCCTTTGTGTAAACACCCCAAATTTTCCCTCAATTTTTCTCACACCATGGCTTGTGATCTTTTCATATTGCATTGCATAAGCATATCATCTCCCACTGCATAGTTTATTTCACTGCATAAGTTGCATAGCTAGGGTTTATGATCAGATGAATCCAAGAAGTAATCTGAGCCATCTCAAAGGTCTTGAAGCATGCAAAGAGGTTCCATGTGTGTTCTATGATCACCTTATGCTCCCCAAAGTTCATAAAAGTCAAGAGATCACAAGGCATTGCAAAGGCATAGAGGCAGACTGAAGATTTCCTGCACAAATGACCTAAAATTAGGGTTTTGGGTTTGAGGCCCTTAACCTCAATTTTTTGGCCATTCTTGATTCTATTGGTCTATATATGTTATAAGGATCGTGTGTACCAAATTTGATGAAGAAATTCATTGTGGAAGTCATCTGATCAACTAGTAACTTATTATGGAAGAAAAGTCAGAATCAGGGCATCTGAGGCCACTGCCAATGGTACCAAAGGGTCATTTTCATCAATTTGAGGTTCTATGATCTTTATTTGATCTTAGAAGTGGTTAGAAGTTCACAATATTGAAGAATTTCAAGCCATTTGCAAACTTTCCATTTTTGGACATGACTTGTAATGAAAACTTTCCATTTTGGGAAAGACTTTCAACTTCCTCTTTCTTGATCAAAAAGGCTTCAAATGAAAAATCTTCAAACATGAAAGTTGTAGATTGGATCTTCCCATTTTAAAAAAGTAAAATAACTCCTATTGATTCATTCTAGAACTAAAGATATGATGTTTCAAAGTTGGGAAAATCCTATAATTTTCAAGTTCATGCCAAAGAGGGAATTTTGCAAAATCAGGTTTCAAGACTTCTAATGACCTCTAATCCACTTATAAGCATCATAACATGATAATGCAACATTGAAAGACCAAATTCGTGCCTTGGATCATAAGTTTCCATGATTTGTTCTTCAAGAAATTTCGAAGAGGGAAAATCGCAAAATTCAAGTTATCACATGAATCAAGCCATCTAGCTCACAAAATATGATCCAAGGGCCATCCTTGAATGAAGCTGAGGCAGGACAAGCCTTCAAACCAACTCTGACCCGTGCCATGCTTGAGGTACACCAACATTGACTTTTTTGCAAATGAAGCCATACCAATCACACTATGCCACTACCAACTTTCTGACCAATCATAACATCTTATGCAAACATCATGGACCTCATTTCACATAACATTGAAGCCTGAAACATCAACAAGCTCAGATTGCCCGAAATTTCCATAAACCTTCAAGTCTTCAATTCTCTCTACACAGCCAACAAAACTCAAAACTTTCTTCACCATTCATCTCCTTGTCACTCATAGAACATAAAACACCCTTCACAATGACCTGAAAGCCACTCAAATCAAAACACGATTTCTAAGTTGGCAGAACTGAAACACACAAACCAAGCCATACAAACTTGTTCTAAGCCTTTCAGAAGCACAAAGAGATCAAGTGGAGTGGATTAGCATCAAGGAAAGGTCCAGAAAGCTCAAAACTACAAAGCTTTATCTCAGGTAGCTCACTCAATGTTTTTTCCAGAACTTGCTTTTTAAGTTACAAACTGATTCTACATGATGTGCTGATCGTGTGATATGTTTGGTTTTGAAAATGAGTGGAAAATAGGCATGTATGAAGTTTCTGAAAGTTTGACCTAAAATATGTTCTTGTTCGATTCTTGTTGTTGATGCATGATAAATGTTTTTGGTGGCTAAATTCTTGTTCTATGTTGTTTGATGATCAATTTTGGAGGTTCTGGGGGCTTGGGGGTGGTGTTTTAAGAATTTCCGGTGAGAGAGTGCGCCAGAGAAGATGACCAGAGGTCTTCTCCGGCCACCTGAGAGTCATTAGGGCTAATCCTGTATTAATTAACCAGTTTGAATTGTGGCCCTTAGATTTGTTTTACCCGCGCGTGTGGACGGCCCTGATTGATCATTAAAACCCTAAACCTAATTAATTAACTTAATTAATTTTAATTAGTCAGGATTAATCTGAACCATAGGATAGTGCGCCAAGTCACCTCAGCTTTAAATCTCAGCCCTTGATTTTGCATACTTTGCATTTTCTTTTATTTTATTTGTATTCCTTTTGTTCTATTTATTTAAAATAGCAAAAACATTTATAAAAATACCATTTTCTGCATTTTTACTTCAAATATTTTTCTAAACTCAAAACTATTTTTATTTTTAATTTTTGCATTAAAAATTTATTTTTAAATCATTTAAATGTTTTATTTAATTAGTTAATTGATTTTAATTAATTAAAAATACATTTAGGTATCTAAAAATCACCAAAAAAATCATGAAGCATTCTAATACATTTAGAACAATTTACAAACTCATCACACAAATTTATTTTTAGGTTTGATCATATTTTCACAATTAATCATGAATTAGGGTTCCTAAAATTCATATTTTTCTAACCCTAACTTTCAAAAATTCATTTCTGATCAACCATGATGACTTTGAACTTGATTCTTTTTGCATTCTTTCACACATTTCATCTAGTATCTAGGTTATTTAATTCATAATTTTGCATTGAATTTTCAAATTTTTTAGAATTTTTCATTTAGAATCACCCAAAAACGCTAGTTAACTTAGGAAATTCATAACTCCCTTTAGGTTTAGCTTCTGACCTTCATCTTTGGTTAGTGATCTTGTATGTTTTTAGGGTTTGTTTGAGTTCATTTTCAATTTTTTATCATGATGTATGCTTCTGTTTTGGTCATGTGCATCTCATACATTCATAAAACCCTAATTTCTCATGTTCATTTGCATTCATCTTTGCATATCTTAATCATATGAACTTGCCATAGCATTTCATTCACTTTTATGCAATCTTAGACATCTTAAGACATGTTTGAACATTGCTTGATAATTTCTTCATTCATTTGGTATGCTTTGCATTCATTGCTTTTCATATGCATCAATGTGTTTCTAAGCTTTTAACATGCCATCCTTGCATCTCATCTCTTGTATGAACATTCATAAGCATCTCACATGACTTTGCATCATCTCATAACACATTTTCATAGCATATTCACTTCTGGTTTTGGCCTTTGTACCTTCATTTTCTTTATTTCCTTTTGCTTTGCATCTTATGCATTCACACTAACATTTCAGGGGCTTATGGTAAGTTGTTTGGGATGTGGATTTGCCTCCACATCCTACCTCTTCTCTTCTCCTCATTTTCATATTTATATGTATTTGAAGTGAACTTGCTTCACTTGTGCTCCCTTGCTCCTTCTCTTTATTTTAGGTTACTTATCTTCTTCAGGAAGTAAGTAACCTATTCCTCCTCTCTCTTCTCTTTTCATCAGCTTCTCTTCCTTGGTGGCCATCTGAAGGTCTTTTATTTAAGCCTCACAAACCATAGGAACATCCAAGCATGATAATCTTAGGGTTGTATATAGTTTCCCCCTAGTCTTTTACCTTTGAGTCTCCTTTAGTCTCTCTTCTCATCTCATAATCAGAGGCCAAACACTTAAAGCTTTAGGACTTTGAATTAGGGTTATGTATGTATCTTTATCTTAGGATGAAGTGTATAACTTTAATCCTTAGTGTTAAACCTTTAATTTGTTTACACCTCTTAATCAAAACACCTAATAATGATTAAGACTTAAGCTTGTAACTTGGGCCTCATATTAGGGTTACATCTCTTCCTCTTGGTTAAGAGGGACTAACCCTAGTGTTTAATGGACAAGTCCCCCTCAAGCTAGTCTTACAAACATAAAACTCACTTCTTAATCTCATCCTTAATTAAAATCCACTTAATAAAGGCTTGTTATATAATGAATTTAGTCCCTAACCATGGATTAAGTTGAGGAGTCTTTCTCAGCTTAAGTGTTCTCATCTATCATCCTTCTCTTAGGATGGTGTAATGAGTTCACTAATCCCTGATTAGAGATTAAACTCATTATTTAACACTAAACAAAAACCCAAAAACACTTAATAATCACAAATAGGTTAATGATATTAATCCTATATCATCATGTTAATTAAGTTGAGATGCTTATCTCACACTTAAGTATGCTCATTATCCTTAATCAGGGAGGATATAATGAGTTTACAACCCTTGATTTAAGCTTAAGCTCATTATCCTATGCAAAACACCAAAAACAATAAAAAAAAACTGAAAACACAAAAACAAAGAATAAACGTCTCCTCTGGGATTCTTTTCTCATCACACTCATTCTATAAACGAGAACTCGCTTCTTCCGTCTAATGCAAGACAGTTAGCACTCGAGCCAGACGATTCACACACTTGAGCATAGACAAGAAAGCAGTTCAACCAAATCATCCCAGTCTCTTTGAGTCGAACTACGATGTTCTGACTTCCTCATTGCACGAGAGGATACGTAGGCATAACTTAACGGTTATCGAACAAAATTCTCTTTGTCATCCCCCTCTTTCAGCTTTCTTTTCTAAGCCTCATTCTTGAGCACTCACTCTCTTTTGCACTGACACACTGTACATTTCTCCCTAGCTTTTTTATACACAGTCAGCACATACACTACCCATTTTAAACACAATCTTATAAGTGTGGATCCCGTCGAGTACGAAGGAAGATTTGGGTGCTAATACCTTCCCAGGTCGTAACCAACCCCCTTTCTCAGTTTCTTTGGTTCGCAACTGTCTTATCCATACCCTTCCAGGTTTATGCAGCATTACCTTTCCTTCGGGATAAAAATGCCTAGCTGGCGACTCTATTCAATCTCAACCTCCAACATCACCGACCGTCCACGTCTGCACCGGGACGAGAGTCCGGGGAGCGACACTTTGATTTCAATGTTGCCAAGCCTTTTAACAATAGAGAGAGGGATAATGTTAATGCTTGAACCCAAATCAATTAGACCATTCCCGACAAACATGTTACCAATGGTGACCGGAAAAGTGACACGTCCCAGATCGGCTTCTTTCTTAGGAAGAGTGCGTTGGATGATAGCACTACAATTTGCCTCTAGAATAACTGTTTCCGGTTCCGTGTACTTTCGTCTCTTTGAGAGAATATCTTTAAAAAAACTTGTCATATTTGGGCATTTGCTCAAGTGCTTCGGAAAATGGAAAATTAATTTGAAGTTGTTTGAAGATGTCCATGAACCGAGCATATTGCCTCTCATTATCCCTCTTTGATGGCACATGAGGATAAGGCGTGTTGGTAGGAATTTGTGTCATCACTTCTTTTCCCTTATTCACTCTTTTACTCCCCTATTTTCTTTTCTCATCCCCACTTATGTATTTTCAACTACTTCCAAATCATCAATCTCCTTTTCAACTACTTCCACAATTTTTTTCTTTGTCACAACCTCCTCTTCATCACTACATTCCTCCATAACACCATCTTTCTTCTCTTTTGGTTGACTCGTCTCCTTCCCGCTTCTAAGAACAACGACCTTGCAATACTCCTTCGGATTAACATGAGTGTTTGCGGAAAAAGATGGTCCCGCTTGATTTTCGGCTAGTTGCTTAGCAAGTTGCCCAACTTGATTTTCGAGGTTTTTGATGGCGGCCTCATTACTTTTTTGATTAGCCATGGAGGCTTGCATGAATTGAGTAAGAGTATCCTCTAACTTTGAACTTCCACCTTGTGGTTAATGGATTTGAGGATTGGGGTTTTGATATGGATTTTGGTGTTGAAAGTTGTTGTTGTTGAGTCTTGATTGTTGTTGGTAACCTTGGTTGTTTCTTGGATAAGAATTATTGTATTGTTGAGGGGGCCTTTGATAACCTTGATTATTGTTATTCACATAACTTACTTCTTCAAAGGGAGTACAATAACTGGTAGGATGATCTCCTTGGCACAATTCACACTTTTCCACTTGATGTCTTGATTGAGAGCCTTGAATCTCTTTCATTTGTTGTTGAAGCTTGGCCATTTGTTGAGTTAGCAACTCCACTTGTTGAGAAAGCACCTTGTTTTGGGCAAGGAGAGCATCATTTGTATTTAATTCAAGAACTCTCGGCTTCCTTAGTGAATGACTACGATCATGTTGACTTTGAAGATCATTGAGATCCATACGGTCAATAATGACTATAGCCTCATCCGCGGTCTTTGACATGAGAGAACCACCCGCAGTAGCATCCAAAAGTGTCTTGTGTTGCGATTGAATCCCATTTAGAAAAATGTGGATTTGAGTAAGATCGTCAAACCCATGGCCTTTGCATTTTCTCAACATTTATTTATATCTCTCCCAAGCCTCGTTTAAATACTCGTTGCTTCCTTGATTGAAAATCGGAATTGCCGTCTTTGCTCCCATAAATCGGGATTGAGGAAAATATCTTTCAAGAAATTTCTCTTCCAACAAGTTCCAATCCGTCATCACCCTCGGAGCTTGGTCTAGGTACCATTCTTTTGCCTTCCCCACTAAAGAGTGTGGGAACATTCTTTTGAACAAACCTTCCTCTTCCGCTTCCTCTATTCCCGTAGATCCCACAATCTCATAGAATTTGGTGAGATGGGTATACGGATTTTCATGGTCCATTACGGTGAATGGATTAGCATAAAGGAGTTGGAGGATTACGGTCTTCATTTCCGTATTTCTTCCACCACGAGCAAATTGAGCGGTCCGTCTAGGACTATTAGCGGACATCTCCATACGGACTCCTTCCGCCATGTTACCTTCAAAAGTTTCTACCCTCACTTCTTCAATGTGAACAAGTGAAGAAGTAGCTTCTTCTTCTCTATGGTTCCTCTTTTCGGCTAGTTTCTTCCTTCTTCGTGTTTTGCTATTGAGCCTTCGAAGTTTTCTTTCAATTTCGGGGTCGAATTGAAATTGCTCCTCGGTAGCCTTGTCACGCATACACTAGAATCTACAAAACTAACAAACCAAGTGAAACACAAGAGTGATAGTAACAAAGTAACAAATAAAACAAGTTAAAAACTTAGCAACTATTGCTATGCTTTAAATATCAAATAACAATCCCCGGCAACGACGCCAATTTGTTGAAATCACAAATGAGTAAGGGTTTAATTGTCGATCCACATAGATTGTTTTGTGATATTTATGCCGTTCTACAATTGCTTAAGTTTTAGACTCAATGGTAACAAAAAGGGTTTTAGTGTTTGTATCGAAAATAGACTGGTTCATTCAAATAAATTCTAAGAGGTAAAAGTATTGGTTTGTAAAAGATTCTTAAAAGCATATGTCAAAGTTAGGGTTTGATAGGTTTATTTGCATATATAGTTTTGATCAAAAGATAAACTCATTTCAACAATGAACACATTCACAATATCCTCTCATAATGTTTATTTCTAACACAAAATGTGAGCTTTACCATTTTGATCCATTGATGATTTCTCACTCAATCTATCAAAATGGTAACATTTAGGTTCAATACAAAGTGAACTCCAAAGCCCATAACTATCTCTAGCTTATGGTATTTGGGTGATGAAAACCTAGGTGAAATGTTGGTCATATCTCTCAATCATGAAGCAACACAAAAGGGGTTGTCATAAAAATCAAAGCTTTCATCATATATTCATCATCAAGAGTTTATACAAAAGGATCAAGGCCTATACATACAAAAATAGAACCTATCTACCTTCAAACCTTGACATACTATGGGTTTAGCTTTCCATTTCCATGGAAGCTTCCAACAAAAGATGAAGATGAAGAAGATGGAGCATTAATGACAATCTCTTGACTTTAAATGCACCCAATCTTCTTAGAACAAAGCGAAAAAATGTTTAAGGAATATTTAGGTCAAGTCTCAAAAGTTACATCCCAAGAAAATTGTGAAACAAATGCTCATAAAGAAGCTGAATTTGCAAGTCTCACTGAGCGAGATATGCTCGCTGAGCGAGAGTTCATTAAAAGCACCAGCTCACTGAGCGACAAAAGGCCTCACTGAGTGAAAATATCTCTAGAAAACTCGCTGGGAGCTCGCTGAGCGACCTTGAAGCGAGCAAGGTTCCTTCAAATTCTTCCAAAACTTCCCAAAGAAGGTCTTGATGAAATTTGCTCCATATTTCCACAGTGTAACCTAAAATTACAAAAACTAAAGTTAAATAAATGATGCTTTGAAAATGCTAAAACTAAACTATGAATAAGTATAAGAAACAAAGGGAAAAAAGCATTAGAGATCAAAATAACCCTTGAAAAGTGCCAAAAAAACTACTAAATAATAACACTAATTTGCACTTATCAGGAACTCCTCCTACTCTCTATGAGCTCTGGAAGGGAAGAAAGCCTAATGTCAAATACTTTCATGTATTTGGAAGTAAGTGTTATATTCTGGAAGATGGAGAACAAAGAAGAAAAATGGATCCCTAAAGTGATGAAGGCATATTTTTGGGTTACTCTAATAATAACAGAGCCTACAGAGTTTTCAACTCTAGAACAAGAGTCATGAGGGAATCCATAAATGTGGTTATTGATGATTTATACAACTAAGATGATGTCATATATGATGTTGGAACCTTCTATGATACTCCTATTAAAGTTACTGATAAAGAAGATGATCCAAATCCAGCTATCTCAGAATCTGAGCCATAATCAACAAACAAAACACATTCAATCAGAATCTAGAAGGATCATCCTAAAGATCTGATTATAGGTGATCCCAAAAGTGGAGTTGTAACTAGATCAAGAGACGTTGTCTCTAACTCTTGTTTTGTATCCAATATTGAACCTAAAAAAGTCAAATAAGCATTGACTGATGAATTTTGGATTAATGTTATGCAAGATGAGCTAGAGAAGTTCAAGAGAAATGAAGTGTGGGAGCTTGTACCAAGACCTGAAGGAACCAATGTCATTGGTACTAAATGGGTGTACAAGAACAAATCTGATGAACAAGGGGTTGTGACCAGGAATAAAGCCAGACTTGTTGCTCAAGGATATACTCAAATTGAAGACATTGACTTTGAGGAAACATTTGCTCTTGTAGCTAGACTTGAATCAATATGATTGTTATTGGGTGTTGCATGCATTCTAAAGTTTAAATTGTTCCAAATGGATGTAAAAAGTTCCTTTTTGAATGGATACTTGAATGAGGAAGTTTATGCGGAGCAGCTTAAAGGCTTTGTGGTCCAAACCTTCCAGGCCATGTCTACAAGTTGAGAAATGCTTTGTATGTCTTAAAGCAAGCTCCTAGAGATTGTTATGAAAGATTAACAAAATTTCTTCTCAAGAATGGTTAAAGAAAATGTGGAATTGACAAAACTCTATTTGTCAAAGACGAAGAAGGAAAAATCATGATTGCTCAGATTTATGCGGATGATATAGTGTTTGGTGGGATGTCAGATGAAATGGTTAAACATTTTGTCAGACAGATGCAATCTGAATTTGAAATGAGTCTTGTTGGAGAGTTAACCTTCTTTCTTGGCTTGCAAGTTAAACAAATGGAATATTACATTTTTCTCTCTCAAAGCAAATATGCCATAAACATTGTAAAGAAGTTTGGAATGGAGAGTGCCAGTCACAAAATAACACCTGCTCCTACCCATCTTAAGATGACTAAAGATGAAAAAGGTGTAAGTGTTGATCAAAGCTTGTATAGAAGCATGATAGGTAGTATTTTGTATCTTACTATTGCTTTTGCTGTTGTAGTATGTGCCAGATATCAGGCTGAACCTAAAGTTTCTCACATAAGTCAAGTAAAAAGAATATTTAAATATGTGAATGGGACTTGTGACTATGGCATGTTGTATTCTCATGGGAGTGACCCTGTATTATCTGGGTATTGTGGTGCTGATTGGGCTGGTAGTGTAGATGATAGGAAAAGTATGCCTGAAGGGTGTTTCTTTGTAGGTAACAATATAATCTCATAGTTTAGCAAGAAGCATAATTGTGTCTCCTTATCTACTGCAGAGGCTGAGTACATAGTAGCTGGTAGCAGTTGTTCTCAGCTGGTTTGGATGAAACAAATGTTGTCTAAGTATAATGTTACTCAGGATGTCATGACCTTATATTGTGACAATCTCAGTGCAATCAATATTTCCAAGAATCCTATTCAGCACAGTAGGACAAAACATATTGATATTGGGCACCACTTCATCAGAGATCATGTAGAAGATAAAGTGATCAAGTTGGAGCACGTTACCACTGAACGATAGCTGGCTGACATATTCACTAAATCCTTGGATGCTAATCAATTTGAAAATCTAAGAGGAAAATTAGGAATTTATCTTTATGAGGAAGCTGTAGGTGACTTAGATGGTGATTAAGAGAGTGAAGAACAAGATGAAGTTTGTTTCTGATGGGTTACTGATATACCCAGGATTTTTTTGAGCTTATGGTACTGACATTTTCTTTTACTTTATGATTTTGTCCTGGTTTGGATCAATTTTTGGCTAAAAGGGGGAGTACTTATACTATTTATTTTAGTATAGCCAAACTATTTGTTGCAGAGCTTAATAGGTTGAGGGGGAGATAAAACCTTTATGTTATTTCTACTTCCGTGTTGTACTCTGATATAGTTGTTTTTAGGGGGGTTCTGTCTATCTCTCTGCTTTGTGTGTGCTTCTGCTGCTGTGTTGGTTGTTTTGCTGAATTATGATGTTTTAATAATGCTTAAATTGTTATAGAAAAAAATTTACCAAAAGGGGAATTTGTAGATTGGATATATTTTGTGGTAAAACATATTTCTGTTTCTGGATGTCACAGGTAATGTTATGACATGTGATTTAAGCATTATGCAGGTATGAAGTTTTATGTGTGCAGATGTTTGTATCAGGGGGTCAAGACTAATGTCATGACATCTCTGACTGGGCCTGAAGACCTAGACGAATCCTTATTTGTGCGCGCATTTTGTTATTAAAAGTGTGATTTGTTATGTTTAATTAGCACGATTTATCAGAAGGAAAAGGATTCAACTTGGAGTTATTTTAGCAGAATATTGCTGGTGTTATTTTTGTTCCTTTATTTTAGGAAATATATTATTTGATTTGTGCAAGTTCAGCATGCCCATGCCCATTCAAGTTTCTACTAAAAGGCTGCATTACCCTAGTTTGATTA
The DNA here is from genome assembly GCA_963966055.1 of Lathyrus aphaca. Lineage (NCBI taxonomy): Eukaryota > Viridiplantae > Streptophyta > Magnoliopsida > Fabales > Fabaceae > Lathyrus > Lathyrus aphaca. The sequence continues at coordinate 319,506,281 of OZ014525.1, forward strand.
AGTGGAAAATAAGGATTGTTCTTTCAACGTTTTTGTGCGTGTGTTTAGTTTTATTGTTGTAAACACCCTAAATTTTCCCTCACTCTTTATCCCACCATGGCTTGTGATCTCTCGTGTTTGCATTAACATAGGCATACTATCTCATATTGCATTTTTGCTTCATTGCGTAAGTTCAAGTTCATCTGCATCTAGGGTTTGTGATCTGAGCAATCCAAGATTCCATTTGAGCCATCCCAAAGGCCTCAAAGCTTTCTAAGAGGGTCCATGTGTGTTCTACCATCATACTATGCTCCTTAAAGTTCATGAAAGTCAAGGGATCACAAGAACTGGCAAAGGCATGGAAGCAAAGCTAGGGTTTTCACTACACAAATGACCAAAATTAGGGTTTTGATTTCAGAGGCCTTAACTCCAAAGTTTTGGGCCATTCTTATTTCTATTGTTCTTAAGATATTATAAGGATCATATGTACCAAGTTTGATGAAGAAATTCATTGTGGAAGTCATCTGTTCACTGGGTAACTTCTTGAGCAAGTTAAGTCAAAATCAGGGCATCTGAAGCCCCCAACAATGGAACCAAAGGGGTATTTTCATCAAATTGAAGTTCTATGATATTTATTTTATCTTAGAAGTGGTTTGAAGTTCACAAGATTGAATAATTTTGAGCCAATTGCAAACTTGCCATTTTTGGAAATAACTTGAAATGCAAACTTTCCATTTTGGGAAAGTTTTTCAACCTCCTCTTTCTTAACCAAAAATGCTTCAAATGAAAAATTATTGGTCATGAAAGTTGTAGAGTGGGTCTTTCCCTTTTCAAATAGTACAAGAACATGTCTTGATTCATCATAGAACTCAAGATATGGTCTTTCAAAGTTGGCAAAAATCACATAATTTTCAAGTTCATGCCAAAGAGGATTTTTGCAAAAATCAAGTTTCAAGCATTCAAGTGACCTCTAATTGACTTCTAAACATCAATCAAACATGGTGCAACATTAAAAGACCAAAATATTGCCTTGGATCACAAGTCTCCATAAGCCATTTTTCACAAAATTCTCAAAAGAGGGATTTTTTGCAAGAGTGATTTTTAGGGCTTTGTATGACCTCTAATTTATCTCAATGCACCATAACAACATTATGCAACATGCCATGACCAAGATTCAGCATTGAACAAGACACTTTCATGACCAAATGTCACAAAATTCACAAAATGAAATTTATGCATAAACATTGCAAACTCTTGATCAAGGCATTACAATTGCATTTTATTGATCTAAGGGTCATCCATGATCCATGTTGAGGCAATCCATGCTCAGAAATCACTCTTATCCTAGCCCATACCTATGGTACACATATGTTGACATTTTTGCTTTCATGCCATACCAATCCCACAGTGCCACAACAACTCTTCTGGCCAATAAAAATTGTTTATTCAAGCCCTAAGCACTATAAATGGACACCCTTCATGGCCTGAAAGAACACACAAACTCAGAATCAAGAATTTGCTCCCAAACTTTAGCTCTTCGAATCTCTCAATCTAGCCACTCAAAACCAAAAATTCTTTCACCAATCAACTCCATATAACCCCTGGATCATTTCCCACCCATCACCATAGCCTGAAACACCCTCAACCTCAAACACGATTTCTGCAACTTCAGAAACCAAACACTCAAAACAGCCACTCTAAGCTTCATTCAAGCTTGCCAATAGCATCAGGAGGTCAAAGTGGACTGAATTGCACAAGGGAGAGGCCCAGAAAGCTCCATTTCAAATAACTGCAACTCTGGTAACCTTCATGAACTTTTTTCCCAGAGGCATGTGTCGTACCTCGAAAAATACAACCTTACGCGATCCGAAAAGACGGGAGCCGCGCGCTGGACGGACTGAAGAGTCGCCACCTAATTCTATTTATTCCCGAGGAGGGAAAGGGAAGATATAGATACAACCCGGGAGGAAAAGGATGAGGACAAAGGTCAACGAAACCATTGCCTGGGTTCGGGAGTCGGTTATGCAGGGGGAAGGTATTAGCACCCCCTACATCCATCGTACTCGATGGGAACCATCTAAGTTAACGCGCGCGAAAGGATGTCTATGCTTAAACGAATTGCTTGATAGAGGGAAATGAGTTGAATTATAAGTTAGATTGGACCTAGGTGCTCGGCAAGGATTGAGATCCTCGTGCCTACGTACTCCCGTGTGCAATGGGAAAGTCAGAGCCTCGTAGTTCGGCCTACTAAGGGTAATGGATGTTGATTTTATTACCTTTCGTCGATGAAAGGGTTTAGGAGTTGAAATGCACTAAAGACTATGGATAGTTTATCTCGCCCAACAGGACGAGTGTCCTGCGTCGAAATAATCGGAGCGAGTAATGAGAGCTCGTTATCCTCCTTTCTACCGCTTAAGGCTCGTGGCGTACATATCTTCTCGTTTTTATTAAAGTGTTTTATTATCCTAAGACCGCTTGACGTTGGATCAAGGGTTTGGATCTAATCGAAACGTTTTGGTTTTTTGAGGTTAAAAGGGTAAATGCAAGTGGAAGTTTATTTTGTGGTTTATTAGCGAGGCACGAAGCGCTCGGCTCGCAAGGTAAGGTGGATCCTGATAAACGAAATGACTGGAAAATAAAGTGCAAGTGTGCAAGTGCAATCGCTTGGCGTTGGACCAAGGATTCAGAATTAAATAAAATACGGAAAATAAAGTGCGTACAAATTAAGGGGAGAGGGATACAAAATAAATACAGGGGATTGCGCGAAATAAAAGGTATCATTGTAGTTAGCCCAAGAGGAAGCGTGTGTGCAGTGTGTTTGAACTATTCGAAGGCGTTCGGCCTGTTTAAATCGGGACACAACTATTTGAAGGCGTTGGACCTTTTAATCGAGCGCAACTATTCGAAGGCGTTGGACCTTTTTGGGACGCGACAAAATTTACTTCGTTTACTTCCTTAGAGCCGGTTTAAAGAAACCGTTCTATGAGGAGTCGAACATAATTTGAAATGCGATAATAAAATGAATAAATTGAATCGCGAAAAATAAATGGAATAATGAATATAAATAAATAAATAAATTAAATAATGTTGGAGGTAATGAATTAGATAAATTATTACAAGTTTGTTTTGTTCAAAATAAAAATAATAGAATAAAATAAAAGAGGGCCTCATATTGACCGCTCATCACCGATTAAATGTAATCGGGCGAAAAACGGCCTTTTACTATATCATCGGCCCATAAGCAACAAAAAAAAAATAAAATAATAATAAATAATAAAAAAAAGAAATATATATAATTTTAATATATATACATATTCTTTCTAAATAATAAAAAAAAATTACTAAATAGTAAATAAATAAAAAATTGAAATAAAGTAATATATTATAAAATAAAAACTAGCTTCTAACTATTAAATAAATGGAAGGAGAAAAATGATGAAAATAAAAAACAAGACAGAAAAAGGGGAGGGTTGCGCAAGTATTTGTTTAGTGAAAATGCCCGTGGTTCCCATACTAACATTCATCATAATATGTTCTTTATAAAATGATAAATAAATAAAAAAATATATAACATTAAAAGAAAGGGGATGATGTCGCCGTGATAATGGACATGCTTAAATGACCATGGACATAAGAGCTGAGCCCAAGTCCACCATCAAAAAATGAACAAAGAAAAAGTAAAGGTTTTTATAAACAAAGGGAAAATAAATAGGTGAAAACCAAATCAAAACCACAGCAATAAAGAAAATGGAAAACCAACAACAACTATTTCAGAAAGAAAGAAAGCAAAATACGACCCACCCTCAAGAAGAACTGCCGGCAGCGTACTCCGGCTCTCTCATGCGATTCCGACTTCTCTCTCACGATCTGTCTGCGTCGGTTCCGTCAGTCTTCTCTCGCGGCTCTCACGCGGTGGCTGGGCTGGTTTGTCTCGGTGGTAGCGGTTTTGAAGACGGTTGAGGTGGTAGCTTTTTGGTGTTCAATTTGCGTTTGGCTATGGCGTGGTTTTCCGATCTCGCTAGTTTCACACGGTTTTGGCTCGGATTTGGTTTGTGAGTGGTGTTTAAGGTGCTTTGAGGGTTTCGGATTCAGTGGGATTTTCAGATTTTGCGGTAGAGTTGAAAGGTTACGGTGATGCTGTGTTACGGTGATGGTGGGCTGTTTGGAGCGGGTTTGGTGGAGTTTATACTGAGGCGATGATTGAAAGGAAATGGTTTATGAAATGATTTTGGTTGTGATTTTGCAAAGTCAGTATGATACACAGTTTGAAGGTTTGGTTTGTTTTTCATCTCTGACCTCAAATCTCTCTTCTCATCTCTCGCTGCTCTGCTTCGGATTTGTTTGTGTCTCAGATTTCAGTCCTGTATTTTTGCCTTTACCGATTTGGTTTTTCGTTGCTCACAGGTTTGCAATGGTTTTGTTATCAGCCTAATTTTATGCGATTTTGAAGGTACATGAGGATGAGTTTGATTTTGGTCGAATCTCAGTGAGTTTGATTTCTGTGTTTTTGAGTTTTAGTAAGGATATTTTGTGGTTTGAAAAGAAAAAGGTCGATGATTATGGAAGTTCTGAGTATTATTTTTTTGCAGGATTTGAAGAAAAATATTGGTGATGGAGAGGATTGAATGAAGGGTTGAAGGAGGGTCTGTGAGGGTTATTGATTTTTTTTAGCAGAATTTTCTTTGGCCTTTTTTTTTTGCAGCAGAATATAAAGAGAAGTTAATTTATAGATGGATTTTGGAAGAGTGATTTTGTAAGTTTGAATCAGAATTTTGGATAAGAATGAGTTGGATTTATGAGCTGTGAAAGTTGATTTTGTTGTGAATGGGAAGGATGCGGATTGATACTGGTTGTGGTATTTTTGTGCCGGCATTACGTGAGTGGGGGAAACTGAAACGAGGTATGTTGCTGAAAAGGTGTGGAGACGTGGATTGGAGGAAGGAAATTCAATAGAGGTGGGACCACCAAATGTGCTTCTATTACAAGTTTGTTGCTGTGAATTTATTTTGGGGTGAGGTATGCATTGTGGAACCAATTGGAAATTTGAAATAGAAATTATATAGAAACTAAAAATAAATAAATAATAATGATAATAATAATCAAGAATAATAATGAGTTTAGTAAGACAAAACACAAAATCAATAAAAATAATAATATGATAAAAAAATAGTGATAATAATAACCAAGAATAATAATGAATTTAGTAAAACAAAACACAAAATCAATAAAAATAATAATATGATAGAAAATAGTGATAATAATAACCAAGAATAATAATGAAAATGATAATTATAAAAAAATGAATAAGAATAAAGATGGACTTACGATTTAATGAAATGATAAAAAGAAAATTTGGTCTAAGAATATATATGAATATAAATATATAAAAAAATGGGAATTGATCTTATAAATAATGACCTTTTTTAAAAAAAATGGAATTTTAAACATATGACTTAAAAAAGAAATCAGAAATTGAATTAAGAATGGATTAAAAGGATAATCTTAGAAAAAGAAAATTATTGGTACCTATTTTTTTGAATTTTTTGAAATAATGTTTTAGACAGAAAATAAAATGATGCGGGTAGGACAAATTTGGGGTATGACAGATACCCCTATCGAATTGGCTTAGACCGAGTAAGATGAACTGGCTCGCGTTCAATCTTTCAAGGTATAAGATAATTAGATATTAACAGACTCCAAATTTGTCCGACAAGTTAAATAACTGGAAATGATCGGTGACATAGCAAGAAGTAAATTGACAAAATAAATCACTTATCACCAGAGGATGATAAGGCAAATGACTGAAAATAAAATCAACTATCAACTGAGGAAGATAAGGCAACAGACAGAAAAATAAACTCACTTATCAACAGAGGAAGATAAGGCAAATAACTGAAAATAAACTCACTTATCAACAGAGGATGATAAGGCAACAGACAGAAAAATAAAATCACTTATCACCAGAGGATGATAAGGCAATAGACAGAAAAATAAACTCACTTATCAACAGAGGAAGATAAGGCAAATAACTGAAATTAAAATCACTTATCAACAGAGGAAGATAAGGCAAATAACTGAAAATAAACTCACTTATCAACAGAGGAAGATAAGGCAATAGACAGAAAATAAAATCACTTATCAACAGAGGAAGATAAGGCAAATAACTGAAAATAAACTCACTTATCAACAGAGGATGATAAGGCAACAGACAGAAAAATAAAATCACTTATCACCAGAGGATGATAAGGCAATAGACAGAAAAATAAACTCACTAATCAACAGAGGAAGATAAGGCAAATAACTGAAATTAAAATCACTTATCAACAGAGGAAGATAAGGCAAATAACTGAAAATAAACTCACTTATCAACAGAGGAAGATAAGGCAATAGACAGAAAATAAAATCACTTATCAACAGAGGAAGATAAGGCAAATAACTGAAAATAAACTCACTTATCAACAGAGGATGATAAGGCAACAGACAGAAAAATAAAATCACTTATCACCAGAGGATGATAAGGCAATAGACAGAAAAATAAACTCACTTATCAACAGAGGAAGATAAGGCAAATAACTGAAATTAAAATCACTTATCAACAGAGGAAGATAAGGCAAATAACTGAAAATAAACTCACTTATCAACAGAGGAAGATAAGGCAATAGACAGAAAATAAAATCACTTATCAACAGAGGAAGATAAGGCAATAGACAGAAAAATAAACTCACTTATCAACAGAGGAAGATAAGGCAAATAACTGAAATTAAAATCACTTATCAACAGAGGAAGATAAGGCAAATAACTGAAAAATAAACTCACTTATCAACAGAGGAAGATAAGGCAAATGGATTGAAAATAAAATCACTTATCACCAGAGGATGATAAGGCAAAGGGACTGAAATTTAAACACGGCTATTGAATCCGCCAAGAGAATGCCTGGAATCTGATTGATGTGATCCTCCGCTGGGGAAAGGACTGGAAACTTGTATGATCCTGGATCCTGAATTAGGTAACTATGCTTGATTGTTTTGAAATGGTATTCCATAATGATGGAGATACGATGCAAATGTTTATGCATTGAGATATAAGTTAAGAATGTTGGGGATATGAAAAACTGACTTGTTTAGGTATGCAAATGATCCATATGCTGCAAATGATTGACGTAAATGATGCTTATGACGTTGATGATGCATAATGATGCATATGAGCGATTGGAATGAAAGGTGCCAGCTTGGTGGAGTTTTGGTTTGGTAGTTGCCAATGGTAATTGGACTTTGGGTGGGTGGAGGGATCGATTCCCCGACACTCGATCTTCAACGATGCATGATCAGAAGATAAATCTGAATGCTCCAATTTGGTTATCTGCCGGTGAGCGAAGCGACTTAATTGATACATGAAGACTGATTTGCTTTGAATGGTTACCAACGTCTAGCAAGGACTGTCTGTTCAGCTGGGGAGAAGAGAGAGGAAGACTCGCTCCTTGTTTGCTTGCCCCTGCCTGTAAGGTATCTGAAATAAATTTGACGTGGAAGTTTCGACAATGGCCATGACATGCTCTGCCCTAGTGTCTGGATTTGGCAGGCGTCTACCCCTGATTGGGCTGTTTGAAGATAACTTGCCCCTTGATTGGGCTATTGAAGATGCTCTGTCCCTGGTTGGACTGATTTCGAAATGAATTGCCCCTAATTGGGCTGTTGAAGATGATTTGTCCCTGATTGGACTGCTGAGGTAGTCTTGATTCATGTTGGCGATGAAGTTCAAGTTTCTCTTTTGATTGCCCCTTGTTGGGATTGTACTGATGTCAAGCACTAAATTGCAATTAAATTACTCCTACATAAATGGTAATGTTAATGTAAAGTTCATGTAAGCTTTGAAAAAGTCAATTTATTTGAATGATTGTGATAGTGCGACGAATGAACCGTTAGCTCAAACGAAGTGCTGATTTAGAAAGTGCGTGGAAGATGCAACAAGAATAATGTGCAAACGAGATTGAAGATTAGAAAATATATGGGAGTCAATTTACACAACCTTGTTGGTAGCATGCTTTCAGAATAAACTGTGCCTCAATTAGGACTTTCGAGGGTTATAACGTGGTTTGGTTAAGGGTTTTGAGAAACAAAGGATATAAGGCTCAAATTTTTGTACCCGTCCCTTCTTCGTGATATTCTCCAGTCCTACGTTCAGTTAACTTTACATACGCATTTGTTTTCGGCTTTGTAAGAGTGAAGATGAAGCTTTGAAGTTCGCTTGGAAATGGCAATCATCTTATTTTGCTGGTGACCCTTTGATTCTTGATTTAGTGGTCACTGATATTTGTTTTGTTTTTGCTGAGGATTCGAGTTCCTCTTTTGATTTGTTTTTTCGACTAAGTCTCCCTTCGGGTGCTCAACTTAGTGGTTTTTTCTTTTTCTATTTCTTTTTTTTTTCTTGAATGTTGCGATTGCCAAATCATTTGCTGATGGTCCTCTGACGGGATGTCTCATCTTGCAATTTGAAGATGTAGTCGGGTTAACTGAACAACTACCCTGCCCCGGGTTAAATGTAAGGGTTGTATCCAAAAGAAACTCCTACTTCTAGGCTCGAAGTGGTTGACTAGGGATTAACTCCTTATATCTCCAGTGTTTGGGGATTTGTAAGAATGCTTGTACATCATTGACAAGGTTTTATCCGAAAGCATACCGCAACAGTTATGGGCATTTCGTTTTCATCATCCTCCCTCAAATATTTGCTAAAGTGAAGTGAGGGAAATATTTTCGTGATTTTTGTGATAAATGATAAATAATGAGCGAATGCGAATAGATTAATTCAAAACATGCATAAACACAACATTAACATAACCAAGTAAAAACGATAACAATGTTCAGAACAAATAGTACTTAAACAAACATTACAAAATAACAGGAATGCGGAAATAAATAAATGGCACTGGCTGCCTTGATTTGAGGAATGAACTTCTCTTGATTGAATGCTTCAAAGTTGGAGACTATTCAGCTTGGACTTCAACAACCCCTTCAAATGTCTTCATTTGTTGGCACCGTGTGACGGCATTGGATCGTTCTGGACATTTGGATTCCTCAGAGTGAGAGTGAGGTCTTTAGAATTGATCATATCCTGAATCAAGTGCTTGAAGGCATAACAATTCTCAATGGTGTGGCCTGGAGCGCCTTTGTGATACTCACAGCGAGCATTGGCATCATAGTTTCGGGCATTACCAGTCTGAGGTGGCATATCTTTCAACACAAGAGTTCCTTTTGCCATTAGCCCCTTAAAGATTTCAGTATACGTCATAGGCAAGGGATCAATGTGCCTGTCATATCCTCTTTGCTGATATGGGGGACGCTGTTGAGGAGCGCGTTGTTGTTGTTGACCAGGCCGTGGTTGATAAGCCTGTTGCTGGTATGGATTGGGCGCATACTGTGCAGATGCAACCATAGGACGTGGTTGATGAACCATCTGAGGCGGAAATAGAGCTTGAAAGGCCTGCTGATAAGGCATTGGAGGAACTGACTGATATGGCATAGGAGCATACTGTGCAGCAGCAACATAGGGATACTGGTAGTAGGGAACTGGCGCAGGTGCACTCTGTTGAAAATTCCCACTTGCAGCAGAAATGGAATTTGTTTTGCCCTTTTTGTACCCGTTGAAAGGTTTCTTGGCATTGTTTTGGCTGTTAGGGCCTCCTGGGATCTTTCCGCTTTTCAGACCTTCTTCAATTCTTTCTCCTACCATCACCATATCCGAAAATCCAGAAGATACGCTGCTGATCAGCTTCTCGTAGTATTGCCCCTGTAGGGTACCCATGAAGATATCGATCAATTCACGGTCAACCAATGGAGGATGCACTCTGGCGGCTAGCTCTCTCCAGCGTTGGGCGTACTCCTTAAAGGATTCGCTCTCCTTTTGAGACATACTCTGAAGTTGAGTACGGTTAAGAGCAAGATCAATGTTGTACTTGTACTGCTTTTTGAATGCATCAGATAGATCGAGCCAAGTACGAACATTGTTGCATTCGAGCTGCATGTACCATTCTAGAGACGCTCCAGACAGGCTGTCTTAGAAGCAATGGATCATGAGTTTATCGTCTTTGGCATGAGCGACCATTTTTCTGCAGTACATCCTCAAGTGAAGCTCAGGACAGCTGAGGCCTTTGTATTTTTCAAACTCCGGCAGTTTGAACTTAGTAGGGATCACAACATCTGGAACTAAGCACATGTCTGAGGCACTCAGAGAAGTTGAGTTGTGTCCTTCCATGATTCAGAGTTTTTCAGCTAACTCGCGACACATCTTCATAGCTTCAGACTCTTGAACAACATGAGGATTGGTGATTGGAATAGCAGTGTGCATCTCATACTCAACTTGATGATTCTCTTCAGTTTGAGGAAACTGGACTTGAGTTGGAATAGGTTGAGCTTGAGGAATAGCACCAACAGTGACACCAGAAGCAGGTATTGGTTGGGAAGTGACCTCTTCAACAGCAGGAGTGAAGCCTGGAGGCAAACCATAGACCAGAGGATTTGGAACGGGAACTGAAGGCATTGCTCGTGAGGTAGATCCTTGCACTTGAGCATTGTTCATTGCGGCAGCAGCTTCGCGACGTTCTTCCATTCTTGCCAAAGATTGCAAAGTCTCATAAATCTGGTCAATCTTGCTCTTGACCGAGTCAAACTCTTCCCTCCTGGCAGCTTGCTCTTCTTGAATCACGTCCATCAGTCTTTTAGTGTTGGCTCTAGTTAAATACGGTCGTCTAGCTCGATACGGGCGTCGGGAAACCAGCTTGATTTACTGAAGATGGAGGAGCATGAAAATAAGTTTTAGATTTTTGGAATGTAATGCAAGGAAGGATGCAAATGAAATGATATGCAATATCAGAATCCAGGATCATAAGATCAGGGTTTCCTGAGTCCAAGGTACAGATGGAGGATACTCTGATCAGGAACTCACTAGGTAGACTCTAAAGTTTTAGGGATCCCAAAGTTATCAATTCATATGGCTGTTCATCACACGCGCCATAAGCATGACGGTTGATTGACTCCGCCACATGAATCTATTTTGGGTGAGATCTTCGTATCGACAACCCACGAGAGCAAATTTTCTCGGGAGTCCATACTACGTGATCATCGACACAAGGTTTAAAACAAAGTCCTGGAGTTATGGAACTTTCTCAACTGTTTGATGCACGTGTCAATTTCATACATTCTTTGACAGTCAATCAACTCCATTGAGTAAGTCAATTCCAAGTGAGGTTTTCGTATCGAGCCACGCGAGGGCGAACCCTGGTGCCCCATACTACGTAACCATCAACCGATGTTTTAACCAAAAGGTTCTAAAGGTCCTCAGAGTTGCTGACCTTAATGAAAACAACTGAGCACACACGTCGAAAGCTTGACGGTTGTCAGTATTCTCATTAAAATATACTCCAAGTGAGGTTTTTGTATCGACAACCCACGAGAGAGGTTCCCTCGGGAGCCCATACTACACAACCTCGCTAACTTATGTTTGTACTCGAAAGCCCGGGTATAGAGCTTTTCCCTCAAGTTTCTTTTGCAAAGTATCGATCCAAATTATAGTACCAAGGAGCCACAAGATATATAAAATGGAATGCGATAAAGAAAGCGATAAAAATAAACAAGCAAGGCATAAAAGCAAACATCCAAACAAACGTAGGAACCTAGACTAGGCTTGACTCGCATAGGGGTGAACCATTCCCCAGCAGAGTCGCCAGCTGTCGTACCTCGAAAAATACGACCTTACGCGATCCGAAAAGACGGGAGCCGCGCGCTGGACGGACTGAAGAGTCGCCACCTAATTCTATTTATTCCCGAGGAGGGAAAGGGAAGATATAGATATAACCCGGGAGGAAAAGGATGAGGACAAAGGTCAACGAAACCATTGCTTGGGTTCGGGAGTCGGTTATGCAGGGGGAAGGTATTAGCACCCCCTACATCCATCGTACTCGATGGGAACCATCTAAGTTAACGCGCGCGAAAGGATGTCTATGCTTAAACGAATTGCTTGCTAGAGGGAAATGAGTTGAATTATAAGTTAGATTGGACCTAGGTGCTCGGCAAGGATTGAGATCCTCGTGCCTACGTACTCCCGTGTGCAATGGGAAAGTCAGAGCCTCGTAGTTCGGCCTACTAAGGGTAATGGATGTTGATTTTATTACCTTTCGTCGATGAAAGGGTTTAGGAGTTGAAATGTACTAAAGACTATGGATAGTTTATCTCGCCCAACAGGACGAGTGTCCTGCGTCGAAATAATCGGAGCGAGTAACGAGAGCTCGTTATCCTCCTTTCTACCGCTTAAGGCTCGTGGCATACATATCTTCTCGTTTTTATTAAAGTGTTTTATTATCCTAAGACCGCTTGACGTTGGATCAAGGGTTTGGATCTAATCGAAACGTTTTGGTTTTTTGAGGTTAAAAGGGTAAATGCAAGTGGAAGTTTATTTTGTGGTTTATTAGCGAGGCACAAAGCGCTCGGCTCGCAAGGTAAGGTGGATCCTGATAAACGAAATGACTGGAAAATAAAGTGCAAGTGTGCAAGTGCAATCGCTTGGCGTTGGACCAAGGATTCAGAATTAAATAAAATACGGAAAATAAAGTGCGTACAAATTAAGGGGAGAGGGATACAAAATAAATACAGGGGATTGCGCGAAATAAAAGGTATCATTGTAGTTAGCCCAAGAGGAAGCGTGTGTGCAGTGTGTTTGAACTATTCGAAGGCGTTCGGCCTGTTTAAATCGGGACACAACTATTTGAAGGCGTTGGACCTTTTAATCGAGCGCAACTATTCGAAGGCGTTGGACCTTTTTGGGACGCGACAAAATTTACTTCGTTTACTTCCTTAGAGTCGGTTTAAAGAAACCGTTCTATGAGGAGTCGAACATAATTTGAAATGCGATAATAAAATGAATAAATTGAATCGCGAAAAATAAATGGAATAATGAATATAAATAAATAAATAAATTAAATAATGTTGGAGGTAATGAATTAGATAAATTATTACAAGTTTGTTTTGTTCAAAATAAAAATAATAGAATAAAATAAAAGAGGGCCTCATATTGACCGCTCATCACCGATTAAATGTAATCGGGCGAAAAACGGCCTTTTACTATATCATCGGCCCATAAGCAAAAAAAATAAAATAATAATAATAATAATAATTAATAAAAAAAAGAAATATATATAATTTTAATATATATACATATTCTTTCTAAATAATAAAAAAAAGTTACTAAATAGTAAATAAATAAAAAATTGAAATAAAGTAATATATTATAAAATAAAAACTAGCTTCTAACTATTAAATAAATGGAAGGAGAAAAATGATGAAAATAAAAAACAAGACAGAAAAAGGGGAGGGCTGCGCAAGTATTTGTTTAGTGAAAATGCCCGTGGTTCCCATACTAACATTCATCATAATATGTTCTTTATAAAATGATAAATAAATAAAAAAATATATAACATTAAAAGAAAGGGGATGATGTCGCTGTGATAATGGACATGCTTAAATGACCATGGACATAAGAGCTGAGCCCAAGTCCACCATCAAAAAATGAACAAAGAAAAAGTAAAGGTTTTTATAAACAAAAGGAAAATAAATAGGTGAAAACCAAATCAAAACCACAGCAATAAAGAAAATGGAAAACCAACAACAACTATTTCAGAAAGAAAGAAAGCAAAATACGACCCACCCTCAAGAAGAACTGCCGGCAGCGTACTCCGGCTCTCTCTCATGCGATTCCGACTTCTCCCTCACGATCTGTCCGCGTCGGTTCCGTCAGTCTTCTCTCGCGGCTCTCACGCGGTGGCTGGGCTGGTCTGTCTCGGTGGTAGCGGTTTTGAAGACGGTTGAGGTGGTAGCTTTTTGGTGTTCAATTTGCGTTTGGCTATGGCGTGGTTTTCTGATCTCGCTAGTTTCACACGGTTTTGGCTCGGATTTGGTTTGTGAGTGGTGTTTAAGGTGCTTTGAGGGTTTCGGATTCGGTGGGATTTTCAGATTTTGCGGTAGAGTTGAAAGGTTACGGTGATGCTGTGTTACGATGATGGTGGGTTGTTTGGAGCGGGTTTGGTGGAGTTTATACTGAGGCGATGATTGAAAGGAAATGGTTTATGAAATGATTTTGGTTGTGATTTTGCAAAGTCAGTATGATACACAGTTTGAAGGTTTGGTTTGTTTTTCATCTCTGACCTCAAATCTCTCTTCTCATCTCTCGCTGCTCTGCTTCGGATTTGTTTGTGTCTCAGATTTCAGTCCTGTATTTTTGCCTTTACCGATTTGGTTTTTCGTTGCTCACAGGTTTGCAATGGTTTTGTTATCAGCCTAATTTTATGCGATTTTGAAGGTACATGAGGATGAGTTCGATTTTGGTCGAATCTCAGTGAGTTTGATTTCTGTGTTTTTGAGTTTTAGTAAGGATATTTTGTGGTTTGAAAAGAAAAGGGTCGATGATTATGGAAGTTCTGAGTATTATTTTTTTGCAGGATTTGAAGAAAAATATTGGTGATGGAGAGGATTGAATGAAGGGTTGAAGGAGGGTCTGTGAGGGTTATTGATTTTTTTTTTAGCAGAATTTTCTTTGGCCTTTTTTTTTGCAGCAGAATATAAAGAGAAGTTAATTTATAGATGGATTTTGGAAGGGTGATTTTGTAAGTTTGAATCAGAATTTTGGATAAGAATGAGTTGGATTTATGAGCTGTGAAAGTTGATTTTGTTGTGAATGGGAAGGATGCGGATTGATACTGGTTGTGGTATTTTTGTGCGCGCATTACGTGAGTGGGGGAAACTGAAACGAGGTATGTTGCTGAAAAGGTGTGGAGACGTGGATTGGAGGAAGGAAAATCAATAGAGGTGGGACCACCAAATGTGCTTCTATTACAAGTTTGTTGCTGTGAATTTATTTTGGGGTGAGGTATGCATTGTGGAACCAATTGGAAATTTGAAATAGAAATTATATAGAAACTAAAAATAAATAAATAATAATGATAATAATAATCAAGAATAATAATGAGTTTAGTAAGACAAAACACAAAATCAATAAAAATAATAATATGATAAAAAAAATAGTGATAATAATAACCAAGAATAATAATGAATTTAGTAAAACAAAACACAAAATCAATAAAAATAATAATATGATAGAAAATAGTGATAATAATAACCAAGAATAATAATGAAAATGATAATTATAAAAAAATGAATAAGAATAAAGATGGACTTACGATTTAATGAAATGATAAAAAGAAAATTTGGTCTAAGAATATATATGAATATAAATATAAAAAAAAATGGGAATTGATCTTATAAATAATGACCTTTTTAAAAAAAATGGAATTTTAAACATATGACTTAAAAAAGAAATCAGAAATTGAATTAAGAATGGATTAAAAGGATAATCTTGGAAAAAGAAAATTATTGGTACCTATTTTTTTGAATTTTTTGAAATAATGTTTTAGACAGAAAATAAAATGATGCGGGTAGGACAAATTTGGGGTATGACAGCATGATTTTAAGTTCTTAAATGGTTTCCCATGTTTTCCTGATCACACTGATAGAATTATAATTGAAAATGAGGTAGAAATGAGGATTTCATGATGTTCTGAAATTCTTGACCTAGAACTTGATTGCTTCGATTCAGCTTTTTGATGCATGATAAATGATTTTTGTTTGTTGATTAGTGATGTATGATGTTAGGAGAGTGTTTCTGGGCAAGAAATTTTAAGTTTAGATGCTTAATTAGGAAGTTGGTGTTTTGCCTCGCCGGAGAAGATGACCGGAGCTTAGCTCCGGTCACCTGAATTTAATTAGGGCTAAACCTTGATTAGCTGCCCAGATTAAATCTCCACCCTTAGATCATGATTAGGGTTAGGAAGCGTACAGCTTAGATTAGCTCATTTAATAGTAATTCTGATTAATTAAATTAATTATAGTTAATTAGGTCAGATTAATTGAGAGGCATTGGATCCTGCGCGCGTTTTCCATTCTAATGTGGGCCTTTGATCCTGAATACCCCAAGTCAATGTGACTTTGAATCTGGCACGTTGATCCCTCCCCCCTTTGATCTCAGCCTTCCATTTTGCATACTTTTCATTTTCTTTTTATTTTATTTTATTTCTTTTGTTTTAATTATTAAAAATACCAAAAATCATTTAAAAATTCTGAATTTTTTTATCATCACTTTAATTAATTTTCAGAACCCAAAAATATTTTTATTTTTATTTTTCCATTAAAAAATGAATTTTTAAATAATTTAATTGTATATTTTAATTAATTAAGTCCATTTAATTAATTAAAAATACTTTAAAGTATTTAAAAATCACAAAAAAAATTCAGAGAGGTTTCTTAAACATTTGGAAACATTTTCAAACTCATCTCACAAATTTATTTTTGGTTTTGATCAAACTTTTCCAATTTCCTTTGAATTAGGGTTTATAAATTTCTTATTTTTTAGCCCTAACTCCAAAAATTCATAACTTTCAAACTAAGATGAGTTTTCATTTGATTCTTTTTTCAATCTTTCACATTTGAACTCTAGTATCTAAATATATTTTTGTCTCATTTTTATCTTGCATTTTCAAATTAATATGCATTTTCCCTTTGAGAAACATCCAAAACCCTAGCCAATCTTAGGATAACCATAATTTGAACTTGGTAAACCTTTAGACCTCCCCCTTTGGATGGTGACTTCATGAGTGCTTAGGGTTCCCTTGGATGCAATTTCAATTTTTTATCACTTGATTTGCTTTTGCTTTTGAAATTGTACAAATCTTGAGTTTTAACTAACCATTTCATGTGCATTTGGTAAGTTAATCAAGATGTGGATGTGCATCCACATCCAACCTCTCTTTCTCTCTTTATTTTTATGCACCTTGTTTGTGTTTGAAGTGAATCTCATTCACTTATGTTATCTCTTGTTCTTAGGTTACTTAACTTCTTCATGAAGTAAGTAACATAATCCTTCTCTCTCTCTCTCTCTCTCTCTCTCTCTCTCTCTCTCTCTCTTTTTCATCTGCTTCTTCCATTGGTTGCTTCCTTGAAGATCTTTCTCAAGCCTTACAAACCATAGGATATCCAAGCATGATAATAATTAGGGTTGTGATTAGTCCCCCTTAGTTTTTACCTTTTAGTCTCCTTGAGTCTCTCTTCTCATCTCCATAATCAGAGACTAAACTCTTAAAGTTTTAGGACTTTGGAATTAGGGTTATGCCTGCATCCTTCTCTTAGGATGGAGTGTATAACTTTAATCCTAAGTGTTAAACCTTTAATTTGTTTAAACCTCTTAATCAAATCATCTAATAATAATCAATACTTCATCTTGTAACTTGGGCCTTACATTAGGGTTTTAATTCTTCCTTTATGGTTAAGAAGGACTAAACCTAGTGTTTAATGGACAAGTCCCTCTCAAGTAGTCTTACAAACTTAAAATCCATTTCTTAATCTCATCCCTTAATTAAAATCCACTTAATAAAGGCTTGTTATATAATGAATTTAATCCCTAACCATGGATTAAGTTGAGGTATCTTCCTCAGCTTAAGTGTGTTAATCTATTATCCTTCTATTAGGATGGTGTAATGAGTCCACTAATCTATGATTAGAGATTAAACTCATTACTTAACACTAAACAAAAACCCAAAAAAAACATCTAAATAATCATAAGTAGGTTAATGATCATAATCCTACATCATCATGGTAATTAAGTTGAGATGCTTATCACATACTTAAGTAGGCTCATTATCCCTAATCAAGGGAGGATATAATGAGTTTACAAGCCCTTTATTTAGGCTTAAGCTCATAATCCTATGAAAAACACCAAAAACAATAACAAGATTGAAAACACAAAAACAAACAATAATCGTCTCCTTCGGGATTCTTTTCTCATCACCTTCATTCACAAACGAGAACTTGCTTCTTTCGTCTAATGAAAAACAGTTAGCACTCGAGCCAGACGAGTCATACACTTGAGCATAGGCAAGTAAGCAGTTCACAGTCAATTTATCTTTCAGTCTCTTTGAGTCGAACTACAGTGTTCTGACTTCCTCATTGCATGCGAGGATATGTAGGTATAACTTAACAGTTATTGAACAAAAGTCTCTTTGTCTTCCCCCTCTTTCAGCATTCTCTTCCTAAGCCTCAGTTCCTGAGCATTCACCCTTTTGCACTGACACTTGTATATTTCTTTTCCAGCTTTTGCACACAGATAGCACATACACTACCCCTTTAAACACAATCTTTTAAGCGTGGACCCCGTCGAGTACGAAGGACAATCTGGGTGCTAATACCTTCCCAGGTTGTAACCAATCCCCTTTCTCAGTTTCTCTGGTTCGCGACCGTCTTATCCATCTTTTCTAGGTTTTTTTGCAGCATTACCTTTCCTTCGGGATAAAAAAATTCCTAGATGGCGACTCTATTCATCTTCACCTTCATTTTCTCCTTTCGCCGACCGTTCGCGCTTGTACCGGGATGCAAATCTTTGGGAGCGGCACTTGTGAGCCAAACAATTGTCTTCTTGATGATTGTTTTAGACTAGGTTTTCCATTTGTATTTTTTCCACTCAAATATTTTAAGCAAGAGTGTTTGTACTTGACTGAAGCTTTGAAGCAAGGTCAAGGATTGTTTTGAAGAGTGTCTTTGTCTTTTATGAACTGTTTGTTTAAGTTCAATGTTGTGATTGGGGAGAGTGAGAGGGGTCTCATATCTAGGAGTTCCTAGGTAGAACTTGCAATGGGTAGTGATTAAGTGAGAAGATTGCAAACTGTAGGTTTTTGTTGTGGTTCTTTGAATTAATACTACTTGTAGCGGAGTTCCTTCCTAGCTTAGTAGCCCCCAGAGTAGGTGTGTTTGCACCGAACTGGGTTAACAATTCCCTGTGTTCTTTATTTCTGTATTTGCGTATTTACTTGTTTTTAACTTGTCAGATACTGGTTTCATGACATCGTATTCGACATCATATATTAGCTTCCAGAATTTCACCTTAAATTTAGTTACAACAACACCACAATTACTCTATTACCTACTCGTCCAAATTACATCTTGTTATCGCATTCTCGTATCGCAATGTGTAAACACCCCAAATTTGCCCTCACCCATTCACACCATGGCTTGTGATCATTTCATATGCATAAACACAATCATATCATCTCATATCTCATTCTTGATTCACTGCATAGTTTCTAAGTCATCTGCACCTAGGGTTTGTGATCTGAGCAATCCAAGAGCCTCTTGAGCCACTCCAAAGGCTACCAATCACTTCAAAGGGGTCCATGTGTGTTCTTATATCATGTTACATCTTTTCAAAGTCAAGATGTCAAAAGAATCACAAGAACTGAGGTTTGAATGGATGCAGGGCCAGGTTTGACTGCACAGTTGACCTAGAATTAGGGTTTTGGTTTCAAAGGCCATAACTCCAAATTTTTGGGTCATTCTTGTTTCCATTGGTCTCTATAGGGTATAGGGAGTATGCATATCAATTTTCATGAAGAAATTCCATGGGGAAGTCATCTGATCAAGGGTTGACTTTTCAGACAAGTCAGTGTAAAATCAGGGCATCTGAGGCCCCCAATGGCCCAACCAATGGGTGATCTTCATCATTTTGAGTGTATATGATCTTTATTTGATCATGAAAGAAGGTTGAAGTTCATAAAAATCAAGAATTTGGAGTTTTTGCAAATGTTGACTTTTTGGGCATAGTTGACTTTTCAAGAATGCTTCATTTTAGGTCATTTTTCAAGCCTTGATTCTTGGTCCAAAAATGCTTCAAATGGAAAAACTTTGGCCATGAAAGTTGTAGATCTCATCTTTCCCTTTTCAAAAAGTACAAGAACATGATCAAATTCTTCTTGGATCAAAAGTTATGGTGTGACAAAGCTAGCAAAAATCACTTATTTTCAAGATATGCACCAAGTGTGAAAATTGCAAAATCATGTACCAAGGCAAATTGCAACTTCTAATTGGCATCAAACCATCACATAAACATCATGTAAGTCTTAAAGTTCAGAATGGATTAGGCATTGCTCATGTTTCATGGCTTATGTAACAAGATTTTTCCATGTGAACCAAAGTATGCCAACTTGCAAAATCATCATGATCACTTCACCCACTTGATGCATTGGATGCTGCACTTTGGCTAGCCTCTCACCTCATCTTGCTGCACCAGAACCAGCCCTTGTACTAGCCTAGAGGCTGCCCATACTTTCTCTTACACAAGAGTTGACAAATTGCAAAAGTGGCCTTACCAATCAAAAAAGCACATGTCTTGTCATCTGACCAATGAGAGAGGTTTATGTGGACAAAGAGCAAGCCATTTCATACATGAAGCAAGGCTGAAACTCTATCAAAACATATACACAAAAACACACCCCAGCTGCATTTGGTTTCGAATCTCTCTGCCCAGCCATAAAACATCCAAACCATTTCCACACTTCAACTCACCATACTTCATAGACCTCAAACCACCAAGAACCAGGCCTGAAACAAGCAAGAACACCCCATTGCCATTTCTCACCTCAACTTGCAGTTTCATTCGAAACTCTCTCCATAGCTCACAAACATACAAACAAACACCACAGACCTTCTCCATTCACCATCTGGATCACAAAGAACCATTCACAATGACCTGAAGCTGCCTGAAACTCCATTGCCATTTTCAACTGAGTTGAAGCAGGAGCTGTCTAAACTCATCAACCAGCCAGCATAAATTCCTCTTGAGCATTCAAACATCATCTGGGGATCAAGTGGAGTAGATTGCACTGAAGGAAGTGGCCAGAAAGTCATCAGAGTGAAAGCTTCGAATCTCAGGTAGCCTGAAAATTATTTTTCCAGAAATCGTTTTTCATGTTATAAACTTGTTCTCTATGCTTCACTGAGTATCCTGGTGCTTTTGGTTTTTGAAATGGTGTTGAAATGAGAGTTTAATTGCTCTCTGAAGCTTGCGTGCCCTAATTCTTATTTGCTTCGATTCAGCCTTGTTAGGAAATATAAATGTGTTTTGATTAGGGGGTTTGGTTCGTGAGTGAGTGGGGATCATTTCCCAGTTCTTAGATTTCGTTTTAGTTAGGTTTTTGGAGTTTTGGGGATTCTCAGGGGAGATGCTGGCCGGAGAAGACGACCGGAGGTCTTCTCCGGCCACCTGAAAGTGATTTGTGCCCTAATTACAGTCATTAAGCCAGTTTGAATTTGGACCGTGGATTGCCTTTGACTGTTTGACCTCCCGCGCGTGTGGATGGACCAGATTGATCATTAGAAACCCTAAGTGTGTTTAATTAATTCATAATTAGGTTTAGCCCAGTTTGAACGTGGGCCACAAGATCTGGCGCGTAGTCAATGACCCCAAGCCCAGAATCAATCTCAGCCTTCCATTTGGTTGACTTCTCCTTTTATTTGTTTTTATTTTTCATTTATTTCATTTAACTTGCACAATTTATTTAAAATAGTAAAAAATGTGTAAAAATTATGAAACTTTTTCTCATGAGTTTTATTAATTTTTATGACACAAAAAACATTTTATTTTTATTTTTATCATTAAAAAAGTATTTTAAAATATTTAAAAGATTATTTTTAATTGATTAATGGAAATTAATTTATTAAAAATACTTTTAAGTATCTAAAAATCACCAAAAAATTCATGAAATGTTCTAAGACATTTAGAAACATTGTCCAACCTTCAAACCAAATTTCTTTTTTGATCTTGATGCATTTTGAGAATTTTCCATTGAATTAAATCATTTTTTGTGCATTATTTTGATCCTAAGTTCAAAAAATCATTTCTGCCTATCTAGGAAGAGTTGGACATTGATTCTTCTTGCATTGCATTGTGTTTAGCATGTAGTTTCTAGGATAAAATGGTCATGATTTGATCTTGCATTTTTCATTTGTTTGTCATTTTTCTTGTTTGGAAACCCTAAAAACCCTAATAACTTAGAAAAATCATAACTTAAGATTGGTTAAGAGTTGAGACCTCCCCTTTGGACCTTGGTTTAGTATAGGTTTAGGTTTTCTTTGGGTGGCATTTTCCATTTTTTATCTTAGGGTTTGCTTCTGTTTTTGACTTTTGTTTGATGTTTGATTCATAAACCCTAATTTGGGCCTTCATTTGCATCCTTCTTGCATTCTCTTGCATAACATGACTTGCCATGACATTTCAAGCATCCATTTGATTCATTTGACATCATAAGACATATAGAAAGCATGTTTGATCATTGCATCATGTATTTGCCATGTTGTATGCCATGTGCACTTCATAACTTTTCATGTATGTCCATGCTTCTTAACATGCATCATTTGCATCCATGATCTTGTATGAACATCTCCATGCCTTGCCTCATGTTTGTGGCATCTCATAGCATCATTATCATCATCAACATGCTTCTGGTTTTGTTGCTCATCATGTCATCTCATCCCATTTGGCATTGCATTGCATTTCTTTCTAACATTTCAGGTGGTAAGTAAACTTGAGAAGTGAATTTGCCTTCACTTCTCATAACCTTTCCTTTCCTCTCTCTTGCATCCATTGCTGCATTTTTGTTTGTGTTTGAGATTGAGCTTGCTCCTTCTTTCTCTCCTTACTTTCTTTCTTCAAGTGACTTGACTTCTTGAATGAAGCAAGTCACTTTGCTTCTCCTGATCTTGTTCATCTGCTTCCTGGTGGCTCCTTTGAAAATTGTTCTTGTCAAACCTCACAAACCTTAGGAACAACCAAGCATGACAATGAATTAGGGTTTTGATTAGTCTCCCCTCTTAGTTTTACCTTTGTGTCTCTTTTGAGTCTTCTCTTCTCATCTCATAATCAGGGACTAAACCCTAAAGGCTTTAAGGCTTTGTGATTAGGCTTATGCCTGCATCCTTCTATTAGGATGGAGTGTATAACTTTAATCCTAAGTGTTAAACCCTTAATGTGTTTAAATCTCTTAATCAATCCATCTTAATAATCATCAAGACATCACACTTGTAACTTGGGCCTTGCATTAGGGTTCTAATTCTTCCTTAAGTGGTTAAGAAGGACTAACCCTAGTGTTAATGGACAAGTCCCCCTCAAGTTGTCTTACAAATCATAAAATTCACTTCATCATCTTATCATTAACTAAAATCCACTTAATAAAGGCTTTGTTTTGTCATGAGTTTAATCCCTAATCATGGATTAAGTTGAGGAGCTTTCCTCAGCTTAAACATTCTCATCTATTATCCTTCTATTAGGATGGTGTAATGAGTCTGTTTAATCCTTGATTATGGCTTAATCTCATTACTCAACACTAAACAAAAACACCGAAAACATCTAAATAATCACAAGTAGGTTAATGATCTTAATCCTACATCAAAGGTGATTAAGTGTGAGAATCTGACTTCACACTTAAGGTACTCTCATTACCCCTAATCAGAGGGAAGATGTGATGAGTTTACTAAATCCATTGGTTTAGGCTTAAGCTCATTAACTTATGACAAACTTTCAAAAGCAATAAAAGACTGAAAACTCAAAAACAAGCAATAATCGCCTCCTCCGGGATTCTTTTCTCATCTCATTCACTCACAAACGAGAACTTGCTTCTTCCGTCTAATGCAAGACAGTAAGCACCTGGGCCAGACAGGTCATACACTTGAGCATAGGCAAGTAAGCAGTTCACAAGTCAATTCACCTTTCAGTCTCTTTGGGTCGAACTACGGTGTTCTGACTTCCTCATTGCACGAGAGGATACGTAGGCATAACTTAACAGTTATCGAACAAAAGTCTCTGTATATCCCCCCTCTTTCAGCTTCATTCTTTAGCCTCATGATCTTGAGCATCTTATCCCTGTTCCTACACTGACATTGTATATTTATCACATCTCATTTTCTTTTGCACTGACACCTGTACATTCTTTTCCAGCTCTTTTGCACACAAAATTGCACTGACACTACCCCTTTAAAACACAAATCTTCTAAGCGTGGATCCCGTCGAGTACGACGGACAATCTGGGTGCTAATACCTTCCCAGGTTGTAACCAACCCCCTTTCTCAGTCTCTCTGGTTCGCAAACCGTCTTATCCATATCTTTCTAGGTCTATGCAGCATTGCCTTTCCTCCGGGATAAAAATGCCTAGCTGGCGACTCTATTCTTCTCCAGTGAGTTCACGGCTGTGTGTTCTCACTGTTCCCTTTCGCCGACCGTTCGCGTCTGTACCCCTTTTGACCCGGTGTCACTTGGCGGGAGCGACAGCTTGGCGACTCTGCTGGGGACCCTTATATTGCAACCAGGGCTTCTGGTTCTTTTTGTGGGTTCCTCCTAGCGCTTGATTGATTTGTGTTTACTGGGGTGTTATCTGTGCTTGTGTGTTTGTTTATTTACTGCTTTATGTACAGTTTGTTTACTTGCTTTCTTTACTGCTTTTCATATATCATACTGTCATGCTGCTGGATGGATCTGGTTTTTTTGTCTTGGTGGGTGGGGTTCTATTGAGGGTTAAGGTCCTATACCTGGGACCTGAGTGACACCTAGGCTAGAGTGAATCATATTCTTTCCCATTCCATTTCGGTCTGGTGCGGGAATATGAAACACGGTTCAGATATGGGTTTCTTCTTGAGAACTCTGTGTTGCAGATTTCCTGCAATACTAGGGCTATCTGGGAAGCCTGCTAAGTCTGGATGACCTTTTAGTATTGACCTTCAGAAACTGGGGTGAATTAGAGGAGGAACTTTTATGGTTATTGTAAACACTGTACCTCCGGGTTAGAAGTGTTTACACTTCTCGTAACTGATCCAAGTCTGAGGATCCTTGTTTTAGAACACCACCTGTAAGGGGGTTGGGCTGTTTACAAGTTTGCAGGTACCCTGACCTCAGAATACCCTGTTACTTTGTTTGTTTAAGAGTACTCCATGTTGGAACAGTTCTTGTGATTCTAAAACCCTGGACATGTGGCTCTTTATTTGAGCCCCCCACCTTGGTTACTGGATTTATAAACCTCCAACTGGAATTCTTGAACACACTTGGACCTATATCAGAGCTTTTGATCAGATCCAGCTCAGTCACGGACCCTTGCATGTCATTTGCATACATAATCATTGCATCATATTGACATTTGCCTATTTGTGTTTCAGGGTATCCATCTTCATTTGGTTTTGGTTTTGACCCCATCTTCAGTATTGACCCATATTCATCAGCATCTACTTCAGTTATCTGCACCAGCCAATCAGTGGCCCTTTCTTCAGTGTTATCATCAGCACCTGTCAGCATCATGGCTCCTAAAAAGAGTAACATCACCTATCACTTCTTCCAGCCCGAGCTATCTGACATCAGGAGGATTCAGACCCTGATCACTCCAGACCACATACCACTGTTTAGGGAACACCATGGAGATATACTTGATATGGTTATGGATCTGGACCCTTCACAGAGAAGCCTGATCCACACCTGCATTCAGTTTTATGATCCCCCATTGAGGTGCTTCACTTTTCAAGACTTTCAGTTGGGTCCCTTATTGGAAGAATACTCATCATTGGTTGGTCTGCCTATCAAGGGTGGAATCCCTTTCAACCCTGAGATGGTCTTTCCTGGTAATGGAGAAGTAGCAAGGGCCTTGCATCTGGAACCTGTCCTGATTGAGCAGCATATGACTTCTAAAGCTGGAATCCCTGGCTTCCATCTGGATTTCTTGATCTCTCAAGCTACCCTGAAAGCTTCTTTAGGAGAGTGGAAAGTTGTCTGTGCTTTATTGGCCTTGAGCATATATGGAATTGTATTGTTTGCAGATGAGCCTCGATTCATTAGCAAGAATGCAATCCATCTTTTCATCTTAAAGAACCCAGTGCCCACTTTATTGGGAGATCTCTATTATTCAGTGCATCAGAGGAATGAAAAGCAGAGGGGGAGACTAGTGAGGTGTTGTGCTCCATTGTTCCATACTTGGCTTCTCAGGCATCTACCCAGGACAGATGCATTCCTGAACCCTCATCAGCAGAGCAACTGGGCTAAGAGACTCACTGCTCTAACTTCAGCAGATATCAGATGGTGCACTCAAAGCACCAAGGGCAGAGATATCATCACCAGCTGTGGGCATTTTCCCAATGTGCCCCTAGTGGGAGTTAAGGGCAGTATTAATTGCAACCCTCTGTTGTTCAGAAGGCAACTGGGCTATGCACTGGTCCACACTCCTAAGGCTCAGGACTTGGTGGAGACTCTTTATTGTGAGAACAAGATTAATCTGGCTGTTGTTAGGCAGGCTGCCTGGGACTGGGATAATGTTCAAACCAAGGGAATCACCATTCTGGGGAAGTGCAACAATGTGGCATCAGCACAATATTATGAGTGGTCCCGTGCCAGGGCCCAATTCTCTGGAATGCCCTTTACCATAGAAGACATGCCTGAATCATCTTCAGTGCCACCTGCCACTGTCAGTTTAGAGGAGTTTGAGAGCTTGAAGGAAAGGAATGAGAAGATAACCCAGGCTTTGCAGAAGACCCTCCGGGAGAGGAGTGAGGGTATGAGGGAGATTGAAAGGTTGGAGAAGATGAGAGTAGAGCATCTGATTAAGATTGAGAAGTCTGGGGATTATATCAAAAAGTCTAAGGCTGGAGAACAAATTCTGAAGAATGCTTGCAAGGAAGCCCAGTTCCAGAAAGCAAGGACAGACTTGTATTTGAAGGAGAGCCAAGCCCGGTGGGTTAGGATCACCGAGGCTCGTACTCTAGAGGACAAGAGAGTTCAAGACAAGATGGAGCAACTGGAAGCTAATGCAAAAGAACAGCGAGAAGCCCTGGCAGCAGCCCAGAGGGAGATATCAGAGCTGAAGATCAAAGCTGGAGTGAAGAGGTCAAAGGACCAAGCTCAGCACAAGAAGCTCACTACAGCTGTTGCAACCCGGAATCTCCTCATCAGGAATCTCACGGAGCGTCCGGCTGATCCTGTGACCGAAGCACTTCTCCAGGAAGTTCGTGAGGATGAGTTTGGTCTTGGTGTTTGACCATTTGTTTGTTGTTGCTTTCTTTCCATGTACTTTTATTTTAATGTATTTTGACCCCTCTGAGGGCTTGTATTTGTAAACAAACTATGTACCATTGCTTTTTGTAATGTATGTTTGTGCTGGTTTGCTTCATCTGAGTTTTCTTCAAGCAACTTCAACAGCATCTTCAGGGGTCTGGAAGGGTCAAAACTGAGAGCCAAACCAGATACCTTGAGAACAAATAAGCATACTGCATTGCATGCTAACCCTTTGTTTGTTTTGTAGGTTTTTGTTTTATTGTTGCTAACCTCTGTTGTGATGCTCAGGAACTATTGCTAGGCGCCGGGTATTTCCCCTCAACCGTCCGCACCGTTATCCAACCCGAAACAACCTTCCGGGAATTCAAATGGATCAGGTACAGCAGGACCTTGCAGAGGTCAGGACTCAAATGGCAAATGAAAGATTGGAAATGAGGACACAGATAGCTCAGTTTATGGAAGTGATGAACAACATGGCTCAGAGCCAGGAAAGACTGAGGGCCATGGTGGAAAGGCAGAATCAAGAGGATCCACATATAGGGACTGCCGGCACCAGCAACAACGAAAGGGTCCAACCTCATGTCAATCCCCCTGTATTTGGGCCCCACCTCCATCCTGAGGTCAACATTCCTGCAAATGCTCAAGGGACTGCCACTGCAGCCAGGGTACTTCAAGAAGACCCCCAAGAGGACCAATTCACAGTAATGGGTGCTGGGGAGGAAGCTTATGATAGAAGGTTGGATGAGATAGCTGAGAAATTGAGGTCTTTAGAATCTCAAAACTCTTTGGGCTTCGACGTCATGGACATGGGCTTGGTAGACGGGGTCAGGATCCCCCATAAGTTCAAGCCTCCTTGCTTTGAAAAATACAACGGGACTTCATGCCCCCGGACTCATTTACAATCATTTCTGGGAAGGCTGAAGGCCTATACTATGGATGAGAAACTTTGGATGTTCTATTTCGAAGACAGCTTGACAGGAGCTTCAAGAGAATGGTACTCTCACTTGACAAGGGCAACTATTAGATGCTGGAAGGACCTGGCAGAGGCCTTCATCAGACAGTATCAGTACAACTTAGACATGGCACCCAACAGGACCCTCCTAATGGGAATGTCACGGTCTTCAAGGGAGAGTTTCCGAGAATATGCCCAGAGATGGAGGCAATTGGCTGCTGCTGTTCAGCCACCTATGTCTGAAAGGGAAATGGCAGACATGTTTATGAACACCCTTCAGGGAACTTATATTGACAGGCTAGCTGCCTTCTCATCTACCAGCTTTGCAGATGTTGTCATAGCCGGGGAGAGAATTGAAAGCCTATTAAAGATGGGTAAGATCTCAGACAATGGTGCAAGCTCATCCAGTAATGCAAGAAAGCCTTTTGCAGGCCCAAGAAGAACTGGTGAGGCTAATGCCATCCACACCAACAGGGGTAGGCCCCAATATGTTCACAGATCTGTAGCCGCAGTCACTATCCCTGCTCCAGCTCATCCACAACCTGTTTATCAACCTCCTCAGCAAAACTATCAGCATCAACCTCAGTATCAACAACAAAATCAGTATCCTCCAAGAAATTACAACAACAGCAACACCAACAGCAATAACCAGCAAAGGCCATTTCAACAGAGGCCATCTCAAGCTAATAGGGTAATCGATCCGATCCCTATGCCATATGCTACTTTGCTGCCACAACTCCTGAAACTCAACCTAGTTGAGCTAAGGACGCTGGCACCTCCAGATCCCAACAGTCTACCCAGGAACTATGACTCCAACGCTAGGTGTGCCTTTCATTCAAACGCACCTGGCCACAGTACAGAAAAGTGCAGAGCTCTGCATATGAAGGTACAAGACCTGGTAGACTCGAAGGCTTTGAATTTCGCACCACCTCCCAATGTCAATAAAAACCCGATGCCAAACCACGGTGGTCCTCGAATTAACGCTATTGAAGAAGACAAGCCGTCTTATTTAATAACCAGTGCGGGACAGATCCGGACACCGTTGGTAGAAATCAAGGCTCAGCTCTTGGAATGTCAAATGTTCCCAGGGTGTGAATTAGGGTGTGCCTACTGTAATATCTCAGTAAATGGGTGCGATAATCTGAGGAATGGCATAGATGGCCTTATTCAGAGTGGCCAACTTCAGATCACTACATCGTTTCCAACAAATCCAGCAATCCCATCAGCAACGGTTTCAGAACCTCCTACAACTGCAGCAACCATTGTTCCCGACAATTCTTCGGCTTCATCAACAAGTACTTCATCAATCTTCTCAAATGATCAGTTATCAACAATTTCTCCTGCTACAACTTCAGCTTCATTCCATTTTGAATCTCCTACAACAACAACATCCATTCTTCCGCCAATATCTCCTACAACTCCAGCAACAAATCATGAAGACGTCTCTACTGTCACCATATTTTATGATCCTGAAAACAACTCTGCCTACAATTCAGAAGGTGCTGCTCCCGCTAGAGCACCAGTGACAATTTATTACGATCCACAAACAATTACAGTCCCTTCAGCAGCAGCCATCAGTCCAGTTACTGTCACAGTGCCTGGACCGGTACCATATGAAAGCAATAGGGCCATCCCTTGGCACTATGGCTCTGACGTATACTGCGAAGGAAAGAGAATCACTCTTGAAACATCAACACCTGCACCACAAGTAGATAATGTGGGAGGAGGCGGAGGCTTCACTCGAAGCGGACGTCTCTTTGCTCCACCAATGCAAAGACCTACTGCCGAAGCAGAAGCTGCTGCCAAGGCAAAAGGAAAGAGCCCGGTGCAGGAAGATCAAGCTGTTAAAGAAGCTGTGAAAACACCATTCGATCAAGAAGTTGATGAGTTTATGAGGATCATCAAAAAGAGTGATTACAAAATTGTGGATCAGCTTCACCAGACGCCATCCAAGATCTCTATCCTTTCACTGCTTATGTGCTCCGAAGCCCATCGGAATGCACTACTCAAAGTCCTGCACGCAGCTTACGTGCCTGAAGAGATCACTGTCAATCAATTGGAAACCGTGGTTGGAAATGTTACTGCTAGCAATGGGCTAGGGTTCACCAATACTGACTTGACAGCGGATGGCCGCAACCACAACAAAGCCTTACACATCACTATGGAATGCAAAGGTGCTGTCCTTTCCCATGTGCTGGTAGACACGGGGTCATCCCTTAATGTCCTGCCTAAGAAGGCCCTAGTGAAGCTAGAATACGATGGATTGGCATTGAGACCCAACAACCTGGTGGTGAGAGCCTTTGATGGTTCAAAGAGATCGGTTCTGGGAGAGATTGAGTTGCCCATAACGATTGGCCCGCAGACCTTCAAAACTATTTTCTACGTGATGGATATACAGCCCGCCTACAGCTGTTTGTTGGGTAGACCCTGGATTCATGCCGCCGGCGCAATAACGTCTACCCTTCACCAAAAGTTAAAATTTGAGTGGGAAGGCCAAGTTGTTACAATCTGTGGGGAGGAGGATATATTTGTTAGCCACCTGGCTACTTATAAATACATTGAGATGGATGGGGAGATCCATGAAACAATGAGCCAAGGATTTGAAGCCTTGAATGTGAATGAAGCATCTGCTGTATCTGGGATCTCCATGTCATCTTACCAACAAGCCCGGAAGGTTGTTGAGGGAGGAAATGCCCAAGGCTGGGGCAAACTGCTATCGGTGGAGAAGAAAGAGAACAGATTTGGGTTGGGTTACAAACCAACCCAACAAGATCAAACAGCAGCTGCGAAAGAGCCCAACTTTGTGAGTGGGGGGATGCTTACCCCTGATGCTATCAATTGTCTGGAAGACGAGCTGGAAGAAGAACGCAACCTGGAAAGCTGGATTCGTCCAAAGATCCCGGGGAGCAGTGTCTCGAACTGGTCTTCCCAGGAAATTATAAGAGTTACTCATGCAGAGTAATTATTATTTCCTGTATTTTTATAAGCATGCATCAAAGTCTTGCATCTTGCCCAAGATGACAAGACTCATTTTGTAACCGGGCCATCTGTACTTTTTGTGCAAACAAGATCAATTAATGAAATATCAGACAGCTTTTTGCAAACGAGTCTTTTTCTTTTCCGTTCACTGTTTTTTCCATTTTTCTTTTTTGTACAAAAATAAATGGCGATGTTTTCAAAATGATAACTTTCATTTCACTTTTTCTAAAGCAAGATTAAAATTAATCACTAAAATGAACAAACTAAACCCTTGCAGAGAGTGCCCTCCTGACAGCACCGACAACAGCACGGCTATGACTTCGTATGACTTTGACAATCCAATCAATCAAGCTGATGAAGGGGTTGATGAAGAATATGAGCTTCCTGAAGAGCTAGCCAGGTTGTTAAGACAAGAGGAAAAGGTTATTACTCCTCACCAGGAGGAGGTTGAAGTGATCAATCTTGGTACAGATGAAGACGTGAAAGAAGTCAAGATCGGGGCCTGCCTGCAAGACTCAGTGAAAGGACAGCTGATTGACCTGCTTCGAGAATATGTGGACGTGTTCGCTTGGTCTTATCAAGATATGCCAGGGTTGGACACCGACATCGTCGTGCACAAGCTGCCTTTGAGAGAAGAGTGCCCACCAGTCAAACAGAAGTTGCGCCGTACTCGTCCAGACATGGCTATGAAAATCAAGGAAGAGGTACAAAAGCAATGGGACGCCGGGTTCCTTGCTGTAACTAGCTATCCGCCGTGGGTTGCTAATATAGTACCTGTGCCTAAGAAGGATGGTAAAGTAAGGATGTGTGTTGACTATCGGGACCTGAACAGAGCCAGCCCGAAAGATGATTTTCCATTACCTCACATTGACGTATTGGTGGATAATACGGCTCAGTTCTCGGTATTCTCCTTCATGGATGGATTTTCAGGATACAATCAGATCAAGATGTCACCTGAAGACATGGAGAAGACAACCTTCATCACACCCTGGGGCACGTTTTGCTACAAAGTGATGCCATTCGGACTGAAGAATGCTGGTGCAACGTATCAACGGGCTATGGTAACATTATTCCACGATATGATCCATAAAGAAATCGAATGTTATGTGGATGACATGATTGCCAAGTCCCTTACTGAAGAAGACCATCTGGTGAATCTGCTGAAGTTGTTCAAGCGTCTGAGGAAATACCAACTGAAGTTGAACCCCAACAAATGCACATTCGGGGTGCGATCCGGTAAGCTGCTGGGATTTATTGTAAGTGAGAAAGGGATTGAAGTTGACCCTGATAAAGTCAAAGCTATTCAAGAGATGCTTGCACCAAGGACTGAGAAAGAAGTTCGAGGGTTCTTAGGTCGATTGAACTACATCTCAAGGTTCATATCTCACCTTACAGCAACCTGTGAACCCTTGTTCAAGCTGTTGAGAAAAGAACAGACGGTCAGGTGGAACGAAGACTGCCAAAGGGCTTTTGACAAGATCAAGGAGTATTTACAAGAACCTCCAATCCTCATGCCGCCAGTTGAAGGAAGACCTCTGATAATGTACTTGACAGTATTAGAAGAGTCAATGGGGTGTGTGTTGGGCCAGCATGACGAGTCTGGTCGAAAAGAGTATGCAATATACTACCTAAGCAAAAAGTTTACCGACTGTGAACAACGTTATTCACTGCTCGAGAAAACTTGCTGTGCTTTAGCGTGGGCTGCTCGCCGACTAAGACAGTATATGTTGACCCACACTACTTTGTTGATCTCAAAGATGGACCCGGTTAAGTACATTTTCGAGAAGCCAGCTCTTACTGGACGGGTCGCAAGATGGCAGATGATTCTTACAGAATATGACATCCAGTACACCTCTCAGAAAGCCATCAAGGGCAGTGTACTATCTGAATATCTTGCTGAGCAACCCATTGATGACTACCAGCCTATGAGATTTGACTTCCCTGATGAAGACATCATGTTCATCAAAGCGAAAGATCATGAAGAGCCTATTCACACTGAAGGGCCTGACCCGGGAGAAGAATGGACTATGATGTTTGATGGGGCTGTTAACATGAATGGTCGTGGCGTTGGTGCAGTACTCATTACACCTAAAGGGGTTCACATGCCTTTCTCGGCAAAACTCACTTTCAGCTGCACTAACAACGAAGCTGAGTACGAAGCTTGCATTATGGGTCTTGAGGAAGCCATTGACCTCAGGATCAAGACATTGACTGTATTCGGAGATTCAGCTTTGGTAATCAATCAGACCAATGGCAAATGGTACACACACCAGGATCATCTGATACCTTACAGGGATTATACAAGGAGGTTATTGACTTTCTTCACAACGGTCAAGCTTGAGTATATCCCTCGGGACGAGAATCAGTTCGCAGATGCTCTTGCTACCATTTCATCCATGATCAAAGTTCAGACTGCCAACTTTGTACCTCAGATTTCAGTGTCCAGACTTGATAGACCAGCATATGTGTTTGCAGCAGATGTTGTAAAAGATGACAAGCCTTGGTTCCATGACATTAAGCGCTTCTTGGAGGATCAAATATACCCACCTGGGGCATCTTCCAATGATAAGAAGACTTTGAGAAGGCTTGCCGGTAGTTTCTTTCTGAACACTGATGGGTCTTTATACAAAAGGAACTTTGATATGGTACTCCTCAGATGTGTTGATAAGACAGAAGCAGATTTGTTGATGCATGAAGTGCATGAAGGATCCTTTGGTACCCACGCTGGGGGACATGCCATGGCTAAGAAGTTGTTAAGATCAGGCTATTACTGGATCACAATGGATGCGGACTGTTGTGCTTATGCCAGAAAATGCCATAAATGCCAGATTTATGCGGATAAAGTGCATGTACCTCCCAATCCTTTGAACATCATGTCTTCACCATGGCCCTTTTCCATGTGGGGCATTGATATGATTGGCAAGATTGAGCCAGCTGCTTCAAATGGCCACAGATTCATCCTGGTCGCCATCGACTATTTCACCAAGTGGGTTGAAGCAGCCTCATATGCAAATGTTACAAGACAAGTGGTAGCCAGATTTCTGAAAAGAGACATCATCTGTCGATACGGAGTGCCCGAGCGAATCATTACTGATAATGGTTCCAACTTGAACAACAAAATGATGGCTGAGTTATGCCGGGACTTCAAGATCCAACATCACAATTCTTCTCCTTACAGGCCAAAGATGAATGGCGCTGTTGAGGCAGCCAATAAGAATATCAAGAAGATTGTGCAGAAGATGGTAGTCACCTACAAAGACTGGCATGAAATGCTACCGTTTGCCTTGCATGGGTACCGCACGTCAATCAGGACATCCACTGGGGCAACACCGTATCAGCTTGTGTATGGTATGGAAGCAGTCCTACCGGTTGAAGTTGAATTACCCTCTCTACGGGTACTGATGGATGTTAAACTGAGTGAAGCAGAATGGGTTAGGTCCCGATATGAACAGCTGAGTCTGATTGAAGAGAAAAGATTGGCTGCAATTTGTCATGGGCAGTTGTATCAGAAAAGAATGAAGAAAGCTTTCGATCAGAAAGTCAGGCACCGAGAGTACCAAGTAGGAGATCTTGTGCTGAAGAGAATCCTCCCTCCTCATACAGACCACAGGGGCAAATGGACTCCAAATTATGAAGGGCCATTCGTGGTAAAGAAAGTTTTCTCTGGTGGAGCACTGATGCTCAGCACCATGGATGGTGAAGATTTCCCGTCCCCTGTGAATTCAGATGCAGTTAAAAAATACTTCGCATAAAATAACCCGCTGGACACAAAAACAGAATGTAAGTCCAGGCAAAAATAGGGCATCCCGGCGAGTCAAAAACAGAATAAAAAGACTCGGGCAAAAATAAGGGAAATAAATAAAAAAATGTACACCCGCTGAGTTGAAAAGCCGCATTGGAAAACTCAGGCAAAAATGGGTATCCCGATGGATTGAAAACCCGAAAGGGCGATCCATGCAAAATAAGGGAATAAGCGAACAACTGCATTCTGAATTCGTCTGTATCGTTCACAACTTGGTAAGCTTCGAAAGGATCAAGCTTCAATCAGAATCAACTTTCTCCAGAAAGCAAGACGAGAAGAAAGTCAAAAGTCATACGAGTCATAGCAGAAGAGGAAGCCCCTCAAAGCGTCGTCAACATTGCCAGCACTTTGTTTCTCAATTTGTAACAGTCTCTTCATTTTAGGAGATTTGTTTCTTTGGCTGTATCTCGCCAATTCAGGGCATTTGAATTAATAAAATCAGATTTTCAGTCATGTTTCGTTTTGTACATTCTATTTGCAAAAAATGTTTGATGTCTTAAAAGAAAAAAACTGATTGCATAAATACAGATGCTTTTCTTCTAAAAATACATGCTTACAGGGAATATACTTACTCTCAAGAATGCTTAACTCCTATGACGGAATCCAGTAAAGGATACCTCGGGACCATTTGTACGTTTCCTTGTCTCTGCAGGATTGCAGGTATCCAGAACGCAACTTGGGGCATGAAAGCTTCATCCTCAGCAAGCTGGCAGATCATTATCAATTCGGTCTATCTTCCACGTGGCACGGAGGGTGCCCATTTCCCCAGCGAAGTTGCCAAATCTATATCAACACTCAATTTTAGCACTTGAAGTGCCCTTTCCCCAGCTGAGTTGCCTTTCATGACTCCTCCCAGATGAGTTGGCCACTTATTACTTATCATCATCAAAATGGGCAGGTATCACAGAAGATGCCCATATCCCCGGCTGAGTCAAGAAGTCATCGTAACAGAATTTCTAGGGAGGTCTTTCAGTGATGCCTCTCTCTCTCCCCAGCCGAGTTGTCATCTCGCTCTCAGCCGAGTATGAGAATCAGGGAATCATCTCCCCACAGAATCATCAGCCTCTATTCAGAAGAGCAACGCATGAAGGAATCACAACAGAGTAGAGAAAGCTTCTACAAACCCCAGCTGGGTCCCATATTACAAGGATATGTCAATCAGTGACCTATATCCCCAAGTGGATACATATCTCCAGGTCTATCAATGATCTCATCCCCAGCTGGGATGTCCATTTCAAGCAGATCGTCCAGAGATCTTCGCAACAACGGGATCCGAGTCCCGGTTCGGTATCTTTGCACAATCATGGCATTTGCATCATACTATCCCCTCAAAGCGTAGCATTCCGTCTAAAACGGAGCATTACGGCAAAAATCAAACGCATAGCATAATCATAAGCCATGTTTTGAATCAAACACTTGTGAGTAATAACCATTCATCAGAATACAGAACACTTTCCCCAAAATCCCCACCAGGGTCCCCCGCAAAAGCAGTTGCCTCGCAATTCACAAACACCAGTATATACTCCTTTTGGCACCCGTCCGTGCCATCTTTCCCCAGTAAAGTCACCTGAACACTTTCCCAAACAAAATCACCCGTATTACAGGTACTGCCTGACACCCGTCCGTGTCAAATCACCAGCAGAAAGCCAAAGACATCCCCTTTGCACTCACATATACCTATATACACTTTCTTGACACCCGTCCGTGTCATATCCCCAGCGCGGTCGCCTACACTTTGTATATCAGATACTTGTTCATATCACACTCTTCTCCTTTTGACACTCGTCCATGTCACTCTCCCCAGCAGCTAAACACTCATCTATACACCACTCACACTTATACAGGTACTCGTCCGTATCTTGTATACACCATATATATCCCCACAGATTCGGCATTAGTCCTTGTTCTTTGTTAACCAGTTGGTACTCGTCCGTACCAACATCTCAGAGCATGCGTCTAGCGTTTGTTTCTACATGATACTCGTCCGTATCATAGTCTTAAGGATGCTCGTCCGCATCTTTAATCCATACACTGTGTCAAACACATACGTCTCTTCGAATATAGATACTCGTCTGTGTCTACTATTCCCCGGAGAGTCCTTTCAGATGCAACACTCGTCCGTGTTCTTTGTTAACCAGTTGATACTCGTCCGTATCATCATCTTTGAACACGTGTCAGTATTTGTTTCTACCCGATACTCGTCCGTATCGTAGTCTTAAGGATGCTCGTCCGCATCTTTAATCTGTACACAACATCTAAACACTTATACCTTTTATCTCTTGGATGTAAACACTCGTCCGTGTTTACTACATCCCCAGTAGATCGCCAACAAAGCAAATTTTTTCTTTTTTATCTAACACTCGTCCTGTGTTATGATAACCCTGAGAGCAGCCGTACCCTGCTAGGTGGTCGTCCTCCACCTCTTGATGGTCGTCCTCCATCATGCTCATCCGATGGCCGTCCCCATCGTTGATATTTAGCAGCCGTCCCCTGCTAGGTGGTCGTCCTCCACCTCTTGATGATCGTCCTTCATCAATTTTATCCAATGGCCGTCCCCATTGTTGATTTTTGTTTATCTGACATTCGTCCTATGTCATGATAAACCTTGAGAGCAGCCGTACCCTGCTGAGTGGTCGTCCTCCACTTCTTGATGGTCGTCCTCCATCATGCTCATCCGATGGCCGTCCCCATCGTTGTTATTTCCGGCAGCCGTACCCTGCCAGGTGGTCGTCCTCCACCTTTGATGGCCGTCCCCATCATATTTCTTTTATTCCCAACAGAGCAGCCGTCCCCTGCTAGGTGATCGTCCTTCACCTTTGATGGCCGTACCCCATCATCTGTTTATTCCATTTATTCTTTAACCCGATGGCCGTCCCCGTCATGGTCCTTTTTTCCTTTTCAGCCCGATGGCCGTCCCCATCGTTGGTTATTTTGCTTTATGAACTTGATGGCCGTCCCCGTCATGTTTCATTAATTCCCAGAGAATCTTACAACTTTATCTTGATGGCCGTCCCCATCATAATTTTATTTTTCCCCAGCTAGTCGGTCGTCCCCGTCTTAGCTTTACCTTTTATCCCCAGCATGTCGGCCGTCCCCGTCATTGTTTTATTTCCTACACTTTCCCAGCATGTCGGCCGTCCCCGTCATTGCTCTTTACCCAGCAGTCGTCCTCTGCTCGACGGTCGTCCTCCGTCGCCCACTTTACAATATACTTTATTTTCCTTTACAATCTATATCCCTTTTCTTCTTCATTCTGTGAGTGCAAATTTTGGACTGTCTTTGGTATTCAACCACAAGTTATCTTGTTGGCCTGTTAAGCCGTTGCTTACAGCCTGCACAGCTAACTCATGATTGAATAGGGGCAGCTGTAAACACCCCAAATTTGCCCTCACCCATTCACACCATGGCTTGTGATCATTTCATATGCATAAACACAATCATATCATCTCATATCTCATTCTTGATTCACTGCATAGTTTCTAAGTCATCTGCACCTAGGGTTTGTGATCTGAGCAATCCAAGAGCCTCTTGAGCCACTCCAAAGGCTACCAATCACTTCAAAGGGGTCCATGTGTGTTCTTATATCATGTTACATCTTTTCAAAGTCAAGATGTCAAAAGAATCACAAGAACTGAGGTTTGAATGGATGCAGGGCCAGGTTTGACTGCACAGTTGACCTAGAATTAGGGTTTTGGTTTCAAAGGCCATAACTCCAAATTTTTGGGTCATTCTTGTTTCCATTGGTCTCTATAGGGTATAGGGAGTATGCATATCAATTTTCATGAAGAAATTCCATGGGGAAGTCATCTGATCAAGGGTTGACTTTTCAGACAAGTCAGTGTAAAATCAGGGCATCTGAGGCCCCCAATGGCCCAACCAATGGGTGATCTTCATCATTTTGAGTGTATATGATCTTTATTTGATCATGAAAGAAGGTTGAAGTTCATAAAAATCAAGAATTTGGAGTTTTTGCAAATGTTGACTTTTTGGGCATAGTTGACTTTTCAAGAATGCTTCATTTTAGGTCATTTTTCAAGCCTTGATTCTTGGTCCAAAAATGCTTCAAATGGAAAAACTTTGGCCATGAAAGTTGTAGATCTCATCTTTCCCTTTTCAAAAAGTACAAGAACATGATCAAATTCTTCTTGGATCAAAAGTTATGGTGTGACAAAGCTAGCAAAAATCACTTATTTTCAAGATATGCACCAAGTGTGAAAATTGCAAAATCATGTACCAAGGCAAATTGCAACTTCTAATTGGCATCAAACCATCACATAAACATCATGTAAGTCTTAAAGTTCAGAATGGATTAGGCATTGCTCATGTTTCATGGCTTATGTAACAAGATTTTTCCATGTGAACCAAAGTATGCCAACTTGCAAAATCATCATGATCACTTCACCCACTTGATGCATTGGATGCTGCACTTTGGCTAGCCTCTCACCTCATCTTGCTGCACCAGAACCAGCCCTTGTACTAGCCTAGAGGCTGCCCATACTTTCTCTTACACAAGAGTTGACAAATTGCAAAAGTGGCCTTACCAATCAAAAAAGCACATGTCTTGTCATCTGACCAATGAGAGAGGTTTATGTGGACAAAGAGCAAGCCATTTCATACATGAAGCAAGGCTGAAACTCTATCAAAACATATACACAAAAACACACCCCAGCTGCATTTGGTTTCGAATCTCTCTGCCCAGCCATAAAACATCCAAACCATTTCCACACTTCAACTCACCATACTTCATAGACCTCAAACCACCAAGAACCAGGCCTGAAACAAGCAAGAACACCCCATTGCCATTTCTCACCTCAACTTGCAGTTTCATTCGAAACTCTCTCCATAGCTCACAAACATACAAACAAACACCACAGACCTTCTCCATTCACCATCTGGATCACAAAGAACCATTCACAATGACCTGAAGCTGCCTGAAACTCCATTGCCATTTTCAACTGAGTTGAAGCAGGAGCTGTCTAAACTCATCAACCAGCCAGCATAAATTCCTCTTGAGCATTCAAACATCATCTGGGGATCAAGTGGAGTAGATTGCACTAAAGGAAGTGGCCAGAAAGTCATCAGAGTGAAAGCTTCGAATCTCAGGTAGCCTGAAAATTATTTTTCCAGAAATCGTTTTTCATGTTATAAACTTGTTCTCTATGCTTCACTGAGTATCCTGGTGCTTTTGGTTTTTGAAATGGTGTTGAAATGAGAGTTTAATTGCTCTCTGAAGCTTGCGTGCCCTAATTCTTATTTGCTTCGATTCAGCCTTGTTAGGAAATATAAATGTGTTTTGATTAGGGGGTTTGGTTCGTGAGTGAGTGGGGATCATTTCCCAGTTCTTAGATTTCGTTTTAGTTAGGTTTTTGGAGTTTTGGGGATTCTCAGGGGAGATGCTGGCCGGAGAAGACGACCGGAGGTCTTCTCCGGCCACCTGAAAGTGATTTGTGCCCTAATTACAGTCATTAAGCCAGTTTGAATTTGGACCGTGGATTGCCTTTGACTGTTTGACCTCCCGCGCGTGTGGATGGACCAGATTGATCATTAGAAACCCTAAGTGTGTTTAATTAATTCATAATTAGGTTTAGCCCAGTTTGAACGTGGGCCACAAGATCTGGCGCGTAGTCAATGACCCCAAGCCCAGAATCAATCTCAGCCTTCCATTTGGTTGACTTCTCCTTTTATTTGTTTTTATTTTTCATTTATTTCATTTAACTTGCACAATTTATTTAAAATAGTAAAAAATGTGTAAAAATTATGAAACTTTTTCTCATGAGTTTTATTAATTTTTATGACACAAAAAACATTTTATTTTTATTTTTATCATTAAAAAAGTATTTTAAAATATTTAAAAGATTATTTTTAATTGATTAATGGAAATTAATTTATTAAAAATACTTTTAAGTATCTAAAAATCACCAAAAAATTCATGAAATGTTCTAAGACATTTAGAAACATTGTCCAACCTTCAAACCAAATTTCTTTTTTGATCTTGATGCATTTTGAGAATTTTCCATTGAATTAAATCATTTTTTGTGCATTATTTTGATCCTAAGTTCAAAAAATCATTTCTGCCTATCTAGGAAGAGTTGGACATTGATTCTTCTTGCATTGCATTGTGTTTAGCATGTAGTTTCTAGGATAAAATGGTCATGATTTGATCTTGCATTTTTCATTTGTTTGTCATTTTTCTTGTTTGGAAACCCTAAAAACCCTAATAACTTAGAAAAATCATAACTTAAGATTGGTTAAGAGTTGAGACCTCCCCTTTGGACCTTGGTTTAGTATAGGTTTAGGTTTTCTTTGGGTGGCATTTTCCATTTTTTATCTTAGGGTTTGCTTCTGTTTTTGACTTTTGTTTGATGTTTGATTCATAAACCCTAATTTGGGCCTTCATTTGCATCCTTCTTGCATTCTCTTGCATAACATGACTTGCCATGACATTTCAAGCATCCATTTGATTCATTTGACATCATAAGACATATAGAAAGCATGTTTGATCATTGCATCATGTATTTGCCATGTTGTATGCCATGTGCACTTCATAACTTTTCATGTATGTCCATGCTTCTTAACATGCATCATTTGCATCCATGATCTTGTATGAACATCTCCATGCCTTGCCTCATGTTTGTGGCATCTCATAGCATCATTATCATCATCAACATGCTTCTGGTTTTGTTGCTCATCATGTCATCTCATCCCATTTGGCATTGCATTGCATTTCTTTCTAACATTTCAGGTGGTAAGTAAACTTGAGAAGTGAATTTGCCTTCACTTCTCATAACCTTTCCTTTCCTCTCTCTTGCATCCATTGCTGCATTTTTGTTTGTGTTTGAGATTGAGCTTGCTCCTTCTTTCTCTCCTTACTTTCTTTCTTCAAGTGACTTGACTTCTTGAATGAAGCAAGTCACTTTGCTTCTCCTGATCTTGTTCATCTGCTTCCTGGTGGCTCCTTTGAAGATTGTTCTTGTCAAACCTCACAAACCTTAGGAACAACCAAGCATGACAATGAATTAGGGTTTTGATTAGTCTCCCCTCTTAGTTTTACCTTTGTGTCTCTTTTGAGTCTTCTCTTCTCATCTCATAATCAGGGACTAAACCCTAAAGGCTTTAAGGCTTTGTGATTAGGCTTATGCCTGCATCCTTCTATTAGGATGGAGTGTATAACTTTAATCCTAAGTGTTAAACCCTTAATGTGTTTAAATCTCTTAATCAATCCATCTTAATAATCATCAAGACATCACACTTGTAACTTGGGCCTTGCATTAGGGTTCTAATTCTTCCTTAAGTGGTTAAGAAGGACTAACCCTAGTGTTAATGGACAAGTCCCCCTCAAGTTGTCTTACAAATCATAAAATTCACTTCATCATCTTATCATTAACTAAAATCCACTTAATAAAGGCTTTGTTTTGTCATGAGTTTAATCCCTAATCATGGATTAAGTTGAGGAGCTTTCCTCAGCTTAAACATTCTCATCTATTATCCTTCTATTAGGATGGTGTAATGAGTCTGTTTAATCCTTGATTATGGCTTAATCTCATTACTCAACACTAAACAAAAACACCGAAAACATCTAAATAATCACAAGTAGGTTAATGATCTTAATCCTACATCAAAGGTGATTAAGTGTGAGAATCTGACTTCACACTTAAGGTACTCTCATTACCCCTAATCAGAGGGAAGATGTGATGAGTTTACTAAATCCATTGGTTTAGGCTTAAGCTCATTAACTTATGACAAACTTTCAAAAGCAATAAAAGACTGAAAACTCAAAAACAAGCAATAATCGCCTCCTCCGGGATTCTTTTCTCATCTCATTCACTCACAA
Organism: Lathyrus aphaca; assembly: GCA_963966055.1. Classification (NCBI taxonomy): domain Eukaryota; kingdom Viridiplantae; phylum Streptophyta; class Magnoliopsida; order Fabales; family Fabaceae; genus Lathyrus; species Lathyrus aphaca. The sequence continues at coordinate 319,548,764 of OZ014525.1, forward strand.
ACGAGAACTTGCTTCTTCTGTCTAATGCAAGACAGTAAGCACCTGGGCCAGACAGGTCATACACTTGAGCATAGGCAAGTAAGCAGTTCACAAGTCAATTCACCTTTCAGTCTCTTTGGGTCGAACTACGGTGTTCTGACTTCCTCATTGCACGAGAGGATACGTAGGCATAACTTAACAGTTATCGAACAAAAGTCTCTGTATATCCCCCCTCTTTCAGCTTCATTCTTTAGCCTCATGATCTTGAGCATCTTATCCCTGTTCCTACACTGACATTGTATATTTATCACATCTCATTTTCTTTTGCACTGACACCTGTACATTCTTTTCCAGCTCTTTTGCACACAAAATTGCACTGACACTACCCCTTTAAAACACAAATCTTCTAAGCGTGGATCCCGTCGAGTACGACGGACAATCTGGGTGCTAATACCTTCCCAGGTTGTAACCAACCCCCTTTCTCAGTCTCTCTGGTTCGCAAACCGTCTTATCCATATCTTTCTAGGTCTATGCAGCATTGCCTTTCCTCCGGGATAAAAATGCCTAGCTGGCGACTCTATTCTTCTCCAGTGAGTTCACGGCTGTGTGTTCTCACTGTTCCCTTTCGCCGACCGTTCGCGTCTGTACCCCTTTTGACCCGGTGTCACTTGGCGGGAGCGACACAATGTTAACATTATTTTCCATACTATGTTCACTTCGCTCTTTGTGGTAATTCTCTCAGTTCCAAACTTAATCCATCTTACTAGAGTTCTCTTGAATCCTAGGTGCTTACTCTAACACTTAACACAACATCTTTCGGTCTGTATCACAACACTAATTATTACTAAATAAAATTCCCTCTTTCTTCGACACGATGTTTTATATTGTTCCTTGGGTGATTTATCATTTTCGAATTAATCTCTTACTGAATACAACATCCTGATGCATTCTACTAAACTTTGTCTTTTCCGTCATAACTGGTTATACAAAACAAATCTTCTACTCTTCATCCAGGGTATACTTGTCTTATTTGAAATGTGTAATCACATTCTTGTGTTTCTCTTCACGCTTCACTACTACTCTAGGTTTCCATAAGAAAACAATCATTCTCAACTTGTAACTTCTATCCATCCGTAAGGTATTATCCGAAAATATTCCTTGAAGTACTCTCGTTCATCTAAGACTCCATAATGACCTTAGAATTGAAACACTAACAATTATCTCACTCTCGGACCTTACCTTATACATTTCACAAAACCTCTTCTCATTTCATGGAATGGGATTTCTTAAAACTCTTGTCCATACCAGTGGTTAATCCAGATCTACGAGTAAATTTACATATCCTTCGATACCTTGACCACTTATCCTATAGAGATCCTTAACTTTCAGACTCTATCCATTCCAAAGGACTGCTTTAACAACACATTACTATGCAAATTCATGTTACAGGAAGTACAACTTCTACAAAGACTTCAACCGAGCTGACCAAAACTCCCTATCTGCTAACTCTTGGCTTAAGCCTACTCTCACAACACAAGTTCAGACATTAATATCTGAATAATGATTAAAATATGAATAAGGTAAATTAAGAAGTAAACATTTGTAAAAGACACAAGCAATTGCTAACCCAGTTTGGTGCAAACACACCTACATTTGGAGGCTACCAAGCCAGGAAGGAAATCCACTAATCAAAATTAGTTTGAAGATTCATAGTAAACAATCTCCAATTTACAATCTTCTCACCTAATCTCTACTTGGGTTATTTCTATCTAAGACACTCTTAGATAATAGACACCTCTAACTCCCCATCAATCACAAGCAATGATAATAACAAAAAATTCAAAAGAGAAGAACATTCTTCAAAGACAATATATACTTGATCTTTCTTAAAAGCTTCAATCAAGAACAATACATTCTTGCCTAAAAGTTTTAGAGTGAACAACTTACAACTCAATAAAACTCAGTCCAATCCAAACATCTAGGTGATGTGTGAATGACTCACAAATAACAAAACAAAAGACACAACCCTAATTCTTGAACACAACTTTTAATCTCTTTCTCTCTATCTTGTAATTAGGGTTAACACCTCTTTAAAAACATGTGGATCTTCATGGGCTTGAAATATGGAAACAGACAGATTTGATCTTCAAATCTTCTTTAAACAAAAAGCATGAAAAAAGAAACAACTGATTCTTCCAAAAATGTGATAGTCTGCTCTAATATTATCACCAACAATTTTCCAGCCAATCACTCAACATAAACACACAAAAGATTGTGAAAAAAACCACGCAGTAGATAAACCATAACATTGTGAACAAAAAAAAACACGCATCAGACTACTACAACAACACATAAAACACCTGCATAATTCTTAACACACATGTCAAGACATTAGTCATAACATTAAGAGGTAATAACTTGTTTTACCAAAATTTCTACCAATCCACAGAACTAACAAAACACAAGACAATTGTCAGGAAACAACTATCAATTTATGATAAAAAATTTTGTACCCTTACTGATATTAATTTCATAATATCTATGCTACATTGTTACTAATATTTCATATGAACCATTTTCAAGCACAAATCCACCTTCATTTTCCACATCTCTCATGTTGGGCATATGTGGAAAACTACTCTAAGGCTTTTCCATGTGGGTGCTCGATCAACCCGCTCATAGGGAATCAGGCGATTGAGTTGTTCTGAGTTATTATTGAATGCATCGTGCCAAATGATATTTGTTTTAAGTCATACATCAATCACACCGAGACACGACCCTTGGAAGTGATATCCTTGTAACACCCTGAATTTTATTTAAATATTTTATTGAGAATGTTGTGTTGTGGTGTGTGAAGAATAATATATATTATCGAATATAATTGTGATTGAAAATTATATTGTGGTGGATAATCGTATTATTAAGTGATAAATAAAATAAGTTGAATAAGAGATAAGGACAAGGTGGTCAATTGGTAAAAGTAGTAAGGGTAAAAGTGGAAGATCATAAGTTGGGTCTTAGGGGTTATGTTGGAAATAAGGAAAAAGGGAAAACATAATTGTGTTAGAGAGAACAAGAACGATCGTGAAAGTTGTGAAGAAGAGAATAAGAGGAAATTGCTTATTCGTGAAGAAGAGTTAGCGAAGAAGAAGAAGAATTTCTCAACGAAACCTAAGGTAAGGGTGAGTTTCTTCCATCTTAAGGGTTTTATAATGGGGATTGGGTAGGTTGAGGATTAGGGATTGGTGTTGGGATGAATTTGGGGAAAATCATATTGATCTGTTGTTGAATGGTATTGTTAGTTGATAATTGGTGTTAGTTAGATGATTAGATGTAATATTCGGTGAATTTTGGTTGTTAATTGGTGATTTATTGGGAAGAATTCGTAGCAGGTTTAAGGTGCTGAGCGCAGAGTGCGATTCATGAAATCACAGAACTTGCTTAGCAATCTAGAGCTTGCTTAGAGAGCAGAGTCAGGGAGTTCAGCGCTTAGCGAGCTATGACCCTCGTTTAGCGAGCCCTAGAGCGTGAAAAATTAAATTTTAATTCAAAAAAATTAATGAAAATTATTTAATTGCTTAGGAATTGACATGGGGTAGCTGGAAGTGGTGAATGAAGGCTTATACACAAAACTGTAGGGACAATTAGGGTAATTTGGCTAAACATAATCTATATGTTCATTGACATTGATGTTGTTGTCGTGATGAGTAGTGTTGTGTTAATATGTTTCATATGTTTATTAATGATATATGAGTAAGTGATATGTTGCAATATATATTGTGTTACGTTGTTGTAGTATGAGTTGAATTATATGATTAAATGTTATGAAATGCATGACAATCATGATGATGCTGATTAGTAGTATATTGATAGATGTTGCAATATGTGGATGTTGTTGTTGATGTTGCATGATGTAGTTATTATGAGTATGCATGTATGTTAGTGATGTTGCATGACTTGTTGCATAGTTGTATAACATACCAATGTGGGTTATGTCGTTGTTGGGATGTTGGTGCGGTAATGAAACAGGGATCATACGTGACCATGAAATAGGGGTCGAGGGTGTGATCATGAGATAGGGATCATACTGGACCATGAAAGAGGGGTCGAGAGTTCCGACGGAACTGGATCTTGAAATAGAGATCGGATATGGTACCGCATGCAAAGAGTCAAGTAGAGTCTCATCACATGATTGTTGTTGTTTTTGTTGTTGTTGTTAAATATGATGTTTTGATAGTATATAATATTGTTGTGTATGTTGTTGTGGTATGTGATAGTTGTTGTCGTATGCGATGGTTAAATAGTTGTTGTCGAGAAGTGGTGTATTGTTTTCCGATACTTGCTTAATTTCTATTATATTATTCCTTGTGATGTAAGTATCTCACCCCTTCTGTTTGATTGTTACCCCTATGTTGGTAACATGCAGGTGAGCAGGATAAGTCAAGTGGAGGTCAGTGAATTCAAAGTACTTCACGTCTTTAGGGTGTCGGCTCTGATACGTCGCTTTGGGAGTCGCGACGAAGTTACTGTTATTTGTTATTTCTTTTTAAAAAACATTTTTTTTTTGTATTTGAAATTGTTGAATGTTGATTTAAAGATAATTCCGCTGCATGTTGAACACTTACTTTCGAAAACGTATCATTGAGACATTTATGGTGTTTTGTAGTTGATTGTGACACTCGAATATAAAGTTGAAAATTTTACTTTGATTTTTATTAATATTCTCGTGGGGTAATTCGGGTGTTACAATCCTTATACTCTAGATGAATGGCATGCGGGTCTCGACTTATGTACCAACATCTACCTAAGCGAGTCCTATAGAAATTCGATTATATGCAGGGTATACCTAGAGACCCCATTGTTGTTGCTCCTTCCATTGTCCTCCACAAAGATGTTTATGAGATATTTGTGGAGTACGATGATCATCTGGTCCTAGAGGATGTATGTTGTATACAAACTCCTCATCCATGGAGTATGGTATATGACTGCAGCCAAGGGTTTTATAGAATGTCACATCCTTACATAACACCTGATGAAAAATGAGATCCCTCTAGGCTAGCTCATTAGGAGTTACTAAAAGAGAAGCAGTTTTGCAAAATGTATTAGCTATAGCGACCTAGTCTGCGACTCGACTCAATACTTTCTTCAATGATAGTTTTCAAAAATCGTGAAACAACAATTTTAAGACGTTTCGAACTACCATAAATACCGAAGAAATTATTGGTACTTTTGTGTCTTTTGTCTCTGATAAACCATTCGAGTTTGACAAAATTCACTTTAAATAAAGACAACAAAAAATGTGATTTTTCTTAACCTTGAAAATGGTTGCCAACATTCTGACTGAGGACATTCCTGATGCTCCTTTTAGATCAATCGCAAAAACTAACGAAAATAAATATATGGTTCGGATGGAACTATTAATTAGACTACATTAGATTTTGGTGCTACACAGATTAAAGAAAAAAATTTAAAGCTTAGGAAAAAAAATTCTCTATGGAAAGAGAATGATGATCTATGCAAAAATTTATGAATGGAATCACCGATATTCTATATGATTATTACAGTAACTGCGAGACTGCAAAACAAGTTTGGGAAGCTTTGAAATAGAAGTATGATACTGAAGAGGTTGGAGCAAAGAAGTATGTTTTCTAACTTGATTAACATAGGTTTCATTCTAAAATTAAATGACAATGACATATAAAAATATGAATATTACAGTCAAGCTAAAATAACTAAGACTTTTAATAAGTTAGTAATTAGAGATTATGATCTCTTAGGTCTTATACACTCTAACATATGTGAATTAGATGACACTTTAACTAGAAATAGTAAACATCATTTCATCACTTTATTGATGATTTTTCTGATTATACTTATGTATATCTAATGAAGAATAACTTGAAGTGTTTGACATGTTTAAAATTTACGTGAATGAAATTAAAAAACAATTCAGTAAGAAGATTAAGAAACTTCTTAGTGATAGGGGAACTAAATGATTCAAGTTTATTCAATAAATTATAAATAACATATAATTGTACATGAAATGACTGCAACATATTCTCTTAAAATGAATGGTAAAGTAGAAAGAAAGAATAAAACTCTTACTAAAATGGTCGTTGCTACTATGTTGAATTATGGTGTTGCATCTCACTAGTGGGAGAAATTTTATTGATTTTTTCTATATATTTAAGGGATTTCCCAAGTCTAATAAGAACTGTCCTTATGAAATATTGAAGAAAAGATAATCAAACTTGTATTACTTTAAAACTTGAGGCTATTTGGACTTTGTCAGGATTATGGATCCTAATCGTGTTAAAATCGCTAGTATAACCTATGCATGTGTATTAATTGGGTATGAATCAAGTAATAATACATATAGGTTTTATATCCTAAATGCCAAAGTGATTATAGAATCAAATGCTATTATATTCTATGAAGACAAATCTCCTTTCAAATTGATAAATAGTGGTGGAACTGAATAAAATCACAATCCTGTGGTCAGAAGCACTGAAAGCAACAACAAAGTAAAAACATAACTTCAATGAAGTAAAAGAGTAAGAGTTTCTAAAGACTATAGCCCTGATTATACGACCTATATAGTAGAAAAATATCCAACAAATATTCAAGAAGCCTTTTCATCTCTGGATGTAGATTTATGACGAGAAGTTATTAAGATGAGATAAATTCTCTAGAATCTAACCGGACTTTGTACTTAGTAGACTTGCCTCCTAGTTGCAAACCAATCAGTTGTAAATGAGTTTTGGAAAAGAAACTAAAATCTAATGGAACAGTTGATAAGTTCAACGATCAGAATGTAGCCAAATGTTTTAGGCAAAAATAGAGTATTGAGTTTTTTTTATATTTTTTCTCCAATTACTAGAATTATATCCATGTACTAATCTCAATTACTTCTATTTATAATTTAATAGTACACTAGTTGGATGTTAAAATAAAAATTTTAAACGGTGAATTAGAAGAAGAAATCTATATGGACCAACCAGAAGGGTTTGTGATTCATGGGAAAGAAAACAAGGTTTGTAAGTTAGATAAGTCTTTGTATGGTTTAAACCAAGGTCCAAAGTAAACATGCAAAGTTTGATAACTTAATGAGATCAAATAGGTACAAAGTGAATGAAAGTGACAAATGCATTTATTACAAATCTGAAAAAGGCATTTGCACTATCATATGTCTTTATGTAGACAATTTACTCATATTTTGATCAAATCTTCATGTTGTTAATGATGTGAAATCATTTTTGTGCATCATATTTGACATGGAAGACCATAAAAAAACTAATGTGAATCTTGGTATCAAGATCACTATATCCAAACAACGAATTTCATTGGACCAGTCTCACTATGTGAAGAAGATTTTAAAGAAATATAACTACAATGACTATAAACTTGTTGGCACACTATACAATCCAAGTGTTAAACTATTTAAGAACATTATTTTAAATGTTAGACAAACTGAATATGCGAGCATCATTAACAATATTAAGTATGCCACTGCTTGTATTAGACCGGACATTGCATATGTCATAGGATTGTTGTGCAAGTTTACAAGTAGATCGAGTATTGAGTATTGGCAAGCCATTGAAAGAGTCACACGATACCTTAAGAGGACCATGAATCTCAATTTACATTATCAGAGACTTCCTGCTATACTTGAAGGATATATTGATGCGGATTGGAACAATTTATTAGATGATTCCAAAGCTACTAGTGGCTATATATTCAATATAGTTGGAGGAGCTGTATCTTGGAAATTAAATAAATAGACTATCTTGGCCCAATACACAATGGATTCTAAAATAATAACATTAGTGACTACTTGTGAAGAAGTAAGTTAGTTAAGATGCTTTCTAGCAGAGATCCATAGTTTATAGGAAAACCTATGTCAGTTGTAGTTGATCCACTATGATATTACTACAACTATTACAAAAGTTGATAGTTGTTATTATAATGATAAGAGACATCAAATAAGGAGAAAACACAACATTGTTAGAGATTGTATCTCTAAACGAGCTCTAAGAGTAGATCATGTACGCATTGATGAAATTTTAAAAGATCATTTGACAAAAGGATTAGATAGAGACAAAGTTCATAATACTTCTAAGAAGACGAGACTGATGCCTATAGAGAAGTGAGTTGCCCATGATGGTAACCCGACCTAATATATCATAACATCCAAGAAAAAATTTCAATGGATAATAACAAGTTGTGAGTAATTTGAGGTGATCATGCTAGTATATATAAGATAAGCATGAATCCTGAAGCGATAAGATGATGAGATAATAAAAAATCTTAAATGAGATATATACTTTATATGAGGGAGCACCTAACTACAAGAGTATTATTGATAGGTCCACCTATGTGATTGTAGAACATATAGGTCGATTCCTATGGAACTTAGAGGCACGATTCCTAGAGCCTTCACCAAATTGGGTTATATGTGCTAGGCCATTAAAACACTGACTTATAAGAATACATCTTAAGAAAAAGTTGTGAGTGAGTTTGATGTCTCATATAGAGTTCAAGACAATTGTGTCTCTCGTATAGAATTAGAATCCTACTTGTTATGCAAAGGTTCAAGTCGTAGACACCTCTATTTATGCACAATTTTAGAAATGTTTGATGTTACTTTTAAAATCACTTTTTTTTTTTTTAAAATCAAGTGGACATTGATGGAAATCAAAGGATTAACGGAGAATTGAAAGATAGTATTTGCTTTAAAAGATAATAAATTAAACACAAATATGTGTATGTGTCCAAGAGGTACACAATTTTATGAAAGGGTGAGAACGCACTACCATAAACCACATACGCGCGCTCGCCGCATCCGTAATTCAATCAATCAACCAACTCGATTCAGGTCGGGTTTGGACTAGGATGATCTATTATTATTTTTTTATCCAAAATTGTGAAAATTTATTTAATATAATTAATATTAATTAATTTAACTACTGATGGATGTATATTAACTAATATTAATTAATTAATGTGGTAATCCTAAATTTTGACAAAGTTACAATGTTTGCCTTGCTGACCAAGTTCCATAGTATTGGCAGAATCCGTTCCACTCCCCCTAATTTAATACTTTTAATTGTTAAACTTATATATATATTAGTTGAATTAAATGAGTATAACATGTTAGATCATCGTTCAATCCCCGTGAAACATTTATCTATGCATTAATGTAAACAAATTGTTAATATTTATAAATTAATAATTTTAAATAAATAATTTTTTATACTATTTGTAGGTGTGAAATATTATTTATTATTTTCATTCTATATTATTAATTTTTAATATACTATATATATTATTATATTTTAGATCAAATATATTATTTGATTGTATCTTTAATAATAATATTAATAAAAAGAATCATAATTTCATAATTTAAATATTTAAAAATTTAGCAAAATTAAACCGTTGAATCGAATTGAAAGTAATGATTTAAAATGAAATCAGAATGCATGTAATTTAATCTTTTGATTTGATGAATTTTTATAGAGGACACAATCAAATCATATATCTGATGTAAAGCGTAATATTGTAAGATAAAAGTTAACATTATAAAAATGATAAATAGTATTTCACACATATAAATAGTAAAAATAAGTAGACTAAATTAGACTAAACAATAAAAAAAAATTCAAAACCAATAAATAATATATTAATGCTAATGCTAATTATAAAATAAATATTAAAATTTATATATTCGAATTAGTTCAATTTTAAAAAATTAATTTAAAATTCGACCCAAATGTTTTTTTTTTTGTATAAAATGACATCTAAAGTCATAATATTCTATTTTGTGTAGTTTTTAATTTTTTTAACAATTTGTAATTTTAATTTACCTTAGTTTGGTTGGATTTAAACACCCTTGTCACCTAGTGTTATTGAAAAACAAAAAAAAGGCCACATATGACAATTTGACAACCTCTGTTTGCTAATAATGTTATTGTTTTGTGATGTCAGAACAAATAGCTATAACAGAATTCAGATAAGTCAGTTATGGCCAGTAATTTAATGTAACAAAAATAACAGATTGATGTGCACATTTGGTGAACCTGACAGTTACTCTATTTCAGGAATGACTTCTAACTCAAAACTCGAATGTCGGGTTGGAATCACAACCTTTGTTCGATTAAGACCAACAGAGTCAAAAGGAGTAGGGGGTGCCATTAATTTTTCTCCTTTCCCTTCAAGCATTCGTACCACAGTTTTCATAGACGGACGCTCCACCGGATTCCACTGAATACACCAAAGTCCCACAAGTGCGAGTTTCTTTGCAATTCTAACATCTCCCTCATCCTCAATATTAACTAGTACATCTTTTCCTTCAATCAGATTATGGATCCATTCCGGATACAAAACTTGGAATGTTTCCTCAGCCGACACATTAGTATTCTTTCTTCCACCAACCATCTCGAGCAACAACATTCCATAGCTATAAATGTCAGACTTATAAGACACGTTTCCAAAGTTTCTTGAGAAAACTTCAGGTGCAATGTAGCCTAAAGTTCCTCTAGCCGCGGTCATAGACACGGTGCTTTGGTTTTTTGGACACAATTTCGCAAGTCCAAAATCAGTAATTTTGGGACTAAGATTATCATCTATTAACACATTGTGTGGATTGATATCAAAGTGAACTATTCTATGATCACAACCAATGTGAAGATACTCAATCCCTCTTGCAACACCAAGAGCAATTTGTTGCAACTTTTCCCAACCGAGAAAAACATCCTTGTTCTCCTGCGGTGCCAAGAAATTTTGCAACGACCCATTTGGAAAGAAATCATAGACAAGTGCACGGTGGAATCCGTCGGCACAGAATCCAAGCAAGCGAACTACATTGACATGATGAATTTTTCCCATGGTTCCAACTTCATTAATGAAATCTTTTCCATCTCCTTGTGTTTCGTTGAGTACCTTCACAGCAACCAAAATTTCTTGGGATAGCATGCCTTTAAACACTGCTCCATGAGCTCCTTCTCCTAAACTCTCCTTAAAACCATTTGTTATTCTCTTAATATCAGCATAAGTGAATCTTGTAGGTTTCATTGCTCTATAATCCTCCAAGAACTTCTCTATCCTTGCTATGTCATCTCCTTTCATCTTAAAATAGCGATAAATGTGAAGCAAACCATTCGCCAATAGCAGCAAAATCATGGAACCAACTATGACCCCTGTTCATGAAAATAATGTCACAGACATAACAAATTATCATTAAGTATATCCTTTGTTCATCATAATCATGCAACATATAACTCAAAATTACTTTTCTTACCCTAATTTTCAAGTTAGTCCTTTTATCATATCTTATTATTCTAAAACATATTTTGAAGCAACTTGTGTTCTAAAACATTAAAACAATCATCTAACAAATAAGAGTTTCTTTCATAAGAATAGCATATGACCGATAAGTTAGCTGACAGCATATGACCGATAAGTTAGCTGACAGCATATGACAGATAAGCTAGTTGATATCAGATTACCGATAAGTTAGCTAACAACAAATGACCGATAAGTTAGCTAATAGCATATGACAGATAAGCTAGTTGATAGTAGACGACCAATAAGCTAGCTGACAGCAGATGACCGATAAACTAGCTAATAAGTATAACATATGACAGGTAAGCTAGTTGATAGCATATGACCGATAAGTTAGCTTGACAACAGATGATCGATAAGCTAGTTGATAGCAGATGACTAATAAGCTAGCTGATAGCAGATGACTGATAAGTTAACTGATACGACACGAGAAATTGATGAAAAAATGTTGCATACCAGTAGTAATTATAAGAACGGTAGATCTAGCAATCCCATTTGATGGACAGACAAAACATTCAACTTCACCACTTCTAGTACCATTCTTCCATTGACATTTCTTCCCTTGAACTTCACAAAAACTACAATTAGGTTTAGACCATTCCATAATCAAACTCTCTGTAACATCATCACCCTCCCATTCCTCAATCATCCAACCCACATTCAAAACATCACTCACTTTCCTACAAGAAACCAATTCAGGATCAATAAAATCCGCACCAAAATCATGTTGCTTAATCAAACATCCATTTCTCGAATCACAACGGAAGAACGAAACGTTGCGCTGAATATTAAACTCATGGAAGTGAAACTGGAAAGGCGAAACCGATGAGTTTCCTAGTTTGAATAACTGATTTGAAAGACAGTTATTTGGATCGTAGATTTGAAGTTTTTGTGTTTTGTAGTCTATGTGTTTGATGAAAAGCTTGAGTGAAAGTTTGGGAAATTCTAACACTGTCTGATGTTTATTTGTGCATGATAATTGAAAGTGTTGAGGATAGAGTTTGGTGAAATTGATGTTGTTTTTGAGATGGAATGGAAATTGAATGGGGAGATTACCACATTTATGAGTGCATTCATTTTTTGATGTCACTGGTTTTTGTAATGTGAGAAACAATAGAGTTACTAGAAGAGGGAATTTGTGAAAATTATTCATTGTTTTAGATGATTGATTTTCACAAAGATTATGTGTTGTTGTTATTATAGTTTGAAATTGTTATTATTATTTTTGTATAATATTGAAATTTGCATGTGGGATATGGGTAATGAGTTTGTTGAATGTTTGAATACTTGATATCATGTGGGGAGTTGAGAGTTGTAAAGTGAATAATGGATGTATTATATTGACGAAGAAAGCCATCATAGTCAATATTGTTATACTTTGACAAATTATTTCTAATTTAAATAATTTGTTTTAATTATTTTTATATATTTTTTAAAATTATTGGTTCATAAAAGATAATAGTTGAGCTAGTCTATCCAACCTAAAACAATTCATCTTTCAATTACATTACATTAAAGTCATTAAAATTATCAAATAGGAAAGTCAATCATTCTATACATTTTGTTTTCAACAAAAAAAATAAAAGATTTTTAAAGAGAATAAATAGAAAAATAAAATAAAAGTGACAACTTTTCTATCTATCATAAAATAGTTAGGCATTATTGTACATTGAATTAATAATCTTATAGTATTTAATTTTATCATATTTAATTATTTATTAAATAATATAAATTTTGATTATTTTCAAATTATTTTACTCTAAGTGTAGTTGTATTATATCCAATTTTGTGTTGGCTAAATAAAAATTCATAAAAAATAAATCATATTTTTGAAAGAAGGTTTTTTTACAGAATAATAAATAAACAAATTTTATTAATATATTTTTAATTTTGAAAAAAATTATAACATAAATAAAATTTAAAGAAATTTTCTAAATTCTATAAAATTATATTTTAATATGATTTTTTAGTTTCTCTATTTTAGGGATTATCATTACTTCAATTTTCCTTTCATTCTACTTTTTTCTAAAATCTCTTCTCCAAACTTACATACATAAATTTAGTATCTTTGAGGTCATTGAAAAATATATAAATTTTCCACCAACGGCAAGAGTTGAGATAGAGATATTATTGGTAGTTGTGGCTAATTCATTGCAAATGGACCTTATTCAATTAGATGCCAAATTTGTATTTTTAATTTTTTTTTTAAGGAGGAAATTTATGTTGAACAACCTTGAAGATTTATTGTGAAAAATGAACAAAAAAAATGTCTTGAAGCATACTAAGACTATGACATTTAACAAAATCAAAATTAATAGGTTGAATTGTAACTCAGCAAGTACTCCGATGAAAGAAAAATCAAAATTAAGAAAATATGAAGATGGCAAAGTTGTTGAAATCACATGGTGAGATGCTTGAGGTATGCTTGCGATTCCAAACCATATACATGTCAAAATGTAGGTATGATTTATGCAAAACCAAAATTGTCACATATGTGATAAAAAAAAAGATCATGAGATATTTTAAGGGCACATTAGACCATGTCATCTTATTTTCAAAACTTGATGGCCATAAGGATAAGTTGTTTGGTTTTATTGACTCAAATTAGTGTGAGCCAAAATTTGTTTTTTATTGGTGTCTCATCCCAACTAATCAATTTAGTTTGTCTTAGAAGTTTGGTGCGGTCATCTTCATGGTCAATTTTGCATGTGGAATTATCAAGAGTCAGTGTCGGGATTTTAAACCACTATGACGGAAAACATCTATCACAACGGTTAGAAATGAGATACCACCACGTTGGTCCAATCGTTGTGAGATAAGGTGTGATTGTATGTATGATGTTTTCTACCACGGACATGCGACCAAGATTGTATCTATGTGTTAGCTACTAATTTTGACGCTCATCTTATTATGAGGAAAGATAGTCTAAGAATTATATTCTTTAAAGAAGACTAAAAGAAGGCTTCGATTGAATCTTGCTAAGAGGCTTGAGTCGAAGACGTGTGTGTGACAAAGAAGGTCAAGTTTCTGGACTTAGAATATTTCTAAGGACAAGGAATTATGGTTCGACCGAACACTACTGAAGGTGTTCGACGAGTGACATTTGAATTCGAATATTGGAGGGAAGTTTGTCCTTCTCTTAATTTGAAAAGAGACAAGTGGCACACATCCAAGGGTGGAAGACATGCATAGCGACATGTGTCATATTTTTAGTAGTAAACTGTTAATGGCGGTTATCTTCGATTGTTATAAATAAGTAGTTCTAGTGTTAGAATTGTGTGTGAAAATCATATTGTACAAGTTACTCCATATCCACTCAAAGTACCCGTGTGTAGAGAAACAAGTGAAAGTGAGAATATATGTGATCTAAACACCACCATCTTTATATTCAATGCAATTCCCATTAAAGTCTTTACTTTAAAGTATTTATCTTCTACATTTACTTTCACGCAAATTACATTTTCCATCAATTTAACTGCTTTCATTTATTTGCTTTCTTTTAACTTCTATTGCATATTTATCCTTCTGCATTTTATTTCGACTTTAAACACTTGAGTATTGTTTTACTTTTATTTTATCCTTTGGTACCAAACACTTTCATGAATTTTGTCGAAGCATTTGTGATAGTTCACCAGACACTAAATAAAACGATTTATAGCACATGTCCTAGGATCAATCTGGTCAATCCTATGAGCAACTGAGAACATTTTAGTGTTTTTAGAAGACCAACGGTTGTTTGCCATTTTTCAAGGTAAACAAATTGGCACGCCCAGTGGGACATTGTTGTAACTGTTAGTTGAAGTTTTATAACTTTCGTAAGAGTTTTGCATCTTCCATTGGTCAAAGAGCATTGTAAAAATCTTGTTGCATGCATTTAAGAAGTGGAAAAGTAGCCATTATGAACAAATATAGACCAAAGAAAAGAAATACGAGGAAAATGGTGGCTAGCCAAATGAATCCAAACGATTCAACCCCTAGGCGACGGAGTCAAATCCTCAATCAAGCAGTTCTAACGCTCAAAATAGTAACATCAATCCTCAGGATATACCGAGGAATGATGTGGTGCCACCCCCTAACCCTTTGACAGGAGGATCAACAGCGCCAACCACGGTATCAGAACCAACACCTTCGATGGCAGGACCATGGGCAGCATATATAAGGCCTTACACTCAGCCAATGTTGGAATACATTGGGGAAAATCCTCAAACTCCACCACCAAGTACGTCGATGTACATGCCTCCCCCTAGGGTTCTCACAAGCGCTTCCTAGGAACCCAACATATGGTATTCCAACTTCGGTGATACAAAGCATGCGTAACGCACCCCCAGTGTTTTCAGAAAATGTGATTTCTTCGCCATTGCAAGAGTCAGGTTATGGGATAAACATGGGTCGAAACAACCAAATTATAGGGTTAGGGTATTCTACTCAAGGGCCTAGTTTGACAAATAGTTCTGCAACATACTTAAGATAACAAATGGATGAAAGCAATATGCAAATGGTACATGTTTTGTCCTAAACTATGGGAGAAATCTTCCATCCTTTGATCAAGAATACCACTCAAACTAACCAACAAATGGCAGCTCAAATGGCTAGTATAGCAGAATTCATGGGTGTACCTGCTCCTATTCGACACCCAACAAGTGAATATATGAGAGAAAACCAAGGTGTTGAAATAAGAGAGAACGTCCAACTAGCAAATCTAGAGAATCAGGAGGTAGTCGAACCACCCAAGATCGAACCTCCTACGAATCAAATACCAGTTCCTGAATAAGAGGAATCAAAGGTAGTGCTAGTGAACAAAAATCAAAACGTTGATAATGTGGTACATTAAGTTCGACGTAACAACATAGTAGCAGATAATAACTTCTGATGCAGTATTTTTGTAAGTATACGAATCATGTCAGAGTAATATAAAAGATTATCGATCCCATAGAGACCAAACGTCAATCTATCGTTATCTATCATTACGATGTTTATCTAAGTAAAATAAAAAACGGGAGTAAATGATACACGATTAAAATAAAGTACGAAGATATAAATTCGAATAAAACAACAGGCTTGAATGTAATTCACACAGTCTAACAATGTTCCAAATGTTTGTAAATAGAACTACTTATGGGCAATGTTTTCTACTTATGAAAAACCTAATTTAACGGGAACTATCGCTTACGCATATTCAAAACCGAGTTTATCCCTTAATCAAATCCTCTTATTGTCACTTATAAAAATGTGCACATTGCTTTAAAGTAATAAACCTATTTTTAAGAAATATAGTTCTAGACTCATTTGAAAAGTATTTTGACTTGGAATTTTCAATAGATAGAGGTTCATGTGAACCGAACTCTAAACCTACAAACACGTCCGAAATTTTTTTTAAAATTGTTTTTCTATAATGTTAAGAACTCCTACTTAACTGAACAAAGTGTTGTCGCTTCCCTTGAACAATTAAGACTAACCAAGTTTAACTAAAGGTTGGACAACTTTTGATCTTACCCAACATAATTGAAATACAGAAAACTTGTGTTAAAATCAAAATAGGCCCTAAGTAATTTTATAAACAAATTATATGAAACATTTTTTTACCATGATCCTTACATTCTAACCTTTAAAATTTAGCCAGACATAGAAACGTAAATGAACATGTTGAAGTGGATCATGTTAAAAGTAAAAGTAAAACGAGTGCGAGAAATAAATAATTTAAAGGGAGTGCGGGAAAATAAATAATTAAAAGCGAGTGTAGGAAAATAAATAATTTAAAGTGAGTGCAGGAAAATAAATAATTTAAAGCGAGTGCGGGAAAATAAATAATTTAAAGCGAGTGCGGGAAAATAAACGAAAGTAAAGGCAAGTGCGAGAAATAAATAAAGTAAAAGCAATGCAATAAATAGAAACCTGCTCCAAATCGGAGGCTTTGAATCAGGTACAACTGAAAATGTAAATGGTGGCAGGATTAACTTCTACCAAAGTACTCCAAACTTGATTACAAACTTGATAAATCGTGTAATAAATCTTCGATGTGAAGGGATCATCACTTACAAAACTAAGTTGTAACTAAGTTTGGATGAAGAGAAATGAACAGGGAAACTATCTATTTATAGCCAAAGAAAGAATCATGGAAAGACAATAGTGCCCCTAACTCCTTTTGGGACGGAAATCATTTAACAAATATGGCGCCCGCCACCCTTGCCATGGCGCGCCTCCATGTGAGTTAATGGTGATCATGGGTGGTTTTCTCTAACCGTTTTTTACTGTAACCTCTTTTGTGAAGGTGGCGCCCACCATGAGTGTTAGGTCCATTTCCCATGATGTAGCTCTTTGCGTTAGCTTTCCAACGCTTCGAATGGGGCGGCATTCTGATTTATGGATCAAAAGTTATGGTCAAAATCATCAGACAACATCTTGTATGCAAATTGCTCCATTTCTCTCTTTTTTATCCGAATTTCGTTTCTTTGCATGCGATTCTTAAATGGATAAATACCTGAAAACAAACAAAATACCAACATAGTAGTTCAAATTCAAATCAAAACAACTAGAAACACATGCATTAATCAAATCAAATAAATAATGTATTTTCACATCAACAACTTGGCAGCCATGGTCGAAAGGATAATAGATCGAAATGGGATGAATATGGGCTTTTCTAGGCCTAATTTTACATCACCAATAATATATTACATACTTAAGTCAGAGTTACCCCCTAGGATGAAAGTTCCCAAGTTTATCAAATTCTCAGGGGATACTACTGAGTCTACTATCGAACACATAGTCCGTTACCTAATCGAAGCGGAGGATATAACAAATGATGAGAGCCTTAGGATTAAGTATTTTCCTAGTTCTCTTACTAATAATTCATTCAAAGGGTTCACTGCTCTGCCACCTGGTTCGATTTTTAATTGGACTCAGTTGGAACATTTGTTCCATGAACAATTCTATATGGGACAAACCAAAATCATTCTTAAGGAATTGGCTAGTATTAAACACAAGTTTTTGAGCCAATAGATGATTACCTCAATAGGTTTTGATTGCTTAAGGCTAGGTGTTTTATCCAAGTACCAGAGCGTGAACTGGTCGAAATGGCCGTTGGTGGCCTAGACTACTCTATTAGAAAGAAATTGGATACTTAGTATTTAAGGGGTATGGCTTAGTTGGCTAATAAAGTTCAACAATTAGAACGTCTAAAAGACGAAAAGGCTAAAGTGAATAAGAATAAAAGGATAGCC
This sequence comes from Lathyrus aphaca, assembly GCA_963966055.1. Lineage (NCBI taxonomy): Eukaryota > Viridiplantae > Streptophyta > Magnoliopsida > Fabales > Fabaceae > Lathyrus > Lathyrus aphaca. The sequence continues at coordinate 319,567,306 of OZ014525.1, forward strand.
TATGTTGAATAAAATGAGGGTATCGAAGAACTATACGACGAACTCGTTCAGTTCGACGAGAATGAGATAGATCTTGCTGAACTTAAGCAAGGTCCTCCCTACTCTTGTAAAATGCTAATTCCTTCAAATGGAATAAACCATGTCGAAACCGAAAAGAATGATAGGTTTCCAAAGAAAACATATACTTTTGACATCACTAAATGTGACGAAATATTCGATTTGTTAGTCAAGGATGGTAAAAAAATAGTGCCTTCAGGCACTAAAATTCCACCTTTAGAACAGAGGAAAAAGAGAGGTTTTTGTAAATACCATAATTTTTTGGGTCATAAAACTTCTCAATTTTTTCTTTTCAGAGACTTGGTGAAAAATGCTATCCAAAAGGGGAGGCTGAAGTTTAGGGAGAAAATAAAAGGGTAGATGAAGATTGTTTCAGACCCTCTGCAAATGGATGTTGCCCATTATATTAAAGTCAGCATGGTCGAAGTTACAAACGACTTCGACACCCCAGTCAACATGGTCAAAGTTACAAACGGCTTCGAAAGCCCAATCAACATGGTTGAAGTCATTGATGGCTTCAACAACTCAGTCAACATGATAGAAGTTACTTATGATTTCCTCAAGAATGTTATCTTGGTTAAGGTTACTGAGGACCTTGATCCTCACAGAATGAACAAACTTATGGGCGAGGCCGCTGATGGCTTTGTCGAAGGATTCAAAGATATTGATAACTTTGAAGATATAGTTTCTGGAGGTTCTGACCTGGTGATGGTCACAAAGGAAACCGATGATGGTTTCATAAGGATGAATAAGGCTACTGAGGGCCTTAATGCATATTTCCATAAGTTAAACATAACTGTTGATGTCGACATGGACATCAACATGGTGGAAGTCAAAGAACAAACTACAGGAGTCGACGAGGCAAGCCACCAAGAGGAGCATAATAAGGTTGCTTACCATAAACAAGATGAGACTATTATGGACTACCCCCATAGGTGCCAGAGGAAGAAATTGGAAGTTATTATATGCCCCAGATGCAGTGTTATCTTTGATAGGAAAGTTGTAGATAATATTCAGGGGATTAGAGAGGCTAACAAAAGGCATGAGCAGAAAGTCCAGCAAGGTGAAAGGAGATTCAACCCAAGAAGGTTTGCTGCACACCAACCTATAAATAAACACTATGCCAAACAAGACCTTAGACATCGCTTTTTTTTTGCCTTAGACAGCGCTTAAAAGCGTTGTCTAAACCTGCGCTGCTAAAGGTTTAGACAATGTTTTGGTTAATGACAAAAGTGTTATCTAAAGGGGCTTTATACATCGCTTTTATTGTCAAAAGCGCTTTCTAAACCCCACTTTAGACAATGCTTTTTGCCTTTTTCTCATATACCTTAGACAACGCTTTTTTTATTTTATTTTAATGGTATACCTTAGATAACACTTTCACTAAAAGCGCTGTCTAAATCCCACCTTAGACAGTGCTTTTAGTGAAAGCGCTTTCTAAACCCCACCTTAGACAACGTTTTACCTTGAAAGCGCTGTCTAAGGTATACGAAAATTTTAAAATTTTTTCCTTTAAAAAGCGTTGTCTAAGGTTGCCAAATTATAGGCACCTATTTTTATCCACTTTTTCACCTGGTTTTTAAACCAGAATTTGTACCTATTTTCTAATCCAGAATCTGCACTAAATTATCCTATTTAAACCTACTAATTTAGGCACCGGTTTATAGATACAAAATAATCGGATTTTCAATCACCAATATCTACGAAACAATTCATACAATCGTACCAATTTATGAACCAATTTAAATAATATACAACATATATTATAACCAATATCTACGAAACAATTCATACAATTCATTTCATCCAACTATACATTTTTGGTTCAAATGAAATTCTACATAAATTAAAATGTGATAACACCCCGAGCTATACATTTTCATCCAGTTGCAACTATACTATAACCTGAAACAATACAAAAATATTGTAATTGATCAATTAAAACAAGTCATAATCAATATGTCTATAGTTACATACACATACTCAAAATTTTCATCAATTAAAGTAAGAGCACAATATACCTTATAACACATTTAGCCCCATAATGAATTGACATCATTCCTCTTTAATTTCATCCAAATGATTACTTGAGTAATACGCACACTTGAATTCATCAAAGTACTACATAATAATATAACATAGTTTGATTTAGTTTCAACTATTTAATTATATGAGAAATATGTGTTAAATATTAAAATAACTCATAAGTTAGAAATACATACATCAAATGGAATCTCTAATCGACCCAAAGAAAGAGTTTCTCTCATAAACCTCAATATAAAATATCCGCAATCTATACCATTGCGTTATAGAGGACACTACACATGAAAAAAAAATGGATAAATCCTAAGTTTTATCAAGTATCATCACTAATATAATAAAAATGTGATAATTAATAATATACCGCCACTTTTATCCATGTAATGTTGTTGGCTCTCCTCTTTGATACTTGGATATCTCGTTGGGCTCAAAAAGCTTGTATAATGCTAATAAAATATAAATGAATATTTAGAACAATTCACATAAATTAATAAATACACACAAGAATATTTAGAACAATCTCACTTACGTGTCAATCATGTTCTTCATATCCGGGTATGTTGCGAACGTACACCATCACGTCTTCTAGTCTACTTAAGATTAAAGCTAAGTTGACGGACGCGGGGCTTAAGAATCCAAATCTTTCGTCCAATCCACTTGGACGCATCACTTTGTCATACAAAAACCTTAAATAAAAACATCATTAACATTAGAATATTCATTTGAAACATAAAGTAAATAAGTTGTTCAATTAATATAACAAAGTAGACCGGATATATCTCACATATGTATTGACAACACTGACGCATATTTCTTCATGACGAAATATTTGCATAAATTATTCATTACCAACTGATTGTTCATATTCAAATCCAAAAATAACTTCCTACATATGTATAAGCCAAATACCTCTGGTCGGAATATATGTCAACTCTAGAAACGTCTGAAGGCACGACCTATACTTGGAGGTAGTTTTTTTCCTAGCCTCGGTCTTCTTAGCACCAACCTTTTTTTGTTGTGCGGAGACGTTGCTAACCTCCTTATCATGAAGCTATATATCATATAAATAGTTAGATGATGTATAAAATCAAGAATTTAACATTTTCCATGCATAAATATCATACAATTGTAATGTACCTGTTTTTTTGAAATAACGGACTCGGTATGTCGTGGAATAGCCTTATCTTTTGATTTGGATCTTGTTGAAGTCTAATTAACATAACCATGTAAAAAATGTACGTTAAATGCGCGTAAAAACTTTGAATCTACACATTAAAGTTAACAAAGGTTCATAATGGTTTTAAGCATACCTCATATCCTACGCTAATAAGGCTTGTCGGCCATGCAACAAACTGACCTATTGCTTGTTCCACCGTTGTTGCATCTGAAACATCGTCAGGATATGGTAATAATGCATTCGACTCCACTACAATATCAACCGCGACTTTCAAACATCTAGTAGGGAGAGGTCTAGTGTGAAGTAATTCTCCACTAGTGTTATGCACTTTTCCCTTGCCAACCATCCAATAATATGGTGACGATAAGTAGAGCTGACAATGGGAAATGCCCTAAAACCAATAATAAATATGAAATTGCTAATGTGTATATATGTCAATTACATGATTTAAGCTAATAGTTCAATTTAAGACAAATATATATAATTAACTCTGGAATGTTCGGCTGAAAGTTACAGTTGATACTATCTTTGTTAGAAGCATCTTTAAAACATGTTGAAGCGCTAGCCTCTTTTTCTTTCCTTAATGCACGAACTTCAGCTTCCAGTGCTTCCAATTTTGCATCAAGCTCTTTATTACTAGGTGTTTTTCCTGTTTTAATACTCAAGGAGGTCGGAGTGATCCCAAATCCCTTACCCCTCACCCGACCCGAATACTCACGGACATCTAATGCCCGACTAAGTATGCTCCTAGTATCATCTAGAGATAAAGCTGACTGAGATAGCGCCTCCTAAAAATCAGATGAATATCGAATACTTGTCAAATATTTGTTAATAAAGTTTTTATTTAATTAAAGAAATATTGTTATACTTACACACTTCTCAAATACTTGTTGAACATCTTCTTTAGCAACTCCAGATTTGCCCACACGGGCTTCCTTCCACAAAACATGTGCAAGAAGAGATGTTTCAAAACTTTTCTCCTTCTGCAACTACACATTAAGTCATAAATATGATCAAATAAAACTCATGATGAACAAATATATTATTGCAGTTTATAGATACTTACCATAGATTGTTCTAAGCATCCATATCCGACACGTTCTTTTCGGTATGGATACGCGGGACTTGATGCTCTTTCCCGATTTGTGTCACTTATTCTTTTAAATGCTGGGTCCTTTCGTTTGGATTAAAAGCTTCTCATTCTTATGGTGAAATCAAACTTTCATATTTCCTTGGAAGCTCCACATCAACATGATTACCATCTTCATCCCTAAGATACTTGGATGATAAAAATGTTTTAAACCCTCTTAGTAGCTTTCCGGCCAATTTAAGACAAAAATCTCTCCTATCATCTTCGATGTTGAAACACCTCTAAGAAAAACATACACATTGTACGTTAGTACAAGTAATTTAAAAGACATAATTAGTTCGCATAATTAAAGACATAATTATTGTACCTTTATCTCAGTCCACATTTTTTCTTTGGATTCATTAAACTCTTTTTTTCTCCAATCATCACAAGTAATTGGAATCTCATTCCTTACTAGTGCACCAATGAAACTAGTCAAGGTATGAATGTTAGGTTCTATAAGTTGCCCAAGCTCACTCCAATGCACATCTAGAATGATGCCTCGGTCTCTACCATGGACCGCTCTCCTCATCACTATTATGCCTCTTCTAATCTCGTCTTCCGTAGATACCTTTTTATTACCTCCTTCATGCGTAGAATGATCATCATGTGGATGATCATCATTAGTGGCCATAACCAGTAATAAAGAAACCAAGGATATTAAATATAAATTATAATGAAAGCAATTGAAAATGAAAAATAAAGAAACCAAGGATATCAAATATAAGTTATAATGAAAGCAATTGAAAATAAAAAATAAAGAAACCAAGGATATCAAATACAAATTATAATGAAAGCAATTGAAAATGAAAATGACATAATATATAACATTTTACTATATTACCTCTTTCACTAACATTTCTTTCTTTTCTTTGTTGGAATATTAATTACTTGTTTCTTAGCAATGCGAACGAATGAATTGATCCAAATTCCCTCGTTATAATCATTCCTGATATATGACTCATCCACTATAAGATCTTCATCTTGATCATTTCTATTCAACTTATTCCGTCTAATGCACGACTCATTCTCAACATCAATATCACATTGATTGACACCACTATCATCAACCACTTTGTTAGAGAAAATCACTATGGACCATTTTGTACTCGTCGGGTCATTCACATAGAACACTTGTTTAGCTTGAGATGCTATAATAAAAGGTTCATCTTTGTACCCCACCCTAGTAAGATCAACTTGCAAAAATCCATACTTATCCATTCGTATGCCACTACTATTTACCAACTTGCAACTGTAACACCCTAATTTTTGCCCTAAGATTTCTTCGCATTTCATCTGCATTTTGCATAAAAACAAGATCGCACTGGCTTTCGAGTTTCTCCTCAGATGTAGGGTCTATGTTTCGCAGGGGATCACCATTTTTTACTCCTTCATATTTGTTTATATTTACTGACTTCTAACCAAAATACCAAACATATGTTGCAGTATTCTTCTTCTTCTCTGTGTTGTAGGTTTACGAAGATAAGACAGTAATTTCAATTCGGATGCGTTGGTTCAGTCACAATTCAGATCCAAATGGATGTTTGACCTAATTTGGTCAAACTATCAAAGATTGTTTCGACTGCAAATTATGTGTGCCAGAGGTTTATTCCTCAGATAGTGGTTTTTCAAAAGTTCAGGTTGCGTTGTGTGTAAAAAGCTATTAGACAGTGTTCTGTGTGAAGTTTGGTTTGAATCTTCAGTGTTTATCAGTTCATCGGTTCATCAGTTCATCAGCGATTCTTCTGAGGATTTATTTTCCGCAGTTTGGTTTCGAATCATCAGGGCATGTAATCAGACAATTTTCAGATGACAATTGGCTTAAGTTGTGAAATATCCAATGGGTCTGTGTTGGCTGTGTTTACTTTCATCAGAGGCTTGTGCAAGAAAAATCAATATTTGACTTTGGGCTCCTTATTTCTTCCATTATTTTTTTTAAAACCATTCACCTTTATAAATTTTAATCCACATTTCATTGTCTATTTCTTATATCCATTTATTCATCCTTTATTTCATTTTCTATAATCATTTTTCATTATCCGTTTTGACCCGATTTATTTTGATAATTCAATATCCTCCTTATTCATTTTTTATCCATGTCTTGTATTCTTATCCATTATCCATTTCCATTATTTCTTTAATTCATATCCATTTTCTTATTATCCACATCCATTCATATTTCGATTTTTGTTGTCATCCGATTTATCTCGATTATTTCCTTTCATTCTATCCACTTTTAATCATTTTTATATTCAATTCATATTTCTATCCAAAATCATTTCTATTAATATCCATTTTTTTTTTACAAAAAAAATCAAGTCCAATATTTTTAGCCCATTTGGCCCACCCATTATAACATGTGAAAAAATATATTATGAATCAAGCTTCAAAAAAAAAAAGACAATAAGCCCAATTGCAGCTACATCACGTCATCCACATTCCAGCCAACCTTTAGTCAAGCTTCACATTAGCTTACCCACAACCAAAACTTCACACGTGAAGCCTTCCGTACGCCATCTCCAGCCTATGCGCCGAAGCATCAACAACAAAGCCACTTCACGCAGGCCCACACTTCACTTGCCCAAGCAGCCGCACAAGCCGAAAGCAAAACAACATGCCTGCACTCAAAAACAACACCAACAAGTTTCACTTTCCGCAACAAACATCAAGCCCCCAAACTCCCTGCCAAGGCTTCAGCTTCCAAGCCCAGCAAACCGTAAGCCTCCAACAATTTCTCTCACCCGCGCACGCCGCATCCAATATCACAAAGCCGTACGCCACATGACATGACTTCTCACACAAAAATAACAACAAGCCTCTTTTCAACAACACTTCACAGCTTTCACGCCCAGCTTCAAGCCGCAACAAGTATAGGCCTCAGCAAGAGCACGAGCAACGCACCTGTTTCAACAAAACGCAATCACTCAGACTCAAAACGCACGGCCTGCATCAAAACTCAAAATCAAAAAACCAAAATCAGCTTGAACACAGCAAAATCGTGACTCTCTAAACGCGTTTGAATCTTCCAAAACGGCATCTCCCTCTTCAGCCTTTCTCACGCTATAAATACAACCCCATTCTCCTCTTCAATCCCAAGCTTTAAGAGCCTCTGAAACCGCTGCCAAATCCAATCCCGATTCACTTTTCCCAATTTCCAGAATTCCCCTTTCTCTTTTCATCACCTTCAACCTTCAATTTGATTTTCATTCTCAAAGTACCTTCAACCCAAAAAGCTAATTGAATCCGAAACGAGTTGAAGAAGAAGAGAAAGGATTCCAAGAAATTGAAATTCGGAAGAAGAAGAGGAATTCGAAACTAATTGATTCACGAAGAAGGACGAGTCGTGGTTTGTTCTTCGCCGCGGATTCGTTTTCGTGAAGGTGAGAGGGAATAGCCGCCGATTTTAAGCGTTTTGCCCTGTTTCTGTTACGGGAAGAAGAAGAGCATCTCACTTTGATTTTTCTGATTTTTTTTTGTTTTTTTTATATAATTAATTTATTTATTTGTATTTAAGAAATGATTTGGTTTTGGGCCTAAGGCCATTTGAGAATATTGTTGTTTGCCATTCCACCAGGCCTGCGTCCCCCCTCCCCTTTATTTAATTCATTTTTTTTATTTTGTTCTATTTTGTTAAAAGATTTTTTAAAGTGAAGAGTATTTTAATAATATTTTTTTAGAATATTATTAAAATAATTCTTTAAGAAAAAGATTTAGAAAAATAATTTTAGAAAGATTTTAGGAAAAGAGTTTTTTTAGAAAAGGTTTTAAAAAATATTTTCAATTCTTGTATGGATCTCTTTTTTAGATCTATTTTTCTTCATCTTTTTATTTTTGGTCGATGACAATCTCCGATTCGTAGATTGTTGATTTCCGATAAGTTTAATCTTCATTATTTCAAATCTATGGATGAATGATCATTTGGATCATTCTCCATACTTTGAGATCGTGATAGGTTGCTTTTCGATAAATTCAACGAAAATCTCGATTAAGATTAGACCATTCTTTTTCTTTTAGTGTGGCATGTTTTCGGAGAACGATCCATAATATCGTTTCTCTAACATGTATTAACACGAATAATTTCCACTTTAATTAGTGGTGGCCGGCCTCATTTGTAGGGTAATTACTTCGTAAATTACTCGGCGATTGCTTAACATAGACCTAATGTTGTCCCGATTCGGATTAAGATCCACTTGGATCCGGTTGCCTCGATTTTATTTTTATTTTCGTGGTTGTGCTTGATTAAGTTCATCATACCACTTTATATTGTAAATATTATAATAATGTGAATATAATCCGTTTAAATTTAATCTCTCGCACCTTATCCTTTTATTTTAATTTCTTGCTCCTTATCTCTTTATTATGCTTTATCATATTATATCATATATCATTTGTTTATGTTTATATTGTTGCTTGTGATTTTTATTTTGTCCATTTGGATACCAAAACACTAATAAAGGATTAAACACTTAAAAGATTGGTGACTTTAATTTCGGACTATGGTTACTATCCTTAGCATTGGAGTATGGACTTAGATTTTAGGATCTCCCTTTGCTCAAGTTGTGATGGATTGGAAACCTCGGCCTCAAGTTATTTCATTAGTCTTTGAAGATGGAATTCTGAACTTTGAAGAAATGTGCAAATTCGGTTTGATAGTTTCTTCTCTTAACTTTTTAATTCAAGTATTAGGATAGTCCCTTCATCTCCTCCCCATTCTTAAATTTTCAAAACTCCCTATTTCAAAAATCTTCTTTGTTTTCAAACTTCAAATGCTTTCGCAATCAAACCTTGACTTAGGTCAAGTGATTTTTAATCTTTTTCACTTTATTTTCTTAATAAACTTTAATCCATGTAAATATATCGAAATTCTTTTCTTATATACTTTAAAAAAAATCCAAAACTCACTCAATTGTTTTTGTGCCTTTGTGCACTTTTCTTTTCATGTGTTTAGATATGATTCATCTTTTCTAGCGGAATTATTCGCTAAAGGATGACGACTTATCTCTAAAATTTAAAATTAATTCAACCCATTGTTTCTTTCAAACTTTGTACCACGAACTACGAGGTTTTGATCTCGCATTGCACTTTGTGGGTACGTAGGCATGAGGCATTAAAACCTCATCAAACACAAAATCATTAAAAAACATTCTTCTCCTCATCTCTTCAATCATTTTTTTAGCAAACCAATTTCAAACCAAAAAAAGCAATAAATATTTCAAAGGGCTCCCGTGGAGTACCACGGACGAGTCGGGTGCCTAAAACCTTCCCGGTTCGTAACCAATCCCCTTACCCATTCTCTGTTTGTTTCTTTTAGCTTTTGCTTTTAGATTCCTAGGTTTTTATTCGTTCTTTTACCTTTTTCCATTTGGAAATAAACAAAAGCGCGGTGGAGACTCTGTGTACATCGAGTTAAGTTAATCAATAGCTTACACTCACGATTTTACCGCTACAGAAAAGTGGCGACTCTGCTGGGGAGTAATCTCTAAGCGGATTCAGCCTACTTTGATTTATTTACTGCTTTGGTTTGACTTGTTTGTTATTTGGTTGTTCTGCTTCGGTTTTGGTGATCTTCTGTGTGAGATAGATTCTAACCCGGATCTGAGTTGAAACTTATGATAGGACGGCGATATTCGAAGCGATATGCGATGGAGTAGTCCAAAGCAATATCAATTTGATAATCTCCACTCGGTTAGGCTCTCTTGGACTATCAATGTCATGACGAGTAATCGTACGTGGCATTATTTTTCGACCTTGAGCTGATCATACTGAGGACCGTAGAACCCTTAACCCATCCAAGCCAATTTAGGAACGTAGTGCGGAAACTGTTTGGGTGTAAACCTAAGGCGGTTGTCACGCGATACTACACTCGGACGAGGTCTATTTTAAGAACGTTATCGGTTGGGGAGTAATCCAACGTACCGGTGATATTCTAAAGATGGCTGTTAACTCCGGGCACCTCTGTTAGCACCCTTTTGGTTTTCTGCAGGTACAATGAAGACAAAACCTTAGTACTTACCTGTGTGGGTTGGTGTTCTGTTACCTTGACTTCATGCTCGTGACTTGGAACCTAAGCCCGTGTTCCTTGTGTGATCTTGTTTGTGTTTGTTGCATACATGCCATCATGCATTCATGAGCATTGTGTTGTAAGATTTCAAAGGACTTATAAGGAACTTTTGCAAAATTTCAGATGTCCATGGTTATGACTTTTGAAAGGAGGAACACAAAGAAGTACACCTTCAAGAATCCTAATGTAGTAGAGTTGAGAAAGCTAGGAGCTTTGGTTGTTGATATGCAAGAGTTCCGGAGATGTCATGGGAAGCTTTTGTATATGTTGGATATTGATGTACCTGAGGGGGTTCTCCCTACTTTAGCTCAGTTCTATGATTCGTTGCATCACTGTTTCACTTTTCCGGATTATCAGCTTGTGCCGACTTTGGAGGAGTATTCTCATTGGTTAGGTTTGCCTATTCTGGACAAGGAGTTTCTTTTCACTGGTTTAGAGAAGGAGCTTACTATCAAGGTCATCGCCAAAGCACTGTTTCTTAAGGAATCCGATCTTAATGGGAAGTTCCTTCCAAAGGGGAGTGTTCATGGTATTAATGCTAAGTTCTTGATGGGAAAGGCTTCTACCTCACTTACTTTGGGTCATAAGGATGCATTTGAGGCTATTCTTTCTTTGCTTATTTACGGGATTGTCTTGTTTCCGAACTTGGATGGTATTGTGGATGAGAATGCTATTCAGATCTTCTTGAAGAAGAACCCGATGCCTACTTTGCTTGGAGATATGTATCATGCTTTTCACTGTAGGACCTCCAAAGGTGATGGAGAGATTGTATGTTGTGCGCCTCTTCTTTATAGGTGGTTTATTTCGCACCTACCCAAGTCGGATGTCTTCAAAGACAACAGAGAGAATCGAAGATGGTCTCAAAGGTTGATGTCACTTTCTTATAAGGACATGACATGGTATAGTTCTCATTATGACACTGGAGTTCTTATTGATAGTTGTGGAGAATTTCCTAATGTACCTCTTCTTGGTACACGTGGGGGAATTAGCTACAACCCCATTCTGGCTAGACGACAGTTCGGTTATTGTTTGAAGGATATACCAAACAATCTCTCCTCATCCCGTTTCTTCTTTCTTAATGGTGCTGATCATATAGAGATGAAGAAAAGGATTGATCATTCTTGGCATGCTGTTCACCGGAAAGAGAAAGGTCAACTGGGAAGACAACATCTTCCTCCTTCCGATTGTTATATTCAGTGGGTTCGATCTAGGGATTCCAAGCTCAAGATGCCTTATCCACCTGAGGAGCCTATGTTTCCCATATTGCCTTTGTCTGCTTTTCTACCTCCCGTTGATGAGAAGGTGGCTCTTCAAGAAGAGTTAGACAAGATGAAGAAAGAGAAAGAAGAATGGCTACTTGAGAGGACTACTATGCAGGATTAGCTGAAGGAGAAGGATGATCTTATTGAGCTACTTGAGCGGCGTGTCACGAAGAGGCCGAGAGAGGATTCATCTTCCTTTAGTACTCCATCTACTATCCCTCCTACTTCTGGTGCTTGGAAGGCCATTGTCAACAAGTTGGTGAAGGATAAGGAAGATATGGAAGACCGATACAAGAATGAGATCAAGAGGATTTGCATGAAGTATCAGCCAGGATTCGGGACTTCTTCGGATATGATTCCCTAGGCCTAGTTTACTTTTCCTCTTATGTATTAGGATTATTGATGTTTGTACTTCACTTGTAATCCTCACTTTGATCTTAATGAGAATGAGTTTTTTTAAGTATTTCAAAAATGTTTCTTTATGAATATTGCAAGTTATCTTATAGTCCTTTGAAATCTTTGCATTTGCATACGCATACCATGCATCATTCTCGCATTTTGTCTTGCTTTTTGAGTGTTCTCCAGGGATCTTATTGTTGTTTCTTGGTCTTCCTTCAGTTCTCCTGTCAAGCTGACTCATCGATTTGATACTCGAGCTAATCGGAGAAGAGTGATGGAAACTTTGCAACAAGAGAATCGCGAGCTGCGCGAGGAGGTTACTTATTTGAGGGAAAGCTTGGAAAGGGTTTCTACTATGATGGAAAGTTTGGTGGCTGCTCAGAATCAGCCACCTCCTAATTCTCCTGTTCAGAATACTGTCATATCTGAGGTTGTTACCGCATCAATTCCTGTTGAGACTGTTATTTCTCCTCGCTATCGTATGTCTGCTAGTACACCTTGGGGCATGCCAGTTGATTTTATTCCTACTGGTTATCGTCCTCCTCATCATCCTGAGACTGCTGCATTTAATACTCTCCCACCACCAGTGTGGACTACTCTTCCTCCAATTGTGACTACTGCACCGCCTGTTGTGCACACTATTCCGCACCATGATGAAATGATTTACCATGCTGAGCCCAGTGAAGGTGCTGGAGTGGCTGAAAGACTTGATGACTTCCAGGGACGCTTTGTTGAGATACAGAGGGAGATGAGAGCTCTGAAGCATAAGGATTTGTTCGGAAAAGATGCTTATGATCTTTGTCTGGTCCCAAATGTTAAAGTTCCTTACAAATTCAAGCTGCCTGAGTTTGAGAAGTACAAAGGCAACACTTGTCCGTTGAGTCATTTGACTATGTATGCAAGAAAGATGTCTGCTCAGACTGATAATGATAAGCTGTTGATTCACTATTTCCAGGACAGTTTGACCGGGGCACCTATGAGGTGGTATATGAGTCTGGATAATAGCCAAATCAAGACCTTCAATGATTTAGGAGAAGCTTTTGTGAGGCAGTACAAGTACAACGTTGATATGGCGCCAGATAGAGATCAACTTCGTGCTATGTCCCAGAAGGACAAAGAGACTTTTAAAGAATATGCGCAGAGATGGCGCGAGCTGGCAGCCCAGATTGTTCCTCCGTTGGAAGAAAAAGAAATGACGAAGATCTTCTTGAAGACGTTGGGTTCTTTTTATTATGAGAGGATGATAGCAAGCGCTCCTTCCGATTTCACTGAGATGGTGAGCATGGGAATGCGTTTAGAAGAAGGTGTCCGTGAGGGACGGTTGAGTCAAGAGAATAGCAATGGTTCAAGCTCTAGAAGGTTCAACTTTGGGAAAAAGAAAGAAAATGAGACTAATGCAGTATCCCGTGAAAGTTATAGAAGACCTCACAGTCGTGGGAATCATCATTCGTAGCATGTGGCTTCTGTAACACCGATGATTAATGTGGCTCCAATTGTGCCAGCAATTCCAAAGTATCAACCTCGTTATCAACAACCTTCTGTGCAACAAGGTGGTAATCAACAAGCTCGGGCTAAGCCAAGTTTTGATCCTATTCTGATGTCGTATGCGGACTTGCTTCCATCTTTGATTGCAAAGAATCTTGTGCAAACTCGTCCTCCACCTCCAGTTCCAGAGACTATCCCATGGTGGTATAAGCCAGAGGCTCGCTGTGCTTTTCATCAAGGTGCCCCGGGGCACGATGTTGAGAATTGTTATCCATTGAAGTTTGAAGTACAGAAATTGATGAGGAACAATGTTCTGTATTTTAATGATGTTAATCCAAATGTGCAGAAGAATCCATTGCCGAAGCATGGTAATGCGTCTGTGAATATGGTTGATGGTTGTCCTGGTTTGTTCAAGATCTATGAGGTCCGTCATATTCGAAGGTCTTTGGTTGAGATGCATGCTTTCTTGAGTGAATATCACGATATTGATCACGACTATGCTGGATGTTGTATCTGCTCGGTGAATCCTCGTGGTTGCGTGATTGTTAAGAGGGATATTCAAAAGATGATGGACGATAAATTGATTGAAGTGACAGCAAAAAGGGATGAATATGAAAATGAAGTGAACGTTATTATGCCTCAGTTCAATCTTCCTGAGAGGGTTGTTCTTGAGAGAGTGGTTATTTCTTTTGATAGTCGCAAAAATGTTGTTACTCCATTGGTGATTAATGTGCCTGGTCCAATTCCATATGAATCCGATAAAGCTGTTCGGTACCGGTATAATGCTACGATGATAGAAAATGGTAGAGAAGTTCCTATTCCTACTCCAAAGTCTGTGGTTAGCATTGCTGATGTGACGAAGGTTACCCGAAGTGGTAGAGTGTATGCTTCAGAACCTCCGAAGAGAGTTGAAGATACAAGTGTGAGTAAGAAAATTATAGATGTTGTTGCCCAATCAGGCCAAGCTGGTAATAGTGAAGATGAGGTGCTAAAATTGATAAAGAAGAGTGAGTACAACATTACTGAGCAGTTGTTGCATACTCCGTTGAAGATATCGGTTTTATCACTCTTGATGAGTTCTGAGGCTCATAGGCAGTCTTTGCAGAAGATTCTTGATCAAGCTTATGTTGACCATGATGTGATTGTTGATCAATTTGATAGTATTGTGGCTAATATCATATCGTGCAACAATTTAAGCTTCTGTGATGATGATTTACCTGAAGAAGGAAGGAATCATAACTTGGCTTTGCATATTTCAGTCAATTGTCAGGAAGATGCTATGTCCAAGGTGCTAGTTGATACCGGATTGTCTCTGAATGTCATGCCGAAATCGACTTTTTCAAAGCTTGCGTATCAAGGTGCTCCCATGAGGCACAGTGGGATTATTGTAAAAGCTTTCGATGGGTCGAAGAAGACAGTGATTGGTGAAGTGGATCTTCCTATTCTTATTGGACCGTTTATATTCAAGATTACTTTTCAGGTAATGGATATACGTCCCGCTTACAGTTGTCTCCTCGGAAGACCCTGGATCCACGAGGCAGGAGTTGTGACATCCACTATTCATCAGAAGCTGAAGTTTGCGAAAGAGGGGAAATTGGTGACCATTGAAGGTGAAAGGGAAATGCTTGTGAGTAATTTGTCTTCTTTCTCCTATATTGATGCTGAGGAAGAGGTAGGAACTTCGTTTCAAGCTCTTTCTGTCGTGGATAATGCTACTAAGAAGAATGCCATGCCCATGTCCTCTTTCAAGGATGCTCTGCGAGTGCTTGAAGCTGGTCAGTCAGATGGTTGGGGGAGAATTATTGATGTTGTAGACAACAAGGAAGGTTTTGGTATCAGCTTTGCACCAGGTGCAGTTATCAAAGACCCAAAGACTATTCAAGAAGGCTTTCGAAGTGCTGGATTTATCAACGATCATTCCGCTGCTGCCATCATTGATGATGATGAAGATGAAGAAATGCCTGAATTTGTTACGCATGGAAAGATTTGCCAGAACTGGATTGCTGTTGATGTTCCTTTTATTGTTCATGCTTCAAAGTAATTTGTTTTATTTTCTTTCAAAAATCCTTTCACTCTGCCCAAGGTGAAGGTGATGTTTGTCGGGCTTTGTTTCAAATTTTATCATCATCAATAAATTGTTATTTTGTTATTTCCATATGTGTTTTTCCTTTTTGCTTTATTCTGAAAAAATGGTAACATAAAAAAACCCAAAATAATAATAATTGTTTATCTGCATAATGTTTGCATTTTTTGTTCATACTCTAAAAAATAATAAAATCATTGTGCAGATTGATTGATAAACCCATTGAAAACAATGATCCTATGCCCTCTCCCAACTTTGAATTCCCTGTGTTTGAAGCTGAGGAAGAGGATGTTGAAGAGATTCCTGATGAAATTTCTCGGTTGCTTGAGCACGAGGAGAAGATTATTCAGCCTCATGGAGAGTCTATAGAGATGGTCAACTTGGGTTCTGAAGATGAAAAGAAAGAAGTCAAAGTTGGAGCATTGCTTGGTCCTGATGTTAAGAAGAGGATTGTTGAGCTTCTCAGAGAGTATGTTGATGTATTCGCTTGGTCTTATCAAGACATGCCAGGTCTTGATACTGATATTGTGGAGCATAGATTGCCGTTGAAGCCTGAATGTCTACCTGTAAAGCAAAAGTTGAGAAGAACTCATCCTGACATGGCACTAAAGATCAAAGAGGAGGTTCAAAAGCAGATTGATGCAGGTTTTCTTGTGACGTCAACTTATCCTGAATGGGTGGCCAATATCGTTCCTGTTTCGAAGAAAGACGGAAAAGTCCGAATGTGCGTTGATTACAGAGATTTGAACAAAGCCAGTCCGAAAGATGATTTTCCATTGCCACACATTGATATGTTGGTAGATAATACGGCTAAGTTTGATGTGTTCTCTTTTATGGACGAATTTTCCAGTTATAATTAAATAAAGATGGCACCTGAGGACATGGAAAAGACCATATTATTACACCATGGGGAACATTCTGCTACAGAGTGATGCCCTTTGGATTGAAGAATGCTGGTGCGACGTACCAAAGAGCTATGACTACACTTTTCCATGATATGATGCATAAAGAAATTGAGGTATATGTTGATGATATGATCGCTAAGTCGAGGACTGAAGAGGATCATGTTGAACATTTGTTGAAGTTGTTTCAGAGGTTAAGGAAGTTTAAGCTTCGTTTGAATCCGAACAAGTGCACTTTTGGTGTACGTTCTGGAAAGTTGCTAGGTTTCATTGTCATCCAAAGAGGCATTGAAGTTGACCCTGATAAAGTGAAAGCTATTCAGGAAATGCCTGCTCCAAGAACCTAAAAGCAAGTAAGAGGATTCTTGGGCCGTTTGAATTATATTTCGAGGTTTATCTCTCACATGACTGCCACATGTGCTCCGATTTTCAAGTTGCTTCGGAAAGATAAAGGTTGTGTCTGGATAGATGATTGTCAGAAGGCGTTTGAAAGTATCAAAGAATATCTGCATGAACCTCCTATTTTGTCTCCTCCGGTGGAAGGTAGACCGATGATCATGTACTTGACTGTGTTGGAAGATTCCATGGGTTGTGTGCTTGGTCAGCAAGATGAATCTGGAAGAAAAGAATATGCAATTTACTACTTGAGTAAGAAATTCACTGATTGTGAGTCTCGGTACTCCATGCTTGAAAAAACTTGTTGTGCCTTAGCTTGGGCTGCAAAGCGTCTTCGCCAGTATATGCTGAATCATACAACTTGGTTGATCTCTAAAATGGATCCAATCAAGTATATATTTGAAAAGCCTGCTTTGACTGGGAGGATTGCTCGTTGGCAAATGTTGTTATCAGAATATGATATCGAGTACCGAACTCAAAAAGCTATAAAAGGTAGTATCTTGGATGACTATTTGGCACATCAACCGATTGATGATTACCAACCTATCAAGTTCGATTTTCCAGATGAAGAGGTGATGTTCTTGAAAGTGAAAGATTGTGATGAACCTTTGATTGAGGAAGGGCCGGAGCCTGGATCTCGATGGGGTTTAGTTTTTGATGGTGCTGTGAATGCACGTGGAAGAGGAATTGGGGCAATATTCATTACTCCCCATGGTTCACATATTCCTTTTCCCGCAAGGTTGACCTTTCCTTGTACCAATAATGAAGCTGAGTATGAAGCCTGCATTATGGGTCTTGAGGAAGCTATTGATTTGAGGATTAAGCATCTTGATGTGTATGGAGATTCTGCCTTGGTAATTAATCAGATCCAGGGTACGTGGGTAACTCATCAACCCCACTTGATCCCTTATAGAGATTATGCCAGGAAGATATCAACTTTCTTCACTAATGTTGAGTTTCATTATGTTCCTTGTGATGAGAATCAGATGGCAGATGCTTTAGCAACTATAGCTTATATGATAAAAGTGCACCAGTGGAATGATGTTCCCATGATCAGTGTGATGCGACTTGAAAGACCAGCTCATGTGTTTGCAGTTGAAGAGGTCCATGATGACAAGCCTTGGTATCATGATATTAAATGTTTTCTCCAGAGTCAAGAATACCCGCTTGGGGCATCTGATAAAGATAAGAGAACTTTGAGGAGATTGGCAGGCGATTTCTTCTTGAATGGAAATGTGCTTTATAAGAGAAATTTTGACATGGTCTTGCTCAGATGCGTGGATAGACACGAAGCAGACATGTTAATGAAAGACATTCATGAAGGATCTTTTGGCACTCATGCTAATGGGCATGCAATGGCTAAAAAGATGTTGAGAGCAGGTTACTATTGGCTGACAATGGAATCTGATTGTTGCAAGTATGTGAAAAAGTGCCATAAGTGTCAAGTGTATGCTGATAAGATTCACGTGCCACCAGCTTATCTCAATGTGATTTCTTCCCCATGGCCTTTTTCTATGTGGGGAATTGATATGATTGGTATGATTGAACCCAAGGCTTTGAATGGACATCGTTTTATTCTTGTGGCAATTGACTACTTCACCAAGTGGGTGGAAGCGGCATCGTATGTTAATGTGACCAAGCAAGTTGTGGTTCGGTTTATCAAGAATAATATTATTTGCAGATATGGTGTTCCGAATAGAATCATTACTGATAATGGTTCGAACTTGAATAACAAGATGATGAAAGAGCTTTGTGAAGAATTCAAGATTCAACACCATAATTCCTCTCCTTATAGACCGAAGATGAATGGGGCTGTTGAAGCTGCGAATAAGAACATTAAGAAGATCATTCAGAAGATGGTTGTGACGTACAAGGACTGGCATGAGATGCTCCCTTTTGCTTTGCATGGGTATCGTACATCTGTCTGCACTTCAACAGGGGAAACCCCTTTCTCACTTGTTTATGGTACAGAAGCAGTGCTCCCCGTCGAAGTGGAGATCCCATCAATGAGAGTTCTGATGGAAGCCAAGTTGACTGAGGCTGAATGGTGTCAGAGTAGATTTGATCAGTTGAATTTGATTGAAGAAAAGAGAATAACAGCTTTGTGTCATGGTCGGTTGTACCAGCAAAGAATGAAGAAAGCTTTTGATAAGAAGGTCAAACCTCGTGTATTCAGAGAAGGCGACCTCGTGCTCAAAAAGATTCAGTCTTTCCTTAAAGATTCTCGGGGCAAGTGGACTCCGAACTATGATGGCACATATGTTGTTAAGAAAGCCTTCTCTGGCGGTTCATTAATTCTTGCAACTATGGATGGTGAGGAGATCACTCGCCCTGTGAATGCGGATGCAGTCAAGAAATACTTCGCCTAAAAAAATAAAAGAACAGCTCGCTAAGTTGAAAACCCGAAAGGGCGGCTTAGGCAAAAATGAGCGTCTCGGTGGATTGAAAACCCAAAAGGACGGTCCAGGCAAAAATTAGAGACATAAACAGAAATAATTATCCCGGTAGATTGAAAACCCGAAAGGGCAATCTAGTCAAAAGTTAGGGATCATGGAAAGTAACTACGTCGACAGACTGAATCACTTGTAGTAACCGAGGATTTCAGATTCTATCCCTCAGAAGAATTTCCCATCAAAGATTCTTATTCACTCATCCTTGACTGAAGTTTCGGACACAGTGGAGTTCAATGTTGATAGGGAGAATAGTGATCATTGTATCTCAATGTAGCCCTTTTCCATGTATTTACCATTTTTCAAACTTGTAATGATCCATGGAGTCATGCCATTTGCTGACTACCGTTCTATCAATAAACTTGAGCTTTTATCCAATTGTTTGCAATTCTTTATATTGTTTCTGTTTACAAAATTTCAATTTATTGTTGATGATGATTTTTGAAACAAATTTAATAAATTTAATTTTTGAAGATTTTAAAAAACATTTTTCTTTTGATATGTGAACAAAGAAAGGATATCGATAGTGATTCCAAAAATGGTAAAGTCTGGATGTGTGTAACTTGTCTCTCCCAAAGCAGGGTTTGATTCGGTTATGTCCATGCAAAGTTCCTGGATAGTCTTGACAGGTTGATGTTAGTGATGTTTTGTTCCCCAACAATAAGCATGAACCGAGATTGTATGTATTCCCCAGAAGAGTTGTTGGAAGGGATGTTCTTAAGAATCCCTAGCTGAGTTTTGATTTCTTCCTCAGTAAATTGAAAAGCATTGAGAATCCCCAGCTGAGCTCTTGTTCCTCAGCTTGATTGTTTGCATCCTTGAATATAGAAGTATTGATATAGCAGTCAGTTTAGAGGTTTTCTTTTACCTGATGGTGGGTATTGATTTAAAATCCCTCGTAACTCTATTTTGGCTATGATGTTAACTTCTGATATCCCCATATGGATCCCCAGTAGGTCTGCATATGTTGATTTCCAGCAGATTCCTATGTGATTTTTAGCAGGTCTTACACTCTATCCCCAGGTGGAGCAGGAGTGGTATGACAATTTTTCCTCGTGAAGTTTGATTTTTATCAAGGATACTTCCATCCTCAGCAGATTATTACCTTTCCTCAGCAGGATTATATTCCTAGCAGATGTTGTCTCTTCATGATTTAAGCCTTGTAGTAGGATTTTATTCCTTTGATGGCTTATGACAGTCTCCTGCAGTATTTCAAGTTGAATCTCCAACATGTTTCCCTGCATTGTTGCCTTGGGATTAGTCGAGTATCTGGTTGTTGTGGTGTTCATGTTACCCGTTTCTTATCTTTATGTTTGTTTTGTCAACATATTCATAAGCATATTCATACGCATAACCATATTCATACGCATAAGCATAGCATCGTTTGCTTGCATTCTTGCGTTTATCATTGTTATCTGCTCTTTGGTGTGGATTTTCCCCACAGAGTGTGTGTGTCGTCTTCCTCTCAATTTTAGAGTGTCGACCTGTCGCTCCCACTGAAATGACAACCTAGGTCAGAAGGGGTACAGATGCGAACGGTCGGCGAAAGGGGGATGAGAACACACAGGAGTGAACTCAAGAGAAAAGAAAAGAGTCGCCAGCTAGGCTTTTTTATCCCGGAGGAAAGGTAATGCTGCATAAACCTAGAAAGATATGGATAAGACGGTTGCGAACCAGAGAGACTGAGAAAGGGGGTTGGTTACAACCTGGGAAGGTATTAGCACCCAGATTGTCCGCCGTACTCGACGGGATCCACGCTTAAAAGATTTGTGTTTTAAAGGGGTAGTGTCAGTGCAATTTGTGTATCAAAGCTGGAAAAGGATGCGAGTGTCAGTGTAAAAGAATGTGAGGTGCATAAGAGAAGTGTCAGTGTAAGAATAGGAATGAAATGCCCAAGATAATGAGGCTTAAAGAATAATGCTGGAAGGAGGGGGAATATACAGAGACTTTTGTTCGATAACTGTTAAGTGATGCCTACGTATCCTCTCGTGCAATGAGGAAGTCAGAACACCGTAGTTCGACCCAAAGAGACTGAAAGATAAATTGACTTGTGAATTGCTTGCTTGCCTATGCTCAAGTGTATGACCTGTCTGGCTCAGGTGCAAACTGTCTTGCATTAGAAGGAAGAAGCAAGTTCTCGTTTATGAGTGAATGGGATGAGAAAAGAATCCCTAAGGAGACGATTATTGTTTGTTTCTGTGTTTTCAGTCTTTTATTGCTTTTTGTAGTTTGTCATAAGTTAATGAGCTTAAGCCTGAACCAATGGGTTAGTAAACTCGTCACATCCTCCCTCTGATTAGGGGTAATGAGAATACCTTAAGTGTGAAGTCAGCATCTCACACTTAACCACCCTGATGTAGGATTAAGATCATTAACCTACTTGTAATTATTTAGATGTTTTTGGAGCTTTTGTTTAGTGTTAAGTAATGAGACTAAGCCATAATCAGGGATTAAACAGACTCATTACACCATCCTAATAGAAGGATAATAGATGAGAATGTTTAAGCTGAGGAAAGCTCCTCAACTTAATCCATGATTAGGGATTAACCTCATGACAAAACAAAGCCTTTATTAAATGGATTTTAGTTAATGATAAGATGAAGAAGTGATTTTTAGGGTTTGTAAGACAACTTGAGGGGGACTTGTCCATTAACACTAGGGTTAGTCCTTCTTAACCAATTAAGGAAAAATTAGAACCCTAATGCAAGGCCCAAGTTACAAGCTTGATGTCTTGATGATTATTAAGTGGATTGATTAAAGGATTTAAACACATTAAGGGTTTAACACTTAGGATTAAAGTTATACACTCCATCCTAATAGAAGGATGCATGCATAAGCTTAATCACAAAGCCTTAAAGCCTTTAGGGTTTAGTCCCTGATCATGAGATGAGAAGAGAAGACTCAAAGATGACACAAAGGTAAAAGCTAAATGGGGGGACTAATCTACCCTAATTTTTATCATGCTTGGAAGTCCTAGGGTTTGTGAGGTTTAAGAGAAATATCTTCAAAGAACCACCAAGGGGAGAAGCAAATGAAATGAGCAACAAGAAGCAAAACAACTTGCTTCACTTAAGAAGTCAAGTTGCCTGAAGAAAGAAAGTAAGGTGAATGAGAATGAGCAAGCTCAATCCAATATACATACAAAAATTCAGCAAAGGAAGTATGAAAGAGATGAAAAGAGAATGTGAGAAGTGAAGGCAAATTCACTTCTCAAAGTAACTTACCACCTGAAAAGTTAATAAAGAAATGAAATGCAATGCAAAATGAGATGAAATGGCATGATGCAAACCAAAACCAGAAGCATAAGTATGATGTTAATGATGCTAAGAGATGATGCAAACATGAGGCAAGGCATGAGAATGATCATACAAACATATGGGTGCAAGAGAAGCATGCTTTGAACCATGAATGTTCATGAAAAGTTATGGAATGAAAATGACATACAACATGGCAAATGAAAGATGCAATGATCAAACATGATTCCAATATGTCCTAAGATGTATTATGAATCAAATGGATGCACAAAATGTCATGGCAAGTCATGGTATGCAAGCAAATGGAAGATGGATGCAAAGGAAGGAAAAAATTAGGGTTTATGATCAATGCACAAAACAAAATTCAAAACCAGAATCAAACCTCATGATAAAAATTTGAAAGTGCATTCAAAGGAACCCTAAACCTATACAAACTCACTGCCCAAAGGAGGGGATCCAACTCATAACCTATTGAAAGTTATGAATTTCCTAAGATTGCTAGGGTTTTAAGGTACCTTGTCAAGAAAAATGAAAAACAAATTGAAAATGCAAGATCAATTCATGCCAATTTTATCCTATAAACTACATGTTATGCAAGATGCAATGCAAAAAGAATCATGATCCAACTCTCAATGGTTAGGCAGAAATGAATTTTTGAAGTTTGTCACAAAATATTGCCTTGAAATGAAATAAAATCCAAAGAAAATTGTCAAAAGGCATCAAGAACAAAAACGAAATTTTGTTTGAGGGTTGGACAATGTTTCTAAATGTTTTTAAATGCATCATGAATTTTTTTGTGATTTTTAAATACCTAAAAGTATTTTTAATTAATTAATTTTCATTAACTAATTAAAAATAAACTTTTAAATGATTTAAAAATAATTTTTAATGCAAAAAATAAAAATAAAAATATTTTTGTGTTCTGAAAATTAATTGAACCTTCGACAAAAAATTTCAGAATTTTTAAAGGTATTTTGCTATTTTTAATAATTCGTACAAATTAAATGAAAACAAAATGAATTTTAAATGAAAAATGAGAAAGTCAGCCAATCTGATGGCTGAGATTCAAAATAAAAAGGGAGGGAATTGACCAGCGCGCGCATCTGGACGACTCACATTCAAACTACGCTAATTAAGTCATTAACCCTAATCTGAACCCTAAACATTTTCAGGTGACCGGAACAGTGTTCCGGTCATCTTCTCCGGCCAACCATTCATGCTATCTCTCTTAATACGCATCCCCAGGCCCTAAAACTTTCCAGAAATGATCCTCTCCCCAAACCCAACAAGAATCAGTCATCAAAATTCATTTATTCATCATCAAATTCATGAATCGAAGCAAAACGGAAAAGAACACAGAAATTTCAGAAGCTCATGAAATGCTTATTTCTCAACTATTTTCAAAACTAAACACATCATGGTGATCAGAGAGACATGTAGAATCATTCTATAACATAAAATGAGAGTTCTGGAAAAATAAATGCCATGGCTACCTGAGCTTGAGCTTTCGAATCAGGGACTTTCTGGCCAGTTCTTTGCTTCAAATCCAATCCAATGATTCCCTCCAAGTGTTTGTGATGCTTAGCTGGAGTTTAAATGGCCTCTAGAGAGAGTTTGCAGAATCTCAGTTCATGAAATGTGAAAATCGTGTTTTTGATTGTGGAGGTTTTAGGGCAAAATGGAGGGTGGGGAATGATCAGTGAGGTTTATGGAGTTGAATGGTGGAAAAAGTTTGAAGGTTTGATGGCTGAATCAAGAGATTCGAAAGCTTTTGCAAATTTGGGGATTTTTGAGTATGCTGTGTTCTTGGAGCTTCAGGCTTAGTTGTTATGTGCTTTTGCTTGCATTTGATCCACATAAAGAAGTGTGATAGGTCAGAGAGTGGGTGCTGGCCTATGTTGATTGGTATGGGCAAGTTGCCAAAATGTCAACTTGACTTGTACTTGAGGTATGGGCAATGGTACAACTTGCTTTTTGGCTTGTCTTGGCTCAGCTGAGATTAAGGATGTCCATGGAATTGGTTTTGAGATAAATCAGCAAGTTGAGTGAAGTTTATGTAGTGTTTTGCAAATTTCACAAAGTTTGGCCCCTTTGGAAAATCATGGAGTTCAAGGCATCAAAATGCATAATCCTTGGGCCAATTCTGACTTTTAGAAGTCACATGATCATATTGTGAAGAGTTTGTGCACATTTGAAGTCTTTAGAATGCTTGATCACACCATTTTGCAAAATGCCTCTTTGGTGGAAAACTTGAAATTATGTGATTTTGGCCAACTTTGACAAGCCATAACTTTTGATCCAAAATGAATTAGAATGAGTTCTTGTACTTTTTGAAAAGGGAATGATCCATTCTACAACTTTCATACCAAAGTTTTCCCATTTGAAGCATTTTTGAATCAAAAAGCAAGGGTTGAAAAAGTTTCCCAAAATGGCAATTTTTCATTACAAGTCATTTTCCCCAAAAGTCAACTTTGCAAATGGCTTGAAATTCTTCAATTTTGTGAACTTCTAACATCTTCTATGATCAAATAAAGACCATACATATTCAAAATGATGAAGAACACCCTTTGGTTGGGTCATTGGGGGCCTCAGATGCCCTGATTTCACACTGACTTGCTCAAGAAGTCAACTCTTGATCAGATGCCTTCCCCATGGAATTTCTTCATGAAAATTGATATGCATGATCCCTATACCATATAGAGACCAATAGAAACAAGAATGACCAAAAAAATTGGAGTTATGGCCTTTGAAACCAAAACCCTAATTCTAGGTCATCTGTGCAGTTAAACCTGGCTCTGCTTCCATGCCATTCTCAGTTCTTGTGATTTTTTTGACATTCTTGACCTTGAGGGGATAAAATATGATTATTGAACATACATGGACCCCTTTGAAGTGATTGATGACCTTTGAAGTGGCTCAAGTGGCCCTTGGATTGCTCAAATCACAAACCCTAGATGCTGATGACTTTGAACCAATGCAGTGAATCAAAAATGTGGTATGAGATGCTATGATGGAAATTATGCATATGAAGAGATCACAAGCCATGGTGTGAATTGGTGAGGGAAAATTTGGGGTGTTTACAGCTGCCCCTATTCAAGCATGAGTTAGATGTGCAGGATGTAAGCAACGACTTAACAGTCAAACAAGATAACTTGTGGTTGAATACCAAAAGACAGTCCAAAATTTGCACTCACTGAATGAAGAAGAAAAGGGATATAGATTGTAAAAGGAAGGTAAAGTATGTTTATAAAGTGACGGAGGACGACCGTCGAGCAGAGGACGTCTGCTGGGGATGAAGCAATGACGGGGACGGCCGACATGCTGGGGAAACATGCGGGAAATAAAGCAATGACGGGGACGGCCGACAAGCTGGGGATATAAGAGATTATGATGGGGATGGCCATCAAGTAAAGCTACAAGACTCTCTGGGGATTATAGGTAAAAGAAAATAAATGGTGAGGTACGGTCATCAAAGGTGAAGGACGATCACTTAGCAGGGGACGGCTGCTCTGTTGGGGGATAGGATGAGGGACGATCATCTAAGGTGAAGGACTATCACTTAGCAGGGTACGGTTGCCAATAATATCACGACATAGGACGAATTCCGGATAAAAAGGTCGACGATGGGGACGGCCATCGGATAAGCATGATGAAGGACGATCATCAATAGGTGAAGGACGATCACCTAGCAGGGTACGACTGCTCTCAAGGTTTATCATGACATAGGACGAATGTCAGATAACAAGATCAACGACGGGGACGGCCATCGGATAAAAATGATGAAGGACGATCATCAAGAGGTGAAGGACGATCACCTAGCAGGGGACGGCTGCTAAATATCACGACATAGGACGAATGCCGGATAGGAAAGGGTTCCAATAATGGAGATTCCGCTGGGGAAAGGATGAGGGACGGTCATCCAAAGGTGAAGGACGATCACCTGGCAGGGTATGGCTGCCAAAAGGGTATCATGACATAGGACAAATGTCAGATAGAAAGGAAATAATTCACTGGGATTTGCTGGGACAAGTAAACACGGACGAGTGTCTATATCCAAGAAATGAGAAGTATAATTGTTTGGGTACTGCGTATAGACTAAAGATGCGGACGAGCATCCTTAAGAGTATGATACGGACGAGTATCAGGTAGAAACAAAAGCTGACACATGTTCAGAGATGATGATACGGACGAGTATCAACTGGTTAATAAAGAACACAGACGAGTATTGATTCTGCGGGGATTCTTCTGGGGAATAATAGACACGGACGAATGTCTATATTCAAGAAGACATAAGTGTTTGACACGGTGTATAGATCAAAGATGCGGACGAGCATCCTTACGACTACGATACGGACGAGTATCAGGTAGAAACAAACACTTGACGCATGTTCAGAGATGATGATACGGACGAGTACCAACTGGTTAACAAAGAACACGGACGAGTTTCGGATCTGAGGGGATATAAGTGGTGTATACGAGATACAGACGAGTATCTGTATGAGTGGAACAGGGGTAATAAGTATGAGCGGTGTATAGGAGTGTTTAAACTGCTGGGGAGAGCATGACACGGACGAGCGTCGAAAAAAGATATATATACATGAGTATATGATTTACAAAGTGTTTGGTAACTGTGCTGGGGAAGGTGACACGGACGGGTGTCAGGAAATTGTATATATATGTATCTGTGAGTGCAAAGGGGGCGCTTTGGCTTTCTGCTGGGGGGTATGACACGGACGGGTGTCAAGAAGTATCTGTAATATAAGTGGTCTATTTGTAAAGAATGCTCGGGCGACTTTACTGGGGAATGATGACACGGATGGGTGCCAAAAGGAAGTATGCATTTGTATTTGTGAGTGTAAGGCCAGTGCTTTGGCTCTATGGTGGGGAATTTGGGGGAGTTTTCTGTATATCGTCGATGGGTTGCCAGTATACAAGTGTTTGATTCAGATCATGGCTTATGATTATGCAATATGTTTGATTTTTGTCGTAATGCTCCGTATTAGACGGAATGCTACGCTCTGTGGGGAGAATATGATGTGAATGCTATGATTATGCAAAAGGCACCGATCCGGGATTCGGATCCCGTTGCCGCAGAGATCTCTGGCTGATCTGCTTGAAGTGGACATCCCAGCCGGGGGTAAGATCATTGGTAGATCTAGCATATATGACTCTGCTTGGGGAATAGGTCATTGATAAACCTATCTCATTAATGAGGGACCCAGCTGGGGTTTGTAGAAGCTTTCTTCACTCTGTTGTGATTCCTTCGCGCGTTGCTCTTCTGGGTAGAGGTTGACACTGTGTGGAGGTGGTTCCCTGGCTTTTGTATTTGGCTGAGGAGGAATAATGGATGGCAACTCAGCTGGGGGAAAACACCTCCGGTGCTAAGACTGAGTAGATAATGGTTTGCCAGCCTGCTGGGGTGAAGCTTTCATGCCCCATGTTGTGCTTTGAATACCTGCAATCCTGAAAAGACATAGAAACGCACAAGTAATCCCAAGGTATCCCTTACTGGATTCCATCATAGGAGTCTAGACACTCCCGGGAGTAAGTATATTTCCTGCAAACACATATTCTTAGTAGAAAGAGCATCTGTATTCATGCAATCGGTATCTTAGGGATATCGGACATTTTTTTGCAAACAAAAAATAAAAATATACGAGACGAAACATGACTGAAAATCTGATTTTATTAATTCATGTGCCCTGAATTGGCAAGATACAGTCAAAGTAACAAATCCCCTGGAATGAGGAGATCGTTACAAATTGAGAAACAAGATGTTGGCAATGTTGGCGACGCTTCAAGGAGCTTCCCTTTTGCTATGAATCGTATGACATTTGACGTTCTTCTCGTCTTGCTTTCTGAAGAAAGTTGATTCTGAACGAAACTTGAACCTTTTCGAAGCTTACCAAGTTGTAAATGATACAGACGAATTCAGAATGCAGTTGTTCGCTTATTCCCTTATTTTTGCATGGATCGCCCTTTCGGGTTTTCAATCCATCGGGATACCCATTTTTGCCTGAGTTGTCCAATGCGGCTTTTCAACTCAGCGGGTGTACATTTTTGTTTATTTTCCCTTATTTTTGCCCGAGTCTTTTATTCTGTTTTTGACTCGCCGGGATGCCCTATTTTTGCCTGGACTTACATTCTTGTTTTATGTCCAGCGGGTCATTTTATGCGAAGTATTTTTTAACTGCATCTGAATTCACAGGGGACGAGAAGTCTTCACCATCCATAGTGCTGAGCATCAGTGCTCCCCCAGAGAAAACTTTCTTTACTACGAATGGCCCTTCATAGTTCGGAGTCCACTTGCCCCTGTGGTCTGTATGAGGAGGGAGGAGTCTTTTTAGCACAAGATCTCCTACTTGGTACTCTCGGAGCCTGACTTTCTGATCGAAGGCTTTCTTCATCCTTTTCTGATACAGCTGCCCATGGCAGACTGCAGCCAATCTCTTCTCTTCAATCAAATTCAGCTGTTCGTATCGGGACCGGACACATTCTGCTTCGTTCAGTTTAACATCCATTAGTACCCGCAGGGAGGGTAATTCAACTTCAACAGGCAGGACTGCCTCCATACCATACACAAGCTGATACGGTGTTGCCCCAGTAGATGTCCTGATTGACGTACGGTACCCATGCAAGGCAAACGGTAGCATTTCATGCCAGTCTTTATAGGTGACTACCATCTTTTGCACAATCTTCTTGATATTCTTGTTAGCTGCCTCAACAGCGTCATTCATCTTTGGCCTGTAAGGAGAAGAATTGTGGTGTTGGATCTTGAAGTACCGACATAGCTCTGCCATCATTTTGTTGTTTAAGTTGGAACCATTATCAGTAATGATTCGCTCGGGAACTCCATACCGACAGATGATATCCCTCTTCAGAAATCGGGCTACCACTTGCCTTGTAACATTTGCATAGGAAGCTGCTTCAACCCACTTGGTGAAATAGTCAATAGCAACCAGGATGAATCTGTGGCCATTTGAAGCAGTCGGTTCAATCTTGCCAATCATATCAATGCCCCACATAGCAAAGGGCCAGGGTGAAGACATCACATTCAGAGGATTGGGAGGCACATGTACTTTATCCGCATAAATCTGGCATTTATGGCATTTTCTGGCATAAGCACAACAATCTGCGTCCATTGTAATCCAGTAATAACCTGATCTTAGCAATTGTTTTGGCCATGGCATGTGCTCCAGCATGGGTACCAAAGGATCCTTCATGCACCTCGTGCATTAACAAGTCTGCTTCTGTTCTATCAACGCACCGGAGAAGTACCATATCAAAGTTTCTCTTGTACAGGGAACCATCAGTATTCAGGAAGAAACTACCAGCTAGCCTTCTTAGTGTCTTCTTATCATTGGAAGATACCCCAGGTGGGTATGTTTGATCCTCCAAGAAGCATTTAATGTCATGGAACCAAGGCTTATCATCTTTGACAGTGTCTGCTGCAAATACATATGCCGGTCTGTCAAGTCTGGATACTGAAATCCGAGGCACAAAGTTGGCAGCTTGAACTTTGATCATTGATGAAATGGTAGCCAGAGCATCTGCAAACTGATTCTCGTCCCGAGGGATATACTCAAGCTTGACCGTTGTAAAGAAAGTCAATAACCTCCTTGTATAATCCCTGTAAGGTATCAGATGATCTTGGTGTGTGTACCATTTGTCGTTGGTTTGATTAACTACCAGAGCTAAATCTCCGAATACAGTCAAAGTCTTGATCCTGAGGTCAATGGCTTCCTCAAGACCCATAATACAAGCTTCGTATTCAGCTTCATTGTTAGTGCAGTTGAAGGTGAGTTTTGCCGAGAAAGGCATGTGAACTCCCTTAGGCGTAATGAGTACTGCACCAACACCACGACCATTCATATTAACAGCCCCATCAAACATCATAGTCCATTCTTCTTCTGGGTCGGGCCCTTCAGTGTGAACAGGCTCTTCATGATCTTTTGCTTTTATGAACATGATGTCTTCATCAGGAAACTCAAATCTCATAGGCTGGTAATCATCAATGGGTTGCTCAGCAAGATAATCAGACAATACACTGCCTTTGATGGCTTTTTGGGATGTGTACTGGATGTCATATTCTGTGAGGATCATTTGCCATCTTGCAACCCGTCCGGTAAGTGCTGGCTTCTCGAAAATGTACTTAACTGGGTCCATCTTTGATATCAACAAGGTAGTGTGGGTCAACATATACTGCCTTAGTCGGCGAGCAGCCCACGCTAAAGCACAACAAGTTTTCTCGAGCAGTGAATAACGTTGTTCACAGTCGGTAAACTTTTTGCTTAGGTAGTAAATTGCATACTCTTTTCGACCATACTCGTCATGCTGGCCCAGCACACACCCCATTGACCCTTCTAATACTGTCAAGTACATTATCAAAGGTCTTCCTTCGACTGGAGGCATAAGGATTGGAGGCTCTTGTAAGTATTCCTTGATTTTGTCAAAAGCCCTCTGGCAGTCTTCGTTCCACCTGACCGTTTGTTCTTTTCTCAATAGCTTGAATAAAGGTTCACAGGTCGCAGTAAGATGAGATATGAACCGTGAAATGTAGTTCAATCTACCTAAGAACCCTCGAACCTCTTTTTCCGTCTTCGGTGCAGGCATTTCTTGGATGGCTTTAACTTTATCAGGGTCAACTTCAATCCCTTTCTCACTTACAATAAATCCCAGCAGCTTACCGGATCGCACCCCGAATGTGCATTTGTTGGGGTTCAGCTTCAGTTGGTACTTCCTCAGACGCTTGAATAACTTCAACAGATTCACCAGGTGGTCTTCTTCTGTGAGGGACTTGGCAATCATGTCATCCACATAACATTCAATTTATTTATGGATCATGTCGTGGAATAATGTTACCATAGCCCGTTGATAAGTCGCACCAGCGTTCTTCAGTCCGAATGGCATCACCTTATAACAGAACGTGCCCCAGGGTGTGATGAAAGTTGTCTTCTCCATGTCTTCAGGTGACATCTTGATCTGATTATATCCTGAAAATCCGTCCATGAAGGAGAACACCGAGAACTGAGCCGTATTATCCACCAATACATCAATGTGAGGTAAAGGGAAGTCATCTTTCGGGCTGGCTCTGTTCAGATCCCGGTAATCCACACACATCCTCACCTTGCCGTCTTTCTTAGGTACCGGTACAATGTTAGCAACCCACGGTGGATAGCTAGTTGCAGCAAGGAACCCGGCGTCCCACTGCTTTTGTACCTCTTCTTTAATCTTCATTGCCATATCTGGGCGAGTGCGGCGCAACTTCTGTTTTACTAGTGGACAGTCTTCTTTTAAAGGCAGCTTGTGCATGACAATATCGGTGTCCAACCCTGGCATGTCCTGATAAGACCAAGCAAAAACATCCACATATTCCCGAAGCATGTCAATCAGTTGCTCTTTTACTGAATCTTGCAGGCAGGCCCCGATCTTAACATCTTTCACGTCTTCTTCCGTACCAAGATTAACCGTTTCAATCTTCTCCTGGTGAGGAGTGATAACCTTCTCCTCTTGCCTTAACAACCTGGTTAGCTCTTCAGGTAGCTCATAATCTTCTTCAACCCCTTCATCAGCTTGATTTATTGGATTGTCAAAGTCATACGAAGTCATAGCAGTGTTGTTGTCGGTGCAGTCTGGAGGGCACTTTCTGCAAGGGTTTAAATTGGTTTATTTTAGTGATCAATTTTAATCTTGTTTTAGAAAAAAGTGAAAATGAAGTTATTTATTTTGAAAATATTTCCATTTTATTTTTTTGTACAAAAGTGAAAAATGAAAAGACAGTGAGCGAAGAAAGAGACTCGTTTGCAAAAGATGTCCGATATTCATTGATTAATCCATTTGCACAAAATTACAAGATGGCCCGATTACAAAATGAGTCTTGTCATCTTGGGCAAGATGCAAGACTTGATGCATGCTTAAAAATACAGGAAATAATAATTACTCTACAGGAGTAACCCTTATAATTTCCTGGGAAGACCAGTTTGAGACATGGCTCCCCGGGGTCTTGGGACGTATCCAGCTCTCCAGGTTGCGCTCATCTTCCGACTCATCTTCCAAGTTGTTCACTGCATCCGTGGTGAGCATTCCCCCGCTGACAAAACTGGGCTTCTTAGCAGCCTCTGATTGATCTTGTTGAGTTGGTCTGTAACCCAACCCAAATCTGTCCCCCTTCTTCTCCACGGGCAGCAGCTTGCCCCAGCCTTGGGCAGTCCCCTCTTCAACAACCTTCCTGGCTTGCTAATAGGACGTCATGGAGGTTCCTAGTTCAGCAGATGCTTCATTTATGTTCAGGGCCTCAAATCCCTGGCTCATGGTTTCATGGATTTCTCCATCCATCTCAATATACTTGTACGTAGCCAGATGGCTAACAAAGATATCTTCTTCACCACAGATGGTGATGATCTGGCCTTCCCATTCGAATTTCAGCTTCTGGTGAAGGGTAGACGTAACAGCGCCAACGGCATGGATCCAAGGTCTACCCAACAAACAGCTGTAGGCCGGCTGAATGTCCATCACATAGAAGGTAATTTTGAAGGTTTGCGGGCCAATCATCACAGGCAGATCAATCTCCCCAAGCACTGATCTTTTAGAGCCATCAAATGCTCTTACTACCAAATTACTTGGACGCAATGCCAAGCCATCGTACTCCAGCTTCACCAAGGCTTTCTTTGGTAGAACATTGAGTGAAGACCCAGTGTCCACCAGTACATGGGATAGAACAGTGCCCTTGCATTCCAGAGTGATGTGTAAAGCCTTGTTGTGGTTACGTCCCTCAGTTGTTAAGTCAGCATTGGTAAAGCCCAGTCCATGACTGGTGTTAACATTTCCCACCACAGTTTCTAGCTGATTAACGGTGATCTCCTCTAGCACGTAAGCTGCGTGCAAGACTTTCAATAATGCATTCCTGTGAGCTTCAAAACACATCAACAGGGATAATATGGAGATCTTTGAGGGAGTTTGGTGAAGCTGATCCACCACTTTGTAATCACTTCTCTTTATAATCCTCATACACTCGTCTACATCTTGTTCAAAAGACGTCTTCTGAGTTTCTTTGAGAATTGGTTCTTCAGATATCACACTCTTCCCTTTTGCTTTGGCAGCAGCTTCTGCTTCAGCATTAGGTCTTTGCAATTGTGAGGCAAAAAGGCGTCCGCTTCTGGTGAAGCCTCCGCCTCCCCCAACATTATCAATTTGTGGAGAAGATGTTGAAGAGTCCAAAGTGATTTTCTCCCCGTTGCAGTAGAGGTCAGAGCCATAATGCCAAGGTATGGCATTACTGCTTTCATATGGAACTGGCCCAGGTACCGTGATGGTAACTGGACTGACTGCTGCAGAGGAGGGTACTGAAATGGTGAGCGGATCGTAGTAAATGGTGACTGGTGATCTGGCAGGAAGTGCCACTGTTTGCTGCTGAAAGTTGTTGTCTGGAGGAACATTTGACGGATCATAGTAGATGGTGACTACTGAGATATCTTCATCATTTTCTGCTGGTGTTGTAGAAGATCCTGCTGAATAAAGGGGTGCTGATGTTGTAGAAGAAATGGTTGTTGACATCTGGTTTGTTGAAGTGATGGATGAAGTCATTGTTGATGATATTGATGAATTGTTCGGAATGATTGTAGTTGCAGTTGTAGAAGAGTCGGGAATTGTTGTCAAAGGAATTGCTGGATTTGTAGGCGCCGTTGTCGTGATCTGAAGTATACCACTTTTGATGAGACCATCTATGCCGCTTCTCAAATTATCACACCCATTGACTGAGATGTTGCAATATCCACAACCAAGCTCACACCCGGGGAACATCTGGCACTCTAGAAGCTGAGCTTTAATTTCGACCAGAGGTGTCCGAATCTGTCCAACACTGGTGATTAAGAAAGATGGCTGGTCTTCCTCAATGGCATTAATTCTTAGTCCTCCATGATTGGGCATGGGATTCTTGGTGACACTTGGAGGTGGTGCAAAGTTGAGAGCTTTAGAATCCACCAGGTCTTGTACCTTCATTTGTAAAGCCCTGCATTTCTCCGTGTTGTGGCCAGGTGCATTGGAGTGGAAAGCACATCTGGCGTTGACATCATAATTTCTTGGGAGATTGGAGG
This sequence comes from Lathyrus aphaca, assembly GCA_963966055.1. NCBI lineage: Eukaryota > Viridiplantae > Streptophyta > Magnoliopsida > Fabales > Fabaceae > Lathyrus > Lathyrus aphaca. The sequence continues at coordinate 319,602,093 of OZ014525.1, forward strand.
GATCTGGCGGTGCCAATGTCCTTAATTCAACCAAGTTGAGTTTCAGGAGTTGTGGCAATAAAGCGGCATAAGGCATAGGGATTGGATCAATCACCCTATTGGCCTGTGATGGTCTTTGCTGAAAGGGTCTTTGCTATTGGTTGTTGTTATTGTTGTTGTAGGTCCTTTGTGGTGGGTACTGAATTTGTTGTTGATACTGTGGTTGTTGCTGTGGTTGATATGCTGGTTGCTGAGGAATCGGAGCTGGAATAGTGACAGCTGCCACTGACCTGTGGACATGCTGAGGTCTGCCCCTGCTGGCATGAATGGCATTTGTCTCACCAGTTCTTCTAGGTCCCACAAAAGGCTTCCTGGGGTTACTAGACGAACTTGCACCATTATCAGAAATTTTGCCCATCTTCAGAAGGCTTTCAATTCTTTCTCCGGCTATAACAACGTCAGCGAAGCTGGTGGAAGAAAAGGCAGCTAGCCTATCAATATATGTTCCTTGCAGTGTATTCATAAACATGTCGGCCATTTCTCTTTCCGACATGGGTGGCTGGACAGCAGCAGCAAGCTGTCTCCACCTCTGGGCATATTCCCTGAAGCTTTCTCTGGAGGACTGAGACATTCCCATCAAAAGGGTCCTGTTAGGGGCCATGTCCAGATTGTATTGGTACTGCCTGATGAAGGCCTCAACTAGGTCCTTCCAGTATCTGATTGTAGCTCTGGTCAAGTGAGAGTACCATTCCCTTGAAGCCCCCGTCAAACTATCTTCAAAGTAAAACATCCACAGTTTTTCATCCATGGTGTATGCCTTAAGTCTTCCCAGAAAAGACTGCAAGTGGGTTCATGGACAAGAAGTTCCATTGTACTTCTCGAAGCACGAGGGTTTAAACTTATGGGGAATCCTTACCCCATCCACTAACCCCATATCCATGACATCAAAACCCAGGGAATTTTGAGACTCCAGAGATCTCAATTTCTCATCTATTTCATCAAACCTCCTATCATAGGCTTCATCCCCAGCTCCCATTACAGTAAACTGCTCCTCTTGGGGGTCTTCTTGTAAGATCCTTCCTCCAGTAGTATTTCCTTGCACATTACCCGGGATGTTGACTTCCGGATGTAGATGAGGCCCATATACTGGTGGGTTAACATGAGGCTGACTCCTCTCATTGTTACTTGTTCCTCCAGTTCCCAGATGGGGTTCTTCTGGGGTTTGCCTTTCTACTAATGCCCTCAACCTTTCTTGACTTTGAGCCAAGCCATTCATTACTCCCATGAACTGGGTCATTTGGTTTCTCATCTCCAGCCTTTCATTAGCCATCTGGGTTCTGACCTCTGTCAGATCTTCCTGTACTTGGTCCATTTGGATACCAGGAAGATTGTTGCAAGTAGGATACCTGTGTGGACGGTTGAGAGGGAACACCCGACGGCGAGCAATAATTCCTGAGCCACAACAGAGTTAGTAACAAACAAAACAAAATCATACAAAACAAAACAAGAGTTAGTATGCAATGCAGTATGCTTATTTGTTTTCCAAGGTATCCGGCTTGGTTCTTGGTTTTGACCTTTCCAGACCCTGAGGAAGTTGCTTTGCTGTTGCTTGAGAAAAGAAACTCAAATGAAAACAAACTAACAAATACATTACAAAATGGTAGATCATACATAGTTTGTTTTTTACAACATGTGCCCCTGAAGGGTCAAAATACAACATAAAAGGAAAAATACATGAAATGGAAATAACAACAAGCAAAGAAGTCAAACATCTAATCCAAACTCATCCTCCTTAACCTCCTTCAGAAGTGCCTCAGTTACAGGACCAGCCGGATGCTCTGTAATGTTTCTGATAAGGAGGTTTCTGGTGGCAATAGCAGCAGTCAGCTTCTTGTGCCTGTCCTGGTCCTTTGACCTTTTCACACCGGCTCTAAGCTTTAACTCTGAAATCTCCTTCTGGGCTGCTAGCAGAGCCTCCTGTTGTTTCTTTTCATTGGCCTCCAATTGCTCAATCCTGTCTTGAGTTCTCTTATCTTCTTGAGTGCGAGCTTTAGTGATCCTAACCCACCTAGCTTGACTTTCTTTCAGATAGAGATCAGTCCTAGCCTTCTGAAACTGGGCCTCTTTATAGGCATTCTTCAAAATTTGCTCCCCAGCTCTTGATTTCTTGATGTAGTCTTCTACTTTCTCAATCCTGGCTAGATGCTCCACTTTAAGCTTTTCTAACCTCTCAATGTCTAGACGACCATCACTCCTCTCCCAGAGTGTCTTCTTCAGAGCTTGAGACAGATTCTCATTCCTCTCCTTCAGTTTCTCAAATTCTTCCAGGCTGACAGTGGCTGGAGGTGGTACTGTGGATGGCCCAGGTGCATCCTCAATGGTGAAAGGCATCCCAGAAATCTGAGCTCTAGCATGAGACCATTCATAGTACTGAGCTGAAGCCACATTATTGCATCTCCCAAGAATGGCCATCCCTTTGGTCTGGATGTTGTCCCAAGCCCAGGATGCTTGTCTGACAACAGCTAGATTAGGCTTTATCTCACAATACAAGGTTTCAGCCAAGTCTTGCACTCTAGGAGGGTGAACCAAAGCGTAGCCCAATTGTCTTTTAAACAGCACAGGGTTGTAGTTGATGCAACCCTTCACTCCTATTAGAGGCACATTGGGGAACTGTCCACAGCTAGTAATTATGTCCTTGCCTTTGGTGCTCTGGGTGCACCATCTGATGTCATCTGAAGTTAGAGCAATAAGTATCCTAGCCCAATTCTTCTGTTGGTGGGGATTCAGGAAAGCATCAGTCTTGGGTAAGTGTTTGAGCAGCCAGGTATGAAATAGAGGAGCACATCATCTCACCAACCTTCCTCTTTGCTTTTCATTCCTCTGGTGAACAGAATAATAAAAATCTCCCAGCAATGTGGGCACTGGGTTCCTCAGAAGGAAAAGATGAATAGCATTCTTGCTGATAAACTTGGGCTCATCTGCAAAAAGTATAACCCCATATATACTGAGGGCTAAAAATGCACAAACTGCCTTCCATTCTCCCAAGGAGGCCTTCAAGATGGCCTGAGAAGTCAAGAAATCCGAGTGTAGACCAGGAATTCCAGCCTTTGTTGTCATGTTCTGCTCAATCAAAATAGGCTCTAGGTACAGTGCTTTTGCCACTTCTCCATTGCTGGGAGAAGTCATCTCTGGGTTGAAGGGGATATCACCCCTGACAGGCACTCCAACCAATGATGAGAACTCTTCCAACAAATGTCCTAGCTGAAAGTTCTGGAAGGTGAAACATCTCAAAGGAGGGTCATAAAACTGTAGGCAAGTGTGAATCAAACTCCCCTGAGAAGGGTCCAAGTCCATAACCATGTCAAGGATGCCTCCATAATGCTCTCTGAATAATGGGATGTGGTCTGGAGTGATAAGTGCCTGGACCTGCCTGATACCAGTCAACACAGGCTCAAAGAAGTGGTAAGAAATGTTGCTCTTCCTGGGTGCAGACATGAGTGCTGGTGAAGAGCTGAAGACAAGTGCTGATGAAGATCAATACTGGAGATGAGCCACTGATAGGCTGATGCTGGTGATGATGGAGGTAGCTGAAGCAGATAGCTGATGAAGATAGCTGAAGCAAATCACTGATGAATAAAGGGCCTATGCAGATGAAGGGGTCAAAACCAAGCCAAATAATATGTGGATACCCTGAAAAACAAATAAACAAATGTTAAATGATGCAAATGATGAGTATGCAAATGATATGCAAGGGTTTGTGATCAAGCTGGATCTGATTAACTGCCTTGATATAAGTCCATGTATGTTTAAGAAGTCCAGATGGAGGTTCAGAAGTCCAGTAGCCAAGGTGGGGGACTCAAATAAAGAGTCACATGTTCAGGGTTCAAATCACAAGAACTGTCCAAAATGAAGCATTGTTAATCAAAACAAGTATCAGGGTATGATGTGGCCAAGGGTACCTGCAAACCTGTAAACAGCCCAACCCCCTCACATGTGGTGTTCTAAAACAAGGATCCTCAAACTTGGATCAGTTATGAGAAGTGTAAACACTTCTAACCCGGAGGTACAGTGTTTACAATAACCATAAAAGATCCTACTCTAATTCACCTCAGTTTCTGAAGGTCATAGTAAAGGTCATCCAGACTTAGCAGGCTTCCCAGATAGCCCTAGCACTATAGGAAATCTGTAGCACAGAGTTCTCAAGAAGAAACCCACATCTAAACCGTGTTTCATATTCCCGCACCAGACCGAAATGGAATGGGAAAGAACATGAACCACTCTAGCCTAGGTGCCACTCAGGTCCCAGGTATAGGACCTTAAACTCTCAATGAACCCCACCCATCAAAACAATAAACCAGATCCAGCCAGATGACAAAATGACAATATGATATATAAAGCTGTAAAGAAAGCAATAAATAACTGTACATAAAGCAGTAAACAAAGTAAATATACAAACACAATTAGCACATAACACTCCAATAAACATAAATCAAACAAGCGCTAGGAGGAACCCACAAAAAGAACCAGAAGCCCTGGTTATAGTATAAGGGTCCCCAGCAGAGTCGCCAAGCTGTCGCTCCCACCAAAATGACAACCTAGGTCAGAAGGGGTACAGATGCGAACGGTCGGCGAAAGGGGGATGAGAACACACAGGAGTGAACTCAAGAGAAAAGAAAAGAGTCGCCAGCTAGGCATTTTTATCCCGGAGGAAAGGTAATGCTGCATAAACCTAGAAAGATATGGATAAGACGGTTGCGAACCAGAGAGACTGAGAAAGGGGGTTGGTTACAACCTGGGAAGGTATTAGCACCCAGATTGTCCGCCGTACTCGACGGGATCCACGCTTAAAAGATTTGTGTTTTAAAGGGGTAGTGTCAATGCAATTTGTGTATCAAAGCTGGAAAAGGATGCGAGTGTCAGTGTAAAAGAATGTGAGGTGCATAAGAGAAGTGTCAGTGTAAGAATAGGAATGAAATGCCCAAGATAATGAGGCTTAAAGAATAATGCTGGAAGGAGGGGGAATATACAGAGACTTTTGTTCGATAACTGTTAAGTTATGCCTACGTATCCTCTCGTGCAATGAGGAAGTCAGAACACCGTAGTTCGACCCAAAGAGACTGAAAGATAAATTGACTTGTGAATTGCTCACTTGCCTATGCTCAAGTGTATGACCTATCTGGCTCAGGTGCAAACTGTCTTGCATTAGACGGAAGAAGCAAGTTCTCGTTTATGAGTGAATGGGATGAGAAAAGAATCCCTAAGGAGACGATTATTGTTTGTTTCTGTGTTTTCAGTCTTTTATTGCTTTTTGTAGTTTGTCATAAGTTAATGAGCTTAAGCCTGAACCAATGGGTTAGTAAACTCATCACATCCTCCCTCTGATTAGGGGTAATGAGAATACCTTAAGTGTGAAGTCAGCATCTCACACTTAACCACCCTGATGTAGGATTAAGATCATTAACCTACTTGTAATTATTTAGATGTTTTTGGAGCTTTTGTTTAGTGTTAAGTAATGAGACTAAGCCATAATCAGGGATTAAACAGACTCATTACACCATCCTAATAGAAGGATAATAGATGAGAATGTTTAAGTTGAGGAAAGCTCCTCAACTTAATCCATGATTAGGGATTAACCTCATGACAAAACAAAGCCTTTATTAAATGGATTTTAGTTAATGATAAGATGAAGAAGTGATTTTTAGGGTTTGTAAGACAACTTGAGGGGGACTTGTCCATTAACACTAGGGTTAGTCCTTCTTAACCAATTAAGGAAGAATTAGAACCCTAATGCAAGGCCCAAGTTACAAGCTTGATGTCTTGATGATTATTAAGTGGATTTATTAAAGGATTTAAACACATTAAGGGTTTAACACTTAGGATTAAAGTTATACACTCCATCCTAATAGAAGGATGCAGGCATAAGCTTAATCACAAAGCCTTAAAGCCTTTAGGGTTTAGTCCCTGATCATGAGATGAGAAGAGAAGACTCAAAGATGACACAAAGGTAAAAGCTAAATGGGGGGACTAATCTACCCTAATTGTTATCATGCTTGGAAGTCCTAGGGTTTGTGAGGTTTAAGAGAAATATCTTCAAAGAACCACCAAGGGGAGAAGCAAATGAAATGAGCAACAAGAAGCAAAACAACTTGCTTCACTTAAGAAGTCAAGTTGCCTGAAGAAAAAAAGTAAGGTGAATGAGAATGAGCAAGCTCAATCCAATACACATACAAAAATTCAGCAAAGGAAGTATGAAAGAGATGAAAAGAGAATGTGAGAAGTGAAGGCAAATTCACTTCTCAAAGTAACTTACCACCTGAAAAGTTAATAAAGAAATGAAATGCAATGCAAAATGAGATGAAATGGCATGATGAAAACCAAAACCAGAAGCATAAGTATGATGTTAATGATGCTAAGAGATGATGCAAACATGAGGCAAGGCATGAGAATGATCATACAAACATATGGGTGCAAGAGAAGCATGCTTTGAACCATGAATGTTCATGAAAAGTTATGGAATGAAAATGACATACAACATGGCAAATGAAAGATGCAATGATCAAACATGATTCCAATATGTCCTAAGATGTATTATGAATCAAATGGATGCACAAAATGTCATGGCAAGTCATGGTATGCAAGCAAATGGAAGATGGATGCAAAGGAAGGCAAAAATTAGGGTTTATGATCAATGCACAAAACAAAATTCAAAACAAGAAGCAAACCTCATGATAAAAATTTGAAAATGCATTCAAAGGAACCCTAAACCTATACAAACTCACTGCCCAAAGGAGGGGATCCAACTCTTAACCTATTGAAAGTTATGAATTTCCTAAGATTGCTAGGGTTTTAAGGTACCTTGTCAAGAAAAATACAAAACAAATTGAAAATGCAAGATCAATTCATGCCAATTTTATCCTATAAACTACATGCTATGCAAGATGCAATGCAAAAAGAATCATGATCCAACTCTCAATGGTTAGGCAGAAATGAATTTTTGAAGTTTGTCACAAAATATTGCCTTGAAATGAAATAAAATCCAAAGAAAATTGTCAAAAGGCATCAAGAACAAAAAATAAATTTGGTTTGAGGGTTGGACAATGTTTCTAAATGTTTTTAAATGCATCATGAATTTTTTTGTGATTTTTAAATACCTAAAAGTATTTTTAATTAATTAATTTTCATTAACTAATTAAAAATAAACTTTTAAATAATTTAAAAATAATTTTTAATGCAAAAAATAAAAATAAAAATATTTTTGTGTTCTGAAAATTAATTGAACCTTTGACAAAAAATTTCAGAATTTTTAAAGGTATTTTGCTATTTTTAATAATTCGTACAAATTAAATGAAAACAAATGAAAATAAAATGAATTTTAAATGAAAAATGAGAAAGTCAGCCAATCTGATGGTTGAGATTCAAAATAAAAAGGGAGGGAATTGACCAGCGCGCGCATCTGGACGGCTCACATTCAAACTACGCTAATTAAGTCATTAACCCTAATCTGAACCCTAAACATTTTCAGGTGACCGGAACAGTGTTCCGGTCATCTTCTCCGGCCAACCATTCATGCTATCTCTCTTAATACGCATCCCCAGGCCCTAAAACTTTCCAGAAATGATCCTCTCCCCAAACCCAACAAGAATCAGTCATCAAAATTCATTTATTCATCATCAAATTCATGAATCGAAGCAAAACGGAAAAGAACACAGAAATTTCAGAAGCTCATGAAATGCTTATTTCTCAACTATTTTCAAAACTAAACACATCATGGTGATCAGAGAGACATGTAGAATCATTCTATAACACAAAATGAGAGTTCTGGAAAAATAAATGCCATGGCTACCTGAGCTTGAGCTTTCGAATCAAGGACTTTCTGGCCAGTTCTTTGCTTCAAATCCAATCCAATGATTCCCTCCAAGTGTTTGTGATGCTTAGCTGGAGTTTAAATGGCCTCTAGAGAGAGTTTGCAGAATCTCAGTTCATGAAATGTGAAAATCGTGTTTTTGATTGTGGAGGTTTTAGGGCAAAATGGAGGGTGGGGAATGATCAGTGAGGTTTATGGAGTTGAATGGTGGAAAAAGTTTGAAGGTTTGATGGCTGAATCAAGAGATTCGAAAACTTTTGCAAATTTGGGGATTTTTGAGTATGCTGTGTTCTTGGAGCTTCAGGCTTAGTTGTTATGTGCTTTTGCTTGCATTTGATCCACATAAAGAAGTGTGATAGGTCAGAGAGTGGGTGCTGGCCTATGTTGATTGGTATGGACAAGTTGCCAAAATGTCAACTTGACTTGTACTTGAGGTATGGGCAATGGTACAGCTTGCTTTTTGGCTTGTCTTGGCTCAGCTGAGATTAAGGATGTCCATGGAATTGGTTTTGAGATAAATCAGCAAGTTGAGTGAAGTTTATGTAGTGTTTTGCAAATTTCACAAAGTTTGGCCCCTTTGGAAAATCATGGAGTTCAAGGCATCAAAATGCATAATCCTTGGGCCAATTCTGACTTTTAGAAGTCACATGATCATATTGTGAAGAGTTTGTGCACATTTGAAGTCTTTAGAATGCTTGATCACACCATTTTGCAAAATGCCTCTTTGGTGGAAAACTTGAAATTATGTGATTTTGGCCAACTTTGACAAGCCATAACTTTTGATCCAAAATGAATTAGAATGAGTTCTTGTACTTTTTGAAAAGGGAATGATCCATTATAAAACTTTCATACCAAAGTTTTCCCATTTGAAGCATTTTTGAATCAAAAAGCAAGGGTTGAAAAAGTTTCCCAAAATGGCAATTTTTCATTACAAGTCATTTTCCCAAAAAGTCAACTTTGCAAATGGCTTGAAATTATTCAATTTTGTGAACTTCTAACATCTTCTATGATCAAATAAAGACCATACATATTCAAAATGATGAAGAACACCCTTTGGTTGGGTCATTGGGGGCCTCAGATGCCTTGATTTCACACTGACTTGCTCAAGAAGTCAACTCTTGATCAGATGCCTTCCCCATGGAATTTCTTCATGAAAATTGATATGCATGATCCCTATACCATATAGAGACCAATAGAAACAAGAATGACCAAAAAAATTGGAGTTATGGCCTTTGAAACCAAAACCCTAATTCTAGGTCATCTGTGCAGTTAAACCTGGCTCTACTTGCATGCCATTCTCAGTTCTTGTGATTTGTTTGACATTCTTGACCTTGAGGGGATAAAATATGATGCTTGAACATACATGGACCCCTTTGAAGTGATTGATGACCTTTGAAGTGGCTCAAGTGGCCCTTGGATTGCTCAGATCACAAACCCTAGATGCTGATGACTTTGAACCAATGCAGTGAATCAAAAATGTGGTATGAGATGCTATGATGGAAATTATGCATATGAAGAGATCAAAAGCCATGGTGTGAATGGGTGAGGGCAAATTTGGGGTGTTTACAGCTGCCCCTATTCAAGCATGAGTTAGCTGTGCAGGATGTAAGCAACGGCTTAACAGTCAAACAAGATAACTTGTGGTTGAATACCAAAAGACAGTCCAAAATTTGCACTCACTGAATGAAGAAGAAAAGGGATATAGATTGTAAAAGGAAGGTAAAGTATGTTTATAAAGTGACGGAGGACGACCGTCGAGCAGAGGACGACTGCTGGGGATGAAGCAATGATGGGGACGACCGACATGCTGGGGAAACATGCGGGAAATAAAGCAATGACGGGGACGGCCGACAAGCTGGGGATATAAGAGATTATGATGGGGACGGCCATCAAGTAAAGCTACAAGACTCTCTGGGGATTATAGGTAAAAGAAAATAAATGATGAGGTACGGTCATCAAAGGTGAAGGACGATCACTTAGCAGGGGACGGCTACTCTGTTGGGGGATAGGATGAGGGACGGTCATCTAAGGTGAAGGACGATCACTTATCAGGGTACGGTTGCCAATAATATCATGACATAGGACGAATGCCGGATAAAAAGGTCGACGATGGGGACGGCCATCGGATAAGCATGATGAAGGACGATCATCAAGAGGTGAAGGACGATCACCTAGCAGGGTACGGCTGCTCTCAAGGTTTATCATGACATAGGACGAATGTCAGATAACAAGATCAACGACGGGGACGACCATCGGATAAAAATGATGAAGGACGATCATCAAGAGGTGAAGGACGATCACCTAGCAGGGGACGGCTGCTAAATATCACGACATAGGACGAATGCCGGATAGGAAAGGTTTCCAATAATGGAGATTCCGCTGGGGAAAGGATGAGGGACGATCATCCAAAGGTGAAGGACGATCACCTGGCAGGGTATGGCTGCCAAAAGGGTATCATGACATAGGACGAATGTCAGATAGAAAGTAAATAATTCACTGGGATTTGCTGGGACAAGTAAACACGGACGAGTGTCTATATCCAAGAAATGAGAAGTATAATTGTTTGGGTACTGCGTATAGACTAAAGATGCGGACGAGCATCCTTAAGAGTATGATACGGACGAGTATCAGGTAGAAACAAAAGCTGACACATGTTCAGAGATGATGATACGGACGAGTATCAACTGGTTAACAAAGAACACGGACGAGTATTGATTCTGCGGGGATTCTTCTGGGGAATAATAGACACGGACGAATGTCTATATTCAAGAAGACATAAGTGTTTGACACGGTGTATAGATCAAAGATGCGGACGAGCATCCTTACGACTACGATACGGACGAGTATCAGGTAGAAACAAACACTTGACGCATGTTCAGAGATGATGATACGGACGAGTACCAACTGGTTAACAAAGAACACGGACGAGTGTCGGATCTGAGGGGATATAAGTGGTGTATACGAGATACGGACGAGTATCTGTATGAGTGGAACAGGGGTAATAAGTATGAGCGGTGTAGAAGCTTTGTAAATCATATATATTCATGAGTATATGATTTACAAAGTGTTTGGTAACTATGCTGGGGAAGGTGACACGGACGGGTGTCAGGAAATTGTATATATATGTATCTGTGAGTGCAAAGGGGACGCTTTGGCTTTCTGCTGGGGGGTATGAAACGGACGGGTGTCAAGAAGTATCTGTAATATAAGTGGTCTGTTTGTAAAGAATGCTCGGGCGACTTTACTGGGGAATGATGACACGGATGGGTGCCAAAAGGAAGTATGCATTTGTATTTGTGAGTGTAAGGCCAGTGCTTTGGCTCTCTGGTGGGGAATTTGGGGGAGTTTTCTGTATATCGTCGATGGGTTGCCAGTATACAAGTGTTTGATTCAAATCATGGCTTATGATTATGCAATATGTTTGATTTTTGCCGTAATGCTCCGTATTAGACGGAATGCTACGCTCTGTGGGGAGAATATGATGCGAATGCTATGATTATGCAAAAGGCACCGATCCGGGATTCGGATCCCGTTGCCGCAGAGATCTCTGGCTGATCTGCTTGAAGTGGACATCCCAGCCGGGGGTAAGATCATTGGTAGATCTAGCATATATGACTCTGCTTGGGGAATAGGTCATTGATAAACCTATCTCATTAATGAGGGACCCAGCTGGGGTTTGTAGAAGCTTTCTTCACTCTGTTGTGATTCCTTCGCGCGTTGCTCTTCTGGGTAGAGGTTGACACTGTGGGGAGGTGGTTCCCTGGCTTTTGTATTTGGCTGAGGAGGAATAATGGATGGCAACTCAGCTGGGGGAAAACACCTCCGGTGCTAAGAATGAGTAGATAATGGTTTGCCAGCCTGCTGGGGTGAAGCTTTCATGCCCCATGTTGTGCTTTGAATACCTGCAATCCTGAAAAGACATAGAAACGCACAAGTAATCCCAAGGTATCCCTTACTGGATTCCATCATAGGAGTCTAGACACTCCCGGGAGTAAGTATATTTCCTGCAAGCACATATTCTCAGTAGAAAGAGCATCTGTATTCATGCAATCGGTATCTTAGGGATATCGGACATTTTTTTGCAAACAAAAAATAAAAATATACGAGACGAAACATGACTGAAAATCTGATTTTATTAATTCATGTGCCCTGAATTGGCAAGATACAATCAAAGAAACAAATCCCCTGGAATGAGGAGATCGTTACAAATTGAGAAACAAGATGTTGGCAATGTTGGCGACGCTTCAAGGAGCTTCCCTTTTGCTATGACTCGTATGACATTTGACGTTCTTCTCGTCTTGCTTTCTGAAGAAAGTTGATTCTGAACGAAACTTGAACCTTTCCGAAGCTTACCAAGTTGTAAATGATACAGACGAATTCAGAATGCAGTTGTTCGCTTATTCCCTTATTTTTGCATGGATCGCCCTTTCGGGTTTTCAATCCATCGGGATACCCATTTTTGCCTGAGTTGTCCAATGCGGCTTTTCAACTCAGCGGGTGTACATTTTTGTTTATTTTCCCTTATTTTTGCCCGAGTCTTTTATTCTGTTTTTGACTCGCCGGGATGCCCTATTTTTGCCTGGACTTACATTCTGTTTTTATGTCCAGCGGGTCATTTTATGCGAAGTATTTTTTAACTGCATCTGAATTCACAGGGGACGAGAAGTCTTCACCATCCATAGTGCTGAGCATCAGTGCTCCCCCAGAGAAAACTTTCTTTACTACGAATGGCCCTTCATAGTTCGGAGTCCACTTGCCCCTGTGGTCTGTATGAGGAGGGAGGAGTCTTTTCAGCACAAGATCTCCTACTTGGTACTCTCGGAGCCTGACTTTCTGATCGAAGGCTTTCTTCATCCTTTTCTGATACAGCTGCCCATGGCAGACTGTAACCAATCTCTTCTCTTCAATCAGATTCAGTTGTTTGTATCGGGACCGGACCCATTCTGCTTCGTTCAGTTTAACATCCATTAGTACCCGCAGGGAGGGTAATTCAACTTCAACAGGCAGGACTGCCTCCATACCATACACAAGCTGATACGGTGTTGCCCCAATAGATGTCCTGATTGACGTACGGTACCCATGCAAGGCAAACGGTAGCATTTCATGCCAGTCTTTATAGGTGACTACCATCTTTTGCACAATCTTCTTGATATTCTTGTTAGCTGCCTCAACAGAGCCATTCATCTTTGGCCTGTAAGGAGAAGAATTGTGGTGTTGGATCTTGAAGTCCCGACATACATGGACCCCTTTGAAGTGATTGATGACCTTTGAAGTGGCTCAAGTGGCCCTTGGATTGCTCAGATCACAAACCCTAGATGCTGATGACTTTGAACCAATGCAGTGAATCAAAAATGTGGTATGAGATGCTATGATGGAAATTATGCATATGAAGAGATCATAAGCCATGGTGTGAATGGGTGAGGGCAAATTTGGGGTGTTTACACGACCCTTAAGCAGAAAGTGTTAATCCTTTCTAATTCCCCACTGAGTTTGTTTCTCGTGGATGATTTTGATTCAGTTCCCTTCCCAGTTTATTATCTGGATGGAATTTTCCCCAGTTGAGATATTTCCTCTCCTTGATATAGCACGGAAATAGCTTCACTTGCCCAACAGCCAAGCTTCACATTAGCTTACCGACAGCCAAAACTTCACACGTGAAGCCTTCCGTACGCCATCTCCAGCCTATGTGCCGAAGCATCAACAACAAAGCCACTTCACGCAGGCCCACACTTCACTTGCCCAAGCAGCCGCACAAGCCGAAAGCAAAACAACATGCCTGCACTCAAAAACAACACCAACAAGTTTCATTTTCCGCAGCAAACATCAAGCCCCAAACTCCCAGCCAAGGCTTCAGCTTCCAAGCCCAGCTCACACACGGCCTAGCATCCCAGCAAACTGTAAGCCTCCAACAATTTCTCTCACCCGCGCACGCCGCATCCAATATCACAAAGCCGTACGCCGCATGACATGACTTCTCACACAAAAATAACAACAAGCCTCTTTTCAACAACACTTCACAGCTTTCACGCCCAGCTTCAAGCCGCAACAAGTACAGGCCTCAGCAAGAGCACGAGCAACGCACCTGTTTCAATGAAACGCAATCACTCAGAACGAAAACGCACGGCCTGCATCAAAACTCAAAATCAAAAAACCAAAATCAGCTTGAACACAACAAAATCGTGACTCTCTAAACGCGTTTGAATCTTCCAAAACGGCATCTCCCTCTTCAGCCTTTCTCACGCTATAAATACAACCCCATTCTCCTCTTCAATCCCAAGCTTTAAGAGCCTCTGAAACCGCTGCCAAATCCAATCCCGATTCACTTTTCCCAATTTCCAGAATTCCCCTTTCTCTTTTCATCACCTTCAACCTTCAATTTGATTTTCATTCTCAAAATACCTTCAACCCAAAAAGCTAACTGAATCCGAAACGAGTTGAAGAAGAAGAGAAAGGATTCCAAGAAATTGAAATTCGGAAGAAGAAGAGGAATTCGAAACTAATTGATTCGCGAAGAAGGACGAGTCGTGGTTTGTTCTTCGTCGCGGATTCGTTTTCGTGAAGGTGAGAGGGAATAGCCGCCGATTTTAAGCGTTTTGCCCTGTTTCTGTTACGGGAAGAAGAAGAGCATCTCACTTTGATTTTTCTGATTTTTTTTTGTTTTTTTTATATAATTAATTTATTTATTTGTATTTAAGAAATGATTTGGTTTTGGGCCTAAGGCCATTTGAGAATATTGTTGTTTGCCATTCCACCAGGGCTGCGTCCCCCCTCCCCTTTATTTAATTCATTTTTTTTTTATTTTGTTCTATTTTGTTAAAAGATTTTTTAAAGTGAAGAGTATTTTAATAATATTTTTTTAGAATATTATTAAAATAATTCTTTAAGAAAAAGATTTAGAAAAATAATTTTAGAAAGATTTTAGGAAAAGAGTTTTTTTAGAAAAGGTTTTAAAAAATATTTTCAATTCTTGTATGGATCTATTTTTTAGATCTATTTTTCTTCATCTTTTTATTTTTGGTCGATGACAATCTCCGATTCGTAGATTGTTGATTTTCGATAAGTTTAATCTTCATTATTTCAAATCTATGGATGAATGATCATTTGGATCATTCTCCATACTTTGAGATCGTGATAGGTTGCTTTTCGATAAATTCAACGAAAATCTCGATTAAGATTAGACCATTCTTTTTCTTTTAGTGTGGCATGTTTTCGGAGAACGATCCATAATATCGTTTCTCTAACATGTATTAACACGAATATTTTCCACTTTAATTAGTGGTGGCCGGCCTCATTTGTAGGGTAATTACTTCGTAAATTACTCGGCGATTGCTTAACATAGACCTAAAGTTGTCCCGATTCGGATTAAGATCCACTTGGATCCGGTTGCCTCGATTTTATTTTTCTTTTCGTGGTTGTGCTTTATTAAGTTCATCATACCACTTTATATTGTAAATATTATAATAATGTGAATATAATCCGTTTAAATTTAATCTCTCGCACCTTATCCTTTTATTTTAATTTCTTGCTCCTTATCTCTTTATTATGCTTTATCATATTATATCATATATCATTTGTTTATGTTTATATTGTTGCTTGTGATTTTTATTTTGTCCATTTGGATACCAAAACACTAATAAAGGATTAAACACTTAAAATATTGGTGACTTTAATTTCGGACTATGGTTACTATCCTTAGCATTGGAGTATGAACTTAGATTTTAGGATCTCCCTTTGCTCAAGTTGTGATGGATTGGAAACCTCGGCCTCAAGTTATTTCATTAGTCTTTGAAGATGGAATTCCGAACTTTGAAGAAATGTGCAAATTCGGTTTGATAGTTTCTTCTCTTAACTTTTTAATTCAAGTATTAGGATAGTCCCTTCATCTCCTCCCCATTCTTAAATTTTCAAAACTTCTCCCTATTTCAAAAATCTTCTTTGTTTTCAAACTTCAAATGCTTTCGCAATCAAACCTTGACTTAGGTCAAGTGATTTTTAATCTTTTTCACTTTATTTTCTTAATAAACTTTAATCCATGTAAATATATCGAAATTCTTTTCTTATATACTTTAAAAAATCCAAAACTCACTCAATTGTTTTTGTGCCTTTGTGCACTTTTCTTTTCATGTGTTTAGATATGATTCATCTTTTCTAGCGGAATTATTCGCTAAAGGATGACGACTTATCTCTACATTTTAAAATTAATGCAACTCATTGTTTCTTTCAAATTTTGTACCACGAACTACGAGGTTTTGATCTCGCATTGCACTTTGTGGGTACGTAGGCATGAGGCATTAAAACCTCATCAAACACAAAATCATTAAAAAACATTCTTCTCCTCATCTCTTCAATCATTTTTTTAGCAAACCAATTTCAAACCAAAAAAAGCAATAAATATTTCAAAGGGCTCCCGTGGAGTACCACGGACGAGTCGGGTGCCTAAAACCTTCCCGGTTCGTAACCAATCCCCTTACCCATTCTCTGTTTGTTTCTTTTAGCTTTTGCTTTTAGATTCCTAGGTTTTTATTCGTTCTTTTACATTTTTCCATTTGGAAATAAACAAAAGCGCGGTGGTGACTCTGTGTACATCGAGTTAAGTTAATCAATAGCTTACACTCACGATTTTACCGCTACAGCAACCAAAGATGAGAATCTGAAACTTCTCGTAATCAAACACCCAAATGTGCTCAATAACTCTAAAATACGACAAATTTGCATATTTGGGGTTTAAGTCCCTCATACTTGATATATGCATTGCTTCAGCTAGCACGGTGACACCACTATTTTGCATAGTACTCTTATCATCTTGTTCTTTGGTATAAAATGTGTATCCATTAATTGCGTATGCGCTATGATAAAACACATGCAAACTTGGACCATATACCAAACATCTCAACCTTTCTATTATTGAAGAAGGATCTGAAGAGCTCTTCGAATAAATATGATCCTTTAACTATTGTATGAAATTTTGATTGTGGTCTCGTACTATCCAATTTTCATTTCTGTTCGGATTTAACCTTAGGAGTACATCCTTGTGCATTTCAACATATGGCTCAACCTCATTATCATTGTGAAGAACATACAAATGCACTTGATCCTGTTCATCCCTTGATACTGACACAATTTTATTTCCAATTAATTTCTTACCTTCCTTTTTTTTCGAAAATCTGAGCTTTGGGGAGTCCAATCGATTGAACGTTAGATAAATATTCAGTACAAAACTCAACAACTTCTTCAACAATGTATCGTTCAACAATGCAACCCTTTGGTTGACTTCGGGATTTCACGTACCCTTTAAATATTTTCATATACCGTTCAACAGGGTACATCCATCTCATATAAGCTGGTCCACACAACTGTGTCTCTTTCACAAGATGAACAACTAGATGAACCATTATGTCAAAAAAAGAGGGAGGAAAATACATTTCAAGCTCACACAAGGTAATTACAATCTCTTTTTTTAGTGTTGGTAAGATCTCGGGATCGATCACCTTACTACAGACTGACCTAAAGAAAAACACAATTTAGTTATTGCACTTCTTACTTTTTCTGGAAAAATAGAACGTATACCTATTGGTAGAAAATGTTCCATTATAACATGGCAATCATGTGTCTTCAAACTCTTCAACTTGAGGTCTTTCATAGACACAAGTCTTCTAATATCTGAAGAGTAACCTTCTGGAACCTTAACTTCACTCAGAAACTTACACAATTTTTTTTCTTCTTTCTAGATAGAGTAAAAGCAGCAGGTGGTAGATATGTTTGTCTTCCTTTCTTCACGGGTGCTAATTCAGTTCTCATTCCCATTTTTAACATATCCTCCCTTTCTTTAAGGTCATCCTTATACTTTCCTTTTATATTGAGTAACATACCGATAACATTTTCAAAT
The DNA here is from genome assembly GCA_963966055.1 of Lathyrus aphaca. Classification (NCBI taxonomy): domain Eukaryota; kingdom Viridiplantae; phylum Streptophyta; class Magnoliopsida; order Fabales; family Fabaceae; genus Lathyrus; species Lathyrus aphaca. Next base: position 319,619,822 of record OZ014525.1, read on the forward strand.
ACATTTTTTTCAATATGCATAACATCGAGAGAATGTCTCACGTATGAAGACTTCCAATATGGAAATTCAAAAAATATCGACCTCTTCTTCCACCCACCTTTGACAACCTTATATGCAAAAGGCTTTCCAAACTCAGTACGCACATCTTTCACCTTTTCAAAAACTCGGTCACCTGACAATGCGGATGGAGCTTTACGTTGTTCGGTGTCTCTATTGAATGCTTTTCTCCACCCACGGTAGTGATGTTTAGAATGTAAGAATCTATAATGACCGAGAAACACATTCTTCTGACAAAGTTCCAATCGAATCGTATCGTTTCCATCTTCACAAACAGGACACGCACATGACCTTTAATACTATACCTAGATAGATTCCCATATTTTGGAAAATCATTAATTGTGCCAAACAATATCGCCCTTAAATTGAAAATTTATTTCCTATATCCATCATAAACCTCCACACCCTTCTCCCACAAAATCTTTAAATCTTTGATCAAAGGTGTCAAGTATACGTCTATGTCATTCCCTGGTTGTTTAGGCCATGAGATTAACATAGATAACATCATGTACTTACGCTTCATACATAGCCATGGAGGTATGTTATAAATCATAAGAATCACATGCCATGTGGTATGTGAGATGCTTTGAAGACCATGCGGGTTCATTCCATCGGTAGATAATGCCAAGTGAAGGTTTCTTGCTTCTTCTCAGAAGTCAGGATAATCATTATCAATCTTCGACCACTGTGGTGAATCAGCCAGATGCCGATACTTTCCATCAATAATTCTTTCTTCTACATGCCAAGTCAGGTGTCTTGCATCGGTTTCACTACGAAACATGCGCCTAAATCTCAGAATTATAGGAAAATACCATAAGACTTTTGTTGGAGACAATATTTTCTTATACCGAGACAAACCTCATTTAGGGTACTCAGTTAACGATGCATATTTGTTACGAAACAAAACGTATTCGTTAGGATAAGCATGTATTTTATCATAGCTCATTCCAATAGAGCACAACATTTTTTTGCCTCATAGGTTCAATTAGGAAGAACATTATCCTCTGGTATCATTTCTCTCATAAGGGCCAACAACTCTGTGAAACTTTTATCCGACCATCCATTGCCCGCCTTTAAGTTGTACAACTTTAATACCGCAGACAGTCTTGAGAATTTAGTGCAACCTTTATACAACAGTTTCTCTGAATTGCTTACCTACCTCTCAAACATTTTAGGACAATCATGAAGATCTTCTTCAAGTGCTTCTATAATCTCTTCAACTCGATCAAAATCGTATGTTTCTGTGTCTTTGTTGTCTGAAGCATAGGTCGTATTACTTTTCCCACTCGGTTCAACATTCTCGTTAATTTTCTCACCATGAAATTTCCAACACTGATAACTTTGATTAATTCCATGCCTTAGTAAATGCGATTTCAATCCATCTGCGTCAACCTTACCAATATAACAACAACGCAAGCAAGGACATTTCATTCGTCTAGGTTTTTTAACGTATTGAACAACAAACTTAACGAATTTTGCAACCCCATTCTCGTACTCTTTGGACAATCGATCGGCACACATCCATGTTTTATCCATGGTTTTCCTACTTATTAAGGTAAGCAATCAATATCAACTTCAATAACGTATACATAACCAATGTAAATCCAAATGACAATAACCTATATATACATAACCAATGTAAATCCAAACGACAATAACCTATGCATAACCAATGTAAAACCAAACTCCAATAACCTATACATAACCAAGGTAAATCCAGACGAAAATACTATTTTCACAAAATCAGTCAAGAACGAAAACTATTGTATTAGAATTATAGAGTTTTGGACATGAGAAGTAATTAGATTGATATTGCAGCATACAACAAGCTAGATTAATAGTCGGGTAGTATCTTCGAATATCCTAAATACAATGCTACTAAGTATTACGATCTTACTACACTTGCCATACCCGTGTGTCGCATAACTTTTAAGAAAGAAACTAAACAATTTCCTTAGAAGACTAAAAATTACATTGGATGAAGTATCATCATAACTCACTTCTAAATTATGTCCTCAAACAACAAACCTTCCAAAATAATTGAAACTTGAACTTCAAACATCATATTAGACTCTTTCATAAGGAAAATAAACTTATCATCTTATAAAAATCATTCTCTAATCTCAATCATTGTTCATCTAAATGACAAACAATTTAGCTTCTAACAACTTTCAAGTTCACTTCATTTTCTCACAATTAACAGATATTTACATCATTCAAGTTGAAAATAGAGTTACATATAATAACAACAATATAAAAACAATATTAGACTTATCGAACATAACAACAAAATAAAAACAATATAACTGATATTACAATCAATAAATAACATTATAACCAAAAACTCAGTCAAGAAAATAACAACAATATTATGACTTATCGAACATAACAACAACAATGTACCTTATGAGAACTCAGTAGAGGATGAACTCAGACGGACTTAGTCAAGAAAATGGACAAACTCGGTAGCTTATCGAACTCAGTCTACAGATTAACCAAAAACTCGGTTTCTTATACAAACAAGCAGACATATCAGATGGCTAAAATGAAATAACCTAAACCTCAACTAAAAAGAGACAAAAACTCAGTTAACACCCAAATGTTATGAAGAACAACGTACCTCTTCTTCTACATGATGGAGCAAAAACTCAGTCAACACCCAAATTTCTTCACGATTCTTCGAAGCAATCTTCACAAGAATGACAATGATCGAAACTGAGAAACGAAGAACAAAAACAAAGAACAGAAATGATTCAAGGTTTATAGAGGTTTTTCAGGTTTAGGATTCGCGTTCGCAGGGGGGAAAAGAAGAACAAAAACGAACAAAAATAGAAATTGAGGTCTAATATTTTAATTTAATTAGACCTTAGACAACGCTTTTGAGAAAAGCGCTATCTAAGGGCGACCTTTAAAAGCGCTTTTGAAAAGCGCTGTCTAAGGTTGACCTTAGACAACGCTTTTGATATTATTTTTTTAAATTTTAAGACCTTAGACAGCGCTTTCTCAAAAGCATTGTCTAAGATATACCTTTAAAAGCGCTTTGAGATAGCGTTGTCTAAAGGGCACCTTAGACAGTGCTTTTTAAAATATTTTATGAACAGTTTCCGTGTTTTATAATTTTTTCACTTATAGCAGCACTTTTTTAAATAAGCGCTGTCTAAGGTGCACTGTTAAATGTCATTTTTGGCATAGTGAAGCCTCAATATCCTGGGACTAGGCGAACAACCTTCAATCTTACTATTGAAGCCCCAACTTGGAAGTGGGTTAAGCTAGTTGAAGGAAACAAGAAGGGCCAACAGAAATGGCAGACCTTCGACGTTGAAAGGGGCTCTTCTATTGCATATAGGAAGATGTTCTTATCTAACAAATCAGACTATGTCTTTGATAATTACAAAGTAAAAAACTCAATGTCTCGCTCTCAATGGAGGAGGGAACAACGCCGAAGTGAAATTCTGGTATGACAGATCCCAAATGTCCTACAGGATGTCGAGACATCTGGTCTGACAGAAACAACAAGGAAATTCATATAACAATAACAGTTTTGAAAAGCATAAATAACACACAAGAATAGTTAACCCAACTCAATGACTCACATCTACATCCGGAGGCTACCAAGATAGGAAGGAAATGCACTATCAGTAGTATCAATTCAGAGTTAAACCACTCAGTTTACACTTTTCACTTAATCTTTACCCAATGAAACTTATACCTAAGAGTTCCTCACTCCTAGTATATAAGCATTCTCATTCACTTCCCTTTAGTCACACATCATGACAATTACAATTAACAAGATCAAACTAGAAGACATACTTCCATGACAATACCAAGGCATAACACACATGACTAAGAACAATACTTAGAGTTGCTTAACAACTTCCTCTAAGAACAATACTCACTCTTGCTTAAAAGCTTCGAGGAGAACAATGACCAAATCACAATCCAAGTGGTTCACACATACCAACTCTCCTAGGGAATGGTTCACAAACAAAGCCCCAATGTTTACATTTTTCTATTCATGACTTGTTGTTAAGACTAGATTATAATGCTTCTATTTATAACATATTTCCCAAGTGGATTTGGGCCTTCAAAACAGCTAATTTGTTGTTACAAATCTGTAGAAGATTCTGCTATAAAATAGGTCTTCAATCAAATCTTCCAAAAAATATCTCCTTATTTGGAAAGTATATATTTCTTTTTGAATTGTGATTGAATCTTCCAGACCTTTAAACCAGCACCCCTTTAAATCAGCGCCACATTGGATTGCATAATATCTCTAGAATATTCCGCATCTATTAAAATATAATAGAACAAATCACTCCAACTCAACACATGCACGATGTCGTATGCAATGTCGTATTCTACTTCAAGGACATATTCTTATACATGTTCTAGAACAACAAAAGAAACCTCCAAGATATTCGCCTCTAAGTTAGGACTTCTATCATTAGCTCCAGAATATCTTCACAATTAGAACCTAAGGATTCTCCTTGAAAATACCTTGAAAAAAAACTCCACCTTGAATCTCTTAGTCCTTTAAAACAACTCCACCTTTGATAGCATAATATTCTATAGAGTATTATGCATAATTCAAATCATAAACCCATCACTCCAGCTCTACAGATCAAGACGTCATGACATCTGTCTGTAACACATGACAGTAATACTGTCATAACAGTTGTAGATGTTTCAACATCTAGCTCAGTATCTACCAATTATTATAACCCCATATATACTGATGTCTGTGCCACCATGTCAGGACATCTTGTTTGACATGTTCTTCCATAATCTAGACCATGTTAATTTAACATATGGAACTTCTTATTCAACATGTTCCAACCATATTAGTTTTACCAAACATAATGCAAATCATAAAATCATAGAATTAACAATCTCCCCCTTTGGCTTATTTTGGCTAAAACTAATTTACATACATGTGTAACAGTACCTCATGTAGCAGTACCTCAACATCACATCTTCATATCAGACTTCAATAGTGCACACTATTACTTCTCCCCCCTTTTTAGCCATAAAAATACAAATGTATAGTAACAACCAGAGAGGTAAATAATCTCCATAATCTTGAAACACACATAAGCTTAACAATAACTACATCACAACAACCACAAACCATACACTTCACAAAAATGCCAATAAAAAGGACCACAACTCCCCATGTTTTATACAATCACTTCCCCCTTAAGAAAAACAACATAAAAGAGAATAACATAGAGATACATTGAACCAGTCAGGATTAACTAACACCTGCTAAAAATATGCAAGATTCAAACCATATCTTTCTGCATAAAGATGTCCCAAAATTGACAGACAGATGTTCAGACATATGATCTGACATAACAAATACACCTGCACATATTTCTTCAAACATGTCAAATACATTCTATATGACATCAGAAGTCAGCATAATGATTTACTACACATGTATCCAAACTAAGAACCTTCAGAACTCCCCCTTTGGCACATAACCATATAACTAGAAAACATATAAAAACAAAGATCAATGCAGCAGAATAAAAATTCTGGTTAGCACATGTTTGAACATCTGTTTAGACATCACCCAAACATAACAAAAACTCTCCCACTGTCATGGATAACCAATACTTCAGCAGAGCATAAACTCCACAAATTCTCAGCTTCACACACATGTTGAGCATACTCTCAAACTGTAAAATCAACCATGACTTATACAGATTCAGATACACCTGCTTTCTAAGAATACCACCAAGAGAACCAAGCTATTTAACAAGGATACAACTGATAAATGTCCTTATATATATCCACATAAGACACACTTGATTTTGAATTTCTCATATATTCCAAAACAAATGTTCTTAGTTTGCTTGCTAGATAGGATTCAGACTGCCACTATCCATGACTTGTAGTAGAAGAAACTACCAATTCAACAACCATTCTAATCAGACCCCAATCTGACACTCTTCCCTTGCTCTTAGCAATTTCTGGTTCTATTGTTATCTTCAATCATGACCTAAGTCATGCATTTATCACACACCTTTGTAGATATAGTCAGAAGCTTCTTTTAACCACCAATAAACATGATTGTTTTAATATCATGTAGGACATCAACACAGAGTTCCATGAACCCAAGACAATCTTCAAGGATCACATCATCAACAGCTAATTCAGGTCGTCACACACCAAAACACCATGAAGAAAAAAAATAGCCACATAGAGAAAAGTAAATTCTCTATACTCTTGAACTATGATGTTCAGAATGCAGTCCTACACTTTTATATCGATCTTGTCAATGTATTTTGTCATCAGTTGAATGCACAACATCTTTCATAGATAGGTAAATGCTCAGCTCCCGTCATAGTATTCATTATCAGTTAGATGCACATCCTTATATAAAGCAGACAAATACTCAACACTTGTCAAGGTATTTGTAACACGGTGGGAGAACTGACTTTTAGTCATGTTGCGGATAGCAAGAGTCGCCACCGACTTTTATTTTATCCAAATGGAAAGGACATAAAAGAACAGGAAAGACTTATTTTAAAAGACTTGGGTTCGGGGGGTGGGTTATACAAAGGGAAGGTGTTAGCACCCTTTATATCCATGGTTATCCATGGGCTCTTAGTTACTTAGCTCACTTTAATTGTTTTTGGAAAGTATAGTGTGTGATTAGAAATTTTCTAAGTACTTTGTAATGATCCTCGTATGGATGTATACAAAGTCTTGTTTGAAAATGTTTTGAAAATATTGTGAGGTGTAAAAAGTATTTTGAAATATGAGCAAGCAACTAAGAGGTACCTACCCTAGATTAAGTCTTTCATGTTCTCGTATATTCTTTCAATGGTAAGACTATCCCTATTATTAAGGAATAGGTAGTCATTACCTTGGATGTGTTAAGGGACAAGCGTAGGGTCATCGTATGGTCAATGAAGGCAACTTAAGGGGTGTCTTTAGCAATTCGTAGGGACTATCATCATTTATTCAAAGGGACAAGATCATTATTCCGTAGGCAACCTCGAAGGGACTTGATCTTTTAAATCTGTAGGGACTTGATGATTTTATAAATGAAGGGACTTTGCTTAAGACACCCCTATATTCGAGGGACTTGATCATATTAAAAGGCAACCAAGAGGAATACCCTAGGAAGTGCAGATGGCGATCATAGATCGACTTATGTGTGTGAGTGTTATTTTCATATATTTATCTTATTATTTTTATTATCTAAGCCTTTTTAATTCAATCATGTTTTGCACTCCCTATTTACTAACCACGCAATTATAAAAATAAATGGCGGAAAATTAAAGGCAAAAAATAAAAAAAATTCCTAAGCTATTACAATGCTTCGGGGCAGTTACATAATTATGAGGCGAAAAATAAAAATATGAAAATTTACAGGTGAGAAACAGTTACATAGTTATAATGGCGAATGGAAAATTTCAGAGCAACAATAACAAGACAGATTATGAATAACATAAAAAAGAGGAAAAGGTTTAAGGTTTGAAAAAAAAAGAAAAAAAAAAGGTTTAATAAGTAATTAGGGTTATATAAAAAAAATAAATTAGGGTTTAAAAGAAAATTTTAATTTATAAAAAAAAATCTAGTTAGTAATTATTATTAATTAATAAAAATAAATTAATAATTTTATAAAAAAAAGTTTCATTTTAATTCATAAAATATAATAAAATTAAAAAAGATAAATTATTAAAAAAAGGTTTATATAAAGAAATATAAGTTTTAAAAAAAGGATTTTCTTTTATCTTTTAGAAATTAGTTTAATAATAATAATAAGGAAATTCAAAGAAAATATATAATTTGATGAAAAAAGGAAAAATAAAGTTAGAGATACCCAAAATGTTGGGGTTGGTGTTGAACCCGCGTTTCTTTGCCAAAATGTTGGGAATGAGTGTTGAACCCACGCCCTCAGACTCTGAACCTTAGGTCTTTGTCACTAGGTCAACCAGCGCACGTCACACACCATCTTCTTCCTCCCACCTGCATATTTTTGGTATATACTATTGGAGGAATAAAAAAAGAAATAAACAGGATCAAATAAAATCGTTGCAAATTTTAAAATAATGAAAAATAAGAAAAGCGATTAAAATAAAATCTAAAAAATATTAAAACAATGTTAAAAATCTAATAAAATCAAATAAAGAACGCACAATTTTTTTTAGATTTTTTTGAGAATATGAAAATAGAAAATAAATCAAATAAAATAGAAAAAAGAGGAATTTGCGATTTTGAGGGTCGAAATCTTTTAGAATTTCATTCTATAAGAGTATTATTCTTCGATTTTTTTCTGAACTTCTGGAAAAAATTCGGAGTAAATCGAAACTGTAGTACTTACCTAACTTACCTGTCAGCCTGGAATTCTTATCACTACTGCAGCCTTCGAAGTATCGACGAAAACAGATTACAGCAGATTAACCAATAGTTTAGTTCTCCATGGTGCCCTATGATTCCTGCATCGAAACTTAAATCCAACTATCCAGAAACCATCTACACAATCAAACAAACATATTATGTAATCAAAATCAATTAATCATGCATAAATCATTGAAATCAGAAAAAAAAAATCAAAAGAAAAGCAAGAATATGAATTTGGTTTGTATGATTTGGCATGAATTTGATGATGAGGATGATTGGAATAGGTTCAGGAAACCTCAAGGATTCATTTGCAGCCTTTAATCAACTTGTACAAGTGGTGGATTGTGGAAACCGAATTTTGAATTGTGTGAAATTTTAAAGTATGAATATGATCCTCTTGCTCTCCATCCTCTCTTTTTTTTGTCTTGTGATGTTGTTGTGGTTATATAGTAATGAAATTAGGTTAAGAATTTGGGCCTTTTGGCAGTGGGTTGAGGTTACTTGATTGTGAAGAAAGCTATGGTCAAAAATATAAATAAAAAAAATGATATGTTTCCAAATTGGTTGTGCAAGAAATTGGAGAGTATCAAATCAACTTAAATGATGTTTAAGAGCTTCTATAAGAAGAATCAAATCAAATATTTGTATTTTCATATTTTATTTTTATTTAAAATGAATTTTAATGAATAAAATCCAAATAAATAATAAATAAATTATAAAAATCAGAAAATATTTGAATTTGGTCGTGTTTGATGTTATCATGAAGATTGGGTTGCAAAATGATAGGCCCATTTGGAAAAAATTAGATTTAAGCCATTATTTTCTTCATACACCCCTTGAAAATCTCCCAACTTTGACAAGGCATAAATCCATCAATTTTAAGGCTATGAAGGTGTTATTGGACATTTTGGAAAGCTTAAAGAGTCCTCTAACAAACCTCTTTGGTCTCATGTCCATATCGTTTACCATTTTTAAATTATGCTCTTTGGAAGATGTTGACTTTTTGTTGACTTTTGAAATGACCTGTAATGTTTTAGCTCATACCTTCCAAATGAAGCATTTTTAGGCTTGGCTTGTGAGACACAAAGTTGTATAGAATTCAATTTCCTTAAAAATGAGCTTTGTATGGGAAATATTTTATGAAGCATGTGAAAGTTATGGCTGGTCAAAGTTCAGTTGACTTTTCCTTAGAAAACCCTAATTTAGAAACTCCTGATTCTTGATGATCTGAAACTTCCTTGATGAATCATGATCAACCCTTGATTAAATGATTAATTTTACTTCAGAAAATTGATTTTGGCAAAAAAATCTTGAAGTTTGACTTTAGTTTAACCACAGTTGACCTCAGTTTGACTTTTTAACTGCTTTGACTGATTTTTGCATATTTGATCATCTGACTGGGCAAACTTATTAGGAAAGCCTTGAAACTTGACATGGGGATTCTTGAATACATGTGGGATGTTATGAAGCTCATTTAAGGCCTTGGAAATCATTTTAACCTGAGGAAGATCAAAACCCGAGTTTTGGACACTTTGCTTAGGAGGAGGCCTTGCCTGGGGAAACTTCCACACTTCTTGACCAATTGGGAGTCTTGAGGACCTTATGATCATCTAGAAGTATTGAGAGAGGTTGTCTTAATTGTGGGAGGGCAAAGTTTGGGGTGCAACAACTGCCCCTTGTTCAATTTTCTGGAATCTGAGGAGTTAGATTGGCATGTACGTCATTCGTGACTTGAAGATTGAAGAGGATTGAACACAAAAACCCAAAAATTTGCAATTGCTGGTGTGTAGAATGATACTGTTGGTTGATCGTGATGCTTGAATGGGCTTAAAGATGCCATTTGAATAAAGAGTCTTCTGATATGCTTCTTAAATATGGGGATAACATTTTTGGGAAGAATAAACGACGGCCCAAAAATGAGATAACCTGCGGGAAGAATAAACGACGGCCCGAGGTAACAAGGTAACCGTTGGGAAGAATGAACGACGGACCAAGGTAAGTTGATTTCTGGGAAGAATAAACGACGGCCCAAAAATGAGATAACCTGCGGGAAGAATAAACGACGACCCGAGGTAACAAGATAACCATTGGGAAGAATAAACGACGACCCAAGGTAAGTTGATTTATGAGAAGAATAAACGACGGCCCAAAAATGAGATAACCTGCGGGAAGAATAAATGACGGCCCGAGGTAACAGGATAACCATTGGGAAGAATTAACAACGGCCCAAGGTAAGTTGATTTCAGGGAAGAATAAACGACGGCCCCAAAATGAGATAACCTGCGGGAAGAATAAACGACGGCCCGAGGTAACAGGATAACCATTGGGAAGAATAAACGACGGCCCAAGGTAAGTTGATTTCTGGGAAAAATAAACGATGACCCAAAAATGAGATAACCTGCGGGAAGAATAAATGACGGCCTGAGGTAATAAGATAACCATTGGGAAGAATAAACGACGGCCCAAGGTAAGTTGATTTCTGGGAAGAATAAACGACGGCCCAAAAATGAGATAACCTGCAGGAAGAATAAACGACGGCCCGAGGTAATAGGATAACCATTGGGAAGAATAAATGACGGCCCAAGGTAAGTTGATTTCTGGAAGAATAAACGACGGCCCAAAAATGAGATAACTTGCGGGAAGAATAAACGACGGACCGAGGTAACAAGATAACCATTGGGAAGAATAAACGACGGCCCAAGGTAAGTTGGCTTTTGGGAAGAATAAACGACGGCCCAAAATGATATAACCTTCGGGAAGAATAAACGACGGCCCGAGGTAATAAGATGACCATTGGGAAGAATAAACGATGGCCCAAGGTAAGTTGGCTTTTGGGAAGAATAAACGACGGCCCAAAATGAGATAACCTTTGGGAAGAATAAACGACGGCCCGAGGTAACAAGATAACCTTTGGGAAGAATAAACGACGGCCCAAGGCAAGTTGACTTTTGGGAAGAATAATCGACGGCCCAAAATGGCATAACCTTCGGGAAGAATAAACGACGGCCCGAGGTAACAATATAACCATTGGGAAGAATAAACGACGACCCAAGGTAAGTTTGCTTTTGGGAAGAATAAACGACGGCCCAAAATGAGATAACCTTCGGGAAGAATAAACGAAGGCCCGAGTGTAACACCCCAAAATTTTCCCTCATATTTATTATCATCTAGTTGGCTTACGCTTCACATTCACATGCATCTCCCATTAGGTCATCTGTAAAGTGGCATGCAGTCATTAGGCATAGGCTTGTTACTTGGGTCAGAAGCGTGAAGAATCATGGTTTTTGCAGTGCCTTGTGATTTATCTCTTTGGCAAGTATGGTTCGATGGAAAATACAAATATCAGGGGTTATGATTTGTCTCCTGCGCGTATGTTTATCAGGAGGATTCTCAAGATTTGGCCTCAACAACGATCAAGGGTTTTATTCTTCGATAATCACCATCAATATTTTATTAGGGTTTATTTCCCTGACCATTTGGCCATCAAGAGTTTCTTGATGAAGTGTGGCAATAGGGCATCTCGTCACTCAATGGATTCCATCTTTATGTGATTTTTGTCGGTTATCATGAAAGTTCGATGCGAATTAGAGTGTGGCATTGAAGACATGGATCTTAAAGAATTTGGGCTTGGGTTTATAGATTCAAGCGAAGCTAGAAGTGTTCATGTGGTTTGCTTTAAGTTCAAGTTTTCGAGGAAAATAACGCGTCGATTCATATTTAATTCGAATATCATTCCAAATTCAATTCTAGCCCAATTACCATAACTTTGTTTATCCACATAAAACCATTTTTAGTATCCATTTAACCATATCCATTTAAATTCATAATAATTCCCAAACTTCTTTGTTTCCCAACCAATTCATTGTTCGTATCCGTCAACTAAATTCAAATTTGATTTCAGGTTAACTAATACATTCACTTCGTCCAAATAAGTACTAACAAGACCCGTGGGCATATGTTGTGGTCATAATACAAGCCTATGCTTTTTGTGAAGGAAACATTATGATGGATTGAGAATGGGGAAATGATTTCGCATAAGATCTTTTGTTAGAGGAATACGGACTGTCTGATAAAGATCTTGAAGAGTTACCCAAAACGAATCAAAATATTTTTTTTGTTGATAGATTTACTTTTAAAAGAATAAGAGGTTTCACTTATAGTGAAGTTGGGTCATTTAGAAGAAACAGAATCTTTATACAAGTTATTACTTTCCATGAATCCTGATGATTATAGTTATTATGAAGGCCTCCAAAAAGTGTGTATTTAGATGGGAAGCACTCTGTTGATCAAATAGATCAATTTGTTTAATTGTACGAAACAATTGGGCAACAATATAACTATTCTTCTACAATTAAGAGAATACCGCTAGATTTTCTTCATGGTACTTCAAAAAGTGCAAAGGTTCTTCATGGTATTTTAAGAAGTGCAAAGACCATGTGCACAATGACAATTTCCACAATATTATTCAGAGTTTCTCATTCAAAGTTTTCAATTCAAGGGAACCTTCATGTCAGATACAAAATAATAATACAGAAAAAGTCTAAAAAATGTTTAATAAAATGCAAGTACAAAACTAAAAAAAAAGGTCAGTTACAAGCATAACCAAAACAGTTAAAGTTTCAATCTTCATTTGTTCTTAATAACCGAAAACAATGACAGAAAAACACTCTCGAGGCTCCTTGAACCATTCTCCAATCTTCATAATCCCATTCTCCTTTCATCCTTCTTTTCTTCGACAATCTGCATCAAATGGATATTAACAAGAACTAAAAGAAAATCAGTTGCACAATCTAAAGCAAAAACTCAGAAAAAGTCAGAATCAAAACAGTTACAAACTCCAACAGAATCATAACAAACTCAGATGAAGGCATAACTGATTCTTAACTAACTTTTACCTGAGTTCATTCTCAATAAAGCTCCATTGAATCTTCAATTTCAGGGGGGCTTTCACTTCAATCTTCACTCTTCCTCGTTCTCTCTTCTTCACTCACCACTGATTTTCAATTCTTCATCTTTGACACTCACTCTTCTCCAGCCTCAATCTCTCTCTCATTCATTCCTCCATTTTTTCGTTTTCTGCAGAAACCATTTTCCTCTTCTCCTTCATTCTTCCAATTTCATTATGAAAACTCTCTTAAATCTCTCACCTTCATCAATCTGCAGATTCATCACCATCCTGCATTATCAATCTCACCATAACTGAATATCTTTAATCCTCAATCGTCATCTTCCACCTTCAGCTTCTTCATCCAACTTCATCGACAACTTCATCAATCTCCATGCACATAAAAGCTCACATCATCAACAATCTAACCTGCATCAAGAAGCATCAACACAGTTAGAATATAATTCACAATGAAGCAAAAGAACAAGAAGAGAAGGAATTCAAGAACAAAGTGATAGTGACTTTGTAAAATCGCAACAACGACAACAAAAGTGGAGGAGAAGAAAAGAACAAAATGAATCTTACCGGGAGCATCATGTCGTCGCCTTCATCTTCAGTATGCATTCACGACTGAGTGAACTGCCGCAACCATCTCACAACATTTCATCGTTTCGAAACGCATCAACATCACCGTGTCACCATAACACACTTCATCGACCTCTTCATCATCATCATTCCAACCAAAACCTTCATACCTCTTCATCATCTTCAGTAACCTACAAACCGTGACCCAAATCAACAGCAAGAATTGAACAACCGCAACAATAACAATTCGTAGAAGCAGAAGTCGAAGAATTCGAGAAGAGGTTAAAGATTCAAGGAAAGAAAAGATCTTACCGTCAAATATTCGGCGTCGTTCAACCGATCGTCTATACTTGTTCGTCAATAAACCGCAACAAACGTAAGTCTTACTTTACTTCCGATTTCGAGTTCATCTTGGAAGAGCGCCGATCTAGGTAATAAGTGAGGTTTTAGGTTAATAGGAGCATGGATGCGACTTCAGGAAATGATTTTAGTTAGGGTTGATGAAGAGTAGTTAGAGTTTGAGGATGGCGTGGCGGTTGTCCGACGAACAGTTTCCGGCGGCGGACGTTAGGTTTTTTTCTCTGAGGAGATGAAGTTAGGTCGAGAGAGAACCGGTGCGACGGAGAAGATGGAGGCTGGCGGTGAGAGTTGTAGCAGCGGCGGTTGGTGATTGAGAAGGGCGCTGCGGCGGCACTAGGGTTAGTCGTAGAGATGAATATAGAGGAAGAAGATGAACGCGTTTTGGCGAGGGAGTTGTTTTTTTTCTGAGTATTTGTTTTGTGTTGTATTTGAATTGATTATAATTAAGTTTTAATTGATAATGTTATGAATTAAAGAAAATAATAAAAACAATTAATTGGATTAATGAATAGTTAAAGCATTAAGCAAAGATTAATGAGTTATTGACTGTTTGAATTACAAAATAAACGCATAAGCTTCCACCGCCCATTCTTTTGAGATAAGATTGGTTTTTTCCGATCCAATCCGGCGGTGACACTTGTCACCGTCCGGTTGGACCAATTTTTACACATTCTCCCTTTGAATTCCAGCGAACTGGACTTTTTCAGATTTCTATATACACCACTTTTCTAGGCCCATCCCATTTAAACTACAAAGAATTTATATTCTCCCCTCCTCTTATTTCCTTTCTTTTTTTAATTTTCAGTTTTAATGCCATTTCAATTTAAATCAACAAAAAATATTAAAATGCATAATAAAAATCCCCAAAAATTCCAATAGGTTTATAATTCAATTTAGAACTTTTCTACATTTTTACTTTCTAAATTTTGTCATTTTTCAATTTAATTTCGATTTTCCATTTAATTGCTTTTATATTGAATTCTCACATCTATACATAATTTTGTACATTTTATTTCTCCCACTTCCTATACCATTTTTGGTCCATTATTTTTTCTATGATTAGAGGACAAATAATAGAACCTAGAATATTTTTGGTACATTTTTTAGGTCATTTTATCCACTGTTTTGGTAGTGTGTTTTGTATAAAATTATGATGGAATGTTAGATAAATTTAAGTGACCATTTGGCATAGTTAGACTTTGAATTTTTAGGAGATTTTTTAACATAATATTATAGTCAGGATAGAGACCCTAGGAAAAAAAATTATATTTTTTCCATGACTTTTGATATTTTTGTTATCCTAATTCATTTCCATCATATTATTGCACATGCATTTTCATTTCATTTACCAACAAATTTCTTTTTGTGCAAGGTATTTTTCGAGGATTTGCGTATGGACTTGGATTATTATGCCTCGACTATATTTTTGTGATTTGTACTTTATGATGTAATAGCTTAGAACTTGTATGCTAGTATAGTTCCTATAATTAAGCTAGAAAAGATAAAACGAATCGATAGAAAACAAAAATCTCAAAAAACAAAAATAAGATACTCGATCCAACGTCGAGTAAATTTTCAAATAAATAAATAAAGTTTCATGTGACTTTAGGATTCCTCGATTACCATTGTTCCACTCCATTATACCAAAAGCAAGCCTTGTATGTTGCACACCATAGGTTGTGCGTCTCAGCACCACGCAATCGACCCACCCGATCCATCGTTTCATCCCATTTACGTTTCATACACGTTTTTACCCACCATGACTTAGGAGGACCATATTGTTCACTATTAACTTTTTGTACTCGCATTTCTAGTCTAATATCCTTAGGTAGATTTAATCTTTCAAACCTCACTAACCACAGGTCATCCTTAAACTCAACTAACTTAGGATAAGTCAAGTTTCCCTTAGAGTTTCTTCTTTTGCAATTTGAGTCTCACTTCTCATCTTTAAGAAAAATCAAAACACTTAATAAAGGAAAATGTGTATAATGCGCCACGAGCCTTAAGTTATACGGGAAATGACTAGTGTAGGTCTTCTCCACTCTTCTAGGATGCTTTACAAACGTTCCATTGGGGTGATCTTGGAAAGTATTCGCTCCTGTATCATAGTCTTTAGTGTTGTACATACAATACACACAAATTCAAAACACTTCTTCTAAAAGACAATAAACCAAGACAACACGTCTTCTCTTCTCATCTCATACTCCTTGCGGACGAACATGACTTGTCTCGACAGTTCAAACAGCGATACGATAAACACCCTCGAGTCAGAGCCAGTAACACCTGAGCTAGAGCTATGGCAACGTCATCCTAAAAATCATAAACAAGTTCCCGCCTTAGTTAGACGAACTACGGCGACTATGATCCTCATTTTCCCGATGAGGTACGTAGGCAATGGGGTAGGGCCCATTCAAGCACAATCATTCTTTTTCCCTACATTTTCCCTCTTTGTTCCATCTTTTGTTCCATTTTCAATTCCATTTCATTTCTCATTTCACTTCCAGTCCAGATAGTCATTATTTCATTTAAGCAGCATATTATTTTTTCACCCTTTGAAACAGACTTATAAGTGTGGATCCCGTCGGGTACGGCGGACGGATTGGGGTGCTAATACCTTCCCAATTCGTAACCGACTTCCGGACCCAGATATTTGGTTCGCAAGGCCTCGTACTTTTCCTTCTTCCTTAGGTTTGTGCAACATTACCTTTCCCATTCCTTCGGGATAAAAATGTCTGGCTGGCGTCTCTAACTTTTCCGCGCCACTTTCGCGTTTGTACTAGGATGAAAATCCCGGGAGCAACAGATGGCGACTCTGCTGGGGACCCGGTGTTGCACCCAAAATTTTTCCCTCCCCTAGTCAAGTCAATGTGTCCCAAGGATCCTCACAAGGTTCACAATTAGTCAGAAAGTTTGACAATCCCCTCAGACAAAGCATCCTCTTAAACAATGCACCCTAAACTAGGGTTTTGAATTTCATCAGGCTAAATGGACTTTCAAGGCTTCAAGTGAGCTTCATAACATCACACATGTCTTCAAGAGTCCCTATGTCAAGTTTCAAGGCTTTTCCAAAAAGTTTGCTCAGTCAGATGATCAAATAGGCTAAAATCAGTCAAAACAGTTAAAAGGTCAAACTGGGGTCAACTGTGGTCAAACCAAAGTCAAACTTCATGATATTTTGCCAACATTAATTATATGAAGTAAACTTCATCATTTGATCAAGGGTTGATCATGATTCATCAAGGAGATTTCAGATCATCAAGAATCAGGAGTTTCTAAATTAGGGTTTTCAAAGGAAAAGCCAACTGAACTTTGACCAGCTATAACTTCCACAAGCTTCATCAAAAAATTTCCATCCAAAGCTCATTTTGAAGGAAATTGAATTCTCTACAACTTTGTGTATCACAAGCCAAGCCCAAAAATGCTTCATTTGGAAGGTATAAGCTAAAACATTATAGGTTATTTTAAAAGTCAACAAAAAGTCAACATCTTCCAAAGGGCATAATTTGAAAATGGTAAAGGATATAGACATGAGACCAAAAATGTTGGTTAGAGGACTCTCTAAGATTTCTAAAATGTCCAAGAACACCTTCATAGCCTTAAAATTGAGGGATTTTTGCCTTTGCAAAGTTGGGAAAATTTTGAGAGGTTTATTGAGCAAAAAGGGTCTTAGAACCAATTCTTTTCATATGGGCTTGCATTTTTATGACCCAATCTCTACCATGACATCATGCACGAATCAAATATCATTTATTCAGATTTTTTATTAGTTTATTTTTATTCATTTTAATTTTATACATTAAAAATCATTTTAAATCAAAATAAAATATGAAAAACTCAATATTTGATATGATTCTCATTCTAGAAGCTCTTAAAGGATATTCGAAGCTGATTGGTATCATTAAAATTCGTGCTCAACTAATTTAGAAAGGTTTTATAAGATTTTCGAGGATATTTGAAAGTGGTGAAACTTCATGATCAAGCAACCATCAAAAGCCCACAAATCCACAAAGTTTTAACCTAATTCTGTTCATTATATATCCATAAGCATAAAGCATAGCAGATGGACGGTTTTCAGAGCCTCCAAGAACACCATTGAACTTCAAAGTTTCACACCAAAAGTAACATTCGGTTTTTGACCTAGAGACACTTTCAAGACAAAACAAAGGTTGCTTTAGCTTCCTTGAGGATCACTGATCATGTTTCGATCATCAACAACATCAAAATCATTACCATTTGCATAAACCGAATCAATGTTCTTACACTTTTATGATTTTTTTGTTTTCTAATATTCGTACATGATAAATTGTGTTTGATTGTTGTTTTGTGTTTATAATGAGCCAAGGAATGTTTCTGGATAGTTTAATTTGAGTTTCGATGCAGGACCAAGGAGTTGCCATTGTTAGGGTTTAGGGTGGCCGTTTAGGGTTTCTCAATTAAACCAATATAAATAAATTCTAAAGACGTCAATGAACTGTGTTTGATGTGTGGATCATGCCTATGTGATCAATTTGTTGAAATTTTACGTATTATGAGAGATCCAATTTTCGCAAGTTCTTGAAAGTGAGAATTCGCAGGAAAATTCGTAAGTGTATTTGCAGGAAATTTCGCAAGTCATATGAAGAAGATGAAGTCAGTTGGCGCGCAGAAGGAAATTCAAATTTGGACATAATATTTTATTTGTTTGTTTTCATATTATATCAGTTAACGTTGCTTGGTCCAGTGGTAAGGGTTTGCGCGTGTTGTTGGTTGTGAGTTGCGTTCGATCCTTGGTGACAACATTTTTTTGTTTATTTTTCCATTATTCACTTGACTTAATATATTATGTTTGATTGTTGATTATCTAGCAGACGCGTCCCATGTGGCTTAGTGGCTGGAGTGTTTGGTTGTTTTGTCTGAGGGTCAGGGGTTCGAATCCAAGGTTCCAACATTTTTTTCATAATTATTTTGGTTTTGCAGGTTTATAATAAAACAATTGCATTGCACATGGTATACACCAGCGCATGCTGGCTCAGCTGGTTTTGAGTGTTGTTGTTGAGGTAAGGGACCTGGGTTCAAATCCCAGGTCCTATCTTTTTAGGGTTTTGTCATATTTTCATTATTTTAGTTATTTTCTTATTTTTAATTTAATTTAATATAATTGAAATAATTTCTAAATAATAATTAATAATATTTTCATCAAACTTTATATTTTCTAAAAAAACTCATATTTTATTTTCTTAAATATAAATTATTTGTATTTATTTTATAATATATTTATATATATAATTATTATGTATTTTTTGAAAATAAATTAATAATGTATTATTATAATTAAAAAACCCTAATTTTCTTAATTCAAATATTAATCCTAATTTTTTGTCAACCCTAATTTTTATCCTACCCTAAAAATTAACCTAATTTTTTTTCTAAACCCTAATTGTATTATTAATCTTTATTTTTAATATGTAAATAATTTATTATTTGTTTATTATTATTAAACTTATTTTCTTAATTAATTTCTAAAACTTTTCTAATATTAATGTTTCTTGCTAAATTCTTATTTCCTTTATTTTTATTCTAACCCTTATTTTTATTTTATTATTATTAATATTTGATTATTGCTTATTTATTATTATTATATTTATCATTATTATTTTTATTATTATGTAATTGCTAAAGCCATGTAATAGGTTTATATCTTTGCTTTATTTTTGTAATTATTTTTATTGTATGGTTAGTAACTTTAGGGTGTGCATAACCTATGTGTAATTAAAATAACTTAGAAAATTGACTAAAATAAGATAAATACTTGAACATGAACACTCACACACGTAAGTCGATCTTTGATCGCCATCTTGCACTTCCTAGGTTACCCCTCTTGGTTGCCTTAAATATGGTCAAGTTCCTCGAATATAGGGGTGTCTTAAGCAAAGTCCCTTCATAAATATCATCAAGTCCCTACAGTTTTAAAGATCAAGTCCCTTCGAGGTTGCCTACGATAATGATCTTGTCCCTTCTAATAAAAGATGATAAGTCCCTACAAATTGCTAAAGACACCCTTACTTGTTGCTTTCTATGACCATACGATGACCTTATGCTTGTCCCTTAACACATCCAAGGTAATGACTACCTATTCCTTAATAATAGGGATAGTCTTACCATTGAAAGAACATACTAGAACATGAAAGACTTAAATCTAGGGTAGGTACCTCATAGTTACTTGCTCATACTTTTCAAACTTACTTTTACACCTCACGATTTCTAAACTAGACTTTGTATACACCCATACGAGGGTCATTACCAAGTACTTAAAGAAATTTTTTCTAATCACACACTACACTCTTGCAAACAATTAAAGTGAGCTAAGTAACTAAGAGCCCATGGATAACCGTGGATATAAAGGGTGCTAACACCTTCCCTTTATATAACCTACCCTCCGAACCCAAGTCTTTTCAAAAAGGTCTTTCCTATTCTTTTATGTCCCTTCCTTATGGATAAAATAAAATTTGGTGGCGACTCTTGCTATCCGCAACATGACTGAAAGTCGGTTCTCCCACCGTGTTACACCCGGAATCTCTAGTTTCCCCTTTGAGAGTCAATCCTAGCGCTTGTCTGTTTCTATTTTCGTTGGGTGTTTATTCATTCGCTGTTGTGCTTTAGTTTATCTCTACTATTTTTTTTACAGTTTATCGCTTTACTTTACAACTTTATTTACAGATTCCTGCACTTTACTTTACTGTTGCATATACTGGCATATATTGTACTGGTTGTTATGGTTTTCCTTGGCGGGATGGGATTATTGTGAGATAAGCCAAATACCCGACTTAAGTATACACATAGGATTTAGAGTGGGCAGTCGTGTGGCTTGCGTGGTTTTGAGCACGTGTAGTTTTCATGAGTCCCACACCCAGATCAGGATCTCTTGGGATATGTTCTATACTGCCTAGGCAGACCATAGAATGTTCCCACCTGAGCTGCTAACACTGGGAACCGATCATCGAGGACCTTAGTGGAAACAACCCTCTCTAGTGGTGACAGTGGCAGACCACATTCGTGGAAAACCTATTCGCACCCTAGGGCCCACTAGGAAATCGCATAGGATGACCTTGTTCTCCCATAGGAACCTAGTTAAAGCAACTGGTCGTATGACGGTAGTATTGTACCCTTCGGGATGAATGTACTATTGTTTCTCGACTTCAGTGCTTGAAGCCGGGAACTTATGAGGGATGTTTGTTTTTCTGGACTCAGTTGAGGCCTCCCTGGGTAGTACATAATGCCAAACCGATTCCCTGATTTGGTCATGAGCCATTTCTCGGAAATGGTGAACGTATTATTGCTACTCGGCTTTGAGAGTCTGTGATGTTGACCCGCAGTAGCACACCCATGAGATTGGGAGGGGTTTACAGGTTTGCAGGAACCCTAAAACTTCCAACATACCCGCTTTTGCCAGTGTTACTTCGTGATATGATCCGGTTCTATATGATATTTGGTTAAGAATTCTAGAAATTCTGCACAGAGATGCTGATATTATGACTCTTCACCAACACTTGGTTATCTGATCCACACCGGCGTCGGACCGCTGACCACATGCCAGTTGCATACATGACATCATGGCATCTTAGCATACATGTTCAGTTACTTCTAAGGATCACACATCTGAATTAAATTGTCGGATTTTTTCTGCATTAAAACTTGGACCAAAACAGATAGATTCCTTGGAAATAACTGAACATGGCATTTGCATACATCCTTGCATTTTTTACAGGTGTTCAGGGACAAATTCTTATCTTGACTTGGTTTCTCTCCAGAATGGCCAATTTGAATCATGATTGTCAAGGTATAGGCATGGAACAACTCCGAGCGGAGGTGATTGAGATGAAGGCCCAACTGGGGCATGTTATAGTGGACATTCGAGCGTTGTCCCAGGATCAGAAATTGCTGAGGGAAGAATTCAACTTGATAAAGACTCAGATAAAGCTGCTTACAGGAATCATGAATGATATGTCGAAAAAGGAAAATAGTCGTGTGTCTGCTTTTCAAACAGAAGGTCATGTTTCTCCCATCTCTTTGGGATGTCCACTAAATCAAGGTTTGTTAGGTGGATTTCGTTTACAGTGCGAGTCTTTTCACCAGCAATCGCCACTTGGCAGTCATGAAGAGCATCAGATAGGAACCAACTCCACATGTGAGCTAAATGATCTTACACCAATTGTTACCGAAGAAGTGAGCATTTTCTTTCCTTATCAGGGATCCTCCTCAACTGCTACGTCTTGGTTTCCAGGAAAAATACTTCAACAGGTTTCATTTGTAGCTCCTCCATTGGTAGCAACCCGTCATCAACAGGAGCAAGAAAGGGTTATTGACCCGATACCCGTGTCTTATGCTGAATTATTCCCACAACTGCTCAAAATGGGGTTGATTGAGTGTCGCAAGCTAACTCCTCCTTCTGGTAAACTTCACCAAAGTGGGAATCCCCACGCCTACTGTGTTTTTCATTCTGGAGCTCCCGGACATGATGTTAATGATTGCAAGGCGTTTAAACATCAAGTTCAAGACTTAATTGATGAAGGCATAATCACTTTTGGACTGACAGGGCCGGAAGTGCCGCAAGATAAAGCATGCAGGAATACAAAAGAGGTGGTCAATTTTCCTTCTTCTAGAATCATTGCTCAGGCCAAGTCTTCAAAGGGGCTGTATCAACAACCTTCATTCGCTCCTCGGACGAGCATGAGTAAGAGAGTACAGGGACATGTCAGGCACCCAAAGCAATGTCAACGACGAAATGTTCAATCACAATCTCAGGGTCAGCAACAACAGGCACCGAGACCATTTCAAGAAAGAACAAGAGCGAGGAACCGCAGACTTGATCCTATCCCATGTCCATATGTTGTATTGCTCCCAAAGCTGCTGAAGTTGAACCTGGTTGAGCTCTGAACCATGAGGGCTCCTTCTGTTGATAATCTACCACCAAATTTTGATCCAAACTCTAGGTGCAAATTCCATTCAGGTGCCCAGGGGCACAATATTGAGAAATGTTGGGCTTTTCAAAATAAGGTACAAGACCTAATTGAGTCCAAGGCAATCAATTTTTCTCCTCATCCAAAGGTACTCTAGAATCTGATGCCTAATCACGACGGAACCAGTGTCACGGTTGTTCTACCAGATGGTCCATGTTAAGTTGAAGTCTTCGAGTTAATCACCCAGGACGTCGGGGTATTCGTGAAGTAAATAAAGCCAGCAGTATTCAAGTACTCTCAGTGATGGCATTTGTGTGTTTGTCTTTCTTCATTATTCATTTTCATCCCTATTGAGGGGAACTACATCGCTCTGATTCTTCATTGGTCATCAGTCAATGGAGATACGTAGGCAAAAGATCGTCAGGTCTTTCCGAGCAACCTTATGGGGCAACTTTACTCCCCAGCTTCACTCTTTCCTTCAGATGTCTCGTGTCAGAGTCAGAATAGCTAGAAGAAGAAGTATGACTGCTATGGTTAGGTATACGGCTGCAAATTGAAGATTACAAGTCTGTGAAAAGAGCTATTGATCACTGAAAGTATCCAAGACTGACAAGTCCAAACGGAGCCAAGTCTCCTCAACTACGGCAATATTCAGTTTCTTTACTGCATTTCCATTTGTAGTTTCTTTTATGTGTTAAGCATTTGTCTACATGTATGAAATTTTTTTGCTTTTGAATGTTAACAATAATAAAATGCACATGTTTTTCTTGAAGTAATTCATTCGCATTCACTTATAAATTTTGCATGTGTACATCGCAATACCAATTGTCGTGCTTAAATTCTATGAAGGAGAATGACGAAACAAAAACGCAAAATCTCTAAATTGTGAGCTTTTGAGGAATGCCCTGTTGACGATGTACATGCTTTGTTTCAAATCCCTAAACACTGGAGATATAAGGGAGATAAACCCTCGCTAACCCCTTTGAGCCTTGAAGTAGGAGTTTCTTTTCGCATGAAAAACCCTCAGATGTAACCCAGGGGCAGGGTAGATGTCAGTTAGTCGGACCAAGCGTTCAGGCTTTCATAAAGGAGTGTATTTGAGGATCCATTACATCCTACTATGCTAATCAAGAGGTCCAAAGACCCGAAACCACAATGGTTATCCAAGTCAAAAGGTCCAAAGTTTGAAAACCACAATGGTTATCCTTCGTCGACCAAAGAATGAGGCGGTCACAACCCTCGCAAAGCAATCAAGACAAACAGTGTCACACGACTCGTTCAAAAAAAAATGAAAAAGCCCGCTAAGTCGAAACTTGAAAACAAGCGACTTAGGCAAAAGTTAGGGCATCCCGCTGGACTTCACAATCAAAGATTCACAAGAATCAGTCCAGGCAAAAGTTAGGGATAAAGCAAAATAACGCAAAAGCGAAAGACGGAAAGGATTACACAAGAAAGATCCTCAAATGAGAACAAAGTCGTGTGGCACAGACACGAAAGATAGAGGGATGACTGACTCTCAACAATAACCTGATTGGTACTTGAACTGATAGCAGCAATGGTTCCTCAGTCAACATGAAACCCTTATGAAAGGTGAATGCTTGTGAAAACTAGTTGAACGTAGGAATGGAGAACATCACGAAGAGTGGGTGGGCACAAATAAACTTCGAGCCTATGTCCTTTGTTTTTGTAACCGTGAACCAGGCCACGATACAATCCTCAAAAGTCCTAACTGAAACAGTGTTAATTTGAGAGCGTACTACTACGAGGCCGCGTTCCTGACTCTTTTGAGTTATGCTAAAAGACATTTGTTGGTATTGAATGTACATGCTTTCATTTAAAAAGTGATGTCGCATCTTAACCAGTGATTCGCTCACAAAGGTTTGCGACCCCTTTTCAAAGCTTCAAGATTGACATGTGTGTTGCATTAGAATTTCCATTCTAAGAATAAACATTTTTTTTGCATACATTTGCTTGGCATCATAAATGGTTCACATGCGGAAATTCAGTCCAGAAGCTTAAGCTTTCCAAGTTGAGAAGTCTAAAACTTCTGAAAGACAGTCACGTCAAGGTGCACTTTTTCGAGAAAGCTTCATTGAGCAGGGACTTTCCCAACTAGTCATTGTAAGAGCTAGCCAATCTGGGGCAATCACGTCAAGCAATCTCTTCAAATTTCAGCCAAACTGGGGCAATCACCCTCGAGATTCAAATCTCTCCAAGAGCAAAGATTAGTCAGTCAAATGCAAAACTATGCAGATACTTGTACTGGGGCAGGCCACCCTAATAGTACGAGAATTCATTTTATTTCCCAAAGACAGACAGTCGGAAGTACCTATCCAGAATTCAGAGTACTGAGACAGTTATGCTCCTGAAAAGTTCCTATGGCACCCTCTTATCATAATTCTTACAGACTGAGTCTACTACCCATCTAGCGGTTGCTCGTCAAGCCAATTATCTCATTTAGCATTTCTTACAGCTCCAAGCTCATCTGCGTTGGCAATGGTTACCTCCCCAACGAGGTTATTACACTTATTCATGCAGTCGTTACGATACCTAAGAGTTTAAAGACACCAAGTCTTTTGTAAAATCCTCTTGAGGTAAAATCCATACAGAAGCAAATGATCCCCAACACGAGACAACTTGAAATCTTTCCTCCTCAGCAGGACGTGTCTCAGTTTTGTCATCCCCAACAGACGAATGGAAGATATCCCCAGTAAAATCACCAAGTTTTTTCCTTCAGCTGGTTTCCTTGATTTCGGTTCCTCAACAGATCTAAGGTAACTCCTATTCCCCTAACAGATTTCAGATAAATCGCTCTCTTCCCCAGCAGATCCATAAGAGTGGATAATCCCCAATGGTTGAGGTATCCTCTGGCACGGTCCTCAAATATAAAGTCCAATTTATTTTTGGCAAAGGTGATAATTCGGGATAGATGAATTATTCACGCTCTTTTCCAACAGAGATGTTATCCCCACATGGCTTTTTGAGATTGAATCCGCGATCATTGTGTTTCCCCACAGAGTCAACATGGACTTATTATTTCCGCATCAGGAACTCCTTTTACACTTACGCCATTTCATTGACACGTTCAAGACATAATATCCCCAGTGTCAAGGGGCATCATTCCATGCAATTCAACATATGCATAACCAATATAATCCAAGTTTGATATCTTACAAAAGTCCAGCCACAGACTGGCCAAAGTCCATCTTCGGGTGGCAAATTTCAAAAGTCTCCCACAGTGAGCAAAAGTCCAGCCACAGACTGGCCAAAGTCCATCTTCGGGTGGCAAGTTTCAAAAGTCTCCCACAATGAGCAAAAGTCCAGCCACAGACTGGCCAAAGTCCATCTTCGGGTGGCAAATTTCAAAAGTCTCCCACAGTGAGCAAAATTCCAGCCACAGACTGGCCAAAGTCCATCTTCGAGTGGCAAGTTTCAAAAGTCTCCCCCAGTGAGCAGAAGTCCACCCGCAGTGTGGCAAATTTCAAAAGTCTCCCACAGTGAGCAAAAGTCCAGCCACAAATTGGCCAAAGTCCATCTTCGGGTGGCAAATTTCAAAAGTCTCCCACAGCGAGCAAAAGTCCAGCCACAGACTGGCCAAAGTCCATCTTCGGGTGGCAAATTTCAAAAGTCTCCTACAGCAAGCAAAAGTCCAGCCACAAACTGGCCAAAGTCCATCTTCGGGTGGCAAGTTTCAAAAGTCTCCCACAACGAGCAAAAGTCCAGCCACAGACTGGCCAAAGTCCATCTTCGGGTGACAAGTTTCAGAAGTCTCCCGCAGTGAGCAGAAGTCCACCCGCAGTGTGGCAAATTTCTAAAGTCCAACCGCAGATTGGCAAAAGTCTCCCGTAGTGAGCAGAAGTCCACCCGCAGTGTGGCAAATTTCTAAAGTCCCCCGCAGTGGGCAAAAGTCTCCCACAGTGGGCAAAGGTCCAGCCACAGACTGGCCAAAGTCCATCTTCGGGTGGCAAGTTTCAAAAGTCTCCCGCAGTGAGCAGAAGTTCCCCCGCAGTGGGCAAAAAGTCTCCCGCAGTGAGGAGAAGTCCATCTGCAGTGTGGCAAATTCCCAAGGTCCATCTTCGGGTGGAAAATTCTTAAAGTCCACCCGCAGTGTGGCAAAATATTCAAAGTCCACCTGCAGTGTGGCGAAGTATCAAAAGTCAAGCCGCAGACTGGCCAAAGTCCATCTTCGGGTGGCAAATTCTTAAAGTCTCCCGTAGTAAGCAAAAGTCCACCCGCAGTGTGGCAGAATATCCAAAGCCCACCCGTAGTGTGGCCAAGCATCTTGAAGTCCAACCGCAGATTGGCAAAAGTCCATCCTCAGGGTGGCAAATCATATCGTGAAGTCCAACCGCAGAGTGGAAAAAGACCACCCGCAGTGTGGCAAAGTATCTTAAAATTCGATCGCAAATTGATGAAGGTCCACCCGAAGTGTGGCAAGTCGTTAGTAGTCTGACTCCATCCGAAAGATATCAGTAAGGCATTGTTGTAGCCTATCAAAGTCCACCCGCAGTGTGGCAAGCCAGTGGTCTTCTGGCATCATTCAAAAGGCACCCCATGTTTACTATTATTCCCGTCATAATTATATCCAAGCAAAGTTCATTCGATTGAGTTTATTTCCCTGTTCTTCTGCCATAGAGTGCAAATTTTTTGGTTGTTCCTGGTATTCAATCCCTGCATACCTCAAACGTCTGAAAGCAACTGCTATCATCCATTCACGTCTACAGTGATTGAATAGGGGCAGCTGTAACACCCCATAATTTTCCCTCATATTTATTATCATCTAGTTGGCTTACGCTTCACATTCACATGCATCTCCCATTAGGTCATCTGTAAAGTGTCATGCAGTCATTAGGCATAAGATTGTTACTTGGGTCAGAAGCGTGAAGAATCATTGTTTTTGCAGTGCCTTGTGATTTATCTCTTTGGCAAGTATGGTTCGATGGAAAATACAAAGATCAGGGGTTATGATTTGTCTCCTGCGCGTATGTTTATCAGGAGGATTCTCAAGATTTGGCCTCAACAATGATCAAGGGTTTTATTCTTCGATAATCACCATCAATATTTTATTAGGGTTTATTTCCTTGACCATTTGGCCATCAAGAGTTTCTTGATGAAGTGTGGCAATAGGGCATCTCGTCACTCAATGGATTCCATCTTTATGTGATTTTTGTCGGTTATCATGAAAGTTCGATGTGAATTAGAGTGTGGCATTGAAGACAGGGATCTTAAAGAATTTGGGCTTGGGTTTATAGATTCAAGCGAAGCTAGAAGTGTTCATGTGGTTTGCTTTAAGTTCAAGTTTTCGAGGAAATTAACGTGTCAATTCATATTTAATTCGAATATCATTCCAAATTCAATTCTAGCCCAATTACCATAACTTTGTTTATCCACATAAAACCATTTTTAGTATCCATTTAACCATATCCA
Source organism: Lathyrus aphaca (assembly GCA_963966055.1). NCBI lineage: Eukaryota > Viridiplantae > Streptophyta > Magnoliopsida > Fabales > Fabaceae > Lathyrus > Lathyrus aphaca. The sequence continues at coordinate 319,648,430 of OZ014525.1, forward strand.
TTTAAATTCATAATAATTCCCAAACTTCTTTGTTTCCCAACCAATTCATTGTTCGTATCCGTCAACTAAATTCAAATTTGATTTCAGGTTAACTAATACATTCACTTCGTCCAAATAAGTATTAACAAGACCCGTGGGCATATGTTATGGTCATAATACAAACCTATGCTTTTTGTGAAGGAAACATTATAATGGATTGAGAATGGGGAAATGATTTCGCATAAGATCTTTTGTTAGAGGAATGCGGACTGTCTGATAAAGATCTTGAAGAGTTACCCAAAACGAATCAAAAGATATTTTTTGTTGATAGATTTGCTTTTAAAAGAATAAGAGGTTTCACTTGTAGTGACGTTGGGTCATTTAGAAGAAACAGAATCTTTATACAGGTTGTTACTTTCCATGAATCCTGATGATTATAGTTATTATGAAGGCCTCCAAAAAGTGTGTATTTAGATGGGAAGCACTCTGTTGATCAAATAGATCAATTTGTTTAATTGTACGAAAAAATTGGGCAACGATATAACTAATCTTCTACAATTATGAGAATACCGCTAGATTTTCGTCATGGTACTTCAAAAAGTGCAAAGGTTCTTCATGGTATTTTAAGAAGTGCAAAGACCATGTGCACAATGACAATTTCCACAATATTATTCAGAGTTTCTCATTCAAAGTTTTCAATTCAAGGGAACCTTCATGTCAGCTACAAAATAATAATACATAAAAAGTCTAAAAATGTTTAATAAAATTCAAGTACCAAACTAAAAGAAAGGTCAGTTACAAGCATAACCAAAACAGTTAAAGTTTCAATCTTTTATCTGTTCTTAATAACCGAAAACAATGACAGAAAAACACTTTCGAGGCTCCTTGAACCATGATCCAATCTTCATAATCCCATCCACCTTTCATCCTTCTTTTCTTCGACAATCTGCATCAAATGGATATTAACAAGAACCAAAAGAAAATCAGTTTCACAATTTAAAGCAAAAACTCAGAAAAAGTCAGAATCAAAACAGTTACAAACTCCAACAGAATCATAACAAACTCAGATGAAGGCATAACTGATTCTTAACTAACTTTTACCTGAGTTCATTCTCTATAAAGCTCCATTGAATCTCAATTTCAGGGGGGGCTCACACTTCAATCTTCACTCTTCCTCGTTCTTTCTTCTTCACTCACCATTGATTTTCAATTCTTCATCTTTGACACTCACTCGTCTCCAGCCTCAATCTCTCTCATTCATTCCTCCATTTTTTCGTTTTCTGCAGAAACCATTTTCCTCTTCTCCTTCATTCTTCCAATTTCATTCTGAAAACTCTCTTAAATCTCTCACCTTCATCAATCTGCAGATTCATCACCATCCTACATTATCAATCTCACCATAACTGAATATCTTTAATCCTCAATCGTCATCTTCCACCTTCAGCTTCTTCATCTAACTTCATCGACAACTTCATCAATCTCCCTGCACCAAAAAGCTCACATCATCAACAATCTAACATGCATCAAGAAGCATCAACACAGTTAGAACATAATTCACAATGAAGCAAAAGAATAAGAAGAGAAGGAATTCAAGAACAAATCGACAGTGACTTTGTAAAATCGCAACAACGACAACAAAAGTGGAGGAGAAGAAAAGAACAAAATGAATCTTACCGGGAGCATCATGTCGTCGCCTTCATCTTCAGTATGCATTCACGGCTGAGTGAACCGCCGCAACCATCTCACAGCGTTCCATCGTTTCGAAACGCATCAACATCACTGTGTCACCATAACACACTTCACCGACCTCTTCATAATCATCATTCCAACCAAAACCTTCATACATCTTCATCATCTTCAGTAACCTACAAACCGTGACCCAAATCAACAGCAAGAATTAAACAACCGCAACAATAACAATTCGTAGAAGCAGAAGTCGAAGAATTCGAGAAGAGGTTAAAGATTCAAGGAAAGCAAAGATCTTACCGTCAAATATTCGGCGTTGTTCAACCGATCGTCTATACTTGTTCGTCGATAAACCGCAACAAACGTAAGTCTTACTTTATTAACGATTTCGAGTTCATCTTGGAAGAGCGGCGATCTAGGTAATAAGTGAGGTTTTAGGTTAATAGGAGCATGGATGCGACTTCAGGAAATGATTTTAGTTAGGGTTGATGAAGAGTAGTTAGGGTTTGAGGATGGCGTGGCGGTTGTCCGACGGACAGTTTCCGGCGGCAGACGTTAGGTTTTTTTCTCTGAGGAGATGAAGTTAGGTTGAGAGAGAACAAGTGCGGCGGAGAAGAGGGAGGCTAGCGATGAGAGTTGTAGCAGCGGCGGTTGGTGATTGAGAAGGAAAAGGGTGTTGCGGCGGCACTAGGGTTAGTCGTAGAGATGAATATAGATTAAGAAGATGAACGCGTTTTGGCGAGGGAGTTGTTTTTTTTCTGATTATTTGTTTTGTGTTGTATTTGAATTGATTATAATTAAGTTTTAATTGATAGTGTTATGAATTAAAGAAAATAATAAAAACAATTAATTTGATTAATGAATAGTTAAAGCATTAAGCAAATATTAATGAGTTATTGACTGTTTGAATTTCAAAATAAACGCATAAGCTTCCACCGTCCCTTCTTTTGAGATAAGATTGGTTTTTTCTGGTCCAATCCGGCGGTGACACTTGTCACCGTCCGGTTGGACCAATTTTTACACATTCTCCCTTTGAATTCCAGCGAACTGGACTTTTTCATATTGCTATATACACCACTTTTCTAGGCCCGTCCCATTTAAACTACAAAGAATTTCTATTCTCCCCTCCTCTTATTTCCTTTCTTTTTTTTAATTTTCAGTTTTAATGTCATTTCAATTTAAATCAACAAAGAATATTAAAATGCATAATAAAAATCCCCAAAAATTCCAATAGGTTTATAATTCAATTTAGAAATTTTCTACATTTTTACTTTCTAAATTTTGTCATTTTTCAATTTAATTTCGATTTTCCATTTAATTGCTTTTATATTTAATTCTCACTTCTATACATAATTTGGTACATTTTATTTCTCCCACTTCCTATAACATTTTTGGCCCATTCTTTTTGCTATTATTAGAGGATAAACAATAGAACCTAGAATATTTTTGGTACATTTTTTAGGTCATTTTATCCACTGTTTTGGTAGTGTATTTTGTATAAAATTATGATGGAATCTTAGATAAATTTAAGTGACCATTTGGCATAGTTAGACTTTGAATTTTTAGGAGATTTTTTTAACACAATATTATAGTCAGGTTAGAGACTCTAGGGAATTAATTTCATATTTTTTCCATGACTTTTGATATTTTTGTTATCCTAATTCATTTCTTTCATATTATTGCACATGCATTTTCATTTCATTTACTAACAATTTTCTTTTTGTGCAAGGTATTTTTCGAGGATTTGCGTATGGACTTGGATTATTATGCCTCAATAATATTTTTGTGATTTGTACTTTATGATGTAATAGCTTAGAACTTGTATGCTTGTATAGTTCCTATAATTAAGCTAGAAAAGATAAAACGAATCGATAGAAAACAAAAATCTCAAAAAACAAAAATAAGATACTCGATCCAACGTCGAGTAAATTTTCAAATAAATAAATCAAGTTTCATGTGACTTTAGGATTCCTCTATTACCATTGTTCCACTCCATTATAACAAAAGCAAGCCTTGTATGTTGCACACCATAAGTCGTGCGTCTCAGCACCACGCAATCGACCCACCCAATCCATTGTTTCATCCCATTTACGTTTCATACATGTTTTTACCCATCATGACTTAGGAGGACCATATTGTTCACTATTAACTTTTTGTACTCGCATTTCTAGTCTAATATCCTTAGGTAGATTTAATCTTTCAAACCTCACTAACCACAGGTCATCCTTAAACTCAACTAACTTAGGATAAGTCTAGTTTTCCTTAGAGTTTCTTCTTTTGCAATTTGAGTATCACTTCTCATCTTTAAGAAAAATCAAAACACTTAATAAAGGAAAATGTGTACAATGAGCCACGAGCCTTAAGCTATACGGGAAATGACTAGTGGAGGTCTCCTCCACTCTTCTAGGATGCTTTACAAACGTTCCATTAGGGCGATCTTGGAAAGTATTCGCTCTTGTATCATAGTCTTTAGTGTTGTACATACAATAAACACAAATTCAAAACACTTCTTCTAAAAGACAATAAACCAAGACAACACGTCTTCTCTTCTCATATCATACTCCTTGCGGACGAACATGACTTGTCTCGACAGTTCAAACAGCGATACGGTAAACACCCTCGAGTCAGAGCCGGTAACACCTGAGCTAGAGCTATGGCAACGTAATCCTAAAAATCACAAACAAGTTCCCGCCTTAGTTAGACGAACTACGACGACTATGATCCTCATTTTCCCGATGAGGTACATAGGCAGTGGGGTAGGAACCATTCGAGCACAATCATTCTTTTTCCCTACATTTTCCCTTTTTGTTCCATCTTTTGTTCCATTTTCAATTCCATTTCTTTTCTCATTTCACTTCCAGTCCAGATAGTCATTCTTTCATTTAAGTAGCATATTATTTTTTCACCCTTTGAAACAGACTTATAAGCGTGGATCCCGTCGGATACGGCGGACGGATTGGGGTGCTAATACCTTCCCAATTCGTAAACGACTTTCGGACCCAGATCTTTGGTTCGCAAGGCCTCGTCCGTTTCCTTCTTCCTTAGGTTTGTGCAACATTACCTTTCCCATTCCTTCGGGATAAAAATGTCTGGCTGACGACTCTAACTTTTCCGCGCCACTTTCGCGTTTGTACTAGGATGAAAATCCCGGGAGCGACACCGAGGTAACAAGATAACCATTGGGAAGAATAAACGACGACCCAATGCAAGTTGACTTTTGGGAAGAATAATCGACGGCCCAAAATGATATAACCTTCGGGAAGAATAAACGACGGCCCGAGGTAACAAGATAACCATTGGGAAGAATAAACGACGGCCCAATGCAAGTTGACTTTTGGGAAGAATAATCGACGGCCCAAAATGATATAACCTTCGGGAAGAATAAACGACGGCCCGAGGTAACAAGATAACCATTGGGAAGAATAAACGACGGCCCAAGGTAAGTTGGTTTTTGGGAAGAATAAACGACGACCCAAAATGAGATAACTTTCGGGAAGAATAAACGACGGCCCGAGGTAACAAGATAACCATTGGGAAGAATAAACGACGGCCCAAGGTAAGTTGGCTTTTGGGAAGAATAAACGATGGCCCAAAATGAGATAACCTTCGGGAAGAATAAACGACGGCCCGAGGTAACAAGATAACCATTAGGAAGAATAAACGACGGCCCAAGGTAAGTTGGCTTTTGGAAAGAATAAACGACGGCCCAAAATGAGATAACCTTCGGGAAGAATAAACGACGGCCCAAGGTAACAAGATAACCATTGGGAAGAATAAACGACGGCCCAAGGTAAGTTGTTAATGAAGTTTGTCTGCTGGAGAATTAACCTGAAAAACAAGGTTAGTTTGGTGCAAATATAATGATATATATAACAATATGCAAGATAATATTTTAAGGTTAGTTTGGTGAAAATATAATGATATATATAACAATATGCAAGATAATATTTTAAGGTTAGTTTGGTGCAAATATAATGATATATATAACAATATGCAAGATAATATTTTATGAGAATGCGTATGATATGATATGATATGATATGATATGATATGATATGATATGATATGATATGATATGGTATGATATGATATGATATGATATGATATGATATGATATGATATGATATGATATATATGATATGATATGATATGATATGATATGATATGATATGATATGATATGATATGATATGATATGATATGATGTATGTATGAACATTGTACTCAGAAACTCCCGTTTTCGTTCATCGTACTTTTCATTGAAGGATTAGGTTCCTGAATATTCTGACTGAGGATAAAAGAGATGGACATAGATCTGGGAGACTTATTTGGTTAAGTATCAATTCTTCGAAGGATATGAAGCTGCTTGGAGACTTCGTAGAGTTCGAAGTATAAGATATTACTTGAAGTATTCCGTAAGGATATCCGTAAAGATTATTCCGTGGGGATGAACCGGCGAAGCTTCGTTGAATTAATATCTCTCTTCGTTCTTAGTAAATGCTATAATTGTATTCTATGCATTTCTGGTAAACATCAATCAATGTTCAAAGGCATATATACATTCAAACATAACCAACAGACGTTTCTCGCTTTAGTAAAAGGGGAACAGTAAACCTGAATAAAGAGGGAAAAGTAAAGCTGGACTTGAAAACATAATCATTTCAACTTTGAGAGTGTATAACCAATTGGGTTTAGAGCTTCTGAAGTTCTTGACTTCCCTGAGTAATTTCCTCATGATTAGATTCGAAGACCTGATACTGACACCATCTGATACTACTGGTGTAAACTGTTAATTTCCATAATGGCTTATGCTGAGAATCCAATATCAAGGTAATACAATGAGATAAACCATATACACTCCGGGTATTAGATTTGGAAAGAGAGCGTTGCCTCTTGGTTGAGGATGAATTGTTCCATAATGGAAGTAACTGAAGGAGCTACCTCAAACAGAATGCCCCACAATAATATGCCCCTGGCATCATGAACTCTGTAATTTTATCCTTGGTAATTCAAATAGATGAGGAGATATGCCCCTGGCTACTTAAACATAGTTGAATCTTGACCTGATTGCCCCAAATGAGTTAGGCAGTATCATGGCATGCCCCTTGATTGGGAAATAATGATTATGCCCCTTTGTATACATGGGTTTTGATCCAGGAAGCAACTTTGTTTATCAGAAAGACTTTGGTTTATTGAACATTCATCCTGTAAGTTTCTCTGTTTGTCAAACACTCAGGTATATGCAAACAAATATATTCAAAAATGCAATGTTTATGTTTGTCTTGAAGTTTTGAAAAAGAGTTATTTTAGAAAAACAATTTTTATGAAAACTGTGATATTAACTCAAGTTTTATAATAAGCCCTAAAGGAGTCAGGATACCTTTTTGTGGCAATATGTTTTCAAACTAACCATGCTTCAGTTAGGACTTTTAAAGGGTTATAAGATGGCCTGATTCATGGTTTAAGAAACAAAAGATAAAGGCTCAAATTTATTTGTACCCAACCCATTCTTCATGATGTTCTTCAGTCCTATGTTCGATTAACTTATGCATTGAGGTTCCAAAGAAGTTTGGAATTGTAACACTTACATTTGTGATGATTCAGGAATCAAAAAAATTATTTGAAAATTCAGTCATCTTTCTTTATTTAGGATCTATAATGACCTCCTTTTTTCTTTTGACTTTGTTGTCCCTTCTTTTTGCCTGAACTGTTTATTTCAAGGTTACAGTCAGCGGGATGTCTTAATTTTTTACTAAGTCTCCTTCATAGGTTTTGACTTAGTGAGCTTTTCTTTTGCTAGATATTGACTTGCAGACTTTAGTGATTACAGGGAACCATCATTAGTTGTGTACAAAAGGACAACTGACATATTTGAGTTAACCGAGGAACTACCCTGCCCCAGGTTATAATTAAGGGTTTTAATTTGCGTGAGAATGAAAACTCCTACTTCATATGCTCAAAAGGGTTGACTAGGGATTAACTTCCTTATATCTCTATTGTTTAGGAATTGAAATAATGCCTGTACATCGTCAGCATAGTCTGTTCAAAAGCATACTTCCTAAGATTATGGTATTGTTTTCGTCATCCTCCCTCTACATGCTTATATCTTTATTAGGAGTTTAAATATCACAAAATAGAAATATGAAGCAGAGTTCAAAATATAGTTAAACGAATGGATTAATTCAAGACTGAAATTCTGTGATCAGGTATGAGATGTCCTATGAGATGTCCCAACACTTGACAGATTTAACCAAAACTTAAAGTGCAAGAAAATTAAACAACACAGTAGTTTGTTAACCCAGTTCAGTGTATAACCACACTTACATCTGGAGGCTACCAAGCCAGGAGGAAATCCACTATAAGTAATATTAATTCTAGACTTAAACAACCCAGTTTAATCTTTCACTTAATATCTACCCAATGCAATTTCTACCTAAGACACAACTTAGATATGAGTACCAACTCACTCCCCCTCAATCACACAGTGATCTTGTTTACAAGTTTAATAAAATTGAAGACATTCTTCAAACAAAACAGCTTGATCTTACTTCACAGTTTCAATCAAGTCACAAATGCACTTATGCTTAAAAGCTCATCAAGTGGTACAATCAAAAACAACCTGCTATTAAAACAATAAACACACTATTTTGTCTTCTGGAATTCGTACTCAATTCTGTGAATTTCTGTTGATTAAATAGGTGTTTGTAATTTGGGCTTTCTGTAGGTTAATCCAGTCCTAAAACACAGCAGCTTCCACCTAGAATTAGGGTTTGTTACTTCCTAGATTCTAGGTGATTTAGTTCTTCTGATTAATCTGAAACCTCATAATAAAAATTCCTACAGATGCGCCTTGTTCTGTTTTTATCCATCCATAATTAATTTCAGATAACTCTCCTTAAATATCTCAGATCAGTTAGTCATTAATTAATTCTGGTAGCAGGTTTGAGATGTCTCAACATCTGTTGGGACATCCTGAAAAACTGAACTTAAGTCATTTACACAATGTCCCAACATCTGGTGTGACATCTTGAATTAAGTTCTTATACTCTGTTTGATAATGTCCCAACATCTGATAGGACATTCTAAACTGAATTCAATATTTCTTGTTGGTCAAAATTTCTGCCAATTCTAAACATCTACAAAGACAAACATATGCGATGCAATAATGAAAACAAAAGTTTATGTAGATGTTAGAAATTGGCAGAATTTTTGAAAAACAAAGTAAAAGTTATGAACTTAGTTCAGGACATCAGGATGTCACACCAGATGTTGTGACATCGCGAACCTGCTATCTGCCTTAAATGATACGCAACATAAGTGCTTGAAATCAGGAGTAAATATCTGGAAGTAAACGTAAAGGGTGAGCACTCCAAGGCGCCTCTTTAGGAAGTTAAGTTGTCTGGTTCCAGTGTAAAGGAAACAGAAAACTAACTCACCTTTATTCAAGGAGATAACTGTGGGATTTAAAACATAAAACTAACTCACCTTTATTCAAGGAGATAACTGTGGGGTTTAAAACAGAAAACTAACTCACCTTTATTCAAGGAGATAACTGTGGGATTTAGAAATTACAAGTCTGGATAATTTGCAAAAAGCCCACAAACTCAGCATCTATTTAACAAACTGATACACTCAAGTAAAGCCAACGAATTTAAGCAGAGTGTCAAGGGTGTTAGTGAAGCTAGTTACTTAAGCAGGTTTTATTTGTGTGTTATTCACTTGATAAGCTTTTAAGCAAAAAGTGAATTGTGTCTTGATTGAAACTGATAAGTAAGATCAAGTTGGTGTGTTTGAAGTGTGACTTCAAACTTATTAATCATTCTAAGTTAGAGATCACTGTGTGATTGAGGGGGAGTGAGTAGGTACTCATATCTAAGTAGAGTCTTAGATAGAAATTGCCTTGGGTAGATATTAAGTGAAGGATTAAACTGATTGGTTTAACTCCCTAATTAATATTACTTATATTGAATTTCCTTCCTGGCTTGGTAGCCCCCAGATGTAAGTGTGGAGATACACTGAACTGGGTTAACAATTTCCTGTGTTATTTAATTTACTAGCTCATTAATTTATTTCTTAGGATATCAGTGTCTAAACATCTGTTTCGACATCACATATCTGATCCCAGAATTTCAATTGGCATTAGAGTAGACACCCTGCCTGTATAACTGGGTGAGATCTAGGGACTGCAAATTTTGGGAACATGGACAGAGATGTAGGATCTGTGAATCGACCACCTATTTTGGATGGATCCAACTATGATTACTGGAAGCCAAGAATGGTAGCATTCTTGAAATCTCTTGATAGAAGGGCTTGGAAAGCAGCTAACAAAGGATGGGAGCACCCTGTCAAAGACAATAAGGATGGGGCAAAAGTGATGAAGCCAAAAGTGAGTCAGCACTTGGAAATTCCAAAGCCTTAAATGCCTTGTTCAATGGCATTGACAGGAACATATTTAGGCTTGTGCACCACTGTGAGCTAGCCAAGGATGTTTGGGACACCCTCAAAACTACTCATGAAGGAACATCAAAGGTGAAGATGTCAAGACTTCAACTTCTCACCACCAAGTTTGAGAACTTGAGGATGAAGGAAGATGAGACCATTCATGAGTTCTACATGAACATCCTGGAGATTTCTAATACTTCTGGTGCCTTGGGAGAGAAGATGAGTGATGAAAAGTTGGTAAGGAAGATTCTCATATCACTGCCCAAGAGGTTTCACATGAAGGTCACTGCCATAGAAGAAGCTCAGGACATCTGCACAATGAAAGTTGAGGAGCTCATTGGTTCCCTTCAAACCTTTGAGATGGGAATGAGTGATACTATTGTGAAGAAAAACAAGAGCATAACCCTAGTCTCAAACACTGATAAGGAAGAAGAAAGTCATGAAGCAGGCTCTGAGGACAACTTATCAGATGCAATTGCTATGCTTGGGAGGTAATTTAACAAAATTATCAAAAGAATGGACAACAGGCCCAGACCAAGTGGAAGAAACTCAACCTCTGAGAATAAAAGATCTTATGACTCTAACAGAAGGTCAAACTATGATGAGAAGACTAACCAAGGAAAAGGGATCCAATGTCATGGATGTGACGGTTATGGACACATTAGAAGTGAATGCCTAACTTATCTAAAGAAGAAAAAAAAAGGCCTTTCTGTGTCCTGGTCAAATGAAGACTCAGGCAGTGAGTCAGAAGAAGAGTCTGCAAAGCACATCACTGCTCTAGCTAGAGTATGTGAAACTGAAAGGGAATCCAGTGATGAGGATCTGACATTTGAAGAGCTTAAAACATCTTACAGGATGTTGTGTGAATGGAGCACTGAGGTATGCAAGGAAAGTAAACAGCAGAAGAAGCAGATTGAGGAATTAAAAGCTGAAAAGGCAAGTCATCTGGAGATCATTGCCACTTTGAAAAATGAAGTCAGCCTACTCAACTCCAAAATGGAGCATATGTCCAAATCTGTCAGAATGTTGAACAGTGGCTCAAACACACTGGATGCCATTCTCAACAACAACAAGCACTCAGGGGATAGGACTGGGCTGGGATTTAATAAAGCTCAAAACTCTGAGGCTAGCACCATCCAAAAAACTCCAGATCCTATGAAGTCAAACAAGATGTTCAATCAGATGTCTCAACATCATGAGAAAAACATGATGAAAAAGAAATATCAAAAATGGAGATGCCATCACTGTGGAAGGTTTGGTCACATCAAACCTTTTTGCTACAAACTGCATGGATACCCCAATCAGAGTTCCCAGCACCTTCCTAAGCAGAAGACAGAGGTCACCAGGAAAACTTGGATACCTAAAGCTAGACATTATACTGATCAAATCTACCAGTACATGCCTAAGCAGAAGAACAAGTTCACCAGGCAACCTTGGAACTCTAGAGATGGACACTACTCAGGGCAGATGCATCAGAGGAGACACACATATATTCAGCAGTGGGAGCCTAAGAGAGGAAGACAGCCTGATCTGAACTCACATTCTAGGCAAAGGAAACCTCACAACAGGCACAAGTGGTCCAAGCAGGGTGTTGCCTTTATAGCACACACATCTCTCAGGGTATCTGCTAAGGAAGACTGGTATTTTGACAGTGGTTGCTCAAGGCACATGACTGGACTGAAGAATCTGTTGGTAGACTTAAAGCCACACTCATCCAGCTATGTAACCTTTGGAGATGGAGCAAAGGGGGAAATCAAGGGAGTTGGGACCCTGGACTGCTCAGGTGTACCAAGTCTAGATGGTGTGCTGTTGGTGAAAGGGTTAACTGCTAACTTGATTAGCATAAGTCAGTTATGTGACCAAGGCTACAGTGTCAACTTCACCAAAGCTGAGTGCATAGTTTCTGATAAAGAGCAGAAAGTGGTCATGAGAGGAGCTAGATCAAAAGATAACTGCTATATGTGGGAACCTCAAGATTCCAGCCTCATATCTACTTGTTTCATAGCCAAAAAAGAAGAAGTGAAGTTATGGCATCAAAGATTGGGTCATCTCCATCTTAGAGGAATGAAGAAGATCATCTCTATGGAGGCTGTAAGAGGGATCCCAAGACTTAAGATTGATGAAATAAAGGTGTGTGGTGAGTGTCAAATGGGTAAGCAAACCAAGATGTCACACCCAAAGCTTCAACATCTAACAACCTCCAAAGTCTTGGAATTACTGCACATGGACCTTATGGGACCAATGCAGGTAGAGAGTCTTGGTGGAAAAAGATATGCCTATGTGGTTGTTGATGACTTCTCAAGATATACCTGGATAAGCTTCATCAAAGAAAAGTCAGATGTGTTTAAGGTGTTTAGAGATTTGTGCCATAGGATCCAAAGAGAAAAGGCAAGTTGTGTGGTCATAATAAGAAGTGATCATGGAAAGGAGTTTGAGAATCAAAAATTCTCAGACTTCTGTTCATCAGAAGGGATCAACCATGAGTACTCTTCTCCCATCAACCCTCAACAAAATGGGGTTGTAGAAAGGAAAAACATAACTATTCAGGAGTCAGCTAGAGCCATGATTCATGCCAAGAAGTTACCCCTGTAATTTTGGGCTGAAGCCATGAACACAGCATGCTACATCCACAATAGAGTCACACTAAGAAAGGGAACTCTATCCACCATCTATGAAGTCTGGAAGGGTAGAAAACCTACAGTCAAGTACTTTCATGTATTTGGAAGTAAGTGCTACATCCTGGCTGATAGGGATCAAAGAAGGAAGATGGACCCTAAGAGTGATGAAGGGATATTTCTTGGATACTTTATAAATAGCAGAGCTTACAGAGTATTTAACTCCAGAACCAAGGTTATGATGGAGTCAATAAATGTGACTATTGATGATACCTATGCAAAGACAGATGTTGCTGATGATGTTGGAACATCTGCTGACAATCCAACTGAAGTTAAAATAGAAAGTGATAATCTTGACTTCACTTTAACTGAGGCAAAGTCAGAGCAATCCAACAAATCTCCCTCCATCAGAATCCAGAAAGATCATCCTAAAGAACTGATACTTGGTGATCTCAACAGTGGTGTCACCATTAGATCAAGAGAGATGATCTCAGGCTCCTGCTTTGTTTCAAAGGTAGAACCTAAGAACATCAAGGAAGCTCTGAATGATGAGTACTGGATCTCTGCTATGCAGGAAGAATTAGGCCAGTTTACAAGGAATGAAGTATGGGATCTTGTTCCTAGGCCTGATGGCATTAATGTGATTGGCACTAAGTGGGTGTACAAAAACAAGTCTAATGAGCAGGGAGTAGTTACAAGAAACAAGGCTAGGTTTGTGGCTCAAGGATATACTCAAATTGAGGGGGTGGATTTTGATGAAACTTTTGCACCAGTAGCAAGACTTGAATCCATCAGACTACTCCTAGGAATTGCTTGCATCCTAAAGTTCAAATTATTTCAGATGGATGTTAAAAGTGCCTTCCTAAATGGGTACCTTAATGAGGAAGTATATGTGGAGCAACCAAAGGGATTTGTTGATCCAAGCTGTCCAGACCATGTATATAAGCTGAGGAAGGCTCTGTATGGGCTAAAGCAAGCTCCCAGAGCATGGTATGAAAGACTGACCACCTTTCTCATTAAGCATGGATACAGGAAGGGAGGAATAGACAAAACCCTGTTTGTAAAGGATGAAGAGGGAAAGGTTATGATTGCTCAGATATATGTGGATGACATAGTGTTTGGTGGGATGTCAGACAGGATGGTTAAACATTTTGTGACTCAAACGGAGTCTGAGTTTGAAATGAGCCTAGTGGGTGAATTAACTCACTTCCTTGGACTGCAAATCAAACAGATGGAGGACTCCATGTTCATATCCCAAAGCAAGTATGCAAAGAACACTGTCAAGAAGTTTGGGATGGACAATGCAAGTCACAAGAGAACACCTGCCCCCACTCATCTAAAACTGACAAAGGATGACAAAGGTGAGAGTGTGGACCAAAGCTTGTACAGGAGCATGATTGGAAGTCTACTATATCTTACAGCTAGCAGACCAGATATAGCTTTTGCAGTAGGTGTGTGTGCAAGGTATCAAGTTGAACCAAAGGTGAGCCATCTCAACCAGGTTAAGAGGATCTTGAAATATGTAAATGGAATTTGTGACTATGGCATAATGTACTCTCATGGTTGTGAACCCATCCTCACTGGGTTTTATGATGCTGACTGGGCTGGAAGTGCTGATGATAGAAAGAGTACATCAGGAGGATGCTTCTTTCTAGGGAACAATTTAATTTCTTGGTTCAGTAAGAAACAAAATTGTGTGTCCTTATCCACTGCTGAAGCTGAATACATTGCAGCTAGTAGCAGTTGTTCACAACTGGTATGGATGAAACAAATGCTCACAGAATACAATGTCACACAAGATGTCATGACATTGTACTGTGACAATTTAAGTGCTATTAATATCTCTAAAAATCCTATCCAATATAGCAGGACTAAGCACATAGATATCAGACATCACTTCATCAGAGACCTTGTGGAGGAGAAGGTGATCACATTGGAGCATGTAGCCACAGAGCTGCAATTAGCTGACATATTCACCAAGGCTTTGGATGCTACCCAATTTGAAAACCTAAGGGGTAAATTGGGAATCTGCATGTGTGACATATAGCAATTATGGAGAAGTGCCAACATGTCTTATGACATCGTGGGGCATGACCACCAGGTGGAAGCTCTAGTCTGGCCAATAACCGTTTGTATTCCAGTTTTACAAATTCCAATAGAAGCGGGCTCTAGTTATGTACAAACGTGCCTTCAGCTTCTCACATTCTCATTAGCACCACTGAACCCTTTGCATGCTACAGCTGAGATTCTGAACCCATCTAAGTCTATCATCAAACCTTTTTGCATCCCCACTACAATTGCAAACATGTCACAACATCAGAACCCTAACTCCATTGATGAGGGTCTCCTTCAGGAAGACGTAGTGGACGTCACTCCATTGTCTGTAGTACCCATGGATGCGACACCCATAAACGTTGTCAGAGGAAGAATTCCCATCGCCCAAAAGCCCAGGACTCCCCATGCAAGAAGACCCAAGGAGTCAGTCTTCAGCAAAAGTAAGGGAACCTCTTCAACTTCCAGTGCTCCAAAGCTTCTGCTTACGTGGACTCCACAATCAGAGATATTATAACCAGGATCCTGACAGAAGAAAGGGTTGTGCCTGGGGTGTCAGTTCCCCTGAACAGGATGCCTGCCTCAACTCCCAGCAACCAAGCTACAGAAGACATGCCTGCTCCACAAGATGTCCCAAGCAATGTTGAGACAACTGAGGACCAGGACAAAGCACCAAATAATGATGAAGGAGTAGAAGGTCCTACTGATGATCAAGATGCTGAGAATGAGGCTTCCCAACCTCCATCAGATGTGAACCTGGACGATGATTCTGATACAGAGATCATAGCAGCTGTTGATCCTAGCATAGCCAAGAGGCTTATGGCTAGGAAGGATAAGAGGCCAGCTGCTCAAGCAACCCCTGAGAAAAAACAGCCAACCCCCAAGAAGGACAAGGTCAAAACTGCTTTTGGACCTACAAAGCCATGGAGTAAGGTCAGCACACAGAAGAGGAAGGCCACAGCTCCATCTGATTCTGATGTTGAGGAGGATGTCCCAACATCTCAACCCAGAAAGAGGCCAGCACCTTCTAGGACTGCCACTGCTGTCCCTGAAGCACCCCTGGATAATGTGGAAATATGTCTATCAGAGAAGGGTGGCTCTAGAACGAGAGCTGGGTAGTAATGCCTTGGATTGTACTGAGGTAATTGATTTAATTTCCAATGCTGGACTGTTCAAGATTGTCTCTAAATTCTCTCCATGTTATGAGTTGTTGGTAAAAGAATTTATAGTGAACTTACAAGAAGGATGTGCTGATGGGAAATCTGAGGATTTCAGAAAAGTGTATGTCAGGGGAAGGTGTGTAGACTTTTCTCCTAGGGTGATCAATCAGTACCTGGGGAGAGAAGCAGATGGGCCAATTGAGCTTGGCAAGACTGACAATCAAGTGTGCAGAATAATTACAGCTGACCAGGTTAAGACATGGCCAGTAAAAGGCACTCTCAGTCAGCTTGTTAACCAGGAAATATGCCATGCTACACAGAATTGGGACAGCCAACTGGGTCCCAACCAACCACACCTCAACCATAGCCATTGGGCTTGGGAGGTTTATCTGTGTTGTAGGCACCCAAACCAAGCTGGATTATGGAGCATACATCTTTGACATGACTCTCAAGCATGCAGAAACCTCAGCCATCAAGCTTCCAATAGCCTTCCTATCACTACTCTGTGGGGTGATTCTCAACCAGTATCCAGGAATCCTTACTGACAAGGACTCTGTCTGTAAAAGGGAAAGTCCACTGTCTTTCCATTACAAGTTGTTTCTAGGTCATCATGCTGCAGATGTTGAAGCACCAGGTGGGACATCTGCTGGGACATCTGCTGTCAAGACACCTATATCAAAGGCAGCCCTAATTGCAGAGCTCAGGACAACCTGCAAGGAGCTGGAAGAAAGGAAGAAGAAGCTTGAGGACCTGATTCAAAGACTGGAGCTGGAAGAAGCTGCTGGGAATGATGATGGAACTGGTGATGAGTCTGAGGATACAGAGGATGAAGAGTGAAGCTGTTGGTTAGTGGAAAATGTATGTTTGGAGTCTGTCTGTTCTGAATTGTATGTCTGTTATGTCTGTTTCTTTAATGTTTTGTTTGGCCCCAAAATTTATGTCTAGCAAGGGGGAGAAATCTGTGTGTGTTGAACAATGATATTATGTCTGTCTGCTGAAATGGTATATTTTGGACCTATCAAAGTGTCACTGGGTGTAATGGGTACTTATCAAAGTCTGTTGGGCCAAGTCATGGCAGTGTACATCTCAGGTAACTACATGTTTGAGGGGGAGCAAATTCTTAGCTCTCACATGATCCAACAGAAAGGAACTCCGCTGCTCTCTGACAAAACCAGAAGAATATGTTAGCCAAAAATTAGCCAAAGGGGAGTTTGTAGATGTTAGAAATTGGCAGAATTTTTGAAAAACAAAGTAAAAGTTATGAACTTAGTTCAGGACATCAGGATGTCACACCAGATGTTGTGACATCGCGAACCTGCTATCTGCCTTAAATGATACGCAACAGAAGTGCTTGAAATCAGGAGTAAATATCTAGAAGTAAACGTAAAGGGTGAGCACTCCAAGGTGCCTTTTTAGGAAGTTAAGTTGTCTGGTTCCAGTGTAAAGGAAACAGAAAACTAACTCACCTTTATTCAAGGAGATAACTGTGGGATTTAAAACAGAAAACTAACTCACTTTTATTCAAGGAGATAATTGTGGGATTTAAAACAGAAAACTAACTCACCTTTATTCAAGGAGATAACTGTGGGATTTAGAAATTACAAGTCTGGATAATTTGCAAAAAGCCCACAAACTCAGCATCTATTTAAGAAACTGATACACTCAAGTAAAGCCAACGAATTTAAGCAGAGTGTCAAGGGTGTTAGTGAAGCTAGTTACTTAAGCAGGTTTTATTTGTGTGTTATTCACTTGATAAGATTTTAAGCAAAAAGTGAATTGTGTCTTGATTGAAACTGATAAGTAAGATCAAGCTAGTGTGTCTGAAGTGTGACTTCAAACTTATTAATCATTCTAAGTTAGAGATCACTGTGTGATTGAGGGGGAGTGAGTAGGTACTCATATCTAAGTAGAGTCTTAGATAGAAATTGCCTTGGGTAGATATTAAGTGAAGGATTGAACTGATTGGTTTAACTCCCTAATTAATATTACTTATATTGAATTTCCTTCCTGGCTTGGTAGCCCCCAGATGTAAGTGTTGAGATACACTGAACTGGGTTAACAATTTCCTGTGTTATTTAATTTACTAGCTCATTAATTTATTGCTTAGGATATCAATGTCTAAACATCTGTTTCGACATCACATATCTGATCCCAGAATTTCAGTTTAACATAATAGTAAGTGTTTAAACAAATAAAAGAAATTACAAATGAAAATTCAAACGTTGTCCCATCCAGTTGGCTGAATATCTTCGATTGCAATCTGTGAACTTTTAGGAGCAGTATATTTCACTATGAAATCAAATTTTCCAATTGGATGTCCCAAGGTGCCCCATATCTTAACAAGAATAGGTAGGTTTTCTTTCTTGCTACCTCGGGCAATTTGTCTTGCAACTTCGATGTTTGATGGACGATAGTAGAATTCAATTTGACCTTCTGGCGTAACCTCAAGGACTCCTTCGTCAATCAGGTCCTGAATCTTTTTCTTCAATGCCCAACAACTATTAGTATCATGTCTGGGACTGTTGGAGTGATACCCACACCTTGCCTTGGGATGATAGCGAGAAGAGGAAGTATTAGGATTTTGAGGAGGATTTTCCAAGGAAATTAGCTTCATCTCCAACAAGCATTGCAGAACTTGCGACATTGGAATGCTGAATTTGATAAACTTTCTTCTACATTCCTTGTGTTGAGGTGGATTATCCTTACCGGGTCTTTTTTCTTCAATTGAAGAACAATCAGTGGCAACCTGTCTCTTACATTCTTTTATCCTCATCTTCTTTTCAACCAAGTCAGCTTGTTTTGATGGAGGTTGACTGACGATTGGATTCCTGACTCCATTACTTTGAAGTTTGTGGACAAAGGTTCTCAGCTCTTCTTGCCCCTGAGCTAAACTTTGGATAAGAGCCACCTGGCCATTCATCTGGATCCTCATTTCTGCTATCTCAGCTTGCAATTATTCCAGCTGACCATTCTTGTTATCCTCATGATTGTCAGAGAAAAGTGCTTTCAACTCTTCTTGCCCCTTGGACAAATTCAGGATCATTTCTTGAAACTGAGAATTCTGAGCTTGGAGGTCTTTGACAGATTGTTCGAGGGCCATTTTTGCTTAAATAAACAGCGAGAAGATTGAGAAGCCTGTTATAGAAACCTGTCATGCAATGATATGGTATGTAAATGCATATACAATATTTTCAAGGACCGCAGGATTTAAATTTGCTTAAAGAAAAACAAAAACAAAATTTTATTAGTAAGTGTTTAATATAAATTTTGCCCCTTGGGCTCACAATGAAAATAAAGTACAAAAATAAATATATGGGGTTTTAAGTCTCCCATGGACGCTTCCTCTTTGTGTGGAGGTACTTGTTGAGGTTTTTCTCCTCGTGAAGTTGCCTTGTCATCTCCAGAATTCTTTCTTGACCAGCTCTGAAATAAGTTTCAAAAGTATCCCTTTGCTCCTTCAACTGAATCCAGGACTTCTGCAATTCTTCCAAATCAGTAGGTATGTCTGGATGAAGGATGGTATAGGAACATCTCCTTCAGCAACAGGCTCCATAGTGATTGGTAGAACAGCAGGATATGACATCATACGAGTATGAGCACGAGCTCGCACCCATCTGAGATAAGGTTCTATAGGAATATAATACTTTGGCTCCAAAGTGTTGTTGTCAATCTTGTTCACCTTGTTCCAAGCTCGTATAAACCTTTGACGGTAACCCTGAAGATCATTGTCGTAGTCGAACATAATACCCTGAATAAGCATGTCACGAGGACCATTAATCCGAGCATAACCAAACTAACGTAGTGCTAAAGAAGGGTTGCAGGTAATGCCCCCTCTTATGCCAAGGAGTGGAACATTAGGGAATTCCCCATAACGGTCAATGATAGTAACATTCTCCATAGATCGAGAGCACCAATGAATGTCTGAATGAGAAAGTGACATAATCCTCTTAGACCACCTTAACCCTTGTTCATTCTTTATTACTGATCGAGGAAGGTGAGAAATAAACCACCTAGACAGTAAAGGTATGCATCACATCAGAGTTCCTCTCGCCTTCGTAGTACGAGCGTGAAGAGAATGTAAGATATCTCCAAGTAATGTAGGCACTGGATTACGAGTCAGAAGTATGTTGATGGCGTGTACGTCTATGAGTTGGTCTGGATTAGGGAACAACACTAAGCCATAGATCAGTAGGGATAGGATCTCCTCAAAAGCATCATAACTCATAGCCTTCAAGAACACTTGAGCTTTCTCCATCAATACCTTAACAAGAATACCCTTAACTCCGCTTCTAGTTTCTAGGACAATGTCTGATTTCTTCAGATGTAGGGCTGTAGCAATGACTTCAGGTTTAGGCTCTTTTTCTAAGCCTAGGAAGAGTCTCTGATCAAGGATATGTATACCCAGTAGTTTGGAGAACTCTTCCATTGTAGGAACTAGATGATAATCGGGGAATGTGAAGCAATGATGTTTAGGATCAAAGAACTGAAATAAGACACTCATCATGTTTTCATTGAACCCTGAAGTGATTAGATCCAGTAGGTGGCCATGCTTTTTGATGAATTGGGAGTTTTCAGAAACTTGAGAGACCAATTCTTTAAGCTTAGGAGGTATTCCTACACAGTTGATCCGGATAGTATTCCTACGAGCAGAAGCCATGACCTACAACAAAGAACAAAGATAAATCCTTTGGTCCTTGAAATGGTTAGTGAAAATGTTATGCTTATGATGCATGATGTCATGATGTTATGCTCAATCACAAACATGTGGCACACACAAACAAGTCACACAATAGCCCTAGGTTTAGAGGCTTGCATGAGGTTTAAAGGTAAGTACCCTCCCCTGAAGTTTAGTTGGTTCATCCTGTCACAAATGTAACCAGGTTCTAAGGGATCTCAATATCACTGATCCTTCCCAATGGTGGTTGTTCAGTAAGCAACTTACTTGCCAACCAAAACCCTCCAAGTTTAGGATCTCAATGAGTGTAGTATCGAGTATCAACCAACTTCAGTCTTCACCAAAGCCGACTATCTCACTACTTTCTAAAGGCCAAGATGGGATAACTATGGTTCTAAAAGTTAGTTAGTGTATTGACAACATATGGCAGCCCCATATTATCCTTAACTTACTTAAGGAACATAAGCACCAACCAAGAAGTCACACTAACTATGGCCACCAGATCAACCATATCGGTATACGCCGTACAGTTTCCTTGGTCTATTGCCATTTACCTAGGGTACACTAGATCCGGGTTAGGATCTTTCACACATAAGCCCAACAGATAAATATAAAGCAAACAAAGCAAACAAATTAAGTGATCTAATTCCTAAGGGTACCCCTCTTTTACTTAATAACTCCCTAGCAGAGTCGCCGGTTCTGTAACACGGTGGGAGAACTGACTTTTAGTCATGTTGCGGATTGCAAGAGTCGCCACCGACTTTTATTTTATCCAAATGGAAAGGACATAAAAGAACAGGAAAAACCTATTTTAAAAGACTTCGGTTCGGGGGGTAGGTTATACAAAGGGAAGGTGTTAGCACCCTTTATATCCATGGTTATCCATGGGCTCTTAGTTACTTAGCTCACTTTAATTGTTTTTGGAAAGTGTAGTGTGTGATTAGAAATTTTTGAAGTACTTTGTAATGATCCTCGTATGGATGTATACAAAGCCTTGTTTGAAAATGTTTTGAAAATATTGTGAGGTGTAAAAAGTATTTTGAAATGTGAGCAAGCAACTAAGAGGTACCTACCCTAGATTAAGTCTTTCTTGTTCTCGTATGTTCTTTCAATGGTAAGACTATCCCTATTATTAAGGAGTAGGTAGTCATTACCTTGGATGTGTTAAGGGACAAGCGTAGGGTCATCGTATGGTCAATGAAGGCAACTTAAGGGGTGTCTTTAGCAATTCATAGGGACTATCATCATTTATTCGAAGGGACAAGATCATTATTCCGTAGGCAACCTCGAAGGGACTTGATCTTTTAAATCTGTAGGGACTTGATGATTTTATAAGTGAATGGACTTTGCTTAAGACACCCCTATATTCGAGGGACTTGACCATATTAAAAGGCAACCAAGAGGAATACCCTAGGAAGTGCAGATGGCGGTCATAGATCGACTTATGTGTGTGAGTGTTATTTTCAGATATTTATCTTATTATTTTTATTATCTAAGCCTTTTTAATTCAATCATGTTTTGCACTCCCTATTTACTAACCACACAATAATAAAAATAAATGGCGGAAAATTAAAGGCAAAAAATAAAAAAATTCCTAAGCTATTACAATACTTCAGGGCAGTTACATAATTATGAGGCGAAAAATAAAAATATGAAAATTTACAGGTGAGAAACAGTTACATAATTATAATGGCGAATGGAAAATTTCAGAGCAACAATAACAAGGCAGATTATGAATAACATAAAAAAGAGGAAAAGGTTTAAGGTTTGAAAAAAAAAAGGTTTAATAAGTAATTAGGGTTATATAAAATAAATAAATTAGGGTTTAAAAGAAAATTTTAATTTATAAAAAAATCTAGTTAGTAATTTTATTAATTAATGAAAATAAATTAATAATTATATAAAAAAAAGTTTCATTTTAATTCATAAAATATAATAAAATTAAAAGAGATAAATTATATTAAAAAAAAGGTTTATATAAAGAAATATAAGTTTTAAAAAAAAAGGATTTTGTTTTATCTTTTAGAAATTAGTTTAATAATAATAATCAGGAAATTCAAAGAAAATACATAATTTGATGAAAAAGGGAAAAATAAAGTTAGAGATACCCAAAATGTTGGGGTTGGTGTTGAACCCACGTTTCTTTGCCAAAATGTTGGGAATGAGTGTTGAATCCACGCCCTCAGACTCTCAACCTTAGGTCTTTGTCACTAGGTCAACCAGCGCACGCCACACACCATCTTCTTCCTCCCACCTGCATATTTTTGGTATATACTATTGGAGGAATAAAAAAAATAAACAGGATCAAATAAAATTGCTGCAAATTTTAAAATAATGAAAAATAAGAAAAGCGATTAAAATAAAATCTAAAAAATATTAAAACGATGTTAAAAATCTAATAAAATCAAATAAAGAACGCACAATTTTTTTTAGATTTTTTTTAGAATATGAAAATAGAATATAAAAAGAGGAATTTGCGATTTTGAGGGTCGAAATCTTTTAGAATTCTATTCTAAAAGAGTATTGTTCTTTGATTTTTTTCTGAACTTCTGGAAAAATTTCGGAGTAAATCGAAACAGTAGTACTTACCTGACTTACCTGTCAGCCTAAATTCTTATCACTACTGCAGCCTTCGAAGTATCGACGAAAACAGATTACAGCAGATTAACCAATAGTTTAGTTCTCCATGGTGCCCTATGATTCCTGCATCGAAACTTAAATCCAACTATCCAGAAACCATCTACACAATCAAACAAACATATTATGTAATCAAAATCAATTAATCATGCATAAATCATTGAAATCGGAAGAAAAAAAATCGAAAGAAAAGCAAGAATATGAATTTGGTTTGTATGATTTGGCATGAATTTGACGATGAGGATGATTGGAATAGGTTCAGGAAACCTCAAGGATTCATTTGCAGCCTTTAATCAACTTGTAAAAGTGGTGGATTGTGGAAACCGAATTTTGAATTGTGTGAAATTTTAAAGTATGAATATGATCCTTTTGCTCTCCATCCTCTTTTTTTTTGTCTTGTGATGTTGTTGTGGTTATATAGTAATGAAATTAGGTTAAGAATTTGGGCCTTTTGGCAATGGGTTGAGGTTACTTGATTGTGAAGAAAGCTATGGTCAAAAATATAAAAAAAATAAAATGATATGTGTAACACCCTAATTTTTGCCCTAAGGTTTCTTTGCATTTCATCTGCATTTTTGCATACAAACAAGATCACACACGTTTCTCAGTTTCTTCTCAGTTGAAGGGTCTATGCTTCGCAGGGGATCACCATTGTTTTTACTTCTTTATATTTGTTTATATTTACTAACCTCTAACCAAAATACCAAAAATATGTTGCAGTTTTCCTCTTCTTCTTCTCTGTGTTGCAGGTTTGCAAAGACAAGGCAGTGATTTCAATTCAGATGCGTTTGTTCAGTCACAATTCGATTCAGATGGACGTTTGATCTAAATTTGGTCAAACTATCAAATAAATTGTTTTTGACTGCAAGTTGTGTGTGCCAGTAGTTTATTCCTCAGATAGTGTGTGTTTCAAAAGTTCAAGTGGTGTTGAGTGTGAAAGGCATCAGTTATCAGACAGTGTTTTGTGCGAAGTTTGGTTTGAGTCTTCAAGATCACCAGTTTATCAGCAATTCATTTGAGGATTTATTTTCCTCAGCATGGATTCAAATAATCGAGGCAATTTTCAGACGATGGTTGTGGCTTGAGTTGTGGATTGTTCAGTGGTTTCGTGATGGCTGTGTTCATTTAATCAAGTGGCTTGTGAAAAAAAAATCAAGATTTGTTGTGGGCTTAAAGACCAAATTCCATCCATTATCCATTTCTTGATTAAACCATTTTATCCAAATCTTCAATAACCATTTTTCTAGTTCAATTACCCGATTATCCATTTCTATTTTTTTATTCACAAAAATTCCAAATTCTAAATTTTTCGATTCCCTTTTCAAATAACCATTTCCAGTTATCCATTAAATCCAATTCCCGATTATTTCATTCCTTTTTTTTTTAATATTTCAATTTCCATTATTTATTTTTTTATCCATTTTCAATTCTTTTTTTTATTATTACTCACTTTTATTCAATTAAATCATTTTCTTTAATCCATCTTTCTAGCTATTATTAAACAAGACCATTTTTTTTTCCATTTTTACAAATTCAATAAGCCCATTTAATTACTTAGCCCATTTTATCTTACATGTTTGTTACAAAAAAAAATAAGGAACATTGAGCCATTTCACTAGCCATCTATCACATGCATTCTATCAGCAAAATACAAGCCATTTCCGCGTCAGCTTCATCACGTGATTGCTTTACTCTTATCACAAACACCAGCCGTCTCCAACTTCAGCTCAAGCCAGCTTCCGGACACGTCATCACCAGCCAGCCGCATCCAAACTCAACTGCAGCAAAACACTTCTCACACCAACCCAAGCCAGTTATCACGTGAATCACCAGCTAGCTTTCAAACAGCTTCACAAATCAGCTATCCCGCACGCCTTCAAGCCTCAGCAAAACCCGCAAGTCCAAGCCGCAACATCACCAACCAAATCAACAAGTCACACACTTAAAACGCAGCAGCTGAATATTTCACACGCCGAAGTTAACACAAGCAAAACGCAAGCTTCACGCATCCAAAATCAGCAACAAAATAGCAAAACGCAGGCCATCACGCTTATTCCACACCTGCAAAACGCAAGGCAAAATCAAATGAAACGCGGCTCAATTTCAAACCAAACCCGCACGCGGGACGCACGCAAGCATTGAAAAATCAGTGAATCAAATGCATATAAACAACAATCAAAATGCAGAAGAACAAAAAGTAAAACGCATCAGAAATTCATATGAAACGCGAGCCAGCACACGCGTTCTTCATGAACGACGAAAACACGGAAAGATCCTCCAAAACGGCAACCAAAAACTCAATTCAAAAGCTCGTATCCTTCTATAAATTGGGGGTTCCTCACCTTCATTTTCTCAAGCTTTGAAAGCCCCTAAATTCTCTGCAGAAATCCCAACTCAAAGTTTCAATTTCATCCGTTATTCCCAAATTCAAACCTCACAAAACTTCAATTCCAATCATCAACAACTTCAATTAATTCAGATTCCTAACTGAATCAACAATAACAATCCGAATAGAGAGAGAGTTGCGAGTAGAAGAGAGAGGTTCGGTGTTTCGAGAGGAAAAGAAGCTGAGATCGGTAAAAGAAGAAGAAGAGGTTGAGATTGTGAGAGTTCGCTGCATTTCTTCTTGAGTTGATAGAGATAGGCTTTCGGTGAAGTTGATTGAATAACGATCTGTGACGGCTGCTTCTTTTGTTCCGTTTGATTTTTTCGAAGGTGAGGCTCCTGTGTTTTCCGCGGCTCACATGAGGAAGAAGAAGAGTGTTCTCTTTGTTTTTCTTTATATAATTTGTTTTTATTATTATTTGGTTTTAATACAAGTTGGTTTGGGCTTAGAGATTTTAACGGATCATATTTCTATCCGCATGCCATAATCCGCGGATCCTCCCCCCCCCCTTCCATTTAATTCTTTTTTTTATTATCCTTTAGTTTTGTTTTTTTAAATGTTATCTTTTCCCATTTATTTTTTGAGGTAGAAGTTTAGAAAATGAGATTTTAGAAAAGTTTTAGAAAAAAAGAAATTTATAAAGTTTTTTTAATTGTTTCATTTGTTATGGATTTTATTTTAAAATCTATATTTCTTTTCATTTCCTTTTATTATTTTATTTTTGGTCGATGAAAATCTCCGATTCGTTGATGGTTGAATTTCGAATATGTTTAACCTTTATTATTTCAAATCTATGGATGAATGATCATTTGGATCATTCTCCATACTTTGGGATCGTAATAGGTTGCATTCGATAATTCGACGAAAATCTCGATTAAGATTAGACCATCCTTTTTCTTTTCGTGTGACATGTTTTCGGAGAATAATCAATAATATCATTTCTCTAACATGTATTAGCACAAATATTTTCCACCTTAATTGGTGGTGGCCGGCCTCATTTGTAGGGCAATTACTTTGTAAATTACTCGGCGATTTCTTAACATAGACCTATCCCGATTCGGAATAAGATCCACTTGGATCTGGTTGCCTCGATATTTTTGTTATCTTTTGTGGTTGTGTTTGATTAAGTTCATCATACCATTTATATATAAATATTATAATACTATGAATATACTAACCATTTAAATTCAATCTCTCGCACCTTATCCTCTTTATTTCAATTCCCCGCTCCTTATCTCTTTTATTATGCTATTATCATATTATATCATATATCATATTGTTTCTGTTTATATTGTTGCTTGTGATTTTTCTTTTGTCCATTTGGACACAAAAACATTAATAATGGATTAAACACCTAAAAGACTTGTGACTTTTAATTTCGGACTATGGTTACTATCCTTAGCATTGGAGTTTGGACTTAGATTTTAGGATATCTACCTTTGCTCAAATTGTGATGGATTGAAGACTTTGGCCTCAAGTTATTCTCATATGTCTATGAAGATGGAATTCCGTTTACTTTGAAGAAATGTTCATAATATGGTTTGATCGCTCTTCTCTTAACTTTTAAATTCAAGTATTAGGATAGTCCCTTCATCTCCTCCCACTTCTTAAATTTTCAACTCTTCTCCCTATTTTCAAATCTTCTTGGTTTTCAAACTTCAAACGCTTTTGCAATCAAACCTTGACTTAGGTCAAGTGATTTTATCCTTTTTACTTTATTTTCTTAATAAATGTTAATCCATGTAAATATATTGAAATTCTTTTCTTAAAATACTTTAAAAAAATTCAAAACTCACTCAATTGTTTTTTGTGCCTTTGTGCACTTTTTCTTTTCATATGTTTAGATATGATTCATTCTTTCTAGCGGAATTATTCGCTAAAGAATGACGACTTATCTCTACATTCTAAAATCAATTCAACTCATTGTTTCTTTTCAAATTTTGTACCACGAACTACGAGGTTTTGATCTCGCATTGCACTTTGTGGGTACGTAGGCATGAGGCGTTAAACCTCTTCAAACACAAAAATCTTAAAAAATATTCTTCTCCTCATCTCTTCAATCTTTTTCAAGCAAACCAATTTCAAACCAAAAAAAGCAATAAATATGTCAAAGGGCTCCCGTGGAGTACCACGGACATTTTGGGTGCGTAAAACCTTCCCGATTTGTAACCTATCCCCTTACCCGTTCTCTGTTTGTTTCTTTTAGCTTTTGCTTTTAGATTCATTAGGTTTTATTCGTTCTTTTTTCCTTTTTCATTTTGGAATCAAATAAAAGCGCGGTGGCGACTCTGTTTACCTTGAGTTAAGTTAGTCAATATCTTACACTCATGATTTTACCGCTACAAAAAAGTGGCGACTCTGCTGGGGAGTAATCTCTAAGTGGATTCGACCTACTTTGATTTATTTATTGCTTTGGTTTGATTTGTTTGTTATTTGTTTGTTCCGTTTCGGTTTTAGTGATCCTCTGTGTGAGATAGATTCTAACCCGGATCTGAGTGGAACTTATGATAGGACGGCGATATTCGAAGCGATAAGCGATGGAGTAGTCCAAAGCTATATCAATTTGATAATCTCCACTCGGTTAGGCTCTCTTGGACTATCAATGTCATGATGAGTAATCATACGTGGCATTATTTTCCGACCTTGAGCTGATCATACTGAGGACCGTAGAACCCTTAACCCATCCAAGCCAATTTAGGAACGTAGTGCGGAAACTGTCTGGGTGTAAACCTAAGGTGGTTGTCACGCGATACTACACTCGGACGAGGTCTATTTTAAGAATGTTATCGATTGGGGAGTAATCCAACGTACCGATGATATTCTAAAGATGGTTGTTAACTCCTGGCACCTCTGTTAGCACCCTTTTGGTTTTCTGCAGTTACAATGAAGACAAAACCTTAGTACTTACCTGTGTGGGTTGGTGTTCTGTTACCTTGACTTCATGCTCGTGACTCGGAACCTAAGCCCGTGTGTTTTGTGTGATCTTGTTTGTGGTTGTTGCATACATGCCATCATGCATTCATTAGCATTGTGTTTGAGATTTCAAAGGACTCATAAGGAACTTTTGCAAAATTTCAGATGTCTATGGCTATGAATTTTGAAAGGAGGAACACAAAGAAGTTCACCTTCAAGAATCCTAATGTAGTAGAGTTGAGAAAGCTAGGAGCATTGGTTGTTGATACCCAGGAGTTCCAGAAATGTCATGGGAAGCTTTTGTTTATGTTGGATACCGATGTACCTGAGGGGATTCTCCCTACCTTAGCTCAGTTTTATAATTCGTTGCATCATTGTTTCACCTTTCCTGATTATCAGCTTGTGCCGACTTTGGAGGAGTATTCTCATTGGATAGGTTTACCTATTTTGGACAAGGAATTTCTTTTCAGTGGTTTAGAGAAGGAGCTTACTATCAAAGTCATCGCCAAAGCACTTTTTCTTAAGGAGTCCGATCTTAATGGGAAGTTTCTTCCAAAGGGGAGTGTTCGTGGTATTAATGCTAAGTTCTTGATGGGGAAGGCTTCTACTTCACTTACTTTGGGTCATAAGGATGCATTTGAGGCTATTCTTGCTTTGCTCATTTATGGGCTTGTCTTGTTTCCCAACTTAGATGGTATTGTGGATGAGAATGCTATTCAAATCTTCTTGAAGAAGAATCCGGTGCCTACTTTGCTTGGAGATATGTATCATGCTTTTCATTATAGGACCTCCAAAGGCGATGGAGAGATTGTGTGTTGTGCGCCTCTTCTCTATAGGTGGTTTATTTCGCACCTACCGAAGTCCGATGTCTTCAAGGATAATAGAGAGAACCGAAGATGGTCTCAAAGGATGATGTCACTTTCTCATAAGGATATGACATGGTATTGTTCTCATTATGATATTGGAGTGCTTATTGATAGTTGCGGAGAATTTCCTAATGTACCTCTTCTTGGTACACGTGGGGGAATTAGCTACAATCCTATTCTTGCTAGGCGACAGTTGGGATATTGTTTGAAGGACATACCAAACAATCTTTCCTTATCCCATTTCTTCTTTCTTAATGGTGCTGATCATGTAGAAATGAAGAAAAGGATTGCTCATTCTTGGCATGTGGTTCATCGGAAAGAGAAAGGTCAATTGGGAAGACAACACCTTGCTCCCTCCGAGTGTTATATTCAGTGGGTTCGATCTAGGGCTTCCAAGCTCAAGATGCCTTATCCACCTGAGGAGCCTTTGTTTCCCATATTACCATTGTCCGCTTTTCTTCCTCCCGTTGATGAGGAGGTGGCTCTTCAAGAAGAGTTAGACAAGATGAAGAAAGAGAAAGAAGAATGGCTACTTGAGAAGACTATGATGCAAGAGCAACTGAAGGAGAAGGATGATCTCATTGAGTTACTTGAGCGGCGTGTTACGAAGAGGCCAAGAGAGGATTTATTTTCCTCTAGTACTCCATCTACTATTCCGCCTACATCCGGTGCTTGGAAGGCCATTGTTGACAAGTTGGTGAAGGATAAGGAAGACATGGAAGATCGGTACAAGAAAGAGATAAAGAGGATTCGCATGAAGTATCAGCCAGGATTCAGATCTTCTTCGGATATGATTCCCTAGGCCTAGTTTACTTTTTCTCTCATGTATTAGGATTGTTGAGGCTTGTACTTCACTTGTAATCCTTACTTTGATTTTAATGAGAATGAGTTTTTTTAAGTACTTCAAAAAAGCGTCTCTTTATAAATATTGCAAATTATCTTATAGTCCTTTGAAATCTTTGCATTTGCATATGCATACCATGCATCATATCCGCATTTGTCTTGATTTTTGAGTGTTCTCCAGGGATCTTATGTTGTTTCTTGGTCTTCATTCAGTTCTCCTGTCAAGCTGACTCACCGATTTGATACTCGAGCTAATCGGAGGAAGGTGATGGAAACTTTACAACAAGAGAATCGCGAGCTGCGCGAAGAGGTTACATTTCTGAGGGAAAGCTTGGAAAGAGTTTCTGCTATGATGGAAAGCTTGGTGGCTGCTCAGAATCAGCCACCTCCTCCTAATTCTCCTGTTCAGAATACCGTTATCTCCGAGATTGTTACCGCATCAATCTCTGTTGAAACTGTCATTTCTCCTTGCTATCGTATGCCTGCTAGCACACCTTGGGGCATGTCGGTTGATTTCATTCCTGCTGGTTATCGTCCTCCTCCTCCTGAGACTGCTGTAGTTAATACCCTCCCACCAGTGTGGACTACTCTTCCTCCAGTTATGACTACTGCACTGCCTGTGATGCACACTATTCCACACCATGATGAAATGATTTACCATGCTGAGCCTAGTGAAGGTGCTGGAGTAGCTGAAAGACTTGATGATTTCCAAGGACGCTTTGTTGAGATACAGAGGGAGATGAGAGCCTTGAAGCATAAGGATTTGTTCGGAAAAGATGCCTATGATCTTTGTCTGGTCCCTAATGTTAAAGTGCCGTACAAATTCAAGTTGCCTGAGTTTGAGAAGTACAAAGGCAACACTTGTCCATTGAGTCATCTGACCATGTATGCTAGAAAGAGGTCTGCTCAGACCGATAATGATAAGCTGCTGATTCACTATTTCCAGGATAGTTTGACCGGTGCACCCATGAGGTGGTATATGAGTTTGGATAATAGCCAAATCAAGACTTTCAATGATTTGGGAGAAGCATTTGTGAGGCAATACAAGTATAACGTTGATATGGCACCAGATAGAGATCAACTTCGTGCTATGTCCCAGAAGGACAAGGAGACTTTCAAAGAATATGCGCAGAGATGGCGCGAGCTGGCAGCCCAGATTGTTCCTCCACTGGAAGAGAAAGAAATGACGAAGATCTTCTTGAAGACTCTAGGTCCTTTCTATTATGAGCGGATGATAGCAAGCGCTCCTTCTGATTTCACTGAAATGGTGAGTATGGGGATGCGTTTAGAAGAAGGTGTCCGTGAGGGACGGTTAAGTCAAGAGAATAGTAATGGTTCAAGCTATAGAAGGTTCAACTTTGGGAAAAAGAAAGAAGGTGAGACTAATGCTGTGTCTCGTGAAAGTTATAGAAGACCCCATGGTCGTGGGAATCACCATTCGCAGCATGTAGCTTCTGTAACTCCGATGATTAATGTGGCTCCAACTGTGCCAGCAGTTCCAAAGTATCAACCTCGTTATCAACAACCTTCGATACAACAAGGTGGTAATCAACAGGTTCGGGCTAAGCCAAGTTTTGATCCTATTCTGATGTCGTATGCGGACTTTCTTCCATCATTGATTGCCAAGAATCTGGTGCAAACACGTTCTCCACCTCCAGTTCCAGAGACTATTCCATGGTGGTATAAGCCAGAGGTCGCTGTGCTTTTCATCAAGGTGCCCCGGGGCACGATGTTGAGAATTGTTATCCATTGAAGTTTGAAGTACAAAAGTTGATGAGGAACAACGTTCTGTATTTCAATGATGTTAATCCAAATGTGCAGAAAAATCCGCTGCCAAAGCATGGTAATGCGTCCGTGAATATGGTTGATGGTTGTCCTGGTTTGTTCAAGATCTATGAGGTCCGTCATATTCGAAGGTCTTTGGTTGAGATGCATGCTTTCTTAAGTGAATATCATGATATTGATCACGATTATGCTGGATGTTGTATCTGCTTGGTGAATCCTCGTGGTTGCGTGATCGTTAAGAGAGACATTCAAAAGATGATGGATGATAAGTTGATTGAAGTGACAGCAAATAGAGATGAGTATGAGAATGAAGTGAATGTTATTATGCCTCAGTTCAATCTTCCTGAGAGGGTTGTTCCTGAGAGGGTGGTTATTTCTTTTGATAGTCGCAAAAATGTTGTTACTCCATTGGTGATTAATTTGCCTGGTCCAGTGCCATATGAGTCTGATAAAGCTGTTCCGTACCGGTATAATGCTACAATGATAGAAAATGGTAGGGAGGTTCCTATTCCTACTCCAAAGTCTGTAGTTAGAATTGCTGATGTGACAAAGGTTACTCGAAGTGGTAGAGTGTATGCTTCAGACCCTCCGAAGAGAGTTGAATATACAGGTGTGAATAAGCAGATTATGGATGTTGTTGCCCAATTAGGCCAATCTGGTGATAGTGAAGATGAGGTTCTAAAATTGATAAAGAAGAGTAAGTACAACGTTACCGAGCAGTTGTTGCATACTCCGTCGAAGATATCAGTTTTATCACTCTTGATGTGCTCTGAGGCTCATAGGCAGTCTTTGCAGAAGATTCTTGATCAAGCTTATGTTGACCATGATGTGACTGTTGATCAATTTGATAGTATTTGATGCGTGTTTTTCGCAAGTGTACGAACACGTCAGAGTAATATAAAAGATTGTCGAATCCACAGAGACCAAGTGTCAATCTATCGTACCTGTTGTTATGGTGTGTATCTAAGGCAACTAAATATAAGGGTTTTAATAAGGGTGCAATGGTAAATAAAATAATAATTTTAAATATTAAATAAAAGACAGGCTCGAATGTAATTCACGTAATCAATGATAATCCAGTACTTGTTAATGGAACTACTTATGGGCAGTGTTTTCTTCTTTGAAAAGAACTAATTTAACAGGAACTGTCGCTTTCGCGTATTCAGAACCGAGTTGTACTCTCTAATCAACCCCTCCTATTGTCACGGATAAAAAGGTGCGTACTGTGTTAGAGTAGTAAACCTATTTTTAAGAAATATAGTATCTTAACTAAGTTGAAAAGTATTTTAACTTGGACTTCTTAGCAAAAAGAGGTTCTTACGAACCAGAGTTTAAACTTCCTAACGCGTCCAAAAATCGTTTTAAAATCTCTTTTCTTTTTAATCTAAAAACTCCTAATGAACTAGACAAAGCGCTTTTGGCTGTTTTTGAAATAGTTAAAAACAATTACTTGAATTGAAAGATAAAATAGCCCTTAGGTGTTTCCACGAACAATTATACTGATTACTGGTTTAATTACGATCCTTACATTCTAACCTTTATGGAATTAGTTAGACATGATAAGGTAAAGATTCTTTTTATAGTTTTTTCATAAAAGTAATTTAAAGCGAGTGCGGAAAGTAAATGAATTTAAAGCGAGTGCGGATAATAAACAAAGTAAAGTGCGAGTGCGGGAAATAAACAAAGTAAATGTGCGAGTGCGGGAAATAAACAAAGTAAATGTGCGAGTGCGGGAAATAAACAAAGTAAAGTGCGAGTGCGGATAATAAATAAAGTAAAGCAGTGCGAGAAATAAATAAAAGTAAAGTACGAACTTGAATTAAAATGGCGGCAGGATTAACTTCCTCCAGAGTGCTCCAAAACTCGATCACACAGACAGATTACAGACTCGATCACTCGATTGCAGAGGCACCCCGATGTGGAATGGCAACTGCTTTATAACTGATATATGCCTAGAGAAATCTAATTCTGGATGAAGAAAAACGAAAATCTAAGGTCCTATTTATAGGAAAACTGAAAGCATGAAATGACTGGGATGCCCCTCCACTAAAAAGTGGAGGTTACTGGAATTGGCCTTGTGGCGCCCGCCACAGGCCTATGGCGCCCGCCATGGTCCCTACAGGGGATGAGAAAGTGGGGATCATGGGTCCTGGAGGTTGAGGAGTGGTCTTGAGACGTGGCCACGTCATGGCTAACCCCATGGCGCCCGCCACAGTGGGTGCCGTAAGTGCAAAACGCTGAATTTCTAGGTTTTCGTCCGTTTTCACTCCTTTTTCGCTCCTTTTCCCGATTCCAGCTCCGATTATTATAAAAACCTGAAAACATAAGAAAACAAAGCAATAACAAAGCAAAACAACAATAAAAGCTAAGAATGCATGTGAAATCGGAGTCAGAAATACGGTGAATTTTAGTGTGATCACCAGTAAATCAGGTAGTTGAGAATTTTTCTGCCTAGTAAAAAGGTAGTGGAGGTTATCCCTCTTTATTTTGCTCCCACCCAGTAAACAGGTAGTTGATGATTCTTTTCCAACTCAGTATTTCTCCATTTTTGGACTCGAATGCTTTGTTTGATTGATATTTCCTGGCAGGGTGTTTACTTTCCCGGGTTGAATCTTGTACCTTGATTATATTATACCTTTTCCCAAGTGGAGTCAGCTATCCAGTGATTTATTTTCCTGGTAATTTTTTCGTTGTCTGTTGTTTCCCCAGCGGGATTTTCTTCTGTGTCCCCAAGTTTTTGCTTTTCTCTGGTGGTCATATTTTCCCCACGAAGATCTTGGGCTTGCATATCATATTCATATCATATTATGTTCTCTTAGGACAAAAATTGGGTATTTTGTATTTAAGTCTCTCCCATCTTGTAGAGACGAAGATGTCAATCTTCATATCTCCGGATTGAAGAAACTTAAATAGGGGCAGCTGTAACACCCTACCAAGTTCAGTGCCAGATACCTCTGAACCAACTAACAATAGGTGACTTGCAATTTTTTTTCTTTTTGTGGCAAAACTTTTTTCTTCTCTTTTTTCGGTTTAAATGACCTTGTGAGGGTCACCTATACCAGAGTTTGCCTTTTTTCTTTTTTTTTCTTTTATTAGCACTGGATCATTCACTTATGTTCATCGGCCCCCTACGTAGAGCATGCTTAGGCCGGAGCTGACTGCTAAGATAAACTACTTAGGACAATTTTTAAATGATAGTAAAGGCCAAGGAGGTGGGGTTTAGGAGTGATTCCTATATTCAAGAGGTCTATGGTGCTAAAATGGTTCTGATGTTTCAAAAAGTTGACCTAGGTCACCACATCCTAATCTAAACCTGTCTCAAAGCCCAAAAAACATGTGAAACAACATCATTTTCTTTTTTAAAATTTTTCTGGTAAGGCTAAGGAAATGGGAAAAAATGAAGATGAACTAAAAAGACACTATACTGGTGACTCGTCAGACTCATGCATTATCTAAGAAAAATAAATTACTGAAAAGGGAAATAACTGAAAGGAAATAATTAACTAAAAAGGGAAATGACAGAAAGCAATAAAATCCCCTCCCACACTTAAATCGAACATTGTCCCCAATGTTTCGAAATAAGATAAGGGGGGTAACCTGAAAAAAAGACTACTGAGGAGGGGCACTGGTGCCTTCTCCGTCCTGATGTGATGGTCTGGAACGACGGGATCTACTACGATGCTGGTCCCTCCGGTCGAGTCGTGCTGATAAAGCAGCCTGAGCACTCCGGACCTCTCGAAGGTTACCTAAGATGGAACCTTGAGTGGCCTCTACAAGCTGGTAGTGTCGGCTGTTGAACTCTCTCTGACGGTTCTGCTCTAATGAGATATCGTTCAAGGTACGGCAAACGTTGCTATAAGCACGATCCGAAACCAATCGCGATTGTTGCATGAAGCTCATGTTGTCCGTCAGCTGTTGTGAAATAGTAGAGAGAAGGCCATCACGCCTTTCTTCTCTAGCTGTCATATCACGCCACATCTCCTCGGTGACAAAGAATCCAGGAGCAGTACCTGCAACAGGGTTAGAGGAAGATGGTGCAGTGTGTGACTGTGAAGGACGATGGGGGGACATGTGAGGGATGGGAGACTGCTCTCTCCGATCATACTCTTCATCAGTGTCATGTGCCTCCCCATCGGGAATATTAGGAGGAAGTGGACCCAAAACACGTGGAGCATTAAGATCATAGGTCCAGTTCCTTTCATCACGTACATCAGTACGTCTACTGCATGGTAAAGCAACAGATGGGATAGCTACCCCATGAACCATCAACTCATAACCACCTTCTCTCCTCGTTCGGCACAATTTCATGTCTTTCAGAAATTTTAAATTAATTGTGCGAGGAGGTAGTGGTTCAAGTGTAGCTATCTCATCGTTCAGGCCAAGAGCCCGAGCAATAGACGTAACAAGCCCTCCAAAAACAATCGGTCCTGTTTTGTTAGTAAATAAAGTCATATGAGCAAGCATAAACGGGACCGGATTGATGTGGGTTCTAGTGAGGCATCCTTGCAAAAATAGGAGTTCACGAGCATTTACCTTGTTTGGACTTTCCCGGCCAAAAATAGTACATGCCAAAAGAAGTCTAAAAACTCTTATGGCCGGGTTGTGAATGGTCGACGCAAGTATCCCTTCAAAAGAATTAATTGAAGTACTTGAAAGCCTTTGCCAGAAGGTAAATACCTCGGCCGACCATTCCGCATCCAAAGGTGCCTCACAAATTGCACCTTCCCTATGAGGGATTCCTAACAAACCTGCTAGATCGTCGGTACTGAATTCATACTCAATTCCGAACAGTCTAAAAATAACAGTACCGACAGTGCTAGCAGTGTTAGGACTAACAGTGTATATCAAAGAACTCAAAAACTCAGTTGTCAGTCTCTCATAGGTAGGTTCCTGATTAATGAAAATACTATGCAAGCCTAGAAATTCTAATAAATTAAAAACACTATGATAAATACCCAAAGCATACAGACAGTTATCGTCGACGTACCTAGTCGAGAGAATTTCTCGACTTTGAAGCCTCTGAATAATTTTCCGTTGCCTATCGCCCGGTCTTCCATCACGAAGAAGAAATCCGTTGAACTCCATTGTTGGTTGCTCCTTAGGTAGTGAAAATGGTAGAAAAGTGGTTTATGAGGGGAATGATAAAGTTTTGATTTTTTTGGTTTTTGATGGATGAAAATGGAAATGGATGTTGGATATGTTTTATGGATGGAGGGTATTTTGGAAATGAGGGAGCTTTAATGGGGTTCAAGGAGGTTTTGGAAGGTTGTAAAAATGGGTTTTTGGTGAAGAAAGGGATGAAAATGGTGGAAAATGGAGGTCTGCCCCGTACTTGTTGTTGGGACGGTGTGGCGCCCGCCACAGGGCCTATGGCGCCCGCCACAAGGCCAATTCCTGGGCCTTGTGGTTTTTGGATCCTCCTTTGGGCCTTCCTTGCACCTTTGTCTTCCGGGGGGTCTGAATAGCGTTTTCTTCTTCTTTTCAAGGCATGAGGCTTGCATATTGTTTTGTAAAGACAAAAATGAAAATATTTTTGTCTTATATTTTTTTTCTTTGCACGACAAAAATAAAATAATTAAAAATCAAAAAAGAAAAAGAAAAATTAACATTAGTGCATAATATGTATATATATAAGAAATTCAAAGTGCATGAAAATATAAAAGCTGCAATAAAGTAAAATATGTCTGGAAATGCAATAAATAAAAGGAAATTAAATACTAGGGTAGTGCTGTCAGTGTAGAATGAGTCATGTGGTAGGTTTCTTTTCCTGGCTTGATCCACGAATCTCAGCTATCTCCCTCTGAAGCTCTTCAATCGCCTGATATAGAGCATCGGCCTCTGAGGCATGAGTGAGCTCATAAATCTGTGT
The DNA here is from genome assembly GCA_963966055.1 of Lathyrus aphaca. NCBI lineage: Eukaryota > Viridiplantae > Streptophyta > Magnoliopsida > Fabales > Fabaceae > Lathyrus > Lathyrus aphaca. Next base: position 319,686,337 of record OZ014525.1, read on the forward strand.
TTGTAGGTCAGGTGGCTGCAGAGACATATTGTTAGACATAACAGTGATTCGGGGAGTAAGAGGTGTAGGAGTGTACTCAGCGGCGGGAGGCGATTTCGGCTCTTCGACAGTCTCTCCGTAACCCTCTAGAGCATAACTCCAATTTTCAGGATCATGGACACTGGTCATCAGCTGATCTGGTAATGTAAAGTAGTGTATCGCTTCGCCGTCGATCAGCAATCTAAACGTGTTGGGCTCAAAAGAAGCCCTCCTCATCAGTCCTCTATCAAGACAAAAATCAATATCCAGGGTGGTGTAGCAGCAGAAGGTCCTGAGGTGCAATAACTTGCGAGCCAAACCCAATGCAGTAGCTATCTGTGTAACAATCCCACCGATATGGATGATTCCTACGGATGATCTGGCAACACTAGCCAAGCCCTTCAACAGAAAGTTGCCACAAGCAACAGGGCGAGACTGAGTCGCAAAAAACAGTAGGAAAATCTCCTCTTCACTTAGCAAGGTCTCTGTATCTGGCAAACCTAGGAAAGAATGTGCTAGAATCATCTGGAAGTACCTCAATGCAGGGTTGTGGATTACCTGAGAAAACTGGATAGAAGGATCTTGGCTTCCTCCACCTGATATTTTAGTCCAAAAAAACTTTTCCACTTCTCTGCTCATAAAATACCCCATCGGAGTCTCTGGAATAGCATCAGGAGTAGTCTGGAAACCTAGCAAATCACCAAACTCTCTGTGAGAGAATGAGTAGTCAATCCCGAACAACCTGAAAACAGCGAGTCCATCGGGTCCAGCCCAAGGGTCATGATGAAACGAGCTGAGGAACTCAAGAGTCAAGTTCCTATAAGTGTTGTTCCTGTAGTCAAACTGGCCCCAGTGGAGTTGATGGCATAAAAATCTGACGCTTGGCTCTATCCCCAAGGCATCCATGCAGTCATGGTCAGGGTACCTGGTAGGAGCCATAGGGCGTCTCATGTGGACATGGTAACGCTCTCTCTGTGCATCGTCTCTAAAGGCCACGTGCATGTCATCAGGGTTCTGCATTCTGTACAAGGTTAGCAAACAAGTCCTGAAAGCACATAAAACATTCAATCGTTAGTCCTGACATAATAATAATATAAACAAATTGAAATAAAGTAAAAATAAATAAAAAGTACATAAATAAGAAAAACCACGGGTTGCCTCCCATGCAGCGCTTGTTTAACGTCATTAGCTCGACGACCGATATTTAAACATCATTGGAAGGATATGGTGGATCACTCAGAGTATGGCAGGTGTATGTTGTTGGAATGTCACCTCCTTCGTAGGGCTTCAACCTCTGTCCATTGACGATGAACGGTTTACATGTCTGGTTCTTGATTTCAATAGCACCGGATCTTAGGATCTTAGATACTTCGAAAGGGCCAGTCCATCTCGAACGAAGTTTACCTGGAAAAAGTCGTAACCTAGAATCGAACAGGAGAACAGGATCTCCTATTTTGAAGTCTCTTCTTATGATTCTTTTGTCATGCCAAGCTTTTGTTCTTTCTTTGTATATGATGGCATTTTCATAGGCAGATTGTCTGAGCTCTTCTAATTTGTGGATATCAAGGATACGTTTTTCACCAGCAGTCAAGTAATCCAAATTCAAAGTTTTGATGGCCCAATAGGCCTTATGCTCCAACTCAAATGGTAAGTGACATGATTTTCCATAGACCAGTTGATAAGGGGTTGTTCCTATAGGAGTTTTGAAAGCGGTTCTATAGGCCCATAATGCTTCTTGAAGTTTCTGTGACCAATCTTTTCTAGATATAGAGACAGTCTTCTCGAGGATTTGTTTTATCTCCCTATTAGATACTTCCACTTGTCCATTGGTCTGTGGGTGGTATGGTGTTGCTACTCTATGCTTAACTCCATACTTACTTAAAAGTTTATCAAATATTCTCGATATGAAGTGTGATCCTCCATCACTTATGACTAAACGGGGGGTTCCAAACCTGGGAAATATATAATTTTTGAATAATTTGATGACTACTCTGGTGTCGTTTGTGGGTGCGGCGATAGCTTCAATCCATTTAGACACGTAGTCAACTGCTACTAAGATGTACTGATTTCCAAAAGATGGTGGGAACGGTCCCATAAAGTCTATACCCCATACGTCGAAGAGTTCTACTTCTTGGATATTTCTTAACGGCATTTCATTACGTCTTGAAATATTTCCTGTGCGTTGGCATCTATCACACTTGACAATGAAAGCATGGACATTACGCCACATAGTAGGCCAGAATAGGCCAGCTTGAAGAATCTTGGCGTAGGTCTTAGATGTGCTTGCATGTCCACCATAGGGTGCAGAGTGACAATGCTCAATTATATTATTTACCTCTTCTTCTGGAACACAACGGCGGAAAATGCCATCTTTACCTCTCTTGAAAAGAAACGGTTCGTCCCAATAGAAGTTTCTCACATCACTATAGAACTTCTTCTTCCGGTGGTAGTTTAGATCAGGGGGTATGATGTCAGCGGCTAGATAATTAACAAAGTCTGCATACCAAGGTACATTGCTTATAGCTAAGGATTTATGAAAATACTCATGAGGGTCTGGGTTATCTTCTTCAATAGTTTCTAGTTGGGCTATCAGTCTATCATAGGCAAAATCGTCATTTATGGGAACTGGATCAGGTTTCAGGTATTCTAGCCTAGATAGGTGATCAGCTACCACATTATCAGTGCCTTTCTTATCACGGATATCCAAATCAAACTCTTGCAGTAATAGAATCCATCGAAGTAACCTAGGCTTGGCATCCTTTTTGCTTAGTAAGTAACGAATGGCAGCATGGTCGGTGTAAACTATAATCTTGGCTCCTACTAGATAAGATCTAAATTTGTCTATTGCAAAAACTACAGCTAGGAGCTCCTTTTCGGTTGTTGCGTAGTTGAGCTGTGCAGCGTCTAGGGTTCTACTGGCATAATAAATTACGTGTAACTTCTTATCTTTTCTTTGACCTAGAACGGCTCCAACAGCATAATCACTGGCGTCACACATTATCTCAAACGGTTCTGACCAATCAGGGGGTTTCATTATAGGTGCTGAAATCAGAGCTTGTTTCAGAAGATTAAATGCTTCAGTACATTTTTCATCGAAGATAAATTCAGCATCTTTCATCAAAAGACCAGTTAAGGGCTTTGTTATTTTGGAGAAATCCTTGATGAAACGTCGGTAAAATCCGGCATGTCCAAGAAAACTTCTTATCTCCCTGATAGTCTTCGGCGGTTTTAGATTCTCTATGACTTCTATTTTTGCTTTATCTACCTCTATACCTTTTTCGGAAACTATATGTCCTAAAACAATCCCTTCGGTGACCATGAAATGACATTTCTCCCAATTTAGCACAAGGTTTACCTCCACACATCTCTCCAGGATTTTCTCAAGGTTGACAAGACAATTTTTGAAATCTGATCCACAAACTGAGAAATCGTCCATAAATACTTCCATAATTCCATCTAAATAATCAGCAAAGATAGACATCATGCAGCGTTGGAAAGTTGCAGGAGCATTACAAAGTCCAAAAGGCATTCTTCTATAGGCAAAGGTTCCAACTGGGCACGTAAAGGTAGTTTTTTCTTGATCTTCGGGGTGAATAGGTATTTGGAAGAATCCTGAATATCCATCTAAGTAACAAAAGTAAGAGTGTCTGGCTAGGCGCTCCAACATTTGGTCTATGAATGGTAATGGGAAATGGTCCTTCCTAGTTGCTTTATTTAATTTTCTATAATCTATGCACATACGCCAACCTCCATCGGTTCTTTTTGCTACAGGTTCGCCCTTCTCGTTTTGCACGACTGTGATGCCTCCCTTTTTAGGTACTACATGCACAGGACTCACCCATTTACTGTCCGAGATCTGATATATTATACCTGCCTCTAGTAACTTAAGAACTTCAGTCTTAACTACTGTACTCATTATAGGATTTATTCTACGTTGGTGTTCTCTGGAAGGTTTTGAATCTTCTTCAAGCAAAATCCGATGCATGCATACGGATGGGCTTATTCCTTTTAGATCAGAGATCTTATATCCTAAGGCTGAGGGGTACCTACGTAAAACTTCTAATAATTGATTGGTTTCTCTTTGGTTTAAGGTAGCACTGACTATAACTGGACGGTTCATATCTTCATCAAGAAATTCATATCTCAGGTTTTTAGGCAGTTCCCTAAGTTTTACGGTCGGTTTCATAGGGCAAGGCATAGGATCTGGGGTAAGAGATAAACATTCGTGAAGGTTATCATCAATGTAGGGTGTTTTATAATTTTCATCTTCCAAAATAAGGGTTGATGGCAATTTTATAGATTCATTTTCTTCTTCTTGTTCTAATTCCCTAATGCATTCTTCGATGATATCTAAGGGATAACAAGAATCTCCTATCACAGGTGCCATAAGAAATTTTGACAATATAAATTCTATCTTCTCATCACCTACCTCAAAAGTTAGTTTCCCTTTTTTAACATCTATTACGGCTCCAGCAGTCGATAAGAATGGTCTACCTAGGAGTATTGGTATGTCGTCATCTTCTTTAATGTCCATGACAACAAAATCAGTAGGTATAAACAACTGACCTATCCTAACAGGGACGTCTTCAAGTATGCCTATAGGGTATTTAACGGATCTATCGGCTAATTGAAGTGACATCTTAGTAGGTTGTAATTCTCCTAAGTTTAATCTCTCACAAACTGCTAAAGGCATTAAGCTTACACTAGCTCCTAAGTCTAGAAAAGCTTTTTCGATGACATGATTCCCCAAAATACAAGGAATGGAAAAATTTCCGGGATCTTTATCTTTCTTTGCTAACCTACCTTCGGAAATAGAATTACATTCCACGGGTTTCGGATCTTCAAGTCTACGTTTATTCGTAAGTATGTCTTTGAGAAACTTAGCGTAAGAAGGTATTTGGGTGATGGCTTCTGTAAAGGGGATTTCTACGTGAAGTTTTTCTATAACCTTAACGAATTTTTGATATTGATTATCGATTTGGGTTTTCTTTAATCTTTGAGGGTAAGGTATTGGTGGTTTGTATGGCGGTGGTGGTACATAGGTTTTATTTTTAGGTTCTTCTCCTTTTTCTTGACTTTCCGGGGTTTCAGGCTTCTCTGGTTCCTTTTCCTCACTCCTCTCAGAAGTTTCGGGCTCACTTAATCTAGGGTTTAAAGGTTCCTTATAAGCGGTTCCACTTCGTAGAGTAATGGCATTAGCTTGCCCTTTCGGGTTTCGTTGAGGTTGTCCAGGGAACTGTCCTCCAGGTGTAGTCTGTGGGGCTTGGTTTAACGCTACCTGAGAGATCTGGGTTTCAAGCATCTTATTATGAGTAATGATTTGATCAACCTTGGTTCCTAACTTGGTAATTAGTTCGTTAACATGGACGTTTTGGTTCATGAACTCTTTGTTTTGTTGTTTTTGAGCAACGATAAAGTCTTTTACAACTTCCTCAAAGCTCGGGTTTGGTGGTACAGGTTGCATAGGTTGATTTGTTCTAGGGGCTTGGTAACCTTGTTGTCTCGGAGGTGCGGTATTTTGAATAGGGTTATTATTTTTGTAGGAGAAGTTTGGGTGATTCCTCCATCCAAGGTTATATGTGTTTGAAAATGGGTTCCCTTGGGTATAGTTTACTTGCTCAGTGTTGGTTTCATTCAACAGATTGCATTCGGCAGATTGGTGTCCTTGCGTTCCACATATCTCACAATTCGGCGAAACTGCGGCTACAGTATTCGGAGTTGTACACATATGTTCGACTCTAAGGGCCAACGCGTCCATTTTAGCCTGCATCATGTCTATAGAGCTTAGCTCATGTATTCCTCCTTGGGCTTCCTTCTTTTCCACTGTCGCTCGTTCTACTCCCCATGATTGATGGTTTTGGGCCATGTCCTCGATAAGGGCACTAGCTTCAGGGTAAGGTTTGTTCATCAGTGCGCCACCAGCGGCAGCGTCGATGGTCATTTTAGTGTTATAAAGAAGTCCATTATAGAAGGTTTGGATAATTAGCCAATTCTCTAAGCCATGGTGTGGGCATGCTCTTAATAGTTCTTTATATCTCTCCCAGGCTTCGAACAACGACTCTCCTTGGTGTTGGGTAAATCTAGTTATTAGGTTTCGAAGAAGAGCGGTCTTGCTCGGGGGAAAATATCTAGCAAGGAAAACTTTCCTAAGGTCATCCCAAGTTGTTATTGAATTGGGTGGAAGGGAATCTAACCATGATAGAGCTTTATCCCTGAGGGAAAAGGGAAATAATCTTAAGCGTATCGCCTCAGGAGAAGCTCCATTGGTTTTAAAGGTGTCTGCTAACTGAAGAAAGTTTTTTAAATGTTGGTTCGGGTTATCAGTAGCGAGACCTGCGAATTGTCTCTGTTGCACTAATTGCAGCAGGGATGGTTTAAGTTCAAAATTATTGGCTGGGATAGCGGGGTTTACTATACTGGAACTAGGTTCCTCGTTTGATGGTTGGGCGAAGTCCTTAAGAGGTCTTCGGTTTTGTTCTTCGGCCATAGCTATCCTATTCCTATGGAAAAATAAACGTGCGCGAGCGTAACGTTCAGGTTCAGCTAGAGGGTCTACTAAACTTCCGGCACTGCGAGTCTTTCGCATTGACCGGTGGGTAACAACCTTAGTCTAAACGGTATAACTACAGGGTAATGAAATTTGACGATATTGGTCCCCGGCAACGGCGCCAAAAACTTGATGTGTGTTTTTCGCAAGTGTACGAACACGTCAGAGTAATATAAAAGATTGTCGAATCCACAGAGACCAAGTGTCAATCTATCGTACCTGTTGTTATGGTGTGTATCTAAGGCAACTAAATATAAGGGTTTTAATAAGGGTGCAATGGTAAATAAAATAATAATTTTAAATATTAAATAAAAGACAGGCTCGAATGTAATTCACGTAATCAATGATAATCCAGTACTTGTTAATGGAACTACTTATGGGCAGTGTTTTCTTCTTTGAAAAGAACTAATTTAACAGGAACTGTCGCTTTCGCGTATTCAGAACCGAGTTGTACTCTCTAATCAACCCCTCCTATTGTCACGGATAAAAAGGTGCGTACTGTGTTAGAGTAGTAAACCTATTTTTAAGAAATATAGTATCTTAACTAAGTTGAAAAGTATTTTAACTTGGACTTCTTAGCAAAAAGAGGTTCTTACGAACCAGAGTTTAAACTTCCTAACGCGTCCGAAAATCGTTTTAAAATCTCTTTTCTTTTTAATCTAAAAACTCCTAATGAACTAGACAAAGCGCTTTTGGCTGTTTTTGAAATAGTTAAAAACAATTACTTGAATTGAAAGATAAAATAGCCCTTAGGTGTTTCCACGAACAATTATACTGATTACTGGTTTAATTACGATCCTTACATTCTAACCTTTATGGAATTAGTTAGACATGATAAGGTAAAGATTCTTTTTATAGTTTTTTCATAAAAGTAATTTAAAGCGAGTGCGGAAAGTAAATGAATTTAAAGCGAGTGCGGATAATAAACAAAGTAAAGTGCGAGTGCGGGAAATAAACAAAGTAAATGTGCGAGTGCGGGAAATAAACAAAGTAAATGTGCGAGTGCGGGAAATAAACAAAGTAAAGTGCGAGTGCGGATAATAAATAAAGTAAAGCAGTGCGAGAAATAAATAAAAGTAAAGTACGAACTTGAATTAAAATGGCGGCAGGATTAACTTCCTCCAGAGTGCTCCAAAACTCGATCACACAGACAGATTACAGACTCGATCACTCGATTGCAGAGGCACCCCGATGTGGAATGGCAACTGCTTTATAACTGATATATGCCTAGAGAAATCTAATTCTGGATGAAGAAAAACGAAAATCTAAGGTCCTATTTATAGGAAAACTGAAAGCATGAAATGACTGGGATGCCCCTCCACTAAAAAGTGGAGGTTACTGGAATTGGCCTTGTGGCGCCCGCCACAGGCCTATGGCGCCCGCCATGGTCCCTACAGGGGATGAGAAAGTGGGGATCGTGGGTCCTGGAGGTTGAGGAGTGGTCTTGAGACGTGGCCACGTCATGGCTAACCCCATGGCGCCCGCCACAGTGGGTGCCGTAAGTGCAAAACGCTGAATTTCTAGGTTTTCGTCCGTTTTCACTCCTTTTTCGCTCCTTTTCCCGATTCCAGCTCCGATTATTATAAAAACCTGAAAACATAAGAAAACAAAGCAATAACAAAGCAAAACAACAATAAAAGCTAAGAATGCATGTGAAATCGGAGTCAGAAATACGGTGAATTTTAGTGTGATCAGTATTGTGGCTAATATCACATCATGCAACAATTTAAGTTTCTATGATGATGATTTGCCTGAAGAAGGAAGGAATCATAACTTGGCTTTGCATATTTTAGTGAACTGTCAGGAAGATGCTATGTCCAAGGTGCTAGTTGATACTGGATCTTCTCTGAACGTAATGCCGAAATCGACTTTGTCAAAGCTTGCGTATCAAGGTGCTCCTATGAGGCATAGTGGGATTATTGTGAAAGCGTTTGATGGGTCGAAGAAGACAGTGATTGGTGAAGTGGATCTTCCTATTCTTATTGGACCGTTTATATTCAAAATTACTTTTCAAGTAATGGATATACACTACAAGAAAATTGGCAGATTGCAACCGTTATTTTGGAAGGTTACGACGGTTAAAACCGTCGTAATTTGTAATTCACGACGGTTGCAAAACTGTCGTAGAAACGTGCGTCGCGAGGCCGTATCGCGTCGGTTATCAAAACCGTCACACCAACCGTTGTTATCTCTCACGACGGATAGGGAACTGACGTAATATTCATATTACGACGGTTAAAACCGTCGTAACTTTCCATTTGTTTTTAGTTTTTATTATTGATTACGACTGTTAAAACCGTCGTAACTTTCCATTTGTTTTTAGTTTTTATTATTGATTACGACGGTTCCAACCGTCGCAACTTTTGGTTCCATATGTACATTTGCAGGTAAATCTGTAGGAGATTTCCTTTCCCAGATAAACCTGCAAGTAATTTATTTTTTAAATTAAAAAAATTTTGTTTGTAGATATATGAACAGGGGCAGAAAACCACATATTGTCAATGTGCCATTGTTATTAAACCTGAAATTCCTCTCAGAAATGCTGAAAAGGATTGAAAAAATGTATATAATCTATTGCTCCTGAAAATTTGGACAATATTATATGCTTACATCACAATTTTTTAAACCAGAGCCTAACATAATCAGTGAGTAAAACCTCTTTCTTTATGAGGCTATAGTGAAAATTTGGGGGGAAATTAGTAACATTAAGTATTATCAAAGAACAAACCACTACATTAAAAATTTTGGACCTAAATTGATTATTTTAGGCAGCTACAACCAGAGGCACGAATTTGAGGCATTGAAGACATTGATGTCTGAAAGTGTCCTGTTGGTGTTGGTTTCCTTATGAAAACTGGAAATGAAGGTGAAACACTTGTTGGTGATGACATACTCTGTGCATGTAGTACATAAGGATTTATTAGGGGGCCAACGTGACCAAAAGGAGTTGTTTGAGTCCATTGTGAATGTTGTAAGATTTGTGTCGGTGGTGGTGCTTGCATAGAGAACTGCTGATTTGGAATAATCTGATGGAATCCAGCAATATGTGTAGGTTGAGCACCAAAAGCTGAAATCATATTTGAATGGCTCATTGTCTGTGATGGAAAATGGGGATTTCTAGCAAGGTGTGGTGGATTTGGAGGGACTACACTACTAGAAGAAGCAAATGAACGAGTATGTGATGGAGTAGCTGAAAACCATGAACCAGAATATGTTAGAAAGAGTTTGCTTAAATCAACTAATCAGAACTTACACAAGCTAATCAGGATAAAAACTAACCTTCTTTCAAATCCGTGAGGTGTTTTAGCGCATCAAGGTATCCTGAATTTGAATAATCCCACCTAAATTCATTATAGAAATCGTGCTTCTCATTTTGGCCTAGCTTAGTCACCGAATACATGTCCATCAGCTAACAACCTCGGTTGTTTCTGTCAACATTAAGTTCTCATCAGTATTACCATCAGTGTTGCCTTCAAGGTTTCTTATTGCAGTCTTCGAATTTCATCAATCCTCTCTTTTTCTTTGTTATACTTCATCTTCAAAGGTTGAAGCTTGTCTCTTTAAAGCATGAACAAAATCATCGGCTTAATTTAACAATCAAATTAGATTTGAATTAAGACAAGCATAATCCAAAATGAATGAACAACAATCTTTAAAATTGTAAATCTTTTCTTGATAATTCCAACTATACATGACTATATGATTAATGATAAAGATTACCTTAACATAGTTTGGATGTCCAGGGCAATCAACATGAGCATAATGCATCTTTGCTATCTCATATTCAACATGAGCCTGCAAAATCAACAAGATAAGACCAAGAGTAAGTTTTACAAAATTCAACACTTGAAACTTTGATAAGATGCCTGATTTGAGTATGGACTTAAATGTCTTACAGTAGCAATAGTAATTCCTCGTTTCTTCTCCTCAGGAGCTTTGTCCATTTCATCAAAAGCAATGGCCTTGGCTTTACCTTCATCAACTAGTACTTACCACAAAATAAATCAATTCATTTGTACAATAAGTTTGTCAAGTACAAAACATAAAAGAGAAAACAAGAGACATAAAAGAGTTTTATTAACTATTCTATATAATCTTCCGGACCTATAATCTAGAACCAAATGAAATCACGAGAATCGATGAGTAAAAGCGTAGTGATTAACAAAGTCAAATAATATAAATGCACAATATTACCAATTCTTTGATATGAGAAACAAAGTTTTTCTAAACCTAGAAACCAATTCAGATTGAGTGTAAAACAAAATCTAAAGCATCAAAGGAATAAAAAAGGGAAAATATACAGGAAAACTTTATAACAAAAATTATTTTAAGAAAAGTGATTCTAAACTTGAGAAAATTATGCTTGATTCAATGACAGGATTCCATTTTGTCTATTATGAAACAGCATGAACCTTTTCATACCACCAAGACACATATAATCATCTCTGCGGATCAAAACAGTTTGTAAATTCTAAAACAATTTCTCATAACAAATGAATAAAATGATCACTCCCAATCAACTGTGTTTCTATATTTTAGTTCCCCAATAGAATAATAGAAATATATGAAAATGACGCTGAAATTTGTTAGCTTTCACATCATTTTCGACAGTTTTTCTCACCTAGTGCATGTAGCTAGTTGTAACTATGCAGTAACTACCTTCTCAGCTGGTATATTAACATGCATCTCTTCGTAACTGCATTGGATATCAGTACCTGCTTTAATTTCACACTGAAAATAGAACATAGAAAGAAAACGCAAACAATTGCAGTTATTTCCTGACAAAATCAAGTCAAAGTATTCCAAAGTGGGCGATGCAGAATAAAAGCCATGTAATATTATTAAGGAACTTACTTTCTCTCCTGTTACTGCTTTGGTTCCACGAATTTTTATCTTGGTACCAGTTTCCTGATAAACGCGTATATTAAATATCAATTCATTAAAAATTAGAATTTCACTCAGTGATATCAATCAAAAGATAGATATTGCTTGACTGCAGATTATTCGATGAAGATTAAATACTAACAAAATGGTTTTACCTTCTCTAGTCGCTTTTGATTATCACCATCGGGCCCATATATTAGACCAATACATTTGTACCCAGGATATTCTTGGACCTGTAAATACGGTACTGCATATAAGAGTTTTCATTGTAGAAGTTCAGGTTTAGATAGATATTTGATTTTTCGAAAACTATAACAAATCATTCTTAAAAACTATACATATACAACAAAAGGAAGCCAAAGTTTAGCATGAAGTTATTAAAAGCAAAAGAGGTCAAGTCATTTTGCATTCTTACTCTGCAAAAAAATCAGTATACTACTTGTATATTATAATTGTAATCTAGGCTGGGTTTTAGTGTGATTCAATTGTGAAGCTCAATCAATTGATACATATACTACAACTACAACTTAGTGTTCCAAGTTTCTTTCAATATGAGGACCTCCAACAACATACTCCTTCACGAAAGCAACCAAGGAAAATGGATGGGAAGAACACTTCTAGAAAAGAAGTTCTGGAAATGAGCTACATGTTTTTGGGAAGTTAATTAACACTCATACACATGTTAAGGTCAAATACAATTTTCAATTTGAACTCGTGAAGAAATAATAGAAGGCCTCACCGCCTAAAATTGTATTGATGTTAATCTCCTAACAACTGCCACATCATCTCACAAAAGAAATACTATGAGGCCTATAAAACCTCAACCATACTCTAAATAATGGGAGATGGATTTAACAAGTCCTAGATACTATAAGGCCTACAAAACCTCAGCCGTACTCACCAATAACTGGAAAGAAATTGTACAAAACATACTAGATGAACAAAAACTGAAGTTGGACTCTAAATTAAGAAAATAAAAGTGCATCATTTACTTTTCAAAACTAAACACCAAGACACATTAAATTGAGTCTACTACTGTATCCCCATCAGATATCTGCTGCAAATGTTGTCATGCTCACCCTTCTAATTTTTATTTTTATTTTTTTAAAATAATTTATAAAAAACAAAATTCATAAGATAGAGTCTGCTACTGTATCCCCATCATTATTTCAGTGGACTAGATCAATCTAAGAGATGGAAATAATGACCTGCCATAGACAGCCGACTATAGTAGTTCATAATATAAGAAAGTACTACCTTGATTACTCATATAAGCTTTTTCTAGCCAGAATTGAGCTCAAAGAAGGCCAAAGTATGATATTATTAATTGAGCTCAAAGAAGGCCAGTGTATGATATTATTAATTGCAATGGTATCCTTGTCAGAAGAGTTGAATAAACTTTAAAACAATGATGGGCGGGATTAATATGTTTATGAAAAATAACATCATTAAAACATTGAAAGAGAGGCACAATACAATAACATCATTAAAACCTCGAAAAAACAATGGCTGCAAAAGTACAATATAAAAAAGTGAGAAAGTGCATATAAGAAAAATAACCTCGGTGATGGGAGTGTCGAGAACCCTTTGAGGACCATACTTTTCTAGCAGTCCCTTGGTAATCTAAAACAAAAGAACAAATAAAAATGATGGATTAAATCAATTCAAAACTAAACAAACCCACATCCAGCAAAAAAACTATTCAAGAAAAACACGAAACTAACCTTATAAGCACCTTGATGTTCTCCAACCTGTAATGAAATACACCCAGAAACACATAAGAATAAATTTGAGTTCAGATTCTATACACACTCTTAGTAAACAATATTTCAACTTAGAATAAATTTGAATTCAGATTCTATACACACTATTAGTAACCTAATACCAAATTGACCTAAGAAATATTGAATCAAGAAATCAATTTTAACTTGAACAATTCTAAACCTTTTTTCAAACTCCCCTGGAAATTGATTTGATGGTAAATCGGCACAGCTAAGTTGACTCGGAGGTTCGCAATCTGAGTCCTGGTGACGGCAAACGAAACTCTCTTGTGGTTTGCGACATCATATGAAATTTGTAGATGATACCAAAACAATAACATTAGATACAAATCAAAAGTAAAATTGATATTAAGAACAATTTAGGATTTGGGAAGCTTATTTGTATCAAGCTGAGATAGAGATGAGGGAGACCAAAACCCTAAAATTAGAAATTGGAAGCTGAGAGATACGTGAGTTGAGAGATGTCCAGAAAACTAAAATCAAGAACAACTATTTTTCCTCTTCCTTCAATTAAGTGTAACACTGTAGCACGAATACAATATTTGAGGAGGACAGTTGATCAACAGTCGTAACCTCTTCCTCTAATTTCTCCAATTATTAATAAATCTTAATAGTTTTTGTGAATTATTAAATTTACAATAATAATTTTAATAATTTATAATTAATTCTAAAATAAATTTAATTTATTTGATATTTATTTAAAATAATGAAATTTAAAAAAAAAAATATTAAATAAAATTTTGAGAAAAATACTCAAAACATTTTAACATTTAAATCTTATTTTATATATATATATATATATATATATATATATATATATATATATATATATATATATATATATATATATATATATATAAAATATTGTATTTATTAAAACAATTATATAAAAAAACATTTATAATATAGTAAAATTAATTTATTTTTGAATTGAGGAGTCGATAAGGACTTTTTTATGAATTGGGAGGGATAAATTTTTACTTTTCATTTAGCGATCATTCAAAAAAAAAATTTATAAAATATAATAAGGACGGTTTTTTGATAACTGTCGTGACAACCGTCGTAGTCCAGTCTCTAACTGTCGTGACAACCGTCACAGTCCAGGAATAAGGGTGGTTTTGTGATAATTGTCGCAAAATATCTGCGACAGTTGACCCTAACTGTCGTGGCAACTGTCGCAATCCAGGAATAAGGACGGTTTTGTGATCACTGTCACAACTCAAGTGTCGTAAATCTCCTTTTTTCTTGTAGTGTCTCCTCGGAAGACCCTGGATTCATGAGGCAGGAGTTGTGACATCCACTCTTCATCAGAAGTTGAAGTTTGTGAGAGAGGGGAAATTGGTGACCATTGGAGGTGAAAGGGCGATGCTTGTGAGCAATTTGTCTTCTTTCTCCTATATTGATGCTGAAGAAGAGGTGGGAACTTCGTTTCAAGCTCTTTCTGTTGTGGATAATGTTGCTAAGAAGAATGCCATGCCTATGTCTTCTTTCAAGGATGCTCTGCGCATGCTTGAAACTGGTCAGTCTGATGGTTGGGGACGAGTTATTGATGTTGTTGACAACAAGGAAGGTTTTGGTATCGGCTTTGCACCAGGTGCGGTTCTCAATGACCCAAAGACTATTCAGGAAGGTTTCCGAAGTGCTGGATTTATCAACGATCATTCCGCTGCTGCCATCATTGAAGATGATGAAGATGAAGAAATGCCTGACTTTGTTACGCATGGAAAGATTTGCCAGAACTGGATTGCGGTTGATGTTCCTTTTATTGTTCATGCTTCAAAGTAATTTGTTTTATTTTCTTTCAAAAATCCTTTCACTCTGCCCAAGGTGAAAGTGATGGTTGTCGGGCTTTGTTTCAAATTTTATCATCATCAATAAAATGCTATTTTGATTTCCATATGTGTTTTTCCTTTTTGCTTTATTCTGAAAAATGGTAACATAAAAAACCCAAAATAATAATGATTGTTTATCTGCATAATGTTTGCACTTTTGTTCATACTCTAAAATAAAAATAAAATCATTGTGCAGATTGATTGATAAACCCATTGAAAAAAAT
This sequence comes from Lathyrus aphaca, assembly GCA_963966055.1. Lineage (NCBI taxonomy): Eukaryota > Viridiplantae > Streptophyta > Magnoliopsida > Fabales > Fabaceae > Lathyrus > Lathyrus aphaca. The sequence goes on from OZ014525.1 coordinate 319,701,623, forward strand.
GATCCTATGCCCTCTCCCAACTTTGAATTCCCTGTGTTTGAAGCTGAGGAAGAGGATGTTGAAGATATTCCTGATGAGATTTCTCGGTTGCTTGAGCACGAGGAGAAAGTTATTCAGCCTCATGGAGAGTCTATAGAGATGGTCAACTTGGGTTCTGAAGATGATAAGAAAGAAGTCAAAGTGGGAGCATTGCTTGGTCCTGATGTTAAGAAGAGGATTGTAGAGCTTCTCAGAGAATATGTTGATGTATTTGCTTGGTCTTATCAAGACATGCCAGGTCTTGATACCGATATTGTGGAGCATAGATTGCCGTTGAAGTCTGAATGTCCACCTGTAAAGCAAAAGCTGAGAAGAACTCATCCCAACATGGCAGTAAAGATTAAAGAGGAGGTTCAAAAGCAGATTGATGCAGGTTTTCTTGTGACGTCAACTTATCCTGAATGGGTGGCCAATATTGTTCCTGTTCCGAAGAAAGATGGAAAAGTCTGAATATGCGTTGATTACAGAGATTTGAACAAAGCCAGTCCGAAAGATGATTTTCCATTGCCACACATTGATATGTTGGTAGATAATACGGCTAAGTTTGATGTGTTCTCTTTTATGGACGGATTTTCCGGTTATAATCAAATAAAGATGGCACCCGAGGACATGGAAAAGACCACATTTATTACACCATGGGGAACATTCTGCTACAGGGTGATGCCCTTTGGATTGAAGAATGCTGGTGCGACATACCAAAGAGCTATGACCACACTTTTCCATGATATGATGCACAAAGAAATTGAGGTATATGTTGATGATATGATCGCTAAGTCGAGGACTGAAGAGGATCATGTTGAACATTTGCTGAAATTGTTTCAAAGGTTAAGGAAGTTTAAGCTTCGTTTGAATCCGAACAAGTGCACATTTGGTGTACATTCTGGAAAGTTGTTAGGTTTCATTGTCAGCCAAAGAGGCATTGAAGTCGATCCTGATAAAGTGAAAGCTATTCAGGAAATGCCTGCTCCAAGAACCGAAAAGCAAGTTAGAGGATTCTTGGGCCGTTTGAATTATATTTCGAGGTTTATCTCTCACATGACTGCCACATGTGCTCCGATCTTCAAGTTGCTTCGGAAAGACAAAGGTTGTGTCTGGACAGATGATTGTCAGAAGGCGTTTGAAAATATTAAAGAATATGTGCTTGAACCTCCTATTTTGTCTCCTCCAGTGGAAGGTAGACCGACGATCATGTACTTGACTGTGTTGGAAGATTCCATGGGTTGTGTGCTTGGTCAGCAAGATGAATCTGGAAGAAAAGAATATGCAATTTATTACTTGAGTAAGAAATTCACTGATTGTGAGTCTCGGTACTCCATGCTTGAAAAAACATGTTGTGCCTTAGCTTGGGCTGCAAAGCGTCTTCGCCAGTATATGCTGAATCATACAACTTGGTTGATCTCTAAAATGGATCCAATCAAGTATATATTTGAAAAGCCTGCTTTGACTGGGAGGATTACTCGTTGGCAAATGTTGTTGTCAGAATATGATATCGAGTACCGAGCTCAAAAAGCTATAAAAGGTAGTATCTTGGTTGACCATTTGGCACATCAACCGATTGATGATTACCAGCCTATCAAGTTTGATTTTCCAGATGAGGATGTGATGTACTTGAAAGTGAAAGATTGTGATGAACCTTTGATTGAGGAAGGGTCGGAGCCTGGATCTCGATGGGGTTTAGTTTTTGATGGTGCTATGAATGCACGCGGAAGAGGAATTGGGGCAATGATCATTACTCCCCATGGTTCACATATTCCTTTTGCCGCGAGGTTGACTTTTCCTTGTACCAATAATGAAGCTGAGTATGAAGCCTGCATTATGGGTCTTGAGGAAGCTATTGATCTAAGGATTAAGCATCTTGATGTGTATGGAGATTCTGCCTTGGTAATCAATCAGATCCAGGGCACGTGGGTAACTCATCAACCCCACTTGATCCCTTATAGAGATTATGCCAGGAAGATATCAACTTTCTTCACTAAAGTTGAGTTTCATTATGTTCCTCGTGATGAGAATCAGATGGCAGATGCTTTAGCAACTATAGCTTCTATGATAAAGGTGCACCAATGGAATGATGTTCCCATGATCAGTGTGATGCGACTTGAAAGACCAGCTCATGTGTTTGCAGTTGAAGAGATCCATGATGACAAGCCTTGGTATCATGATATTAAATGTTTCCTCCAAAGTCAAGAATACCCACTTGGGGCATCTGATAAAGACAAGAGGACTTTGAGGAGATTGGCAGGCAATTTCTTCCTGAATGGAAATGTGCTTTATAAGAGAAATTTTGACATGGTCTTGCTCAGATGTGTGGATAGACACGAAGCAGACATGTTAATGAAAGAAATTCATGAAGGATATTTTGGCACTCATGCTAATGGGCATGCAATGGCTAAGAAGATGTTGAGAGCAGGTTACTATTGGCTGACAATGGAATCTGATTGTTGCAAGTATGTGAAAAAGTGCCATAAGTGTCAAGTGTATGCTGATAAGATTCATGTGCCACCAGTTTATCTCAATGTGATTTCTTCCCCATGGCCTTTCTCTATGTGGGGAATTGATATGATTGGTATGATTGAACCCAAGGCTTCGAATGGACATCGTTTTATTCTTGTGGCAATCGACTACTTCACCAAGTGGGTGGAAGCGGCATCGTATATTAATGTGACCAAGCAAGTTGTGGTTCGGTTTATCAAGAATAACATTATCTGCATATATGGTGTTCCGAATAGAATCATTACTGATAATGGTTCGAACTTGAATAATAAGATGATGAAAGAGCTTTGTGAAGAATTCAAGATTCAACACCATAATTCTTCTCCTTATAGACCGAAGATGAATGGGGATGTTGAAGCTGCGAATAAGAACATTTAAAAGATCATTCAGAAGATGGTTGTGACATACAAGGATTGGCATGAGATGCTTCCTTTTGCTTTGCATGGGTATCGTACATCTGTCCGCACTTCAACAAGGGCAACCCCTTTCTCACTTGTTTATGGTACAGAAGCAGTGCTCCTCGTCGAAGTCGAGATCCCATCAATGAGAGTTCTGATGGAAGCCAAGTTGACTGAGGCTGAATGGTGTCAGAGTAGATTTGATCAGTTGAATTTGATTGAGGAAAAGAGAATAACAGCTTTGTGTCATGGTCGGTTGTACCAACAAAGAATGAAGAAAGCTTTTGACAAGAAGGTCAAACCTCGTGTATTCAGAGTAGGCGACCTCGTGCTCAAAAAGATTCAGTCTTTCCTTAAAGATTCTCGGGGCAAGTGGACTCCGAACTATGATGGCTCATATGTTGTCAAGAAAGCCTTCTCTGGCGGTTCATTAATTCTTGCAACTATGGATGGTGAGGAGATCACTCGCCCTGTGAATGCGGATGCAGTCAAGAAATACTTCGCCTAAAAAAAATAAAAGAACAGCTCGCTAAGTTGAAAACCTGAAAGGGCGGCTTAGGCAAAAAGGAGCGTCTCGGTGGATTGAAAACCCTAAAGGGCGGTCCAGGCAAAAATTAGAGACAAAAACAGAAATAATTATCCCGGTAGATTGAAAACCCGAAAGGGCAATCTAGGCAAACGTTAGGGATCATGGCAAGTAACTGCGTCGACAGACTGGATCACTTGTAGCAACCGAGGATTTCAGATTCTATCCCTCAGAAGAATTTCCCATCAAAGTTTCTTATTCACTCATCCTTGACTGAAGTTTTAGACACAGTGGAGTTCAAAGTTGTTAGGGAGAATAGTGATCATTGTATCTCAATGTAGCCCTTTTCCATGTATTTACCATTTTTCAAACTTGTAATGATCCATGGAGTCATGCCATTTGCTGACTACCATTCTATCAATGAAGTTGAGCTTTTATCCAATTGTTTGCAATTCTTTATATTGTTTCTGTTTACAAAATTTCAATTTATTGTTGATGATGATTTTTGAAACAAATTTAATAAATTTAATCTTTGAAGAATATAAAAACATTTTTCTTTTGATATGTGAACAAAGAAAGGATATCAATAGTGATTCCGAGGATGGTAAAGTCTGGATGTTGTAACTGGTCTCTCCCAAAGCAGGGTTTGATTTGGTTGTGTCCATGTGGAGTTCCTGGATAGTCTTGATAGGTTGATATTAATGATGTTTTGTTCCCCAACCATAAGCATGAGCGGGAATTGTATGATTGTTCTGAGTTCCCATGTTTTCTCCAGAAGAATTGTTGGAAGGGATGTTCTTAATCCCCAGCTGAGTTTTGATCTCTTCCTCAGCAAGTTATCTTTAAAATGAGAAGCATTGGGAATCCTCAGCCTAGCTCTTGTTCCTCAGCTTGATTTGCTTGCATCCTTGAATAGAAGTATTGATATAGCAGTCAGTTTAGAGGTTTTCTTTTACCCGATGGTGGGTATTGATTTAAAATCCCTCGTAACTGTGTTTTGGCTATGATGTTAACTTCTGATATCCCCATGTGGATCCCCAGTAGGTCTGGATGTGTTGGTTTCCAACAGGTTCCTATGTGATTTTCAACATGTCTTACACTCTATCCCCAAGTGGAGCAGGAGTGGTATGACGGTTATTCCTTGCAAAGTTTGATTTTATCAAGAATATTTCCATCCTCAGCAGATTATTACCTTTCCTCAGCAGGATGATATCCCTAGCAGATGTTGTCTCATCATGATTTAAGCCTTGTATTAGGATTTTATTCCTTTGATGGATTATGACAGTCCCCTGCAAGATTTCAAGTTGAATCTCCAGCATGTTTCCCTGCATTGTTGCTTGGGATTAGCCGAGTATCTGGTTGTTGTGGTGTTCATGTCACCCGTTTCTTATCTTTATGTCTGTTTTGTCAGCATATTCATAAGCATATTCATACGCATAAGCATAGCATCATTTGCTTGCATTCTTGCATTTATCATTGTTATCTGCTCTTTGGTGTGGAGTTTCCCCACAGAGTGTGTGTGTCGTCTTCCTCTCAAGTTTAGAGTGTCGACCCTTAAGCAGAAAGTGTTTATTCTTTCTAATTCCCCATTGAGCTTGTTTCTCGTGGATGATGTTGATTCAGTTTCCTCCCCAGTTTATTATCTGGATGGAATTTCCCCAGTTGAGATATTTCCTCCTCGGGATAAGTCTTGTTTGACCGTTTCTCTCCAATTTGTTCTTGGATTGAACTTTGGTCCCCTTTTGTGGATATATTGCTTTGGAATTAAGCTATCATTGTTTGATAGTGGGCAACATTTTCTCCAGCTTGAGTATATTACTTTGGAATTAAGCTATCGGTTATTCGATAGTGGGTAATAGTACCAAATTGATCAAGTTCTTTTGCTTGTACTCCTACCCAGTAAATCCGGTAGTCGAGATTTCTTCTTCTTACCCAGTAAAAAAGTAATAGAAGCTCTTTCCCTTTGATTGAGTTCCTACCCAGTAAATCAGGTAGTTGATCATTCTCCTACCCAGTTGATGCGTGTTTTTCGCAAGTGTACGAATCACGTCAGAGTAATATAAAAGATTGTCGAATCCACAAAGACCAAGTGTCAATATATCGTACCTGTTGTTATGGTGTGTATCTAAGGCAACTATTTTTAAGGGTTTTAATAAGGGTGCAATGGTAAATAAAATAATAATTTTAAATAAATAAAAGACAGGCTCGAATGTAATTCACGTAATCAATGATAATCCAGTACTTGTTAATGGAACTACTTATGGGCAATGTTTTCTCCTTTGAAAAGAACTAATTTAACAGGAACTGTCGCTTTCGCGTATTCAGAACCGAGTTGTACTCTCTAATCAACCCCTCCTATTGTCACGGATAAAAAGGTGCGTACTGCGTTAGAGTAGTAAACCTATTTTTAAGAAATATAGTATCTTAACTAAGTTGAAAAGTATTTTAACTTGGACTTCTTAGCAAAAAGAGGTTCTTACGAACCAGAGTTTAAACTTCCTAACGCGTCCGAAAATCATTTTAAAATCTCTTTTCTTTTTAATCTAAAAACTCCTAATGAACTAGACAAAGCGCTTTTGGCTGTTTTTGAAATAGTTAAAAACAATTACTTGAATTGAAAGATAAAATAGCCCTTAGGTGTTTCCACGAACAATTATACTGATTACTGGTTTAATTACGATCCTTACATTCTAACCTTTATGGAATTAGTTAGACATGATAAGGTAAAGATTCTTTTTATAGTTTTTCATAAAAGTAATTTAAAGCGAGTGCGGAAAGTAAATGAATTTAAAGCGAGTGCGGATAATAAACAAAGTAAAGTGCGAGTGCGGGAAATAAACAAAGTAAATGTGCGAGTGCGGGAAATAAACAAAGTAAATGTGCGAGTGCGGGAAATAAACAAAGTAAAGTGCGAGTGCGGATAATAAATAAAGTAAAGCAGTGCGAGAAATAAATAAAAGTAAAGTACGAACTTGAATTAAAATGGCGGCAGGATTAACTTCCTCCAGAGTGCTCCAAAGCTCGATCACACAGACAGATTACAGACTCGATCACTCGATTGCAGAGGCACCCCGATGTGGAATGGCAACTGCTTTATAACTGATATATGCCTAGAGAAATCTAATTCTGGATGAAGAAAAACGAAAATCTAAGGTCCTATTTATAGGAAAACTGAAAGCATGAAATGACTGGGATGCCCCTCCACTAAAAAGTGGAGGTTACTGGAATTGGCCTTGTGGCGCCCGCCACAGGCCTATGGCGCCCGCCATGGTCCCTACAGGGGATGAGAAAGTGGGGATCGTGGGTCCTGGAGGTTGAGGAGTGGTCTTGAGACGTGGCCACGTCATGGCTAACCCCATGGCGCCCGCCACAGTGGGTGCCGTAAGTGCAAAACGCTGAATTTCTAGGTTTTCGTCCGTTTTCACTCCTTTTTCGCTCCTTTTCCCGATTCCAGCTCCGATTATTATAAAAACCTGAAAACATAAGAAAACAAAGCAATAACAAAGCAAAACAACAATAAAAGCTAAGAATGCATGTGAAATCGGAGTCAGAAATACGGTGAATTTTAGTGTGATCAAATTCTCCCACACTTAAACCTTTGCTTGTCCTCAAGCAAACATTAAAGCTTAAGAAAAATATGGTGTCAACACGTGTCTTTGGGCTAAAGGGCTTCTAAGTTCAAGTCAGGATGCAGTGACAGATACTAACTAAGTGAACCAAGGGTACCATAGTAACACAAACACAAACTTCAATCCTATATTAACCACTCCATATCATCCCACGATACCTAGGCCTATCTTCTCATCTTTTTGTGTCCTTTTCATTCAGGCGCAATCACATTAAGCCCGTTATCCGTACATGCTTCATAGTAGAGTGACCGGTTAGTGATTCTGATCCATAACATAAGGTTTCTGGCACATAAGCATGTGTAAACCTGTTTTTATTTGACCTAATTGTAAGTTGCGGGGGATCGGATCGTAATCCGCCCTACCAAGTTCAGTGCCAGATACCTCTGAACCAACTAACAATAGGTGACTTGCAATTTTTTTTCTTTTTGTGGCAAAACTTTTTTCTTCTCTTTTTTCGGTTTAAATGACTTTGTGAGGGTCACCTATACCAGAGTTTGCCTTTTTTCTTTTTTTTTTCTTTTATTAGCACTGGATCATTCACTTATGTTCATCGGCCCCCTACGTAGAGCATGCTTAGGCCGGAGCTGACTGCTAAGATAAACTACTTAGGACAATTTTTAAATGATAGTAAAGGCCAAGGAGGTGGGGTTTAGGAGTGATTCCTATATTCAAGAGGTCTATGGTGCTAAAATGGTTCTGATGTTTCAAAAAGTTGACCTAGGTCACCACATCCTAATCTAAACCTGTCTCAAAGCCCAAAAAACATGTGAAACAACATCATTTTCTTTTTTAAAATTTTTCTGGTAAGGCTAAGGAAATGGGAAAAAATGAAGATGAACTAAAAAGACACTATACTGGTGACTCGTCAGACTCATGCATTATCTAAGAAAAATAAATTACTGAAAAGGGAAATAACTGAAAGGAAATAATTAACTAAAAAGGGAAATGACAGAAAGCAATAAAATCCCCTCCCACACTTAAATCGAACATTGTCCCCAATGTTTCGAAATAAGATAAGGGGGGTAACCTGAAAAAAAAGACTACTGAGGAGGGGCACTGGTGCCTTCGCCGTCCTGATGTGATGGTCTGGAACGACGGGATCTACTACGATGCTGGTCCCTCCGATCGAGTCGTGCTGATAAAGCAGCCTGAGCACTTCGGACCTCTCGAAGGTTACCTAAGATGGAACCCTGAGTGGCCTCTACAAGCTGGTAGTGTCGGCTGTTGAACTCTCTCTGACGGTTCTGCTCTAATGAGATATCGTTCAAGGTACGGCAAACGTTGCTATAAGCACGATCCGAAACCAATCGCGATTGTTGCATGAAGCTCATGTTGTCCGTCAGCTGTTGTGAAATAGTAGAGAGAAGGCCATCACGCCTTTCTTCTCTAGCTGTCATATCACGCCACATCTCCTCGGTGACAAAGAATCCAGGAGCAGTACCTGCAACAGGGTTAGAGGAAGATGGTGCAGTGTGTGACTGTGAAGGACGATGGGGGGACATGTGAGGGATGGGAGACTGCTCTCTCCGATCATACTCTTCATCAGTGTCATGTGCCTCCCCATCGGGAATATTAGGAGGAAGTGGACCCAAAACACGTGGAGCATTAAGATCATAGGTCCAGTTCCTTTCATCACGTACATCAGTACGTCTACTGCATGGTAAAGCAACAGATGGGATAGCTACCCCATGAACCATCAACTCATAACCACCTTCTCTCCTCGTTCGGCACAATTTCATGTCTTTCAGAAATTTTAAATTAATTGTGCGAGGAGGTAGTGGTTCAAGTGTAGCTATCTCATCGTTCAGGCCAAGAGCCCGAGCAATAGACGTAACAAGCCCTCCAAAAACAATCGGTCCTGTTTTGTTAGTAAATAAAGTCATATGAGCAAGCATAAACGGGACCGGATTGATGTGGGTTCTAGTGAGGCATCCTTGCAAAAATAGGAGTTCACGAGCATTTACCTTGTTTGGACTTTCCCGGCCAAAAATAGTACATGCCAAAAGAAGTCTAAAAACTCTTATGGCCGGGTTGTGAATGGTCGACGCAAGTATCCCTTCAAAAGAATTAATTGAAGTACTTGAAAGCCTTTGCCAGAAGGTAAATACCTCGGCCGACCATTCCGCATCCAAAGGTGCCTCACAAATTGCACCTTCCCTATGAGGGATTCCTAACAAACCTGCTAGATCGTCGGTACTGAATTCATACTCAATTCCGAACAGTCTAAAAATAACAGTACCGACAGTGCTAGCAGTGTTAGGACTAACAGTGTATATCAAAGAACTCAAAAACTCAGTTGTCAGTCTCTCATAGGTAGGTTCCTGATTAATGAAAATACTATGCAAGCCTAGAAATTCTAATAAATTAAAAACACTATGATAAATACCCAAAGCATACAGACAGTTATCGTCGACGTACCTAGTCGAGAGAATTTCTCGACTTTGAAGCCTCTGAATAATTTTCCGTTGCCTATCGCCCGGTCTTCCATCACGAAGAAGAAATCCGTTGAACTCCATTGTTGGTTGCTCCTTAGGTAGTGAAAATGGTAGAAAAGTGGTTTATGAGGGGAATGATAAAGTTTTGATTTTTTTGGTTTTTGATGGATGAAAATGGAAATGGATGTTGGATATGTTTTATGGATGGAGGGTATTTTGGAAATGAGGGAGCTTTAATGGGGTTCAAGGAGGTTTTGGAAGGTTGTAAAAATGGGTTTTTGGTGAAGAAAGGGATGAAAATGGTGGAAAATGGAGGTCTGCCCCGTACTTGTTGTTGGGACGGTGTGGCGCCCGCCACAGGGCCTATGGCGCCCGCCACAAGGCCAATTCCTGGGCCTTGTGGTTTTTGGATCCTCCTTTGGGCCTTCCTTGCACCTTTGTCTTCCGGGGGGTCTGAATAGCGTTTTCTTCTTCTTTTCAAGGCATGAGGCTTGCATATTGTTTTGTAAAGACAAAAATGAAAATATTTTTGTCTTATATTTTTTTTCTTTGCACGACAAAAATAAAATAATTAAAAATCAAAAAAGAAAAAGAAAAATTAACATTAGTGCATAATATGTATATATATAAGAAATTCAAAGTGCATGAAAATATAAAAGCTGCAATAAAGTAAAATATGTCTGGAAATGCAATAAATAAAAGGAAATTAAATACTAGGGTAGTGCTGTCAGTGTAGAATGAGTCATGTGGTAGGTTTCTTTTCCTGGCTTGATCCACGAATCTCAGCTATCTCCCTCCGAAGCTCTTCAATCGCCTGATATAGAGCATCGGCCTCTGAGGCATGAGTGAGATCAGAAACCTGCATCTGTAACTCTAAGTCTGCCACTTCCTGCTTGAGCAGGGCAGTCTCCTTACGGAGCTCATAAATCTGTGTTTGTAGGTCAGGTGGCTGCAGAGACATATTGTTAGACATAACAATGATTCGGGGAGTAAGAGGTGTAGGAGTGTACTCAGCGGCGGGAGGCGATTTCGGCTCTTCGACAGTCTCTCTGTAACCCTCTAGAGCATAACTCCAATTTTCAGGATCATGGACACTGGTCATCAGCTGATCTGGTAATGTAAAGTAGTGTATCGCTTCGCCGTCGATCAGCAATCTAAACGTGTTGGGCTCAAAAGAAGCCCTCCTCATCAGTCCTCTATCAAGACAAAAATCAATATCCAGGGTGGTGTAGCAGCAGAAGGTCCTGAGGTGCAATAACTTGCGAGCCAAACCCAATGCAGTAGCTATCTGTGTAACAATCCCACCGATATGGATGATTCCTACGGATGATCTGGCAACACTAGCCAAGCCCTTCAACAGAAAGTTGCCACAAGCAACAGGGCGAGACTGAGTCGCACAAAACAGTAGGAAAATCTCCTCTTCACTTAGCAAGGTCTCTGTATCTGGCAAACCTAGGAAAGAATGTGCTAGAATCATCTGGAAGTACCTCAATGCAGGGTTGTGGATTACCTGAGAAAACTGGATAGAAGGATCTTGGCTTCCTCCACCTGATATTTTAGTCCAAAAAAACTTTTCCACTTCTCTGCTCATAAAATACCCCATCGGAGTCTCTGGAATAGCATCAGGAGTAGTCTGGAAACCTAGCAAATCACCAAACTCTCTGTGAGAGAATGAGTAGTCAATCCCGAACAACCTGAAAACAGCGAGTCCATCGGGTCCAGCCCAAGGGTCATGATGAAACGAGCTGAGGAACTCAAGAGTCAAGTTCCTATAAGTGTTGTTCCTGTAGTCAAACTGGCCCCAGTGGAGTTGATGGCATAAAAATCTGACGCTTGGCTCTATCCCCAAGGCATCCATGCAGTCATGGTCAGGGTACCTGGTAGGAGCCATAGGGCGTCTCATGTGGACATGGTAACGCTCTCTCTGTGCATCGTCTCTAAAGGCCACGTGCATGTCATCAGGGTTCTGCATTCTGTACAAGGTTAGCAAACAAGTCCTGAAAGCACATAAAACATTCAATCGTTAGTCCTGACATAATAATAATATAAACAAATTGAAATAAAGTAAAAATAAATAAAAAGTACATAAATAAGAAAAACCACGGGTTGCCTCCCATGCAGCGCTTGTTTAACGTCATTAGCTCGACGACCGATATTTAAACATCATTAGAAGGATATGGTGGATCACTCAGAGTATGGCAGGTGTATGTTGTTGGAATGTCACCTCCTTCGTAGGGCTTCAACCTCTGTCCATTGACGATGAACGGTTTACATGTCTGGTTCTTGATTTCAATAGCACCGGATCTTAGGATCTTAGATACTTCGAAAGGGCCAGTCCATCTCGAACGAAGTTTACCTGGAAAAAGTCGTAACCTAGAATCGAACAGGAGAACAGGATCTCCTATTTTGAAGTCTCTTCTTATGATTCTTTTGTCATGCCAAGCTTTTGTTCTTTCTTTGTATATGATGGCATTTTCATAGGCAGATTGTCTGAGCTCTTCTAATTTGTGGATATCAAGGATACGTTTTTCACCAGCAGTCAAGTAATCCAAATTCAAAGTTTTGATGGCCCAATAGGCCTTATGCTCCAACTCAAATGGTAAGTGACATGATTTTCCATAGACCAGTTGATAAGGGGTTGTTCCTATAGGAGTTTTGAAAGCGGTTCTATAGGCCCATAATGCTTCTTGAAGTTTCTGTGACCAATCTTTTCTAGATATAGAGACAGTCTTCTCGAGGATTTGTTTTATCTCCCTATTAGATACTTCCACTTGTCCATTGGTCTGTGGGTGGTATGGTGTTGCTACTCTATGCTTAACTCCATACTTACTTAAAAGTTTATCAAATATTCTCGATATGAAGTGTGATCCTCCATCACTTATGACTAAACGGGGGGTTCCAAACCTGGGAAATATATAATTTTTGAATAATTTGATGACTACTCTGGTGTCGTTTGTGGGTGCGGCGATAGCTTCAATCCATTTAGACACGTAGTCAACTGCTACTAAGATGTACTGATTTCCAAAAGATGGTGGGAACGGTCCCATAAAGTCTATACCCCATACGTCGAAGAGTTCTACTTCTTGGATATTTCTTAACGGCATTTCATTACGTCTTGAAATATTTCCTGTGCGTTGGCATCTATCACACTTGACAATGAAAGCATGGACATTACGCCACATAGTAGGCCAGAATAGGCCAGCTTGAAGAATCTTGGCGTAGGTCTTAGATGTGCTTGCATGTCCACCATAGGGTGCAGAGTGACAATGCTCAATTATATTATTTACCTCTTCTTCTGGAACACAACGGCGGAAAATGCCATCTTTACCTCTCTTGAAAAGAAACGGTTCGTCCCAATAGAAGTTTCTCACATCACTATAGAACTTCTTCTTCCGGTGGTAGTTTAGATCAGGGGGTATGATGTCAGCGGCTAGATAATTAACAAAGTCTGCATACCAAGGTACATTGCTTATAGCTAAGGATTTATGAAAATACTCATGAGGGTCTGGGTTATCTTCTTCAATAGTTTCTAGTTGGGCTATCAGTCTATCATAGGCAAAATCGTCATTTATGGGAACTGGATCAGGTTTCAGGTATTCTAGCCTAGATAGGTGATCAGCTACCACATTATCAGTGCCTTTCTTATCACGGATATCCAAATCAAACTCTTGCAGTAATAGAATCCATCGAAGTAACCTAGGCTTGGCATCCTTTTTGCTTAGTAAGTAACGAATGGCAGCATGGTCGGTGTAAACTATAATCTTGGCTCCTACTAGATAAGATCTAAATTTGTCTATTGCAAAAACTACAGCTAGGAGCTCCTTTTCGGTTGTTGCGTAGTTGAGTTGTGCAGCGTCTAGGGTTCTACTGGCATAATAAATTACGTGTAACTTCTTATCTTTTCTTTGACCTAGAACGGCTCCAACAGCATAATCACTGGCGTCACACATTATCTCAAACGGTTCTGACCAATCAGGGGGTTTCATTATAGGTGCTGAAATCAGAGCTTGCTTCAGAAGATTAAATGCTTCAGTACATTTTTCATCGAAGATAAATTCAGCATCTTTCATCAAAAGACCAGTTAAGGGCTTTGTTATTTTGGAGAAATCCTTGATGAAACGTCGGTAAAATCCGGCATGTCCAAGAAAACTTCTTATCTCCCTGATAGTCTTCGGCGGTTTTAGATTCTCTATGACTTCTATTTTTGCTTTATCTACCTCTATACCTTTTTCGGAAACTATATGTCCTAAAACAATCCCTTCGGTGACCATGAAATGACATTTCTCCCAATTTAGCACAAGGTTTACCTCCACACATCTCTCCAGGATTTTCTCAAGGTTGACAAGACAATTTTTGAAATCTGATCCACAAACTGAGAAATCGTCCATAAATACTTCCATAATTCCATCTAAATAATCAGCAAAGATAGACATCATGCAGCGTTGGAAAGTTGCAGGAGCATTACAAAGTCCAAAAGGCATTCTTCTATAGGCAAAGGTTCCAACTGGGCACGTAAAGGTAGTTTTTTCTTGATCTTCGGGGTGAATAGGTATTTGGAAGAATCCTGAATATCCATCTAAGTAACAAAAGTAAGAGTGTCTGGCTAGGCGCTCCAACATTTGGTCTATGAATGGTAATGGGAAATGGTCCTTCCTAGTTGCTTTATTTAATTTTCTATAATCTATGCACATACGCCAACCTCCATCGGTTCTTTTTGCTACAGGTTCGCCCTTCTCGTTTTGCACGACTGTGATGCCTCCCTTTTTAGGTACTACATGCACAGGACTCACCCATTTACTGTCCGAGATCTGATATATTATACCTGCCTCTAGTAACTTAAGAACTTCAGTCTTAACTACTGTACTCATTATAGGATTTATTCTACGTTGGTGTTCTCTGGAAGGTTTTGAATCTTCTTCAAGCAAAATCCGATGCATGCATACGGATGGGCTTATTCCTTTTAGATCAGAGATCTTATATCCTAAGGCTGAGGGGTACCTACGTAAAACTTCTAATAATTGATTGGTTTCTCTTTGGTTTAAGGTAGCACTGACTATAACTGGACGGTTCATATCTTCATCAAGAAATTCATATCTCAGGTTTTTAGGCAGTTCCCTAAGTTTTATGGTCGGTTTCATAGGGCAAGGCATAGGATCTGGGGTAAGAGATAAACATTCGTGAAGGTTATCATCAATGTAGGGTGTTTTATAATTGTCATCTTCCAAAATAAGGGTTGATGGCAATTTTATAGATTCATTTTCTTCTTCTTGTTCTAATTCCCTAATGCATTCTTCGATGATATCTAAGGCATAACAAGAATCTCCTATCACAGGTGCCATAAGAAATTTTGACAATATAAATTCTATCTTCTCATCACCTACCTCAAAAGTTAGTTTCCCTTTTTTAACATCTATTACGGCTCCAGCAGTCGATAAGAATGGTCTACCTAGGAGTATTGGTATGTCGTCATCTTCTTTAATGTCCATGACAACAAAATCAGTAGGTATAAACAACTGACCTATCCTAACAGGGACGTCTTCAAGTATGCCTATAGGGTATTTAACGGATCTATCGGCTAATTGAAGTGACATCTTAGTAGGTTGTAATTCTCCTAAGTTTAATCTCTCACAAACTGCTAAAGGCATTAAGCTTACACTAGCTCCTAAGTCTAGAAAAGCTTTTTCGATGACATGATTCCCCAAAATACAAGGAATGGAAAAATTTCCGGGATCTTTATCTTTCTTTGCTAACCTACCTTCGGAAATAGAATTACATTCCACGGGTTTCGGATCTTCAAGTCTACGTTTATTCGTAAGTATGTCTTTGAGAAACTTAGCGTAAGAAGGTATTTGGGTGATGGCTTCTGTAAAGGGGATTTCTACGTGAAGTTTTTCTATAACCTTAACGAATTTTTGATATTGATTATCGATTTGGGTTTTCTTTAATCTTTGAGGGTAAGGTATTGGTGGTTTGTATGGCGGTGGTGGTACATAGGTTTTATTTTTAGGTTCTTCTCCTTTTTCTTGACTTTCCGGGGTTTCAGGCTTCTCTGGTTCCTTTTCCTCACTCCTCTCAGAAGTTTCGGGCTCACTTAATCTAGGGTTTAAAGGTTCCTTATAAGCGGTTCCACTTCGTAGAGTAATGGCATTAGCTTGCCCTTTCGGGTTTCGTTGAGGTTGTCCAGGGAACTGTCCTCCAGGTGTAGTCTGTGGGGCTTGGTTTAACGCTACCTGAGAGATCTGGGTTTCAAGCATCTTATTATGAGTAATGATTTGATCAACCTTGGTTCCTAACTTGGTAATTAGTTCGTTAACATGGACGTTTTGGTTCATGAACTCTTTGTTTTGTTGTTTTTGAGCAACGATAAAGTCTTTTACAACTTCCTCAAAGCTCGGGTTTGGTGGTACAGGTTGCATAGGTTGATTTGTTCTAGGGGCTTGGTAACCTTGTTGTCTCGGAGGTGCGGTATTTTGAATAGGGTTATTATTTTTGTAGGAGAAGTTTGGGTGATTCCTCCATCCAAGGTTATATGTGTTTGAAAATGGGTTCCCTTGGGTATAGTTTACTTGCTCAGTGTTGGTTTCATTCAACAGATTGCATTCGGCAGATTGGTGTCCTTGCGTTCCACATATCTCACAATTCGGCGAAACTGCGGCTACAGTATTCGGAGTTGTACACATATGTTCGACTCTAAGGGCCAACGCGTCCATTTTAGCCTGCATCATGTCTATAGAGCTTAGCTCATGTATTCCTCCTTGGGCTTCCTTCTTTTCCACTGTCGCTCGTTCTACTCCCCATGATTGATGGTTTTGGGCCATGTCCTCGATAAGGGCACTAGCTTCAGGGTAAGGTTTGTTCATCAGTGCGCCACCAGCGGCAGCGTCGATGGTCATTTTAGTGTTATAAAGAAGTCCATTATAGAAGGTTTGGATAATTAGCCGATTCTCTAAGCCATGGTGTGGGCATGCTCTTAATAGTTCTTTATATCTCTCCCAGGCTTCGAACAACGACTCTCCTTGGTGTTGGGTAAATCTAGTTATTAGGTTTCGAAGAAGAGCGGTCTTGCTCGGGGGAAAATATCTAGCAAGGAAAACTTTCCTAAGGTCATCCCAAGTTGTTATTGAATTGGGTGGAAGGGAATCTAACCATGATAGAGCTTTATCCCTGAGGGAAAAGGGAAATAATCTTAAGCGTATCGCCTCAGGAGAAGCTCCATTGGTTTTAAAGGTGTCTGCTAACTGAAGAAAGTTTTTTAAATGTTGGTTCGGGTTATCAGTAGCGAGACCTGCGAATTGTCTCTGTTGCACTAATTGCAGCAGGGATGGTTTAAGTTCAAAATTATTGGCTGGGATAGCGGGGTTTACTATACTGGAACTAGGTTCCTCGTTTGATGGTTGGGCGAAGTCCTTAAGAGGTCTTCGGTTTTGTTCTTCGGCCATAGCTATCCTATTCCTATGGAAAAATAAACGTGCGCGAGCGTAACGTTCAGGTTCAGCTAGAGGGTCTACTAAACTTCCGGCACTGCGAGTCTTTCGCATTGACCGGTGGGTAACAACCTTAGTCTAAACGGTATAACTACAGGGTAATGAAATTTGACGATATTGGTCCCCGGCAACGGCGCCAAAAACTTGATGTGTGTTTTTCGCAAGTGTACGAACACGTCAGAGTAATATAAAAGATTGTCGAATCCACAGAGACCAAGTGTCAATCTATCGTACCTGTTGTTATGGTGTGTATCTAAGGCAACTAAATATAAGGGTTTTAATAAGGGTGCAATGGTAAATAAAATAATAATTTTAAATATTAAATAAAAGACAGGCTCGAATGTAATTCACGTAATCAATGATAATCCAGTACTTGTTAATGGAACTACTTATGGGCAGTGTTTTCTTCTTTGAAAAGAACTAATTTAACAGGAACTGTCGCTTTCGCGTATTCAGAACCGAGTTGTACTCTCTAATCAACCCCTCCTATTGTCACGGATAAAAAGGTGCGTACTGTGTTAGAGTAGTAAACCTATTTTTAAGAAATATAGTATCTTAACTAAGTTGAAAAGTATTTTAACTTGGACTTCTTAGCAAAAAGAGGTTCTTACGAACCAGAGTTTAAACTTCCTAACGCGTCCGAAAATCGTTTTAAAATCTCTTTTCTTTTTAATCTAAAAACTCCTAATGAACTAGACAAAGCGCTTTTGGCTGTTTTTGAAATAGTTAAAAACAATTACTTGAATTGAAAGATAAAATAGCCCTTAGGTGTTTCCACGAACAATTATACTGATTACTGGTTTAATTACGATCCTTACATTCTAACCTTTATGGAATTAGTTAGACATGATAAGGTAAAGATTCTTTTTATAGTTTTTTCATAAAAGTAATTTAAAGCGAGTGCGGAAAGTAAATGAATTTAAAGCGAGTGCGGATAATAAACAAAGTAAAGTGCGAGTGCGGGAAATAAACAAAGTAAATGTGCGAGTGCGGGAAATAAACAAAGTAAATGTGCGAGTGCGGGAAATAAACAAAGTAAAGTGCGAGTGCGGATAATAAATAAAGTAAAGCAGTGCGAGAAATAAATAAAAGTAAAGTACGAACTTGAATTAAAATGGCGGCAGGATTAACTTCCTCCAGAGTGCTCCAAAACTCGATCACACAGACAGATTACAGACTCGATCACTCGATTGCAGAGGCACCCCGATGTGGAATGGCAACTGCTTTATAACTGATATATGCCTAGAGAAATCTAATTCTGGATGAAGAAAAACGAAAATCTAAGGTCCTATTTATAGGAAAACTGAAAGCATGAAATGACTGGGATGCCCCTCCACTAAAAAGTGGAGGTTACTGGAATTGGCCTTGTGGCGCCCGCCACAGGCCTATGGCGCCCGCCATGGTCCCTACAGGGGATGAGAAAGTGGGGATCGTGGGTCCTGGAGGTTGAGGAGTGGTCTTGAGACGTGGCCACGTCATGGCTAACCCCATGGCGCCCGCCACAGTGGGTGCCGTAAGTGCAAAACGCTGAATTTCTAGGTTTTCGTCCGTTTTCACTCCTTTTTCGCTCCTTTTCCCGATTCCAGCTCCGATTATTATAAAAACCTGAAAACATAAGAAAACAAAGCAATAACAAAGCAAAACAACAATAAAAGCTAAGAATGCATGTGAAATCGGAGTCAGAAATACGGTGAATTTTAGTGTGATCAGTATTGTGGCTAATATCACATCATGCAACAATTTAAGTTTCTATGATGATGATTTGCCTGAAGAAGGAAGGAATCATAACTTGGCTTTGCATATTTTAGTGAACTGTCAGGAAGATGCTATGTCCAAGGTGCTAGTTGATACTGGATCTTCTCTGAACGTAATGCCGAAATCGACTTTGTCAAAGCTTGCGTATCAAGGTGCTCCTATGAGGCATAGTGGGATTATTGTGAAAGCGTTTGATGGGTCGAAGAAGACAGTGATTGGTGAAGTGGATCTTCCTATTCTTATTGGACCGTTTATATTCAAAATTACTTTTCAAGTAATGGATATACACTACAAGAAAATTGGCAGATTGCAACCGTTATTTTGGAAGGTTACGACGGTTAAAACCGTCGTAATTTGTAATTCACGACGGTTGCAAAACTGTCGTAGAAACGTGCGTCGCGAGGCCGTATCGCGTCGGTTATCAAAACCGTCACACCAACCGTTGTTATCTCTCACGACGGATAGGGAACTGACGTAATATTCATATTACGACGGTTAAAACCGTCGTAACTTTCCATTTGTTTTTAGTTTTTATTATTGATTACGACTGTTAAAACCGTCGTAACTTTCCATTTGTTTTTAGTTTTTATTATTGATTACGACGGTTCCAACCGTCGCAACTTTTGGTTCCATATGTACATTTGCAGGTAAATCTGTAGGAGATTTCCTTTCCCAGATAAACCTGCAAGTAATTTATTTTTTAAATTAAAAAAATTTTGTTTGTAGATATATGAACAGGGGCAGAAAACCACATATTGTCAATGTGCCATTGTTATTAAACCTGAAATTCCTCTCAGAAATGCTGAAAAGGATTGAAAAAATGTATATAATCTATTGCTCCTGAAAATTTGGACAATATTATATGCTTACATCACAATTTTTTAAACCAGAGCCTAACATAATCAGTGAGTAAAACCTCTTTCTTTATGAGGCTATAGTGAAAATTTGGGGGGAAATTAGTAACATTAAGTATTATCAAAGAACAAACCACTACATTAAAAATTTTGGACCTAAATTGATTATTTTAGGCAGCTACAACCAGAGGCAAGAATTTGAGGCATTGAAGACATTGATGTCTGAAAGTGTCCTGTTGGTGTTGGTTTCCTTATGAAAACTGGAAATGAAGGTGAAACACTTGTTGGTGATGACATACTCTGTGCATGTAGTACATAAGGATTTATTAGGGGGCCAACGTGACCAAAAGGAGTTGTTTGAGTCCATTGTGAATGTTGTAAGATTTGTGTCGGTGGTGGTGCTTGCATAGAGAACTGCTGATTTGGAATAATCTGATGGAATCCAGCAATATGTGTAGGTTGAGCACCAAAAGCTGAAATCATATTTGAATGGCTCATTGTCTGTGATGGAAAATGGGGATTTCTAGCAAGGTGTGGTGGATTTGGAGGGACTACACTACTAGAAGAAGCAAATGAACGAGTATGTGATGGAGTAGCTGAAAACCATGAACCAGAATATGTTAGAAAGAGTTTGCTTAAATCAACTAATCAGAACTTACACAAGCTAATCAGGATAAAAACTAACCTTCTTTCAAATCCGTGAGGTGTTTTAGCGCATCAAGGTATCCTGAATTTGAATAATCCCACCTAAATTCATTATAGAAATCGTGCTTCTCATTTTGGCCTAGCTTAGTCACCGAATACATGTCCATCAGCTAACAACCTCGGCTGTTTCTGTCAACATTAAGTTCTCATCAGTATTACCATCAGTGTTGCCTTCAAGGTTTCTTATTGCAGTCTTCGAATTTCATCAATCCTCTCTTTTTCTTTGTTATACTTCATCTTCAAAGGTTGAAGCTTGTCTCTTTAAAGCATGAACAAAATCATCGGCTTAATTTAACAATCAAATTAGATTTGAATTAAGACAAGCATAATCCAAAATGAATGAACAACAATCTTTAAAATTGTAAATCTTTTCTTGATAATTCCAACTATACATGACTATATGATTAATGATAAAGATTACCTTAACATAGTTTGGATGTCCAGGGCAATCAACATGAGCATAATGCATCTTTGCTATCTCATATTCAACATGAGCCTGCAAAATCAACAAGATAAGACCAAGAGTAAGTTTTACAAAATTCAACACTTGAAACTTTGATAAGATGCCTGATTTGAGTATGGACTTAAATGTCTTACAGTAGCAATAGTAATTCCTCGTTTCTTCTCCTCAGGAGCTTTGTCCATTTCATCAAAAGCAATGGCCTTGGCTTTACCTTCATCAACTAGTACTTACCACAAAATAAATCAATTCATTTGTACAATAAGTTTGTCAAGTACAAAACATAAAAGAGAAAACAAGAGACATAAAAGAGTTTTATTAACTATTCTATATAATCTTCCGGACCTATAATCTAGAACCAAATGAAATCACGAGAATCGATGAGTAAAAGCGTAGTGATTAACAAAGTCAAATAATATAAATGCACAATATTACCAATTCTTTGATATGAGAAACAAAGTTTTTCTAAACCTAGAAACCAATTCAGATTGAGTGTAAAACAAAATCTAAAGCATCAAAGGAATAAAAAAGGGAAAATATACAGGAAAACTTTATAACAAAAATTATTTTAAGAAAAGTGATTCTAAACTTGAGAAAATTATGCTTGATTCAATGACAGGATTCCATTTTGTCTATTATGAAACAGCATGAACCTTTTCATACCACCAAGACACATATAATCATCTCTGCGGATCAAAACAGTTTGTAAATTCTAAAACAATTTCTCATAACAAATGAATAAAATGATCACTCCCAATCAACTGTGTTTCTATATTTTAGTTCCCCAATAGAATAATAGAAATATATGAAAATGACGCTGAAATTTGTTAGCTTTCACATCATTTTCGACAGTTTTTCTCACCTAGTGCATGTAGCTAGTTGTAACTATGCAGTAACTACCTTCTCAGCTGGTATATTAACATGCATCTCTTCGTAACTGCATTGGATATCAGTACCTGCTTTAATTTCACACTGAAAATAGAACATAGAAAGAAAACGCAAACAATTGCAGTTATTTCCTGACAAAATCAAGTCAAAGTATTCCAAAGTGGGCGATGCAGAATAAAAGCCATGTAATATTATTAAGGAACTTACTTTCTCTCCTGTTACTGCTTTGGTTCCACGAATTTTTATCTTGGTACCAGTTTCCTGATAAACGCGTATATTAAATATCAATTCATTAAAAATTAGAATTTCACTCAGTGATATCAATCAAAAGATAGATATTGCTTGACTGCAGATTATTCGATGAAGATTAAATACTAACAAAATGGTTTTACCTTCTCTAGTCGCTTTTGATTATCACCATCGGGCCCATATATTAGACCAATACATTTGTACCCAGGATATTCTTGGACCTGTAAATACGGTACTGCATATAAGAGTTTTCATTGTAGAAGTTCAGGTTTAGATAGATATTTGATTTTTCGAAAACTATAACAAATCATTCTTAAAAACTATACATATACAACAAAAGGAAGCCAAAGTTTAGCATGAAGTTATTAAAAGCAAAAGAGGTCAAGTCATTTTGCATTCTTACTCTGCAAAAAAATCAGTATACTACTTGTATATTATAATTGTAATCTAGGCTGGGTTTTAGTGTGATTCAATTGTGAAGCTCAATCAATTGATACATATACTACAACTACAACTTAGTGTTCCAAGTTTCTTTCAATATGAGGACCTCCAACAACATACTCCTTCACGAAAGCAACCAAGGAAAATGGATGGGAAGAACACTTCTAGAAAAGAAGTTCTGGAAATGAGCTACATGTTTTTGGGAAGTTAATTAACACTCATACACATGTTAAGGTCAAATACAATTTTCAATTTGAACTCGTGAAGAAATAATAGAAGGCCTCACCGCCTAAAATTGTATTGATGTTAATCTCCTAACAACTGCCACATCATCTCACAAAAGAAATACTATGAGGCCTATAAAACCTCAACCATACTCTAAATAATGGGAGATGGATTTAACAAGTCCTAGATACTATAAGGCCTACAAAACCTCAGCCGTACTCACCAATAACTGGAAAGAAATTGTACAAAACATACTAGATGAACAAAAACTGAAGTTGGACTCTAAATTAAGAAAATAAAAGTGCATCATTTACTTTTCAAAACTAAACACCAAGACACATTAAATTGAGTCTACTACTGTATCCCCATCAGATATCTGCTGCAAATGTTGTCATGCTCACCCTTCTAATTTTTATTTTTATTTTTTTAAAATAATTTATAAAAAACAAAATTCATAAGATAGAGTCTGCTACTGTATCCCCATCATTATTTCAGTGGACTAGATCAATCTAAGAGATGGAAATAATGACCTGCCATAGACAGCCGACTATAGTAGTTCATAATATAAGAAAGTACTACCTTGATTACTCATATAAGCTTTTTCTAGCCAGAATTGAGCTCAAAGAAGGCCAAAGTATGATATTATTAATTGAGCTCAAAGAAGGCCAGTGTATGATATTATTAATTGCAACGGTATCCTTGTCAGAAGAGTTGAATAAACTTTAAAACAATGATGGGCGGGATTAATATGTTTATGAAAAATAACATCATTAAAACATTGAAAGAGAGGCACAATACAATAACATCATTAAAACCTCGAAAAAACAATGGCTGCAAAAGTACAATATAAAAAAGTGAGAAAGTGCATATAAGAAAAATAACCTCGGTGATGGGAGTGTCGAGAACCCTTTGAGGACCATACTTTTCTAGCAGTCCCTTGGTAATCTAAAACAAAAGAACAAATAAAAATGATGGATTAAATCAATTCAAAACTAAACAAACCCACATCCAGCAAAAAAACTATTCAAGAAAAACACGAAACTAACCTTATAAGCACCTTGATGTTCTCCAACCTGTAATGAAATACACCCAGAAACACATAAGAATAAATTTGAGTTCAGATTCTATACACACTCTTAGTAAACAATATTTCAACTTAGAATAAATTTGAATTCAGATTCTATACACACTATTAGTAACCTAATACCAAATTGACCTAAGAAATATTGAATCAAGAAATCAATTTTAACTTGAACAATTCTAAACCTTTTTTCAAACTCCCCTGGAAATTGATTTGATGGTAAATCGGCACAGCTAAGTTGACTCGGAGGTTCGCAATCTGAGTCCTGGTGACGGCAAACGAAACTCTCTTGTGGTTTGCGACATCATATGAAATTTGTAGATGATACCAAAACAATAACATTAGATACAAATCAAAAGTAAAATTGATATTAAGAACAATTTAGGATTTGGGAAGCTTATTTGTATCAAGCTGAGATAGAGATGAGGGAGACCAAAACCCTAAAATTAGAAATTGGAAGCTGAGAGATACGTGAGTTGAGAGATGTCCAGAAAACTAAAATCAAGAACAACTATTTTTCCTCTTCCTTCAATTAAGTGTAACACTGTAGCACGAATACAATATTTGAGGAGGACAGTTGATCAACAGTCGTAACCTCTTCCTCTAATTTCTCCAATTATTAATAAATCTTAATAGTTTTTGTGAATTATTAAATTTACAATAATAATTTTAATAATTTATAATTAATTCTAAAATAAATTTAATTTATTTGATATTTATTTAAAATAATGAAATTTAAAAAAAAAATATTAAATAAAATTTTGAGAAAAATACTCAAAACATTTTAACATTTAAATCTTATTTATATATATATATATATATATATATATATATATATATATATATATATATATATATATATATATATATATATATATATATATATATATAAAATATTGTATTTATTAAAACAATTATATAAAAAAACATTTATAATATAGTAAAATTAATTTATTTTTGAATTGAGGAGTCGATAAGGACTTTTTTATGAATTGGGAGGGATAAATTTTTACTTTTCATTTAGCGATCATTCAAAAAAAAAATTTATAAAATATAATAAGGACGGTTTTTTGATAACTGTCGTGACAACCGTCGTAGTCCAGTCTCTAACTGTCGTGACAACCGTCACAGTCCAGGAATAAGGGTGGTTTTGTGATAATTGTCGCAAAATATCTGCGACAGTTGACCCTAACTGTCGTGGCAACTGTCGCAATCCAGGAATAAGGACGGTTTTGTGATCACTGTCACAACTCAAGTGTCGTAAATCTCCTTTTTTCTTGTAGTGTCTCCTCGGAAGACCCTGGATTCATGAGGCAGGAGTTGTGACATCCACTCTTCATCAGAAGTTGAAGTTTGTGAGAGAGGGGAAATTGGTGACCATTGGAGGTGAAAGGGCGATGCTTGTGAGCAATTTGTCTTCTTTCTCCTATATTGATGCTGAAGAAGAGGTGGGAACTTCGTTTCAAGCTCTTTCTGTTGTGGATAATGTTGCTAAGAAGAATGCCATGCCTATGTCTTCTTTCAAGGATGCTCTGCGCATGCTTGAAACTGGTCAGTCTGATGGTTGGGGACGAGTTATTGATGTTGTTGACAACAAGGAAGGTTTTGGTATCGGCTTTGCACCAGGTGCGGTTCTCAATGACCCAAAGACTATTCAGGAAGGTTTCCGAAGTGCTGGATTTATCAACGATCATTCCGCTGCTGCCATCATTGAAGATGATGAAGATGAAGAAATGCCTGACTTTGTTACGCATGGAAAGATTTGCCAGAACTGGATTGCGGTTGATGTTCCTTTTATTGTTCATGCTTCAAAGTAATTTGTTTTATTTTCTTTCAAAAATCCTTTCACTCTGCCCAAGGTGAAAGTGATGGTTGTCGGGCTTTGTTTCAAATTTTATCATCATCAATAAAATGCTATTTTGATTTCCATATGTGTTTTTCCTTTTTGCTTTATTCTGAAAAATGGTAACATAAAAAACCCAAAATAATAATGATTGTTTATCTGCATAATGTTTGCACTTTTGTTCATACTCTAAAATAAAAATAAAATCATTGTGCAGATTGATTGATAAACCCATTGAAAAAAATGATCCTATGCCCTCTCCCAACTTTGAATTCCCTGTGTTTGAAGCTGAGGAAGAGGATGTTGAAGATATTCCTGATGAGATTTCTCGGTTGCTTGAGCACGAGGAGAAAGTTATTCAGCCTCATGGAGAGTCTATAGAGATGGTCAACTTGGGTTCTGAAGATGATAAGAAAGAAGTCAAAGTGGGAGCATTGCTTGGTCCTGATGTTAAGAAGAGGATTGTAGAGCTTCTCAGAGAATATGTTGATGTATTTGCTTGGTCTTATCAAGACATGCCAGGTCTTGATACCGATATTGTGGAGCATAGATTGCCGTTGAAGTCTGAATGTCCACCTGTAAAGCAAAAGCTGAGAAGAACTCATCCCAACATGGCAGTAAAGATTAAAGAGGAGGTTCAAAAGCAGATTGATGCAGGTTTTCTTGTGACGTCAACTTATCCTGAATGGGTGGCCAATATTGTTCCTGTTCCGAAGAAAGATGGAAAAGTCTGAATATGCGTTGATTACAGAGATTTGAACAAAGCCAGTCCGAAAGATGATTTTCCATTGCCACACATTGATATGTTGGTAGATAATACGGCTAAGTTTGATGTGTTCTCTTTTATGGACGGATTTTCCGGTTATAATCAAATAAAGATGGCACCCGAGGACATGGAAAAGACCACATTTATTACACCATGGGGAACATTCTGCTACAGGGTGATGCCCTTTGGATTGAAGAATGCTGGTGCGACATACCAAAGAGCTATGACCACACTTTTCCATGATATGATGCACAAAGAAATTGAGGTATATGTTGATGATATGATCGCTAAGTCGAGGACTGAAGAGGATCATGTTGAACATTTGCTGAAATTGTTTCAAAGGTTAAGGAAGTTTAAGCTTCGTTTGAATCCGAACAAGTGCACATTTGGTGTACATTCTGGAAAGTTGTTAGGTTTCATTGTCAGCCAAAGAGGCATTGAAGTCGATCCTGATAAAGTGAAAGCTATTCAGGAAATGCCTGCTCCAAGAACCGAAAAGCAAGTTAGAGGATTCTTGGGCCGTTTGAATTATATTTCGAGGTTTATCTCTCACATGACTGCCACATGTGCTCCGATCTTCAAGTTGCTTCGGAAAGACAAAGGTTGTGTCTGGACAGATGATTGTCAGAAGGCGTTTGAAAATATTAAAGAATATGTGCTTGAACCTCCTATTTTGTCTCCTCCAGTGGAAGGTAGACCGACGATCATGTACTTGACTGTGTTGGAAGATTCCATGGGTTGTGTGCTTGGTCAGCAAGATGAATCTGGAAGAAAAGAATATGCAATTTATTACTTGAGTAAGAAATTCACTGATTGTGAGTCTCGGTACTCCATGCTTGAAAAAACATGTTGTGCCTTAGCTTGGGCTGCAAAGCGTCTTCGCCAGTATATGCTGAATCATACAACTTGGTTGATCTCTAAAATGGATCCAATCAAGTATATATTTGAAAAGCCTGCTTTGACTGGGAGGATTACTCGTTGGCAAATGTTGTTGTCAGAATATGATATCGAGTACCGAGCTCAAAAAGCTATAAAAGGTAGTATCTTGGTTGACCATTTGGCACATCAACCGATTGATGATTACCAGCCTATCAAGTTTGATTTTCCAGATGAGGATGTGATGTACTTGAAAGTGAAAGATTGTGATGAACCTTTGATTGAGGAAGGGTCGGAGCCTGGATCTCGATGGGGTTTAGTTTTTGATGGTGCTATGAATGCACGCGGAAGAGGAATTGGGGCAATGATCATTACTCCCCATGGTTCACATATTCCTTTTGCCGCGAGGTTGACTTTTCCTTGTACCAATAATGAAGCTGAGTATGAAGCCTGCATTATGGGTCTTGAGGAAGCTATTGATCTAAGGATTAAGCATCTTGATGTGTATGGAGATTCTGCCTTGGTAATCAATCAGATCCAGGGCACGTGGGTAACTCATCAACCCCACTTGATCCCTTATAGAGATTATGCCAGGAAGATATCAACTTTCTTCACTAAAGTTGAGTTTCATTATGTTCCTCGTGATGAGAATCAGATGGCAGATGCTTTAGCAACTATAGCTTCTATGATAAAGGTGCACCAATGGAATGATGTTCCCATGATCAGTGTGATGCGACTTGAAAGACCAGCTCATGTGTTTGCAGTTGAAGAGATCCATGATGACAAGCCTTGGTATCATGATATTAAATGTTTCCTCCAAAGTCAAGAATACCCACTTGGGGCATCTGATAAAGACAAGAGGACTTTGAGGAGATTGGCAGGCAATTTCTTCCTGAATGGAAATGTGCTTTATAAGAGAAATTTTGACATGGTCTTGCTCAGATGTGTGGATAGACACGAAGCAGACATGTTAATGAAAGAAATTCATGAAGGATATTTTGGCACTCATGCTAATGGGCATGCAATGGCTAAGAAGATGTTGAGAGCAGGTTACTATTGGCTGACAATGGAATCTGATTGTTGCAAGTATGTGAAAAAGTGCCATAAGTGTCAAGTGTATGCTGATAAGATTCATGTGCCACCAGTTTATCTCAATGTGATTTCTTCCCCATGGCCTTTCTCTATGTGGGGAATTGATATGATTGGTATGATTGAACCCAAGGCTTCGAATGGACATCGTTTTATTCTTGTGGCAATCGACTACTTCACCAAGTGGGTGGAAGCGGCATCGTATATTAATGTGACCAAGCAAGTTGTGGTTCGGTTTATCAAGAATAACATTATCTGCATATATGGTGTTCCGAATAGAATCATTACTGATAATGGTTCGAACTTGAATAATAAGATGATGAAAGAGCTTTGTGAAGAATTCAAGATTCAACACCATAATTCTTCTCCTTATAGACCGAAGATGAATGGGGATGTTGAAGCTGCGAATAAGAACATTAAAAAGATCATTCAGAAGATGGTTGTGACATACAAGGATTGGCATGAGATGCTTCCTTTTGCTTTGCATGGGTATCGTACATCTGTCCGCACTTCAACAAGGGCAACCCCTTTCTCACTTGTTTATGGTACAGAAGCAGTGCTCCTCGTCGAAGTCGAGATCCCATCAATGAGAGTTCTGATGGAAGCCAAGTTGACTGAGGCTGAATGGTGTCAGAGTAGATTTGATCAGTTGAATTTGATTGAGGAAAAGAGAATAACAGCTTTGTGTCATGGTCGGTTGTACCAACAAAGAATGAAGAAAGCTTTTGACAAGAAGGTCAAACCTCGTGTATTCAGAGTAGGCGACCTCGTGCTCAAAAAGATTCAGTCTTTCCTTAAAGATTCTCGGGGCAAGTGGACTCCGAACTATGATGGCTCATATGTTGTCAAGAAAGCCTTCTCTGGCGGTTCATTAATTCTTGCAACTATGGATGGTGAGGAGATCACTCGCCCTGTGAATGCGGATGCAGTCAAGAAATACTTCGCCTAAAAAAAATAAAAGAACAGCTCGCTAAGTTGAAAACCTGAAAGGGCGGCTTAGGCAAAAAGGAGCGTCTCGGTGGATTGAAAACCCTAAAGGGCGGTCCAGGCAAAAATTAGAGACAAAAACAGAAATAATTATCCCGGTAGATTGAAAACCCGAAAGGGCAATCTAGGCAAACGTTAGGGATCATGGCAAGTAACTGCGTCGACAGACTGGATCACTTGTAGCAACCGAGGATTTCAGATTCTATCCCTCAGAAGAATTTCCCATCAAAGTTTCTTATTCACTCATCCTTGACTGAAGTTTTAGACACAGTGGAGTTCAAAGTTGTTAGGGAGAATAGTGATCATTGTATCTCAATGTAGCCCTTTTCCATGTATTTACCATTTTTCAAACTTGTAATGATCCATGGAGTCATGCCATTTGCTGACTACCATTCTATCAATGAAGTTGAGCTTTTATCCAATTGTTTGCAATTCTTTATATTGTTTCTGTTTACAAAATTTCAATTTATTGTTGATGATGATTTTTGAAACAAATTTAATAAATTTAATCTTTGAAGAATATAAAAACATTTTTCTTTTGATATGTGAACAAAGAAAGGATATCAATAGTGATTCCGAGGATGGTAAAGTCTGGATGTTGTAACTGGTCTCTCCCAAAGCAGGGTTTGATTTGGTTGTGTCCATGTGGAGTTCCTGGATAGTCTTGATAGGTTGATATTAATGATGTTTTGTTCCCCAACCATAAGCATGAGCGGGAATTGTATGATTGTTCTGAGTTCCCATGTTTTCTCCAGAAGAATTGTTGGAAGGGATGTTCTTAATCCCCAGCTGAGTTTTGATCTCTTCCTCAGCAAGTTATCTTTAAAATGAGAAGCATTGGGAATCCTCAGCCTAGCTCTTGTTCCTCAGCTTGATTTGCTTGCATCCTTGAATAGAAGTATTGATATAGCAGTCAGTTTAGAGGTTTTCTTTTACCCGATGGTGGGTATTGATTTAAAATCCCTCGTAACTGTGTTTTGGCTATGATGTTAACTTCTGATATCCCCATGTGGATCCCCAGTAGGTCTGGATGTGTTGGTTTCCAACAGGTTCCTATGTGATTTTCAACATGTCTTACACTCTATCCCCAAGTGGAGCAGGAGTGGTATGACGGTTATTCCTTGCAAAGTTTGATTTTATCAAGAATATTTCCATCCTCAGCAGATTATTACCTTTCCTCAGCAGGATGATATCCCTAGCAGATGTTGTCTCATCATGATTTAAGCCTTGTATTAGGATTTTATTCCTTTGATGGATTATGACAGTCCCCTGCAAGATTTCAAGTTGAATCTCCAGCATGTTTCCCTGCATTGTTGCTTGGGATTAGCCGAGTATCTGGTTGTTGTGGTGTTCATGTCACCCGTTTCTTATCTTTATGTCTGTTTTGTCAGCATATTCATAAGCGTATTCATACGCATAAGCATAGCATCATTTGCTTGCATTCTTGCATTTATCATTGTTATCTGCTCTTTGGTGTGAAGTTTCCCCACAGAGTGTGTGTGTCGTCTTCCTCTCAAGTTTAGAGTGTCGACCCTTAAGCAGAAAGTGTTTATTCTTTCTAATTCCCCATTGAGCTTGTTTCTCGTGGATGATGTTGATTCAGTTTCCTCCCCAGTTTATTATCTGGATGGAATTTCCCCAGTTGAGATATTTCCTCCTCGGGATAAGTCTTGTTTGACCGTTTCTCTCCAATTTGTTCTTGGATTGAACTTTGGTCCCCTTTTGTGGATATATTGCTTTGGAATTAAGCTATCATTGTTTGATAGTGGGCAACATTTTCTCCAGCTTGAGTATATTACTTTGGAATTAAGCTATCGGTTATTCGATAGTGGGTAATAGTACCAAATTGATCAAGTTCTTTTGCTTGTACTCCTACCCAGTAAATCCGGTAGTCGAGATTTCTTCTTCTTACCCAGTAAAAAAGTAATAGAAGCTCTTTCCCTTTGATTGAGTTCCTACCCAGTAAATCAGGTAGTTGATCATTCTCCTACCCAGTTGATGCGTGTTTTTCGCAAGTGTACGAATCACGTCAGAGTAATATAAAAGATTGTCGAATCCACAGAGACCAAGTGTCAATATATCGTACCTGTTGTTATGGTGTGTATCTAAGGCAACTATTTTTAAGGGTTTTAATAAGGGTGCAATGGTAAATAAAATAATAATTTTAAATAAATAAAAGACAGGCTCGAATGTAATTCACGTAATCAATGATAATCCAGTACTTGTTAATGGAACTACTTATGGGCAATGTTTTCTCCTTTGAAAAGAACTAATTTAACAGGAACTGTCGCTTTCGCGTATTCAGAACCGAGTTGTACTCTCTAATCAACCCCTCCTATTGTCACGGATAAAAAGGTGCGTACTGCGTTAGAGTAGTAAACCTATTTTTAAGAAATATAGTATCTTAACTAAGTTGAAAAGTATTTTAACTTGGACTTCTTAGCAAAAAGAGGTTCTTACGAACCAGAGTTTAAACTTCCTAACGCGTCCGAAAATCGTTTTAAAATCTCTTTTCTTTTTAATCTAAAAACTCCTAATGAACTAGACAAAGCGCTTTTGGCTGTTTTTGAAATAGTTAAAAACAATTACTTGAATTGAAAGATAAAATAGCCCTTAGGTGTTTCCACGAACAATTATACTGATTACTGGTTTAATTACGATCCTTACATTCTAACCTTTATGGAATTAGTTAGACATGATAAGGTAAAGATTCTTTTTATAGTTTTTCATAAAAGTAATTTAAAGCGAGTGCGGAAAGTAAATGAATTTAAAGCGAGTGCGGATAATAAACAAAGTAAAGTGCGAGTGCGGGAAATAAACAAAGTAAATGTGCGAGTGCGGGAAATAAACAAAGTAAATGTGCGAGTGCGGGAAATAAACAAAGTAAAGTGCGAGTGCGGATAATAAATAAAGTAAAGCAGTGCGAGAAATAAATAAAAGTAAAGTACGAACTTGAATTAAAATGGCGGCAGGATTAACTTCCTCCAGAGTGCTCCAAAACTCGATCACACAGACAGATTACAGACTCGATCACTCGATTGCAGAGGCACCCCGATGTGGAATGGCAACTGCTTTATAACTGATATATGCCTAGAGAAATCTAATTCTGGATGAAGAAAAACGAAAATCTAAGGTCCTATTTATAGGAAAACTGAAAGCATGAAATGACTGGGATGCCCCTCCACTAAAAAGTGGAGGTTACTGGAATTGGCCTTGTGGCGCCCGCCACAGGCCTATGGCGCCCGCCATGGTCCCTACAGGGGATGAGAAAGTGGGGATCGTGGGTCCTGGAGGTTGAGGAGTGGTCTTGAGACGTGGCCACGTCATGGCTAACCCCATGGCGCCCGCCACAGTGGGTGCCGTAAGTGCAAAACGCTGAATTTCTAGGTTTTCGTCCGTTTTCACTCCTTTTTCGCTCCTTTTCCCGATTCCAGCTCCGATTATTATAAAAACCTGAAAACATAAGAAAACAAAGCAATAACAAAGCAAAACAACAATAAAAGCTAAGAATGCATGTGAAATCGGAGTCAGAAATACGGTGAATTTTAGTGTGATCAAATTCTCCCACACTTAAACCTTTGCTTGTCCTCAAGCAAACATTAAAGCTTAAGAAAAATATGGTGTCAACACGTGTCTTTGGGCTAAAGGGCTTCTAAGTTCAAGTCAGGATGCAGTGACAGATACTAACTAAGTGAACCAAGGGTACCATAGTAACACAAACACAAACTTCAATCCTATATTAACCACTCCATATCATCCCACGATACCTAGGCCTATCTTCTCATCTTTTTGTGTCCTTTTCATTCAGGCGCAATCACATTAAGCCCGTTATCCGTACATGCTTCATAGTAGAGTGACCGGTTAGTGATTCTGATCCATAACATAAGGTTTCTGGCACATAAGCATGTGTAAACCTGTTTTTATTTGACCTAATTGTAAGTTGCGGGGGATCGGATCGTAATCCGCCCTACCAAGTTCAGTGCCAGATACCTCTGAACCAACTAACAATAGGTGACTTGCAATTTTTTTTCTTTTTGTGGCAAAACTTTTTTCTTCTCTTTTTTCGGTTTAAATGACTTTGTGAGGGTCACCTATACCAGAGTTTGCCTTTTTTCTTTTTTTTTTCTTTTATTAGCACTGGATCATTCACTTATGTTCATCGGCCCCCTACGTAGAGCATGCTTAGGCCGGAGCTGACTGCTAAGATAAACTACTTAGGACAATTTTTAAATGATAGTAAAGGCCAAGGAGGTGGGGTTTAGGAGTGATTCCTATATTCAAGAGGTCTATGGTGCTAAAATGGTTCTGATGTTTCAAAAAGTTGACCTAGGTCACCACATCCTAATCTAAACCTGTCTCAAAGCCCAAAAAACATGTGAAACAACATCATTTTCTTTTTTAAAATTTTTCTGGTAAGGCTAAGGAAATGGGAAAAAATGAAGATGAACTAAAAAGACACTATACTGGTGACTCGTCAGACTCATGCATTATCTAAGAAAAATAAATTACTGAAAAGGGAAATAACTGAAAGGAAATAATTAACTAAAAAGGGAAATGACAGAAAGCAATAAAATCCCCTCCCACACTTAAATCGAACATTGTCCCCAATGTTTCGAAATAAGATAAGGGGGGTAACCTGAAAAAAAAGACTACTGAGGAGGGGCACTGGTGCCTTCGCCGTCCTGATGTGATGGTCTGGAACGACGGGATCTACTACGATGCTGGTCCCTCCGATCGAGTCGTGCTGATAAAGCAGCCTGAGCACTTCGGACCTCTCGAAGGTTACCTAAGATGGAACCCTGAGTGGCCTCTACAAGCTGGTAGTGTCGGCTGTTGAACTCTCTCTGACGGTTCTGCTCTAATGAGATATCGTTCAAGGTACGGCAAACGTTGCTATAAGCACGATCCGAAACCAATCGCGATTGTTGCATGAAGCTCATGTTGTCCGTCAGCTGTTGTGAAATAGTAGAGAGAAGGACATCACGCCTTTCTTCTCTAGCTGTCATATCACGCCACATCTCCTCGGTGACAAAGAATCCAGGAGCAGTACCTGCAACAGGGTTAGAGGAAGATGGTGCAGTGTGTGACTGTGAAGGACGATGGGGGGACATGTGAGGGATGGGAGACTGCTCTCTCCGATCATACTCTTCATCAGTGTCATGTGCCTCCCCATCGGGAATATTAGGAGGAAGTGGACCCAAAACACGTGGAGCATTAAGATCATAGGTCCAGTTCCTTTCATCACGTACATCAGTACGTCTACTGCATGGTAAAGCAACAGATGGGATAGCTACCCCATGAACCATCAACTCATAACCACCTTCTCTCCTCGTTCGGCACAATTTCATGTCTTTCAGAAATTTTAAATTAATTGTGCGAGGAGGTAGTGGTTCAAGTGTAGCTATCTCATCGTTCAGGCCAAGAGCCCGAGCAATAGACGTAACAAGCCCTCCAAAAACAATCGGTCCTGTTTTGTTAGTAAATAAAGTCATATGAGCAAGCATAAACGGGACCGGATTGATGTGGGTTCTAGTGAGGCATCCTTGCAAAAATAGGAGTTCACGAGCATTTACCTTGTTTGGACTTTCCCGGCCAAAAATAGTACATGCCAAAAGAAGTCTAAAAACTCTTATGGCCGGGTTGTGAATGGTCGACGCAAGTATCCCTTCAAAAGAATTAATTGAAGTACTTGAAAGCCTTTGCCAGAAGGTAAATACCTCGGCCGACCATTCCGCATCCAAAGGTGCCTCACAAATTGCACCTTCCCTATGAGGGATTCCTAACAAACCTGCTAGATCGTCGGTACTGAATTCATACTCAATTCCGAACAGTCTAAAAATAACAGTACCGACAGTGCTAGCAGTGTTAGGACTGACAGTGTATATCAAAGAACTCAAAAACTCAGTTGTCAGTCTCTCATAGGTAGGTTCCTGATTAATGAAAATACTATGCAAGCCTAGAAATTCTAATAAATTAAAAACACTATGATAAATACCCAAAGCATACAGACAGTTATCGTCGACGTACCTAGTCGAGAGAATTTCTCGACTTTGAAGCCTCTGAATAATTTTCCGTTGCCTATCGCCCGGTCTTCCATCACGAAGAAGAAATCCATTGAACTCCATTGTTGGTTGCTCCTTAGGTTGTGAAAATGGTAGAAAAGTGGTTTATGAGGGGAATGATAAAGTTTTGATTTTTTTGGTTTTTGATGGATGAAAATGGAAATGGATGTTGGATATGTTTTATGGATGGAGGGTATTTTGGAAATGAGGGAGCTTTAATGGGGTTCAAGGAGGTTTTGGAAGGTTGTAAAAATGGGTTTTTGGTGAAGAAAGGGATGAAAATGGTGGAAAATGGAGGTCTGCCCCGTACTTGTTGTTGGGACGGTGTGGCGCCCGCCACAGGGCCTATGGCGCCCGCCACAAGGCCAATTCCTGGGCCTTGTGGTTTTTGGATCCTCCTTTGGGCCTTCCTTGCACCTTTGTCTTCCGGGGGGTCTGAATAGCGTTTTCTTCTTCTTTTCAAGGCATGAGGCTTGCATATTGTTTTGTAAAGACAAAAATGAAAATATTTTTGTCTTATATTTTTTTTCTTTGCACGACAAAAATAAAATAATTAAAAATCAAAAAAGAAAAAGAAAAATTAACATTAGTGCATAATATGTATATATATAAGAAATTCAAAGTGCATGAAAATATAAAAGCTGCAATAAAGTAAAATATGTCTGGAAATGCAATAAATAAAAGGAAATTAAATACTAGGGTAGTGCTGTCAGTGTAGAATGAGTCATGTGGTAGGTTTCTTTTCCTGGCTTGATCCACGAATCTCAGCTATCTCCCTCCGAAGCTCTTCAATCGCCTGATATAGAGCATCGGCCTCTGAGGCATGAGTGAGATCAGAAACCTGCATCTGTAACTCTAAGTCTGCCACTTCCTGCTTGAGCAGGGCAGTCTCCTTACGGAGCTCATAAATCTGTGTTTGTAGGTCAGGTGGCTGCAGAGACATATTGTTAGACATAACAATGATTCGGGGAGTAAGAGGTGTAGGAGTGTACTCAGCGGCGGGAGGCGATTTCGGCTCTTCGACAGTCTCTCCGTAACCCTCTAGAGCATAACTCCAATTTTCAGGATCATGGACACTGGTCATCAGCTGATCTGGTAATGTAAAGTAGTGTATCGCTTCGCCGTCGATCAGCAATCTAAACGTGTTGGGCTCAAAAGAAGCCCTCCTCATCAGTCCTCTATCAAGACAAAAATCAATATCCAGGGTGGTGTAGCAGCAGAAGGTCCTGAGGTGCAATAACTTGCGAGCCAAACCCAATGCAGTAGCTATCTGTGTAACAATCCCACCGATATGGATGATTCCTACGGATGATCTGGCAACACTAGCCAAGCCCTTCAACAGAAAGTTGCCACAAGCAACAGGGCGAGACTGAGTCGCACAAAACAGTAGGAAAATCTCCTCTTCACTTAGCAAGGTCTCTGTATCTGGCAAACCTAGGAAAGAATGTGCTAGAATCATCTGGAAGTACCTCAATGCAGGGTTGTGGATTACCTGAGAAAACTGGATAGAAGGATCTTGGCTTCCTCCACCTGATATTTTAGTCCAAAAAAACTTTTCCACTTCTCTGCTCATAAAATACCCCATCGGAGTCTCTGGAATAGCATCAGGAGTAGTCTGGAAACCTAGCAAATCACCAAACTCTCTGTGAGAGAATGAGTAGTCAATCCCGAACAACCTGAAAACAGCGAGTCCATCGGGTCCAGCCCAAGGGTCATGATGAAACGAGCTGAGGAACTCAAGAGTCAAGTTCCTATAAGTGTTGTTCCTGTAGTCAAACTGGCCCCAGTGGAGTTGATGGCATAAAAATCTGACGCTTGGCTCTATCCCCAAGGCATCCATGCAGTCATGGTCAGGGTACCTGGTAGGAGCCATAGGGCGTCTCATGTGGACATGGT
Source organism: Lathyrus aphaca (assembly GCA_963966055.1). Classification (NCBI taxonomy): domain Eukaryota; kingdom Viridiplantae; phylum Streptophyta; class Magnoliopsida; order Fabales; family Fabaceae; genus Lathyrus; species Lathyrus aphaca. The sequence continues at coordinate 319,738,801 of OZ014525.1, forward strand.
AACGCTCTCTCTGTGCATCGTCTCTAAAGGCCACGTGCATGTCATCAGGGTTCTGCATTCTGTACAAGGTTAGCAAACAAGTCCTGAAAGCACATAAAACATTAAATCGTTAGTCCTGACATAATAATAATATAAACAAATTGAAATAAAGTAAAAATAAATAAAAAGTACATAAATAAGAAAAACCACGGGTTGCCTCCCATGCAGCACTTGTTTAACGTCATTAGCTCGACGACCGATATTTAAACATCATTGGAAGGATATGGTGGATCACTCAGAGTATGGCAGGTGTATGTTGTTGGAATGTCACCTCCTTCGTAGGGCTTCAACCTCTGTCCATTGACGATGAACGGTTTACATGTCTGGTTCTTGATTTCAATAGCACCGGATCTTAGGATCTTAGATACTTCGAAAGGGCCAGTCCATCTCGAACGAAGTTTACCTGGAAAAAGTCGTAACCTAGAATCGAACAGGAGAACAGGATCTCCTATTTTGAAGTCTCTTCTTATGATTCTTTTGTCATGCCAAGCTTTTGTTCTTTCTTTGTATATGATGGCATTTTCATAGGCAGATTGTCTGAGCTCTTCTAATTTGTGGATATCAAGGATACGTTTTTCACCAGCAGTCAAGTAATCCAAATTCAAAGTTTTGATGGCCCAATAGGCCTTATGCTCCAACTCAAATGGTAAGTGACATGATTTTCCATAGACCAGTTGATAAGGGGTTGTTCCTATAGGAGTTTTGAAAGCGGTTCTATAGGCCCATAATGCTTCTTGAAGTTTCTGTGACCAATCTTTTCTAGATATAGAGACAGTCTTCTCGAGGATTTGTTTTATCTCCCTATTAGATACTTCCACTTGTCCATTGGTCTGTGGGTGGTATGGTGTTGCTACTCTATGCTTAACTCCATACTTGCTTAAAAGTTTATCAAATATTCTCGATATGAAGTGTGATCCTCCATCACTTATGACTAAACGGGGGGTTCCAAACCTGGGAAATATATAATTTTTGAATAATTTGATGACTACTCTGGTGTCGTTTGTGGGTGCGGCGATAGCTTCAATCCATTTAGACACGTAGTCAACTGCTACTAAGATGTACTGATTTCCAAAAGATGGTGGGAACGGTCCCATAAAGTCTATACCCCATACGTCGAAGAGTTCTACTTCTTGGATATTTCTTAACGGCATTTCATTACGTCTTGAAATATTTCCTGTGCGTTGGCATCTATCACACTTGACAATGAAAGCATGGACATTACGCCACATAGTAGGCCAGAATAGGCCAGCTTGAAGAATCTTGGCGTAGGTCTTAGATGTGCTTGCATGTCCACCATAGGGTGCAGAGTGACAATGCTCAATTATATTATTTACCTCTTCTTCTGGAACACAACGGCGGAAAATGCCATCTTTACCTCTCTTGAAAAGAAACGGTTCGTCCCAATAGAAGTTTCTCACATCACTATAGAACTTCTTCTTCCGGTGGTAGTTTAGATCAGGGGGTATGATGTCAGCGGCTAGATAATTAACAAAGTCTGCATACCAAGGTACATTGCTTATAGCTAAGGATTTATGAAAATACTCATGAGGGTCTGGGTTATCTTCTTCAATAGTTTCTAGTTGGGCTATCAGTCTATCATAGGCAAAATCGTCATTTATGGGAACTGGATCAGGTTTCAGGTATTCTAGCCTAGATAGGTGATCAGCTACCACATTATCAGTGCCTTTCTTATCACGGATATCCAAATCAAACTCTTGCAGTAATAGAATCCATCGAAGTAACCTAGGCTTGGCATCCTTTTTGCTTAGTAAGTAACGAATGGCAGCATGGTCGGTGTAAACTATAATCTTGGCTCCTACTAGATAAGATCTAAATTTGTCTATTGCAAAAACTACAGCTAGGAGCTCCTTTTCGGTTGTTGCGTAGTTGAGCTGTGCAGCGTCTAGGGTTCTACTGGCATAATAAATTACGTGTAACTTCTTATCTTTTCTTTGACCTAGAACGGCTCCAACAGCATAATCATTGGCGTCACACATTATCTCAAACGGTTCTGACCAATCAGGGGGTTTCATTATAGGTGCTGAAATCAGAGCTTGCTTCAGAAGATTAAATGCTTCAGTACATTTTTCATCGAAGATAAATTCAGCATCTTTCATCAAAAGACCAGTTAAGGGCTTTGTTATTTTGGAGAAATCCTTGATAAAACGTCGGTAAAATCCGGCATGTCCAAGAAAACTTCTTATCTCCCTGATATTCTTCGGCGGTTTTAGATTCTCTATGACTTCTATTTTTGCTTTATCTACCTCTATACCTTTTTCGGAAACTATATGTCCTAAAACAATCCCTTCGGTGACCATGAAATGACATTTCTCCCAATTTAGCACAAGGTTTACCTCCACACATCTCTCCAGGATTTTCTCAAGGTTGACAAGACAATTTTTGAAATCTGATCCACAAACTGAGAAATCATCCATAAATACTTCCATAATTCCATCTAAATAATCAGCAAAGATAGACATCATGCAACGTTGGAAAGTGGCAGGAGCATTACAAAGTCCAAAAGGCATTCTTCTATAGGCAAAAGTTCCAACTGGGCACGTAAAGGTAGTTTTTTCTTGATCTTCGGGGTGAATAGGTATTTGGAAGAATCCTGAATATCCATCTAAGTAACAAAAGTAAGAGTGTCTGGCTAGGCGCTCCAACATTTGGTCTATGAATGGTAATGGGAAATGGTCCTTCCTAGTTGCTTTATTTAATTTTCTATAATCTATGCACATACGCCAACCTCCATCGGTTCTTTTTGCTACAGGTTCGCCCTTCTCGTTTTGCACGACTGTGATGCCTCCCTTTTTAGGTACTACATGCACAGGACTCACCCATTTACTGTCCGAGATCTGATATATTATACCTGCCTCTAGTAACTTAAGAACTTCAGTCTTAACTACTGTACTCATTATAGGATTTATTCTACGTTGGTGTTCTCTGGAAGGTTTTGAATCTTCTTCAAGCAAAATCCGATGCATGCATACGGATGGGCTTATTCCTTTTAGATCAGAGATCTTATATCCTAAGGCTGAGGGGTACCTACGTAAAACTTCTAATAATTGATTGGTTTCTCTTTGGTTTAAGGTAGCACTGACTATAACTGGACGGTTCATATCTTCATCAAGAAATTCATATCTCAGGTTTTTAGGCAGTTCCTTAAGTTTTACGGTCGGTTTCATAGGGCAAGGCATAGGATCTGGGGTAAGAGATAAACATTCGTGAAGGTTATCATCAATGTAGGGTGTTTTATAATTGTCATCTTCCAAAATAAGGGTTGATGGCAATTTTATAGATTCATTTTCTTCTTCTTGTTCTAATTCCCTAATGCATTCTTCGATGATATCTAAGGCATAACAAGAATCTCCTATCACAGGTGCCATAAGAAATTTTGACAATATAAATTCTATCTTCTCATCACCTACCTCAAAAGTTAGTTTCCCTTTTTTAACATCTATTACGGCTCCAGCAGTCGATAAGAATGGTCTACCTAGGAGTATTGGTATGTCGTCATCTTCTTTAATGTCCATGACAACAAAATCAGTAGGTATAAACAACTGACCTATCCTAACAGGGACGTCTTCAAGTATGCCTATAGGGTATTTAACGGATCTATCGGCTAATTGAAGTGACATCTTAGTAGGTTGTAATTCTCCTAAGTTTAATCTCTCACAAACTGCTAAAGGCATTAAGCTTACACTAGCTCCTAAGTCTAGAAAAGCTTTTTCGATGACATGATTCCCCAAAATACAAGGAATGGAAAAATTTCCGGGATCTTTATCTTTCTTTGCTAACCTACCTTCGGAAATAGAATTACATTCCACGGGTTTCGGATCTTCAAGTCTATGTTTATTCGTAAGTATGTCTTTGAGAAACTTAGCGTAAGAAGGTATTTGGGTGATGGCTTCTGTAAAGGGGATTTCTACGTGAAGTTTTTCTATAACCTTAACGAATTTTTGATATTGATTATCGATTTGGGTTTTCTTTAATCTTTGAGGGTAAGGTATTGGTGGTTTGTATGGCGGTGGTGGTACATAGGTTTTATTTTTAGGTTCTTCTCCTTTTTCTTGACTTTCCGGGGTTTCAGGCTTCTCTGGTTCCTTTTCCTCACTCCTCTCAGAAGTTTCGGGCTCACTTAATCTAGGGTTTAAAGGTTCCTTATAAGCGGTTCCACTTCGTAGAGTAATGGCATTAGCTTGCCCTTTCGGGTTTCGTTGAGGTTGTCCAGGGAACTGTCCTCCAGGTGTAGTCTGTGGGGCTTGGTTTAACGCTACCTGAGAGATCTGGGTTTCAAGCATCTTATTATGAGTAATGATTTGATCAACCTTGGTTCCTAACTTGGTAATTAGTTCGTTAACATGGACGTTTTGGTTCATGAACTCTTCGTTTTGTTGTTTTTGAGCAACGATAAAGTCTTTTACAACTTCCTCAAAGCTCGGGTTTGGTGGTACAGGTTGCATAGGTTGATTTGTTCTAGGGGCTTGCTAACCTTGTTGTCTCGGAGGTGCGGTATTTTGAATAGGGTTATTATTTTTGTAGGAGAAGTTTGGGTGATTCCTCCATCCAAGGTTATATGTGTTTGAAAATGGGTTCCCTTGGGTATAGTTTACTTGCTCAGTGTTGGTTTCATTCAACAGATTGCATTCGGCAGATTGGTGTCCTTGCGTTCCACATATCTCACAATTCGGCGAAACTGCGGCTACAGTATTCGGAGTTGTACACATATGTTCGACTCTAAGGGCCAACGCGTCCATTTTAGCCTGCATCATGTCTATAGAGCTTAGCTCATGTATTCCTCCTTGGGCTTCCTTCTTTTCCACTGTCGCTCGTTCTACTCCCCATGATTGATGGTTTTGGGCCATGTCCTCGATAAGGGCACTAGCTTCAGGGTAAGGTTTGTTCATCAGTGCGCCACCAGCGGCAGCGTCGATGGTCATTTTAGTGTTATAAAGAAGTCCATTATAGAAGGTTTGGATAATTAGCCAATTCTCTAAGCCATGGTGTGGGCATGCTCTTAATAGTTCTTTATATCTCTCCCAGGCTTCGAACAACGACTCTCCTTGGTGTTGGGTAAATCTAGTTATTAGGTTTCGAAGAAGAGCGGTCTTGCTCGGGGGAAAATATCTAGCAAGGAAAACTTTCCTAAGGTCATCCCAAGTTGTTATTGAATTGGGTGGAAGGGAATCTAACCATGATAGAGCTTTATCCCTGAGGGAAAAGGGAAATAATCTTAAGCGTATCGCCTCAGGAGAAGCTCCATTGGTTTTAAAGGTGTCTGCTAACTGAAGAAAGTTTTTTAAATGTTGGTTCGGGTTATCAGTAGCGAGACCTGCGAATTGTCTCTGTTGCACTAATTGCAGCAGGGATGGTTTAAGTTCAAAATTATTGGCTGGGATAGCGGGGTTTACTATACTGGAACTAGGTTCCTCGTTTGATGGTTGGGCGAAGTCCTTAAGAGGTCTTCGGTTTTGTTCTTCGGCCATAGCTATCCTATTCCTATGGAAAAATAAACGTGCGCGAGCGTAACGTTCAGGTTCAGCTAGAGGGTCTACTAAACTTCCGGCACTGCGAGTCTTTCGCATTGACCGGTGGGTAACAACCTTAGTCTAAACGGTATAACTACAGGGTAATGAAATTTGACGATATTGGTCCCCGGCAACGGCGCCAAAAACTTGATGTGTGTTTTTCGCAAGTGTACGAACACGTCAGAGTAATATAAAAGATTGTCGAATCCACAGAGACCAAGTGTCAATCTATCGTACCTGTTGTTATGGTGTGTATCTAAGGCAACTAAATATAAGGGTTTTAATAAGGGTGCAATGGTAAATAAAATAATAATTTTAAATATTAAATAAAAGACAGGCTCGAATGTAATTCACGTAATCAATGATAATCCAGTACTTGTTAATGGAACTACTTATGGGCAGTGTTTTCTTCTTTGAAAAGAACTAATTTAACAGGAACTGTCGCTTTCGCGTATTCAGAACCGAGTTGTACTCTCTAATCAACCCCTCCTATTGTCACGGATAAAAAGGTGCGTACTGTGTTAGAGTAGTAAACCTATTTTTAAGAAATATAGTATCTTAACTAAGTTGAAAAGTATTTTAACTTGGACTTCTTAGCAAAAAGAGGTTCTTACGAACCAGAGTTTAAACTTCCTAACGCGTCCGAAAATCGTTTTAAAATCTCTTTTCTTTTTAATCTAAAAACTCCTAATGAACTAGACAAAGCGCTTTTGGCTGTTTTTGAAATAGTTAAAAACAATTACTTGAATTGAAAGATAAAATAGCCCTTAGGTGTTTCCACGAACAATTATACTGATTACTGGTTTAATTACGATCCTTACATTCTAACCTTTATGGAATTAGTTAGACATGATAAGGTAAAGATTCTTTTTATAGTTTTTTCATAAAAGTAATTTAAAGCGAGTGCGGAAAGTAAATGAATTTAAAGCGAGTGCGGATAATAAACAAAGTAAAGTGCGAGTGCGGGAAATAAACAAAGTAAATGTGCGAGTGCGGGAAATAAACAAAGTAAATGTGCGAGTGCGGGAAATAAACAAAGTAAAGTGCGAGTGCGGATAATAAATAAAGTAAAGCAGTGCGAGAAATAAATAAAAGTAAAGTACGAACTTGAATTAAAATGGCGGCAGGATTAACTTCCTCCAGAGTGCTCCAAAACTCGATCACACAGACAGATTACAGACTCGATCACTCGATTGCAGAGGCACCCCGATGTGGAATGGCAACTGCTTTATAACTGATATATGCCTAGAGAAATCTAATTCTGGATGAAGAAAAACGAAAATCTAAGGTCCTATTTATAGGAAAACTGAAAGCATGAAATGACTGGGATGCCCCTCCACTAAAAAGTGGAGGTTACTGGAATTGGCCTTGTGGCGCCCGCCACAGGCCTATGGCGCCCGCCATGGTCCCTACAGGGGATGAGAAAGTGGGGATCGTGGGTCCTGGAGGTTGAGGAGTGGTCTTGAGACGTGGCCACGTCATGGCTAACCCCATGGCGCCCGCCACAGTGGGTGCCGTAAGTGCAAAACGCTGAATTTCTAGGTTTTCGTCCGTTTTCACTCCTTTTTCGCTCCTTTTCCCGATTCCAGCTCCGATTATTATAAAAACCTGAAAACATAAGAAAACAAAGCAATAACAAAGCAAAACAACAATAAAAGCTAAGAATGCATGTGAAATCGGAGTCAGAAATACGGTGAATTTTAGTGTGATCACCAGTAAATCAGGTAGTTGAGAATTTTTCTGCCTAGTAAAAAGGTAGTGGAGGTTATCCCTCTTTATTTTGCTCCCACCCAGTAAACAGGTAGTTGATGATTCTTTTCCAACTCAGTATTTCTCCATTTTTGGACTCGAATGCTTTGTTTGATTGATATTTCCTGGCAGGGTGTTTACTTTCCCGGGTTGAATCTTGTACCTTGATTATATTATACCTTTTCCCAAGTGGAGTCACCTATCCAGTGATTTATTTTCCTGGTAATTTTTTCGTTGTCTGTTGTTTCCCCAGCGGGATTTTCTTCTGTGTCCCCAAGTTTTTGCTTTTCTCTGGTGGTCATATTTTCCCCACGAAGATCTTGGGCTTGCATATCATATTCATATCATATTATGTTCTCTTAGGACAAAAATTGGGTATTTTGTATTTAAGTCTCTCCCATCTTGTAGAGACGAAGATGTCAATCTTCATATCTCCGGATTGAAGAAACTTAAATAGGGGCAGCTGTAACACCCTAATTTTTGCCCTAAGGTTTCTTTGCATTTCATCTGCATTTTTGCATACAAACAAGATCACACAGGTTTCTCAGTTTCTTCTTAGTTGAAGGGTCTATGCTTCGTAGGGGATCACCATTGTTTTACTTCTTTATATTTGTTTATATTTACTAACCTCTAACCAAAATACCAAATATATGTTGCAGTTTGCCTCTTCTTCTTCTCTGTGTTGCAGGTTTGCAAAGACAAGGCAGTGATTTCAATTCAGATGCGTTTGTTCAGTCACAATTCGATTCAGATGGACGTTTGACCTAAATTTGGTCAAACTATCAAATAAATTGTTTTCGACTGCAAGTTGTGTGTGCCAGTAGTTTATTCCTCAGATAGTGTGTGTTTCAAAAGTTCAAGTGGTGTTGAGTGTGAAAGGCATCAGTTATCAGACAATGTTTTGTGCGAAGTTTGGTTTGAGTCTTCAAGATCACCAGTTTATCAGCAATTCATTTGAGGATTTATTTTCCTCAGCATGGATTCAAATAATTGAGGCAATTTTCAGACGATGGTTGTGGCTTGAGTTGTGGATTGTTCAGTGGTTTCGTGATGGCTGTGTTCATTTAATCAAGTGGCTTGTGAAAATAAATCAAGATTTGTTATGGGCTTAAAGACCAAATTCCATCCATTATCCATTTCTTGATTAAACCATTTTATCCAAATCTTCAGTAACCATTTTTCTAGTTCAATTACCCGATTATCCATTTCTATTTTTTTATTCACAAAAATTCCAAATTCTAAATTTTTCGATTCCCTTTTCAAATAACCATTTCCAGTTATCCATTAAATCCAATTCCCGATTATTTCATTCCTTTTTTTTTTAATATTTCAATTTCCATTATTATTTTTTATCCATTTTCAATTCTTTTTTTATATTATTACTCACTTTTATTCAATTAAATCATTTTCTTTAATCCATCTTTCTAGCTATTATTAAACAAGACCATTTTTTTCCATTTTTACAAATTCAATAAGCCCATTTAATTACTTAGCCCATTTTATCTTACATGTTTGTTACAAAAAAAAATAAGGAACATTGAACCATTTCACTAGCCATCTATCACATGAATTCTATTAGCAAAATACAAGCCATTTCCGTGTCAGCTTCATCACGTGATTGCTTTACTCTTATCATAAACACCAGTCGTCTCCAACTTCAGCTCAAGCCAGCTTCCGGACACGTCATCACCAGCCAGCCGCATCTAAACTCAACTGCAGCAAAACACTTCTCACACCAACCCAAGCCAGTTATCATGTGAATCACCAGCTAGCTTTCAAACAGCTTCACAAATCAGCTATCCCGCACGCCTTCAAGCCTCAGCAAAACCCGCAAGTCCAAGCCGCAACATCACCAACCAAATCAACAAGTCACACATTTAAAACGCAGCAGCTGGATATTTCACACGCCGAAGTTAACACAAGCAAAACGCAAGCTTCACGCATTCAAACCTCACAAACCTTCAATTCCAATCATCAACAACTTCAATTAATTCAGATTCCTAACTGAATCAACAACAACAATCCGAATAGAGAGAGAGCTGCGAGTAGAAGAGAGAGGTTCGGTGTTTCGAGAGGAAAAGAAGCTGAGATCGGTAAAAGAAGAAGAAGAGGTTGACATTGTGAGAGTTCGCTGCATTTCTTCTTGAGTTGATAGAGATAGGCTTTCGGTGAAGTTGATTGAATAACGATCCGTGACGGCTGCTTCTTTTGTTCCGTTTGATTTTTTCGAAGGTGAGGCTCCTGTGTTTTCCGTGGCTCACATGAGGAAGAAGAAGAGTGTTCTTTTTGTTTTTCTTTATATAATTTGTTTTTATTATTATTTGGTTTTAATACAAGTTGGTTTGGGCGTAGAGATTTTACCGGATCATATTTCTATCCGCATGCCATAATCCGCGGATCCTCCCCCCCTTCCATTTAATTCTTTTTTTTTTATTATCCTTTAGTTTTGTTTTTTTAAATGTTATCTTTTCCAATTTATTTTTTGAGGTAGAAGTTTAGAAAATGAGATTTTAGAAAAGTTTTAAAAAAAAAGAAATTTATAAAGTTTTTTTAATTGTTTCATTTGTTATGGATTTTATTTTAAAATCTATATTTCTTTTCATTTCCTTTTATTATTTTATTTTTGGTCGATGAAAATCTTCGATTCGTTGATGGTTGAATTTCGAATATGTTTAACCTTTATTATTTCAAATCTATGGATGAATGATCATTTGGATCATTCTCCATACTTTGGGATCGTAATAGGTTGCATTCGATAATTCGACGAAAATCTCGATTAAGATTAGACCATCCTTTTTCTTTTCGTGTGACATGTTTTCGGAGAATGATCAATAATATCATTTCTCTAACTTGTATTAGCACAAATATTTTCCACCTTAATTGGTGGTGGCCGGCCTCATTTGTAGGGTAATTACTTCGTAAATTACTCGGCGATTGCTTAACATAGACCTAAATTTGTCCCGATTCGGAATAAGATCCACTTGGATCCGGTTGCCTCGATATTTTTGTTATCTTTTGTGGTTGTGTTTGATTAAGTTCATCATACCATTTATATGTAAATATTATAATACTATGAATATACTAACCATTTAAAAATTCAATCTCTCGCACCTTATCCTCTTTATTTCAATTCCTTGCTCCTTATCTCTTTTATTATGCTATTATCATATTATATCATATATCATATTGTTTATGTTTATATTGTTGCTTGTGATTTTTCTTTTGTCCATTTGGACACAAAAACATTAATAATGGATTAAACACCTAAAAGACTTGTGACTTTTAATTTCGGACTATGGTTACTATCCTTAGCATTGGAGTTTGGACTTAGATTTTAGGATATCTACCTTTGCTCAAATTGTGATGGATTGAAGACTTTGGCCTCAAGTTATTCTCATTTGTCTATGAAGATGGAATTCCGTTTACTTTGAAGAAATGTTCATAATATAGTTTGATCGCTCTTCTCTTAACTTTTAAATTCAAGTATTAGGATAGTCCCTTCATCTCCTCCCACTTCTTAAATTTTCAACTCTTCTCCCTATTTTCAAATCTTCTTGGTTTTCAAACTTCAAACGCTTTTGCAATCAAACCTTGACTTAGGTCAAGTGATTTTATCCTTTTTACTTTATTTTCTTAATAAATGATAATCCATGTAAATATATTGAAATTCTTTTCTTAAAATACTTTAAGAAAATTCAAAACTCACTCAATTGTTTTTTGTGCCTTTGTGCACTTTTTCTTTTCATATGTTTAGATATGATTCATTCTTTCTAGCGGAATTATTCGCTAAAGAATGACGACTTATCTCTACATTCTAAAATCAATTCAACTCATTGTTTCTTTTCAAATTTTGTACCACGAACTACGAGGTTTTGATCTCGCATTGCACTTTGTGGGTACGTAGGCATGAGGCGTTAAACCTCTTCAAACACAAAAATCTTAAAAAATATTCTTCTCCTCATCTCTTCAATCTTTTTCAAGCAAACCAATTTCAAACCAAAAAAAGCAATAAATATGTCAAAGGGCTCCCGTGGAGTACCACAGACATTTTGGGTGCGTAAAACTTTCCCGATTTGTAACCCATCCCCTTACCCGTTCTCTGTTTGTTTCTTTTAGCTTTTGCTTTTAGATTCATTAGGTTTTATTCGTTCTTTTTCCTTTTTCCTTTTAGAATAAAATAAAAGCGTGGTGGCGACTCTGTTTACCTTGAGTTAAGTTAGTCAATAGCTTACACTCATGATTTTACCGCTACAATATGTTTCCAAATTGATTGTGCATGAAATTTGAGAGTATCAAATCAACTTAAATGATGTTTAAGAGCTTCTAGAAGAAGAATCAAATCAAATATTTGTATTTTCATATTTTATTTTTATTTAAAATGAATTTTAATGAATAAAATCCAAATAAATAATAAATAAATTATAAAAATCAGAAAATATTTAAATTTGGTCGTGCTTGATGTTATCATGAAGATCGGGTTGCAAAATGATAGGCCCATTTGGAAAAAATTAGATTTAAGCCATTATTTTCTTCATACACCCCTTGAAAATCTCCCAACTTTGACAAGGCATAAATCCCTCAATTTTAAGGCTATGAAGGTGTTATTGGACATTTTAGAAATCTTAAAGAGTCCTCTAACAAACCTCTTTAGTCTCATGTCCATATCTTTTACCATTTTCAAATTATGTTCTTTGGAAGATGTTGACTTTTTGTTGACTTTTGAAATGACCAGTAATGTTTTAGCTCATACCTTCCAAATGAAGCATTTGTAGGCTTGGCTTGTGATACACAATGTTGTAGAGAATTAAATTTCCTTAAATATGAGCTTTGGATGGGAAATTTTTTATGAAGCATATGAAAGTTATGGCTGGTCAAAGTTCAGTTGACTTTTCCTTAGAAAACCCTAATTTAGAAACTCCTGATTCTTGATGATCTGAAACTTCCTTGATGAATCATGATCAAACCTTGATCAAATGATTAATTTTACTTCATAAAATTGATGTTGGCAAAAAAATCTTGAAGTTTGACTTTATTTTAACCACAGTTGACATCAGTTTGACTTTTTAACTGCTTTAACTGATTTTTGCATATCTGATCATCTGAATGGGCAAACTTATTAGGAAAGCCTTGAAACTTGACATGGGTATTCTTGAATACATGTGGGATGTTATGAAGCTCATTTGAGGCCTTGGAAATAATTTTAACCTGAGGAAGATCAAAACCCTAGTTTTGGACACTTTGCTTAGGAGGAGGCCTTGCCTGGGGAAACTTCCACACTTCTTGACCAATTGGGAGTCTTGAGAACCTTATGATCATCTAGAAGTATTGAGAGATGTTGTCTTAATTTTGGGAGGGAAAATTTTTTGTTGCAACAGTATTTATCATATGTGATAAGGTAACCTTCTCACACAAGGTCTTACATTTGGTCTGACATTCTTTTCTGCACACTTGTGGCACTAGTTGATCCCTCTTTTGTTTAATCATGTAGGTGGAAGGTCTTGAGGCTACAGAGGAAAGATGGTTTCTCGATAGTGGTTTCTAAAGACATATTAGGGGTGACATCTCCTTATTCTATGACTTTGTGGCTAAGAAGAAGGGATTTGTTACTTATGGTGATAATAACAAGGGTGCAATACTTGGTAAAGGTAGTGTAGGTAATCCCTCTTCTACATCTATCTCCAATGTCCTTTAGTTGAAGGTCTTAAACATAATCTTATTAGCATTAGTCAATTATGTGACAAGGGATACAAAGTCTCCTCTTCAAAAGAAGGTTGCATAATTGAACATGATGATAAGAAGAATGATGTGTTTAAGGGTTTGAGGGTGAATAATGTATACATGCTTGATTTGAATGATGTGTCTATTAATGATCCTAAGTGTCTAGTCTCTAAGAGTGATGACTCTTGGCTTTTGCATAAACGCTTAACACACATTACTTTGACTTGCTAAACAAAATTGTTTCCAAAGATTTAGTAGTTGGTCTACCTAAAATAAAATTCACTAAAGATCATCTTTGTGATGCATGCCAAATGGGGAAGCAAACAAATGTCTCTTTTAAATCCAAAAAACATCGTTTCAACGACTAGACCTCTTGAACTTCTTCATATGGATCTATTTGATCCATCTAGGAGGAAACTATTATGGTTTTGTTATTGTGGATAACTACTAAAGATTTTGTTGGACAATTTTCTTAGCAAGTAAAAGTGACACCTTCTCGACATTTGAAACATTTGCCAAGTTATCTCAAAATAAACTAAACACTAGCATTGCTACAATTCGAAGTGACCATGAAGGTGAATTTGAAAATCATCTTTTTGAAGAATTTTGTGAGAAACATGGAATTGAACATAATTTTTCCGCTCCTAGAACTCCGTAACAAAATGGTGTTGTGGAACGTAAAAATCGTGTTCTAAAGGAGTTAGGAAGAACTATGATCAATGATAGTGGTCTTCCTAAATATTTTTGGGTCATGCTATAAGTACGACATTGTAACACCCTAATTTTTGCCCTAAGATTTCTTCTCATTTCATCTGCATTTTTGCATACAAACAAGATCGCACTGGCTTTCGAGTTTCTTCTCAGATATAGGATCTATGCTTCGCAGGGGATCACCATTGTTTTTACTTCTTTATATTTGTTTATATTTACTGACTTCTAACCAAAATACAAAAAAAAATATGTTGCAGTGTTCTTCTTCTCTGTGTTGCAGGTTTTCAAAGACAGGGCAATGATTTCAATTCAGATGCGTTTAGTTCAGTCACAATTCGATTCAAATGGATGTTTGACCTAATTTGGTCAAACTATCAGATAAATTGTTTCGACTTCAAGTTGTGTGTGCCAGTGGTTTAGACAGTGTGTTTTCAAAGTACAAGTTGGGTTGTATGACAGTGTTTTGTGCGAGGTTTGGTTTGAATCTTCAGTGTTTATCAGTTCATCGTTTCATCAGTTCATCAGCGATTCATTTGAGGATTTATTTTCCTCAGTTTGGTTTCGAATTATCAGGGCGAATTTCAGACAATATCAGTGACCGTGGGGGAATTGCCAAGTGGTTCATTGGTTCAGATTGACTGTGTTCATCAGAGGCTTGTGAAAGAGAAATCGAGATTTGTTGTGGGCTTGAAAACCAAAATTCCATTCATTATCCATTTCTTGATTAAACCATCTTATCCAAATTACCCGATTATCCATTTTTTATTATTCACAAAAAATTCCAAATCCTAAACTTTTCGATTTTTTTTCCCAATAACCATTTCCAATTATCTTTTAATCCAATTCCCGATTATTTTTCTATTTTTCATTCTCCATTTTTTATATCGTTTAATCCATTTTTATTATTTCCTTTTTAATCATTCCCAATTAATTCATTTTTTTTAATCCATATTCTTAATTCATATAATAAGCCCAATTTTTTTTTTCTTTAAGCCCATTTGTTTTTTTTATAATCCATTTAGTAATAAGTATAAAAATAAAAAATAAAAACATTTGATTAAATCAATTTGTTTTTTATTTGTTTTCCAAAAGGCCCACAAAGCCTCATTTCAGCCAAAGCTTCCCTAGCAACTACCACCAGTCTAAACCGTACAAGCCGCATATAACTTCAGCTTCAATCCGTCATCTCCAAGCCAATAGCATAAACCAACACAAGCTTTTAACAACATAACAACAAGCCAGCAAAACACCAGCCGAAGCAATTCCGTATCACAAACTTCAAGCTGGCTGCAAAATGAAAACAAGCATCAGCCAAAATTCGCCGCATACGAACAACGAAACAAGTCAAAGCAATCAAGCCATCCGTACCTTTTCCCGTAAGCCTCTCTCCAGCCAAGCCCAAAGCATTCAGGCCCACAAAAGCCAACAACTCAGCTGCAAAACCAAACAACAACTAGCCTAGCCACACTCCACATGCCCTGTATCCCGTAAGGCCCCAAGCCGAAGCATACGCCAACAACAAAAACAACAAGCTTCACAACAAGCTTTCCAAACTCCCAGCTCTCCACACAAGCATTCTAAGGCGTCACGTACCAACATCAGGCCCAGCCATCTCACACTTTCACTCCAAAGCAAAACAACAACAACATCAGCTTCAGCTTATTCAAGCTATACGAAACATCACGCACGGCTAGCCAAAACAAATGAAAACGCATCTCGCACACGAGCAAAGGACACGAATTTCCCACCTGAAAACAAAAGGCACAAAACGCAATCACTCTTAGCACAAAATGCAAGCAAATGAAAACGAAAACGCAAACAGAAACGAGATAACCGTGAAGCTTCCAAAACGCAACCCCAATCCTTTCAAAACGCAGAACCAAAAGCTCACGTTTCTCCTATTTAAAGAGCCATTCTCTCTTTCACAAATCTTAAGCTTCAACAGCCCCTCAAAGCCCTGTTAAAATCAAAAACCATCTTCTCGAAATCCTTCAAACACACAATCCGAAAACGAAAAACCGAATTGATTCTGAGATTCAAACTCGAATTCCCTTCCAATTTTCAATTTTTGTATCAACCTCTCTCATTTACTACATTGAATCCCTAAACCCCTTTGATTCGAAACGAAATTTGTGATTGAAAGAAGAAGAGCAAGAAATAAAAATTAGGAAAAAGAAGAGAGAAGAAATCGCGAGAAGAAGAGAGAAGTGTTCTGTTTGGTTGTGATCTTGAAGGTGAGAAGAGGTTCCGCCTTTTCCTTTGCCCTGTTTCGCCGCCTTGTTCACGCATAGAGGAAGAAGAAGACCAATTTGCTTCTATTTCTCTTTTTTTTCATTTTTCTATTTTTTTGATTTTATTTATTTTTTATTAAAAACTGAATAAATGTGTTGGTATTTGGGCCTTTGGCCTTGGATCTTTGTTGATCCACCCCCAAGCATGCTGCGATGACTCCCCTTTCCCTTTTTTTATTTTTCTTTAGTTTATTCTTCTTTTTCTTTAATTGATTTTTATTATAGTTCTTTTTTTTTATATAACATAATTTTATAAAAGTATCTTTTAGAAAAAGCTGTAGATTATGTTTCTTTTTAGAAAAAAGATTTTAGAAATGTTTTAGAAAAGCATTTTAGAAATTCAATTTTAGAAAAGTATTTTAAAAGAGATGTTTAGAAAAAGAGATTTTAAAAGAGAATTTTAAAAAAATATTCTAATTTCTTTTATGGATTGATTTTAGATCCATTTATCTTCATCTTTTTTTTTTCTCTTTTGGTCGATGACAATCTCCGATTCGTAGATTGTTGATTTCCGATAAGTTTAACCTTCATTATTTCAAATCTATGGATGAATGATCATTTGGATCATTCTCCATACTTTGAGATCGTGATAGGTTGCTTTTCGATAAATCCAACGAAAATCTCGATTAAGATTAGACCGTTCTCTTTCTTTTAGTGTGGCATGTTTTCAGAGAACGATCCATAATATAGTTTCTCTAACATGTATTAACACGAATATTTTCCACTTTAATTAGTGGTGGCCGGCCTCATTTGTAGGGTAATTACTTCGTAAATTACTCGGCGATTGCTTAACATAGACCTAAAGTTGTCCCGATTCGGAATGAGATCCACTTGGATCCGGTTGCCTCGATTTATTTTTCTTTTCGTGGTTGTGCTTGATTAAGTTCATCATACCACTTTATATTGTAAATATTATAATAATGTGAATATAATAATCCGTTTAAATTTAATCTCTCGCACCTTATCCTTTTATTTTAATCTCTTGCTCCTTTATCTCCTTTATTATGCTTTATCATATTATATCATATATCATTTGTTTATGTTTATATGGTTGCTTGTGGTTTTTATTTTGTCCATTTGGATACCAAAACATTAATAAAGGATTAAACACTTAAAAGACTTGTGACTTTAATTTCGGACTATGGTTACTATCCTTAGCTTCGGAGTATGGACTTAGACTTTAAGATCTTCCCCCTTGCTCAAGTTGGAATGGATTAGAAACTTTGGCCTCAAGTTAATTCATTGATATTTGAAGATGGAATTCCGAACTTTGAAGAATTGTGCATATTATGGTTTGGTATCTCTTCTTTCAACTTTTAATTCAAGTATTAGGATTAGTCCCTTCATCTCCTCCCCATTCTTAAATTTTCAAAACTTCTCCCTATTTCAAAAAATCTTCTTGTTTTCAAACTTCGAATGCTTTCATAATCAAATCTTGACTTCGGTCAAGTGATTTTAATCTTTTCCCTTTATTTTCTTAATAAATTGTTAATCCATGTAAATATACCAAAATCATTTTCTCATACACTTTAAAAAATTCCAAAACTCACTCAATTGTTTTTGTGCCTTTGTGCACCTTTTCTTTTCACATGTTTAGATATGATTCATCCTTTCTAGCGGAATTATTCGCTAAAGGATGATGACTTATCTCTACATTTTAAAATCAATTCAACTCATTATTTCTTTTCAAATTTTGTACCACGAACTACGAGGTTTTGATCTCGCATTGCACTTTGTGGGTACGTAGGCATGAGGCATTAAAAACCTCATCAAACACAAAATCATTAAAAAATATTCTTCTCCTCATCTCTTCAATCATTTTTAAGCAAACCAATTTCAAACCAAAAAGCAATAAATATTTCAAAGGGCTCCCGTGGAGTACCACGGACGAGTCGGGTGCCTAAAACCTTCCCGGTTCGTAACCAATCCCCTTACCCATTCTCTGTTTGTTTCTTTTAGCTTCTGCTTTCAGACTCCTAGGTTTTTATTCGTTCTTTTACCTTTTTCCTTTCGGAAATAAACAAAAGCGCGGTGGCGACTCTCTGTACATCGAGTTAAGTTAATCAATAGCTTACACTCACGATTTTACCGCTACAGACATGTTATGTGTTGAATAAGGTAATTATTCGACTTATTCTCAATAAAACGCCCAATGAACTTTTAAAAGGTAGGAAGCCAAATGTATCTCATCTACATATCTTTGGTTGTAAATGTTATGTGTTAAATAATGGTAAAGAAAATCTTGGTAAATTTGACTCAAAAGCAGATGAAATATCTTTCTCGGATACTCCAATTCATGTAAAGCTTATAGAGTATACAACAAGAGATTGCTTATTGCTGAAGAATCTATGCATGTTTCCTTTGATGAATCTTGTCCGAAAGTTGTCGGAAAAGGTAGTTGTGTTATTGGTAGGGGTGTAAGCGGATCAGAAAAAACCAATTAAATCGATAATCTAAACCAAACCAAATCGAAGAAAAAAAAACGATTATTTTTATTTTGGTTAAAAAACCAACCCAAACCAATAAAAACCAAGGTAGTTTGGTTTGGTTCTTGGTTTTAGTTTTTAGGAACCACCAAACCGATGAACTAAACAGATGACTTTAAATACAAACTTAATCTTTAATTTAGCTAATTACTAAGCCTAAGTTTTGTATCAGTCCAACATTTCTCCATCTTTGTTTACACTTCCTTTCTTTAAACTAAATATGTAACCAAAACTAAACTTCAAACACACAAAAAAAACATAAGCCATAAATATTTGCTCTCACCAAACTATTGCTCTGACTATTCGTCACCATTTTTTCTCTCGTCGATGTCATTTTTATAGGTTATGATTTCCTTATTCAACTTCAAGTTCTCTTTGTTACTTTTCATTTTTTTATCTTTTATTTTATTCTTCAACGAATTTCCTTCTAGTCTTGTTACAAAAAACGTTTTGATGTGTGTTTGAGGTGTAAAACATGTTAATTTATGTGTATCGAAACCTTTTGTTTTTATTGATGTATTTTATTTATTAAACTTTCAAATTCCTTCCCAACCCTCTCATGCCAAGTGTCAAATTTTGTATTCGATAGTGAACTTATTTCATAATGCAATGAAAATTATGTAAATGTTTTGTATGGATTAAAAACAACTTGTAAGTTGTTTGAAAAGTACCATGAAATGTATCATATGAAATTTATTATTTTAAAAAATAATAGCATATAATTCATAGAACAATATTAGAGCAAATGATACACAAATGAATATGATGTCTAGAAAAAAATGTTGTAAACCGATCAACCAAACTAAACTGAACCGAACCAAACCGGTTAGTTTGGTTTGGTTCCATTTTTAAAAAAACTTTAAAAACCAAACCAAAATAAATCGGTGGAGATATCGTCGGTTTGGATACTTTTTTTACTAAAAACCGGTCTATACCGAACCGATTACACCCCTAGTTATTGGTGCAGGTGCTTCTTCTGAGGATATTATTAAAGATCAAGAAGCTTCATGTGTTGAACCCATTATAGATAAAGCTGAGGAGGAGCCGTATAAAGGATCTGAAATCAAAGATGAGGATCATGCATCAATTCAAGATGATCAACCTTTAGAGTGGAAAACCTCTAAGGATCACCCCATTGACAATATTCTTTGAGACATATCAAAGGGAGTCACCACTCGATCAAGGATAAGTAATTTTTGCTATCATTATGCTTCCGTCTATCAAATTGATCCTAAGAACTCCAAATATGCTTTACTCGATGAAAATTGGTTTTTGGATATGCAAGATGAACTTAATCAATTCAAAAGAAATGAGGTTTGGGACCTTGTCCCTCCTTCGTGAGGTTATCAAGTGATTGACACAAAATGGGTGCTTAGGAACAAGATGGACGATAACAGTATTATTACTCGCAACAAGGCTCGTCTTGTTGCTCAAGGGTATAACCAAGAGGAAGGCATTGATTATGAGGAAACTTATGCTCCCGTTGTCCGCCTTGAGGCTATATGTCTTTTGCTTGCATTTGCATGCTCATAGAACTTTATGTTATATCAAATGGATGTCAAGAGTGTTTTCCTTAACGGATACATAAATGAAGAAGTGTATGTTTGTCAACCTCCCAGTTTTGAAAATCATGAGAATCCTAACTATGCGTACAAGATTAAATGTGCTTTGTATGGCCTCAAACAAGCTCCTAGTGCTTGGTATGAGCGCCTTAACATTTTTTTTGTTAAATCAAGGATTTTCAAGAGGAAAGGTTGATACTACCCTTTTCATTAAATGAGAAGGAAATCACTCAATTTTGGTTCAAGTGTACGTAGATGATATCATTTTTGGATCTACTAATATGAAATTGGTCAAAGAATTCTCAAGTTCCATGCAAGGTGAATTTGAGATGAGTATGACGGGGGAGCTAAATTACTTTCTCGAACTTCAAATTAGAAAACTTGAAGAAGGCACTTTCATAAGTCAAACAAAATATTGTAATAAGCTTCTCAAGCGGTTTGATATGACAAATTCAAAACCTATCGATACACCAATGCCAAACGCAACAAGTTTAGATCAAGATGAGAATGGTAAGTAAGTGGACATAAAAAGGTATAGAGGTATGATCGGCTCTCATTTTATCTTACCACATCTCGTCCGGATATAATGTTTAGTGTTTGTATGTGTGCTAGATTTCAGTCTTGCCCTAAGGAATCACATTTAAAATCCGTTAAACGCATTCTTAGATACCTTTGTGGTACTTCTAAGTTTGGACTATGGTATCCTAAGGGTAGTGATTATTCTTTGGTAGGTTTTTCCGATTCCGACTTTGTCGGCTACAAAGTAGATAGGAAAAACACTAGTTGTACTTGTCACTTCTTTTCAAACTCTCTAGTAAGTTGGCATGGCAAAAAGCAAGTTTTTGTTGCCTTGTCAACTGCATAGGCTGAATACATTACGGTCGGTAATTGTTGTGCCCAAATTTTGTGGCTCAAACAACAATTGCTTGACTTTAACATTAATCTTTAAAATATTCTCATCTTATGTGATAACACTAGCGCAATAAATCTTACCAAAAATCCAATCTAACACTCACGCACTAAGCACATTGAAATTCGCCATAATTTCCTTAGATATCATGTAGAGAAAGAAGATATGGTATTTGAGCATGTTCAAAGTTCAAATCAACTTGCGGATATTTTTACAAAACCACTTGCCACAAAATCTTTCTTTCACATCCGTGGGAACTTGGTGTTCTTGAGATTTCGGATCGTTCTGAATGCTTGACATTTGTTTATCATATATTATCATTTGAATTATCGTATTGTGTCACTAACAACGAGTCTTCTTGAAGCATGTTAAATTGGTTTTACTCATTACACTTCATAAGCAAGAGGTAATATCATTCTCTTTCCATATTACTCACAAATATGATTCATCTATGGTAATTTTGTTTGTCATCTTTGATATAAAGAAATGGTTGTGATTGTGATCATGTATTTGATTGTTATTTATCCCTTTTGTTTGTCAATATGTTAAAATATTAAGATATATGTCATTAGAATGCATTATAGTATGATTTTATGATTTTTTTTTGAATGAATTCTTTGAAAATTTTGGTGTAAAATTTACTGATTTCCTTGGGTCCCAACAAGTCGACCCACTACGTCGACTCAGGGACTATTGCATCGAATTATTGATATGTCTGCGTCGAATCAATTCAAATTTTATAATGAGTCGACTCACTCAATAATGTAGGTCGACTCATTGCCTTTTACGTTGCTCTATGTGTGTTGGAAAACGCGTTTTTCAGCCATCGCCTCTTCCTAGGTCGGCTCACACACTTTCTTAAAAGCATATTGTGATTGTTTTAAATGCTTTTATTTGTTTTAATCATACTTTATGCAATATAATTATCACATTTCATTTCATATATCATTTTCATCTCAAAGAAAACTCTTGCCTCTCCAACAACCCTAAAAACTCATCCTTCTCAATTTCTTTCCAAATCTTCATCAATGGCTTCAAAAGCTATTGGAAAAAGAACATTGAGGGGCTCCTCATCTCAATCGACACTCTCGAAATTAATTCGTTCTTAGCATGCCATGTTGAGTATAATGAAGATATGATCCGTATGTTCTATGTTGGCTTGGTGGGTAAATTTAAGGGATTTGAGTTCAACTTCAGAATGGGTGACAAAATGTTTGTTGTCAATGCACAAATTTGGAAAGATTTGTTCAAAATTGATCCTACAACTCATAGTATTTTGATGACTGATTCAGATCATGTTGATAACTATGAATTTTGTCGGGAATCAAATGGCATGCTTAAATAGCTGTTCATTAAGTCAAATGTCAATACCAAATTATTTCTGACATCCACCACCACCACTGGCAAAGTCAATCCCACCGACAAAATTCTTCATTGGATTGTCTCCCACAACCTTCTTCCCAAGAAAGGCGACTTTTCTCGCATTGATATTTCTGAAGTTCATCTCATATACATTCTTTGGAACAAAGTGAAAGTGAACTGGTGATATTACTTAGCGAGTCATGTCTCTTCCCTTAAGGAAAAGAAAGGCGTCACTCTTGCTTATCCATCAATTATTCACGCTATCATTAACAAAGCCAAAATTATGGTTGAAGGTATTCCTTTTGTTTCTATTTCTAAAATAATCTATTTCAGCAAAAGACTCTGAGCTTTATGGGTCACATGTGGGATCCTAAAGAGAAGCATTATCGGTATATAGTTCGGGCTGGTTATGGTAATGATCATGAGGATGAAGGTGACGCTGAAGGTGATCAAAATCCAAATGAGGATCAAAATCCAGAAATTGATCCAAATGTTGCTCCCATGAACACTGATGAAGTACAGGTGGATAACGAATATTGGTATCGCGCTCCTTTCGACGATTCTGCCCAATTCAAGAACCAAGGTTGGGGTGAATGGTAATACACTTGGTGGACTTATAATGCAACTTTGTTTTCTCCCCCGTCTCCACCACCTACATCACCACCGCGAGACAACAATGCTGGTATCATGAATATGCTTCAGAATATGCACTTGGAACAACAAAGTTTTTATGCAGCTCAATCCGAGCGTTATGTTGAATTGGAGCGGCGAATATGTGAGCAAGACACGACTCTTGCCTCTTATATGACTGTTTAAGATGAACAATATACCGCCTTGAAAGCTCACCTACAAACTCAAAGTGAAAATATTGATTCTTATGCATCCAATTCTTTGGCCTGGATTAATGAGATTCATGGTTCCCATTTAGCGCTTGCAAACTCATTTAACACACTCAACACCAATTTCATCCACTTCACATCTCAAAATGAGAAAGATCATCAACTGGATGTGTACCATCGTTTCCATCCTTCACAAAGGGGTCCAAGGCCATGAGAGTATGTTGCATTTCATATCATTCTCATATGCATTTTATTGGTTATTGTATTTTCTAAATGACATTGGATAATGTTTAATCATATTGGTTGGCTTGTTTATTCTCTCTTGTTTTATTTGTCGATTATCGTTCTTTCATCGCTTATTGTGTGTTTGTTGATGATTGATTCTTATTACAATGTGAATCTTAATAATATTTATGGCTATATGGTTCTTGTCTAATCTATTCTCTCTTTTTGATGTTGTCAAAAGGGGAGATGTGATTGAGTAAAAGTTATCTTGTCACTTTTTGGCGACACATATTCAGGGGGAACATTGTGTTGTATAAAATGCTCTTTCAATTCTAACACATTTTGCCATCATAAAAAAGGGGGAGTTTGTGAGACATAAAAGGTATTTTGAATGATGTCAAAACTAGTGTGCTTTAGGAAGACTTATGGGACCACAAGAAGCAAGAATAATTCATCAGAAAAGGTTCTTGTAGTGTTTTCAAAGGGATGAGTCGACTCAATCACCTAATCAGTTCGACTTCTTCAGTTAGATAAATTTGAGTCGACTCAATGAAAGTGTTAGGTCGACTCAAATGGTGGTTTTCATCACTTGGAACTCACGAGTCCCAACAGGCTGACTGAGGGGCATTTTTAGGTCGACTCAAAGTCACAAATAGGCCGACTCACATATTTTTATAGGTCGACTCATTCCTGAATATCTAAACAGGTCGACTCTAACAGATAAACAGGTCGACTCATTACTGTTTGTGAGCGCCTCCTTTAATCTCTATCTCTCTCTCTCTCTCTCTCTCTCTCTCTCCTCATTTTGTTTTAATTTTCTCATTCTTTTACTAACCAATATAAATAGTTTCATACCTTATTTTTTGACCGGTTTTTTTTATATCATGTATTCATCTCATCATTAGGATACCTAGGTGCATACCATATTTTGAAGTTTTGTAGGGATAACATGAAAGATCTGTTGGTTTTGCAACAAGTTTTGGAAATTTGATCCGTTGGTTTAAGAAGCTATGGTTTTTATGCCGAAAGCACGAGGTTTTGAAGTGGTCTCATAAGTGTTGAAGTAGGAATTTCAAGGATGAATCAGGGACATGTGCAAGACCCCAGGTTACTCATGGTTTTATTTGACGAGGTATCTCAGTGAGAATTGATGATATTTGTTTTGGATGTTTTCTTATGAAGTTAGTTTTAGTTTATTGCTTGGAAAAGAAGGAAATGATTAATCCATAAGTTTGGTTTTCAACTTGGAGGTGGATTTTTAATCCTTTTTCTTTGCTAGGGGAATTGGCTATATACTTCATATTCCATTTCCAAGTCATTTCCATTCCTAGTACCTAAATCCTTTCCATTTCCAAGATGTGGTTCAAAGTTTTAATTCCATTTTCTAATCCAATTTCTCATTACAAGTTTTGTTTCAAGTTTCTAGTTTCTTTGAAATTTCTATTCCAAGTTTTAATTCCAAACTCAAATTCTAAATTTTCAATACAAATTCAAGTCTTAGTTTTTATTTCTCTTCAAAACCCTCAATTATTAGTTCTAGTTCTAAATCTCAAATCTCAAGTCAAAATGCCATTCAAGATGGATGTTTGTTTGATTCGTGATTGAACAGAAGATCCGAGGAGGGTTAATTGCTTGTTTTAATCACACTTGGTCATATTTAGACTTTAGTATTATCGTCTCTTATCATCAAAAGTAAGTGAAGTTAAATGATGCCTTATTCCACTTGAGAAATACGTTGGGAGATGTATTTATCAATGTTAAATCCATTTGGTTGGCACGACTTCACTACACCAAGATGATGAGGTTCACACTTGATGCAAAGTGGTAAATTAAATCACTACCAAGCTAGATTCAATTTTGGTGTAAGGATCAAATTTATGAAATTTAAAATACATTCAGAGTGGAGTCTAAATACCAAGGTCGAAATTTACAAAAGTTGTTTGAATTCCTTAAGTCATTATAAGCCATATATTATAGAATTACAAATAATTCAGGGCTTAATACCAAGTCTACAAATCTTGTTTAAACACTTGACAAGAAATTCCATCTTTCTTTTTCTTCATTCTACTTGTATCATACAAGTTGCCTTGACCTCAGTTGTTCCATGCTTTCACCTTAGGACCTGGAAATTCAGTTATAATAATCTACATCATAATTCGCAAAGTAATGATCCAAATATTAATCCATTCCAATTCACTTAAGTTCAACCAAAATCACATCCAAACATAATCTCATATTTCAATTTATCATTCAACATTCATACATAAGCATTCATTCATATTCAATCATTCAAATTCAATAAACAAAATTATCCATCCTGCCATACAAGTTATATCATGATGTATCCTTCGCATATTTCAAAAAAAATCACAGGATCTTTTGGCTCAGGACGAAAGGCAGTCTCTTCTTGTGTTCATACGACCATATGCATTCGTACGTATGCATTCATCAAGTTCCCATAGGTCATTACACATTTATTCATGTCATTGGCATATTGAAACCAAGGTTATGTAGGTTGGGTTTCCATAATGAAACAAACAAACATTTCCACAATGGAACAAAGAAAAGCTAACAGGGACAATTTTTTTTCTCACACAAACAGCCAAAAAGTTGAAAAGAATAGGCAGACCTACTACCTGTTGTAGCAGACCCGCAGGTCACCCCTGTTACTCTTGCCTTCTCACATCCTAAGACAACACGCCATCCACATGTTGCCCTTGTATCTTCAGCAGCTATAAGCCCAAGAAACCTGTTATGACCACAAACAATACATCAAAATAGGTAGAAAGGGCTTGTGGAAACAAAAGTGTTGACCCTGAGATACTTACCGAAAACAAGTTCATCTTGTTTGTACGCTTCAGATTTCATCACCTGCACTAGAAAACAAAGCAATATTAGCATTGATTTAGAATGCAGGAAAGGATGTGAAGTGCATTGCTTTGACATACATCATAGAAAGGGCATAGCAGGCATTATCACAGAGATAGGTTTTTTTTTCCTGATTTTCTAAAAGAAAAGGGGGCTAAAGGATCAATCTCGTCCCTCTTTATCTGGCGGGAAGAAAAGTGTTGGCCCGGAGGTCCAAAGCTTTTCATACAGGAGATTAAGGTGAATTGAAAGCAGAAAACCCTAATTTTCTAGGCTATAAAAAGGGACTATTTGTTCACATCGAAGGGGGGAGGGGGGATTAAAGAAATTGGAAGAAAAACTGCTTTACCTCACTTTATCCGCGAAAATCCTTTCCAATAACAACGTTAGCTTTCCGCGTCCATCTTCGTAATTTCAACAGCTCCTGCATCACGAGTTCATTCGGCCATTCCTACCAGCTTGAGACAAGAGAAAACAGAAGCGTGACGGAGATCCGAAGGCTAGCCTCCAAAGTTTATTCGCCATTTGTAAGCCTCTTCCTCCTCCTTTTCGCGCTTTATTTATTGTTGTCATTTGATTAGACAGAAGTTAGTTTCCTCATGAAAAACAGAGAAATTCGGATTGAACTTCTTTTCGTTGCCTCTTTTCTATTGAGGATTGTTTGAGGTGTTGTTGTTTAAGAGAGGTTTGTTCATGAGTTTCGATGGAAAAGGATGATGAGATTAAGCTTTCGAAGAGAGGAAGACGGTGAGGATGAGTTTCGATTGAACGGATTTGGGATAGAGAGGGTGACGGTCGATTGCCGTTTTAGGGTATAAGTGGTGGTATGAAATCCTAGGGTTTTCTTTTTCCCTTTTAGGAAAAGAATACCGGACCGGATCCGGGTCATGCCCGACCCGGCCGGTCTTACTTCAGGGACCCGCGGGCTTTACTCTCAGCTTTTCTTGTTTGGCCCATCCGTCCTTTTCTTTATTTTTTTATTTATTTATTTGTCTTTACTTATCCTATATCCTTTTATACATAATTAACAAATTTTTAAAAAAAATACTTCTTTTAAAAAATATGTTTTTTCCTTATGTTTACTAATAATCTTAGTTTAATTAAGTTAATTAATTCATTAGTTATTTCATCGAAAATTATATTCCTTTTGTTAGTTAGTTAATGAACTTATGTTTATTAATGCGTATGTTGTTTATTTTTTTGCTTTTAATCATCATTTGGTCGTGATGATGACGTACGACTCGTATTAGGTTTCGATTGTTATTTTCTTATCTCGATTATAATTTGTCAAAAATACTAATAATAAACATGATCACCTCAAGAATAATTATTTCGAAAGACAAGTTAATTGTTTGGTCCAACACCAAATAGACTTTTAAGATATATATTTACATTTCACACACACGTAAGTCGATCACTTATGTGACCTCCATCTGCACGAATATCTTAATCATTCAAATATAAGTACGAAGGAATATAGCTCCGGAATATAGCATTCTGCACGTTCTAGAATGAATCTCTCCTGGGCTAGCCCCACGCGACGTGATTCAATCACCTTATTATATATCAAAATATCTCAAATCTTAAAAATTTAAATACGAAAGAATAGAGCTCCGGAGTCTAGCATTCCACACGTTCTAGAACGAATCTCTCCTGGGCTAGCCCCACGTGACGCGATTCATTCGCTCTTTCCTACCTAAAACAACTTAATACTTACCAACCAATACAAACTATTTTCCATAATTAATCAGCGAGTAACTGAACTCCGAAGTCTAGCACTCCGCACGTTCTTGAATGCAATCACTCCTGGGCTAGCCCCACGCGACGTGGTTCATTCACCTTCTCGTTTTAAAACACCCTTAACAAAGATCAAACATCTTTTCTCAAAACGAACGTTGTTTAAATCTTTCTATCTTGCAAATAAGCTAGCGCTTCAGCCTCCAATCGCGAGCAGATAAGCCAACGCTTAGCATTAGAAAGTTATTTTCAAACAATCGTTCAATAAAAAACACAAACCTTAGTTGCACGAACTACGAAGCTCTGACTTTCCCATTGCACAAGGGAATACGTAGGCACAGGGATTTTAATCCTTCGCGAGCACAATAATAAAAAAATTTAAACTTTGTCCCCGTCATATTCACAATAATAAAAAAACTTAACCTTTCTTCCTAATAAATAATAATTTTCTTTTCCCTTTAATAAGCAATAGTAACTTTAATCATTAAAAGAAGACAATAATAAGTTAACATTTTAAGCGCAAATTAGACAAAGAGGTTCCCGTTGAGTACAACGGACGTAAGGGGTGCTTAATACCTTCCCCTTGCGTAATTGACTCCCGAACTTAGATTAGTGGTTTCGTTGACCATTTCTTGTCCTATTTAGGTTGTGTCTATATCTCCCTTTTCTTTAGTTAGAATAAATATAATTAGGTGGCGACTCTGTTGTTTGTTTTAGGATCGTACTTTTCGAGGTACGACAAATAGCTGTCATATTATTTTGTGCTAACAAACATGAAAAGTGAAATAGATACACAAGTGCTCTCTTAATCTTCCCCTTCTCTAGCATTCACAACAATTAGACACAACAATTTTTGTTGATAAAAGTGAAAGATCAAGGTGATAACATTCAAATGGTGAAATTGTGATTTCAGTTTGGGTTGAGAGATTTGTGGGTTTTTCTTGAATAAACTTTGATGGTTTGTCCTCCGAGATCATTGTGATTTGGGGGTTTTGCACGCATCATTCATTCGTAGATTTAACCGAGTGAAGATTTTTTAAGATAAAGGTGATTGTTCATTCATATCACGATAACCGGAGGATTGCGAAGAACGGTGTGAGTTCACAAGCATCGAATCAAAACGGTCATGCTCAAAGTTTGGAGAATTGTGAATTCTTGCAAGAGGGGAGCAATTAATCGGAGGTTTGTTTGACGCACATGAAGGACTTGGTTCATCTCGAATCAAGGGGCAAGAAGAGTTATAACAACAATTACAATTAGGATTGGTTTGTTGTTACTATTTTCTTCTTCTATTAACATTGAAATTTTAATAAAAGATCCCAATTCGGTTTGTGAATTGGGGGCAGAGTACCCTTAGCGAGGACGGCGGGGGAACTGCCTAAACAAATCTCGTGTGTTCTTTGTAGTTTTCATTTGTCAAATTTTCTGCACAAGTTGAAGGTGTGTTGCTTGAGAATTCTGTTTTGCATTGGTGTGTGCCTACCAAATGTTTGTGAAATTGTTGCAATCACATTTGGATAGCAACTTGAGAAAAATTCTGCACTACACTAATTGTCAAACTACACTTTGTGTGTGTGCATACCAAGTGTTTGATAAAAACTCAAAACACACAACTTCTTATTCTTTGTGCTTATTTCTTATCCATATTCATTGTTGGTAGTGAATGATTCAATAATGCTGAATTTAAGTGATTAATTGATATTGTATTGATTCATCTATTCATCTCTTATATCCCGTTTGGTTTCGAACGCATATCCGATCACCGATGACTTTATTTTATTTAGACGTGATTTTTCCGGGGATCTTCCGCAAGTTATTTTTTAATTAATTTTTGAAAAGCTTAATTTTAAAAAAGGATCTATTCAACCCCCTTCTAGATTCACACCATCGTCTAACACAAAGGATGAGTTATCTTGTCGGAATTAGTTGGACCCATGCACCATATATGGTTGCAATGTTGTTACGCGTTAAGAAAATTTTGGAGAATGTGTTATTAAAAGATGGTAAAGTTGTAGTTATGTTTTATGATAATTGGGAATTCATAGGAGTATATGAATATTTTTTCCAAGAATTGAGAAGTGGCTGCCGTTGTAATTATGTTGAACATTCAGAGGTGTTGTATCACGGATCTAAGTTCGAAGTATTCGGTAACTACGAAAGTGTAGAATGTCCATTGAGATGGAATTTCAGAAGGATTAAGTCGAAGTATTTTATTGTGTCGGCTTTGGTGATTGGAAGTTGGAAGTTAAACTAGGTGGAGTTAATTCCTTAAAGGTAATCAGAGTGCGCAACGAACATGTGGTGTAGTGCAGTTGCTCGTATGTGAGTAACAACGATGTTGGCAGTTTTGTTGTATTAATGTTGTGCTTGAGTTATATGTTTCTATGTTGTTGTGTTCTAGTTCTTAAACCAGTGAGTTCTTAAGTTGGTTACTCTTGTGTTGTGATGCTAGTTCTCAAGTGTATTACTTGAGTAGTATTTGTGTTGTTGTTGCAATTGATGTTATGAATTATTGTTTGTATTATACACGGGGTTGCCTTTCGGAGATGAGAGTTGATTAGTCGGATCGAATAAGTAGTTGGAGTAGTTGAATCGAATAAATTTTCGAGGACGAAAATATTCTAAGTGGGGGAGAGTTGTAACGCCCATTTATTTAATTAATTAATTAATTAAATATAATTGTATCATGTTGTATTGAATTTGTGTTGATTTGTGTATTTGAGTTGATTTCTGAAATATCAGAATGTTATGTTGATGTTTCTAAGTTGGTTCAAATTGAATTGATTAAATAAGTTGTGGAAAATAATGAATATTTTCCGTTTATGGTTGGATATGTTGATTTGGGTTGTTTGGACGAATTATTTGATAATCGGTAATTAATCGATTAAGTCGGAAGAAAGTAATTAGTCGTGATTATTAAGTGATTTTTTGTTGTGGTGAATTAAGTCGTTAAACCGGTATTTAAGTTGGGAAGTTGTAGAAATAATATTAGAAATAATATTATTGTTATTGGAGTGTGTTTAATTATTGGGCTTAGATTGTGTCATAATTAGTAATAGAGGGTGTAGTATGTTAGGCTAATTAGTTATATTATTGGAGTAATAATATTTGATAAAAAGAAAAGAATAGAAAAATAAGTTAGGTTTTGGATTATTAGTAAGAGGAAGAGGAGAATAACATAACGCGGGAGAACGAGTGAACTGCAATCGGTGATTATTTCCGAAAATCCGATCGAACTCAGAGCTACCTTTAATTCAAGGTAAAGGTGAGGTTCGACTTTTATAATCAGGTTATGATAATCGATACATAGAAATTGGGATCGGGTAGTGTTTATGATGTTGTTGGTGATTTGTCTGATTTTTGTTGTTATGATGTTGTTTTTGCGAAATGTTGATAATTCAGTCGTGTGTAAAATTGTTGCTGAATAATTTTATGAAGTTGCTGTCGATTTTACAATTCTAGAAAAATATGGATTGGGACGAAACTGTAGTTTACAGGTGCACGGGTGGCGCATGCCACCCACCATTCGCATAGGGGTGGCATATGCCACCCAGAAGTGAGAAAAGAATAAGTGGCGGGAGCCATAAGTGGAGGTGGCGGGAGCCACCATACCCCCTTTTCCCAAACATGGCACAAGCTATGGTAAACATTACCAAGGGTGACGCAAGCCACCCATGTAATGAGGGGAATACTTGTTTTGTTTTATACATTTAATAACTTCTTTTAGTTCATGGCAATTTTGCTAAATTCTAAAGTAAAGTAACACATTAATTCATGTTGAGAGCCACATTCCTCATGTTGAGAGCCCACATTCCTCACGTTGAAAGCCACCAATAATATGTGGGGCCCACCTTGTTTTCTTTACTAGCACATGAACATACTTATATCCACTTTCATTTATATGTAGTTAATCAGTATAAAGTAATACTAGTTGCATAATGATACTAACTGTTTCATAATTTTTATGAACTGTATAAATTAAATACGAAACTGAACTGGTAATGAAAGATGACCAATACAATAGTATTAGTATTAGCAGGATAATTGGTTTTTGACAAATGAGTTTTGAAGTTTGACAGAAAAATGCGTTGGTTGATTTTCATGACAGAAGGTTAACTATAGTAGTATCGAATTAGGAAATGCAAAATCGACCAAATTTTTATAATAAACTCGTGTTAATCGCAAAATATTAAAACAATGATGATTTAGTCGGTTTAGCCGAGTTAGACAGAGAAATTAGTTGCTCGGAATTTTATGAAAATTCGGGGTAAGTTGGGTAATTTAGTAGGTGAATTTTGTTGATTTGTTTTGTTGAAATTATGTCGGAAAAGCTGGTTTGTAGGTACAACTGAATATGTAGTTTCGTTCCGATTTTTGGACAATCGTAAGTTGTAGGCTTGATAGCCAATGTTGAATAAGTTGTTTAATTTGTCTGAGTTATTTACGTTGTTGACGTTGCTATGTTGTTTTTGTTGTGAGTCGTACATGTCATATAGCATGTGTGAATTTTTAAGTCGGAGCCGTTGCTCACACCATGTTGGCATGGATTGACAAACTTATTAAGCTGAAGGCTTATGCCTTGCAGATACCTCGATAACCTTGTATATTTTAAGTTGGGAGTTTTACTCCGAATGGTACTACATGCATAACATGAGTCACATTAAAGTTGCATTTTTCCAAGTTGTTATTGATTGATGTTTTGTTGTTGATATGAAGTGGGGATAGTTGTATGATTCCTATCTATGTATTATTTATCATACTTCGTTTATAAAATTCGATATCTCACCCCTTTTATTTGAATGTTGTCACTATGTTGGATACGTGTAGGTAATCAAGAGGAATATCCGGTTACCTTTAGTTCGAGTTGATGGTTGTCGCTCTGATACGTAACACTCAAGGGGATTGATGCTTAATTGCCTAATTGTTGGATTGATTATGTTGTCGTTGTGCCAAGTTGTTCTATTAGATCATGTTGTTATTAAGTTGTCTAAGTTGAATAATATGTTATATTGTGTTTAGTCGAATAATTGTGTATCCGATGCTAGTTATGAAAGTTGTTTTATTTCAAAGTATGAAAAATGTTGTTACGGTTTTATCCAAATAAAAGAGTTATGTATCAGTGTTTTTATGAAATGAAAATGAATATGTTTGAAAGTTGAAATGTGGCATCCTGTTTTTATAATTAAATTGAATTTTATTACTCTGATTTTGTCGATAATTATCTGGTAGAAAACGGGGTGTTACATCATACCTCTTAACTTTGGATTTGTTCTCTTCCTTTTTCTTCTCCAATGCCGCAATCTTATCATTCTACGCATTTGCTTCGTCCCAAGCACATGCCTTGTAACAACCCAGGCCCCTTGCAAGACAATCCCAACACTACCACCTCACTATCTTCTCTACCCCCTTCTCTAGTAGAGTTTTTGCCTTCTGTGGGAATCAAACCATGTACCCTGGGGTTCAAGTACATGTTCAATCCATTTCCACTACCAATTGAGCCGCCTTTTTAGTAACAGCCCCGGCCCCTCGCAAGGCAATCCCGACACTGCCACCTCATGATCTTCTCTACCCCTTATCCAGTAGAGTTTTTGCCTTTCATGGGAATCGAACCTTGTACCCTGCACCCTAATCCATATCAGATTCCACATAAGGTTCCATTTCCACGAATGCAGAAAAATCCAAAGGGTTGTCACTAATAGATTTATCCGGCAAAACTTGTTTTAATTCGTTTTGAATTCTTGTATAATCGAACAATTAATTGTAAAATTTTTTAAGTGCAATATAATAGTCAATTTTAACTCGTATTTGTTGTTTATATGCCTTTTATGCACTTACATATATTGATATGCTCATGCACTTATATACTTACATATATGTTGTTCTGAGCTAAAAATGTATTAGCAAAAGTTTCGTAGATATACCTACGGAAGTATCTAACGTTCCAAAGATATATTTCCAGAACCAAAACAATTATACTCGTTATGTGGATATATCTTCGGAAGTAGATGAACAAAAAATGGTTGGTCCATATTCATCTAGGTTTTCTATAAAATTGGGGCTTCATGTTTTATCTGTCAAACAAACGCAAACACAAAAATGTCTCAATTTTATGATATCTAGATCAGTTTGTATGTCGAAAGTGTCTCGTACACCGACGACAAAACACCCGGGCGGACTTTCAAACTCACCGATTTCACCTCGCTCGACGATATCATCGACGAAATTCACTATCATAACTTACAACGACAGAAAAAAGGTGCGGAAGCTCAAATATCGTTCGCCTTCAGTTGACAATGAAGGAAACGTCATGTTCAGCAAATTTGAGCTCAAGACTCGAGCGGATGTTAGAGCTATGTGGGATACGCCTTTTAGTTTTGAAGAGAAATTTCCGCTCGAATTGGAGGTGATTATAGGAAGAACAGTCGATGAAATCTTGAAGATGTGCGAAATCCACCAGGTTATTGAAGTTTAATATTTAATTTTATGTCAAGATCATCAATGTAATGTCTATTTTATTTTATGAATGTTGTATTTATGGTTGTTATGTTTATTTTTTGAGATACTGCCTCTGGTTTTATTCCGCAAGTATACATACAAAAAACTTCCATAGATCCATTTACGAAATCAATAAAAAATAATATAAAAAATATACTTCCGGCTGTACATCTCCGAAAGCAAAAATGATATTTTTGAAAGCACGCGTGGTGCATAAGAACCCCAAGTGGTGGGGGTAAGAAATTCTCAAAATTTAACTAAAAAATTAAAATGAAATTTATAATGATAAAAATAAGGGTTAAAGTTTTAGGTCCCTATAAATATCTCACATTTGAAGATTGATCCCTAAAATATTTTCCTTCAAATATTGATCCTCCTAAAGTTTTCTGTTTCCAAATGTAGTCCCTGCCGTTAATTTCAAGTAATGGAAGGTGATATGCCATGCCAAGTGTGAATTATTTTTTTAAATGTGTAAACTTATGCGGAAATATTCACATCTTCTTCTAACCCTAATCCCCACTACCCACATCATCATCATCACCACCACATTCCACGATCTTCCACTCTTTACTTGCCACACACACTCTCCATCACCACCACCACCACCATATTCCACCCGCTTCTAAACCACCACCAACTCCCTCTTTGATTCTGACACCGACTCAACCACTCATTCCCATCGAAAAAACCTTCTACGATCAACCCATTGAAAATGGCCTCGATCCCGACATTTACAGAGTAATCCAATTTCTCAACCCTAGGGAGTATGCTAATTGTTGCGCGGTTCAGTGGCATATGGTAACGGTTTATCCTGAGATATTGGATAATCTTCTCATGAAAAACGTTCTTCCTGGTTCAACTTTGTATATTGATGGAAACCTTGAGACTAAGGTTTTCTCTGATCCCATTATCAGACTTGTTCACCGTATTAGAGAAGTTGATGTTCGTCGACATGGTAAATTAACTATCTTTTCAATTCCTGATGATATTGTCAAAAGATGTTTTCAAGTGCTTCTTAGGGTTTCCAATTGTTTAATTTTAAAAGATGCTTTCAACTTGTTGCAATCAAATAATTTTAAGATTACACATATTTGAATTCCTTGGAAAAAATTGGACACCACTGTAATCTGAGAATCTTAGAATGTTTTTAAAAGATGTTTTTAAGATTACACATATTTAAAAGATTGGACACCACTGTAATCTGAGAATCTTAAGATTACACATATTTGAATTCCTTGGAAAAAAAATATGCTACTCAGTTGTGTACAATACTCTATCTGCAGGTCTTGTAATTTTTCCAAAGAGCATTGGGAAGTTGGATCACAGAAAACACGTTTAAGACCATTCATCCATATCAACTTCAACGTAACCAACTCAAAGAATGCTGACAAATTGATATTTGTAGTATCAACGAGGCATTCTATCTCTAAACAAGATTCAAGTATTAGTCCAATCATTTGATTCATGCCTTCTTTATCCATGTGTGGGGGATGGTGTTCTTCTTGATGCGGCAAATGTATATATCCAGTAGTCTTAGTTTCTGCAAAGTTGTGATTCCTTATGGCAAAGTTGTGCAAGAAATCTGGTAGCCACGATGCTCCTGTTATCTTTCTAAAGCATAATGTAAGTATGCTATCGGTTTAATTCCTCTATAGTTATATAGTTATTAGATTAAGCATGCTAAATTTTCTCGAAACTCTTAATTATCACTTCTATCTCTTTTCTTGTTGCAGGTAATTTATAGTATGATGAAGAATCCGAGGTTGCGGATCAACTTAGACTCAGGGTATTTATTTATCTTTTATTGATGTCAAACTAGTACGTTTCTGCCATCAATCTATTCTACATGTTTGTTGTCTAACTTTTCCTTAAAAAACTTATGGTTAGTTCCTACATTTTCCATGCATGATTACTATCTTCTACTACATGATTCAATTGGTTTATAATGCTGTTTTTTCTTATTTGGTTCTTTTGAAATTTATCTCTCAAAACTGTATTATTCTATTGATAACAGTTCTACCTTCTCCATTTTATTAATATCTCAGTTGTGCATCATTTGTACCACAATCAACTGCTTGTGTATTGTATTATAATCAATACTATTTAGTATTCATGTTTTATTGAGCGTCGAATTTACAAGAAACTAATGCAGGCAGTGCCTCTCTTCCACTTCTACAAAGATGGAAAACTGTTGGAAGCATTCCCAACCAGAGACAAGGAAAGGATTATTGATGCCATCCTCAAGTACTCATCTCTTGAAACAGAAGATATTTTGAGCTAACTTCAAGCTCAAGGGAACACTGTCACAACACTCTCGGGACTGTTGTATAGGCAAATGGGTTTTTGTGTGCAACAATATTCTGTATTTATACTTGAAATAAAATATTATAGTCCTCCTCTCAGCCTGATTCACTTTGTTGGGAAACATCAGTGGAGTTTTTAATGTCTATCTCCACTAGACATTATAGAAGAAAAAGAGTACTACCATTGAATGTTTGGGGAAACTAATAGATGAGACTGGCTGTGAAAGTGATTCAAAACTCAATTGAGTACGTGTAAATTTGATTTCATTTATGTTGAAAATAAAAAAGATACTTTGATTAGCCTCTAATATATACTTGGATTTTTTGTTGTTTGTTTGTTGGATACATTTTGCGTTTAATTTTTGAATTACTGATCATTGGCTTTGTTACAAATTGAGTTTGAAGACTTTGAAATGGAAACTAACCAATGGAAAAACAATAGTAATTAGTTTGATTTTTCTTATATGGAAAAAACTCATTTTATGTGATATTAGCTACGAATTAGCTATAAATCAACCACCATTTCTGAGTTTAAATATGATATTAGATACGAATTAACTAGGAATTTTCACGTCATAAAAAAAATTCCCACATGACATACCACATCATCCTCCGTTAGTCAAAGTTATAAGGATTGAAAACGAAAAACTTTATAAAAAACAATTTATTTTTTAGGAACAATTTTCAAAAATGAAATATTTATAAGGACATATTTAATCCTTAAACTAAATTAATAATTTAAGGAAACGGAACAGCTCCCTGCTCCCGCTGTTGTTAGCCACTGAATTGAAAAAACAAGTAGAAATAAGCTTCTCTTTCTTACCCGTTGCCGCCTCTATCCCCGAAGCATGAAACCCCCTTCCACTCTTTTCCTCAAAACCCAAATCCCTTATTCCATTCTTCTCTTCTCATCTTCCAAAGGTACACTCTCGCAATCCTCCCTCTCCCATTTTTCGAATCCCCGTTTTTCGATTCCAAATTGTTCTTTCTTTTCTTCACTTTTGCATAGCATTTTCAATTTCACTGTATATAGTTTGATTATAAGTAGGGTTAATGCATAATGATGCAGGACCGTCCAATGCTAAATTGCATCCTAATCTGTGCTTTTGTAAGAGTATTCAAACGAGTTCGTATGAAGTTGCTAAAGGAAGTTACGTTCCGACTCCCAATGTGGATTTGACAAAAGATACTATTATAGTGGTATGTGTTACTCTTACAATCAATTTTGGAGATAGAAATGGATTAACAAATGGCCTGGCCACAATAATTTATGCATTCAATATGTTTTTCTTGTTTATCTATCTCCATAGCACCTGACACCTTTGAAGAAAGATGTGTCAGTGTGGTGTCCAAAACCGACGGTAACACTTGTAATTATGTTTAATTTATCTATTTATTTTATTTGAGAAACAGTGTTCAAACTGGAATTTACCGTCTATTGGTAAATTCATGATTGGATGGTGAAGTTATTGATTAGGGGAAATCATTTCTTTGTTGTTTTGGTAGCTCAATGGGATGTTTTGTTGAGAGAGCCGAGCACGGAAACTGGGCCAAATGCCGAGTTTATAAAATGCTTTCACCTTACAGGCTCTGCGCTTGCCGTGCTGTTGATCGGTATTCACTAGGTCTGTAGGCCAACAGGGAGGAAAGAGGATCGAGTCTGTGTCCTCACATCCACATGGAACCTCCCATGCTGGGTTGTCTTTCCTTGCGCTTCTATACATTTATGCAATCATTGGATTTAGAAAATATCTTGGGATCTGTGAGATTTTTCGTTTACAGCCCTTGCCCCAATATAGGTTTGACTTAGGGAGGATTTAAACACCTGACATGCATCGGGTTGAAAAAGACACATATTGAACAGACCTAGAGTTCTGGCCTTGTTGACTGATTCTGGGATCATCAGAGTAGACCTAGGGTTCACATACGTGAACAATCACAAATATGATTAACATGGATGGGAAATTATTAATTAAGACCTTAAAAAGTTTATATAACATTAACTCCTTGATACTTGTTCTTGCTCTTTTGAAGCTCTGCGCTAGTATCATGTTATTTCAACAATGTTTAAGTTTTTCAAGTTTCCTTAGACTTTGGAGGAATGAACAACAAAAACTACGCCTTATCCCACTTGGTGGGGTTGGCTACATGGATCAACTTACGCCATAATGTTCTAAGGATCACGCTTCAATCCAAATTATTAATTTGAAGATCCTTCTTGATAACTTCTGTTATAGTCTTTTTGGGTCTTCCTCTTCCTCGAATTGTATGTCTTCTCTCCATCTGGTCTACTCTCCTTACTACTGAGTCTATAGGTCTTCTCTCTATATGACCAAACCACCTAAGTCTATTTTCCACCATCTTCTCTACAATAGGCGCTACTCCAACACTCTCTCTAATAATTTCATTTATGATTTTATCCTATTGAGTCTTACCACACATCCACCGCAACATCCTCATCTCCGCTACCCCACTTTGTTCTCGTGTTGGTTCTTAACCGCTCAACATTTTGTTCCATACAAAGTCGCAGGTTTTACTGCAATCCGATAAAACTTTCCCTTTAGCTTTAGCGGTACCTTTGCAATCACATAAAACACCTGATGCCTTTCTACATTCCATCCATCCAGCTTGAATTCGATGATTTACATCACCTTCTATTTCCCCATCATTCTCTATTACGGACCAAAGATATTTAAACCTTGTGACTTGAGGGATAATATGATCTCCTACTTTCACCTCTAAGTTAGAAACCCTGTTTCTTTTATTGAACTTACATTCCATATACTTCGTCTTACTTCTGCTTAGGCGAAAACCATGTGTTTCTAAAGCTCGTCTCCAAGTTTCCAACCTCTCATTTAACTCCTCCCTCGACTCTCCAAGAAGGACTATATCATCTGCAAAAAACATGCATCTCGGCGCTATCTCTTGGATGTGTTCCGTGAGTACATCCAAATTTAAGGTAAAAAGCTAGGGGCATAGGGTTGACCCTTGAGGCAAACCAGTTGTGATGGGAAAATCGTCTGTCTCTCCATCCTGTGTCCTAACACTAGTTGATACCCTTTCATACATATCTTGGATAGCTCGAATATAGGCAACCCTAACCCCTTTCTTCTCTAGAGCTTTCCACAAAATCTCTCTAGACACTCTATCATACGCCTTCTCCAAGTCAATAAAAATCAAGTGTAAGTCTCGTTGGTCCATTCGATACTACTCCATCATCCGCCGTAATAGATAAATCGTTCTTATGGTCGACCTTCCCGGCATAAAATCAAATCGATTCTCAGTAATTTGAGTCTCTTTTCTTAATCTCCGTTCAATCACTCGTTCCCATAATTTCATGGTATGACTCATAAGCTCGACTCCCCTATAATTTGTACAATTTTGTATATCCCCTTTGTTCTTATAGATTGGAACTAAAGTGCTTCTCCTCCATTCATCCGACATGCGTTTTGACCTCATAATTTCACTGAAGAGTTTGGTGAACCACTCAATACCACTATCTCCAAGAATTTTCCACACTTCAATAGGTATGTTGTCTGGTCCCACCGCCTTACTGCTACTCATTCTTTTCAACGCTTCCTTTACCTCCTGTGTCTGAATCCTACGATAGTAACTATAGTTTCGATCCTCCTCTCTTATGTCTAGTCTGCTAGAGTCATACCCATATCCCTCATTAAATAAGTTGTGGAAATACGTCTTCCACCGCTCCTTTTAGGAAATTTGGTGAATAATTGATTTATGGCATTATTTTGAACGCTTAGGAATATAATTATTTTAACACACCCTTTTGGAGATTAGATTATTATTTTAAGGTGATTGGTCATGTTAGGACAAGACTAACAGACGTTCGATTGAGAGAACACTCGAACTGGAACTATTAGAAGTTAGTTTTGGTTAAAAGGAAGTAGAGGAAGATTGAAGACTACTTTAGGAGAACCAAGTCCAACATAAAAAACATTGCTCTGTATGATTAATTAGAAATTTGGTTTTTGATAGAAATAAGTAGCATTGTCTTTGATCCTTGAAACCCATCTCACCTAATGAGAGGAGGTTTTGTTTTTGTTGTCTGTTTCTTTTCTTGCGTTGATGTATACTGGGTAGTGTGGATAATCAAAGGGGAAATTGTTGTCTCATATGGACATTATACTGAAAGTCTGAAACAGAAAGAGTTGGGTGAAGCAATACTTACTGGACAATGAAGAAATAGAGAAGAAGGATGCTTTTGGACATAATCTCATTGTAAAGATTGCTGTAGCGAACTTAATTTTAAAATGGTTATCCTTGACCATGATTTCTTGGGACAGTCAGTGGATGTGATTATTTGATTTCTGCGGTATTTCAAGGATGCTTGATTTTCACCTTTTCTGATTGTACTTCTTTTTTAGCATGACTATGTTTGTGATATTGATATTGTCACATTAAAGTGTCAATGTGTCGTATTATTTTAGATTTTGGCTTTAACCTTCACAGTCTCCATGTTTTGATTTTTTTAAATCTATTATCTAATGCCGTAGTCTCACGGGTATTTTTATGGTTGTCTGGAGAAAATATTGACTACTGCTCCCTTTTTAACATTCAAATTGTAGGAAAAGCCATCGAGAACAATTGAATCTGTTGGAGCATTTCAAAAGTTGCCTGTAGTAATGCCATCTATTGACATTCTGGGGTCAGCACTGAGGAAGGCGAGGAGGGTTTCTGCAACAAAAGGTTCTTGGCTTTGGTTCTTTAATCTCAAATAGACTTTTCTGATTGTATCCTTAACCCTGTGGTGGACTCTAATTTTTAAGTTTCCACAATATAGGAATTGTCAATATTGCAAAAAGAGAGAAAAACAAAGGTGCAAAACAACTTGACGCGTTGATGAAAGTATGTTGTTAAAACTTTTAAACTTGTCAGGATTCAAGTAATGTCTGATTCAACTTCTTTTGTCCATCTTAGGAACTTGCTGTTCCATTGAGGACTTATGTGGAGAAATTTCCTAATAAAAGACACCTTCATCCTTATGAAAGGTCACTTATTGAGCTGACACTTGGTGATGGGTACTATGAAAAGGTATGTTAGGAAAATTGCAGCGCAGATCTGAACTTGTGTTTTTAACTTTGACTAGCATGTTCCCTTAATTTTTGAAGGACATGTTCTATTTTTACTATTCATAATTCCTATTTTAAAAAGGCCACATGAATAGTTAGTTATATACAAACTTGTTTTTAGACATTTTCTAATCGCAGATTTAAATTGTTCTACAGGTGCTAGGGAATGTAGATGGTTTGAGGAAGAGGGTAGTATCGGTTGGAAAGGAACATGCTTCACTTTGTGCTAAGGTTTTATTTAGCAATTTGCATTTTGATTTTGACCTGTTTATTTGCTGGGTGATTTTGGTGTTTCGTTCTTGAAAATGTTATCTGCATGAATATTTAGGAAGATTTAGTTGGAAAAAAATAGGAATTCTTTTCCTAGGTCTAGATGTCAATTGTGATTTATGTCCTTGAAAATGTTATCTGCATGAATATTTAGGAAGTCTTATCTTCAAATTCATATGATTTTACGATGTTTGAAATTTTCCAAGGTATATTAAAATTTTGTTGTCTCATTTGTTTCATCCTAATGTCAGGTAGCATTGCCCATGCCAGTTTTTTATTTTTTCTGGAAATAAATTATTTCGGATTAAGAGTTCTAATGCCTCTTTATATAATTATTTTTTTACGTTGGTGATTTGTTTTTGTCATCCTTTGCTTTAACTTGTAACCTACCATGTGACAGTCTTTGACAAAGCGTGAAGCAGAGGAAAGACTGAATGAGGTGAGGTGTATATCCTGTGAAGGAATATTTGGTTTTTAATTTCCCTGATTTCACAATATATGGTGTTATGCAGGGTCTTAAAATAATTGAAGAGAGTTTTGGTCGAGATCGGAATGTTGTTGATGATTTGTTAAACATTGCAAAGGTAATCTGTTTTCCAATAAATGAAATCCTTGTCCGCCTTTCTATTTTTTTGTTCACCCGTGCAGTTTCTGTAATATACATATCGCTATGCTTAGTTGAGTGGTCAGTGAATCTTATTTTTTCCTCAATTATTTTCCACATGAGCTTAATCCACATCATCTACCTGATTGCTGATAAATGTTTCAGACTCTGAGGGCAATGCCTGTAATAAATTTGGAAACATCAACTCTCTGCCTTGTTGGAGCCCCTAATGTAGGCAAATCTTCTTTGGTCCATGTACTATCTACTGGTAAGCCTGAGGTATGTACAGCTCAATTTGAATATTTATTTGTTAAAATCCTTCTTACATACTCTGTTTTTGTTTTATGCTTCTTAGATGGCTCTAATTGACATATATCATTTTCTTAAACCCTAAACCCTTTCCAAATATGACATTTTTATTAGATGGAGGAAGTAGCTAAAAACTAAAACAGTTTTTTGATAAATCTACCCAATTGGTGATAGAGAAGGAAAAAATGAGAGAAAATCACAGACAGAAAAATGCTTTATTGATAGGCCTCAGCCAGGGTGACCAAGGTTGTACATAGAATGGCCTTTATTCTTGATAGAATGGTCTTTATAACTAGTTTGATTTGAATAAGTTATTCTTGATTTGAATACGTTTCCCAACTAAGTTTGGTTTCCTCCTTTTTTAATAGAATGGCCTTTATAACTAACTGCATTTGCATTCTGTTACCCCTTTTATTCCTCCTCTCATATACTCTCTTAATAAGGGGTCTTTTTAATCAATTACCCTCTAGAGTTTTAGGAGCAAAACCCCTATTGATGTA
Organism: Lathyrus aphaca; assembly: GCA_963966055.1. Classification (NCBI taxonomy): domain Eukaryota; kingdom Viridiplantae; phylum Streptophyta; class Magnoliopsida; order Fabales; family Fabaceae; genus Lathyrus; species Lathyrus aphaca. The sequence goes on from OZ014525.1 coordinate 319,782,397, forward strand.
CTTTCTTCATTTTACCCAAACCTCTCCACTACAGGAAATATCAAACTTCAGATCTTTGCGTGTATCAACTGTTCATACCCATAGATAGTAAGACTGGGAATTTGATCCTATAGCTCTAAGGTTATTAGTACTGTCACCCTCCATCTAATAGGTTCTTTGTCATAGGATGTAACCTTAACTGAAAAGGTTTATTTTTACTCCAACTTATCTTACGGAGTAGACTTTTGTAAAGATAAAGGAAATACGTCTTAGGTTATTTAATCTTCCAAATCAGTCTGAACAACACTAACCCGAAATTGAGCCCCGAGTGAATCATGTTGGTGTCTCAATCATATCTATCTTCTTTTGAAGCTTAACCTAAATTAATTGAAGTCAACCTTCCCAATGAATTTGAGTTTGAAAATGAAGTGTGATTTGGAAAAAATCTGGTATACATAAACAGGTCAAAGGTCATCCCAAAATCTATACCTATACGGATCCAAGAGTCTAACTCAACTCTTTCAAATAAGTTAACAATTTCCAAAATTCTCACTTAACAGGATGAAACTGATATCCAAACTTCTTAAGATGACCTGGACCTCCCAATATCCATTAGAAAAGAATTTGGAAATGCACCAAGTTCCAAATTTCATCATTTTTATCCCTTGTTGATTGTTGTCTTCATCAGATATTAACCTAAGCTAGATTAAATACAACAAATGTTTTGCTTTGGGTTTCAGCAGATCTACTTAGTTGCGGAAGATTTGAAGATTCCACAATCCATATAATCTTTTCTCTTGCTTTTCCCTTTCCTCTCTATCTATAATTTCAGATTTGCAACTATCCCTTCACAACAAGAGGAATTCTTATGGGTCATATTATTTTTGACCATCAGAAGTTTCAGGTTAACAAAATAATCTGTCTCATTTGCTGTTTTTATTTTTTTTTTCCTTTCTTTTTTTCTGCCTATTTTCTCTTTTAACTACATATCACGTAGTTGTAATGGCACGCCTGATATGATTGTAGGTAACAGATACCCCAGGTCTGCTGAAGAGACACGACGGTAAGATTGTTTTTTGCTTCAAATTTTTTAGCATTTGTTCGTCTTGTTTGGTAAGCCTTTATATGTCCAAGATTTTTACTCCGGTTTTAGGTTTCCTTATAGGGGTGTAGTATTGAGCAGGGTGGAGAATGATGGTTATTGTCATTTTACCTTAGTTCTTTAAGCTCCTCCTGTGCTACATTTGTTATCCCTTAGGCTATGTCTGAATAGATGGAATATAATGGAGCAGCGTGGAGCGGAAGGAAATATAACGGACTGAAATGGGTGTAGTATTGAGCAGGGTGGAGAATGATGGTTATTGTCATTTTACCTTAATTCTTTAAGCTCCTCCTGTGCTACATTTGTTATCCCTTAGGCTATGTCTGAATAGATGGAACATAATGGAGTGGCGCGGAGCGGAATGAAATATAACAGAATGAAATGGAGTGGAGCGGAGTGAAATATAGATCCCACTCCGGTGTTAGGGTATTTTATCAATAATACCCCATTCCATTGCATACACCTCAAATTGGATGGAACAAAAATGGAGGTTTGGATGGAATGGATTCCATCAAGTTCCATTCCATTTCTTCTATTATTTGCAAATCCAAACAATACACTTAGGCTATGTTTCGGAGTTATGTTTTTGAGGAAAAGTGAGGGGAAGGCTTGTTTTTCCTTTCTAAATCAACAAATTATAAAATATTTCTAAAATTGATTGAAAGGGTGATTTAAATATTATATGATTATCTATCATGCATTCATTCAATTTTTAAAAATCTCAAATCTTTGTCAAGTTATAGATAGATTCACTGCTATTCAACAATTTCCTTTCAATACCCTTCAAAATCCAACTCGCAAACCGGTGCCTTCGAATATCTCTAGATGGTTTGATAGTTGGAGGCGTGTCTAGTCATTAACTCATTAACTCACAGTCATCTAGCATATTATTTATTAATTATATTTATTATTTCTTGATTACGGATTATAGTTACTGTATCCGATGGGTAATTTCTGTAACTTATTTTTCTTTCTTTTCATAGCAACAATGTTGTCCATTTTTCTTTGACTGGCCTATATTATTCTGTTGTAGGTTTTTTTTTATTTTTAAATAAAATAAAAAGACTCTCGAATTATCTTTAGACAACTACATAAGCTATCTCAAACGGTGAGGAAATAACAGTTTGCAATTATGGCCAATTGATTTCAAAAGGGGTTGTTTTAAGGTAGTTTTCAGCCGAAGGTAGGAGCAGGGCCTGAATGATGATTTCATTGAACAAACAAGTATTTTAATTTCTTAGTATTGAGGTATCTATTACTAGTCTAGGAAAAGAAAATGGCACCCCCTGCTCTAACCAACAATCCTTTGATTTAGGGGATTTTCACGGATTTAGCGTAATTACAAATTACAAACTAACTGCAGATTCTTATATTCATTCCTAAAACAACACAGAAATTTCAATATTGTTATTGGGTAATATCATGGATTGTTTGTGCTCCTTAGTTTTACTGTTTATAATTATTTCTAATAAATTATAATTGATTTCTTGGTCTCTAGTCTAGTTTTAACATAACCATTCTTCTGTTTGTAATTTTTTTATTTGTTTTGTAATCGTAGATGACAGAAATAATTTGGAAAAGTTGACCCTTGCCGTCCTTCAGCATCTACCAACAGCAGTTTTGTATGTTCACGACCTTTCAGGGGAGTGTGGGACCTCGCCTTCAGATCAGGTCTGCTTTTATGACAATTGAATTCTTAAAATAAGCAAATATTAAATGTGAAGTTGATCTTTAAATGACTATAAAAAAGGGTTGTCTTGTTTATTGTTTTCAAATTTATACCGCATGACATGATTTCCTTTGAGCTATTAAACTATTTTTCATGGACTGCAGCAAAGTTGTGTTGGATGTCACAAAACTTTAACTCATCTAGGAGCCTCTTTAATACATCTTATCTTATTGAAGCATCCCAATAATCAATATAAGGAGATTGCATAAGTTAGCCAAAACTACCCCAACTGCCAATAAATATTGGGTGTGGTAATGCTTAGATAAATAAGCTTTCTGACCAATCATTGATATCTCTCGAGATCTGGATAAGTCTCTCCTTGATTAGAATCATAGGACTATAACAGATCTACAATCTAGCATTCTTATTTTTTTAAGGATGTCTAATGCATACATGCTATGTGAAATGACAATTCCTTTCTTCAATTGAACAACTTCTATACCAAGAAAGTATTTAAATTCCCAAGATCTTTGGTCTTAAGGTTATTCAAGAGGTACTATTTCTGAATTTTTTGTATGGTCATTACCTATGATGACAATATAATCAAAACATAAACCACCTAATAAACACATTTTTATTTGGAGAAGCATGATAATTAAAAAGTAAATGATATTCTTAACTTTGAACATCTGAGTTGAATTTCCCATACCAAGCTCTTGGAGACTGTTGGAGTGCATAAAGGGAGAGACTGATTTTGCAAATAAATCAAGTTTCCCCTCGAGCACCAAAATTAGGAGATTTGAACAACTTCTATACCAAGAAAGTATTTAAATTCCCAAGATCTTTGGTCTTAAGGTTATTCAAGAGGTCCCATTTCTGAATTTTTTGTATGGTCATTGCCTATGATGACAATATAATCAAACATAAACCACCTAATAAACACTTTTTATTTGGAGAAGCATGATAATTAAAAAGTAAATGATATTCTTAACTTTGAACATCTGAGTTGAATTTCCCATACCAAGCTCTTGGAGATTGTTGGAGTGCATAAAGGGAGAGATTGTTGGAGTGCATAAAGGGAGAGACTGATTTTGCAAATAAATCAAGTTTCCCCTCGAGCACCAAAATTAGGAGATTGCTCTATGCAAATTGTTTCTTCCAGCTCTCCATTAAAGAGTACATTTTTAATGTCTAGTTGATGTAGTGGCCAATGAAGGATAGTTGCCATGGGAAGAAAAGGATGTACCAAAGTAATTTTTGTTAAGGTGAAAAAGATTTCCATAGTCAAAAGACCATAGATTTAGGTATAATTTGGCCACCAATCTAGCTTTGAGACAACCAACTTCTCCATTTGAGCCAACTTAGATGGCATACACCCATTTGCAACCATCAATTTCCTTATTTCAACCATAGATTTTGGTATATCCTTGGCCACCAATCTAGCTTTGAAACAATCAACTTCTCCATTTGAGCCAACATTGATAGCATGCACTCATTTGCAATCAATAGTTTTCTCTATTTGAACCATATATTTGATTGTCCTTTGGCCACCGATCTAACTTCTGGACGATCAAATTCTCCATTTGTTCCAACTTCGATAGCATACATGATACATCCATCTCCAACCAACAGTTTTCCTCCTAGGAGGAAGAGGAAGGAACCATCTCCCATCATGTACCACTATGTGCAAGATCCTGTATTTTTCAATCATAGTTTGTTGCTATCTTGAATGATTATGAGTCATCAAAACAATGATAATGAAGACAAATGAAAAATAAGGAGACAAACAATGATAACTTGAAAAAGTAATGATAAAATGAAGATTCCGGGTAGATTGAATACATTTCCTTAGAGCCATGGGAAAATCAGAAATTGTGTCGGGGGGCTCGGCTGTATGAGTAATTGATTTAGCAAGACATGATTATTGTGATTCTTCAAGTAATGTTGGACCAGAAATTAATGATTGGCTAGAATGAATGAGTGCTGATAATGATGAATAATCAAGTATTTCAAAGATAATTGATTATTGCGATGCAGTTGGGCTACTGATGTTGATCAAGGTGTGAAAATAAATTGTAGATATTTTTGACAGATTATCCAAGCTTAGTAAATGATGGTACAAAATCTATCATTTTCCTCATTTCAAAGTAATTTGAGATATTGGTGTAAACTTCAAGTATTTATTTTCACAAAATTTTATTTTTTTAGCTTAAGCATCACAAAATTGTAAGTCCACTGATCTAAACCTTGTATTGCTTGGACTTGAGCTTGTCACTTTCATATTTTCTACAGTATAAATTATTTTTATTTCGAATTTCAACTCTAGAATCATTAAATCTGAGGATATCCATTTATTGTGGGTTGCAATCCTTGCTTACTGGTATTTATGTTGGACATTTCTGAGAAATTTGGATACTCCTAGTTATTTCTGCAAGTTTATAGTTTTTTGGACTTTTATGTAGATGTAGATGGGGATACCATAATAATCAATTAAATGATAATTAGTTTTTGTTTAACTTGATTGACTCATGTTAATTTCATAATATTCATTATTGATTTTGATTTAAAATTCATGTTTTATATTAATTTTAATATATTTCTATTGGACTTTCCGCCTTAATTGCGGTCCGCCCCTAGTCGCCTTAATTGCGGCACTTTGGCTTGCCTCATTGCAGCCCCTAACACCTTCATTGTGTTAGCTTTGAAGTGGTGGATTTAGTCCCACATTGCTAAGAGATATGGTTTGTGTTTTGTTTATAAGCGGAGGCAATCCTCACTTTACAAGCCGGTTTTGTAGAGATGAGTTCGGCTCAACCCAAATTCTGAGGATTTCTATTTGTATGAAATAATCTAGCCATATCGTGTCTGGTAATTTGTAAAGTATGTTGTATTCCCAACTTATCCATGTAATGCGTCATGTTTACGTCTTTTAGGTGTAATTGGATTATAAACAAAAATTATAGTAATTGTAATTTTTTTGAAAGTTGTCTTATGGTAAGACATGTCTTGATGATGGTTGCTTATGCAGTTTTCAATATACAAAGAAATCAAAGAAAGGTTTCCTGGACATTTATGGCTTGATGTTGTCTCCAAAGCAGATCTGTTAAAGACCTCTCCTGTGATATATGCAACAGAAGACCGTGATCTCACACAACATGAGCTGGAGAAGTACCGTAAATCAGGTCCTGATGGAGCTATTAATGTGTCTACAACCACGCAGGAAGGAATACACGAGGTGAGAAAAATCTATACTAATTTTTCGTTGAGTGTAATGCTTGGTATTATGTAAGAAGAAAGTGATTATTTGAAGTTTAAGAGACGTCCAATAAAATACAGGAATATCATGCTAAACACCAATTGAAATGATAGATTCATAATAACATGAATAGTATTCGAAAAAGCATAACAATATTTGGAATAGTTTAACAGCGTCTCTTTTTAAGAGTTCAGTTTCCCGTCTTTTGCTCAGTTCTCAAGCCCCTGAACTTTAGAAAGACTTGTTTCTGTAGTACACCAATTCGTTGATTTTGGGTTTTACGGTCGGTTTTGGACTATGAAAGTGTGGCCAAGAAAGATACTCTTGTAGGACTAGCATGAAATTTATCTAGACTGGGACTGTAACTACATGATATGATTTGTGTGATAATGGAGTAAGAGCTGAATGTAGAAGCATAATTTTTTAGTCGTTTTTGTTGCAATTTCTATGGAGATACCTATTCTATATTGGTGATTGACGTTTTGCTTTTTCTAGAGGTGGTGAAAAGGGCCAAAGTTGATTAACTGGTTTGGTTTTTGTTTTTATTGTGTGTAGCTGAAGCAGAGAGTGAATGAACTTCTCAATTTGCAGATGGCGAAGATCAAAGATGTAAGCAACAACCAAGAGAAGTGAAAGGTTGCTTCCTCTCTAATATTTATGAAGTTTTCTGGTCAAATTGGGAGGTTGAAATCTTCATTTGTAAAATAAGTTAAACTGGCAAAAGTGGTTTCAGTCTCCAGTACTGCGAGCAAGGAATTAGGAATTGTTGAGGAAGTAAACTGAGGGTTACACCGAGTCTCGCCAAAACTTGATTAACTGCAGAAAGTTGATTCGTTGTAGCTTTGATATATCTTAAATCCATAGTTAGGGCTTTCATCCTTGTTTGTGCCTGATGACTGATAAATCAGCTTTTGTGCTGAAATTTTTTGAATATCTTTCATTGAATATAACTATAAGCAAGTACTAAATTACTTATTATTCCAACAATATCCTTCAATTAATACAACTTCCATTTTCCAACTGTTTTATGTTCACCTAGAAATAATGCACTTGGCCAAGTAGGTTGGCTTAGATTGCAAGGAGTTGACTCATACATAGAGATCGTGGGTTCAACTTATGATATCGTTGTGAGGATTTCTGATAGATTATCTGCAAGTACCTATAGTATACTCCGTAATTATTTATTAGAAAGACACATTTTTTTTTAGACAAATTATAGAAAAAACAACGTAATAAAAACTAGATTGGATCGACCTATTGAATCGGGTACCACATATAGTATCGGTTCACTTACGCTTAAGGAAGACTTTACCATATACCCTTTGCATTTAGATCTATATTCTACACACAAAAAAATTGGACTAAAATACCCTTAGTATGCCGGAAGACATTGTCTAAGTCATTCGGTTTGAAAAATATTTGTGGTGCATACCGGAAGACTTTCATTAAGTCTTCTGGTTTGATTTTTTTTGACAATACATAACGGAAGACTCGGAAGAAGTCATCCGGTTTAGTATGTGAAAACAGTGTACCGGAAGTCTTTTTACAAGTCTTCCGATTTTCAACCTTTTTTTTTAATTAATTAATTTAATTAATTTTTGTTTTAAAAAAAAAGTTTTTTTATTAAATTGTTTTTTCTTCAGTGGTGCGCAGACGAGACAGAGATGAGAGGATACACCCATTCACATTCAATTTCCACCAAACTTCTAAATTTTTAATAATGACAAATAAATTTTTAATATTACTAAATTTTATTTGAAAATAAATAAAACTAATACACTATCTTTAATTAATATTAGTTACATTGTTATCAATTTAATTTTTTATAAAATACAACATTTAAAATTTTATTAAGTTATTGATATAATTGATATTATGTTATATTTATTTTTTAAATTACTATAAATGACATTTATTGAATGATATTTCTATTACTATTATATACTAATATGTTTTGCTTTTAATATAAAAAGAAATAGATATAACATGATATTAATTACATCAATAAATATAACATCAATAAAAAATAATATAACATGATATCGATTACATCAATAAAAAATAACATCAACAAAAAATAAATATAACATGATATCAAATTAGACCTATACCCCTACACAAAATTTTATAACATGATATCATGATATCAATTACATTTATAAATAATAGAATCAATAAATATAACATCAATAAAAAATAAATATAACATGATATCAATTACATCAATAAATATAATATGTTATATTTATTTTTTATTGATGTTATATTTATTGATATAATTGATATCATGTTATATTTATTTCTTTTTATGTTAAAAGCAAAACATATTAGTATATAATAGTAATAGAAATGTCATTCAATAAAAGTCATTTATAGTAATTTAAAAAATAAATATAACATGATATCAATTACATCAATAACTTAATAAAATTTTAAATGTTGTATTTTACAAAAAATTAAATTGATAACACTGTAACTAATATTAATTTAAGATAGTATATTAGTTTTCTTTATTTTCAAATAAAATTTAGTAATATTAAAAATTTCTGTCAATATTAAAAATTTAGAAGTTTTGTGTGTATCCTCTCATGCGCACCACTGAAGAATTTTTTTTTAATAAAAAAACATTTTTTTTAAAACAAAAATTAATAAAATAAATTAATTAAAAAAAAGGTTGAAAATCGGACGACTTGTAAAAAGACTTTCGGTACACTATTTTCACATAGTAAAAAAAATCAAACCGGAAGACTTAATGGAAGTCTTCCGGTATGCACCACAAATATTTTCCAAATTGGATGACTTAGAGAATGTCTTCCGGTATACTAATTACAAAAAATTCCAAACCGGAAGACTTTTTGAAAAGTGAAAAGTAAAAATGGAAACATAAATTACTGATTTTAACTATTTATATGAGGGTATTTTAGTCCAATTTTTGTGTGTGTAGGGGTATAGGTCTAATGGTAGGGGTATATGGTAAAGTCTTCATGCTTAAGAACTGATTTGCTTAAAGCTGGCTAAAAAACTGCATAACCTGATTGGAATGGCCCAAAATTGGGAAAATTAGCGATCGACTCGTTTGCCGCGGTTTAACCTCTCTGTTCACTAGAACTAGAAAAAAAGATGAAATGGCTAGATGAAAAAATAATAGAAGTTTTAAAACCGGAGAGAAGACATTGTGGCAACATGATTGAGTGTGAAGTTTAAAAACAAACAATATAACATGTATGTATTAGGATTTTTATAGGGGATTTCTTATCCCATCTTATGTGGTGGAATAACACTCTGAAAAATAAAAAAATATCTTTTATGTTTCGAAGATGTATCTATGGACGTATCCCATGCACATATGACTCATTCAATTTTGAGTCGCGTCTCAATTTTATGACTAAATTTAGTTTGGAAATGCATTTCCAGAAAGTTTCTGAAAACGAACCTGTAGGACGTATATGATCTAGTACAACTGCAAAATGATTCTAGAGGGGTCAGGGATGGGTCAAAGTTCAATTCTTCTGCACTTTTAAGTTTCAATTAGAGTCCAATTAGAGAGAAAATGATCTCAAATAATAAATACCTACCCAAAGAAAACCATTATGGCAATCAGGAGAAACAAATATATTACCAGGATGTGGATCACCATGTATGTAACCATGCACAAATATCATTTCAACAAACAACTAAATCAGTGATTTTGCTACCTTCGGTAACAAGTTTAGAATCCAATAATCCAAGTGCTATGGAAATGTATTACAGGTTTCAAAAAAGTATTTTTGGAAACTTTTTAAAAATGTACTTCCGACCTAAATGTTGTCATAAAATTGAGGTGTGACTAAAAAACGAATGAGTTATGTGTGCATGTAATACGTCCGGAGATGCATCTCCAGATTCTGAAAATATTTTTGATCTTTCACGAGGTGTCCTAGTAAATTATAGGGTGCATTAAGAAATCTCATTTTTCTATTTTGTTTGGGCTCTATAATACTTAGGCCAGATTTGTTGTTTTTAATGAGCTTGAGGCTCTTATTAGATACTTTTAGGGAAGGAAATTATGTTTCCACCCTTAGGGTGTGACCCACACCACTGAAAACCCAATTTTTTCCTCAGATATTTTTCGGAGATACATCTTTGGACGTACTTTAAAGGACATCATCCTTCGTAATCAAGCAACCACCCCATTTCCCCCCTAAAATTAGTCTGGAGATGCATCTGCAAAACTCTGGGGTGTATTCAGAGACGCATCTCCAAAAACAACCATGAACCCCATTTACTTCGGTTTTTTCATTGAACTTACTTTTTTAACCATTCAGTGACATTTTCGAAAATGCATATCCAAAAATATAGAGCGGGAAAATCAATATAACATCACCTTGAATGACCATCCCTCCCACACTCCATATCTATTCCATATCCCAAAACCCTTAAAAAATATATTCTCAATCAACTTTTTGACTCCAAATCACCATTATTGTATCTTATCACATCAAAGGGAGCAAAATAAGCCGCAATTTAAGATAAAGTTCACTCGTTTCTTCCCTCATTGCTTGCATCACTCTTCTCTTTGAGTTGAAAAATGAACGTTGAGTCCAGATGTGGATATCCGAATTTACCTGATCATGTTTTAGATGTGCATATTCGAATTTCCATGCTACTGTGAGTTTTTAAAACCATTTTTCTATTTTGGTTTGTATTAGATATAATGCACTCAAATATGTTTTCTAAAACTGCTGTAAGTAATGATACAAAATCAGATGTATTAAAGGATAATGTTAAACCGGATGGAGTGATGGATGATCTAAAACCGATTGTTGTCGAAATAGATGTTGGTCAATATTTTAGAAATGAACATCTGTTTACTGCTCGTGAACATATGCTTGAATGGGTCCGCATGAAGGCCATGAAATTGGGGGTTGGCATTGTAATTGCAAGGTCTGATGACATTTCAAATAAAAGGCAAGCATTTACAACCATGAGATGCGAGAGAAGTGGCATGTATATTCCACCGATTTAGAAGTTGAAACGGGATGACATCGGACCGAGAAAATGTGAATGTTCATTTAAATATCGTAGATACCGTAAGAGGAATGATACATGGAACTTTAATGTGATTTTTGATATACGTAATCATGATTTGCAAACCGAGCTAGCAGATCATCTCATCGTATGTAACCATAAAGTAGAGGAGAAGGAAATTATTTCAGACATGCCTTTAATCAGGGTGGCACCGAAAAATATACTTGCAACATTGAAAAGGAAAATACCTGAAAGTGTTTCAAATATCAAGCAAGTATATAACGCGCCTTATCAAAACAACATGGTGATAATAGGCCCTATATCCTAAATGCAACAACAACTTTTTAGGCTTTTGGAAGATAATCACTATATTTCCAAATACAAAGTTTATGAGGATAAAGTCATTATTCGTGATATATTTTGGACTCATCCCGAAAGTACAAAGTTGTTCAACACATTTCCTAATATCCTCATAATTGATTCAATGTATAAGACCAACAAGTACAAACTTCCGCTTCTGGAAATTATTGGAATTACTTCTACGAAGAAGACTTTTTCAGTGGGATTTGTATTTTTGGAAATCGAAAAAGAGGTAATCCTTACACGAGCGTTGGAAATGTGAAAGACTTTGTTGAAGGACCAAGAAAACATGTCAAATGTATTTGTCACCAATCGAGAGACCACATTGATGAATTACAAAGGTGTTTATTACATCCTACTCATTACTTTCTCGATATAACATAAAAAAATTAAGAAGTTGGCTCAAACCTGTAAACACCCCAAATTTTCCCTCACCCATTCACACCATGGCTTGTGATCTTTTCATATGCATAGGTTCAATCATAGCATCTCATGTTGCATTTTGATTCACTGCATTGATTCAAAGTCACCTGCAGCTAGGGTTTGTGATCTGAGCAATCCAGGAGTCACTTGAGCCACTCCAGAGGTCATCAATCACTTCAAAGGGTTTAATGTATGTTCAAGCACCATATTTCATCCTCACAAAGTCAAGAAAGTCAAAGAATCACAAGAACTGAGAATGGCATGGAAGCAGAGCCAGGTTTAACTGCACAGATGACCTAGAATTAGGGTTTTGGTTTCAAAGGCCATAACTTCAAATTTTTTGGTCATTCTTGTTTCTATTGGTCTCTATATGTTATAAGGATCATGCATATCAAGTTTCATGAAGAAATTCCATGGGGAAGGCATCTAATCAAGAATTGACTTCTTGAGCAAGTCAGTGTAAAATCAGGGCATCTGAGGCCTCCAATGACCCAACCAAAGGGTGTTCTTCATCATTTTGATTGTGTATGATCTTTATTTGATCATAGAAGATGTTAGAAGTTCACAAAATTGAAGAATTTTAAGCCATTTGCAAAGTTGCCTTTTTGGGAAAATGACTTGTAATGGAAACTTGCCATTTTGGGAAAGTTTTTCAACCCTTGCTTTTTGATTCAAAAATGCTTCAAATGAGAAAAATTTGGTCATGAAAGTTGTAGAATGGATCATTCCCTTTTCAAAAAGTACAAGAACTCATTCTAATTCATTTTGGATCAAAAGTTATGGCTTGTCAAAGTTGGGAAAAATCACATAATTTCAAGTTATGTACCAAAGAGGCATTTTGCAAAATGATATGATCAAGCATTCCAAAGGCTTCAAATGTGCACAAACTCATTACAACATACTCACATGACCTCTAAAGATCAGAATTGGCCCAAGAATATTGCATTTTGGTGCCTTGAACTTCATGAATTTCCAAAAGGGGCAAAGATGTACCAACTTGCAAAAACTCATGAAGCCATGCCTCTACTTGTTACAGCTCATAGAATCTGATCCATATGAACTCCATGATCTCTGCTGAGCCCAAACATGCCCCTATCACAACCTCACACTTGCCCATACCTCAAGTACACCTAGACTTGACTTTTTGCAAAAACCCCCATACCAATCCCACAGTGCCACACCAACTTCTCTGACCTCTCTAGTTGTGATAAGTGGACCAAATGCAGCATAACACACCACACACACAAGCCTGAAGCATCCTCCAAGCCATAGTTCACAAAACTCCCCTCTTATGCATTTTCATTCGAAACACTTCAAACAAGCATCAAACATAAAAACAAACTTCATAGGATCACTCAGCATGCTCCCCTGATCATTTCCCTACCCTCATTCATCCCTGAAACCTCCTCAAACTGAAACACGATTCCTTCCCCCTCCTGAACAGAACTTCTTCAAACTCACAAACCAACCATTTTAAACTCCAACCAAGCTTCATAACTTCATCAAGGGGATCATTGGGACCATTTTGAGGCAAAGAGGCAAGCAGAAAGCTCCTGGACTGAAAGCTCAATCTCAGGTAACATGATGAACAAATTTTCCAGAGCTTTGATTTCTTGTTAGAATGTTGTTCTATATGTTGCCCTGATCATGGGGATCTATTTATTTTTGAAAATGAGCCAGAAACAAGCATGTTGTGATGTTCTGAAAGTTTGCCCGTGAAAATGTTTTTGCTTGTTTCCTTTGATTCACGAAAAATAAATGTTGTTTGTTTTAGGGTTTATGTTTAGTGATGTTCATAGTTTGATTCTGGAGAGTTTTGTGAGGTTTTGATGCGTTTTGAGAGAGATTGAGATTTTGGCTGGCCGGAGAAGATGACCGGAACACTGTTCCGGTCATCTGAAAGTCATTAGGGCTTCTGATTAGGGTTTAATCATAATTAGGCCAGTTTGAATGTGGGTCGTCCATTAGCGCGCGCAGTCAACTCCCGCCCCCTGGAATTTGAATCCTGGCCTTCAGATCATTTGACTTTCTCATTTTTCATTTAAATTCATTTTATTTTCATTTGTTTTGTATTTATTTGTACGAATTTTTAAAAATAGTTAAAATCATCTAAAAATTATGAAATTTTTTGTCAAAGGTTTCGTGAATTTTCAGAACACAAAAATATTTTTATTTTTATTTTTTGCATTAAAAATTATTTTTAAATCATTTAAATGATTATTTTTAATTAGTTAATGAGAATTAATTAATTAAAAATACATTTAGGTATTTAAAAATCACAAAAAAATTCACATAGCATTTAGAAACATTTAGAAACATTATCCGACTCTCAAACCAAATTTCTTTTTTGTTCTTGATGCCTTTTGATCATTTTCAATGGAATTAAATTCATTTTGAGGTAACATTTTGGTTCAAACTTTGAAAAATCATTTCTGCCTAACCATTGAGAGTTGGATAATGATTCTTTTTGCATTGCACCTTGCATAATATGTAGTTTCTAGGATAAAATTGATTTGAATTGATCTTGCATTTTCAACTTGTTTAGCATTTTTCTTTTTGAAGTACCCCAAAACCCTAGCAATCTTAGGAAATTCATAACTTTCACTAGGTTAAGAGTTGAATCCTCTCCTTTGGGCAGTGAACTTGTATAGGTTTAAGGTATCTTTGATTGCATTTTCATTTTTTTTTATCATGTCATTTGCTTCTGGTTTTGGATTTTTGCTTTGTATGATGCATGTAACCCTAATTTGTGTCTTCCTTTGCATCCATTTCTCATTTGCTTGCATCCATTGACTTGCCATGACATTTTGTGCATCCACATGATTCATAATACATCTTAGGACATATTAGAATCATGTTTGATCATTGCATCTTTGATTTTCCATGTTGTATGTCATTTGCATTTCATAACTTTTCATGTATGTCCATGGTTCTAAGCATGCCTCATTTGCATCTTTATGCTTACTTGATCATTCCCATGCCTTGCCTCATGTTTATATCATCCCTTAGCATCATTAACATCATACTTATGCTTCTGGTTTTGATTTGCATCATGACATTGCATCCCATTTGCAATTCATTTCATTTCTTTTGCTAACTTTTCAGGTGGTAAGTTGCTTTGAGAAGTGAATTTGCTTTCACTTCTCACAATCTCTTTTCATCTCTCTTATGCATCTTTGCTGCATTTTGTATTTATATTAGAGTGGTCTTGCTCATTCATGTTCATCTCTTACTTTCTTCCTTCAAGCAACTTGTCTTCTTAAGTGAAGCAAGTTGTTTTGTTTCCCTTTGCTCCTTTCATCTGCTTCCTTCCTGGTGGTTTCTCTGAAGACTTTCTTGCAAACCTCATAAACCCTAGGAACAACCAAGCATGACAATAATTAGGGTTTGATTAGTCCCTCATTTAGCTTTCACCTTTGTGTCACATTGAGTCTTCTCTTCTCACCTCATAATCAGGGACTAAACCCTAAAGGCTTTAAGACTTTGTGATTAAGCTTATGCCTGCATCCTTCTATTAGGATGGAGTGTATAACTTTAATGCTAAGTGTTAAACCCTTAATGTGTTTAAATCCTTCAATCAACTCACTTAATAATCATCAAGACATCAAGCTTGTAACTTGGGCCTTGCATTAGGGTTCTAATTCTTCCTTAATTGGTTAAGAAGGACTAACCCTAGTGTTAATGGACAAGTCCCCCTCAAGTTGTCTTACAAATAATAAAAACCATTTCTTCATCTTATCATTAACTAAAATCCATCTAATAAAGGCTTTGTTTTGTCATGAGGTTAATCCCTAATCATGGATTAAGTTGAGGTATCTTCCTCATCTTAAATGTTCTCACCTATTATCCTTCTATTAGGATGGTGTAATGAGTCCATTTAATCCTTGATTATGGCTTAATCTCATTACTTAACACTAAACAAAAACAATAAAAACATCTAAATAATTACAAGTAGGTTAATGATCTTAACCCTACATCATGGTGATTAAGTGTGAGATGCTGACTTCACACTTAAGGTATTCTCATTACCCCTAATCAGAGGGAGGATGTGATGAGTTTATTAAATCCATTGGTTTAGGCTTAAGCTCATTTTCTTATGACAAATGTCCAAAAGCAATAAAAGATTGAACACTAAAAAACAAACAATAATCGTCTCCTCTGAGATTCTTTTCTTATCTCATTCACTCATAAACGAGAACTTGCTTCTTCCGTCTAATGCAAGACAGTTAGCACCTGAGCCAGACAAGTCATACACTTGAGCATAGGCAAGCAAGCAGTTCACCAGTCAATTCATCCTTCAGTCTCTTTGGGTCGAACTACGGTGTTCTGACTTCCTCATTGCATGAGAGGATACGTAGGCATAACTTAACTGTTATCGAACAAAAGTCTCTGTATATTCCCCTCTCCTTCCAGCATTATTCTTTAAGCCTAATTATCTTGGGCATTCCATTCCTGTTCTTACACTGACACTTCACTTATACACTTCACATTTCTTTTACACTGACACTTGCATTCTTTCCAGCTTTGATACACAAATTGCACTGACACTACCCCTTTAAAACACAAATCTTTTAAGCGTGGATCCCGTCGAGTACGACGGACAATCTGGGTGCTAATACCTTCCCAGGTTGTAACCAACCCCCTTTCTCAGTCTCTCTGGTTCGCAACCGTCTTATCCATCTTTTCTCAGGTCTATGCAGCATTACCTTTCCTCCGGGATAAAAATGCCTAGCTGGCGACTCTTTTCCTCTGAGTTCACCCTTGTGTGTTCTCACCTCTTTCGCCGACCGTTCGCATCTGTACCCCTTCTGACCTGAGGTGTCATTTGGTGGGAGCGACAACTTGGCGACCCTGCTGGGGACTTTTCATACTGTAACCAGGGCTTCTGGTTCTTTTTGTGGGTTCCTCCTAGCGCTTGTTTGATTTGTGTTTACTGGGGTGTTATGTGCTAATTGTGTTTATATATTTGTTTTATTTACTGCTTTATGTACAGTTATTTATTGCTTTCTTTACAGCTTTATACATCATACTGTCATATTGTCATCTGGGTGGATCTGGTTTTTGCTTTGATGGGCAGGGTTCTATTGAGAGTTTAAGGTCCTATACCTGGGACCTGAGTGACACCTAGGCTAGAGTGGTTCATGTTCTTTCCCATTCCATTTCGGTCTGGTGCGGGAATATGAAACACGGTTCAGATGTGGGTTTCTTCTTGAGAACTCTGTGCTACAGATTTCCTGTAGTGCTAGGGCTATCTGGGAAGCCTGCTAAGTCTGGATGACCTTTATTATGACGTTCAGAAACTGAGGTGAATTAGAGGAGGATCTTTTATGGTTATTGTAAACACTGTACCTCCGGGTTAGAAGTGTTTACACTTCTCATAACTGGTCCAAGTCTGAGGATCCTTGTTCTAGAACACTACCTGTGAGGGGGTTGGGCTGTTTACAGGTTTGCAGGTACCCTTGGCCACATCATACCCTGTTATCTTGTTTTGATTAAGAGTACCTCACTTTGGACAGTTCTTGTGATTTAAACCATGTACATGTGACTCTTTATTTGAGTCCCCCCACCTTGGTTATTGGATTTCTGAACCTCCATCTGGACTTCTTAAACATACATGGACTTATATCAAGGTAGTAATCAGATCCGGCTTGATCACAAACCCTTGCATATCATTTGCATACATCATCATTGCATCATTTAACATTTGTTTATTTATTTTTCAGGGTATCCACATATTATCTGGCTTGGTTTTGACCCCTTCATCTGCATAGACCTCTGTTCATCAGTTACCTGCTTCACCTATCTTCATCAGCTGCTTGCTTCAGTTACTTTTATCACCAGCTTTAGCCTATCAGTGGCTCATCTCCAGTATCAGTATTTATCATCAGCACTTGCTTTCAGCTCTTCATCAGCAGTCATGGCACCCAAGAAGAGCAACATTTCATACCATTTCTTTGAACCTGTGCTAGCTAGCATCAGGCAGGTCCAGGCACTTATCACTCCAGACCACATCCTATTATTCAGAGAACATTATGGAGGCATCCTTGATATGGTTATGGACCTAGACCCTTCTCAGAGGAGTTTGATCCACACTTGCCTACAGTTTTATGACCCTCCTTTGAGATGCTTCACTTTCCAGAACTTTCAGCTAGGACCTTTGCTGGAGGAGTTCTCATCATTGATTGAAGTACCTGTCAGGGGTGATATCCCTTTCAACCCAGAGATGACTTCTTCCAGCAATGGAGAAGTGGCAAAAGCACTATACATGGAACCTATTTTGATTGAGCAGAACATGACAACAAAGGCTGGGATCCCTGGTCTGCACTTGGACTTTCTGACTTCTCAGGCCATCCTGAAGGCCTCTTTGGGAGAATGGAGGGCAGTTTGTGCATTGTTAGCCCTCAATATATATGGGGTTATACTATTTGCAGATGAGCCCAAGTTTATCAGCAAGAATGCCATTCATCTTTTCCTTCTGAGGAACCCAATACCCACCTTGCTGGGAGATTTCTATTATTCTGTTCACCAAAGAAATGAGAAGCAAAGAGGAAAATTGGTGAGATGCTGTGCTCCTCTATTTCACACTTGGTTGCTCAAACACTTACCTAAGACTGATGCCTTCCTGAATCCTCACCAACAGAAGAATTGGGCTAAGAGACTTATTGCTTTGACTTCAGATGACATCAGATGGTGCACCCAGAGCACCAAAGGCAGGGACATAATTACTAGCTGTAGACAGTTCCCCAATGTACCTCTAATAGGAGTGAAGGGTTGCATCAACTACAACCCTTTGCTATTTAAAAGACAGTTGGGCTATGCTTTGGTTCACCCTCCTAGAGAGCAAGACTTGGCTGAAACCCTGTATTGTGAGATAAAGCCTAATCTAGCTGTTGTCAGACAAGCATCCTGGGCTTGGGACAACATCCAGACCAAGGGGATGGCCATTCTTGGAAGGTGCAACAATGTGGCTTCAGCTCAGTATTATGATTGGTCTCATTCTAGGGCTCAGATTTCTGGGATGCCTTTCACCATTGAGGATACACCTGGACCATCCATAGTACCACCTCCAGCCACTGTCAGCCTGAAAGAATTTGAGAAACTGAAGGAGAGGAATGAGAATCTGTCTCAAGCTCTAAAGAAGACCCTATGGGAGAGGAGTGATGGTCGTCTAGACATTGAGAGGTTGGAAAAGCTTAAGGTGGAACATCTAGCCAAGATTGAGAAAGCAGAGGATTACATCAAGAAATCAAGAGCTGGGGAGTAAATTTTGAAGAATGCCTGTAAGGAGGCCCAGTTTCAGAAGGCTAGGACTGATCTCTATCTGAAAGAAAGTCAAGCTAGGTGGATCAGGATCACTGAAGCTCGTACTCAAGAAGATAAGAGAACTCAAGACAAGATTGAGCAATTAGAGGCCGATGAAAAGAAACAATAGGAGGCTCTGCTAGCAGCCCAGAAGGAGATTTCAGAGTTGAAAGTTAGGGCTGGTGTGAAGAGGTCAAAGGACCAAGACAGGCACAAGAAGCTGACCACTGCTATTGCCACCAGAAACCTTCTTATCAGAAACATTACAGAGCATCCGGCTGGTCCTGTAACTGAAACACTTTTGAAGGAGGTTAAGGAGGATGAGTTTGGATTAGATGTTTGACTTCTTTGCTTGTTGTTATTTCCATTTCATGTACTTTTCTTTTTATGTTGTATTTTGACCCCTCAGGGGCATGTGTTGTAAAAACAAACTATGTATGATCTACCATGTGTAATATATTTGTTAGTTTGTTTTCATTTGGGTTTTCTTTTCTCAAGCAACACCAAAGCATCTTCCTCAGGGTCTGGAAAGGTCAAAACCAAGAACCAAGCCGGATACCTTGGAAAATAAATAAGCATACTGCATTGCATACTAACTCTTGTTTTGTTTTGTAGGATTTTGTTTTGTTTGTTACTAACTCTGTTGTGGTTCAGGAATTATTGCTCGCCGCCGGGTGTTCCCTCTCAACCGTCCGCACCGGTATCCTACTCGCAACAATCTTCCTGGTATCCAAATGGATCAAGTACAGCAAGATCTGACAGAGGTCAGAACTCAGATGGCTAATGAAAGGCTGGAGATGAGAAACCAAATGACCCAATTCATGGAAGTAATGAATGGCTTGGCCCAAGGTCAAGAAAGGTTGAGGGCATTGGTAGAAAGACAAACCCCGGAAGAACCCCATCTGGGAACTGGAGGAACAAGTAACAATGAAAGGGGTCAGCCTCATGTTAATCCACCAGTATATGGGCCTCATCTACATCCGGAAGTCAACATCCCGACTAATGTGCAAGGAAATACTACTGGGGGGAGGATTTTACAAGAAGACCCCCAAGAGGAGCAATTCACTGTCATGGGAGCTGGGGATGAAGTCTATGATAGGAGGTTTGATGAAATTGCTGAGAAGTTGAGATCTCTGGAGTCTCAAAATTCCCTGGGTTTTGATGTCATGGATATGGGGTTAGTGGATGGGCTAAGGATTCCCCACAAGTTTAAACCCCCGTCCTTCGAGAAGTACAATGGAACTTCCTATCCACGAAATCACTTGCAGTCCTTTCTGGGGAGACTTAAAGCATACACCATGGATGAAAAACTGTGGATGTTTTATTTCGAAGACAGTTTGACTGGGGCTTCAAGGGAGTGGTACGCTCACTTGACCAGAGCTACTATCAGGTGCTGGAAGGACCTAGCTGAAGCCTTCATCAGGCAGTACCAATACAATCTAGACATGGCTCCTAACAGGACCCTTTTGATGGGAATGTCTCAGTCCTCCAGAGAAAGCTTCAGGGAATATGCCCAGAGGTGGAGACAGCTTGCTGCTGCTGTCCAGCCACCCATGTCGGAAAGAGAAATGGCCGACATGTTTATGAATACTCTGCAAGGAACATATATTGATAGGCTAGCTGCCTTTTCTTCCACCAGTTTCGCAGACGTAGTTATAGCTGGGGAAAGAATTGAAAGCCTTCTGAAAATGGGTAAGATTTCTGATAATGGTGCAAGTTCGTCCAGTAATCCCAGGAAGCCTTTTGTGGGACCTAGAAGAACCGGTGAGGCAAATGCCATTCATGCCAGCAGGGGCAGACCTCAATATGTTCATAGGTCAGTAGCAGCTGTCACTATTCCAGCTCCAATTCCTTAGCAACCAGCATATCAACAACCACAACAACCGCATTATCAACAACAAGTTTAGTACCCGCCACAGAGGACCTACAACAACAGTAACAACAATCAACAACAAAGACCTTTTCAGCAAAGACCATCACAGGCAAATAGGGTAATTGACCCTATCCCTATGCCTTATGCTGCCTTACTGCCACAACTCATGAAACTCAACTTGGTTGAATTAAGGACATTGGCACCACCAGATCCATCCAATCTCCCAAGAAATTATGATGTCAACGCCAGATGTGCTTTCCACTCCAATGCACCTGGCCACAATACGGAGAAATGCAGGGCTTTACAAATGAAAGTCCAAGACCTGGTGGATTCTAAAGCCCTCAACTTTGCACCCCCTCCAAGTGTCACCAAGAATCCCATGCCCAATCATGGAGGACCAAGAATCAATGCCATTGAGGAAGACAAGCCATCTTTCTTAATCACCAGTGTTGGGCAGATTCGGACACCTCTGGTCGAAATTAAAGCTCAGCTTCTAGAGTGCCAGATGTTCCCCGGGTGTGAGCTCGGTTGTGGGTATTACAACATTTCAGTCAATGGGTGTGATAATTTGAGAAGCGGCATAGATGGTCTTATCAAAAGTGGTATACTTCAGATCACAACAACGGCGCCTACAAATCCAACAATCCCTTTGACAACAACTCCTGACTCTTCTACAGCTGCAACAACAATCATTCCTACCGATTCATCAATATCATCAACAATGGCTTCATCTATCACTTCAACAAATCAAAAGTCAACATAAATTAATGAAGATATCTCTGCAGTCACCATCCACTATGATCCATCAAGTGTTCCTCCAAACAACAACTTTCAGCAACAAATAGTGGCACCTCCTGCCAGGTCACCAGTCACCATTTACTACGATCCGCACACCGTTACAGTACCCTCCTCTGCAGCAGTCAGTCCAGTTACCATCACGGTGCCTGGACCAGTTCCATATGAAAGCAATAATGCCATACCTTGGCATTATGGTTCTGATCTTTACTACAATGGGGAGAAAATCACTTTGGACTCTTCAACTTCTTCTCCACAGATTGATAATGTTGGGGGAGGCGGAGGCTTCACCAGAAGCGGACGCCTTTTTGCCTCACAAGTGCAAAGACCTAGTGCTGAAGCAGAAGTTGCTGCCAAAGCAAAAGGAAAGAGTGTGATATCTGAAGAACCAATTCTCAAAGAAACTCAGAAGACATCTTTTCAACAAGATGTAGACAAGTTTATGAGGATTATAAAGAGAAGTGATTACAAGGTGGTGGATCAGCTTCACCAAACTCCCTCAAAAATCTCCATATTATCCCTATTGATGTGTTCTGAAGCTCACAGGAATGCATTATTGAAAGTCCTGCACGCAGCATACGTGCCAGAGGAGATCACTGTTAATCAGCTAGAAACTGTGGTGGCAAATGTCAACACCAGTCATGGACTGGGCTTCACCAATGCTGACTTAACAACTGAGGGACGTAACCACAACAAGGCTTTACACATCACTCTAGAATGCAAGGGTGTTGTTCTATCCCATGTACTGGTGGACACTGGGTCTTCACTCAATGTTCTACCAAAGAAAGCCTTGGTGAAGCTGGAGTATGATGGCTTGGCACTGCGTCCGAATAATTTAGTGGTGAGAGCCTTTGATGGCTCTAAAAGATCAGTGCTAGGGGAGATTGATCTACCTGTGATGATTGGCCCGCAGACTTTTAAAATTACCTTCTATGTGATGGACATTCAGCCGGCCTACAGCTGTTTGTTGGGTAGACCTTGGATCCATGCCGCTGGCGCTGTTACGTCTACCCTTCACCAGAAGCTGAAATTCGAGTGGGAAGGCCAGATCATCACCATCTGTGGTGAAGAGGACATCTTTGTTAGCCATCTGGCTACATACAAGTACATTGAGATGGATGGAGAGATCCATGAAACCATGAGCGAGAGGTTTGAGGCCCTGAACATTAATGAAGCATCTTCTGTACTAGGAACCTCCATGACGTCTTATCAGCAAGTCAGGAAGGTTGTTGAAGAGGGGACTGCCCAAGGCTGGGGCAAGCTGCTGCCCGTGGAGAAGAAGGAGGACAAATTTGGGTTGGGTTACAAACCAACTCAACAAGATCAATCAGAGGCTGCCAAGGAGCCCAGTTTTGTCAGCGGGGGAATGCTCACCCCAGATGCAGTGAACAACTTGGAAGACGAGGATGAAAGCGACCGCAACCTGGAGAGCTGGATACGTCCAAGGATCTCGGAGAGCCAAGTCCTTAACTGGTCTTCCCAGGAAATTATAAGGGTTACTCCTGCAGAGTAATTATTATTTCCTGTATTTTTAAGCATGCATACAGTCTTGCGTCTTGCCCAAGATGACAAGACTCATTTTGTAATCGGGCCATCTTGTAATTTTGTGCAAACAGATCAATCAATGAATATCGGACATCTTTTGCAAATGAGTCTTTTTCTTTTTCGCTCACTGTTTTCCATTTTTCTTTTTGTACAAAAATAAAATGGCAATGTTTTCCAAAATGACAACTTCATTTCACTTTTTTCTAAACAAGATTAAAATTGATCACTAAAATGAACAATCTAAACCCTTGCAGAGAGTGCCTTTCAGACTGCACAGACAACAACACAGCTATGACTTCGTATGACTTTGACAATCCAATCAATCAAGCTGATAAAGGGGTTGAAGAAGATTATGAGCTTCCTGAAGAGCTAGCCAGGTTGTTAAGACAAGAGGAGAAGGTTATCACTCCTCATCAGGAGGAGATTGAGACGGTTAATCTTGGTACGGAAGAAGATGTGAAGGAAGTTAAGATCGGGGCCTGCCTACAAGATTCAGTGAAAGAGCAACTGATTGATATGCTTCGAGAGTATGCGGATGTGTTTGCTTGGTCTTATCAGGATATGCCTGGGTTGGACACCGATATTGTCATGCACAAGCTGCCTTTGAAAGAAGACTGCCCACCTGTAAAACAGAAGCTCCGCCGTACTCGCCCAGATATGGCAATGAAGATAAAAGAAGAGGTACAAAAGCAGTGGGACACCGGGTTCCTTGCTGTAACTAGCTATCCGCCGTGGCTTGCTAATATTGTACCTGTGCCTAAGAAAGATGGAAAAGTGAGGATGTGTGTGAACTACCGGGATCTGAACAGATCCAGCCCGAAAGATGACTTCCCATTACCTCACATTGATGTATTGGTTGATAATACGGCTCAGTTCTCGATATTCTCCTTCATGGACGGATTTTCGGGATACAATCAGATCAAGATGTCACCTGAAGACATGG
This sequence comes from Lathyrus aphaca, assembly GCA_963966055.1. Classification (NCBI taxonomy): domain Eukaryota; kingdom Viridiplantae; phylum Streptophyta; class Magnoliopsida; order Fabales; family Fabaceae; genus Lathyrus; species Lathyrus aphaca. Next base: position 319,806,651 of record OZ014525.1, read on the forward strand.
AGAAGACAACTTTCATCACACCCCGGGGCACATTCTGTTACAAGGTGATGCCATTCGGACTGAAGAATGCTGGTGCAACCTATCAACGGGCTATGGTAACATTATTCCACGACATGATCCACAAAGAAATTGAATGTTATGTGGATGACATGATTGCCAAGTCCCTCACAGAAGAAGACCACCTGGTAAATCTGTTGAAGCTATTCAAGCGTCTGAGGAAGTACCAACTGAAGTTAAACCCCAACAAGTGCACATTCAGGGTGCGATCTGGTAAGCTGCTGGGATTTATTGTAAGTGAAAAAGGGATTGAGGTTGACCCTGATAAAGTCAAAGCCATTCAAGAAATGCCTGCACCGAAGACTGAGAAAGAAGTTCGAGGTTTTCTAGGTAGATTGAACTACATTTCATGGTTCATATCTCACCTTACAGCAACTTGTGAACCTTTGTTCAAGCTGTTAAGGAAAGAACAAACAGTCAAGTGGAATGAAGACTGCCAGAAGGCTTTTGACAAAATCAAGGAATACTTACAAGAGCCTCCAATCCTTATGCCTCCAGTTGAAGGAAGACCTCTGATAATGTACTTGACAGTATTAGAAGAGTCAATGGGGTGTGTGTTGGGCCAGCATGACGAGTCTGGTCGAAAAGAGTATGCAATATACTACCTAAGCAAAAAGTTTACCGACTATGAACAACGTTATTCACTGCTCGAGAAAACTTGCTGTGCTTTAGCGTGGGCTGCTTGCCGACTGAGGCAGTATATGTTGACCCACACTACTTTATTGATTTCAAAGATGGACCCAGTCAAGTACATTTTTGAGAAGCCAGCACTTACCGGACGGGTTGCAAGATGGCAAATGATCCTCACAGAATATGACATCCAGTACACATCTCAGAAAGCCATCAAGGGCAGTGTACTGTCTGATTATCTTGCTGAGCAACCTATTGATGATTACCAGCCTATGAGATTTGACTTCCCTGATGAAGAAATCATGTTCATAAAAGCAAAGGATCATGAAGAGCCTGTTCACACTGAAGGGCCTGACCCAGAAGAAGAATGGACTATGATGTTTGATGGGGCTGTTAACATGAATGGTCGTGGTGTTGGTGCAATACTCATTACGCCTAAGGGAGTTCACATGCCTTTCTCGGAAAAACTTACTTTCAACTGCACTAACAACGAAGCTGAATATGAAGCTTGTATTATGGGTCTTGAGGAAGCCATTGACCTCAGGATCAAGACTTTGACTGTATTCGGAGATTCAGCTTTGGTAGTCAATCAAACCAACGGCAAATGGTACACCCACCAGGATCATCTGATACCTTACAGGGATTATACGAGGAGGTTATTGACTTTCTTTACAACGGTCAAGCTTGAGTATATCCCTCGGGACGAGAATCAGTTTGCAGATGCTCTAGCTACCATTTCGTCCATGATCAAAGTTCAAGCTGCCAACTTTGTACCTCGGGTCTCAGTATCCAGACTTGACAGACCAGCATATGTATTTGCGGCAGATGTTGTTAAAGATGATAAGCCTTGGTTCCATGACATTAAATGCTTCTTGGAGGATCAAACATACCCACCTGGGGTATCTTCCAATGATAAGAAGACTTTAAGAAGGCTAGCTGGTAGTTTCTTCTTGAATACTGATGGTTCCCTGTATAAGAGAAACTTTGATATGGTACTTCTCCGGTGCGTTGATAGAACAAAAGCAGACTTGTTGATGCACGAAGTGCACGAGGGATCCTTTGGTACCCATGCAAGAGGGCATTCCATGGCTAAAAAGTTGTTGAGATTAGGCTATTACTGGATCACGATGGATGCAGACTGTTGTGCTTATGCCAGAAAATGTCATAAATGCCAGATTTATGCGGATAAAGTGCACGTGCCTCCCAATCCTCTGAATGTGATGTCTTCACCTTGGCCCTTTGCTATGTGGGGCATTGATATGATTGGCAAGATTGAACCGACTTCTTCAAATGGCCATAGATTCATCCTGGTAGCCATTGACTATTTTACCAAGTGGGTCGAAGCAGCGTCTTATGCCAATGTTACAAGACAAGTGGTAGCCCGATTTCTAAAGAGAGACATCATCTGTCGGTATGGAGTTCCCGAGCGAATCATTACTGACAATGGTTCCAACTTAAACAACAAAATGATGGCAGAGCTATGTCGGGACTTCAAGATCCAACACCACAATTCTTCTCCTTACAGGCCAAAGATGAATGGCGCTGTTGAGGCAACTAATAAGAATATCAAGAAGATTGTACAGAAGATGGTAGTCACCTATAAAGACTGGCATGGGATGCTACCATTTGCCTTGCATGGGTACCGTACGTCAATCAGAACATCCACTGGGGCAACACCGTATCAGCTTGTATATGGTATGGAAGCAGTCCTACCTGTTGAAGTTGAATTACCCTCCTTGCGGGTACTGATGGATGTTAAGTTGAATGAAGCAGAATGGGTCCGGTCCCGATACGAACAACTGAGTCTGATTGAAGAGAAAAGATTGCCTGCAATCTTTCATGGGCAGCTGTATCAGAAAAGAATGAAGAAATCCTTCGATCAGAAAGTCAGACTCCGAGAGTACCAAGTAGGAGATCTTGTGCTGAAAAGACTCCTCCCTCCTCATACAGACCACAGGGGCAAGTGGACTCCGAACTATGAAGGGCCATTCGTAGTAAAGAAAGTTTTCTCTGGTGGAGCACTGATGCTCAGCACTATGGATGGTGAAGACATCCCGTCCCCTGTGAATTCAGATGCAGTTAAAAAATACTTCGCATAAAAATGACCTGCTGGACATAAAAACAGAATGTAAGTCCAGGCAGAAATATGGCATCCCGGCGAGTCAAAAACAGAATAAAAGACTCGGGCAAAAATAAGGGAAAATAAACAAAAAAAATGTACACCCGCTGAGTTGAAAAGCCGCATTGGACAACTCTGGCAAAAATGGGTATCCCGATGGATCGAAAACCTGAAAGGGCGATCCATGCAAAATAAGGGAATAAGCGAACAACTGCATTCTGAATTCGTCTGTATCACTTACAACTTGTTAAGCTTCGAAAGGACCAAACCTCTTTCAGAATCAGCCTTTTTCAGAAAGCAAGACGAGAAGAACGTCAAATGTCATACGAGTCATAGCAAAAGGGAAGCTCCTCGAAGCGTCATCAACATTGCCAGCATCTTTTGTTTCTCAATTTGTAACAATCTCCTCATTTCAGGGGATTTGTTTCTATGACTGTATCTTGCCAATTCAGGGCACACGAATTAATAAAATCAGATTTTCAGTCACGTTGCGTCTCGTACATTTTTATTTTCATTTGCGAAAATGTCCGATGTCTTTAAGATACTGATTGCATAAATACAGATGCTTCTTTTCCAAAGAATACGTGCTTGCAGGAAATATACTTACTCCCAGGAGTATCTAAACCCTTAGGATGGAATCCGGTAAGGGATACCTCGGGATTACTTGTACGTTTCTCTGTCTTTTCAGGATTGCAGGTATTCAAAGCGCAATATGGGGCGTGAAAGCTTCACCCCAGCGAGCTGGCAAATCATTATCTACTCAGTCTTAGCACCAGAGGTGCTTTCTCCCCAGCTGAGTTGCCATTTATTATTCCTCCTCAGCCAAGTACAGAAGCCAGGGAACCGTCTCCCCACAGAGTGTCAACCTTTGCCCGGAAGAGCAACGCGTGAAGAAATCACAACAGAGTGAAGGAATCTTCTACAAACCCCAGCTGGGTCCCCCATACAAGGATAGGTCTATCAGTGACCTATTTCCCCCATGCAAATGCATCTTATCAGATCTACCAATGATCTTATCCCCAGCTGGGATGTCCACTTCAAGCAGATCGGCCAGAGATCTTCGCAACAACGGGATCCGAATCCCGGATGGTTACCTTTTGCATAATCATAGCATTCGCATCACATTCTCCCCGCAGAGCGTAGCATTCCGTCTAATACGGAGCATTACGGCAAAAATCAAACATATTGCATAATCATAAGCCATGTTCTGAATCAAAAACTTGTGAATACTGGCAACCCATCGACGATGTACAGAAAACTCCCCAGATTCCCCACCAGAGAGCCAAAGCACTTGCCTTACACTCACAAATACAAATGCACACTCCTTTTGGCACCCGTCCGTGTCATCTTTCCCCAGTAAAGTCGCCCGAGCATTCTTTACAAACAGACCACCTATATTACAGATACTTCTCGACACCCATCCGTGTCATACCCCCAGCAGAAAGCCAAAGCGTCCCCTTTGCACTCACCGTACAAATACATATACATACCGATTCCTTGACACCCGTCCGTGTCACCTTCCCCAGCATAATTACCTCAACACTTTGGAAACCATACACTTGGTTATAATACACTTTTTCGGACACTCGTCCTTGTTACTCATCATCTTTTTATTTATACTGATACTCGTCCGTATCTTGTATACACCACTTATATCCCCTCAGATTCGACACCCGTTTGTGTTCTTTGTTAACCAGTTGATACTCGTCCGTATCATCATCTCTGAACATGTGTCAGTGTTTGTTTCTACCTGATACCCGTCCGTATCATAATCTTAAGGATGCTCGTCCGCATCTTTAATCTGTACACTGTGTCAAACACTTATGTCTCCTTGAATTTAGACACTCGTCTGTGTCTACTATTCCCAAGAAGAGTCCCCACAGAATTAATACTCGTCCGTGTTCTTTGTTAACCAGTTGATACTCGTCCGTATCATCATCTCTGAACATGTGTCAGCGTTTGTTTCTACCTGATACTCGTCCGTATCATAGTCTTAAGGATGCTCGTCCGCATCTTTAGTCTATACACAGTACCCAAACAATTATACCTCTCATTCCTTGGATGTAGACACTCGTCTGTGTCTACTATTCCCCAGCAAAATCCCCAACAAAACTTGTCAAACTATTTCCTTTCTATCTGACATTCGTCCTATGTCATGATACCTTTGCGGCAGCCGTACCCTGCCAGGTGATCGTCCTTCACCTCTTTGATGATCGTCCTTCATCACCCCCAGTGGAGTCTCTATTTATTTAGAACCCCTTCTTATCCGACATTCGTCCTATGTCGTGATATTTTCAGCAGCCGTCCCCTGCTAGGTGATCGTCCTTCACCTCCTGATGATCGTCCTTCATCATTTTATCCGATGGCCGTCCCCATCGTTGATCTTGTTATCTGACATTCGTCCTATGTCATGATAAACCCTGAGAGCAGCCGTACCCTGCTAGGTGATCGTCCTTCACCTCTTGATGATCGTCCTTCATCATGCTTATCCCATCGTCGACCTTGTTACCCGACATTCGTCCTATGTCGTGGTACTTTCGGCAGCCGTACCCTGCCCGGTGATCGTCCTTCACCTTAGATGACCGTCCCTCATCTTATCCCCAACAGAGCAGCCATCCCCTGCTAGGTGATCGTCCTTCACCTTTGATGACCGTGCCTCATCATTTATTTCATTTACCTATAATCCCCAGAGAGTCTTATAGCTTTACTTGATGGCCGTCCCCATCACGATCTCTTATATCCCCAGCATGTCGATCGTCCCCGTCATTGCTCGTTCCCCAGCAGTCGTCCTCTGCTTGACGGTCGTCCTCCGTCGCCCGCACCTCATAATTATACTTTATTTTCTTTTACAATCTATATCCCTCTTATTCTTCATTTCTGTGAGTGCAAATTTTGGACTGTCTTTGGTATTCAACCATAAGTTATCTTGTTTGCCTATTAAGCCGTTGCTTACATCCTACACAGCTAACTCATGTTTGAATAGGGGCAGCTGTAAACACCCTAAATTTGCCCACCATGGCTTGTGATCTTTTCATATGCATAGGTTCAATCATAGCATCTCATGTTGCATTTTGATTCACTGCATTGATTCAAAGTCACCTGCAGCTAGGGTTTGTGATCTGAGCAATCCAAGAGTCACTTGAGCCACTCCAGAGGTCATCAATCACTTCAAAGGGTTTCATGTATGTTCAAGCACCATATTGAATCCTCACAAAGTCAAGAAAGTCAAAGAATCACAAGAACTGAGAATGGCATGGAAGCAGAGCCAGGTTTAACTGCACAGATGACCTAGAATTAGGGTTTTGGTTTCAAAGGCCATAACTCCAAATTTTTTGGTCATTATTGTTTCTATTGGTCTCTATATGTTATAAGGATCATGCATATCAATTTTCATGAAGAAATTCCATGGGGAAGGCATCTAATCAAGAGTTGACTTCTTGAGCAAGTCAGTGTAAAATCAGGGCATCTGAGGCCTCCAATGACCCAACCAAAGGGTGTTCTTCATCATTTTTATTGTGTTATATCTTTATTTGATCATAGAAGATGTTAGAAGTTCACAAAATTGAAGAATTTCAAGCCATTTGCAAAGTTGCCTTTTTGGGAAAATGACTTGTAATGGAAACTTGCCATTTTGGGAAAGTTTTTCAACCCTTTCTTTTTGATTCAAAAATGCTTCAAATGAGAAAACTTTGGTCATGAAAGTTGTATAATGGATCATTCCCTTTTCAAAAAGTACAAGAACTCATTCTAATTCATTTTGGATCAAAAGTTATGGCTTGTCAAAGTTGGGAAAAATCACATAATTTCAAGTTATGTACCAAAGAGGCATTTTGCAAAATGATATGATCAAGCATTCCAAAGGCTTCAAATGTGCACAAACTCATTACAACATACTCACATGACCTCTAAAGATCAGAATTGGCCCAAGAATATTGCATTTTGGTGCCTTGAACTTCATGAATTTCCAAAAGGGGCAAAGATGTACCAACTTGCAAAAACTCATGAAGCCATGCCTCTACTTGTTACAGCTCATAGAATCTGATCCATATGAACTCCATGATCTCTGCTGAGCCCAAACATGCCCCTATCACAACCTCACACTTGCCCATACCTCAAGTACACCTAGACTTGACTTTTTGCAAAAACCCCCATACCAATCCCACAGTGCCACACCAACTTCTCTGACCTCTCTAGTTGTGATAAGTGGACCAAATGCAGCATAACACACCACACACACAAGCCTGAAGCATCCTCCAAGCCATAGTTCACAAAACTCCCCTCTTATGCATTTTCATTCGAAACACTTCACACAAGCATCAAACATAAAAACAAACTTCATAGGATCACTCAGCATGCTCCCCTGATCATTTCCCTACCCTCATTCATCCCTGAAACCTCCTCAAACTGAAACACGATTCCTTCCCCCTCCTGAACAGAACTTCTTCAAACTCACAAACCAACCATTTTAAACTCCAACCAAGCTTCATAACTTCATCAAGGGGATCATTGGGACCATTTTGAGGCAAAGAGGCAAGCAGAAAGCTCCTGGACTGAAAGCTCAATCTCAGGTAACATGATGAACAAATTTTCCAGAACTTTGATTTCTTGTTAGAATGTTGTTCTATATGTTGCCCTGATCATGGGGATCTATTTATTTTTGAAAATGAGCCAGAAACAAGCATGTTGTGATGTTCTGAAAGTTTGCCCGTGAAAATGTTTTTGCTTGTTTCCTTTGATTCACGAAAAATAAATGTTGTTTGTTTTAGGGTTTATGTTTAGTGATGTTCATAGTTTGATTCTGGAGAGTTTTGTGAGGTTTTGATGCGTTTTGAGAGAGATTGAGATTTTGGCTGGCCGGAGAAGATGACCGGAACACTGTTCCGGTCATCTGAAAGTCATTAGGGCTTTTGATTAGGGTTTAATCATAATTAGGCCAGTTTGAATGTGGGTCGTCCATTAGCGCGCGCAGTCAACTCCCGCCCCCTGGAATTTGAATCCTGGCCTTCAGATCATTTGACTTTCTCATTTTTCATTTAAATTCATTTTATTTTCATTTGTTTTGTATTTATTTGTACGAATTTTTAAAAATAGTTAAAATCATCTAAAAATTATGAAAATTTTTGTCAAAGGTTTCGTGAATTTTCAGAATACAAAAATATTTTTATTTTTATTTTTTGCATTAAAAATTATTTTTAAATCATTTAAATGATTATTTTTAATTAGTTAATGAGAATTAATTAATTAAAAATACATTTAGGTATTTAAAAATAACAAAAAAATTCACATAGCATTTAGAAACATTTAGAAACATTATCCAACTCTCAAACCAAATTTCGTTTTTGTTCTTGATGCCTTTTGATCATTTTCAATGGAATTAAATTCATTTTGAGGTAACATTTATGTTCAAAATTTGAAAAATCATTTCTGCCTAACCATTGAGAGTTGGATAATGATTCTTTTTGCATTGCACCTTGCATAACATGTAGTTTCTAGGATAAAATTGATTTGAATTGATCTTGCATTTTCAATTTGTTTAGCATTTTTCTTGTTGAAGTACCCCAAAACCCTAGCAATCTTAGGAAATTCATAACTTTCACTAGGTTAAGAGTTGAATCCTCTCCTTTGGGCAGTGAACTTGTATAGGTTTAAGGTATCTTTGATTGCATTTTAATTTTTTTATCAAGTTGTTTTGTTTCCCTTTGCTCCTTTCATCTGCTTCCTTCCTGGTGGTTTCTCTGAAGACTTTCTTGCAAACCTCATAAACCCTAGGAAAAACCAAGCATGACAATAATTAGGGTTTGATTAGTCCCCCATTTAGCTTTCACCTTTGTGTCATCATTGAGTCTTCTCTTCTCACCTCATAATCAGGGACTAAACCCTAAAGGCTTTAAGACTTTGTGATTAAGCTTATGCCTGCATCCTTCTATTAGGATGGAGTGTATAACTTTAATCCTAAGTGTTAAACCCTTAATGTGTTTAAATCCTTCAATCAACTCACTTAATAATCATCAAGACATCAAGCTTGTAACTTGGGCCTTGCATTAGGGTTCTAATTCTTCCTTAATTGGTTAAGAAGGACTAACCCTAGTGTTAATGGACAAGTCCCCCTCAAGTTGTTTTACAAATAATAAAAACCATTTCTTCATCTTATCATTAACTAAAATCCATCTAATAAAGGCTTTGTTTTGTCATGAGGTTAATCCCTAATCATGGATTAAGTTGAGGTATCTTCCTCATCTTAAATGTTCTCACCTATTATCCTTCTATTAGGATGGTGTAATGAGTCCATTTAATCCTTGATTATGACTTAATCTCATTACTTAACACTAAACAAAAACAATAAAAACATCTAAATAATTACAAGTAGGTTAATGATCTTAACCCTACATCATGGTGATTAAGTGTGAGATGCTGACTTCACACTTAAGGTATTCTCATTACCCCTAATCAGAGGGAGGATGTGATGAGTTTACTAAATCCATTGGTTTAGGCTTAAGCTCATTTTCTTATGACAAATTTCCAAAAGCAATAAAAGATTGAACACTCAAAAACAAACAATAATCGTCTCCTCCGGGATTCTTTTCTCATCTCATTCACTAATAAACGAGAACTTGCTTCTTCCGTCTAATGCAAGACAGTTAGCACCTGAGCCAGACAGGTCATACACTTGAGCATAGGCAAGCAAGCAGTTCACCAGTCAATTCATCCTTCAGTCTCTTTGGGTCGAACTACGGTGTTCTGACTTCCTCATTGCACGAGAGGATACATAGGCATAACTTAACTGTTATCGAACAAAAGTCTCTTTATATTCCCCTCTCCTTCCAGCATTATTCTTTAAGCCTCATTATCTTGGGCATTCCATTCCTGTTCTTACACTGACACTTCACTTATACACTTCACATTTCTTTTACACTGACACTTGCATTCTTTCCAGCTTTGATACACAAATTGCACTGACACTACCCCTTTAAAACACAAATCTTTTAAGCGTGGATCCCGTCGAGTACGACGGACAATCTGGGTGCTAATACCTTCCCAGGTTGTAACCAACCCCCTTTCTCAGTCTCTCTGGAATGCAACCGTCTTATCCATCTTTTCTCAGGTCTATGCAGCATTACCTTTCCTCCGGGATAAAAATGCCTAGCTGGCGACTCTTTTCCTCTGAGTTCACCCTTGTGTGTTCTCACCTCTTTCGCCGACCGTTCGCGTCTGTACCCCTTCTGACCTGAGGTGTCATTTGGTGGGAGCGACAAAACCCATGGTAGGAAAAAAACAAATCAAGGGTGAAAATGGAAAATGGTTAAAAATGGTGTGGTGTTGGAAAAGATAACGGATCTATGGAATGGTATATTAAATTCCTCCACGGAAGACTTGTATGATGCCTCTATAATGCATTTTAGGAGTGTATGCGAAAAATAACCAGATTTTCTGAAATACGTTGAGAGTACTATTCTGGACCAAGTGAAGAAGAAGATTGTATGTGCTTGGACCGATCAGGTTAGAAACCTCGATAATACAACAACTAATAGAATCTTATATGCACAATCAACAATGAAGAAATGGTTGAGTGATAATAAGGGTGATTTTTGTAGAATGTGGGACGCCAAGAACCAAATGCTTTAAAACCAACATAATGAAATACAAACAAATTTTGGTCGAAGAATTACCATGTTAAAACACCAATTAAAAGATAACACTCTCTATTCAGACTTGGTTGGTAACATATCTCGGGTGAAATTGAATTTCATTTTTCATGAAGCAAAGGTAGAAGAGAAGACATGTTCAAATATTTCAAGGTGTGGATGTGATAGGGAGTAAATGTATCATATTTTTAGCTTATTTTACTTTTGATTTCATGTGTTTTCATAATTCCTATTCGATTTTATGCGTATTTGCTTCACTTTTGTTTTTCAGGTAATAAGAGGTCAATGTAGCAAACCGGGACGAAAAAGACTAAAGATTGCACAAAAAGGCACGCTTATGATACAAATTTCCCGAGACCAACATGTCATGGTCGTGTCCCATGACATGAGATGTATTGGCTCCTTTCAAGGTCCTCCATACAAGCAACCAGAGGCTAACACGACCAGCCTGTGTTCCCTGACACAACCTTCGTTAGCACTCAGGAAGTTATAAACTTTTGATCTTTTGGCTTCGTTTATGACTTTTCAACGGTTTTAACCTCCAAAACTTCATATCTAACCAACTAGTGATTGATTTGCTCGAATTTAGGGCTAGTAATTGATGATTTATGGTCTAGTTTAGTATAAATAGAGGCCTAGAGCTTGAGATAAAGAGGGAGATACCTAAGGGTGACACTTAGGGATCCACCATCTTTCACTATCATTAATCCAAACAATTTTTATTTCTCTTTGTTTTAGCTTACCTTATGAATATTTTCTTGTAATTTATGCACTTATAATATTGTAATCTGGCCTTCATTTTCATATTTAGTTTGTATTTTATTTATTAATTTTTTGTTTATTTATTTTTCATGCAATGGTCTTAAACTTGTTCAGAGTTGTTATTCATCTCACCATGAGTGAGTAGATCCTAGGGACATGTGGTTATGAGAATCCTTCTCATGATAAATCCCTACTAAGATATTTATTTTGATGATACGAGAAATGTAAGTTAATTTATTTTAGAATTCACGTGTCATACGTCGGTTGCGAAAGCAAAGTCAAAACAAATGTCAATCATGTATCGAAAGATAATGATTCGACATCCAATCACGAATTACGTCGGTTGCGAAAGCAAAGTCAAAACAAATGTAAATCATGTATCGAAAGATAATGATTTAATTGAGTCGAGGCACCGCTGACAAAGAGACTTGAACTCAGTTGAGAAACAATCAAGAATGCAACATTGCGTGACAAGGCGTACACTCTTTATTGCTATACATAGTTGTGTCTGAAACACGTCTAGACGCGCATTCCACAAAAGTGGGTGTCACACATATTTATCTAATTTTCTGTAAAAAAGGGCTTAGAACTTTTCACAATTCAAACATGAATAGTCTTATGGGTGAGTCTTGATGGATAATCATAATCCCAGTCATGTTTTTAATCATTTCTAAATTTACAAATTCAACCGCAATCAAACAAACCATTTTTTGATCACTTTAGATAAACAAAATTGAAGTAAGAATTGGTAATCACATATCTCTCGATGGGATCAATACTTTTTACTACTTGACACAACCGCGCACTTGCGGTACACATACATCAAGTTTTTGGTGTCGTTGTTAGGGAAATAGTGTTGATATACAAATTTTGTTTTAACGCCATCTAGACTAAGCATTTTTTTGGAGTTTTTATTTCTTTTGTGTTATCTTAGCCTACTTTTCTGAATGATTCTCGCTGGAGAATTTGTTCAAGAGATGAGTATTTTCATGGATAATAATCTAGAAAATCCTTACTCCCAAGCCTATAGTCCGGAGAGGGGAAATCACCCAAATTTTCTTTATAATGACCACCCTGAGTATACCGAGGAACCATGAAATTTCCAACAATCCAACTCTGAGATGTTAATGGAGAATTTTATTGCAAAAGCTCACTCTAACATGGAATCTGTGAGAGAGTTTGAGGCAAAACAAAATCTCCACAGTGAAGAGTTTAGAAACCAAAATCTGCATACTAGTGAATCCCTTAGGCATCTAACACATGGTCGAGTCCCTCATGACTCACAACAAGGCATTGGAGACCCAAATCTCCTAACTTGCGCACATCCCTCTAGGACCCTTCCCTGAGGGTCATGTGAATGTTGTAACTGTCATACCCCAAATTTGTCCTACTTGTAAATCATTTTATTTTTGTCTAACCTTTATTCAGAAAAATCCAAAAAAAAATGTTGATTTTGCTCTTTGTTAAGTTCAGGGTTTGTGCGGAAAATCAGGTTTCATTGAGATCGTCAGGTCAAGTTTTGTGTGCAGTGCTGGCTATAATTAAGTGTATGTGTGGTGGTAAAATCAGTGGAAGTCTATTATTCATTTCACCATTATCCATTCATACCCATTTTCTCCATATTCCATATTCAATCCGATTTATGTCAAAACCATATCATTATATAGTTTCCAATTATCCGATTCACATTTCAATATTCATTTCCGATTTTTTTAATATCTTATCATCTACCATTTTTACATTACCAACAAAAAAAAGTCCATTATCTTTCTTTTCTTCTTAAGCCCATTATAAAAAATATCATTTTTATTTTTATTATTATCATTATTACTACTTCTATCCTTTTTATTTTTTATAATTGTTACTATTATTATTATTATTACTATAATTATTATCATTATTATGTTATTTCCAAAACAACACACATTTTTTCCAGCTTATTTCAATTAATCACCCTCATTTCCACGTTAGCATTATACCATTTTTTTCATCAACACATACACTAATCATACACTTTTATACCCAAACACACCAATTCCATCTCACAATTGCCAAATGCTACCCCACTGCATTTTATTGCAATTTCATCCTATACTATTAAAAAAGAAAAATATAATAACAAAATCAAAGTCCATCACTTTACATAAAAAAGTCATAAAGCCATTACATACTATAAGCCCACACAAAAACAATACAACTCATGAAAATTTTATTCAGTCTTCTCCCACTATCCAAGCAATTCACGTTTTTCAGCCATCATAATATTCACACCGCATATTTTGTACTCAACAGATCACGCAACCACCACCTCCAATGTTTTTCCTAACAAAATCCTATCAATTTTACCACAATCCAATAAACCTCATAGGACCCCACCACAAACACACCTTTTCAGTAAATTCTCTCACCACACACCAGCTCTTACAACGAACACAACAATAACACACAACTCAGCAGAATATTTCTCAAACAAATCTTCTGATAAATTCCAATTTCACCATCTCAAAACTCACTATAAATAAACCCTAAATGACACTCTTCTTCAAGCTTGGAAAACCTTAGTGAATCCCTGAAAAAATAAATCCGAGCTTCAAATTCAATTCATTTCTCATTTTCAACCTTCATCAAAACAAAACTTTACTCAAACTATATTCCAATTCATAAAACCTTTATACACAAAATTATCTCTCACTTTAAAAAATAAACAAATCACTACCCTGCACAAAGGACCTTCAACCTTCGTTTTTCACCGCAGACTCACAAACCCATTAGCCTCCGAAAACCATCACTACTTGTAAACACAAACCTGTTTAATACTTCATTCACCATAACCTTTGTATCCTAAAAACTTCAAAATCTGCACGAACACACAACCAAACCAGATCCGAAAATCCAAAAACAATATTAGAAACATATGAGATTAGAGTCGAGAGAGAGTGGGATTCCGAACTGAGAAACTGATTGAGGTTCGAAACTGACGGAAACCGAAACAAACCCAACACAAAAAAACAAAAACAAGAGAACAGAGGAACCAGAAACACAAATCGAGTATCCGAACCGCACAAACCGCCGTGGGAGTGAGAGAGTCCACCACTGAGATTCATTTTCGAAAGGGTGGGTTTCTTCATATTTTTTTCTTCTGTTCTCTGTTTCCGATGGCTAAGTTGAGAAGTGAGGAAAAGAATACAAGTCTTGTTTTTTTTAATGAAAATCATGTAACCCTTGCAATTTTTTTTATTATTTGTTTGTTCCTTTCCCTGATTTTGTTTTAGTCTACTGGGCTTAGCCCATGTTTGTTTTCAAATCACACCACACCTAAACCACCGATGCACCCTCACTCTCTTATGATTTCTATTTTATTTTTTTAAAGTTTTTTTTATTGATATGTGCTTTGGGTTCTATGGGTCTGACTTCATAATCACACACATACGCACATACCCCCTCCATCTTCTATTTTTTTTGTTATTATTATTATTATTATTATTATTATTTTTTTTTTTTAGAACTTTATGTTTTTTTATGGTTAATATTGATTTTTATGGGCCGATGATATCATAAAAGGTCAAATATGTTCGATTTTATTAAATCGGTCAAGTTTGATCAATATGAGGCCAATTTAGTTTAGTTTATTTTATTTAGTCATTTTATTTTCAATTTATGGTCGATGAACGTCTAAATATCTTGAGATTCGTCGCAAGCCGACTTGAAATATCGATTAAATGATGAGAGCTTTTTATTTTATTTATTTTAATTTATTTTATCGTTTATTTTTTTTTTATGGTCGATGAACATCTAAATATCTTGAGATTCGTCGCAAACCGACTTGAAATCTCGATTAAATGATGAGACCATCTTATTTCCCTTTTGGAAATTTAAATTAGTTTATTTTATTTTATTTTATTTTTTCATTTCAATACATAAATAGACGCTCGACTTCTCATAGAATGATTCTAAAATTGAATCAATTCTAAGATAGTTAAAGAGCCACAGTTCGACGTTTTTCGATTAAATTTTGAGCTCCAACGACTCTGTATAGCTTATGACACTTCACACATGCTTCCTCTATGACCAATACAATGAACCTTTTTATTTCGTGCAATCAGTGTAATTTACTTTGTACCCCTCTCCCATTACTTTGTACGCACTTTATTTTTCCGCTTTATTTATTGTTTTGATCGCTAGGAGCACCCTTAGGGACTAGTATAGATCTCACGTTCTTTTGCTAACCTTTGGTCCAACGCCAAGTGGTTGCACTCGCACACACTTGCACTTTATTTTCGGTTATGGTTTTGTTTCGTTAGGAGCACCCTCAGGTACTAGGAATCGTTTCCACCTAACCTTGCGAGCCGAGCGCACTGTGCCTCGCTACCAAAACAAATAAATAAACCTCCATTTGCATTTACCCGTAATTCGAGTGCTTTGCGCACACCATCAAACCTCAAATAACCAAAACATCTCGTGTAGGCTCAAACCCTTGATCCAACGTCAAATGGTCTTAGGTAATAAAACACTCTAATAAATACGAGAAGAATTGTGCTCACAAGCCTTAAGTGGTAGAAGGAGGATAATAAGAATCTCGCTCTGATTATTTCGTCACAAGACACTTGGCTTGTTGGTTCGGAATAATCACCTCTACCCATATTTTTTAGTGCAATTCGACTCCTAAATCCTTTTTTAAAAGAAAGGTAACAAAAACAAAAACCAACTACCCGTAGTAGGCCGAACTACGAGGCTCTGACTTTCCCATTGCACGAGGTAGTACGTAGGTGTAGCACCCCAAAGTTGATTCTGATTTATTTGATGTATTTCTTGTGAATTTTGATGATTTATAATGTTATTTGATGTTTTGTGGAGATTTGAGTGTGACTTAATATTTTAATAATATTCAGATATTAAGTATAGTGGGTTTAGTTAAGTATTTAAGATTAAATAAAATAAAATAAGAGGAATTAGAGAATAAGGGTAATGTGGTATTTTGATGGAGAATTAGTGAGGGTATTATGGGGAAAGTCTATTGAGGTCTTAGGGGCAAGAGTGGCTAAAGAGTAAAGTTGGTTTGTTTACGAACAATTGGAAGATCACACTTTTGGGAGAAGAGCTCTGAAGAGGAAAAGCTAGCACTTGAAGGTTGGAGAGATTTTGTGAGAAGATTATCGAAAGGATTACGGAAACTAAGGCCTGAGGAGTATTTTCCGTTCGGTATTGTAATGTGGGAATAAAATGGGGGGTTTTGAGGTATAGTTTTAGGGTATAAGGTTTTGATTGATGATTTGTGTCATAATGATGATTTTGATGAATACAATGATGTTAGATGATGTATATGATGTTGTTATGTGTAATTTTGAGTATGATTATGATTGATGCTGATGCTGTTACTGAAATACTGAGTTTTGTCGCAAAAAGACAGTCCTGAATTGCAGGGTTTTCTCGTGAAGTTGCGAAGCTCGCTTAGCAAGCAAGTAAAAACTTTGAAAACCAAAATCCCGAGAGCTAGTCGCTTAGTGAGCAAGGTGTCTCGCTTAGCGAGACCTGGAATGTTGAAAAAATGATTTTTTAATTCATAAAAATGTTTTCTCGATGTGGTTTATGTCGTAAGCTAAAATGATGTTGAAAAATTGTTGTATGATGTGTTTTTAGAGGCTATATGAGTAGGATTAGTGATTAAATGATGTAAGATGACTTAAATGATATTTTTGGAGTTATGAAGTATGATTACATGTGTAATATCTCAAAATTTTCCCTCTTAACAGGCTGGTATCACATTACAATGTATCCAAGAGTGTTTAGGGGATCTTGTACATGGCTATGCATGGTATCCACAATGCACTTCACATCAGTCAAGCAAAATGGATCAAACATGACTGCATCTAAATCACATTGCATTCCACCATAAGAACATGAATACAAGTGTATTGGATTCAAATGTTTCAAATACAAGCAGGCTGCATTTGAATACTTGTAGGACCATGCCTCTTGCTATGCACCTCATGGAACATTTTCTAAATCACATTTCACTGCAGGTTATAATCATTAGATCATGCCACACATTGCCATACTCTGATCCCTACCATAAACCTCATTGAATTGGCAACATGTAATATAGCTCGAATGTGGAAGCTTCTGGATGTTACAACTGGCATAACTGCCATAACTTCCTCACCCATTTAACCTCACTCACTCAGTTAACTCAGGGCATATAAACCATGGTTAAGGGCTCTATAAAGCAAGGTCACCACTTCAATGCAAGTTTCAACTTCATTTCATCACAAAATCACCAAAATTTCAAAGTTTTCTCTCTGAATTTTCACATTGCAAATTGATTCGAGCAAGCTTTATTATCATTGATCTAGATCCATTCTTCCTCCACTAATCAACTCCGTCATCTCAAGCTCAATCACCATGGATTGCATAGCCTGAAGCTTCAAGATCTAGCAATGCACATTGTTGAAGCTTCACTGCATTTTGGATTCAAACTCCTCAAATTGCCACAATCTGGTTTCATTCTACCTCAATCCATCATCAGCATCTTCTCAAGCTCAAGATCCATGGAAGGCATAGCTTGAAACATCAGGGAATCAACACTGCATAGTATTGATCTTCACTGCACTTTCATCAATTACTCAGGATTCATAGCTCCCAGAGTGTTTATCTCACTTCCATTGATCAAGATCAAGATCAATCAAGCCAAGGATCCTCATCTTTGGCCTTCTAGCAACAAATTGACATCTCTACAACTCAGGTATGTCCTGAAATTCCACTTGCTCGAATTGCATGTTTTCAATTGGTTTTATGTTAATTGAGGCCTGATAGAGGTTATTGGATGACTGGCTAGTTGATAGGCATTGTAGATGCTCAAATTCAATTTTTCAGGCTTAGCTTCTTGCTTTCGATTCATGAGTTTTAGGAACCCTAAATAATTTATGAAGCCATATTTGAGATCAGTGAAGAGAGACGAATCCATTGATGGTAATAGTTTTCATTTTAGTGGTGATCTGAGTTTGCCCTACCGGAGTGTTGAACGAAGAAGATGACCAGATTTGATCTCCGGTCATTTGAACAGTTCCCTAATTAAAATCCCCATTTTAAGTCACAACCATTGATCTTTCTTCATCCAATGTTGTAGTGGTAAAAACATGAGTGTAAACTATCGATTAGTTTAACTAAAAGTAAATAGAGTCTCCACCGCGCTTTTATTTTATTCCAAGAGGAAAAAGAAAAAAGAGCGAATAAATTCTAATGAATCTAAAAGAAAAAAGCTAAAGAAACACAACAGTGAAACAGCTAAAGGGATAGGTTACACAATGAGAAGGTTTTACGCACCTAAAATGTCTGTGGTACTCCACGGGAGCCCTTTGAAAAATTGACTGCTTTTGGTTTGAAAATGGTTTGTTAAATGAGAGTGGGGAGATGAGAGAAAGAATTATTTTTTAATATTTTTGTGTTTGGAGAGGTTTACCACCTCATGCCTACGTACCCACAAAGTGAAATGCAAGATCAAAACCCCGTAGTTCATGGTACAAATAGTGAAAAGGGTGGGTTATGATTCATTTTATTAAGTGAAGAGAATTTGTCATCTTCAAGTGGATAGCCAAACAAATCTACCATGAGAATGAAGGCATGGACTCGTACATCATTATGGGGAGGACGCCAACTCGGATGAAATCAACGAGTATGCCACTAAACCCCCACAAATGACAAGAGACTCAATTACATCAAACTACAACCATGGAGATTGAAAGACTTGCACCCGACTAAAGAATAATGACTCATAATTGGCACTCTTTAAAAGAAAATAAAGAAAAGTGCACAAAGGCACAAAACAAATTGAATGAGTTTGATTCTTTTTATTTTTTGAATTAAGGTCAACATGATTAGATTCATTGATTTTAAAAGAAAAGAAGAAGAGTAAAATCCACTTGACAAAAGTCAGGGTTTTTGTTTATTAAAGAGGTGATGATTTAAAAAGAAAGAATCCTTTGAAAAAGGGAGAAGGTTTTGAAAATTAAAGAATGGGAGGAGATGAAGGGACTATCCTAAAAAAAGAAAAAAAGAAAAAAAGGGAAGAAAGATCTAACCGAACTTGATGACATTCCAAATTATGAGCATACGAGTTCCATCCTTATAAGCTAGCAAATGGCCAAATAAAGGCTAAATCCAACTTCATGAAGATCAAAGCAAGGGGAAGGAATCCTAAAATCTAAGTCCAAAATCTCCATTCCAATGCCAAGGATAGTAACCAAAAGTCTACAAATTAAAGTCACAATTCTTTTAGAAGTTTAATCCTTTATTAATATTTTTTTGGTATCCAAATGGACAAAAGGAAAATCAACAATTAAAATAATAAGAACAAAAAAAATAAACATGATATGGATGAATAAAGCAAAATAGAATAAAGGCAATAAAAGTGCAAGAAATTAAGTGCTAGTAACAAAAAGTTAAAGTGCAAGAATCTAAAATATTAATAGTAGTAATTGTATAATAATATTTACATAATAATGGTATGGTGAACTTAATCAACCACAACCAAAAAAGATAAAGTGACCAAAATCGAAGGCAACCGGATCCGCTTAGCATCTTACACTATAGCGATTAATCAAGGCAAACCGAACCGAATTCAATGAAATTTGAAAGGCGATTGGGAGACCCAAAGCACCTACGCATAAAAAATTCACAAGTCTCGATCCTTAATGCAATATGACTAACCACTTTGGGATTAGGCGATCAACAAGAGATCCGGTCCACGAAAGTGCAAGTACCCAATTAGATTTTTATTCCGAAGTCGGGACACATTTAGGTCTATGTTAAGCAATCGCCGAGTAATTTACGAAGTAATTACCCTACAAATGAGGCCGGCCACTACCAATTAAGGTGCATAATGTTAGTGCTAATGCATGTGAGATAAACGATATGTAAATCATTATCTGAACGCGATACCGCATAAAACTAAAGATGAATACCAAATTGAGCCGTACTTATGGTATTCTTCCATCCTTAAGTTCAATCACTCATTTTGGTGGATTCAAGCATGAAAATGTATCACTAATGCAAAGTACCTTAAATGAATTGAATAATCCACTTAAAGGTAGTTTTGAATTAATGAACATTAACTACTCTAATCTACACCCAAAGTTCATTGAAATTAAAAAGAAATCACTCCCAAAAGTGCTTCCCAAGGTAAAAATAAAAAGGAGGAAGAAAAAGAAGAAAGAGGAAGCAAAAAGGGGCTTGAAACAAGCCAAAAACACCATTCTGACTTGTGTTAACTGGTTAACCAATTGGTTTTGGTTAACCGGTTAACGCAAGCAAATTTTGAATAATCTACACTGTTTTGAAACTGGTTAACCGGTTAACCAATTGGTTAACCGATTAACGCTGTACCAGAAGCTGGAAAATGCAGAAAATTCAGCATGATCCATTTTGAAACCTTTTCTCAAACATTGGATGATCATGATCTGAATTTGCACGAATTTTAAAACCCAAATACAGTGGAATCCCTGCAATCAAACAACAAATAAAGATCCAAAGGATTTAGAAACAAAAGTACCAAATATCTACATCTTGAATGTTGATGGTGAATATGGGTTTATGGAGGAAGATGAATTACCAAAAGCTCTTCTTCAAATTGGACCAACACAAGCTTAGATCTACTGAAATTGATGAACAAAAGAATGAAAGGATGAAGGTTTAGCTCAAGTTAATCAAGAATTCAATGTGAATTCTTGATAACTTCAAAAGAAAGAAAGATGAGCTTTGGAGAATTTTGGTGTTGGGGGAGTATTTTGCAAGAGGTTTTGTGGCTATGAAAAGCTTGTGGAATGAATGAAATTGTGGTCCTATTTAAAGGCCTTAGGTATGGAAATTTGGTGGAATGAAGCTTGCTTTGGTAATTTGAATTTAGGTTTGGTAATTGGAAATTTGGTGGGAAATGGAAAATAGTGGTGATTAGTGAGGATTTATGGTAGGAAATGATCAAAGTGATGTAGAGAAATCAGAAACCAATGGATCTAGAATATTCCAATTAAATCAATGATCTAAGGGTGCTGAATTTGAATAAAAAATTCAAATTTCGCACTGGTTAACCGGTTAACCAAGCTGAATTTTGAATTTTTTTGTTCAAACATAGCTGCTTGGTTGTTTCGGCCCGATTCTTGTAGTGCTTCGAAGAAATGAACACACGATCCTTGGAAATCCTTTAAATGAATCAATTAACTTGGGAACTCCTTGATCAAATAAAAATTTGAATTATTTGCGGATCAACTTCGACTTTTGTCTGTGAAATTTCACTCGAGCTGCAGGATTACTATTTTTGGTATTTTCAATGGTTCCTCTTCCTGAAAAAAATGTTAGCAAAAGGAAACAAAATATTTTTGGATTTTGATTAATGGTTATTAAACATAAACAAATAAAGTAATTAAAGACAACGGTGATCCCCTGCGAGGCATAAACCTAACCCGAGAAGAACCGTGCAACCAATGCGATCTTGTTTGTATGCAAGATGCAGATGAAAATGCAAAGAAAACTCAGGGCTAAAATTAGGGTGCAACAGCTTCCCCTATTTAAGTTTATTCAATCTGAAGATATGAAGATTGGCATCTTCGTCTCTGCAAGATGGGAGAGACTTAAATACAGAAAATCCAAACTTTTGTCCTAAGAGAGCATGATATGATATGAATATGATATGCAAACCCAAGATCTCTGTGGGGAAAATATGACCACCAGAGGAAAGCAAAAGCTTGGGGACATAGAAGAAAATCCCGCTGGGGAAAACAACAGACACCAAAAGAGTTACCAGGAAAACAAATCACTGGATAACCGACTCCACATGGGGAAAAGATATGATATAATCAAGGTAACAGGGTTCCACAGGAAAAACAAACGCTATGCTGGGGAATATCAACCAAACAAAGTATTCGAGTCCAAAAATGGAGGAATCCCGAGTTGGAACAGAATCATCAACTACTGGTTTACTGGGTAGTAAAACAAGGGACTCGACTATCAATTTACTGGATAGGAGCAAAACAAAGAGGGATAACCTTCACTACCTTTTACTGGGTAGAAAAACCTCAACTACCTGATTTACTAGGTAGGATTACAACAAAGGGGAACAACTTCTATTACCTTTTTACTGGGTAGAAAGAAGAACTCTCAACTACCGAATTTACTGGGTAGGAGTACAAGCAAAAGAGCTTGATTAATTTGGTAATATTACCCACTATCGAAAAATTGATAGCTTAATTCCAAAGTAATATACTCAAGCTGGAGAAAATATTGCCCACTATCAAACAATGATAGCTTAATTCCAAAGCAAACATTACTCACAAAAGGGGACCAAAATTCAATCCAAGAACAAATTGGAGAGAAACGGTCAAACAAGGCTCACCCCGAGGAGGAAATATCTCAACTGGGGAAGTTCCATCCAGATAATAAACCGGGGAGGAAACTGAATCAAAATCATTCACGAGAAACAAACTCAGTGGGGAAATAGAAAGGATAAACATTTTCTGCTTAAGGGTTGACACTCTAAACTTGAGAGCAAAACCACACACACACACTCTGTGGGGAAAAATCACACCAAAGAGCGGGGAGCAAAGATAAATGCAAGAATGTAAGCAAAAGATGCTATGCTCATGCATATGAATATGCGTATGGATATGCTGACAAAACAAACATAAAGATAAGCAACATGCGACATGAACACCATAACAACCGGATACTCCGCTAAATCCAAGGCAACAATACAGGGAATCGTGTTGGAGATTCAACTTGACATCCTGCAGGAGCACATAAAAAGCCATCAAAGGAATAAAATCCTACTACAAGGCTTAACTCATATTGAGAAAACATCTACTAGGGATCTAATCCACATAGCAATATTCAAGAATCTATGAAGGATAACATCAGAAATTTCTCTCTGAGAGGATACCAACAACACAAAATTTTCCACTCTTTGGGGAAAGAGGGAAATGTCCCTGGTAAACACTGATGGGGACGGATATCTTCATAAATCCGTATAAGGAAATGAAGTAAAGACATTTCAGTGATGCAAATAAAGCATATCCTACTGGAGTATCAAACATCAATCATCAACTCTGCATAGGAATACCACCTTGCTCAAGAGAGCTAAAAATCTGTCGGGGATGGGGAACACTTCCACGATCCATGTTGGGGACAAAAATGTTCTTAATCAAACTCCTGCAAGGAATAATCATCATACTATTCCTGCTCCATTCGGGGAAAGAGTTATACCACTCTAACTCTGCTTGGGGAAGGAGTTACGCCACTCCTGCTCTGCATTGGGAAAGAGTGCAAAACTTGCCAAAGATCAAAAATAGAGATCTGCTAGAAACCATCACACGCAGATTTACTGGGGATCCATGAAGATCTTTCATCACTGGACGTTTGGACTTTTCGACCCACGGGGGGATACCAGAAGTTAACATCATAGCAAATCACAATTACGAGGGATTTTAAATCAGTAATCACCAACAGGTGAAAGAAAACCTCTAAACTTCTGCTGAGGGATGCAACCAACTTATGCTGAGGAGAAAAGACTCGGCCAGGGCTTCCAAGACTTTTCAAGTCAAGGGGTAAACTACTGAGAAAGAGATTAAAACTCAGCTGGGGATTTTCTAGGATATATCTTCCAACAACTCTTCTGGGGAAGACATTGGAACTCAAACTAAGAACATTCATACAATTCCCGTTCCTACTTGTTGTTGGGGAACAAAACATCATTAACATCAACATGCCAAGACTATTCAGAAATTCCACATGGACACAACCGAATCAAACCCTGCTTTGGGAGAGACAAGTTACACACATCCAGACTTTACCATCCCTGGATCACTATTGATATCCTTTCTTTGTTCACATATCAAAAGAAAAATGTTTTTATAATCTTCAAAGATTAAATTTATTAAATTCGTTTCAAAAATCATCATCAACAATAAATTGAAATTTTGTAAACATAAACAATATAAAGAGTTGCAAACAATTAGATAAAAGCTCAAATTCATTGATAGAATGGTAGTCAGCAAATGGCATGACTCCATGGATCTTTACAAGTTTGAAAAATGGCAAATACATGGAAAAGGGCTACATTGAAATACAATGATCACTATTCCCCCTATCAACTTTGAACTCCACCATGTCCG
Source organism: Lathyrus aphaca (assembly GCA_963966055.1). Lineage (NCBI taxonomy): Eukaryota > Viridiplantae > Streptophyta > Magnoliopsida > Fabales > Fabaceae > Lathyrus > Lathyrus aphaca. The sequence goes on from OZ014525.1 coordinate 319,831,016, forward strand.
AAACTTTAGTCAAGGATGAATGAAAAAGAAACTTTGATGGGCACTTCTTATGAGGGATAAAATCTGAAATCCTCGGTCGTTACAAGTGATCCAGTCTGTCGACGCAGTTACTTGCCATGTTCCCTAACTTTTGCCTAGATTTCCCTTTCGAGTTTTCAATCTACCGAGATAATTATTTCTGTTTTTGTCTCTAATTTTTGCCTGGACCGCCCTTTCAGGTTTTCAATCCACCGAGACGCTAATTTTTGCCTAAGACGCCCTTTCGGGTTTTCAACTTAGCGAGTTGTTCTTTTATTTTTTAGGTGAAGTATTTCTTGACTACATCCGCATTCACAGGACAAGTGATCTCCTCACCATCCATAGTTGCAAGAATTAATGAACCGCCAGAGAAGGCTTTCTTGACAACATATGGGCCATCATAGTTCGGAGTCCACTTGCCCCGAGAATTCGTAATGAAAGACTAGATCTTTTTGAGCACGAGGTCGCCTTCTCTGAATACATGAGGTTTGACCTTCTTGTCAAAAGCTTTCTTCATTCTTTGCTGGTACAACCGACCATGACACAAAGCTGGTATTCTCTTTTCCTCAATCAAATTCAACTGATCAAATCTACTCTAACACCATTCAGCCTCAGTCAACCTGGCTTCCATCAGAACTCTCATTGATGGGATCTCAACCTCGACGGGGAGCACTGCTTATGTACCATAAACAAGTGAGAAAGGGGTTGCCCCTGTTGAAGTGCAGACATATGTGCGATACCCGTGCAAAGTAAAAGGGAGCATCTCATGCCAGTCCTTATATGTCACAACCATCTTCTGAATGATCTTCTTAATGTTCTTATTCGCAGCTTCAACATCCCCATTCATCTTCGGCCTATAAGGAGAAGAATTATGGTGTTGAATCTTGAATTCTTCACAAAGCTCTTTCATCATCTTATTATTCAAGTTCGAACCATTAACAGTAATGATTCTATTCAGAACACCATATTTGCAGATAATGTTATTCTTGATAAACCGAACCACAACTTTCTTGGTCACATTAGCATACGATGCCGCTTCCACCCACTTGGTGAAGTAGTCAATTTCCACAAGAATAAAACGATGTCCATTCGAAGCCTTGGGTTCAATCATACCAATCATATCAATTCCCCACATAGAGAAAGGCCACGGGGAAGAAATCACATTGAGATGAGTTGGTGGCACATGGATCTTATCAGCATACACTTGGCACTTATGGCACTTTTTCACATACTTGCAACAATTAGATTCCATTGTCAGCCAATAGTAACCTTCTCTCAACATCTTTTTAGCCATTTCATGCCCGTTAGCATGAGTTCCAAAAGATCCTTCATGAATTTCTTTCAGTAACATGTCTGCTTCGTGTCTATCCACGCATATGAGCAAGACCATGTCGAAATTCCTCTTATAAAGCACATTTCCATTCAGGAAGAAATTGCCTGCCAATCTTCTCAAAGTCCTCTTATCTTTATCAGATGTCCCAAGTGGGTATTCTTGACTCTGAAGAAAACATTTAATATCATGATACCAAGGCTTGTCATCATGGACCTCTTCAACTGCAAATACATGAGCTGGTCTTTCAAGCCGCATCACTCTGATCATGGGAACATCATTCCACTGGTGCACCTTTATCATAGAAGCTATAGTTGCTAAAGCATCTGCCATCTGATTTTCATCACGAGGCACATAATGAAACTCAACTTTAGTGAAGAAAGTTGATATTCTCCTGGCATAATCTCTATAAGGGATCAAATGGGGTTGATGAGTTACCCACTTACCCTTGATCTGATTGACTACCAAAGCAAAATCTCTATACACATCAAGATGCTTAATCGTCAGATCAATATCTTCCTTAAGACCCATAATACAGGCTTCATACTCAGCTTCATTATTGGTACAAGGAAAAGTCAGTCTTGCAGCAAAAGGAATATGTGAACCATGGGGAGTAATGATCATTGCCCCAATTCCTCTTCCGCGTGCATTCATAGCACCATCAAAAACTAAACCCCATAGAGATCCAGGCTCCGGCCCTTCCTCAATCAAAGGTTCATCACAATCTTTCATTTTCAAATACATCACATCCTCATCTGGGAAATCAAACTTGATAGACTGGTAATCATCAATCGGTTGATGTGCCAAATGGTCAGCCAAGATACTACCTTTTATAGCTTTTTGAGCTCGGTACTCGATATCATATTCTGACAATAACATTTGCCAACGAGCAATCCTCCCAGTCAAAGCAGGCTTTTCAAATATATAATTGATCGAATCCATTTTAGAGATCAACCAAGTTGTATGATTTAGCATATACTGGCGAAGATGCTTTGCAGCCCAAGCTAAGGCACAACAAGTTTTCTCAATCATGGAGTACCAAGACTCACAACCAGTGAATTTCTTACTCAAGTAGTAAATTGCATATTCTTTTCTTCCAGATTCATCTTGCTGACCAATCACACAACCCATGGAATCTTCCAACACAGTCAAGTACATGATCAACAGTCTACCTTCCACCGGAGGAGACAAGATAAGAGGTTCAAGCAGATATTCTTTGATACTTTCAAACGCCTTCTGACAATCATCTGTCCAGACATAACCTTTGTCTTTCTGAAGCACCTTGAAGATCGGAGCACATGTGGCAGTCATGTGAGAGATAAATCTCGAAATATAATTCAAACGGCCCAAGAATCCTCTTACTTGCTTTTCAGTTCTTGGAGCAGGCATTTCCTGAATAGCTTTCACTTTATCAGGATCAACTTCAATGCCTCTTTGGCTAGCAATGAAACCTAACAACTTTCCAGAATGTACACCAAATGTGCACTTGTTCGGATTCAAACGAAGCTTAAACTTCCTTAACCTCTGAAACCACTTCAGCAAATGTTTAACATGATCCTCTTCAGTCCTCGACTTAGAAATCATATCATCAACATATACCTCAATTTCTTTGTGCATCATATCATGGAAAAGTGTGGTCATAGCTCTTTGGTATGTCGCACCAGCATTCTTCAATTCAAAGGGCATCACTTTGTAGCAGAATATTCCCCATGGTGTAATAAATGTGATCTTTTCCATGTCCTCGGGTGCCATCTTTATTTGATTATAACCGGAAAATCCGTCCATAAAAGAGAACACATCAAACTTAGTCGTATTATTTACCAACACATCAATGTGTGGCAATGGAAAATCATCTTTTGGACTGGCTTTATTCAAATATCTGTAATCAACACACATTCAGACTTTTCCATCTCTCTTTGGAACAAGCACAATATTGGCCACCTATTGAGGATAATTAGATGTCACAAGAAAACCTGCATCAATCTGCTTTTGAACCTCCTCTTTGATTTTTACTACCATATCAGGATGAGTTCTTCTCAACTTTTTCTTCACAGGTGGACATTCAGGCTTCAGCGGCAATCTATGCTCCACAATATTAGTATCAAGACCTGGCTTGTCTTGATAAGACCAAGTAAACACATCAACATATTCTCTAAGAAGCTCTACAATCCTCTTCTTAACATCAGGACCAAGCAATTCTCAAACTTTGACTTCTTTCTTATCATCTTCAGAATCCAAGTTGACTATCTCTATAGACTCTCCATGAGCTTAATAACCTTCTCCTCGTGCTCAAGCAATCGAGAAATATCATCAGGAATCTCTTCAACATCCTCTTCCTCAGCTTCGAACATAGGGAATTCAAAGTTGGGAGTGGGCATAGGATCATTGTTTTCAATGGGTTTATCAATCAATCTGCACAATGATTTTATTTTTATTTTAGAGTATGAACAAAAGTGTAAACATTATGCAGATAAACAATTATTATTCTTATTTTTGGGTTTTTTATGTTACCATTTTTCAGAATAAAGCAAAAAGGAAAAAACACATATGGAAATAACAAAATAACATTTTATTGATGATGATAAAATTTGAAGCAAAGCCCGACAAACATCACTTTCACCTTGGGCATAGTGAAGGGATTTTTGAAAGAAATAAAAACAAATTACTTTGAAGCATGAACAATAAAAGGAACATCAACAGCAATCCAGTTCTTGCAAATATTTCCGTGCGTAACAAAGTTAGGCATTTCTTCATCTTCATCATCTTCAGTGATGGCAGTAACAGAATGATCCTTGATAAACCCAACACTTCAGAATCCTTCCTAAATAGTCTTTGGGTCATTGAGAGCCACACCTGGTGTAAAACCAATACCAAATCCTTCTTTGTTGTCAACAACATCAATAACTCGTCCCCAACCGTCAGATCGACCAGTTTTGAGTATGTGCAGAGCATCCTTGAGAGAAGACATAGGCATAACATTCTTCTTAGCAGCATTATCAACAACAAAAAGAGCCTGGAATGAAGTTCCCACCTCTTCTTCAGCATCAATATAGGAGAAAGATGACAAATTGCTCACTAGCATCGCCTTTTCACCACCAATAGTAACTAATTTCCCATCTTTCACAAACCTCAGCTTCTAATGGAGAGTAGATGTCACAGCTCCTGCCTCATGAATCCAGGGTCTTCCAAGAAGACAACTGTAAGCGGGACGTATATCCATTACCTGAAAAGTAATTTGGAATATAAACGGTCCGATCAAAATAGGAAGATCAACTTCATCAATCATAGTCTTCTTCGATCCGTCAAAATCTTTCACAATTAATCCCACTATGCCTCATGGGAGCACCTTGGTACGCAAGCCTTGACAAAGTCGACTTCGGCATCACACTCAGAGAAGACCCATTATCAACCAGCACCTTAGGCATAGCATCTTCCTGACAGTTTACTGAAATATGCAAAGCCAAGTTATGATTCCTTCCTTCTTCAAGCAAATCATCATCACATAAACTCAAATTATTGCACGATGTGATATTAGCTACAATACTATCAAACTGATCAACAATTACATCATGGTCAACATAAGCTTGATCAAGAATCTTCTGCAAAGACTGCCTATGAGCCTCAGAGCACATCAAGAGTGATAAAACTGATATTTTCGACGGAGTATGCAACAATTTCTCAGTAACGTTATACTCACTCTTCTTTATCAATTTCAACACCTCATCTTCACTATCACCAAATTGGCCTGATTGGGCAACAACATCCATAATCTGTTTACTCGCACTTGTATCTTCAGCTCTCTTTGGAGGATCCGAAGCATAAACTCTACCACTTCGAGTAACCTTTGTCACATCAGCAATGCTAACCACAGACTTTGGAGTAGGAATAGGAACTTCCTTACCATTTTCTATCATCGTAGAATTATACCGATACGAAACAGCTTTATTAGACTCATATGGCATTGGACCAGGAAAATTGATCACCAAGGGAGTAACAACATATTTGTGGCTATCAAAAGAAATAACCACCTTCTCAGGAACAACCTTCTCAAGAATATTGAACAAGATTCTTTGCAATCAGAGATGGAAGCAAATTCGCATATAACATTGGAATGGGATCAAAACTCGGCTTAGCACGAACCTGTTAATTACAACCCTGTTGCACAAAAGGTTGTTGATAATGAGACTGATACTTTGGAGCCGTTGGCACAGTTGGAGTCACATTAATCACAGGATTTACAAAAGCTACATGCTGCTGATGAAGATTATCACGACCACGAGGTCTTATGTAACTTTCACGAGACACAACATTAGTCTCACCTTCTTTCTTTTTACCAAAGTTGATCCTCCTAGAGCTCGAGCCTGCACTACTCTCTTGGCTCAACCGTCCCTCATGGACACCTTCTTCTAAACGCATCCCCATACTCACCATCTCAGTGAAATCAGAATGAGCACTTTCTATCATCTTCGCATAGTAGAAAGAACCTAAAGTCTTCAAAAAGATCTTTGTCATCTCTTTCTCTTCTAGAGGAGGAACAATCTGAGCCGCTAGTTCGCGCCATCTCTGTGCGTACTCTTTGAAAGTTTCTTTGTCCTTCTGAGACATAGCACGGAGCTAATCTCTGTCCGGTGCCATATCAACATTATACTTGAATTGCCTAACAAAAGCCTCTCCCAAATCATTGAAAGTCTTTATTTGGCTATTATCCAAACTCATATACCATCTCATGGCAGCACCAGTCAAACTATCCTGGAAATAATGAATCAGCAGCTGATCATTATCTGTCTGAGCAGACATCTTCCTATCATACATAGTCAAATGACTCAGAGGACAAGTGTTTCCTTTATACTTCTCGAACTCAGGAAACCTAAACTTGTACGAAACTTTGACATTAGGAACCAGGCAGAGATCATAAGCATCTTTTCTGAACAAATCCTTATGCTTCAAGGCTCTCATCTCCTTCCGTATCTCAGCAAAACGACCTTGAAAATCATCAAGTCTTTCAATTACATCAGCGCCTTCACTGGGCTCAGCATGGTAAATCATTTCATCATGGTGCGGAATAGTGTGCATCACAGGCGGTGCAGTAGTCATCACTGGCGGAAGAGTATTAAATGCAACAGTCTCAAGAGGAGGAGGATGATAACCAGTAGGAATGAAATCAACTGGCATGCCCCACGGTGTGCTAGAAGGCATGCGATAGCGAGGAGAAATGACATTTTCAACAGGAATTGATGCAGTAACAATCTCAGAGATGACTGTATTCTGAACAGAAGAATTAGGAGGAGGTGGCTGATTTTGAGAAGCCACCAAGCTTTCCATCATGGCAGTAACTCTTTCCAAGCTTTCCCTCAGATATGTAACTTCCTCGCGCAGCTTGCGATTCTCTTGTTGTAAGGTTTCCGACATCTTCTTCCGATTAGCCCGAGTATCAACTTTGTGAGTCAGCTTGACAGGAGAACTGAATGAAGACCAAGAAACAACATAAAATCCCTGTACAACACTAAAAAAGAAAGACAAATGCGGGTATGATGCATGGTATGCGTATGAAAATGCAAAGATTTCAAAGGACTATAAGATAAATTGCAATATCTATAAAGAAACATATTTTGAAGTACTTAAAAAAAACTCATTAAAATCAAAGTAAGGATTACAAATGAAGTACAAGCCTCAACAATCCTAATACATGAGAGAAAAAGTAAACTAGGCCTAGGGGATCACATCCGAAGAAGATCTGAATCCCGACTGGTACTTCATGTGAATCCTCTTAATCTCTTTTTTGTACCGATTCTCCATGTCTTCCTTATCCTTCACCAACCGGTCAACAATGGTCTTCCAAGCACCGGATGTAGGAGGAATGGGGGATGAAGTACTAGAGGAAAATAAATCCTCTCTTGGCCTCTTCGTAACACGCCACTCAAGTAACTCAATGAGATCATCCTTCTCCTTCAGTTGCTCTTGCATCGTAGTCTTCTCAAGTAGCCATTCTTCTTTCTCTTGCTTCATCTTTTCCAACTCTTCTTGAAGAGGAACCTTCTCATCAACGGGAGGAAGAAAAGCGGACAATGGTAGTATAGGAAACAAAGGCTCCTCAGGCGGATAAGGCATCTTGAGCTTGGAAGCCCTAGATCGAACCCACTGGATGTAACACTCGGAGGGAGCAAGGTGTTGTATTCCCAATTGACCCCTCTCTTTCCGATGAACCACATGCATAGAATGAGCAATCCTTTTCTTCATTTCTATATGATCTGCACCATTAAGAAAGAAGAAATGAGATAAGGAAAGGTTGTTTGGTATGTCCTTCAAACAATATCCCAACTGTCGCCTAGCAAGAATAGGATTGTAACTAATTCCCCTACGTGTACCAAGATGAGGTACGTTAGGAAATTCTCCACAACTATCAATAAGCATTCCAGTATCATAATGGGAACAATACCAAGTCATATCCTTATGAGAAAGTGACATAATCCTTTGAGACCATCTTCGCTTCTCTCTATTATCCTTGAAGACGTCGGACTTTGGTAGGTGCGAAATAAACCACCTATAGAGAAGAGGCGCACAACACACAATCTCTCCATCATCTTTGGAGGTCCTATAATGAAAAGCATGATACATGTCTCCAAGAAAAGTAGGTACCAGATTCTTCTTCAAGAAAATCTGAATGGCATTCTCATCCAAAATACCATCTAAGTTAGGAAACAAGACAATCCCATAAATGAGCAAAGCAAGAATAGCCTCAAATGCATCCTTATGACCCAAAGCAAGTGAAGTAGAAGCTTTCCCCATCAAGAACTTAACATTAATACCACAGACACTCCCTTTTGGAAGAAACTTCCCATTAAGATCGGACTCCTTGAGAAAAAGGGCTTTGGAGATGACTTTGGTCGTAAGCTCCTTCTCTAAACCAATGAAAAGAAATTCCTTGTCCAAAATAGGTAGACCCATCCAATGAGAATACTCCTCCAAGGTCGGTACAAGCTGATAATCCGAAAAGGTGAAACAATGATGCAACCGATTATAAAACTGAGCTAAGGTAGGGAGAATCCCCTCTGGTACATCGATATCCAAAATAAACAAGAGCTTTCCATAACACTTCCGGAACTCCTGGGTATCAACCAACAATGTGTAACCCGGTGGGAGAACTGACTTTAGTTATGTTGCGGATAGCAAGAGTCGCCACCGACTTTTATTTTATCCAAAGGAAAGGCATAAAAGAATAGGAAAGACCTTTTAAAAGATTTTTGGGTCCGGGGGGTAGGTTATGTAAAGGGAAGGTGTTAGCACCCTTTACATCCATGGTTATCCATGGGCTCTTAGTTACTTAGCTCACTTTAAAATGTTTTTGAAATGTAAAGTGTGTGAATAGAAATTTTCTTAAGTATTTTATAATGATCCATGTACGGATGTATATAAAACCTTTGTTTTGAAAATTGTTTGAAGTGTTTGAAATGTTTTGAAGAGTGAGCAAGTATCTAAGAGAAACCTATCCTAAGTTTAAGTCTTTTCTGTTCTTGAATCCTTTAAATTGTAAGACTATCCCTATTATTAAGGAATAGGTAGTCATTACCTTGGATGTGTGGGACAAGTGAAGGGACATTTGTTTATTTAGGCAACTGTGGGGTGTATAAGCAATTCGAAGGGACTTATCATCTTTATTCGAAAGGGACAAGATCATTACGAAGGCAACATTCGAAGGGACTTGATCTTTTTATCTGTTTAGGGACTAGATGATGTGAGGCGAGGGACTTTGGTTTATACACCCTACTTGACCTTTTGATTAGGCAACTTGAGAGGTAACCCTTAAGAAGTGAGATGGCGATCCAGGATCGACTTACGTGTGTGAGTGTACAATTTTAAATATTTATCTTTTAAATTAGTGATCTAAATTAATTTTTAAATACACAAACATGTTTCACTCCCTATTTACTAACCATAACATTTAACAATAAATATTAAACATTACTACTAAAATATTACATAAAGGAGACAATTACATAATAATAATAATTAACAAATTAAATAAAATAAGCAAAATAAGTAATAATAAATAATTGGGTTAGTAACAATAATAATAATAAATCACAATATATATAAATGGGGTTAGTAATAATAAAATAAATATCATATGAAAATAAATAGAATTAATAATAAAATAAACAAGAATATTAGCATAATAATTAAAAGTTCAATTTTTATATAAACAATTATTTTTAAGATTAAGAAGAAAACATAAATAATTTATATTATATACTAATTATTATAAAGTTTAAATTATATACATATTATAAAAATAAGGTTAATTATAAACATATTATGAAAATAAATTATATTTACAGAATTAAATTAAGAGTTTTAATTATTTTAAGCATAATTCAAAAGTATTTACATATAAGAATTAAATAAACAAATTATATAAAATATATACATATAATTAAAGTTAAAAAATAAATAAATAAATTAGAGGTCATAATTAACAAATAGAATTAATTATTTACAATTAGGGTTTATAAAATAATTAGGGTTTAAGAAAATATTAGGGTTACATGTTTAAAAAAAATAAATTAGGATTAATTCTATTAAATTAGGGTTAAATTATTAATTAAATTGTTTACATATAAAACTATATACAAATTATAAATTAAATATACCTAATTGAAATTTACAAATAAGTAAATTAAGAATTAAAATATGATTAGGATTATAGTTTAATTAAAATTAATTTTAATGTAAAAAACAATAATAATAATAAACAAAAGAAAAGAAAATAATAGAGGAAAAGAAAAGGGGGAGGCCTGGTTTTGATCCCAGGACCTCCCCAATACCTGAAGAGAATCCCAGCCACTGGGCCAACGTGCGCGTTGGTGATAGCAATGCCTTCCATGTAGTTTTGTTGTTATCCTGAAAAACAGAAATAAATTAAGCAAAAAAAAGTTACCTTGTCTGGTCTCGAACCCAGGCCAGTCAGTATACCATACGCGCACCAAAACCAGCTGAGCTACATGCTCATTGTGACATATGAACGAAACGAATTTGTTTTAAGCGTTTTACACAATTCAAATATTTCTTTCGCGCGCAGCTGGTCTTCTTCTACCTCTGGACCTGCGTGTTTTGCTGCGGATTTTTCCACGAAGGTTCCTGCGAATTTTCCCCTGTCTACAACCTGCGAATCTCATACGGCAAGCAAACGATACGGTTTCATCAAATTAATCATGTCAATGAATTCCTGAAAGTTCACACATTCTATTCACGTTGTTCAAATTCATTTATATTTGGTTTTTTGGAGAACCCTAATTTAGCAACCGAAACCCTAACAATGGCAAGTCAGGTTCTAGGCTATGCTTCTTCACGAAAATGTCCAGAAATCATCTACAAGTCATGACTAACACAAATCAAACAACAAAATCAATTGACATTAGCTAAATAGATGGAATCGAAAAATTCAAATTCAAAGGCAAGAGAGATTCGGTTTATGCAATTTGGGATGATTTTGATGATACCAAGCATTGAAATTGTATCAATGATGCTCAAGGATCATGTCTATGTCCTTGGATTACCTTAATTCCTCCTGCAAAATAGAATCCGAAAATTGAAATTTTAATGAAAAATTTGAATGTCAAGTATGTTCTTAGAGGCTGCCAATTTCGTCTCTATGTATTGTGTTCACTTGTATACTTATAATAGAGTGAATTAGGTCAGAAATATTGGATCAATGTATGTATTTTTTTGATTTTGGAGATTGAAAAAGATTAGAACTTAAATTTCACATATTCTTGAATAAGACCTTTCTATTTCAATCCAATCATCATCAATTGTGAATCAATTCAATCCAAATCATGTTAATGACATTCTAGAACCAAAATATATTTTAAATCTTCACATTTGATATTTTATTTAAATTTAAAATGATTTTTCATATAAAATATCATAATAAATAAATTAAATAAAATAAAATTATGAAAATATCAAATAAATTTCTTGCATGATGTCATGGAACACTTTGGGTCACAAAAAGTTCAGCCCATTTGGAAAAATTTGGTTTTAAGACCCTATTTTCCTCATACACCACCCAAAAATTTCCCAACTTTGCAAGGGCACATATCCTTCAATTTTAATGCTATGAGGGTGTTCTTGGACATTTTGGAAAGCTTGAAGAGTCCTCTAACCAACCCCATTGGTTTTATGTCCATATCATTTACCATTCTCAAGTTATGCCCTTTTGAAGTTGTTGACTTTTTGTTGACTTTCAAAAGGACCTATAATGTCTTAGCTCATACCTTCCAAATAAAGCATTTTTGGGCTTGGCTTGTGAGACACAAAGTTGAATAGAATTCAATTTCCTTCAAAATGAGCTTTGAATGGGAAAAATTTGATGAAGCATGTGAAAGTTATGGCTGGTCAAAGTTCAGTTGACTTTTCCTGAGGAAACCCTAATTTAGAAACTCCTGATTCTTGATGATCTGAAATCTCCTTGATGAATCATGATCAACCCTTGATCAAATGATGAAATTTACTTCATATACTTGATGTTGGCAAAAAATAATGAAGTTTGACTTTGGTTTGACCACAGTTGACCTCAATTTGACTTTTTAACTGCTTTGACTGATTTTGACTTGTCTGATCATTTGACTGAGCAAACCTTTGAGAAAAGTTCTGAAATTTTCCATGGGGATTATTAAACATATATAAGATGTTATGAAGCTCACTTGAAGTCTTGGAAGCCCATTTAGCCTGATTAAAGTCAAAACCCTAGTTTTGGATGCACTGCTTAGGAGAATGCATTGTCTGAGGGAATTGTTAAATCTTCTGACCAATTGTGAACTTTGTGAACCTCATAAGATGTCTTGTGAACCTTGTGAACCTCATGAAAGGTCTTGCGAATCTTGTGAACCTCCTAAGGTGTCTTGTGAATCTTGTGAACCTTGTGAACCTCTTAGCACACAAAGTCTTGTATTGTGAGGGAAAATTTTGGGGTGCAACAGCTGCCCCTGTTCAATTTTCTGAAACCTGAGGGGTGAGATTGGTATATGTGCCAGTCGTGACCTGGAAGGTTGAAGGGGATTGAACACAAAAGCCCAAAAATTTGCACTCACCGGTGCATAGAGTGATACTGATGACTTGTTGTATATGCTTTGAGTGGGCTTAAAGATGCCACTTGGATAAAAGTTCTTCAAATATGTCTCTTGGAGGATAAAGCAGTCCAAGATATGAAGATATACCTTTCTGGGAAGATAAACAACGTCCCATGATAATGAGGTAACCTTTGGGAAGATAAATAACGGCCCAAGGTCATGATATGCTTTCAGGAGGATAAACAACGTCCTGAGGTATAAGAATAACTTTTGGGAGGATAAACAACGGCCCAAGAGTAATGATAGCTTTTAGGAGGATAAACAACGTCCTGAGGTATAATGATGTAACCTTTTGGGAGGATAAACAACGGCCCAAGGTTATGATATGCTTTCAGGAGGATAAACAACGTCCTGAGGAAATGGTAGCTTTTGGGAAGATAAACAACGGCCCAAGGTCATGATATGCTTTCAGGAGGATAAACAACGTCCTGAGGTATAAGAAGCTTTCAGGAGGATAAACAACGTCCTGAGGTATAATGATGTAACCTTTTGGGAGGATAAACAACGGCCCAAGGTTATGATATGCTTTCAGGAGGATAAACAACGTCCTGAGGAAATGGTAGCTTTTGGGAAGATAAACAACGGCCCAAGAGTCACAAGTTGTTGATGAAGTTTGTCTGCTGGAGAATTAATCTGAAAAACAAGATTATAACATTTCGTATGATAATATTAGTTTATGCATTATGTATGCATGTATAATATGATGTGCTTAAGTAATGTATTATGTATTCATGGATATGTATGTTATGGTATGATATAAATGATGTATGTATGCATCATGCAACTTGAAGCGCTTGGATATCTCCGTATAACAATTGTTGGCCAGGGAAAATAAATCCCGATTCGTTGCTGAAGAATATGAGGAACTCATTCCCATCTTGTTTGATAATATAGTATATATAACCTCCCGTCTTTGTTTGATAGTAAGGTATCCATAACCTCTCGTCTTCGTTCGTCGTTCTCCTATTGGAAGAAATAATTCCCGACTATCCGTATGAGGATAAAAGAGATGGATATAAATTCCAGGGGAGATGTGACTAGAAGTACTTATGAATATGGATTTGTCCTACTAGGGATTTGTAACTGTCTTGTAGAGATGAACTGGTGAAGCATCGTTGAAATCCTTTCCTCGTTCGTCCTTAGTAAATACTATTACTGCATTTTCATGCATTTCTGGTAAACATCAATCATATTAAGCATTTATGCATTTCTGGTAAACATCAATCATATTCAAAAGCATACACACATTCAAACACAACCAATGGACGTTTCGCTTATGTAAATAGGGTAAAATTAAATCAGGACTTAAAGATGAAATTTTATTTATATCCAAAAGTGACCTATACATAGGTAGGTTTGTACAAGGAGACAGAAATCCTAGTAAGAGGATTTTGTCATAAATTTTTTTACAAAACAAAGAAAATCAGCTATGTGAGAATAATCCTATTGAGTTTCAATTCTACTATTGCCATTATCTTCAAGTATCTCATCTTCTGCTGTTGAGACGGAACAATTGGATTGAGCTTTATCTGTTCGAGCTTGAGTAAGTAGCACAAATGGTTGTAGTTTTATGGGTGATCCAAACGAGACATAGTCATACGCTTTAATCCCTAACTTTTGCCTGGATTGCCCTTTCAGGTTTTCAATCCACCGGGATACCCTTTTTTGCCCAAGCCGCCTTTTCAGGTTTTCGACTTGCCGGGTGTACATTTTTTATATATATCCCTAATTTTTGCCCGAACCCTTTTGGTTCGCCGGGATGCCCTTATTTTTTCCTAGGCCAGTCAACCTAGCGGGTCTCTTTCTATGCGTAGTATTTTTTAACTATGTCTGCGTTTACAGGCTGTGGGAAGTCTTCACCATCCATAGTAGTAAGTATCATGGCACCTCCTGAGAATACTGTCTTGACTACAAATGGTCCTTCATATGTAGGAGTCCACTTGCCCCTAGGATCACCCTGTGGTAATATGATACGCTTGATTACCAAGTCACCAACCTGATATACCTTTGGCTTAACCTTCTTATTAAAAGCTTTGATCATTCGTTTCTGGTACATCTGGCCATGACAAACTGCTGCTAACCTCTTCTCATCAATCAAATTTATCTGGTCAAGTCGAGTCTGAATCCACTCATCTTCATCCAAGCCCGCATCCTTCATAATTCTTAAGGAGGGGATCTGAACTTCAATGGGCAGAACTGCTTCCATACCATAGACTAAGGAGAATGGGGTTGCCCCTGTTGAAGTGCGTATTGTAGTACGATAACCATGAAGAGCAAATGGTAACATCTCATGCCAATCCTTATAAGTAACAATCATCTTCTGTATAATCTTCTTGATATTCTTGTTAGCAGCTTCAACTGCCCCATTCATCTTTGGACGATACGGAGAAGAGTTGTGATGCTTAATCTTGAACTGCGTGCAGAGATCAGTAATCATAGTGTTGTTTAGATTAGAGCCATTGTCAGTAATAATCCTTTCAGGGATGTGTTCGCGGTGATTTCTGGCGAACAACCTCTGGTTAACCAATTTCTCAGAAAACTGGGTTACTTGTAGGACCAACCAAACAAGTCCTAGGACACATGTGCAATTATTCTGTCGAACTACTCTTAGTATTTGTGATTGATTTGTAGTTTATTTTGTTTATGGTGTCAAAGTATTCAATGCTTTGAGTTTAAAATTAAAATAAGTAAAGTTTAAAACAAAAACAAGAAAAGTGTCGAAATATGTAACTTGCAGAAAAGTAAATAAAGCTTAAAAATGAAATAAACTTGATGAACAAACTGGTAATTTAAATAACTTCAAAAGAAAAATGGTGTTCAAACGTACATGGTTCCAAATATCAAACTCATTTTCTCTCACACTGGGTACTTAGAGTATTTACAGGAATTTTTGTATCAATTTTCACACACACATTCTAAACACAAACTATCCTATTTATATACAAACAAAGTAACTGCTTAGAACGGAAAAACCATAACTAAATGACAAGTGTCAGCCTGCATGCAATTTTCTTCTCTGAAACTTCCATGTGTCTAACTGTCAAAGGTTGCCACTTTTTAAATTTGAATTCTCTCCTTTGGTGACGAAACCTTGCACCTCTCCAATCTGTCGAAATCTTTAAAGAAGAAACAATCCTTTCAGCATCTGCCAAATAATGTTTCTATCAAACAACTCTTCCCTGTCGAAGTGTCGAAAAAGATACTCTTAACTTGAAAAATGCTCAGCTATAAACAATTTTCAACTTGTCTTGCCAAAACATTACTTATCCTTCTGTCGAAATATTGGAACTTTAACCTTGTTAATACTTCTTGAATTTCTTTTCTTTCATCATTCTTCGACAAAGATGGCTTTAAGTTCCAAATTTCAACATGTCGAAATTATGAGCTTACAAATTGCCCCCCAGCAAAGATGTTTTCGACTAGTCCCTGGAGAAATATCTTTTGCTGTCGAACTGACCTTTGACATCCTGTCAGCCTCATTTATTATAAAGTGACTTTGTTGAGTCCCAAGAAAACACCATGATTTCCACTCTCTGAAAAACGTCACATCTAGCCCACGTTTACACAATCCTCCATAACCCTATATTTTAGCTAAATCATGGCCTCCTACCAACCGTCACTTTCAATCACCACCAATGGATCAAAACGCATGTTCCCACTTTTCCAACTGAAAAGTCTTTTCATTTTTCTTTTTATTATTATTATTTATTTTATCTTCTCATCTTCTATAAATACCACCTTCAACAACCTTTTCTTCTTTTTCACATCCTCAAAACTCTTCCCCTACCTAACGCAGAAACTCCATTAAAACCCTTTTCAAAGCTTTCTGCTCCTTCAAAACTTCTCATCTTCTCACATCAATGGCTCCTCCAAAAACTGTTGCTGATCGAAGCGCCAAGAAGACAAAGAAAACAGCTGACCTTCCTCCTGCTCATACACTACCTGGACCCATGCAAGTGCAACAACAACAATACATTCCAGAACCCCCAAATGAAAGGGAGAAAGCAAGCATCTACAGGTCCCAGGTAATGATTCCTATCTCAGTTTCTGGAGTTCACCATGCCATGCTAGGTCCCATTTTTGATCCTAATGCTGACCCTAACCGCTTGAAAGTCTTTTATCCCTGTTATTTTGCTTCCAAACCCATAGCTGCTAGCAAGAACCCTAAGCCTGTCGAAACAACATCCAAAAAACCTGAAACTCCCATAGCTTCGACAGAAATAGATCTGTCTTATTTGAATCAAGCTAGGATTTTTAGGAGCCCCCCTCTAACTAAAGATCCTTTAGACTACTTGGCTTGGCTCACTAGAGTCGAAAGGGTCAAAGAGAAGTTCTGGAAGAAGACTGGCATCTACGACCTGATCCAACTATCGAAGGAAGGTCCACGCTATTGCCAGAACATGTTGCTGGCCTCTTTGTATTTCTGGGATAGTACTTACAATACTTTCCATTTACCCTGTGGTATGGTTACTCCTACCCTTTTCGACATAGCAACCATTACTGGCCTCAGTCCTTTAGGGGAAATTTTTAATCCTGAACACTTAAACAAGGACCCCATAGGCTTCGACACCAAGCATGCTGGATATTCTGTTTTTATTGCCCATAACCAAGGCGAAGACGATGAGGAAGTCTCTGACAGAGAGCACATTGCTTTCCTTACTCTGTGGTTAGCTAATTTGTCTTCTGCACTAGGTCACTCCAGGTTGCCAGAAGTTATATTATCATGGCTAATCAACTTCATAATGGAGTTGCATTCTGCCTGAGTGAGTTGCTTTTGGCAAACCTCTACGAATCCTTGAGTGAGAGTGTGAGTAATCTAAAAACCCTCAAGGACAAAGGCAATATTAGTCTCACAGGCCCCTTCTGGCTCCTACAACTGTGGTTGAGCGCAACCTTCGAAGCTTGCATCCCTGCCAAGATGTCAGTTGACGAAGAAGAGGTGAAAGAAAGACGCGTCGAATGGCCTAGGTTAGTCCAACTAACACCTACTGATGACAACATAGGTATTCGACAAGCATTCACCAGCTACATAATGATGTTCGCCAAACGTTATAAGTTCACTCCCTCTATGGCACCATTTGCCAACAGAACTGTGGGTCCCAGATGGTTCACAAGACAACTCCCAGTGGAAAACCAGAAAGAAGAAGATTCTTATATATCCATTTGGGAGGCTTTCCTTATGCCAAGGCACCTTTTCTCCCACCACAGCCTCAACAACACTAAAGTGTCTCTCATTGTCTACCAACCTAACTTGGTAGCTAGACAATTTGGGCTAATACAGACAAAGACGAAACCCATTTATCACAAAAAGGGCTCTATTATGTTCTACAACTCATTCCAAAATTTCGACAGAAGTTTAGAATTGTACAATAAATTCTTCGACTCATCTCTGGAAGTTTACCCCACCATCTTTCGACCAAGCTTCCTATGCACTGAAGACTTCGACGTTTGGTGGAAGGAATATTATATTAACAAATTCTTTGATGTAGCAACTTTCACCACTCTCCTGACGAACGCTTTTGCTTTTGTGCAGGACAAGAAGAAAAAAGGTACAGATAAACATATCAAAGAAATTCAAAAGTTTCAAAAGTATTTTGAAACTATTTACAGGCCCAGTGATCTTCGTCGAACCATAGGTGAAGCAGCAGTAACTTTAAAACAAAAATTTACAGAAAAAATGGATAGGTTGGAGGTGCCTTCGTACATTCCAACTCACGCACGTTACAATTTTGCTTTCACCTCTTTTCCTCCAAGGTTTCCCCCACTCCCTTCTGCAGAATTTGGTGTGGCCTTGTGCCCTCCATTCCCAGATTGGTTTGTGTGTGGATCTGATTTGAAACTGCTTCGCGAGTCCAGCAAGAAACTTGCCGAACGTGTGGTTCCGACGAAGTATCACTTGGGCAACTTCCCTGGGCACCTTCATGTTGGGATAGAACATGTTAGTGTGGAAGAACCCATTCTTGAAGGTGTCGAAGAAATTACAATCCTCCTCTTATTTCTAACTCGTTTTATGTTTTATATCAATGTTCATGTAATTCTTTCTCTTTCAGCTGTTAGAATTATCAAGAAAACTGCTGGTGAGGGAACTTCTTCCAAGACAGTCGAAAAATCTCCCATAACTGCCAAAAAGGTTTCGACGAATAAAACAACCCCTTCTTATTTATGTATTTCAATATTCCCTTTACACTAAATGTATCTTCTTTTTTGCATACTGCAGGTAACTCGTACACCATCCAAGAAAAGAAAACAAGAAGAAAAGGAGATGAGTGTCGAAGAGTCTGAGGATGAATCTCCTGAACCTCAACCTCTGAAAAGAAACAAAGGTCTGAAAATAAAAACAGTGGCTTCCCAAAGATCCATAGTTCATAGACGAACTCCTCCTGCTAGTCCAACCAACAAAATCCCTTCAAGAAGTGAAAAAAGTGGGGACTCAAGCATTCACACTGATATCCCTCAGGTATTGAATTTCGACTGACAATATCCCTAGTCTTGACTGCATACATTCTTATCTTAATTTCCCTTTTATGCTCTCTTTAGGTTGTTATTGATGTCGAAGAAACTTCTAAAGTCCAAGAAAAAGTTATTCCTTCTGACTCTGAGAAGACTCTGGCTGAATGGCTTCAAGAAGAAGCCACCCCAGATGCAGGTGTCCATGGGCCTCAAACTTTTGACGAATTTAACATCAGTGACTCTGAATCTTCTGGCAATAATTCTCCCTTTCGCCCAGACTTTACTGCAGAGGAAAAAACAGCTCCAGACCAGGATGCACCAACTCAAGGACCAACTGCTGCAACATAAATTGACGAAGATGCTCTTGGCCAGGACGTACAAGCTCAAGAGCCAACTGATACCACAGAGGCTGACAAAGAAATTGTCGAAGAAGGGGTTGATCTGTCGAATCAACCAGAAACCAACCTGAGCCTTGGAGGAACTTCCCAAAATGTTCCTACTTCCTCAGAAATTCCAACAGAAACCCCTTTGGGTACTGGTTCGACAAGCTTATCACACGAGGAAATTGAAAGCTTGAAAGTTAGAAAACCTCTGGAATATTTAAAAGCTCTACTCAATTCCAGGTACAACTTCCAAGACTCTTCCCACAGCGGTTCGACAGCTTCAGGGGCCACTTCTGACATTCAACCCATCAGTGTCATCATGGATGAAATCAAGGCAAAAATCCTTGGGGTGGACCTGTTTGAGATTCTGGCTGAAAATCCTTCTGCCCAGTATGACTTAAAGAAACTCCTGAAACGAGCTAATCTGCTGGAGGCTTCGACAGAAGAGAGTCGACTGGTGATGGACCTGATGTCAATGATTGACTCTGTAAGTGCTGACTTGGTTCGTCAAAAGGAATTTTCTCATAACATTACAGCTAAGTCTGAAGAACAAGTTTCAGAATGGAATATCGTAGCTTCTTCAACAGACAAAATTTCAGAGCTGAACAAGCTTTCTGACGAATACACCAAAGCTGCTGCTGAGTGCGAAAACAACATTCAGGCTTATCAGGCTCAGATTGCTGAACTTCAAAAGAAAATCCTCCAAGAGAAGGAACGCCAGGCCACCCTCCAACAGCCCAACCAAGAGGAAATCGACAGGGAACTTCAAAAAGGTCTCCAACATGCAGAATCAGCTCAACAACTTCACAGGGAGATTGACGAACTGACTGTCAGCAAGAGCCTCTGCGAGCGTCGAATTCAGCTTCAGAAGAAAAAATTCGACGAACTCAAAGCCACTTTTCTTCAACACTAGTTGTAATAGAAAATAGGAAATTTTATTGTTTTAAGAATTTTTTAGCAATTTCATATGTAATGTTATTTTACGCCATCTGTTTGGCGAAGACAAGTTTTTATTTGCAATTTCATTTTGTTCCTATTTTTATTTCTTGCAATGTTGGTTTATACTTCTTCAAATACTTGCCATTTATTTTCAGCACTCTCCTGTCCTTTTCTATTTCTTCGACTTCATATGCACCATTTGAAAAAACTCTTAAAATTTTGAAGGGTCCTTCCCATTTAGGGGACCATTTTCCCATCAATCTATCTTTCTTCTCCATGGGCAAAATTACTTTCCAAACTAAATCATCCACTAAAAAGGCTTTAAATTTTACTTTCTTATTGTAAAATTTTTCAACTCTTTCTTTCTGCCTTTTTATCAGTTCTAAAGCACGTAACCTTTCTTCATCTAAATCAACCAACTCATCCATCATCATACTCCAATATACTTCAGATGGAATCTCATGATGCCTTTGAATTCGTATTGACTGTAAACAGATTTCGACTGGCAACACTGCATCATGTCCATAGGTTAATTTAAATGGGGTAGAATTAGTTGCCTCTTTAGGAGACGTTCGACAAGCCCAAAGGATTTGATCCAGAGTCTTGTGCCAATTTCTAGGTTTTTTACCCACATGCTTCTTTATCAAATTTATCACTACTTTGTTGGCTGCTTCGACCTGACCATTTGCTTGGGCATAATAAGGTGTCAAAGTTAGCAACTTAAAACCTATCTCTTTTGCAAATGCCTGCATATTTCTTCCAGTAAACACAGATCCTTGATCAGTGGTTATAGTCTCTGGTATTCCAAATCTATACATTATATGTTTCTGGATGAAGTCTATGACTACTTCCTGATCCACATTCGTCAATGGTATGGCTTCGATCCACTTAGTGAAGTAGTCTACCCCAACTAAAATGTACTTCTGCCCTTTTGAAGAGGCTGGTCGAATTTCACCAATCAAATCTAAAGCCCAACCTCTGAATGGCCAAGGCTTTATAATGGAATGCAACTCATTTGCTGGCACATGAGGTATGCCTGCATGAATTTGACATTCTTGACAACCCTTTGCAAATTCGACACAATCTTTTAACATTGTTGGCCAATACATCCCTTGCCGAAATAGTAACCATTTCATTTTGTGCCCTTCCTGGTGTGCACCACATGCACCACTATGCACATTCGACAAAGCTATATAAGCTTCAGTCTCTCCTAAGCATTTCAGTAGAACTCCCTCTGCAGTCTTTTTAAACAATTCATTTCCAAAGAGCACATAGCTTAAGGCTCTATACTTGATCTTTCTTTCGACTGTCTGGTTTGGATTCTGTAAATAATCCTTGATAGGCTTTCTCCAATCTCCTACCCCTGGATCATCTACATTAAAAATTTCGAAATTTTCTTCATTACCATATCCCAGTCTCATGGTCTCCAAATCAGATGGGGATAACCTAGTGGATACAACTTTTCCTCTTACTTCGACAACTTTCATCATGTTTCCTTTCGACACTCTGTAACCTGATGCCAGTTGAGCCAAGTCATTTGCTTCCTGATTTTCTAATCTAGGAATATGTCTAAAGATTACACTGTCGAATCTCTTGAGGAGTCTGTTGGCTATCACAAAATACATGATCAAATTTTCTTTGACACATTTATACTCTTTTGTCAGTTGTTTTATCACCAACTCAGAGTCACCCATTATTTCGACCTCTGTTGCCCCCAATTCCAACAAAATTTCAAGTCCAGCAATTAAAGCTTCACATTCTGCTTCATTGTTTGAACAACAACCTTCTATTTTGTACTTGAACTTTGTTGGAATTTTAGTGGGAGAAATGATCAATACCCCAACACCTGTTCCATTTTTATGACTGGAACCGTCGAAATATAATTTCCAAGGCTCTCTTTCGACATAATTTGTCTCATCTCCAAGTATGGAGTGGTCAGCTATAAAGTCAGCAACCACTTGTCCTTTGACAGCTTTTAGAGGCACATATTTTAAAGAATATTCAGTCAAGGCTAAAGCCCATTTTCCAATTCGACTATGTAGAATAGATTTAGACAACATATGTTTTATTACGTCGAAATGAGAAGATATATGTACATCAATGGGTTTTATATAATGCTTTAACTTTGTACAAGAGAAATATACACATAAACATAATTTCTCTATCATACTATATCTAGTTTCAGCATCATTTAAGACTCTGCTGAGATAGTAGATGGCTCTTTCGACGCCATGTTCATCTTCCTGACAAAGCATGCTTCCCAATGTTTTGTCAGATGCTGATATGTAGAGCCTCATGCTTCTTTTTCGACAAGGAGATATTAAGACTGGAGGACTTGCCAGATACTTCTTGATCTTGTCGAAGGCATCTTGTTGTTCTTGCCCCCAAGTGAAGCCCTCCTTCTTCAGTCGAAGTAGAGGTGAGAAGGCCTGTGTCTTTCCACTAAGGTTGGAGATGAACCTTCTGAGAAAGTTGATTTTCCCTAGTAGAGACTGCAATTCCTTCTTTGTCGATGGCGCTTTCGCTTCCATTATGGCCTTGGCTTTGTTTTCATTAATTTCGATCCCTTTCTTGTGGACCACAAAGCCTAAGAAGTCCCCTGCCTGCACACCAAAAGCACATTTAAGAGGATTCATTTTCAAACCAAACTTCCTCATCCTTTCAAAGGACTGTCGAAGATGGTTAATATGGTCTGAGCCTGAGGCAGATTTAATCACAATATCATCTATATAAACTTGCATAAACGTTTCAATGAAATCATGAAAAATAGAATTCATGGCCCTTTGGTAAGTAGCTCCAGCATTTTTTAAACCAAAGGGCATGACTACCCACTCATATGTTCCTATTGCCCCTGGACAACGAAAAGCTGTTTTTGGAACATCTTCTTCAGCAATGAAAATCTGGTTATAACCAGAATATCCATCAAGCATACTTAAATACTCATGGCCTGCTGCAGAATCTACTAGCATTTCTGCTACTGGCATAGGATATTCATCCTTAGGGGTAGCTGAATTTAGATCTCTAAAATCAATGCATACCCTTAGTTTGCCATTTTTCTTAATCACAGGAACAATATTAGCAATCCATTCGACATACCTCGTTGTACCGATGAATTTGCATTTTAGAAGCCTTTCGACTTCCTCTTTGATTTTCGACAGAATTTCAGGTGCAAAGCGTCTGGGAGTCTTCTTTATTGGCTTCTTTCCTTCCAGTATTGGCAACTTCAATTCAACCAAATTTCTGTCTAAACCAGGCATTTCGTCATAATCCCATGCGAAGCAGTCTTTAAACTCATTCAGCAGCTGGATTATTTCGACTCTGAGCTGAGGGTCCATCTTGGTACTGATGTAAGTGGGCCTTTTCTCTGCCCCCAGTCCCAGATTAATCTCTTCTAAAGGATCCTGTGCCACCATTTTCATATTGGTTGGGGCTGGATCTTTTTCGAACCCCAAAGGTTCGTCATCATAAATGGCATCAAGTCTTTGACTCTGCCATTCGCCATTAGAGTCTTCTTCAAAACTCTGCTTTGCATGCTGTTCCTCAATATTTTCTTGAGGATGTTGTTCTTCGACCACTTGAGTATTGGCTTCGACAGCCATGTTTCTTACTTCAGCCTCAAGGGCCGCTTTGAGTTGTTTTTCGGCTATATAAGCCGAAATCCTTTCCATTGTTGAAGCTTCAATCATTTTCACTGAACTCACTTCCCCATCCAGTTGGGTTGACATGGGCAGTTCCCCAAGTGTAATTTGTCTCCCCAATTATTTCTTTATCCCACTGGAAACCATGCGTAGGATGGAGGTACATGGAACAGTAAGCTTTGTCGGAAGCTGTTAGGTCGAAAGCAGCAGGATTGCATGGTGCTATGTGGGCTAGGTTCTTGTCGAAGTTACGACTAGTGACATTGTTCACATCAGCTGTGAAGTAACTCTGGTCTGCTTCTATGTTTTCGACAATCCCATCTGGCCTCCAGATTGCTATCCTTTGATGCATGGAGGATGGCACAACCCCAATCCCATGGATCCATTCTCTTCCCAACAACAAGTTGTAATTTGCCTTTGATGCTATCACCACAAACATTATAGGCCTGGTGATGGATCCTACAGTCAAGTTCAATTGTATTACCCCCAGTGTTGTCCCTACTTTACCTTCATAGTTGGACAACACCATGTTGTGAGGCTTAGTGTCGGAGTCATCTTTTCCAATCCTCTTTATCATGTAATGAGGAATTAAATTTACAGCTGCTCCTCCATCTATCAGAATTTTGTTGACACCCACGTTTTCTACCTTTCCCTTTATAAAAAAAGGCTTTAAGTGAGCCTTCATTGCATCATCTGGCTTTTCGAAGAAAGCATTTTGCTCTTCGACACAGCCATTATTCATTATGTAGTAGCATACAGGCTTCAGGCCTATGCTATCATCTGCCATGTCATCCTCTTCGTCTTCAACTTCCATTATCCTGTCATAGTCTCTGGGCAACACAGAAACCACATTGCAGGTTACGTCGAAGGACGCATCAGACTCTGAACTGAAGTCATCTGTAACTTCTTCGTCCACTGGCATTTTGTTGTTTGTTTTCTGCATTTCTATGGTGTCACTAGATCCATTCTTCTGAGGGGTTTCTTCTTTTGCCAGAGGTCTCCCCTTGCTTGTAATCTGCACATACTTGCTTGATTCAGCTTCCTTCTGCCCAACCCTTTTGTGTTCTACAGTTTCCTTTTCAATTTTCTTCTGCCTTTGGAATCTTCTCCATTGGGACCTGGACATAGGATTCTTCCCTTTGTAGTTTTCAGAGACGTACTTTGGCCTTGCCTCCTTTTTAACTTCCATTGAGGCACCCCTGTTCATTTCAAAACTCTTCCATCTCTTCTGACCTTGGGCATCCCTTATAGGTTGAACCCATCTGTCGTCATTTGGTCTGTTGGAGGGTTTATAGGTGTTGATACGTCTTTCTCCCACCCCTTGGATATGATGCTCCCTTCTTCTTGGGTCGAACCTTTCATTTCTGGTTGGTGGAACTGTTCCCCAGTTTCTTTTCCTCTGGGTCTTTTCTGCAGCTTCTAAGTCGTCAGCTGCCTTCCTCTCGAACACAGCACTGCATCTTGGGCAAAGCATAACTTCTGCGTTCTTCCTTTGACACCTCTGGATGAATTCGACAAGACTTTCGTTTTCTTCTGGGTAAACCAGCTTCTGATGCTTCTCTTGACGTTTCTTTCCTTTGTTGGTGTCTGGTCCTATCTTCTGAGTGATTTCCACCATATGAATCCCAGCATTCTGTTCAGTTGTGATCTTCAATTTGTTCATTTTTTCGACTAGCATCATTTCTTCCGGGACATTCTCCTTTGACTGATTTACACTGCCTTTTGGGTGTAAACCCTTATAGATGTATTTGCAGCAGTGTGCAATACCTTCGACAGAATGTTCTTCAGTTCTGATGGTACTACTGTTTATTGGTTCGACAATGAGGGCATTGTCATCAGTCTCTGTTCTTTTGATCTTGTCCTGGCTGAGGCCCTCAGTGGCCTCTTTTTGGACAATGAGGGTTTTATTACCCTCCTCTTCATTATCAATTTTGAAGGAATCTCCCCATCCTGTGGGTTTGATTTTGTTGATATCCGTTTTGGAGCTTGGTGGTGCTGAATATTTCACCATGAAGTCGAACTTCCCATTTGATTCTCCTAAAGTGTCCCAGATCACCCCCTGCTCAGCATCTCTTTCATAGTTTTTCTTGTCGAAACTTCTGCCCACCTTGACTGTATTTCTTTCGTCGAAACCTTCAGTAGTTTCAACGGCATTCTCACTGTCGAAGTCTTTAGAAGCTTTGACTTCTTCTTCCTCAGCCAGGTCTGCAAGGTCATCAGCCCCTTCCACCACATTTACATGGGTGTCGAAACCTTCAGCAGCTTCTATCATGGTGAAGTTAGTGTCGAAGTTTTCAGTAACTTCCACCATTTCAAAATTTTCCTCAGCCATGATCTCCATTTCGACCATATTTACCATTTCTGGTTCAGCATAATTGGCCTCCACAACCTGCATGGGATTGGAGTCAATCCTCATCTGCTGCTTGGCTTTGTCTCCAAACTTCAGCCTTCCATTTTGGATTGCATTCTAGACAAGATCCCTGAAAAGGTAACATTGAGAAGTTTTATGACCCAAGAAATTATGGTATTTACAAAAACCTCTCTTTTTCTGTTGGTCTACAGGAGGCTCCTTAGTGCCTGCTGGTTTTATTAACTGACCATCTTTGACTAATAAATCAAAAATTTCATCACATTTGGTGATGTCGAATGTATAGGTTATTTTGGGGAACCGGTCATTCTTTTCTACTTCGACTGGATTTTTTCCATTCGACGGAGTTAAAACTTTACAAGAATATGGAGGGCCTTGTTTTAGTTCTGCCAGATCAATTTCTTGCTGGTCGAAAATGACTGATTCGTTTTCGTCATAATCATCTTCTTGAACTATTCCCACATAGGCCACTCTTTCTTTCTTGTTTTTATTTGATCTAAACTTTTCATTTTTTAGTCTTTCTATTTGCCTCACCCTGTCTGCCAGTTGTGCCATGTCTCACAGATATTGGGTATCCAGTTTTTTCCTTATGGAATAATCTAGACCCCCTGCAGCCATTTCGACTAGTTCTTGTTCCGGCACTTGTGTAAAGCATCTGACTTTTAATAACCTAAACCTATTTAAGTAATCATCTATAGGTTCAGAGAATTTTCTTTTGACACTCGCCAATTCTTTCAAACTTATCTTAGTTTGTCCCATATAGAATTGTTCATGGAACAATCTCTCTAATTGGGTCCATGTGAATATTGAAGTTGCAGGAAGGGAAGTAAACCAAGTGAAAGCATTTTTTGTCAAAGAACTTGGGAAGTATTTCATCCTTAAGTTCTCATTATTAGCAATCTCTCCTGCCTCTATCAAATAACGCGCTACGTGTTCTATGGTGGACTCACTAGTATCCCCTGAGAATTTGGTGACTTTGGGGACTTTCCACCTTGGTGGTAATTCTTGTTGTAAAACAAATTCAGACAAGGGGGAAGTATAACTAGGCCTTTGTAATCCTACGTTTACTCCATTTTGCGCCATTATTCTCTCAACCATGGTTGCAATATTGTTTTCGACAGGCAGGTTATTGTGACGCATTCTCTGCTGTAATATTTCATCAGCATTTTGGTCTCTTTGGACTATTATTCTTCTTGGTTCCTGTCGAATGGGCTCCTCTACATGAGGCTGTTCAACTATCACCTCTTGTCCCCTGGGATTTTCATGAGGGTTTCCTAATGGCCTTTGGTTTATAGTAAGTTCCTCTTCGACATGCCTATTTGCAGGATTTTGATTCATCTGCATTCTTTGCTGTGCTTGAGGGACTCCAAAAAAGTCAGCAATGCGTGCCATCTGTTCTGCCAATATTTGGTTTGTTTGGGTAGTGTTTTGTATTAAAGGATTGAAAACTTCCCCCATTTGTTGTGTCAAAGCCTACACCATATCATGATTGCTTTCATCCATCTGTTGACGAATTACTTGTGCAGAATGGTTTGTCATAGTGGGTATATGGAAACCTGGTGGAACTTGATTTATTCTATTTCCATTTCCACCATATCCTGATCCCTGCAATGGTGATGACATTTGAGCCATAGCATCAGAGAATAATGGTGACGAATTATGAAGGCTTTCCATCATTGAAGTTGGCATTCCATATGGTTGTTCCCTCCCAGTCAAGGGCTGAGAATAATTCAAATATGGCCTGAAGGTATTTCCTCCAGGGGGAGGGGTTCCAAAAGGTCTGGCGTGTCCCATGGTGGAAGAACTAGGCGCATTTTGGGACGCTGTACCCGTTGGTATTGAATCCCCTAATGGAGGCCTGATCTGTTCTAAAACAGGGCCAGAAACTGGTATTCCTTCTGACGAAGGGATGGGATTGGAAACTGGAATAGTTTCGTTAGGATTGTTTGAAGCATTAGCCATCCTTCTTCCTGTTGTTCTCTTTGGTCTTTCTACGTTGGTTACAGCTAGTTTACCGCTTCTAAGAATCATACAACGTAGCAAGGAACAATTTGTCTAAGAAAGTTCTCTATTAGATTTTATTAACTGCACGGTCCCACCAGGTGTGCCAATTTGTTCCCAGTGATTTCTGGCGAACAACCTCTGGTTAACCAATTTCTCAGAAAACTGGGTTACTTGCAGGACCAACCAAACAAGTCCTAGGACACATGTGCAATTATTCTGTCGAACTACTCTTAGTATTTGTGATTGATTTGTAGTTTATTTTGTTTATGGTGTCAAAGTATTCAATGCTTTGAGTTTAAAATTAAAATAAGTAAAGTTTAAAACAAAAACAAGAAAAGTGTAGAAATATGTAACTTGCAGAAAAGTAAATAAAGCTTAAAAATGAAATAAACTTGATGAACAAACTGGTAATTTAAATAACTTCAAAAGAAAAATGGTGTTCAAACGTACATGGTTCCAAA
Source organism: Lathyrus aphaca (assembly GCA_963966055.1). Taxonomy (NCBI): domain Eukaryota; kingdom Viridiplantae; phylum Streptophyta; class Magnoliopsida; order Fabales; family Fabaceae; genus Lathyrus; species Lathyrus aphaca. Next base: position 319,859,736 of record OZ014525.1, read on the forward strand.
TATCAAATTCATTTTCTCTCACACTGGGTACTTAGAGTATTTACAGGAATTTTTGTATCAGTTTTCACACACACATTCTAAACACAAACTATCCTATTTATATACAAACAAAGTAACTGCTTAGAACGGAAAAACTATAACTAAATGACAAGTGTCAGCCTGCATGCAATTTTCTTCTCTGAAACTTCCATGTGTCTAACTGTCAAAGGTTGCCACTTTTTAAATTTGAATTCTCTCCTTTGGTGACGAAACCTTGCACCTCTCCAATCTGTCGAAATCTTTAAAGAAGAAACAATCCTTTCAGCATCTGCCAAATAATGTTTCTATCAAACAACTCTTCCCTGTCGAAGTGTCGAAAAAGATACTCTTAACTTGACAAATGCCCAGCTATAAACAATTTTCAACTTGTCTTTCCAAAACATTACTTATCCTTCTGTCGAAATATTGGAACTTTAACCTTGTTAATACTTCTTGAATTTCTTTTCTTTCATCATTCTTCGACAGAGATGGCTTCAAGTTCCAAATTTCAACATGTCGAAATTATGAGCTTACAGGATGCCATACCTACATATGAGATTATTCTTGATGATCGAGCTACCACATTCTTAGTAACAGATGCAAATGAAGCTGCCTCTACCCACTTTGTGAAATAATCAATAACAACCAGGATGAAACGATGCCCATTAGAAGCAGTAGGTTTGATTTCAACAATCATATCAATGCCCCACATAGCAAAAGGCCAAGGAGCAGTCAACACATTCAATGGTGATGGAGGTATATGTACTTTATCAACATAGATTTGACACTTGTGACATGTTCTGGAGTGTTGATAGCAATCAGCTTCCATGGTAGACCAATAGTAACCTGCTCTTAATATCTTCTTTGCCATAGTATGACCACTAGAATGAGTGCCAAAGATTCCATCATGCATGTCTTCCATAATCTCAGTTGCTTCCTTCTTATCCACACAACGAAGCAAAGTTGAATCATGATTGCGCTTGTACAAAATCCCATTACTCAAGAAGAACTTAGCAGAAAACCTTCTCAGGAACTTCCTATCTTTGACAGATGCCCCTTCAGGGAACTCATGTGCTTCAAGATATCTTTTCACTTCATAAAACCAAAGCTTTTCTTCTGCTTCTTCAGTGTCAATCTCATTGCAGTATGCAGGCTTTTCGAATCTATCAATAATAATCTTGGGAGCTTCATCATCCCAGCTGATCTCAAACATGGATGCCATGGTAGCTAAAGCATCTGCCAACTGATTCTCTCTTCGTGGAATATGTCCAAAGGTAATCTATTTGAAATGTGGGATCAAAGACAACACATGCTCTCCGTAAGGAATGAGATTATCATGCTTAGTATCCCAATCTCCTTTGATCTGACTTACTACCAGGGCTGAATCTCCATATACGTCCAGGAACTGAATCTTCATATCAATGGCAGCTTTAATACCCAGGATACATGCCTCATACTCAGCCATGTTATTAGTACAATAGAAACAAAGTCTGGCAGTAATCGGGGTATGACAACCTTCAGGGGAACTGATCACAACACCAACACCATTACCATGTGCATTAGAAGCTCCATCAAAAACCATAGTCCATCGGGATCGGGATCCTTGTTCAGGTCCGTCATATTGTCCAGGTTCTTTGGTAATAATCATAATGTCTTCATCAGGGAACTCAAAACTCATTGACTGATAATCATCCACTGCTTGATGAGCCAAATGATCAGCTACCACACTTCCTTTAATGGCCTTCTGAGTAGTATACTGTATATCATATTCTGTTAAGATCATTTGCCATCTTGCAATTCTTCCGGAGAGAGCAGGTTTCTCGAATATATACTTGATTGGATCCATCTTTGAAATCAATTAGGTAGTATGAGTCAACATATACTGTCTTAATCGGCGAGCAGCCCATGCCAAAGCGCAACAAGTTTTCTCGAGCAGTGAGTATCTTGTTTCACAGTCGGTAAACTTTTTGCTAAGGTAGTATATTGCCTGCTCTTTTCGACCAGACTCGTCATGTTGCCCCAACACACACCCTATTGAGCTGTCTAACACTGTTAAGTACATAATCAAGGGTCTTCCATCAACTGGTGGCATCAAAATTGGAGGTTCTAAAAGATATTTCTTGATTTCATCAAAGGCTGTCTGGCACTCATCATTCCACTCCATTACCTGATCTTTCTTCAACAACTTAAAGATTGGCTCATAGGTAGCAGTTAATTGGGAAATAAACCTTGCAATGTAATTCAGTCGTCCCAAGAAACCTCTAACTTCCTTCTCAGTACGGGGAGCTGGCATCTCTTGTATAGCTTTCACTTTCACAGGATCTACCTCAATACCTTTTCCACTGACAATGAAACCCAGGAGCTTACCAGATCTAACTCCAAAAGTACACTTGTTTGGGTTCAATCTCAACTTGTATTTCTTCAACCTCTCAAACAACTTATGCAAATGATCAAGATGTTGTTCTTCGTTCTGGGACCTGGCTATCATATCATCCACATACACCTCTATCTCATGATGAATCATATCATGGAACAAAGCCACCATAGCACGCTGATATGTTGCCCCTGCATTCTTGAAACCAAATGGCATCACTTTATAACAAAAAGTGCCCCACTGTGTAACAAATGTTGTCTTCTCCATATCTTCAGGTGCCATCTTGATTTGATTGTAACCAGAGAAACCATCCATGAAAGAGAATACTTTGTGCTGAGCAGTGTTGTCTACCAGAACATCAATATGAGGAAGTGGAAAGTCATCTTTGGGGCTAGCCTTGTTCAAATCCCTGTAGTCCACACACATACGTACCTTACCATCTTTCTTAGGTACCGGCACCACATTTGCAACCCACTGAGGATAAGAAGTCACTGCTAAGAACCCTGCATCAAAATGTTTCATTACCTCTGCCTTAATCTTCTCTGACATTTCAGGACGCATACGACGAACCTTCTGCTTCTTTGGACGACAATCTTCTTTTACTGGTAATCGGTGAACCACAATGTCTGTATCCAACCCTGGCATATCTTCATAGGACCAAGCAAAGATCTCCACATAATCATGTAACATCTGAATCAATCTGCTCTTGACACTATCCTCTAATTCAGCCCCTATCTTGACCTCTTTCCTGTTTTCTTCAGTTCCCAGATTCACAACTTCGACTGGCTCTTCATGTGGCTGTATAGCTTTCTCTTCTTGTTGTAACAACCTAGCAAGCTCTACAGGTACTTCACAATCATCCTCATTTCCGTCTTCAGCTTGATAGATCGGATTCTCGAAATTATAATTGGCAATAGTAGAACTGTTATCAACAGGATCCAGAGTGGATAAGGATCTGCATTTTAGTGATGTGGGTGTGTGTAAGAGCACATAGCTGATAAAGGTAAAAAATAAAATAAAAGAAAGACAAGGGACACGATATTTACTAAAACGAAACGTCCACTGATTTTTATTGAATGAAGTATACAAATGAAATGACATCCCGTAACAAGCACACCATTGTGCCCCGGGTAAGGCACATGGCTTAAGAGTTTTAAATTGTTCAAAAATTACAAACTTTAAAAGTAACAACACAGTAATAGTATTTACTCCTGACTAAAGGAGATAGGAATAACATCTTCAGCTTTCCAATTATTGAGCCCATCACCCACAGTAGGAAAAATCCAAGCGTCCAAGTTGTAGTCTTCATCATAGTCACCCACAACATTGATCTGATCTTTCATAATTCCCTGATTGGTGATATGAACAGCACGAGCACGACGAACAGCCTTCTGAGACTCTGCAGTGAAACCCAAACCAAACTTGTCAGACTTGTATGGAATATCAGGAAGCTGACCCCAAATAGTACAACCACCTTCATCCACCACAGCTCTAGCATCTTTAAGGGAGGCCATTGTTGGAGGTACTCTGGTGACCACAGGAACTTTCTTGACAACAGGAGGAGCTTCATAATCATTAACAATCCAAGGAACCACTTCAAATGTCTGACACGGAGTTTCAACGTATTCACCTTCCACTTCAAGATACTTAAAGGTGTTCACATGGCTAACTATATATCCTTCCTCTCTGTAGACAGTAACAACCTTTCCTTCTACCGGATATCTCAATTTCTGGTGCAAAGTGGAGGTTACAGCACCTGCCCCATGGATCCAGGGACGTCCAAGCAAACAAGAATAAGAAGGACGAATATCCATTACGTAAAAAGTGGCATTGAAGACCTGAGATCCTACTTTGATTGGGAGATCAATTTCTCCATGCACCACTCTTCTCGAGCCATCAAAAGCTTTCACCACTATATTACTGGGCTTCAACACAGCATCTTCAGGACTAAGCTTATTCAGGACTTCTTTGGGCAACACATTCAGAGAGGAACCATTGTCTATCAATACATGTGACAAGGTAGTGCCCCTGCATTCAATAGAGATATGTAGAGCCCTATTATGATCTCTCTTGGCCAGGGTCAAATCAGCATCGGAGAAACATAACCCATTATCATAAGTCAAGTGTGCAACACAATTTTCAAACTGGTCTACAGAAATCTCATTTGGTACGTGAGCAGTCTTCAAGAATTTAATCAAGGCCTTGGCATGAGCCTCAGAACACAGCAATAAAGACAACATGGAAATCTTGGAGGGAGTATGCCCCAATTGATCAACAATGTCATAATCACTTTTGCGAATGATCTTCAATACTTCTTCCATCTGCTTAGAAATATCATCAGCAGCTGGCACATCAGTTGGTATAGGTTCAATAACAGGACCTTTTCCCCGAGCATCAGTGATGGAGGTAGCAGCTGGAGTAACTGCATTCTTGGAGGTAACTGGAGGAGAGAAAACTCTTCCGCTTCGTGTGATCTTACTAGATCCAGCAATATTATCAACATCAACAGGCATATCAGCTAAGGGTTCCTGCTTAACACCATGGATATAAACATCAGACCCATAATGCCAAGGCACAACTTTATCTGAAGTATACGGAATAGGACCAGGAGTGGTAATGATCATAGGAGCCACTCTAGCTTCAGCAACAATCTTCACAGGGCCTTCAGCAGTAAACTTAATTGGACCCTTATGAGTGATTTTGACAGGACCCTTGGAAGTAATTCTCACCGGCACTTTATCAACCATATCCACCTCTTCAACCTTCGCACGCTTAGTTATATGATCAATCATACTTTCCACAGAAGGTGGAGTCTTCTCAAACACTATGGTATAGTTATTCATGAGACGTTGAATTCCATCTCTCAACCTCCAGCAGCTATCCGACTTATAGGTACAATATAAACAATCTTCACGACAACCTGGAAAGAACCCAACTTGTACTAGCTTCTTCTTAATGACAGACAATGGTGTAGTCAAATCTGCAACTGAGGAAATATATGAATCTTCATCAATGGCATTGACAGTCTTCTCATGATTTGGCATGGGAGCAGTGATCACATTTGGAGTACCCGGAGGGTCAAACTCAATCTCTCCAGCCTCAATCATATCTTGAATTTTGTTCTTCAGTACCCAGCAACTATTGGTATCATGTCCCTGACAATTCGAATGATATGCACATCGTGCATTAGGATTGTACCTGGGAGAGGTAACATTAGGGTTCTGAGGAGGATCTTTCAGGGTGATAAGTTCAGCCTTCAACAAGTGTTGCAAGGCTTGGGCCATTGACATATTGATCTTAGTGAACTGCCTTCTAGCCCTCTGTTGATTTCCTTGTGGCTGCTCTGGTGTTGCAGGAGTTGGATTGGAGATATGAACTGCACTCACAGACTGATGCCTTCTATTACGATCAGGTTGACCATAAACAGCATTTGACTCTTTCTTCCCACTGGGAGGCTTCTTTGCAGCACCTGATGAAGAAGCACCCACTTGAATCTTTCCACTCCTGATACCACTTTCTACGCGCTCTCCTGTCATTATCAACTCAGTGAAGCCAGATGACGAGCTTCCAATGAGATGACTGTAAAAAGGACCATTCAACGTACACATGAACATATCAACTAACTCCCTGTCAGTTAAAGGGGGTTGCACTCTTCCATCCAAGTCTCTCCACTTCTGAGCATACTCCTTGAAGCTCTCTTTAGCTCCCATAGACATGCTCTGAAGTTGCATGCGAGTAGGGGCTAAATCAGCATTGTATTGATATTGCTTATAGAAGGCTTCAGCAAGATCATTCCAATCACGAATGTTGACACTCTCCAACTGATAGTACCATTCCAATTGAGCTCCAGATAAGCTCTCTTGGAAGAAATGGATCTACAACTTCTTATCAGCAGTATGGGGTTGGATTCTCCGGACATAAGACCTCAAATGCAGCTTGGGACAAGAGACACCATCATAAACAACAAAAGTAGGAACCTTGAAACCAATGGGTATAACTACCCCAGATATCAAACTTAGGTCTTCAAAATCCAGCCCAGAAGACTTTTGCAATTCCATAGCATCCATTCTATCCACCAGCATCTTGAACTTATCTTCATTAGGCTCATGATAGTAGTTAGCTTCAGAATCAGAGTCCCCCATTGTATTATGGAGACTGCCTCCCTCTTTCTCAGACTCTTCAGACTCATAATCTTCAACCTGTTCTTTGGTCTTGACAGGACCTCTGAACCTTCTTCCCATGTTGATCAAGCCACCTGACCTTCTAGTCTTCTTAGTCTTCTTGGCCAGTAGTGTCTTCAATTCATCCTGCCCCTTGGACAAGTTCAGGATCAACTCTTGGAACTGTGCATTTTGTGCCTGGAGATCCTTAACTGTTTGTTCAAGAGCCATTGCTGAAATAAACAGCGAGAAGATAAGAAACCTGTGCACAATAAACCTGTGATGCAATGATATGATGTATTAATGCGTATGCAATGTTTTCAAGGACCGCAGGATTTTAAATTTGTTTAAACAAACAAGAAGGTAAACTTTTATTAGTAATAAATTTGTTTTGCCTCTTGGGCTTACAGAAAATGAAACGCAATAAATACAAGAGATGGGGTTTTAAGTCTCCCATGGACGCTTCCTCTTTGTGTTGAGATATGAGTTGAGATTCCGCTCCTCATGAAGTTGCTTTGTTAGTTCCAGGATTCTTTCTTGGCTTGTTTTGTAATGAGCCTCGAAAGTATCCCTTTGCTCCTTCAACTGGACCCAAGATCTCTGTAAGTCTTCCATGTCAGTAGGCATGTCTGGGTGAAGGATGGTATAAGAAGTATCTCCTTCAGCAACAGGTTCCATGGTAACTGGCAGGATAGCAGGATATGGCATCATGAGAGTTTGAGCACGAGATCGCACCCATCTGAGATAAGCTTCCATAGGAATAGTGTACTTAGGCTCCAGAGTCTTGCTGTCAACCTTGTTCACTTTTCCCCATGCTCGTATAAGCCTCTGACGGTAACCTTGTAGATCGTTGTCATAATCAAACACAATACCCTGAATCAACATGTCATGTGGACCATCACTCCGAGCATAACCAAACTGTCGTAAAGCTAAGGAAGGGTTGTAAGTAATGCCTCCTATTATGCCTAGAAGTGGCACATTAGGAAACTCCCCACAACGGTCAATGATAGTGACATTCTCCATAGATCTGGAGCACCAGTGAATATCTGAATGCGAGAGTGACATGATCCTTTTGGACCACCTGAACCCTTGTTCATTCTTCATTACTGAGCGAGGAAGGTGAGAAATAAACCACCTAGATAGCAAAGGTATGCAGCACATCAGAGTTCCTCGTGCCTTTGTAGTACGAGTATGGAGAGAGTGCAGAATGTCTCCAAGCAATGTAGGCACCGGATTGTGACTCAGAAATATGTTGATGGCATGAACGTCTATGAACTGATCAGGATTGGGGAACAACACTAAGCCATAAATCAACAAGGCTAAAATTTCCTCAAAAGCATCATAGCTCATAGCCTTCAAGAATACTTGAGCCTTCTCTATCAACACCTTAGCAAAAATACCCTTAACTCCGCTTCTCGTTTCTAGAACAACGCCAGACTTCTTCAGATGTAGAGCTGCAGCAATAACCTCAGGTTTAGGCTCCTTTTCCAAGCCTGTGAATGGTTTCTGATCAAGTACAGGTATACCCAGAAGTTTGGAGAATTCCTCCATGGTAGGAACCAGCTGGTAGTCGGGGAATGTGAAGCAATGGTGCTTAGGATCAAAGAACTGAAACAGGACACTCATCATGTCTTCATTGAACCCTGAAGTGACTAGATCCAGTAGGTGACCATGTCTCTTGATGAACTGGGAGTGTTCAGACACTTGAGAAACCAACTCTTTAAGCTTAGCAGGTATCCCTACAAAGTTGATCCTGATAGTGTTTCTACGAGCTGAAGCCATGACCTGCAACAAAGAACAAAGATAAATCCTTTGGTCCTTGAAATGGTTAGTGAAAATGCTATGCTTATGATGCATGATGATGCTATGATGCTATGCTCAATCACAAACATGTGGCACACACAAACAAGTCACACAATAGCCCTAGGTTTAAAGGCTTGCATGAGGTTCAAAGGTAAGTACCCTCCCCTGAAGTTAGTTGGTTCATCCTGTCCTACAAAGTAACCAGGTTCTAAGGGATCTCAAAATCATTGATCCTTCACAAGGGTGGTTGTTCAGTAGGCAACTTACTTGCCAACCAAAACCCTCCAAGTTTAGAATCTCAATGAGTGTAGCATCGAGTATCAACCAACTTCAGTCTTCACCAAAGCCGGTTATCTCACTACTTTTCTAAGGGCCAAGATGGGATAACTAGGGTTCTAAAAGTTAGTTAGTGCATTGACAACATATGGCAGCCTCATATTATCCTCAACTTGACTTAAGGAACATAAGCACCAACCAAGAAGTCACACTAACTATGGCCACCAGATCAACCATATCGGTATACGCCGTACAGTTTCCTTGGTCTATTGCCATTTACCTAAGGTACACTAGATCCGGGTTAGGATCTTTCACACATAAGAGCCCAACAAATAAGTATAAAGCAAACAAGGCAAACAATTTTAAAGTGATCTAATTCCTAAGGGTACCCCTCTTTAATATTAAATCCCCAGCAGAGTCGCCAGTTCTGTAACACGGTGGGAGAACTGACTTTAGTTATGTTGCGGATAGCAAGAGTCGCCACCGACTTTTATTTTATCCAAAGGAAAGGCATAAAAGAACAGGAAAGACCTTTTAAAAGATTTTTGGGTCCGGGGGGTAGGTTATGTAAAGGGAAGGTGTTAGCACCCTTTACATCCATGGTTATCCATGGGCTCTTAGTTACTTAGCTCACTTTAAATTTTTTTTGAAATGTGAAGTGTGTGAATAGAAATTTTCTTAAGTATTTTATAATGATCCATGTATGGATGTATATAAAACCTTTGTTTTGAAAATTATTTGAAGTGTTTGAAATGTTTTGAAGAGTGAGCAAGTATCTAAGAGAAACCTATCCTAAGTTTAAGTCTTTTCTGTTCTTGAATCCTTTAAATGGTAAGACTATCCCTATTATTAAGGAATAGGTAGTCATTACCTTGGATGTGTGGGACAAGTGAAGGGACATTTGTTTATTTAGGCAACTGTGGGGTGTATAAGCAATTCGAAGGGACTTATCATCTTTATTCGAAAGGGACAAGATCATTATGAAGGCAACATTCGAAGGGACTTGATCTTTTTATCTGTTTAGGGACTAGATGATGTGAGGTGAGGGACTTTGCTTTATACACCCTACTTGACCTTTTGATTAGGCAACTTGAGAGGTAACCCTTAAGAAATGAGATGGCGATCCAGGATCGACTTACATGTGTGAGTGTACAATTTTTTAAATATTTATCTTTTAAATTAGTGATCTAAATTAATTTTTAAATACACAAACATGTTTCACTCCCTATTTACTAACCATAACATTTAAACATAAATATTAAACATTACTACTAAAATATTACATAAAGGAGACAATTACATAATAATAATAATTAACAAATTAAATAAAATAAGCAAAATAAGTAATAATAAATAATTGGGTTAGTAACAATAATAATAATAAATCACAATATATATAAATGGGGTTAGTAATAATAAAATAAATATCATATGAAAATAAATAGAATTAATAATAAAATAAACAAGAATATTAGCATAATAATTAAAAGTTCAATTTTTATATAAACAATTATTTTTAAGATTAAGAAGAAAACATAAATAATTCATATTATATACTAATTATTATAAAGTTTAAATTATATACATATTATAAAAATAAGGTTAATTATAAACATATTATGAAAATAAATTATATTTACAAAATTAAATTAAGAGTTTTAATTATTTTAAGCATAATTCAAAAGTATTTACATATAAGAATTAAATAAACAAATTATATAAAATATATACATATAATTAAAGTTAAAAATAAATAAATAAATTAGAGGTCATAATTAACAAATAGAATTAATTATTTACAATTAGGGTTTATAAAATAATTAGGGTTTTAGAAAATATTAGGGTTACATGTTTAAAAAAAAATAAATTAGGATTAATTCTATTAAATTAGGGTTAAATTATTAATTAAATTGTTTACATATAAAACTATATACAAATTATAAATTAAATATACCTAATTGAAATTTACAAATAAGTAAATTAAGAATTAAAATATGATTAGGATTATAGTTTAATTAAAATTAATTTTAATGTAAAAAATAATAATAATAATAATAAACAAAACAAAAGAAAATAATAGAGGAAAAGAAAAGGGGGAGGCCTGGTTTTGATCTCAGGACCTCCCCAATACCTGAAGAGAATCCCAGCCACTGGGCCAACGTGCGCGTTGGTGATAGCAATGCCTTCCATGTAGTTTTGTTGTTATCCTGAAAAACAGAAATAAATTAAGCAAAAAAAAGTTACCTTGGCTGGTCTCGAACCCAGGCCAGTCAGTATACCATACGCGCACCAAAACCAGCTGAGCTACATGCTCATTGTGACATATGAACGAAACGAATTTGTTTTAAGCGTTTTACACAATTCAAATATTTCTTTCGCGCGCAGCTGGTCTTCTTCTACCTCTGGACCTGCGTGTTTTGCTGCGGATTTTTCCACGAAGGTTCCTGCGAATTTTCCCCTGTCTACAACCCGCGAATCTCATACGGCAAGCAAACGATACGGTTTCATCAAATTAATCATGTCAATGAATTCCTGAAAGTTCACACATTCTATTCACGTTGTTCAAATTCATTTATATTTGGTTTTTTGGAGAACCATAATTTAGCAACCGAAACCCTAACAATGGCAAGTCAGGTTCTAGGCTATCCTTCTTCACGAAAATGTCCAGAAATCATCTACAAGTCATGACTAACACAAATCAAACAACAAAATCAATTGACATTAGCTAAATAGATGGAATCGAAAAATTCAAATTCAAAGGCAAGAGAGATTCGGTTTATGCAATTTGGGATGATTTTGATGATACCAAGCATTGAAATTGTATCAATGATGCTCAAGGATCATGTCTATGTCCTTGAATTACCTTAATTCCTCCTGCAAAATAGAATCCGAAAATTGAAATTTTAATGAAAAATTTGAATGTCAAGTATGTTCTTAGAGGCTGCCAATTTCGTCCCTATGTATTGTGTTCACTTGTATACTTATAATAGAGTGAATTAGGTCAGAAATATTGGATCAATGTATGGATTTTTTTGATTTTGGAGATTGAAAAAGATTAGAACTTAAATTTCACATATTCTTGAATAAGACCTTTCTATTTCAATCCAATCATCATCAATTGTGAATCAATTCAATCCAAATCATGTTAATGACATTCTAGAACCAAAATATATTTTAAATCTTCACATTTGATATTTTATTTAAATTTAAAATGATTTTTCATATAAAAAATCATAATAAATAAATTAAATAAAATAAAATTATGAAAATATCAAATAAATTTCGTGCATGATGTCATGGAACACTTTGGGTCACAAAAAGTTCAGCCCATTTGGAAAAATTTGGTTTTAAGACCCTATTTTCCTCATACACCACCCAAAAATTTCCCAACTTTGCAAGGGCACATATCCTTCAATTTTAATGCTATGAGGGTGTTCTTGGACATTTTGGAAAGCTTGAAGAGTCCTCTAACCAAACCCATTGGTTTCATGTCCATATCATTTACCATTCTCAAGTTATGCCCTTTTGAAGTTGTTGACTTTTTGTTGACTTTCAAAAGGACCTATAATGTCTTAGCTCATACCTTCCAAATAAAGCATTTTTGGGCTTGGCTTGTGAGACACAAAGTTGTAGAGAATTAAATATCCTTCAAAATGAACTTTGGATGGGAAAAATTTGATGAAGCATGTGAAAGTTATGGCTGGTCAAAGTTCAGTTGACTTTTCCTAAGGAAACCCTAATTTAGAAACTCCTGATTCTTGATGATCTGAAATCTCCTTGATGAATCATGATCAAACCTTGATCAAATGATGAAATTTACTTCATATACTTGATGTTGGCAAAAAATCATGAAGTTTGACTTTGGTTTGACCACAGTTGACCTCAGTTTGACTTTTTAACTACTTTGACTGATTTTGACTTGTCTGATCATTTGACTGAGCAAACCTTTGAGAAAAGTTCTGAAATTTGTCATGGGGATTCTTAAACATATATAATATGTTATGAAGCTCACTTGAAGTCTTGGAAGCCCATTTATCCTGATTAAAGTCAAAACCCTAGTTTTGGATGCACTGCTTAGGAGAATGCATTGTCTGAGGGAATTGTTAAATCTTCTGACCAATTGTGAACTTTGTGAACCTCATAAGATGTCTTGTGAACCTTGTGAACCTCATGAAAGGTCTTGTGAACCTTGTGAACCTCCTAAGGTGTCTTGTGAATCTTGTGAACCTTGTGAACCTCTTAGCACACAAAGTCTTGTATTGTGAGGGCAAATTTTGGGGTGCAACACAATGCTCCTAGCTTTCCCAGCTCTACTATATTAGGATTATTGAAGGTGTACTTCTTTGTGTTCCTCCTTTCAAAATTCATAATCATAGACATCTGAAATTTTGCAAAAGTTCCTTATGAGTTATTGAAGGTGTACTTCTTTGTTTTCCTCCTTTCAAAATTCATAATCATAGACATCTTAAATTTTGTAAAAGTTCCTTATGAGTCCCTTGAAATCTCAAAAACAATGCTCATGAATGTATGATGGCATGTATGTGTTGCACCCCAAAATTTGCCCTCACAATACAAGGCTTTGTGTACTAAGAGGTTCACAAGGTTCACAAAACCTTTCATGAGGTTCACAATACTTACAAGACCTTTCATGAGGTTCATGAAGTTTGCAAGATACTTCATGAGGTTCACAAGGTTCACAAGACCTTCCATGAGGTTCATGAAGTCTACAAGATACTTTATGAGGTTCACAAGGTTCACAAGACTCACAAGACCTCCTATGAGGTTCACAAGGTTCACAAGACATCTTATGATGGTTCACAAGGTTCACAAAGTTCACAATTGGTCAGAAGTTTGACAATTCCCTCAGACAATGCATCCTCCTAAGCAGTGCATCCAAAACTAGGGTTTTGACTTTAATCAGGCTAAATGGACTTCCAAGACTTCAAGTGAGTTTCATAACATCCTATATGTGTCTAAGAATACCCATGACAAGTTTCAAGACATTTCTCAAAGGGTTGCTCAGTCAGATGATCAGATAAGTCAAAATCAGTCAAAGTAGTTAAAAAGTCAAACTGAGGTCAACTGTGGTCAAACCAAAGTCAAACTTCTTGATTTTTTGCCAACATCAAGTATATGAAGTAAAATTCATCATTTGATCAAGGGTTGATCATGATTCATCAAGGAGATTTCAGATCATCAAGAATCAGGAGTTTCTAAATTAGGGTTTCCTTAGGAAAAGTCAACTGAACTTTGACCAGCCATAACTTTCACATGCTTCATCACCAATTCTCCATCCAAAGCTAATATTGAAGGAAATTGAATTCTCTACAACTTTGTGTCTCACAAGCCAAGCCCAAAAATGCTTCATTTGGAAGGTATGAGCTAAGACATTATAGGTCCTTTTAAACGTCAACAAAAAGTCAACAACTTCAAAAGGGCATAACTTGAGAATGGTAAATGATATGGACATGAAACCAATGGGGTTGGTTAGGGGACTCTTCAAGCTTTCCAAAATGTCCAAGAACACCCTCATAGCATTAAAATTGAAGGATTTGTGCCCTTGCAAAGTTGGGAAATATTTGGTTGGTTTATGAAGAAAATGGAGGTTTAAAACCAATTTTTTTCTAAATGGGCTTGCCATATGATGACCCAATCCATACCAATACCTCATGCACGACCCAACCATCAAATATTCAGATTTTTTCATTATTTTATTTTATTTATTTTGATTTAATTCATTTAAAATCATTTTAAATTAAAATAAAATATAAAAGTCAAATATATAAATGGGATTTTGTTTCTAGAAATTCATAAAAGTGATTTGAATCGAATTGGTAAGAGAATCATGGTGATTGGCTTGAAATAGAAAGGGTTTATACAAGAATATTTGAGTTTTAAAGCTTGATCTTTTTGAATCTTTTCTAATCAAATCTTTCACACAAACATCAAGTTTTCTGACCTAAATTCATTCCATTATAAGTATACATCATAACCTAATGCACAAGGAGACGAATTTCAGCCTCCCAAGAGTAAGTTTCAATCTTCAAAAATTCACCTAAAACTCATAATTCGGATTCTTGGTTGGAGGTGATATCAAAGCATTCTAAAGGTTCAAACATGTTCCTTGAACATCTCTAATGCGATCCCAATCCTTATTTGCATCCAAAACCTCATGAATTGCATAAACCGAATCCATATTCATTCAACATTTGAATTTTTTCGATTTCATGGTTCCAAGAGTTTTTGATTGATTTTGATTGACTAATTGTGTTTGTTTCTTTGTATGGAAGCTTTCTGGACAATTCCATTGGAGTTTCATGGACTGAATCCGCATATGCCATAGTTAGGGTTTGGCCCAAGCTTTTAGGGTTTCTTGATTAAGAACATATAAATTAATTTTGATGCCATAATTGAATTGTACAGGTCACAAGGAGTTTAAAGATGTCTTTAATTTGATAAAATTGTACTGGTTATGTATGGTTTGAAAAACGCAGGTTTTGAACGCAGGAGAAATCGTAGGAAATTTCCCAGGAAATTTCGCAGGAAATCCTACGAATTCAAGGAAGAAGATGAAGTTGGCTGCGCGCGAAAAAAACAATTCAAAGATTTGTTTTAAAATATTATGTTATTGTTTCTGTTTTTTATCACACATGAGCGTGTGTCCCAGTGGAAAGCGTATGTGTGTGTTGAAGGCAGTGTCCTGAGTTCGAATCCTGGCTTGCACAAATTTTTCTTATTTTTCAGTTTAACTATTAGGTTTAATATATAATGAATTATAGCTGTTATATGGACAGATGCGCCCTCCCGGCTGGAATGGTTAATGCGTTTGTGTGATGTTTGAAGGTCCTGGGTTCGATCCCCCCAGGCCTTTTTGTTTTGTTTTCTTTTCTTTGATTTTTCAGTTTAAACAACAAAACCAATTGGAGAGGATTCTTTACCAGCGCACGCCTGTAGCCCAGTGGTAGTTTGCTTCGTCCAGAGTGTGCAAAGCCCAGGGCATGGGTTCAATCCCTGCCCCAGGTAAGTTTTTTTTTTAAATTTTGTTTTGTTTATTTTGTTTTATTAATTGTTTTATTATTTAATTATGATTAATATGCAAATATATTTAAATTAATATGTAAACATTATATATTCTAAAAAGAATTTCTAAAAAAATAATAATATTTTCTAAAACTAATTTCTTTTATTAATATGTATATATTATTATTATATATAATTTACTTGTATAATTAAGTTAATATTTAATATTTAACATTTTTGTATATAAAACCTAATTTATTTTTATAAACCCTAAAAAATATATTTTTCTAAAACCCTAATTGTAAATATTATTTATTTATTTTAATTCTTGCATATATTTTAATAAATCTTAATATTTTTAAATCAAACCATAATTTGCTTCCATTAAAAATATACTTTTATTATAATTCTTAAATTTGTAAAAATAATAGTATGATTATAGTTAATTCTATTTTATTTAATCATGTATATTTTAATATTTGTTTATAATTTAATTTTGTATATAAATATGTTTAAAAATTAAAATTCTTAATTTAATTTTGTTAATATGATAATATGACATAAATTGTTTATAATTTAACTTTGTATGTAAATAATTTTCATTATATGTTTAAAAATAATTAAAAATTGTTAATTTAATTTTGTAATTATAATTTATTTTCATAATATATTCATAATTAATTTAATTTTATAATTTGCATATAACTTAAAATTTATAATAATTAATATAATTGTTCGTATTTTCTTATTAATCTTAAATAATTGTTTAGATAAAAATTTGATTTCTTTTTTTAATTATTATAATATTCTTGTTATTATTAATTATATTCTTGTGATATTTATTACTAACCCCATTTAATTTTTTATTATTATTATTTTCACTAACCCAATTATAATTATTTATTTATTTTGCTTATTATCTTTAATTTTGCTTAATTATTATTATGTAATTGTTCCTTGGTGTAATAGTTATTAATAATGTTTATTATTTATATTTTATGCTATGGTTAGTAAATAAGGAGTGTAACATGTTTGTATAATAAAATTAATTTAGATCATTTAAATTTAAAGATAAACATTAAAATTGTACACTCACACACGTAAGTCGATCTTTGATCGCCATCTCACTTCCTTAGGGATACCTCTCATGTTGCCTAATTAAAAAGGTCAAGTAGGGTGTATGAAGCAAAAGTCCCTCAAATTCACATCATCTAGTCCCTTAACAAATAAAAGATCAAGTCCCTTTCGAATGTTGCCTTCGTAATGATCTTGTCCCTTTCGAATAAAGATGATAAGTCCCTTCGAATTGCTTATACACCCCACAGTTGCCTAAATAACAGATGTCCCTTTACTTGTCCCTCACATCCAAGGTAATGACTACCTATTCCTTAATAATAGGGATAGTCTTACCATTTAAAGGATTCAAGAACAGAAAAGACTTAAACTTAGGGTAGGTTCCTCTTAGATACTTGCTCACTTTTCAAAAACATTTCAAACACTTCACACATTTCAAACAATTTTCAAAACAAAGGTTTTTTACGCATCCGTACATGGATCATTATGAAACTCTTAAGAAAATTTCTATTCACACACTTCACATTTCAAAAACATTTTAAAGTGAGCTAAGTAACTAAGAGCCCATGGATAACCATGGATGTAAAGGGTGCTAACACCTTCCCTTTACATAACCTACCCCCCGGACCCAAAAATCTTTTAAAAGGTCTTTCCTGTTCTTTTATGCCTTTCCTTTGGATAAAATAAAAGTAGGTGGCGACTCTTGCTATCCGCAACATAACTAAAGTCAGTTCTCCCACCGTGTTACAGAATTGGCGACTCTACTGGGGACTTAATATTAAAGAGGGCTACCCTTAGGAATTAGATCACTTTAAATTGTTTGCCTTGTTTGCTTTATACTTACTTGTTGGGCTCTTATGTGTGAAAGATCCCAACCCGGATCTAGTGTACCTTAGGTAAATGGCAATAGACCAAGGAAACTGTACGGCGTATACCGATATGGTTGATCTGGTGGCCATAGTTAGTGTGACTTCTTGGTTGGTGCTTATGTTCCTTAAGTCAAGTTGAGGATAATATGAGGCTGCCATATGTTGTCAATGCACTAACTAACTTTTAGAACCCTAGTTATCCCATCTTGGCCTTTAGAAAAGTAGTGAGATAACCGGCTTTGGTGAAGACTGAAGTTGGTTGATACTCGATACTACACTCATTGAGATCCTAAACTTGGAGGGTTTTGGTTGGCAAGTAAGTTGCCTACTGAACAACCACCCTTGTGAAGGATCAATGATATTGAGATCCCTTAGAACCTGGTTACTTTATAGGACAGGATGAACCAACTAAACTTCAGGGGAGGGTACTTACCTTTGAACCTCATGCAAGCCTTTAAACCTAGGGCTATGGTGTGACTTGTTTGTGTGTGCCACATGTTTGTGATTGAGCATGACATCATAGCATCATCATGCATCATAAGCATAGCATTTTCACTAACCATTTCAAGGACCAAAGGATTTATCTTTGTTCTTTGTTGCAGGTCATGGCTTCTGCTCGTAGAAACACTATCAGGATCAACTTTGTAGGCATACCTCCTAAGCTTAAGGAGTTGGTTTCTCAAGTGTCTGAAAATTCCCAGTTCATCAAGAGACATGGTCACCTACTGGATCTAGTCACTTCAGGGTTCAATGAAGACATGATGAGTGTTCTGTTTCAGTTCTTTGATCCTAAGCACCATTGCTTCACATTCCCCAACTATCAGCTGGTTCCTACAATGGAAGAGTTCTCCAAAATTATGGGTATACCTATCCTTGATCAGAGACCTTTCACAGGCTTAGAAAAAGAGCCTAAACCTGAAGTCATTGCTGCAGCTCTACATTTGAAGAAATCAGACATTGTCCTAGAAACCAGGAGTGGAGTTAAGGGTATTCTTGCTAAGGTATTGATGGAGAAAGCTCAAGTGTTCCTGAAGGCTATGAGCTATGATGCTTTTGAGGAGATCTTAGCCCTATTGATATATGGCTTAGTATTGTTCCCCAATCCAGACCAGTTCATAGACGTTCATGCCATCAACATATTCCTGAGTCACAATCCAGTGCCTACATTGCTTGGAGACATCCTGCACTCTCTTCATACTCGTACTACAAAAGCAAGAGGAACTTTGATGTGTTGCATACCTTTGCTATCTAGGTGGTTTATTTCTCACCTTCCTCGCTCAGTGATGAAGAATGAACAAGGGTTCAGGTGGTCCAAAAGGATCATGTCACTCTCGCATTCAGATATTCATTGGTGCTCCAGATCCATGGAGAATGTCACTATCATTGACCGTTGTGGGGAGTTTCCTAATGTGCCACTTCTAGGCATAAGAGGAGGCATTACCTACAACCCTTCCTTAGCTTTACGACAGTCTGGTTATGCTCGGAGTGATGGTCCTCATGACATGTTGATTCAGGGTATTGTATTTGACTACGACAACGATCTTCAAGGTTACCGTCAGAGATTCATACGAGCATGGGGAAAAGTGAACAAGGTTGACAGCAAGACTCTGGAGACTAAGTACACTATTCCTATGGAGGCTTATCTCAGATGGGTGCGATCTCGCGCTCAGACCCTTATGATGTCATATCCTGCTATCCTGCCAGTTACCATGGAACCTGTTGCTGAAGGAGATACTGCTTATACCATCCTTCACCCAGACATGCCTACTGACATGGAAGACTTACAGAGATCCTGGATCCAGTTGAAGGAGCAAAGGGATACTTTCGAGGCTCATTACAAAACAAGCCAAGAAAGAATCCTGGAACTAACAAAGCAACTTCACGAAGAACGAAATCTCAACTCATACCTCAACACAAAGAGGAAACGTCCATGGGAGACTTAAAACCCCATCTCTTGTATTTATTGCATTTCATTTTCTGTAAGCCCAAGAGGCAAAACAAATTTATTACTAATAAAAGTTTACCTTCTTGTTTGTTTAAGCAAATTTAAATCCTGCGGTCCTTGAAAACATTGCATATACATTTACATACCATATCATTGCATCACAGGTTTATTGTGCACAGGTTTCTCATCTTCTCGCTGTTTATTTCAGTAATGGCTCTTGAACAAACAATTAAGGATCTCCAGGCACAAAATGCACAGTTCTAAGAGCTGATCCTGAACTTGTCCAAGGGGCAGGATGAATTGAAGACACTGCTGGCCAAGAAGACTAAGAAGACTAGAAGATCAGGTGGCCTGATCAACATGGGAAGAAGGTTCAGAGGTCCTGTCAAGACCAAGGAACAGGTTGAAGACTATGAGTCTGAAGATTCTGAAAAAGAGGGAGGCAGTCTCCACAACACTATGGGGGACTCTGATTCTGAGGCTAATTACTACCATGAGCCTAATGAAGACAAATTCAAGATGCTGGTGGATAGAATGGATGCTATGGAATTGCAGAAATCTTCTGGGCTGGATTTTGAAGATTTGAGTCTGATATCTTGGGTAGTCATACCCATTGGTTTCAAGATTCCAACCTTTGTTGTTTATGATGGGGTCTCTTGTCCCAAGTTGCATCTGAGGTCTTATGTCAGGAGAATCCAACCTCACACTACTGATAAGAAGTTGTGGATCCATTTCTTCCAAGAGAGCTTATCTGGAGCTCAATTGGAGTGGTACTACCAGTTGGAGAGTGTCAACATCCGGGATTGGAATGATCTTGCTGAAGCCTTCTATAAGCAGTATCAGTACAATGCTGATTTAGCTCCCACTCGTATGCAGTTGCAAGGCATGTCTATGGGTGAAAGTTTTAAGGAGTATGCTCAGAAGTGGAGAGACTTAGCTGGAAGAGTGCAACCCCCTCTAACTGACAGGGAGTTGGTTGATATGTTCATATGTACATTGAATGGTCCTTTTTACAGTCATCTCATTGGAAGCTCATCATCTGGCTTCACTGAGTTGATAATGACGGGAGAGTGTGTGGAAAATGGTATAAAGAGTGGCAAGATTCAAGTGGGTGCTTCTTCATCAGGTGCTGCAAAGAAGCCTCCCACTGGGAAGAAAGAGTCAAATGCTGTTTATGGTCAGCCTGATCGTAACAGAAGACATCAGTTTGTGAGTGCAGTTCATATTTCAAATCCAACTCCTACAACACCAGAACAGCCACAGGGCAACCAACAGAGGGCTAGAAGGCAGTTCACTAAGATTAACATGTCAATGGCTCAGGCATTGCAACACTTGTTGAAGGCTGAACTTATCACTCTGAAAGATGCTCCTCAGAATCCTAATGTTACCTCTCCCAGGTACAATCCTAATGCACGATGTGCATATCATTCCAACTGTCAGGGACATGATACTAATAGTTGCTGGGTATTGAAGAACAAAATTCAAGATATGATCGAGGCTGGAGAAATTGAGTTTGACCCTCCGGGTACTCCAAATGTGATCACTGCTCCCATGCCAAATCATGAGAAGACTGTCAATGCCATTGATGAAGATTTACATATTTATTCAGTTGCAGAGTTGACCACACCATTGTCTGTCATTAAGAAGAAGTTAGTACAAGCTGGGTTCTTTCCAGGTTGTCGTGAAGATTGTTTGTATTGTACCTATAAGCCGGATAGTTGCTGGAGATTGAGAGATGGAATTCAACGTCTCATGGATAAATACACCATAGTGTTTGAGAGGACTCCATCGTCTGTAGAGAGTATGGTGGATCATATTACTAAAGGTAGGAAGACTGAAGGGGTTGATATGGTTGATAAAGTACCGGTAAGAATCACTTCCAAGGGACCTGTTAAAATCACTCATAAGGGTCCAATTAAGATTACTGCTGAAGGCCCTGTGAAGATTGTTGCTGAAGCTAGAGTGGCACCTATGGTCATTACCGCTCCTGGTCCTATTCCGTATACTTCTGATAAAGCTGTGCCTTGGCATTATGGATCTGATGTTTATATCCATGGTGTTAAGCAAGAACCCTTAGCTGATATGCCTGTTGATGTTGACAATATTGCTGGATCTAGTAAGATCACACGAAGCGGAAGAGTCTTCTCTCCTCCAGTTACCTCCAAGAATGCAGTTACTCCAGCTGCTACCTCCACCAATGATGCTCGGGGCAAAGGTCCTGTTATTGAACCTGTACCTACTGATGTGCCAGCTGCTGATGATCTCTCTAAGCAGATGGAAGAAGTATTGAAAATCATTCGCAAGAGTGATTATGACATTGTTGATCAGTTGGGGCATACTCCCTCCAAGATTTCTATGTTGTCTTTATTGCTGTGCTCAGAGGCTCATGCCAAAGCTTTGATTAAGTTTCTGAAGACTGCTCATGTACCCAATGCAATTTTTGTTGACCAGTTTGAGAATTGTGTTGCCCACTTGACCTATGATAATGGGTTAGGTTTCTCTGATGCTGATTTGACTCCTGCCAAGAGGGATCATAACAGGGCTCTGCATATCTCAATTGAATGTAGGGGCACTACCCTGTCACATGTATTGATAGACAATGGTTCCTCTCTGAATGTGTTGCCCAAAGAAGTCCTAAATAAGCTTAGTCCAGAAGATGCTGTGCTGAAGCCCAGTAACATAGTGGTGAAAGCTTTTGATGGTTCGAGAAGAGTGGTGCATGGGGAAATTGATCTCCCAATCAAAGTTGGTTCTCAGGTTTTCAATGCTACCTTTTATGTCATGGATATTCGTCCGTCGTATTCTTGTTTGCTGGGACGTCCCTGGATCCATGGGGCAGGTGCTGTAACCTCTACATTACATCAGAAGTTGAGATATCCGGTAGAAGGAAAAGTTGTTACTGTCTATGGAGAGGAAGAATATTTTGTTAGCCATGTGAACACCTTTAAGTATCTAGAAGTGGAAGGTGAATATGTTGAAACTCCGTGTCAGACATTTGAAGTGGTTCCTTGGATTGTTAATGATTATGAAGCTCCTCCTGTTGTCAAGAAAGTTCCTATAGTCACCAGAATACCTCCTACAATGGACTCCCTTAAAGATGCTAAAGCTGTAGTGGATGAAGGTGGTTGTACTATTTGAGGTCAGCTTCCTGATATTCCGTACAAGTCTGACAAATTTGGTTTGGGTTTCACTGCAGAGTCCCAGAAGGCTGTTCGTCGTGCTCGTGCTGTTCGTATCACCAATCAGGGGGTTATGAAGAACCAGATCAATGTTGTGGGTGACTATGATGAAGACTACAACTTGGATGCTTGGATTTTTCCTACTGTGGGTGCTGGACTCAACAATTGGAAAGCTGAAGATGTTATTCTTATCTCCTTTAGTCAGGAGTAAATACTATTACTGTGTTGTTGCTTTTTAAGTTTGTAATTTCTTGAACAATTAAAACTCTCAAGCCTTGTGCCTTACCCGGGGCACAATGGTTTGCTTTGTTACGGGCTGTCATTTCATTTGCATACTTCATTCAATAAAAATCAGTGGACGTTTCGTTTTCGTAAATATTGTGTTCCTTGTCTTTTTTTTTTTTTTTTTTTTACCTTTATCAGCTATGTGTTCTTACACACACCCACATCACTAAAAATGCAGATCCTCATCCACTCTGGATCCCGTTGATAACAGTTCTACTATTGCCAATTATAATTTCGAGAATCCGATCTATCAAGCTGAAGACGGAAATGAGGGCGATTGTAAAGTACCTGTAGAGCTTGCTAGGTTGTTACAACAAGAAGAGAAAGCTATACAACCACATGAAGAGCCAGTCGAAGTTGTGAATTTGGGAACTGAAGAAAACATGAAAGAGGTCAAGATAGGGGATGAATTAGAGGATAGTGTCAAGAGCAGATTGATTCAGATGCTACGTGACTATGTGGAGATCTTTGCTTGGTCCTACGAAGATATGCCAGGGTTGGATACAGACATTGTGGTTCACCGTTTACCAGTAAAAGAAGACTGTCGTCCAAAGAAGCAGAAGGTTCGTCGCATGCGTCCTGAAATGTCAGAGAAGATTAAGGCAGAAGTAATGAAATAGTTTGATGCAGGGTTCTTAGCTGTGACTTCTTATCCTCAATGGGTTGCAAATGTGGTACCGGTACCTAAGAAAGATGGTAAGGTACGTATGTGTGTAGACTACAGGGATTTGAACAAGGCCAGCCCCAAAGATGACTTTCCACTTCCTCATATTGATGTTCTGGTAGACAATACTGCTTAGCATAAGGTATTCTCTTTTATGGATGGTTTCTCTGGTTACAATCAAATCAAGATGGCTCCTGAAGATATGGAGAAGACAACATTTGTTACACAGTGGGGCACTTTTTGCTATAAAGTGATGCCATTTGGTTTGAAGAATGCAGGGGCAACATATCAGCGTGCTATGGTGGCTTTGTTTCATGATATGATACATCATGAGATAGAGGTATATGTGGATGATATGATAGCCAGGTCCTATAATGAAGAGCAACATCTTGATCATCTGCATAAGTTGTTTGAGAGATTGAAGAAATACAAGTTGAGATTGAACCCAAACAAGTGTACTTTTGGAGTTAGATCTGGTAAACTCCTGGGTTTTATTGTCAGTGGAAAAGGTATTGAAGTGGATCCTGCAAAAGTGAAAGCTATACGAGAGATGCCAGCTCCCCGTACTGAGAAGGAAGTTAGAGGTTTCTTGGGACGATTGAATTACATTGCAAGATTTATTTCCCAATTAACTGCCACCTGTGAGCCAATCTTCAAGTTGTTGAAGAAAGATCAGGTGATGGAATGGAATGATGAGTGCCAGATTGCCTTTGATGAAATCAAGAAATATCTGCTAGAACCTCCAATTTTGATGCCACCAGTTGATGGAAGACCCTTGATCATGTACTTAACAGTGTTAGACAACTCAATGGGGTGTGTATTGGGGCAACATGACGAGTCTGGTCGAAAAGAGCAGGCAATATACTACCTTAGCAAAAAGTTTACCGACTGTGAAACAAGATACTCACTGCTCGAGAAAACTTGCTGCGCTTTGGCATGGGCTGCTCGCCGACTAAGACAGTATATGTTGACCCATACTACCTTATTGATTTCAAAGATGGATCCAATCAAGTACATATTTGAGAAACCTGCTCTCTCCGGAAGAATTGCAAGATGGCAAATGATCTTGACAGAATATGACATACAGTATACTACTCAGAAGGCCATTAAAGGAAGTGTTGTGGCTGATCATTTGGCTCATCAAGCAGTGGATGATTACCAGTCAATGAGTTTTGAGTTCCCTGATGAAGATATTATGATTATTACCAAAGAACCTGGACAATATGACGGACCTGAACAAGGATCCCGATGGATTATGGTTTTTGATGGTGCTTCCAATGCACTTGGTAATGGTGTTGGTATTGTGATCAGTTCCCCTGAAGGTTGTCATACCCCGATTACTGCCAGACTTTGTTTCTATTGTACCAATAACATGGCTAAGTATGAGGCATGTATCATGGGTATTAAAGCTGCTATTGATATGAAGATTCAGTTCCTCGATGTGTATGGAGATTCAGCCTTGGTAGTTAGTCAGATCAAAGGAGATTGGGACACTAAACATGATAACCTCATGCCTTACAGAGAGCATGTGTCTTCTTTGATCCCACATTTCAAAGAGATCACCTTTGGACATATTCCACGAAGAGAGAATCAGTTGGCAGATGCCTTGGCCACCATGGCATCCATGTTTGAGATCAGCTGGGATGATGAAGCTCCCAAGATTACTATTGATAGATTTGAAAAGCCTGCATACTGCAACGAGATTGACACTGAAGGGGCAGAGGAGAAGCCTTGGTTCTATGAAGTGAAAAGATATCTTGAGACTCAGGAGTTCCCTGAAGGGGCATCTGTCAAGATAGGAAGTTTCTGAGAAGGTTTTCTGCTAAGTTCTTTTTGAGTAATGGGATTTTATACAAGCGCAGTCATGATTCAACTATGCTTCGTTGTGTGGATAAGAAGGAAGCAACTGAGATTATGGAAGATATGCATGATGGAATCTTTGGCACTCATTCTAGTGGTCATACTATGGCAAAGAAGATATTGAGAGCAGGTTACTATTGGTCTACCATGGAAGCTGATTGCTATCAACACTCCAGAACGTGTCACAAGTGTCAAATTTATGCTGATAAAGTACATATACCTCCATCACCCTTGAATGTGTTGACTGCTCCTTAGCCTTTTTCCATGTGGGGCATTGATATGATTGGTGAGATCAAGCCTACTGCTTCTAATGGGCATCGTTTCATCCTGGTTGCTATTGATTACTTCACGAAGTGGGTAGAGGCAGCTTCATTTGCATCTGTTACCAAGAATGTTGTGGCTCGATTCATTAAGAATAATCTCATATGTAGGTATGACATCCCTGAAAGGATTATTACTGACAATGGCTCTAATCTGAACAACACTATGATCACTGATCTCTGCACAAAGTTCAAGATTAAGCATCATAACTCTTCTCCGTATCGTCCAAAGATGAATGGGGCAGTTGAAGCTGCTAACAAGAACATTAAGAAGATTATACAGAAGATGACTGTGACTTACAAGGATTGGCATGAGATGTTACCATTTGCTCTTCATGGTTATCGTACTACAATACGTACTTCAACAGGGGCAACCCCATTCTCCTTAGTCTATGGTATGGAAGCAGTTTTGCCCATTGAAGTTCAAATCCCCTCCTTAAGAATTATGAAGGATGCAGGCTTGGATGAAGATGAGTGGATTCAGACTCGACTTGACCAGATAAATTTGATTGATGAGAAGAGGCTAGCAGCAGTTTGTCATGGCCAGATGTACCAGAAACGAATGATCAAAGCTTTTAACAAGAAGGTTAAGCCAAAGGTATATCAGGTTGGTGACTTGGTAATCAAGCGTATCATATTACCACAGGGTGATCCTAGGGGCAAGTGGACTCCAACATATGAAGGACCATTTGTGGTCAAAACAGTATTCTCAGGAGGTGCCATGATACTTACTACTATGGATGGTGAAGACTTCCCACAGCCTGTAAACGCAGACATAGTTAAAAAATATTACGCATGAAAAGAGACCCGCTAGGTTGACAGGCCTAGGCAAAAATAAGGGCATCCCGGCAAACCAAAAGGGTTTGGGCAAAAATTAGGGATATATATAAAAAATGTACACCCGGCAAGTCGAAAACCTGAAAAGGCGGCTTGGGCAAAAAAGGGTATCCCGGTGGATTGAAAACCTGAAAGGGCAATCCAGGCAAAAGTTAGGGATAAAAGCGTATGACTATGTCTCGTTTGGATCACCCATGAAACTGCAACCAGTTGTGTTACTTACTCAAGCTCGAACAGATAAAACTCAATCCAATCGTTTTCGTCACAACAACAGAAGATGAGATGCTTGAAGATAATGGCAATAGTAGAATTGAAACTCAATAGGATTATTTCACCACATAGCTGATTTTCTTTGTTTTGTAAAATTTTTGTGACAAATTCCTCTTACTAGGATTTCTGTCTCCTTGTATAAACTCACCCATGTATGGGTCACTCTTTGATATAAATAAAATTCCATCTTTGAATCCAGATTTACTTTTACCCTATTTACATAAGCGAAACGTCCATTGGTTGTGTTTGAATGTATGTATGCTTTTGAATATGATTGATGTTTACCAGAAATGCACGTATGCTTAATATGATTGATGTTTACCAGAAATGCATGAAAATGCAGTAATAGTATTTACTAAGGACGAACGAGGGAAGGATTTCAACGAAGCTTCGCCGGTTCATCCTCACAAGACAACTACAGGTTCCCCAGTAGGACAAATCCATCCTCATAAGTACTTCAAGTCACATCTCCCCTGTAATTTATATCCATCTCTTTTATCCTCATACGGATATTCGGGAATTTACTTTCCAATAAGAGTACGACGAACAAAGACGGAAGGTTATGTATATCTTACTATCCCCAGCAGACGGGAGGTTATGTATACCTTGCTATCCCCAGCAGACGGGAGGTTATGTATGCCCTACTATCAAACGAAGACGGGAGGTTATGTATGATATATTATCAAACAAGACGGGAATGAGTTCCTCATATTCTTCAGTAACGAATCGGGATTTATTTTCCCTGGCCAGCAGTTGTTATACGAAGATATCCAGACGCTTCAGACTGCATGATACATACATACATCATTTATATCATACCATATCATACATATACATAGATACATAATGCATTACTTAAGTGCATCATATTATACATGCATACATAATGCATAAGCTAATATTATTATACAAAATGCTACCTTGTTTTCAGGTTAATTCTCCAGCAGACAAATTTCATCAACAAATTATGACTATTGGGCCGTTGTTTATCTTCCCAAAAGTTATCATTTCCTCAGGATGTTGTTTATCCTCCTGAAAGCATATTACTACCTCAGGACTGCTTTATCCTCCTGAAAGTACTACTACCTCAGGACTGCTTTATCCTCCTGAAAGCATATTACTACCTCAGGACTGCTTTATCCTCCTGAAAGCATATCATTTCCTCAGGACGTTGTTTATCTTCCTGAAAGCTTCTTATACCTCAGGACTGCTCTATCCTCCTGAAAGTACATCACTACCTCATGACTGCTTTATCCTCCTGAAAGCATATTATTACTTTGGGTCGTTGTTTATCTTCCCAAAAGGTTACATCATTATCCCTCAGAACGTTGTTTATCCTTCTGAAAGCATACCACCACCTCAGGACCGCTTTATCCTCCTGAAAGCATATTATTATCTTGGACCGTTGTTTATCTTCCCAAAAGTTATTATCATTTCCTCAGAATGTTGTTTATCCTTCTGAAAGCATACCACCACCTCGGGACGTTGTTAATCTTCCTGAAAGCTATCATTATATCTTCATATTTTGGACTGCTTTATCCTCCAAGAAATGTATCTGAAGAACTTTTCTCCAAGTGGCATCTTTAAGCCCACTCAAGCATATACAACCAGTCATCAATACTACCCTACGCACCGGTGAGTGCAAATTTTTGGGCTTTTGTGTTCAATCCCCTTCAACCTTCCAGGTCATGACTGGCAAATATACCAATCTAACCCCTCAGGTTTCAGAAAATTGAACAGGGGCAGCTGTTGCACCCCAAAATTTGCCCTCACAATACAAGGCTTTGTGTACTAAGAGGTTCACAAGGTTCACAAAACCTTTCATGAGGTTCACAATACTTACAAGACCTTTCATGAGGTTCATGAAGTTTGCAAGATACTTCATGAGGTTCACAAGACCTTCCATGAGGTTCATGAAGTCTACAAGATACTTTATGAGGTTCACAAGGTTCACAAGACTCACAAGACCTCCCATGAGGTTCACAAGGTTCACAAGACATCTTATGATGGTTCACAAGGTTCACAAAGTTCACAATTGGTCAGAAGTTTGACAATTCCCTCAGACAATGCATCCTCCTAAGCAGTGCATCCAAAACTAGGGTTTTGACTTTAATCAGGCTAAATGGACTTCCAAGACTTCAAGTGAGTTTCATAACATCCTATATGTGTCTAAGAATCCCCATGACAAGTTTCAAGACTTTTCTCAAAGGTTTGCTCAGTCAGATGATCAGATAAGTCAAAATCAGTCAAAGCAGTTAAAAAGTCAAACTGAGGTCAACTGTGGTCAAACCAAAGTCAAACTTCTTGATTTTTTGCCAACATCAAGTATATGAATTAAAATTCATCATTTGATCAAGGGTTGATCATGATTCATCAAGGAGATTTCAGATCATCAAGAATCAGGAGTTTCTAAATTAGGGTTTCCTTAGGAAAAGTCAACTGAACTTTGACCAGCCATAACTTTCACATGCTTCATCACCAATTCTCCATCCAAAGCTCATATTGGAGGAAATTGAATTCTCTACAACTTTGTGTCTCACAAGCCAAGCCCAAAAATGCTTCATTTGGAAGGTATGAGCTAAGACATTATAGGTCCTTTTAAACGTCAACAAAAAGTCAACAACTTCAAAAGGGCATAACTTGAGAATGGTAATGATATGGACATGAAACCAATGGGGTTGGTTAGAGGACTCTTCAAGATTTCCAAAATGTCCAAAAAAACCCTCATAGCATTAAAATTGAAGGATTTGTGCCCTTGCAAAGTTGGGAAATTTTTGGTTGGTTTATGAAGAAAATGGAGGTTTAAAACCAATTTTTTCTAAATGGGCTTGCCATATGATGACCCAATCCATACCAACACCTCATGCACGACCCAACCATCAAATATTCAGATTTTTTCATTATTTTATTTTATTTATTTTGATTTAATTCATTTAAAATCATTTTAAATTAAAATAAAATATAAAAGTCAAATATTTAAATGGGATTTTGTTTCTAGAAATTCATAAAAGTGATTTGAATCGAATTGGTAAGAGAATCATGGTGATTGGCTTGAAATAGAAAGGGTTTATACAAGAATATTTGAGTTTTAAAGCTTGATCTTTTTGAATCTTTTCTAATCAAATCTTTCACACAAACATAAGGTTTTCTGCCCTAAATTCATTCCATTATAAGTATACATCATAACCTAATGCACAAGGAGACGAATTTCAGCCTCCCAAGAGTAAGTTTCAATCTTCAAAAATTCACCTAAAACTCATAATTCGGATTCTTGGTTGGAGGTGATATCAAAGCATTCTAAAGGTTCAAACATGTTCCTTGAACATCTCTAATGCGATCCCAATCCTTATTTGCATCCAAAACCTCATGAATTGCATAAACCGAATCCATATTCATTCAACATTTGAATTTTTTTGATTTCATGGTTCCAAGAGTTTTTGATTGATTTTGATTGACTAATTGTGTTTGTTTCTTTGTATGGAAGCTTTCTGGACAATTCCATTGGAGTTTCATGGACTGAATCCGCATATGCCATAGTTAGGGTTTGGCCCAAGCTTTTAGGGTTTCTTGATTAAGAACATATAAATTAATTTTGATGCCATAATTGAATTGTACAGGTCACAAGGAGTTTAAAGATGTCTTTAATTTGATAAAATTGTACTGGTTATGTATGGTTTGAAAAACGCAGGTTTTGAACGCAGGAGAAATCGTAGGAAATTTCCCAGGAAATTTCGCAGGAAATCCTACGAATTCAAGGAAGAAGATGAAGTTGGCTGCGCGCGAAAAAAACAATTCAAAGATTTGTTTTAAAATATTATGTTATTGTTTCTGTTTTTTATCACACATGAGCGTGTGTCCCAGTGGAAATCGTATGTGTGTGTTGAAGGCAGTGTCCTGAGTTCGAATCCTGGCTTGCACAAATTTTTCTTATTTTTCAGTTTAACTATTAGGTTTAATATATAATGAATTATAGCTGTTATATGGACAGATGCGCCCTCCCGGCTGGAATGGTTAATGCGTTTGTGTGATGTTTGAAGGTCCTGGGTTCGATCCCCCCAGGCCTTTTTGTTTTGTTTTCTTTTCTTTGATTTTTCAGTTTAAACAACAAAACCAATTGGAGAGGATTCTTTACCAGCGCACGCCTGTAGCCCAGTGGTAGTTTGCTTCGTCCAGAGTGTGCAAAGCCCAGGGCATGGGTTCAATCCCTGCCCCAGGTAAGTTTTTTTTAAATTTTGTTTTGTTTATTTTGTTTTATTAATTGTTTTATTATTTAATTATGATTAATATGCAAATATATTTAAATTAATATGTAAACATTATATATTCTAAAAAGAATTTCTAAAAAAATAATAATATTTTCTAAAACTAATTTCTTTTATTAATATGTATATATTATTATTATATATAATTTACTTGTATAATTAAGTTAATATTTAATATTTAACATTTTTGTATATAAAACCTAATTTATTTTTATAAACCCTAAAAAATATATTTTTCTAAAACCCTAATTGTAAATATTATTTATTTATTTTAATTCTTGCATATATTTTAATAAATCTTAATATTTTTAAATCAAACCATAATTTGCTTCCATTAAAAATATACTTTTATTATAATTCTTAAATTTGTAAAAATAATAGTATGATTATAGTTAATTCTATTTTATTTAATCATGTATATTTTAATATTTGTTTATAATTTAATTTTGTATATAAATATGTTTAAAAATTAAAATTCTTAATTTAATTTTGTTAATATGATAATATGACATAAATTGTTTATAATTTAACTTTGTATGTAAATAATTTTCATTATATGTTTAAAAATAATTAAAAATTGTTAATTTAATTTTGTAATTATAATTTATTTTCATAATATATTCATAATTAATTTAATTTTATAATTTGCATATAACTTAAAATTTATAATAATTAATATAATTGTTCGTATTTTCTTATTAATCTTAAATAATTGTTTAGATAAAAATTTGATTTCTTTTTTTAATTATTATAATATTCTTGTTATTATTAATTATATTCTTGTGATATTTATTACTAACCCCATTTAATTTTTTATTATTATTATTTTCACTAACCCAATTATAATTATTTATTTATTTTGCTTATTATCTTTAATTTTGCTTAATTATTATTATGTAATTGTTCCTTGGTGTAATAGTTATTAATAATGTTTATTATTTATATTTTATGCTATGGTTAGTAAATAAGGAGTGTAACATGTTTGTATAATAAAATTAATTTAGATCATTTAAATTTAAAGATAAACATTAAAATTGTACACTCACACACGTAAGTCGATCTTTGATCGCCATCTCACTTCCTTAGGGATACCTCTCATGTTGCCTAATTAAAAAGGTCAAGTAGGGTGTATGAAGCAAAAGTCCCTCAAATTCACATCATCTAGTCCCTTAACAAATAAAAGATCAAGTCCCTTTCGAATGTTGCCTTCGTAATGATCTTGTCCCTTTCGAATAAAGATGATAAGTCCCTTCGAATTGCTTATACACCCCACAGTTGCCTAAATAACAGATGTCCCTTTACTTGTCCCTCACATCCAAGGTAATGACTACCTATTCCTTAATAATAGGGATAGTCTTACCATTTAAAGGATTCAAGAACAGAAAAGACTTAAACTTAGGGTAGGTTCCTCTTAGATACTTGCTCACTTTTCAAAAACATTTCAAACACTTCACACATTTCAAACAATTTTCAAAACAAAGGTTTTTTACGCATCCGTACATGGATCATTATGAAACTCTTAAGAAAATTTCTATTCACACACTTCACATTTCAAAAACATTTTAAAGTGAGCTAAGTAACTAAGAGCCCATGGATAACCATGGATGTAAAGGGTGCTAACACCTTCCCTTTACATAACCTACCCCCCGGACCCAAAAATCTTTTAAAAGGTCTTTCCTGTTCTTTTATGCCTTTCCTTTGGATAAAATAAAAGTAGGTGGCGACTCTTGCTATCCGCAACATAACTAAAGTCAGTTCTCCCACCGTGTTACAGTATGCAACAACCACGAATAAGATCACACAAAGCACACGGGTTAAGGTTCCAAGTCACGAGCATGAAGTCAAGGTAACAGAACACCAACCCACACAGGTAAGTACTAAGGTTTTGTCTTCATTATACCTGCAGCAAATCAAAAGGGTGCTAACAGAGGTGCCCGAAGTTAACAGCCATTTTTAGAATATTATTGGTATGTTGGATTACTCCCCAACCAATAACATTCTTAAAATAGACCTCGTCCGAGTGTAGTATCGCGTGATAACAACCTTAGGTTTACACCCAAATAGTTTCCGCACTACGTTCCTAAATTGGCTTGGATGGGTTAAGGGTTCTACGGTCCTCAGTATGATCAGCTCAAGGTCGGAAAATAAGGCCACGTATGATTACTCATCATGACATTGATAATCCAAGAGAGCCTAACCGAGTGGAGATTATCAAATTGATATAACTTTGGACTACTCCATCGCTTATTGCTTCGAATATCTCCGTCCTATCATAAGTTCAACTTAGATCCGGTTTAGAATCTATCTTTAACACAGAGGATCATCAAAACCGAAACAGAACAAACAAATAACAAAAAAATCAAATCAAAGCAGTAAATAAATCAAAGTAGGCCGAATCCACTTAGAGATTACTCCCCAGCAGAGTCGCCACTTTTCTGTAGCGGTAAAAACATGAGTGTAAACTATCGATTAGTTTAACTCAAAGTAAACAGAGTCGCCACCGCGCTTTTATTTTATTCCAAGAGGAAAAGGAAAAAAAAGCGAATAAATCCTAATGAATCTAAAAGCAAAAAGCTAAAGAAACACAACAGAGAAACATGTAAGGGGATAGGTTACACAATGGGAAGGTTTTATGCACCCAAAATGTCCGTAGTACTCCACGGGAGCCCTTTGAAAAATTTACTGCTTTTGGTTTTAAAATGGTTTTTTAAATGAGAGTGGGGAGATGAGAGAAAGAATTATTTTTTAATATTTTTGTGTTTGAAGAGGTTTACCACCTCATGCCTACGTACCCACAAAATGCAATGCAAGATCAAAACCCCGTAGTTCGTGGTACAAATAGTGAAAAGGGTGGGTTATGATTCATTTTATTAAGTGAAGATAATTTGTCATCTTCAAGAGGATAGCCAAACAAATCTACCATGAGAATGAAGGCATGGACTCATACATCATTATGGGGAGGGCGCCAACTCGGATGAAATCAACGAGTATGCCACTAAACCCCCACAAATGACAAGAGACTCAATTACATCAAACTACAACCATGGAGATTGAGAGACTTGCACCCGACTAAAGAATAATGACTCATAATCGACACTCTTTAAAAGAAAATAAACAAAAGTGCACAAAGGCACAAAACAAATTGAATGAGTTTGATTCTTTTTATTTTTTGAATTAAGGTCAACATGATTAGATTCATTGATTTTAAAAGAAAAGAAAAAGAGTAAAAGCCACTTGACAAAAGTCAAGGTTTTTGTTTATTAAAGAGGTGATGATTTAAAAAGAAAAAATCCTTTGGAAAAGGGAGAAGGTTTTGAAAATTAAAGAATGAGAGGAGATGAATGGACTATCCTAAAAAAAGAAAATAAGGGAAGAAAGATCTAACCGAACTTGATGACATTCCAAATTATGAGCATAAGAGTTCCATCCTTATAAGCTAGCAAATGACCAAATAAAGGCTAAATCCAACTTCATGAAGATCAAAGCAAGGGGAAGGAATCCTAAAATCTAAGTCCAAAATCTCCATTCCAATGCAAAGGATAGTAACCAAAAGTCCACAAATTAGAGTCACAAGTCTTTTAGAAGTTTAATCCTTTTTTAATGTTTTTTTTGGTATCCAAATGGACAAAAGGAAAATCAACAATTAAAATAATAAGAACAAAAAAAATAAACATGATATGGATGAATAAAGCAAAATAGAATAAAGGCAATAAAAGTGCAAGAAATTAAATGCTAGTAACAAAAAGAAATTAAAGTGCAAGAATCTAAAATATTAATAGTAGTAATAGTATAATAATATTTACATAATAATGGTATGGTGAACTTAATCAACCACAACCAAAAAAGATAAGTGACCAAAATCGAAGGCAACCGGATCCGCTTAGCATCTTACACTATAGCGATTAATCAAGGCAAACCGAACCGAATTCAATGAAATTTGAAAGGCGATTGGGAGACCCAAAGCACCTACGTATAAAAAATTCACAAGTCTAGATCCTTAATGCAATATGATTAACCACTTTGGGATTACGCAATCAACAAGAGATCCGGTTCACGAAAGTGCAAGTACCCAATTAGATTTTTATTCCGAAGTCGGGACACATTTAGGTCTATGTTAAGCAATCGCCGAGTAATTTATGAAGTAATTACCCTACAAATGAGGCCGGCCACCACCAATTAAGGTGCATAATGTTAGTGCTAATGCATGCGAGATAAACAATATGTAAATCGTTATCCAAATGCGATACCGCACAAAACTAAAGATGAATACCAAGTTGAGCCGTATTTATGGTATTCTTCCATCCTTAAGTTCAATCACTCATTTTGGTGGATTCAAGCATGAAAATGTATCACTAATGCAAAGTACCTTAAATGCATTGAATAATCCATTTAAAGGTAGTTTTGAATTAATGAACATTAACTACTCTAATCTACACCCAAAGTTCATTGAAATTAAAGAGAAATCACTCCCAAAAGTGCTTCCCAAGGTAAAAATAAAAAGGAGGAGGAAGAAGAAGAAAGAGGAACCAAAAAGGGGCTTGAAACAAGCCAAAAACACCATTCTAACTTGTGTTAACCGATTAACCAATTGGTTAACCGGTTAACGCAAGTAGATTTTGAATAATCTGCACTGTTTTGAAACTGGTTAACCGTTAACCAATTGGTTAACCGGTTAACATTGTACCAGAAGTTGGAAAATGAAAAAATTCAGCATGATCCATTTTGAAACCTTTTCTCAAACATTGGATGATCATGATCTGAATTTGCACGAATTTTAAAACCAAAATACAGTGGAATCCCTGCAATCAAACAACAAATAAAGATCCAAAGGATCTAGAAACAAAAGCACCAAAGATCTACATCTTGAATGTTGATGGTGAATATGGGTTTTTGGAGGAAGATGAATTACCAAAATCTCTTCTTCAAATTGGACCAACACAAGCTTAGATCTACTGAAATTGATGAACAAAAGAATGAAAGGATGAAGGTTTAGCTCAAGTTAATCAAGAATTCAATGTGAATTCTTGATAACTTCAAAAGAAAGAAAGATAAGCTTTGGAGAGTTTTGGTGTTGGGGGAGTATTTTGCAAGAGGTTTTATGGCTATCAAAAGCTTGTGGAATGAATGAAATTGTGGTCCTATTTAAAGGCCTTAGGTATGGAAATTTGGTGGAATGGAGCTTGCTTTGGTAATTTGAATTTAGGTTTGGTAATTGGAAATTTGGTGGGAAATGGAAAAGAGTGGTGTAATGAGGGTTTATGGTAGGAAATGATCAAAGTGATGTATAGAAATCAGAAACCAATGGATCTAGAATATTCCAATTAAATCAATGATCTAAGGGTGCTGAATTTGAATAAAAAATTCAAATTTCGCACTGGTTAACCGGTTAACCAATCTGAATTTTGAAAGTTTTTTGTTCAAACGTAGCTGCTTGGTTGTTTCGGCCCGATTCTTGTAGTAAGTCGAAGAAATGAACACATGATCCTTGGAAATCCTTTGAATGAATCAATTAACTTGGGAAATCCTTGATCAGATAAAAATTTGAATTATTTGAAGATCCACTTCGACTTTTGTCTGTGAAATTTCACTCGAGCTGCATGATTACTATTTTTGGCATTTTCAATGGTTCCTCTTCGTGAAAAAAAATGTTAGCAAAAGGAAACAAATATTTTTTGATTTTGATTAATGGTTAGTAAACATAAACAAATAAAGTAATTAAAGACAAAGGTGATCCCCTGCGAGGCATAAACCTAACCCGAGAAGAACCGTGCAACCATTGCGATCTTGTTTGTATACAAGATGCAGATGAAAATGCAAAGAAAACTTAGGGCAAAAATTAGGGTGCAACACACGCCCATGGACATGCCAACACATTAATGAGGCTGTGCTTCTCACGTGACTCAAGCTCTCAACTCTATTGACTTCATATTCACACCCCCTACGCATGCATGTCAAGCCCAGTCATGTTATATTTGTTGCTCTTTGAACCCCCCAGGCCCATTTCATGGTTATTTCTTTTATTTTCTTTTTCCATTTTATCCCAATTTTGTTTCTTATTATTAAAAATAGTAAATTACATCAAAATATTCCAAATAAATTCATGAGCACTCTTCTCATTTTTCTTTAATTTTCTATATTTTTAGATTTTATTTTTATTCATTTTTGAAGCCAGAATTAATTTCCCATTTAATTGTTCCTTATTTTCTCCATTTTTAACCAATCATTTTACACATTTTTGTTCTCCTAAACCAAAAATGATAAAGACCCCATTCTTTTTGTATTATCTTAATGTTTCATTATACTTATTCAAAACATTTTTCTCTGGATTTTTTTGGTAATGTTTAGGTCCTTTTGAGTCCATTCCTTCACATAGGTCCCAATAAATCCTAATTGCATTCTAGTGTTCATTTGACCATTCAAAATTAGGAGTCTTTGTGAGATTTTTTGTACATAAGTCATTCTTTGGATTGTGATATTCAATATGAAATTTCATAATTTTTCTAAGTCATTTGATATTTTCTTCAAGTTGCTTAAGCTCTAAGTCATTTTCGGCCCCTTTTATAAGCTTCCTTCAATCCATTTGAATAAGGCATTCATGCCATTGCTCTAAGGTCATGATTCTGAGTCTTGTAGGTCATATTAGAGGTCCTTAAGTGTAGAGCATACTAATTTGGTCTTTGTCTTTTTATTTTAAGGTTTTCTTAAGTCATAAGTCATCATTGTCTCTTTTTGCCCTAATTCTTCTTCATCTTCCATCTTAAACCCTCAAAACCAACTTTGTGACTATGTCATGCTTGTTAAATCATTGAAATGCACCTCATAAGTGTTTCAAACATATTTTAAAGTGTTCATTTCAAGTCACGAGTCCTTAGGCTTCATTTAGTGTCATATGCCTTCTTAATACTTCATACTTAATATTTTGGTGTCCTTAATTCTAATGTTTCCATACCACCTTATTTGTAAGTCATTTGTGAGTTCTAATTCCACTTTAAAACTTCATCAAGCCCCTGGTTTTTGTATGGGGAATTCAAATCCTCTTAGTCATGTTTGATTTTTACTTTAAGTTTTTCCTTCCTTTGAAGTTCAATATTCATTTCTTCTTATGTTCACATCATTCCACATAGAGTTTGAATCTCTTTCACTTTGATCTCTTTTCTCCCATCTTGTTTTACATCTTAGGGGACTTTAATTAAGTGTTAGCTCCTGGATTTTCTATTCACCTTTGATTTCATAAGGTTAGCATGCTTAACCATGTAGATTTCCTCATGTAGTTTCACCTAAACTCTTATTAGAGTTTAGCTTCCTTTTAGGGCATAGTTTGAAGTTGTTCATTCTTATAGCTTTAGAATACTTAAGTTGAGTTTAGCTACTGACTTTGTAAGTTTACCATCTTATAGGATGCTTTAGGCTTAGGTATTTGTCTTAATAGTTCACTAACATCTTCCTTAGCTAGTGTGATTTGTTTATGAGATTTACCATGATATAATTGTTCATATTTCTCCATCATGCTAATGTTTGTTTTGTAGGGGGGGGGGGGAAGATGAGGTAATCACTTCATTCCCATTCTCTTATGCATTTATTTTCTTGTGTTTAGTACCTTGGTGCTTTTTTCATAGGTTTCCCTTTGGTTCCTTAGATTCAACTTAACTTCCTTAAGAAGTAAGTTGAACTCTAACTTGTTCTTTTCCTTAGGGTAGAAAACCTCACAAACCATAGGACCACACTTTTGTACATAATAGGATAACTTAGGGTTGTGTCTTAGTCCCCCATTAGCTTTAACCTTTTCCTTTTGAGTCTTTCTCTTCTCATCTTCAAACAAAATCCAAAAAGACTTAATAAATGTATGAAAGGATCCCTTGTGTATAGCCTTATTCCATGGGGAACTTGCATTCATTCCATCTTGGAGTGGTGTAGGCTTGTCTAGAAGATACTTCTTCATAAAAGCTACAAAAAACACTTAATAAAGTTCAACAAACTAGTGAACTTAGACCCTAATCCCTGGAAACAAGTATTGGATAAATTCTCCTTGCTTGGTGTGCTTGTTCTATTATTCCATATTGGAATGTAGTAGCAAGTACAGATTCCATGGAAAATAGTTTGAATTCATTTCTTTGTGCCAAATTAATAAAAAAAAACTCTTAAAAAGCAAACAACAAACAATAAGCGACTTTCCTGCGGGAACTTCTTTTCTCATCTCATTCATTCACAACGCGAACTTGCGACGACTTGTCTCGCTTGCAAGACGGTAAATGCACTCATACTAGACGAGTCGGTAACACCTGGGCATAAATATACCTATTTCCAACTATAAAAAACACAAACAAATAGTTCCCGCCTTAGTTAGGCGAACTACGTCGACTCTGATCCTCATTTTCCCGATGAGGTACGTAGGCAGCGGGGTAGGGCCCGTTCGAGCATATTCTTTATTTTCCCTACATTTTCCCTCTTTCTTTCATCCTCTTTTTCAGCTCCATTTCTCATTTCAGTCCCATTCCAGTAGCAGTTTTGTTCAACAACATTTATATTTTTCACACCCTTTGAAACAAGCAAACAAGCGTGGATCCCGTCGGGTACGGAGGACGATCTGGGGTGCTAATACCTTCCCAGGTCGTAACCGACTCCTGAACCCAGATCTTTGGTTCGCAGGACCTTGTCCTTTCCTTCTTCCTTAGGTTTGTGCAACATTACCTTTCCCATTCTTTTGGGATAAAAATGCCTGGCTGGTGACTCTACCTTTTCCGCACCACTTTTGCGTTTGTACTAGGATGAAAATCCCGGCAGCGATAGCTGGCAACTCTGCTGGGGATCGAACCCTGAATCTCTGGTTTCCCTTGTAGAGTCAATCCTAGCGCCTGTTTTCTTTTGTTTTTTTTGGGTGATTATATGTGTGTGCTGTTGTGTCTATTTACTGTTTTTGTTTACAATTTACTTTACAACCTTATTTACTGCTTTCAGTATTTATTTTCACATGCATCATTGTAACACGGTGGGAGAACTGACTTTTAGTCATGTTACGGATAGCAAGAGTCGCCACCGACTTTTATTTTATCCAAGTGGAAAGGACATAAAAGAACATGAAAGACCTATTTTAAAAAACTTGGGTTCGGGGGGTAGGTTATATAAAGGGAAGGTGTTAGCACCCTTTATATCCATGGTTATCCATGGGCTCTTAGTTACTTAGCTCACTTAAATTGTTTTTGAAGAGTGTAGTGTGTGATTAGAAATTTTTTCTAAGTACTTTGTAATGATCCTCGTATGGATGTATACAAAGCCTTGTTTTGAAAAATGTTTAAGAAAGTGAGGTGTAAAAAGTAATTTGAAATGTGAGCAAGAAACTAAGAGGTACCTACCCTAGATTAAGTCTTTCATGTTCTCGTATGTTCTTTCAAGGGTAAGACTATCCCTATTATTAAGGAATAGGTAGTCATTACCTTGGATGTGTTTAAGGGACAAGCGTAGGGTCATCGTATGGTCATAGAAGACAACAGGTAAGGGATGTCTTTAGCAATTCGTAGGGACTATCATCATTTATTCGAAGGGACGAGATCATTATTTCGTAGGAAACCTCGAAGGGACTTGATCTTTTAAACTGTAGGGACTATGATGATTTATATTTGAAGGTACTTTGCTTAAGACATCCCTATATTCGAGGGACTTGACCATATTTAAAGGCAACCAAGAGGAATACCCTGGGAAGTGCAAGATGGCGATCAAAGATCGACTTACGTGTGTGAGTGTTTATTTTCAGATATTTTATCTTTTTAAATTAATTATCTAAATTAATTTTAATTACAAGTATGTTTTCACACCCTATTTATTAACCACGCAGTAAATATATACAAAAATTAAAGGCAGGAATTTAAAGGCAGGAATTTAAAGGCAGAAAATAGATTCCTACACTATTACATGGCTTCGGGGCAGTTACATAACAATAATTGCGGAAATTTAAACCTAGTTAATACAAATGCGAAACAGTTACATAATAAGGCAGACAATAAATGAATAACATAAAAAATAAATGAAAAATCGGAAATAGTTTTGCAAATTAGGTTAAAGAAAAAAAATTAGGGTTAGGGTTATAAAATTT
Organism: Lathyrus aphaca; assembly: GCA_963966055.1. Lineage (NCBI taxonomy): Eukaryota > Viridiplantae > Streptophyta > Magnoliopsida > Fabales > Fabaceae > Lathyrus > Lathyrus aphaca. Next base: position 319,901,039 of record OZ014525.1, read on the forward strand.
AGGTTTAGAAAAAAAAAATAGGTTTTAGGGTTTGAGGCAAAAAAATCAGGGAAGTTAGTTATAAACCTAAATAAAACAAAATAATTAATTTTTTTTAGAAAAATATAAACCTAAACCTTAAAAAAAATTATATATTAAAAGCTAAAGCTAATAAAAAAAGAAATTTGAAGAAAATATTATGAGATTTTAAAAAAGGGTTAATTTAAAGTTTTTTAAAAAATAGGGTTAACCATGGTTTAAAAGATTAAATCACATAATTAAGAAAATTGAAGAAATTAGGAAAGATAGAGGAAAACCAGGTTTTTCCAAAAAATGCCAGGGTTGGGAGTTGAACCCACGCCTTTTCCTCTCCAGCCTTAGTCCCTAGCCACTAAGCCATGCGCGTCTTCCTGTTAATGAATTAAAATCCAATAATGATATTGTAAAACAACAGAATAAAATAGGTTAGAAAAAAAATGTTAAAGGCTGGGTTCGAACCCATGCCCTCAACGTTACAAACCAAGCTTCCCACCATCAGGCCACCTGCGCATTTCCGATAATTATATAAAACAAATGAATAAAATATAAAGATGAAAATTTGAATTCTGATTGGCGCGCGAACTTCATCTTCAAGCTTCGTCTGTCCAGTTAGCTTATAGCTACAGTTTTCTTGTCACTAAAACTTGTAGTGACAAATTTTGTTCGTCACTACATGTCCTGCAAACACAATCATGCACAATAAACCAAATAAATTGTTTATAATGACTTCAACCAATTAAATAAAGTATCCTAGGTCCAATTATCCATTTAATTTCAAACAAAATCACGTTTTGATCACTGTTCCCAATTTGAAGTTCACGAACCCTAAACATGGTGTTTTGTTGAATCGGCATCGAAACTCAAATTAATACATCCAGAATCATTCTACACATTCAAACAAACAATGTTATGCAGTCAAAATCAATTTATTATTTATAAATAAGCGAAATCGAAAATCAAAAAAAGAAGAGAAATATGAATTCAATTTCCATGATCTATAAGGTGTTTGATGAATGTGATGATCCAAATATGTTCTAAATGCTTCAAGGAATCTATATCAACCTTCAAGTGGCTTGAAAAATGCTTGGAAGTGCAAAACCGAAATTGAGTTTTGTATGAATTGTTTTGAGGTTTGAATGATGTATCTTGGCAGCTAAAAATCGTCCCTTATGCTATGGTTGTCTTGTGCTTATGTAGTAGAGTGAAATTAGGTCAACAAAATATATAACTTTGTGGGATTATGGATACCTTGAGTGTGAAGAAATCTCCTTGCCAAATTGGTCAAAAAATCAAATATATTCATGCCATAATGCCTTAGCACGAAATTGGAACTTCTCAATCAACTTTAAATGACCTTTAAGAGTTTATAGAAGAAGGATCCAATCAAATAATTGTATTTTTATATTTTATTTTGATTTAAAATGAATTTTAATGAATAAAATCCAAATAAATATAAAATAAATTATAAAAATCTAAAAAAATAAGCATTGGGTCGTGCATGATGTCATTGTAAAGATTGGATCACAAAATTGCAAGCCCATTTGGAAAAATTTGGTTTTAAGACCTCATTTGTTCAATATACCCCTAAAAGGTTTCCCAACTTTGCAAAGGCATAAATCCCTCAATTTTAAGGCTATGAAGGTGTTATTGGACATTTTGGAAAGCTTCTAGTCCTCTAACCAACCTCTTTGGTCTCATGTCCATAACCTTTACCATTTTCAAATTATGCCCTTTGGAAGATGTTGACTTTTTGTTGACTTTTGAAATGACCTATAATGTTTTAGCTCATACCTTCTAACTGAAGCATTTCTAGGCTTGGCTTGTGACACACAAAGTTGTAGAGAATTAAATTTCCTTCAAAATGAGTTTTGTATGGTAATCTTTTGATGAAGCATGTGAAAGTTATGGCTGGTCAAAGTTCAGTTGACTTTCCTTAAGAAAACCCTAATTTAGAAACTCCTGATTCTTGATGATCTGAAACTTCCTTGATGAATCATGATCAACCCTTGATCAAATGATGAAATTTACTTCATAAAACTGAGTTTGGCAAAAAATCTTGAAGTTTGACTTTAATTTGACCACAGTTGACCTCAGTTTGATTTTTTAACTACTTTGACTGATTTTTGCATATCTGATCATCTGACTGGGCAAGCTCTTTGGGAAAGCTTTGAAACTTGACATGGGGATTCTTGAATACATGTGGGATGTTATGAAGCTCACTTGAGGCCTTGAAACTTATTTTAACCTGAGGAAGCACAAAACCCTAGCTTTGGACACTTTGCTTAGGAGAAGGCATTGTCTGAGGAAACTTCCACACTTCTTGACCAATTGGGAGTCTTGAGGACCTTATGATCATTTAGAAGTCTTGGGAGAGATTGTCTTGATTGTGGAAGGGAAATTTTTGGGGTACAACAGCTGCCCCTTGTTCAATTTTCTGGAATCTGAGGAGTTAGATTGGCATGTATGCCATTCGTGACTTGAAGATTGAAGAGGATTGAACACAAAAACCCAAAAATTTGCACTTGCTGGTGTGTAGAATGATGTTGTTGGTTGATTGTGATGCTTGAATGGGCTTAAAGATGCCATTTGAATAAAGAATCTTCTGATATGCTTCTTAAATATGGAGATGAAAATTTTGGGAAGAATAAACGACGGCCCAAAAATGAGATAACCTGCGAGAAGAATAAACGACGGTCCGAGGTAACAAGGTAACCATTGGGAAGAATAAACTATGACCCAAGGTAAGTTGATTTCTGGGAAGAATAAACGACGTCCCGAGGTAACAAGATAACCATTGGGAAGAATAAACGACAACCCAAGGTAAGTTGATTTTTGGGAAGAATAAACGACGGCCCAAAAATGAGATAACCTGCGGGAAAAATAAACGACAGCCCGAGGTAACAAGATAACCATTGGGAAGAATAAACGACGGCCCAAGGTAAGTTGATTTCTGGGAAGAATAAACGACGGCCCAAAAATGAGATAACCTGTGGGAAGAATAAACGACGGCCCGAGGTAATAAGATAACCATTGGGAAGAATAAATGACGACCCAAGGTAAGTTGACTTTTAGGAAGAATAAACGACGACCCAAAAATGAGATAACCTTCGGGAAGAATAAACGACGGCCCGAGGTAACAAAATAACCATTGGGAAGAATAAACGACGGCCCAAGGTAAGTTAGTTTTTAGGAAGAATAAACGACGACCCAAGATAAGTTAGCTTTTGGAAAGAATAAACGACGACCCAAAATGAGATAACCTGCGAGAAGAATAAACGACGGCCCGAGGTAACAAGATAACCATTGGGAAGAATAAACAACGGCCCAAGGTAAGTTGATTTCTGGGAAGAATAAACGACGGCCCAAAAATGAGATAACCTGCGGGAAGAATAAACGACGACCCGAGGTAATAATATAACCATTGGGAAGAATAAACGACGACCTAAGGTAAGTTGATTTCTGGGAAGAATAAACGACGGCCCAAAAATGAGATAACCTGTGGGAAGAATAAACGACGGCCCGAGGTAACAAGGTAACCATTAGGAAGAATAAACGACGACCCAAGGTAAGTTGTTGATGAAGTTTGTCTGTTGGAGAATCAACCTGAAAAACAAGGTTAGTTTGGTGCAAGTATAATGATATATATAACAACTTACAAGATAATATGATATGATATGATATGATATGATATGATATGATATGATATGATATGATATGATATGATATGATATGATATGATATGATATGATATGATATGATATGATATGATATGATATGATATGATATGATATGATATGATGTGATATGATATGATATGATATGATATGATATGATATGATGTATGTACGAATGAATTATGTCGGGAAGCTGATCAGTAGCTTCATATAATAACTACTGGCTGGGGAAAATAAATCCTGATTTGTTGCTGAGGAGCATGAAGACTTCATTCCCATCTTGTTTAAGAATATCGTACTTAGAACTTCTCATTTTTCGTTCTTCGTACTTTTTATTGAAGGATTAGGTTCCTGAATATCCTGACTGAGGATAAAAGAGATGGACATAGATCCGGGAGACCTATGTAGTTAAGTACCAATTCTTCGGAGGATATGAAACTGCCTGGAGACTTCGTCGAGTGGGAAGTATAAGATATTACTTGAGGTATTCCGTAAGGATATCCGTAAAGATTACTCCGTGGGGATGAACCGACAAAGCTTCGTTGAATTCCTACCTCTGTTCGTTCTTAGTAAATGCCATTATTGTATTTTATGCATTTCTGGTAAACATCAATCATATTCAAAAGCATATATTCATTCAAACATAATCAATGGATGTTTTTTTTTTAGTAAAAGGGGAAAAGTAATCCTGAATAAAGAGGGAAAAGTAAAGTTGTACTCGAAAACATAATCGTTTCATCCTTGAGAGTGTATAACCAATTGGATTTAGAGCTCCTGAGATTCTTAACTTTCATGAATATCTTCCCAGAAATCCTCATAGATGGATCTGAAGACATGATACTGACACCATCTGATACTACTAGCATAGACAATTAATTTCCACAATGGCTTCTGTTGAGAATCCAATATCAAGGTAATACAATGAGAGGAACGTGTCTTCAAATTGTGATGAACCATATACGCTCCGGGTATTAGATTTGAAAAGAAAGCATTGCCCCTTGGTTGAGGATGAATTGTCCCATAATGGAAGTATCTGAATGTAGTTACCTAAGCAGAATGCCCCACAATAATATGCCCCTGGCATTATGAACTTTGTAATGTTACCCTTGGTAATTCAAATAGATGAGGAAAACTGCCCCTGGCTATTAAGCATTGTTGAATCTGGGTCTGATTGCCCCGAATGAATTGAATAGTAACTTGGTATGCCCCCTTGATTGGGAAACAATGACTATGCCCCTGGCATTATGAACTCTATAATGTTACCCTTGGTAATTCAGATAGATGAGGAGATCTGCCCCCTGGCTACTTAAACATAGTTGAATCCTGTCCTGATTTCCCCAAATGAGTTAGGCAGTATCATGGCCTGCCCCCTTGAATAGGAGATAATGACTATGCCCCTTTGTATACATGGACTTTGATCCAGGAAGCAACTTTGTTTATCAGAAGGACTTTGGTTTATTGAACATTCATCCTGTAAGTTTCTCTGTTTATCAAACACTCAGGTATATGCAAACAAATATATTCAAAAATGTAATGCTTATGTCTGTCTTGAAGTTTTGAAAAAGAGTTATTTCAGAAAAACAATTTTTGTGAAAACTGTGATATTAACTCAAGTTTTATAATAAGCCCTAAAGGAGTCATGATACCTTTTTGTGGCAATATGCTTTCAAACTAACCATGCTTCAGTTAGGACTTTTAAAAGGTTGTAACGTGGCCTGGTTCACAGTTTAAGAAACAAAGGATAAAGGCTCAAATTTTATTTGTACCCAACCCAATCTCCATGATGTTCTTCTGTCCTATGTTCGGTTAACTTATGCGTTAAAGCTTCGAAGGAATTTAGAATTGTAACACTGTCATTTGTGATGGTTCAAAAACCAAAAATTTATTTGAACATTCAGTCATCTTTCTTTGTTGAGGATTCATAGTGACCTCTTTTTTTTATTCTTTTGACTTTATTATCCCTTCTTTTTGCCTGAACTGTTTATTTCAAGGTTACAGCCAGCGGAATGTCTTAATTTTTTACTAAGTCTCCTTCATAGGTTTTGACTTAATGAGCTTTTCTTTTGCTAGATATTGACTTGCAGACTTAATGATCATTAATTGGCATAATTGAGTTAACCAAAGTACTACCCTGCCCCAGGTTATAAATAAGGGTTTTAATTTGCGTGAGAATGAAAACTCCTACTTCATAGGCTCAAAAGGGTTGACTAGGTATTAACTTCCTTATATCTCCACTGTTTAGGAATTGAAATAATGCCTGTACATCGTCAGCATAGTCTGTTCAAAAGCATACTACGTAAGATTACGGTATTGTTTTCGTCATCCTCCCTCTACAGGCTTATAACTTTATCAGGAATTAAATATCACAAAATAGAAACATGAAGCATATTTCAAAATATAGTGAAACGAATGGATTGATTCAAGACAAACATATGCAATACATTAATGAAAACAAAAGTTTAACATAATAGTAAGTGTTTAACCAAAATAAAAGAAATAACAAATGAAAGTTCAAATGTTGTCCCATCCAGTTGGCTGAATGTCTTCAATTGCAATCCGTGAACTTTCAGGAGCAGTATATTTCACCATGAAATCAAATTTTCCACTTGAATGTACCAAGGTGCCCCATATCTCAGCAGGAATAGGTAGGCTTTCTTTCTTGCTATTTTGGGCAACCTGTCTTGTGTCGCTCCCGATAAATGAGGAACGTCCCAGATAAAGGTACAGACGTGAACGGTCGGCGAAAGGATGAAATGAGAACACACAGGAGTGAACTCACAGGGAATGAAAGAGTCGCCAACTAGGCATTTTTATCCCGAAGGAAAGGTAATGCTGCATAGACCTAGAAAGATACGGATAAGACGGTTGCGAACCAGAGAGACTGAGAAAGGGGGTTGGTTACAACTTGGGAAGGTATTAGCACCCAGATTGTCCGTCGTACTCGACGGGATCCACGCTTAAAATATTTGTGTTTTAAAGGGGTAGTGTCAGTGCAATCTGTGTATAAAAGGGAGCTGGAAAAGGTGTACAGGTGTCAGTGTAAAAGAAGTGCAAAGTGTAATATGAAGTGTCAGTGTGAGAACAAGAATGAAATGCTCAAGATTATGAGGCTTAAAAGATAATGCTAGAAGGAGGGGGAATATACAGAGATTTTGTTCGATAACTGTTAAGTTATGCCTACGTATCCTCTCGTGCAATGAGGAAGTCAAAACACCGTAGTTCGACCCAAAGAGACTGAAAGATGAATTGACTGATGAACTGCTTGCCTGTCTATGCTCAAGTGTATGACCTGTCTGGCTTAGGTGCAAACTGTCTTGCACTAGACGGAAGAAGCAAGTTCTCGGTTATGAGTGAATGAGATGAGAAAAGAATCCCGGAGGAGACGATTATTGTTTGTTTTTGAGTTTTCAGTCTTTTATTGCTTTTGAAAGTTTGTCATAAATTAATGAGCTTAAGCCTAAACCAATGGATTTAGTAAACTCATCACATCTTCCCTCTGATTAGGGGTAATGAGAATGCCTTAAGTGTGAAGTCAGCTTCTCACACTTGATTACCATGGTGTAGGATTAAGATCATTAACCTACTTGTGATTAATTAGATGTTTTTTGGTGTTTTTGTTTAGTGTTAAGTAATGAGATTAAGCCATAATCAGGGATTAAACAGACTCATTACACCATCCTAATAGAAGGATAATAGATGAGAATGTTTAAGCTGAGGAAAACTCCTCAACTTAATCCATGATTAGGGATTAAACTCATGCCAAAACAAAGCCTTTATTAAGTGGATTTTAGTTAATGATAAGATGATGAAGTGAGTTTTATGGTTTGTAAGACAACTTGAGGAGGACTTGTCCATTAACACTAGGGTTAGTCCTTCTTAACCAATTAAGGAAGAATTAGAACCCTAATGCAAGGCCCAAGTTACAAGCTTGATGTCTTGATGATTATTAAATGAATTGATAAGAGGAATCAAACACATTAAGGGTTTAACACTTAGGATTAAAGCTATACACCCCATCCTAATAGAAGGATGCAGGCATAAGCTTAATCACAAAGCCTTAAAGCCTTTAGGGTTTAATCCTTGATTATGAGATAAGAAGAGAAGACTCAAAGAGACACAAAGGTAAAACTAAGTGGGGGACTAATCAAAATCCTAATTATTGTCATGCTTGGTTGTTCCTAAGGTTTGTGAGGTCTACAAGAAAGATCTTCAGAGGAACCACTAGGAAGCAGATGAAAGGAGCAAAGAGAATCAAAGTAACTTGCTTCATTTAAGAAGACAAGTCACTTGAAGAAAGAAAGTAAGATGAAGAAGAATGAGCAAGCTCAATCTCAAACATAAAACAAAATGCAGCAATGATGCATAAGAGGGATGAAAAGAAATTGTGAGAAGTGAAGGCAAATTCACTTCCCAAAGTGACTTACCACCTGAAAAGTTAGTGAAAGAAATGCATTGCAATGCAAAATGAAATGAAATGGCATGATGCAAACCAAAACCAGAAGCATGTATGTGATGATAATGATGCTATGAGATGATGCAAACATGAAACAAAGCATGGGGATGATCATACAAACCTATGGATGCAAATGAAGCAAGCTTAGAACCATGAACATACATGAAAAGTTATGAAATGCAAATGACATACAACATGGCAAATGCAAGATGCAATGATCAAACATGCTTCTAATATGTCTTAAGATGTCTAATGAATCAAATGGATGCATAAAATGTCATGGTAAGTCATGGTATGCAAGCAAATGCAAGATGAATGCAAAAGGAAGCCCAAATTAGGGTTTATGATCAATGCATCAAACAAAAACCAAAATCAGCAGCAAACCTCAAGATAAAAAATTAAAAATGCACTCAAAGGGACCCTAACCCTACACAAACTCACTACCCAAAGGAGGGGTTCTAACTCTTAACCTAATGTAAGTTATGAATTTCCTAAGATTTCTAGGGTTTTAAGGTACCTTAACAAGAAAAATGTCAAACAAAATAAAAATGCAAGATCAAATCATGCCAATTTAATCCTACAAACTACATGATATGCAAGACACAATGCAAAAAGAATCAAAGTCCAACTCTCAATGGTTAGGCAGAAATGATTTTTTGAAGTTTGGATCAAAATAATGCTTTGAAATAGAATTAATTCCATGGAAAATTATCAAAATGCATCAAGATCAAAAAAGAAATTTGGTTTGAGGGTTGGACAATGCTTCTAAATGATTTTAAAGGTTTCATGAATTTTTTGGTGATTTTTAAATACCTAAAAGTATTTTTAATTAATTAATTCTCATTAATTAATTAAAAATAAACTTTTAAATGATTTAAAAATATTTTTAAATGCAAAAAATAAAAATAAAAATGTTTTTGGTTTCTAAAAATTAATAAAAGTTTATACAAAAATTTTCAGGATTTTTAAAATTGTTTTGCTATTTTAAATAAAATGGAGAAAAGAAATACAAAACAAATGAAATAAAATGCAAAATAAAATGAATTTAATCTGAAAATGGAAAAGTATGCAAATCAAAGGGCCAGGATTTAAATATACACGCGTGGGAGCTGACTAGCGCGCGCATCTGGACGGCCAGAATTCAAACTTCCCTAATTAATGTCATTAACCCTAATCTTGCCCTAATCACTTTCAGATGACCGGAACAGTGTTCCGGTCATCTTCTCCGACGAACTCAATTCTCAATCTCTCTCAATATGCCATGAAACCTCTCAAATCTCTCCAGAATCAATCATTAATCATCACTAAACCTAAACCCCACCCCAAAATCCATTTATTTCCACTGAATCATGAGAAACGAATCAAAACGGAAAACACACAAAAATTTCAGAGATCAAATACATCCTACACACGCAACCATTTCCACTGGTTCAAAGCTCAAAATGATCAGCACACCACATAGAATCAGTTTATAACTTAAAACACAAGTTCTGGAAAAATGTTCTTGGATGATACCTGAGATGGAGCTTTCGATTCAGGAGCTTTCTGGCTGTTTCTTTGGCTCAAATCCACTCCAATGATCCTCCTAAGAAGCTTGCAATGCTTGGTTGGAGTTTAAATAGCCTCTGGGGAAAGTTTGCAGAATCTCAGTTCATGATATGTGAACATCGTGTTTTTGATTGTGGAGGTTTTAGGGCAAAATGTGAGCAGGGAAATGATCAGCAAGGTTTGTGGAGTTGAATGGTGAAAAAAGTTTGAAGGTTTGATGGCTGAATCAAGAGATTCGAAGACTTTTGCAAATGAGAGGATTTTTGAGTATGCTGTGTTCTTGGAGATTCAGGCTTGTGTGTGTTATGAAAATGAAGCCTTGGGATGTGTTTGTAAGGTCTGGATTGGGCAGAGAGTGGTTGTGTCACTGTGGGATTGGTATGGCTTCAAGTTGCAAAAAGTCAAGCAAGTTGTACTTGGAGGTATGGGCAAGTGGCAGGCTAGGACAAGAGCATGGTTGAGTTCAGCTGAGTTTAGGGAGAACCATGGAACTTGATTTGAGATGATTCAGCAAGTTGTATAAAGTTTATGATATGTTTTGCAAATTTCACAAGTTTTGGCCCCTTTGTGAATTCTTGAGTTTCAAAGCATGAAATGAGGTAATTCTTTGGTGCAATCTGACTTTTAGAGGTTATGTAATCATGTTGTGAAGAAATTGTACACATTTGAGGCCTTTAGAACACTTGATCAAGTCATTTTGCAAAATGCCTCTTTGGTAGAAAACTTCAAATTTTGTGATTTTAGCCAACTTTGACAAGCCATAACTTTTGATCCAAAATGAATTAGGTCATGTTCTTGTACTTTTTGAAAAGGGAATGATCCATTCTACAAATTTCATGACCAAAGTTTTTCCATTTGAAGCATTTTTGAATCAAAAAGTAAAGGTTGAAAAAGTTTCCTAAAATGGCAATTTCATTAAAAAGTCAACTTTCCCAAAAAGTCAACTTTGCAAAAGACTTGAAATTCTTCAATTTTGTGAACTTCCAACTTCTTCTATGATCAAATAAAGATCATACACAATCAAAATGATGAATAACACCCTTTGGTTGGGTCATTGAGGGCCTCAGATGCCCTGATTTTGCACTGACTTGCTTGAAAAGTCAACTCTTGATCAGATGACTTCCCCAAGGAATTTCTTCATGAAAATTGATATGCATACTCCCTATACCATATAGAGACCAATAGAAACAAGAATGACCAAAAATATTGGAGTTATGGCCTTTGAAACCAAAACCCTAATTCTAGGTCATCTGTGCAGTCAAACCTGGCTCTGCCTCCATGCCATTCTCAGTTCTTGTGATTTTTTGACATTCTTGACTTTGAGAAGATATAATATGATGCTTGAACATACATAGACCCCTTTGAAGTGATTGATGACCTTTGGAGTGGCTTAATAATCTCTTGGATTGCTCAGATCACAAACCCTAGATGCAGATGACTTAGAATCAATGCAGTGGATCAAAAAATGTGGTATGAGATGCTATGATTGAGTTTATGCATATGAAATGATCACAAGACATGGTGTGAATGGGTGAGGGCAAATTTGGGGTGTTTACATCTGCCCCTATTCAAACATGAGTTAGCTGTGCAGGATGTAAGCGACGGCTTATCAGGCAAACAAGATAACTTGTGGTTGAATACCAAAGACAGTCCAAAATTTGCACTCACAGAATGAATAAGAAAAGGGATATAGATTCTAAAAGAAAATAAAGTATATCATAAAGTGTGGGCGACGAAGGACGACCGTCGAGCAGAGGACGACTGCTGGGGAAATTGTGGAAAATAAAGCAATGACGGGGACGGCCGACATGCTGGGGAGAGTGTGTGGAGTAAAGCAATGACGGGGACGGCCATCATGCTGGGGATATATGAGATTATGATGGGGACGGCCATCAAATAAAGCTATAGGATTCTCTGGGGATTAATGAAAAATGATGGGGACGACCATCAAGTTCATAAAGTAAAGTAAACAACGATGGGGGACGGCCATCGGGCTAATCTGATGAAGGACGATCATCAGGAAAAAGAAAAGGGACCACGACGGGGACGACCATCGGGTTAAAGAATAAATGAAATAATGATGAGGGACGGCCATCATGCTGGGGATATATGCGATTATGATGGGGACGGCCATCAAGTAAAGCTGTAAGATTCTCTGGGGATTAATGAAAAATGACGGGGACGGCCATCAAGTTCATAAAGTAATGCAAGCAACGATGGGGACGGCCATCGGGCTAAACTGATGAAGGACGATCATCAGGAAAAAAGAAAAGGGACCACGACGGGGACGGCCATCGGGTTAAAGAATGAATGAAATAATGATGAGGTACGATCATCAAAGGTGAAGGACGATCACCTAGCAGGGGACGGCTGCTCTGAAAGGGGTAAGATGAGGGACGGTCATCTAAGGTGAAGGACGATCACCTGGCAGGGTACGGCTGCCGAAAGTATCGCGACATAGGACGAATGCCGGATGAAAAGTCAACGATGGGGACGGCCATCGGACGAGCATGATGAAGGACGATCATCAAGAGGTGAAGGACGATCACCTAGCAGGGGACGTCTGCTCTCAAGGCTTATCATGACATAGGATGAATGTCAGATAACCAAAATCAACAATGGGGACGGCCATTGGATAAAATGATGAAGGACGATCATCAGAAGGTGAAGGACGATCACCTAGCAGGGGACGGCTGCTCAATATCACGACATAGGACGAATGTCGGATAGAAAAGGTCAACGATGGGGACGGCCATCGGATGAGCATGATGAAGGACGATCATCAAGAGGTGAAGGACGATCACCTAGCAGGGGACGGCTGCTCTCAAGGTTTATTATGACATAGGATGAATGTCAGATAACAAAAGAAGTTTCGCTTTGCTGGCGATCTACTGGGGAATAGTAAACACGGACGAGTGTTTATATCCAAGAAATAAAAGGTATAAGTGTTTGGTATTGTGTATAGATTAAAGATGCGGACGAGCATCCTTAAGACTATGATACGGACGAGTATCAGGTGGAAACAAATACTGACACGTGTTCCGAGATGATGATACAGACGAGTATCAACTGGTTAACAAGGAACACGGACGAGTGGTGAATCTGAGGGGACTCTTCCGGGGAAAAGTAGACACAGACGAGTGTCTAAATCCAAGAAGACAAGAGTGTTTGACACAGTGTATGGATTAAAGATGCGAACGAGCATCCTTAAGACCATGATACAGACGAGTATCAAGTAGAAACAAACGCTTGACGCATGTTCTGAGATGATGGTACGGACGGGTACCAACTGGTTAACAAAGAACACGGACGAGTGTCGAATCTGTGGGGATATAAATGGTGTATATAAGATACGGACGAGTATCTATATAAGTAAATTAAGTATGAGTGGTGTATAGATGAGTGTTCAACTTGCCGGGGGAAGTGACACAGACGAGTGTCAAAAGGTAAAGTATAATATAAACAAGTATCTGATATACAAAATGTTTAAGTTACTGTGCTGGGGAAGGTGACACGGACGGATGTCAAGAAAATTATGTATATATGAGTATCTTGTGAGTGCAAAGGGGATACTTTGGCTTTCTGCTGGTGATATGACACGGACGAGTGTCGAGAAGTATCTGTAATATACAGGTGTTTGTTTGTATAGAAAAGCTCGGGCGACTTTACTGGGGGATCATGACATGGACGGGTGCCAGGAAGTATCTGTATGCCTTAGCTCTCTTTTGGGGAATCTGGGGAGCATTCTGTATATTGTTGATGGATTTGTCAATATTCACAAGTGTTTGATTCAGACCATGACTTATGATTATGCTACATGTTTGATTTTTGCCGTAATGCTCCATGTTAAACGGAATGCTACGCTTTGTGGGGTGAATATGATGCGAATGCTATGATTATGCAAAGGAAAACCGATCCGGGATCCGGATCCCATTGCTGTGAAGATCTCCGTTTGATCTGTTTGAAGTGAACATCCCAGCTGGGGATGAGATCGTTGGTAGATCTGACAAGGTGTATCTTCTTGGGGATATAGGTCACTGATAGACCTATCCTGGTAATAAGGGACCCAGCTGGGGTTTGTAGAAGCTTTCGTCACTCTGTTGTGATTCCTTCGTGTGCTGCTCTTCTGGGTAGAGGCTGAGACTCTGTGGGGAGATGGTTCCCTGGCTTTTTGTATTTGGCTGAGGAGGAGTAATGGATGGCAACTCAGCTGGGGAGAAACAAAAAGTGGCAACTCAGCTGGGGAGAAAGCACTTTGGGTGCTTAAAGCTGAGTGTTGATTTGCCAGCTTGCTGGGATGAAGCTTACATGCCCTATGTCGTGCTTTGGATACCTGCAATCCTGCAAAGATAGAAACGTACAAGTAATCCCGAGGTATCCTTTACTGGATCCTATCATGAGAGTTCAGACACTTCTTGAGAGTAAGTATATTCCCTGCAAGCACGCATTCTTTAGGAAGGAAACATCTGTGTTTATGCAATCAGTATTTCTAAAGACATCAGACATTTTGCAAATGAAAATAAAATGTACGAGACGAGACATGACTGAAAATCTGATTTTATTAATTTGTAGGCCCTGAATTGGCAAGATACAGTCAAAGAAACATATCTCCTAAAATGAGAAGATTGTTACAAATTGAGAAACAAAAGATGTGGGCAATGTTGGCAACGCTTCGAGGAGCTTCCCTTTGCTATGACTCGTATGACATTCGACATTCTTCTCGTCTTGCTTTCTGAAGAAGGTTGACTCTGACCGGCGCTTGATCCTTTTGAAGCTTACCAAGTTGTAAGTGATACAGACGAATTCAGGATGCAGTTGTTCGCTTATTCCCTTGTTTTGCATGGATCGCCCTTTCGGGTTTTCAATCCATCGGGATACCCATTTTTGCCTGAGCTGTCCAATGCGGCTTTTCAACTCAGCGGGTGTACATTTTTTGTTTATTTTCCCTTATTTTTGCCCGAGTCTTTTATTCTGTTTTTGACTCGCCGGGATGCCCTATTTTTGCCTGGACTTACATTCTGTTTTTATGTCCAGCGGGTCATTTTTATGCGAAGTATTTTTTAACTGCATCTGAATTCACAGGGGACGGGAAGTCTTCACCATCCATAGTGCTGAGCATCAGTGCTCCACCAGAGAAAACTTTCTTGACTACAAATGGTCCTTCATAGTTTGGAGTCCACTTGCCCCTGTGGTCTGTATGAGGAGGGAGGATTCTCTTCAGCACAAGATCTCCTACTTGGTACTCTCGGTGCCTGACTTTCTGATCGAAGGCTTTCTTCATTCTTTTCTGATACAACTGCCCATGACAGATTGCAGCCAATCTTTTCTCTTCGATCAGACTCAGTTGTTCGTATCGGGATCGGACCCATTCCGCTTCGTTCAATTTAACATCCATCAGTACTCGTAGGGAGGGTAACTCAACTTCAACAGGTAGGACTGCTTCCATACCATACACAAGCTGATACGGTGTTGCCCCAGTGGATGTTCTGATTGACGTGCGGTACCCATGCAAAGCGAACGGTAGCATTTCATGCCAGTATTTGTAGGTGACTACCATCTTCTGCACAATCTTCTTGATATTCTTATTAGCTGCCTCAACAGCGCCGTTCATCTTTGGCCTGTAAGGAGAAGAATTGTGGTGTTGAATCTTGAAGTCCCGGCATAGCTCTGCCATCATTTTGTTGTTTAGATTGGAACCATTATCAGTAATGATTCGCTCGGGAACTCCGTATCGACAGATGATATCTCTCTTCAGAAATATGGCTACCACTTGTCTTGTAACGTTCGCATAGGAAGCTGCCTCGACCCACTTGGTGAAATAGTCAATGGAAACCAAGATGAATCTGTGGCCATTCGAAGCAGTCGGTTCGATCTTGCCAATCATGTCAATGCCCCACATAGCAAAGGGCCAGGGTGACGACATCACATTCAAAGGATTGGGAGGAACATGCACCTTATCCGCGTAAATCTGGCATTTATGGCATTTTCTGGCATAGGCACAACAGTCCGTATCCATTGTGATCCAGTAATAGCCTGATCTTAGCAATTTCTTAGCCATGGCATGCCCTCCTGCATGGGTACCAAAGGATCCTTCGTGCACCTCGTGCATCAACAAGTCTGCTTCTGTTCTATCAACGCATCTGAGGAGTACCATATCAAAGTTTCTCTTGTACAGGGAACCATCAGTGTTCAGGAAGAAACTACCAGCAAGCCTTCTCAAAGTCTTCTTATCATTGGAAGATGCCCCAGGTGGGTATGTTTGATCCTCCAAGAAGCACTTAATGTCATGGAACCAAGGCTTATCATCTTTGACTACGTCGGCTGCAAATACATATGCTGGTGTGTCAAGTCTGGACACTGAAATCTGAGGTACAAAGTTGGCAGCTTGAACTTTGATCATGGATGAAATGGTAGCTAGAGCATCTGCAAACTGATTTTCATCTCGAGGGATATACTCAAGCTTGACCGTTGTGAAGAAAGTCAGTAACCTCCTTGTATAATCCCTGTAAGGTATCAGATGATCCTGGTGGGTGTACCATTTGCCGTTGGTTTGATTAACTACCAGAGCTGAATCTCCGAATACAGTCAATGTCTTGATCCTGAGGTCAATGGCTTCCTCAAGACCCATAATGCAAGCTTCGTATACAGCTTCGTTGTTAGTGCAGTTAAAGGTGAGTTTTGCCGAGAAAGGCATGTGAACTCCCTTAGGTGTAATGAGTACTGCACCAACACCACGACCATTCATATTAACAGCCTCGTCAAACATCATAGTCCATTCTTCTTCCGGGTCAGGCCCTTCAGTGTGAATAGGCTCTTCATGATCTTTTGCTTTTATGAACATGATGTCTTCATCAGGGAAGTCAAATCTCATAGGCTGGTAATCATCAATAGGTTGCTCAGCAAGATATTCAGACAATACACTGCCCTTGATGGCTTTCTGAGATGTGTATTGGATGTCATATTCTGTGAGGATCATTTGCCATCTTGCAACCCGTCCGGTAAGTGCTGGCTTCTCGAAAATGTACTTAACTGGGTCCATCTTTGAAATCAATAAAGTGGTGTGGGTCAACATATACTGTCTCAGTCGGCGAGCAGCCCACTCTAAAGCACAGCAAGTTTTCTCGAGCAGTGAATAACGTTGTTCACAGTCGGTAAACTTTTTGCTCAGGTAGTATATTGCATACTCTTTTCGACCAGACTCGTCATGCTGGCCTAGCACACACCCCATTGACTCTTCTAATACTGTCAAGTACATTATCAGAGGTCTTCCTTCAACTGGAGGCATAAGGATTGGTGGTTCTTGCAGGTATTCTTTGATCTTATCAAAAGCCCTCTGGCAGTCTTCGTTCCACCTGACCGTTTGTTCTTTTCTTAACAGCTTGAACAAGGGTTCACAGGTTGCAGTAAGGTGAGATATGAACCTTGAAATGTAGTTCAGTCTACCTAGAAACCCTCGGACTTCTTTCTCAGACTTCGGTGCAGGCATTTCTTGAATGGCTTTGACTTTATCAGGGTCAACCTCAATCCCTTTCTCGCTTACAATAAAACCCAGCAGCTTACCAGATCGCACCCCGAATGTGCACTTGTTGGGGTTCAATTTCAGTTGGTACTTCCTCAGACGCTTGAATAGCTTTAGCAGATTTACCAGGTGGTCTTCTTCTGTGAGGGACTTGGCAATCATGTCATCCACATAACACTCGATTTCTTTATGGATCATATCGTGGAATAATGTTACCATAGCCCGTTGATATGTTGCACCAGCATTCTTCAGTCCGAATGGCATCACCTTGTAACAGAACGTGCCCCAGGGTGTGATGAAAGTTGTCTTCTCCATGTCTTCAGGTGACATTTTGATCTGATTGTATCCTGAAAATCCGTCCATGAAGGAGAATACCGAGAACTGTGCCGTATTATCAACCAACACATCAATGTGAGGTAATGGGAAATCATCTTTCGGGTTGGCTCTGTTCAGATCCCGGTAGTCAACACACATCCTTACTTTGCCGTCTTTCTTAGGCACAGGTACAATATTAGCAACCCATGGTGGATAGCTAGTCACATCAAGGAATCCGGCGTCCCACTGCTTTTGTACCTCTTCTTTGATCTTCATTGCCATGTCTGGGCGAGTACGGCGCAGTTTCTGTTTTACTGGCGGGCAATCTTCTTTTAATGGCAGCTTGTGCACGACGATATCGGTGTCCAACCCTGGCATATCTTGATAAGACCAAGCAAACACATCCACATATTCCTGAAGCAGGTCAATCAGTTGTCTCTTCACTGAGTCTTGTAAGCAGTCCCAGATTTTCACTTCTTTCACGTCTTCATCTGTACCAAGATTAATTGTTTCGACCTCCTCCTGATGAGGAGTGATAACCTTTTCCTCTTGTCTCAACAACCTGGCTAGCTCTTCAGGAAGCTCGTAATCTTCTTCAACCCCTTCATCAGCTTGATTGATCGGATTGTCAAAGTCATACGAAGTCATAGCCGTGCTGTTGTTGGTGCGGTCTGAAAGGCACTCTCTGCAAGGGTTTAGATTGTTCATTTTAGTGATTGATTTTAATCTTGTTTAGAAAAAAAGTGAAATGAAGTTATCATTTTGAAAACATTTCCATTTATTTTTGTACAAAAAGAAAAATGGAAAAACAGTGAGCGGAAAAGAAAAAGACTCATTTGCAAAAGATGTCTGATTATCATTGATTGATCTTGTTTGCACAAAAATTACAGATGGCCCGATTACAAAATGAGTCTTGTCATCTTGGGCAAGATGCAAGACTTGATGCATGCTTAAAATATACAGGAAATAATAATTACTCTGCAGGAGTAACCCTTATAATTTCCTGGGAAGACCAGTTTGAGATATGGCTCCCCGGAATCCTTGGACGAATCCAGCTTTCCAGGTTGCGCTCATCTTCCGACTCATCTTCCAAGTTGTTTACAGCATCAGGGGTGAGCATCCCCCCACTAACAAAACTGGGCTTCTTAGCAGCCTCTGGTTGATCTTGTTGAGTTGGTTTGTAACCCAACCCAAATCTGTCTTCTTTCTTCTCCACGGGCAACAGCTTGCCCCAGCCTTGAGCATTCCCCTGTTCAACAACCTTCCTGGCTTGTTGGTAGGATGTCATGGAAGTCCCGAATACAGCAGATGTTTCATTGATGTTCAAGGCTTCGAATCCCTGACTCATGGTCTCGTGGATCTCCCCATCCATCTCAATATATTTGTAAGTAGCCAGATGGCTAACAAAAATATCTTCCTCTCCACAAATAGTAACGACATGGCCCTCCCACTCGAATTTTAACTTCTGGTGAAGGGTTGAAGTCACGGCGCCAGCGGCGTGTATCCATGGTCTACCCAATAGACAGCTGTAGGCAGGCTATATATCCATCACGAAGAAGGTCGTTTTGAAAGTCTGTGGGCCAATCGTTATAGGCAACTCAATTTTGCCCAGAACTGATCTCTTAGAACCGTCAAAGGCTCTCACTACCAAGTTGCTGGGACGTAATGCCAATCCTTCATACTCCAGCTTCACAAGGGCTTTTTTAGGTAAGACATTGAGGCATGACCCTGTGTCTACCAATACATGAGAAAGAACTGCACCCTTACATTCCAAGGTAATGTGCAAAGCCTTGTTGTGATTGCGGCCTTCCGTTGTCAAATCAGTGTTGGTGAATCCTAGTCCGTGACTAGCGTTAACATTTCCAACTACAGCTTCCAACTGATTGACGGTGATCTCTTCTGGCACATAAGCTGCGTGCAAGACTTTTAATAGTGCGTTCCGATGAGCTTCGGAGCACATTAGCAATGATAAAATGGAGATCTTGGAAGGTGTCTGGTGAAGCTGGTCCACTATCTTGTAATCACTTTTCTTGATGATTCTCATGAATTCATCAACCTCTTGATCAAAAGGGGTTTCCAAAGCTTCTTTAACAACTTGTTCTTCCTGCACCATGCTCTTCCCTTTTGCCTTAGCAGCAGCTTCTGCTTCAGCAATGGGTCTTGGAATTTGTGGGGCAAAAAGACGTCCGCTTTGAGTGAAGCCTCCGCCTCCTCCCACATTGTCTATTTGTGGTGAAGAAGTTGATGATTCCAGAGTGATTTTCTGCCCTTCGCAGTATAGATCTGAGTCGTAATGCCAAGGGATGGCATTACTGCTTTCATAAGGGACTGGTCCAGGCATTGTGATAGTGACTGGACTGATAGCAGCTGCAGAAGGGACCAAGATAGTATGTGGATCATAGTATATTGTGACTGGTGTTATGGCAGGAGTGGCATTTTGTGAGTTGTAGGCAGAATCATTTGCAGGATCATAATATATTGTAACCGTTGAGACACTTTCATTATTTGTTGTTGATGTTGTAGGAGACACCGTTGACTGGATGAGTATTGCTGTTGTAGGAGATCCTGAATGAAGGGGTGCTGAAGTTGTAGAAGTAAGGTTTGTTGATATTTGGTCCGTTGAAGTGACAGACGAAGCATTTGTTGATGAAACTGAAGAATTGTTTGGAATTATGGTTGTTGCAGTTGTAGGAGATTCTGGAACTGTTGTTGGAGAGATTGCTGGATTGGTAGGTATTGATGTTGTGATTTGAAGTAGACCACTCTGGATGAGACCATCTATGCCACTCCTCAAATTGTCACACCCATTTACTGAAATGTTACAATAAGCACACCCTAGCTCACATCCGGGGAACATTTGACATTCAAGAAGTTGAGCTTTAATCTCTACCAAGGGTGTCCGAATCTGCCCCACATTGGTTATCAAGTAAGAGGGCTTATCTTCTTCAATAGCATTGATTCTAGGCCCTCCATGGTTGGGCATAGGGTTCTTGTTAACATTTGGTGGTGGTGCGAAGTTTAGAGCTTTAGAATCTACCAAGTCCTGTACCTTCATGTGCAAAGCTCTGCACTTCTCTGTACTGTGGCCAGGTGCATTTGAGTGAAAAGCACATCTTGCGCTGGCGTCGTAATTTCTGGGCAGACTGGCAGGATCTGGAGGTGCCAATGTCCTTAGCTCAACCATGTTGAGTTTCAGGAGTTGCGGTAATAATGTGGCATAAGGCATAGGGATCGGATCAATCACCCAATTGGCCTGAGAAGGTCTCTGTTGAAATGGTCTTTGCTGATTGTTGTTGTTGTTGTTGTAGTTTCTCTGAGGAGGATACTGAGTTTGTTGCTGATAATTTTGTTGCTGTGGTTGATATGCTGGTTGCTGAGGGAGTGGAGAGGGAATGGTGACTGCTGCCACTGACCTATGAACATACTGGGGTCTTCCCATGCTGGTATGGATAGCATTATTCTCACCAGTTCTTCTTGGACCTACAAAAGGCTTTCTTGGGTTGCTGGACGAGCTTGCACCGTTGTCAGAAATTTTGCCCATCTTTAATAGGCACTCAATTCTTTCCCCAGCTATGACTACATCTGCAAAGCTGGTGGAAGAGAAGGCAGCTAGCCTATCAATGTATGTCCCTTGGAGGGTGTTTATGAACATGTCAGCCATTTCCCTCTCTGACATGGGTGGTTGGACAGCAGCAGCAAGCTGTCTCCACCTCTGGGTGTACTCCCGGAAGCTTTCCCTGGATGATTGAGACATTCCCATTAGGAGGGTCCTGTTGGGAGCCATATCCAGGTTGTACTGGTATTGTCTAATGAAGGCCTCAGCCAAGTCCTTCCAGCATCTAATGGTTGCTCTAGTCAAGTGAGAGTACCATTCCCTTGAAGCTCCTGTTAAGCTATCCTCAAAATAAAACATCCATAGCTTTTCGTCCATGGTATATGCCTTCAGCCTCCCCAGAAAGGATTGTAAATGGGTTCGGGGACAAGAAGTTCCGTTGTACTTCTCAAAGCACGGAGGTTTAAACTTGTGGGGAATCCTGACCCCGTCTACTAAACCCATGTCCATAACATCAAAGCCCAAGTGTCGCTCCCGATAAATGGGGAATGGCCCAGATAAAGGTACAGACGCGAACGGTCGGCGAGAGGGACAATGAGAACACACAGCCGTGAACTCACTGGAGATGAATAGAGTCGCCAGCTAGGCATTTTTATCCCGGAGGAAGGGCAATGCTGCATAGACCTAGAAAAAGGTGGATAAGACGGTTGCGGACCAGAGAGACTGAGAAAGGGGGTTGGTTACAACCTGGGAAGGTATTAGCACCCAGATTGTCCGTCGTACTCGACGGGATCCACGCTTAGAAGATTTGTGTTTTAAAGGGGTAGTGTCAGTGCAATCTGTGTATACAATAGCTGGAAAAGGATGTACAGGTGTCAGTGCAAAAGAAGTGTGAAGTGTGTAAATGTACAGTGTCAGTGTGAGACCAGGAATGAAATGCTCATGATAATGAGGCTAAAGAATAAGGCTAGAAGGAGGGGGAATATACAGAGACTTTTGTTCGATAACTGTTAAGTTATGCCTACGTATCCTCTCGTGCAATGAGGAAGTCAGAACACCGTAGTTCGACCAAAAGAGACTGAAAGATGAATTGACTTGTGAACTGCTTACTTGTCTATGCTCAAGTGTATGACCTGTCTGGCTCAGGTGCAAACTGTCTTGCATTAGACGGAAGAAGCAAGTTCTCGTTTATGAGTGAATGAGATGAGAAAAGAATCCCGAAGGAGACGATTATTGTTTGTTTTTTGAGTTTTCAGTCTTTTATTGCTTTTGAAAGTTTGTCATAGATTAATGAGCTTAAGCCTAAACCAATGGGTTAGTAAACTCATCACATCTTCCCTCTGATTAGGGGTAATGAGGATACCTTAAGTGTGAAGTCAGATTCTCACACTTAATCACCTTTGGTGTAGGATTAAGATCATTAACCTACTTGTGATTATTTAGATGTTTTTTTTTTGTGTTTTTGTTTAGTGTTGAGTAATGAGATTTAAGCCATAATCAAGGATTAAACAGACTCATTACACCATCCTAATAGAAGGATAATAGATGAGAATGCTTAAGCTGAGGAAAGCTCCTCAACTTAATCCATGATTAGGGATTAAACTCATGACAAAACAAGCCTTTGATTAAGTGAATTTTATTTAATGGTGAGATGATGAAGTGAATTTTATGGTTTGTAAGACAACTTGAGGGGGACTTGTCCATTAACACTAGGGTTAGTCCTTCTTAACCAATTAAGGAAGAATTAGAACCCTAATGCAAGGCCCAAGTTACAAGTGTGATGTCTTGATGATTATTACATGGATTGATTAAAGGATTTAAACACATTAAGGGTTTAACACTTAGGATTAAAGTTATACACTCCATCCTAATAGAAGGATGCAGGCATAAGCTTAATCACAAAGCCTTAAAGCCTTTAGGGTTTAGTCCCTGATTATGAGATGAGAAGAGAAGACTCAAAGAGAGACACAAAGGTAAAACTAAGAGGGGAGACTAATCAAAACCCTAATCATTGTCATGCTTGGTTGTTCCTATGGTTTGTGAGGTTTAACAAAGAAGATCTTCAATGGAACCACCAGGAAGCAGATGAAAAGGAGCCAAGAGAAGCAAAGTAACTTGCTTCATTTAAGAAGACAAGTCACTTGAGGAAAGAAAGTGAGAAGAAGAAGAAATGGGCAAGCCCAATCTCAAGCACAAACAAAAATGCAGCAAGGATGCATAAAAGAGATGAAGAGAAGTTATGAGAAGTGAAGGCAAATTCACTTCTCAAAGTCACTTACCACCTGAAAAGTTAGTGAAGAAGATGCAATGCAATGCAAGATGAGATGAGATGACATGATGAGAAACAAAACCAGAAGCATTTACATGATGCTAATGATGCTATGAGATGCTACAAACATGAGGCAGCACATGGAAATGATCATACAAGCTTATGGATGCAAATGAAGCAAGTTAAGAAGCATGAACATACATGAAAAGTTATGAAGTGCATATGTCATACAACATGGCAAATGCAAGATGCAATGATCAAACATGCTTCCAATATGTCTTATGATGTTAAATGAATCACATGGATGCATAAAATGTCAAGGCAAGTCATGTTGTGAATGCAAATGCAAGATGGATGCATATGGAAGCCCAAATTAGGGTTTATGATCAAAGCATCAAACACAAACCAAAATCAGAAGCAAACAACATTATAAAAAATTGAAAATGCACTCAAAGGACCCCTAATCCTATACTAACCCAATGCTCAAAGGAGAGGTTTCAACTCTTAACCAAACTCAAGATATGATTTTCCTAAGTTTTCTAGGGTTTTAGGGTTCCCTAACAAGAAAATTACCAAACAAATGGAAAATGAAAGATCAAATCATGGCCATTTAATCTCACAAACTACATGCTAAACACAATGCAATGCAAAAAGAATCAAGGTCCAACTCTTCATGGATAGGCAGAAATGATTTTTTGAAGTTTGGATCAAAATAATGCATCAAAATGATTTTAATTCAAAGAAAAAATCTCAAAATGCATCAAGATCAAAAAAGAAATTTGGTTTGAAGGTTGGACAATGTTTCTAAATGTCTTAAAACATTTCATGAATTTTTTGGTGATTTTTAAATACCTAAAAGTATTTTTAATAAATTAATTTTCATTAATCAATTAAAAATAAACTTTTAAATATTTAAAAATACTTTTTAATGCTAAAAAAATAAAAATAAAAATATTTTTGTGCTTCTAAAATTAATGAAACTCAGGATAAAAAATTTCATAATTTTTAAAGCATTTTTGCTATTTTTAATAAATTGAACAAATTAAACATAAAGAAAATGAAATAAAACAAAATAAAATGGAAAGTAATCTAATCTAAAGGCTGAGGTTTGAATCTGGGTGAGAAGGTTTGACCGCGCGCGTGAATCAAGGGACAGGATGCAATCTGACTTAATTAGGTTTTACAAATTAATTAAATGGATTTAATTAAACTAATGGTGATTAGGGCTAATGAGGACACATCTGGGCCACTCACACACGCGCGAAGTCAACAAAGTCAGACAATCCAACGCATGAGATTCAAATGCCTTTAATTACAGGGATTAGGGCTAAGCATTTTCAGGTGACCGGAGGGAAGCTCCGGTCATCTTCTCCGGCAACATCAAAACCCTAGATCATGATTCAGGCCACTATACTTCAAATTAAGGGCGGGGAAATGTTCCTCTATTCAAACCTCACTCAAATCATCTCTCAAACTAAATTTCTCATGTTCAAATGGAGAGAATCGAAGCCATGAAGATTCACGGGCAAAGTTTCAGAGCCCTGGTAAATCCTCATTTCTCACTCATTTTCAATTCTAAACCCATCCCCATGATCAGCAAGACATACACAACCAGATTATAACTTAAAATGCAAGCTCTAAGAAAAAATGTTCATGGCTATACCTGAGATGGAGGATCCTGTTTCTGGGCTTTCTGAGCTATTCTTTGATGCAGCCTCACTCCAAAGGTTCCCCTGGTGCTAATGGCAAGCTTGGATGGAGCTTAAACAAGCTATTTTGAGAGATTCGAATCTGCTATATCAGAAAATGAGGTCTGTGTGTATGGTGTTTTAAGCTCTAACAATGGTTGATTCTGGTTCCTTTTAGTGTGTTTGGTTTGTTGGTGAAGAGAAAGTGAGTGTTTGATGGCTGGAAAATGAGATTCGATGAAGGGAAGCTTCTTGAAAGTTTTTGTGAAGGCTGTGTTCTGGCTTGCTTCAATGCCCAATGCCATGCTATAACACTCCAACAATGTGTGAATAGGCTGAGGGCAGGTCAGTAGGGGTGGCTGTTCACTGTGCCAAGAGTATGGGAGTTTTTTCCAAAAAGTCAATGTGATTGGTACTTGCAGCATAGGCTATGGCAGCAGCTGTGTTAGGGCATGTCTTGCTTCAGCTTGAGTCAAGGATGACCATTGGATTGCTTATGAATGACTGCAACATGTGGATCATGAGTTGAGAGTGATTTTGCAAGTTGTCCACTTGTGCTTTCTCATGATTTTTGCTTATTCACATGTGATTCTTCTTGCTGAATTTTGTCACATGATGTCTCAATTGGTCATGGCAATGCATAGAAAGTAACTAGTGATCACATAACTCTTTGGAGAATGATTTTGTCACACATCCCTCTTTGCACCCTTATGAAAAATGACTTATGGAACTTTGAAAATCAAGGCACAAAAGTGAGAAATCCCTTGGGCCAAATCTGTTTTTTAGGTCATGTATGATCATATGATGAAGCTTTGAAGTCATTTTGAAGTCACTAGAATGCTTGGTACATGAAATTGCAAGTTTTCCTTTTAGTGCATAACTTGATATTTAATGATTTTTGCCAACTTTAACACACCATAACTTTTGATCCAAAATGAATTAGGTCATGTTCTTTTACTTTTTGAAAAGGGAAAGATCTAATCTACAACTTTCATGACCAAAGTTTTTCCATTTGAAGCATTTTTGGATCAAAAAGTAAGGTTTGAAAAGTGGCATAAAATGACATATTCCTTAAAAGTCAACCATGCCCAAAAAAGTCAACTTTGCAAAAACTTGTAATTCTTGAATTTTGTGAACTTCAAACCTCTTCCATGATCAAATAAAGATCAAATACACTCAAAATGATGAAGATCACCCCTTGGTTGGGTCACTGGGGGCCTCAGATGCCCTGATTTTACACTGACTTGTCTGAAAAGTCAACTCCTGATCAGATGACTTCCCTATGGAATTTCTTCATGGAAATTGATATGCATACTCCCTATACCATATAGAGACCAATAGAAACAAGAATGACCAAAAAAATTGAAGTTATGGCCTCTGAAACCAAAACCCTAATTTTAGGTCATCTGTGCAGTTAAACTTGGCTCTGCTTCCATACCAATCCCAGTTCTTGTGATTCTTTGGTATTCCTGACTTTGAGAGGATGTAATATGATATAAGAACACACATGGACCCCTTTGAAGTGATTGTTGACCTTTGGAGTGGCTCAAGAAGCTTTTGGATTGCTCAGATCACAAACCCTAGATGCAGATGATTTAGAATCTATGCAGTGAATCAACAATGTGGTATGAGATGTTATGATTGTGTTTATGCGTATGAAATGATCACAAGCCATGGTGTGAATGGGTGAGGGCAAATTTGGGGTGTTTACAGCTGCCCCTATTCAAACATGAGTTAGCTGTGCAGGATGTAAGCAACGGCTTAACAGGCAAACAAGATAACTTGTGGTTGAATACCAAAGACAGTCCAAAATTTGCACTCACAAAAATGAAGAAGAAAAGGGGTATAGATTGTAAAGGAAAATAAAGTATATTGTAAAGTGTGGGCGACGGAGGACGACCGTCGAGCAGAGGACGACTGCCGGGTAAAGAGCAATGACGGGGACGGCCGACATGCTGGGAATAGTGCGGGAACTAAAGCGATGACGGGGACGGCCGACATGCTGGGGATAAAAGGCATCATGATGGGGACGGCCATCAAGTTCATAAAGCAAAGTAACCGACGATGGGGACGGCCATCGGGCTAAAAAGAAAAGGGACCACGACGGGGACGGCCATCGGGTTAAAGAATAAATGAAATAAACAGATGATGAGGTACGGTCATCAAAGGTGAAGGACGATCACCTAGCAGGGGACGGCTGCTCTGTCGGGTTAAGATGAGGGACGGTCATCTTAGGTGGAGGACGACCACCTGGCAGGGTACGGCTGCCGAAAAGTATCGCGACATAGGACGAATGCCGGATAAAAGGTCAACGATGGGGACGGCCATCGGATGAGCATGATGGAGGACGACCATCAAGAGGTGGAGGACGACCACCTAGCAGGGGACGGCTGCTCTCAAGGTTTATCATGACATAGGACGAACGTCAGATAACCGAAATCAACAATGGGGACGGCCATCGGATAAAATGATGAAGGACGATCATCAAAAGGTGGAGGACGACCACCTAGCAGGGGACGGCTGCTAAATATCAACGATGGGGACGGCCATCGGATGAGCATGATGGAGGACGACCATCAAGAGGTGGAGGACGACCACCTAGCAGGGTACGGCTGCTCTCGGGGCTTATCATGACACAGGACGAGTGTCAGATAAAGGGAAAATTTGCTTTGCCGGGGAATAGTAAACATGGACGAGTGTTTATATCCAAGAAACAAAAGGTATAAGTGTTTAGATGTTGTGTATAGATTAAAGATGCGGACGAGCATCCTTAAGACTATGATACGGACGAGTATCATGTAGAAACAAAAACCGTCACGTGTTCAGAGATGATGATACGGACGAGTATCAACGGGTTAACAGAGAACACGGACGAGTGTTGAATCTGAAGGGACTCTTCTGGGGAATGGTAGACACAGACGAGTATCTACATTCAAGAAGACATAAGTGTTTGACACGGTGTATGGATTAAAGATGCGGACGAGCATCCTTAAGACTATGATACGGACGAGTATCAGGTAGAAACAAACGCTTGACGCATGTTCTGAGATGATGGTACGGACGAGTACCAACTGGTTAACAAAGAACAAGGACCAATGTTGAATCTGTGGGGATATAAATGGTATATACAAGATACGGACGAGTATCTGTTATAAGTGTAACATGAGTTGTGAGTATGAGTATTGTATAGATGAGTATTTTAACTGCTGGGGAGTGTGATACGGACGAGTGTCAAAAAGGAGAAAAGTATAGTATCAACAAGTATATGGGTTGTACAAGTGTAGGCGACTGCGCTGGGGATATGACACGGACGGGTGTCAAGAAAATGTACATACAAGTATAGGTGAGTGCAAAGATGATGTCTTTGGCTTTCTGCTGGGGATATGACACGGACGAGTGTCAGGAAGTATCTGTAATACGGGTGGTCTTGTTTGTAAAGAGTGTTCAGGCGACTTTACTGGGGAATGATGACACGGACGGGTGCCAAAATGAGTATATACTGGTGTTTGTGAATTGTGAGGCAACTGCTTTTGCTGGGGACTCTGGGGGAGAGTTTTCTGTATACTGATGGATTTTTATTATTCACGAGTGTTCGATTCACAACATGGCTTATGATTATGCTATGTGTTTGATTTTTTGCCGGAATGCTACGCTTTGTGGGGTGAATATGATGCGAATGCCATGGTTATGCAAAGATACCAAACCAGGATTCGGATCCCGTTGCCGTGAAGATTTCTGGTCGATCTGTCTGAAGTGATCATCCCAGCTGGGGATAAGATCATTGGTGGATCTGACGAGATGTATCTGCTTGGGGATATAGGCCGCTGATTTGACACATCCTTGTAATATAGGACCCAGCTGGGGTTTGTAGAAGCCTTCTGTACTCTGTTGTGACTTCTTCATGCGTTGCTCTTCTGAATAGAGGCTGAGGATTCTGTGGGGAGATGGTTCCCTGACTTTTGTATTCTGCTGAGGAAGAATGACTGGCAACTCGGCTGGGAGGAGTGACAAGTGGCAAACTAGCTGGGGGAGTAATCGGTGGCAACTCAGCTGGGGAGAAAACACCTGGGTGCTAAGACTGAGTGAGTATTGATTTGTCAGCTTGCTAGGATGAAGCTTTCATGCCCCGAGTTGCATTTTGGATACCTGCAATCCTGCAAAGATAGAGAAACGCACAAATGATCCCGAGGTATCCTTTACCGGATTCCGTCATAGGAGATTAGACACTTTTGAGAGTAAGTATATTCCCTGTAAGCATGTGTTTTTATTTTTTTGCAGAAAAACATCTGTACTTAATGCAATCAGTTTTTTAGGGACATCAGACATTCTTTGCAAATAAAGATGTACAAGACGAAACATGACTGAAAAATCTGATTTTATTAATTTAAATGCCCTGAATTGGCGAGATACAGTCAAGGAAACAAATCTCCTAAAATGAAGAGACTGTTACAAATTGAGAAACAAAGTGCTGGCGATGTTGACGACGCTTTCAAAGGAGCTTCCTCTTTCGCTATGACTCGTATGACTTCCGACATTCTTCTCGTCTTGCTTTCTGAAGAAGGTTGGTTCTGACTGAAGCTTGATCCTTTCGAGATTTGCCAAGTTGTGGGCGATACAGACGAATTCAGAATGCAGTTGTTCGCTTATTCCCTCATTTTGCATGGATCGCCCCTTCGGGTTTTCAATCCATCGGGATACCCATTTTTGCCTGAGCTGTCCAATGCGGCTTTTCGACTCAGCGGGTGTACATTTTTTATTTTTCCCTTACTTTTGCCCGAGTCTTTTATTCTGTTTTTGACTCGCCGGGATGCCCCATTTTTGCCTGGACTTACATTCTGTTTTTATGTCCAACGGGTCATTTTATGCGAAGTATTTTTTAACTGCATCTGAATTCACAGGGGACGGGAAGTCTTCACCATCCATGGTGCTGAGCATCAGTGCTCCACCAGAGAAGACTTTCTTTACCACGAATGGTCCTTCATAATTTGGAGTCCATTTGCCCCTGTGGTCTGTATGAGGAGGGAGGATCCTTTTCAGCACAAGATCTCCTACTTGGTACTCTCGGTGCCTAACTTTCTGATCGAAGGCTTTCTTCATTCTTTTCTGGTATAGCTGCCCATGACAGATTGCAGCCAATCTTTTCTCTTCAATCAGACTCAGTTGCTCGTATCGGGACCGGACCCACTCTGCTTCGTTCAGCTTAACATCCATCAGTACCCGTAGAGAGGGTAATTCAACTTCAACTTGTAGGACTGCCTCCATACCATACACAAGCTGATACGGGGTTGCCCCGGTGGATGTTCTGATTGATGTGCGGTACCCATGCAAGGAAAACGGTAGCATTTCATGCCAGTCTTTGTAGGTGACTACCATCTTCTGCACAATCTTCTTGATATTCTTATTAGCTGCCTCGACAGCGCCATTCATCTTTGGCCTGTAAGGTGAAGAATTGTGGTGTTGGATCCTGAAGTCCCGGCATAACTCAACCATCATCTTGTTGTTTAAGTTGGAACCATTATCAGTAATGATTCGCTCGGGAACTCCATATCGACAGATGATATCTTTTCTCAGAAATCTGGCTACCACTTGCCTTGTAACATTGGCATAGGAAGCTGCTTCAACCCACTTGGTAAAATAGTCAATGGCTACCAAGATGAATCTGTGGCCATTTGAAGCAGTTGGCTCAATCTTGCCAATCATGTCAATGCCCCACATAGCAAAGGGCCAGGGTGAAGACATCACATTCAGAGGATTGGGAGGCACATGCACCTTATCCGCATAGATCTGGCATTTATGGCATTTTCTGGCATAAGCACAACAGTCTGCATCCATTGTGATCCAGTAATAACCTGATCTTAGCAATTTCTTAGCCATGGCATGCCCTCCTGCATGGGTACCAAAAGATCCTTCGTGCACTTCATGCATTAACAAGCCTGCTTCTGTTCTATCAACGCATCTGAGGAGTACCATATCAAAGTTTCTTTTGTACAGGGAACCATCAGTGTTCAGAAAGAAACTACCAGCAAGCCTTCTCAAAGTCTTCTTATCATTGGAAGATGCCCCAGGTGGGTATGCTTGATCCTCCAAGAAGCACTTAATATCATGGAACCAAGGCTTATCATCTTTGACAATATCTGCTGCAAATACATATGCTGGTCTGTCAAGTCTGGACACTGAAATCTGAGGTACAAAGTTAGCAGCTTGAACTTTGATCATGGATGAAATGGTAGCAAGAGCATCTGCAAACTGATTCTCGTCCCGAGGGATATACTCAAGCTTGACCGTTGTGAAGAAAGTCAATAACCTTCTTGTATAATCCCTGTAAGGTATCAGATGATCCTGGTGGGTGTACCATTTTCCGTTGGTTTGATTAACTACCAAAGCTGAATCTCCGAATACGGTCAATGTCTTGATCCTGAGGTCAATGGCTTCCTCAAGACCCATAATGCAAGCTTCGTATTCAGCTTCGTTGTTAGTGCAGTTGAAGGTGAGCTTTGCCGAGAAAGGCATGTGAACTCCCTCAGGTGTAATGAGTACTGCACCAACACCACGACCATTCATGTTAACAGCCCCATCAAACATCATAGTCCATTCCTCTTCCGGGTCAGGCCCTTCAGTGTGAACAGGCTCTTCATGATCTTTTGCTTTAATGAACATGATGTCTTCATCAGGGAAGTCAAATCTCATAGGCCGGTAGTCATCAATAGGTTGCTCAACAAGATATTCAGATAGTACACTGCCCTTGATAGCTTTCTGAGAGGTGTACTGAATGTCATATTCCGTGAGAATCATTTGCCATCTTGCAACCCGTCCGGTAAGTGCTGGCTTCTCGAAAATGTACTTAACTGGGTCCATCTTTGAGATCAATAAAGTAGTGTGGGTCAACATATACTGTCTCAATCGGCGAGCAGCCCACGCTAAAGCACAGCAAGTTTTCTCGAGCAGTGAATAACGTTGTTCACAGTCGGTAAACTTTTTGCTTAGGTAGTATATTGCATACTCTTTTCGACCAGACTCGTCATGTTGGCCCAGCACACACCCCATTGACTCTTCTAATACTGTCAAGTACATTATCAGAGGTCTTCCTTCAACTGGAGGCATAAGGATTGGAGGCTCTTGTAAGTACTCCTTGATCTTGTCAAAAGCCCTCTGGCAGTCTTCGTTCCACCTGACCGTCTGTTCTTTTCTTAACAGCTTGAACAAAGGTTCACAGGTTGCTGTAAGGTGAGATATGAACCGTGAAATATAGTTCAATCGACCTAAGAACCCCCGAACTTCTTTCTCAGTTTTCGGTGCAGGCATTTCTTGAATAGCTTTGACTTTATCAGGGTCAACTTCAATCCCCTTCTCACTCACAATAAATCCCAGCAGCTTACCGGATCGCACCCCGAATGTGCATTTGTTGGGGTTCAACTTCAATTGGTACTTCCTCAGACGCTTAAACAGCTTCAGCAGATTCACCAGGTGGTCTTCTTCAATAAGGGACTTGGCGATCATGTCATCCACATAACATTCTATTTCTTTATGGATCATATCGTGGAATAATGTCACCATAGCCCGTTGATATGTTGCACCAGCATTCTTCAGTCCGAATGGCATCACCTTGTAACAGAACGTGCCCCAAGGTGTGATGAAGGTTGTCTTCTCCATGTCTTCAGGGGACATTTTGATCTGATTGTATCCTGAAAATCCGTCCATGAAGGAGAATACCGAGAACTGAGCCGTGTTATCAACCAATACATCAATGTGAGGTAATGGGAAGTCATCTTTCGGGCTGGCTCTGTTCAGGTCCCGGTAGTCAACACACATCCTTACTTTGCCGTCTTTCTTAGGCACCGGTACTATGTTAGCAACCCACGGCGGATAGCTAGTTACAGCAAGGAACCCGGCGTCCCACTGCTTTTGTACCTCTTCTTTGATTTTCATTGCCATGTCTGGGCGAGTACGGCGCAGTTTATGTTTAACTGGTGGGCATTCTTCTCTCAAAGGCAGCTTGTGCACAACAATGTCGGTGTCCAACCCGGGCATATCTTGATATGACCAAGCAAACACATCCACATATTCTTGAAGCAGATCAATCAGTTGTCTCTTTACTGAGTCTTGCAGGCAGGCCCCGATTTTAACCTCTTTCACGTCTTCATCTGTACCAAGATTAATCGTTTCGACCTCCTCCTGATGAGGAGTGATAACCTTTTCCTCTTGTCTCAACAATCTGGCTAGCTCTTCAGGAAGCTCATATTCTTCTTCAACCCCTTCATCAGCTTGATTGATTGGATTGTCAAAGTCATACGAAGTCATAGTCGTGCTGTCGTTGGTGCTGACTGGAAGGCACTCTCTGCAAGGGTTCAGTTTGTTCATTTTAGTGATTGATTTTAATCTTTGTTTAGAAAAGTGAAATAAAGTTATCATTTTGAAAACATCGCCATTTATTTTTTGTACAAAAAGAAAAATGGAAAAACAGTGAGCGGAAAAGAAAAAGACTCATTTGCAAAAAGATGTCTGATATTTCATTGATTAATCTTGTTTGCACAAAAAGTACAGATGGCCCGATTACAAAATGAGTCTTGTCATCTTGGGCAAGATGCAAGACTTTGATGCATGCTATAAAATACAGGAAATAATAATTACTCTGCATGAGTAACTCTTATAATTTCCTGGGAAGACCATTTTGAGATACTGCTCCCCGGGATCTTTGGACGGATCCAACTCTCCAGGTTGCGTTCTTCTTCCAGCTCGTCTTCCAAATTGTTGATAGCATCAGGGGTGAGCATCCCCCCACTGACAAAACCAGGCTTCCCAGCAGCCTCCGCTTGATTTTGTTGAGTTGGTCTGTAACCCAACCCAAATTTGTCCTTCTTCTCCTCCACAGATAAAACCTTGCCCCAGCCTTGGGCAGTTCCTTCTTCAACAACCTTCCGGGCTTGTTGATAAGATGCCATGGAGATTCCAGATACAGCAGATGCTTCGTTCACGTTCAAGGCCTCAAACCCTTGGCTCATCGTTTCATGGATCTCCCCATCCATCTCAATATATTTGTAGGTAGCCAGATGGCTAACAAAAATATCCTCCTCTCCACAGATAGTAACGACTTGGCCTTCCCATTCAAATTTTAACTTCTGGTGAAGGGTAGACGTTACTGCGCCAGCGGCATGAATCCATGGTCTACCCAACAAACAGCTGTAGGCAGGCTGAATGTCCATCACGTAGAAGGTCGTTTTGAAAGTTTGTGGGCCAATCGTTATAGGCAACTCAATTTCTCCCAGAACTGATCTCTTAGAGCCGTCAAAAGCTCTCACTACCAAGTTACTGGGTCGTAATGCCAATCCTTCATATTCCAGCTTCACAAGGGCTTTTTTAGGCAAGACATTGAGGGATGACCCTGTGTCTACCAGCACATGGGAAAGAACTGCACCTTTACATTCCATGGTAATGTGCAAAGCCTTGTTGTGATTGCGGCCTTCCGTAATCAAATCAGCGTTGGTGAACCCTAGCCCATTGCTAGCAGTAACATTTCCAACCACAGTTTCCAACTGATTGACGGTGATCTCTTCAGGCACGTAAGCTGCGTGCAGGACTTTGAGTAGTGCATTCCGATGGGCCTCGGAGCACATAAGCAATGATAGAATGGAGATCTTGGAAGGTGTCTGATGAAGCTGATCCACTATTTTGTAATCACTCTTCTTGATGATTCTCATGAACTCATCAACTTCTTGATCAAAGGGTGTTTTCAAAGTTTCCTTAATAGCTTGATCTTCCTGCACCGGGCTCTTTCCTTTTGCCTTGGCAGCAGCTTCTGCTTCGGCAGTGGGTCTTTGAATTTGTGGAGCAAAGAGACGTCCGCTTCGAGTGAAGCCTCCGCCTCCTCCCACATTGTCTATTTGTGGCGCAGGTATTGATGGTTCAAGAGTGATTTTCCTTCCTTCGCAGTATACGTCAGAGCCGTAATGCCAAGGGATGGCCTTACTGCTTTCATAAGGTACTGGCCCAGGCACTGTGACAGTGACTGGACTGATGGCAGCTGCAGAAGGGACTGTGATAGTCTGTGGATCATAATATATTGTGACTGGTGCTCTGATGGGAGTAGCACTTTGTGAGTTGTAAGCAGAATCGTTTTCAGGATCATAATAAATCGTAACTGTTGAGACATCTTCATTGTTTGCTGCTGATGTTGTAGGAGACATTGTTGGGAGGATGGGTGTTGTTGTTGTAGGAGATTCAAAATGAAGTGGTGTTGTAGTTGTAGAAGGAATGTTCGTTGATATCTGATCAGTTGAAATGACAGATGGAACATTTGTTGATGAAGCCGAAGAGTTGTCGGGAACAATGGTTGTTGCAGTTGTAGGAGATACTGGAATTGTTGCCGATGAGATTGCTGGATTTGTTGGAAATGATGTTGTAATTTGAAGCAGGCCACTCCGGATGAGACCATCTATGCCATCCCTCAAGTTATCACAACCATTCACTGAAATGTTGCAGTAAGCACACCCTAGCTCACATCCCGGGAACATTTGACATTCGAGGAGCTGAGCTTTAATTTCTACCAACGGTGTCCGAATCTGACCCACACTGGTTATTAAATAAGACGGCTTGTCTTCTTCAATAGCATTGATTCGGGGACCACCATGGTGTGGCATAGGGTTTTTATTAACATTTGGTGGTGGTGCGAAATTTAGAGCCTTAGAGTTTACCAGGTCTTGTACCTTCATGTGCAAAGCTCTGCACTTTTCTGTACTATGGCCAGGTGCATTTGAATGGAAGGCACATCTGGCGTTGGAGTCATAATTTTTGGGCAGACTATTAGGGTCTGGAGGGGCCAATGTCCTTAGCTCAACTAGGTTGAGTTTCAGGAGTTGTGGCAGCAATGTTGCATAGGGCATAGGGATCGGATCGATCACCCTGTTGGCCTGAGAGGGTCTCTGTTGGAATGGTCTCTGCTGATTGTTGTTGTTGGTGTTGCTGTTGTTGTAATTTCTCGGAGGATACTGATTTTGTTGCTGGTACTGAGGTTGTTGCTGATAATTTTGTTGCGGTGGTTGATAAGCTGGTTGTGGGTGAGCTGGAGCGGGAATGGTGACTGCTGCCACAGACCTATGAACATATTGGGGCCTGCCCCTATTGGTGTGGATTGCATTGGTCTCACCAGTCCTTCTTGGGCCTGCAAAAGGCTTTCTTGTGTTACTGGATGAGCTTGCACCGTTGTCTGAGATCTTACCCATCTTCAATAGGCTTTCAATTCTCTCCCCGGCTATGACTACATCTGCAAAGCTGGTAGATGAGAAGGCAGCTAGCCTATCAATGTAAGTCCCCTGGAGGGTGTTCATGAACATATCAGCCATCTCCCTCTCTGACATAGGTGGCTGGACAGCAGCAGCAAGCTGTCTCCATCTTTGAGTGTACTCTCGGAAGCTTTCCCTGGATGACTGAGACATCCCCATCAGGAGGGTCCTATTGGGAGCCATATCCAGGTTGTACTGATACTGTCTGAAAAAGGCCTCTGCCAGGTCCTTCCAGCATCTAATAGTTGCTCTTGTCAGATGGGAGTACCATTCCCTCGAAGCTCCAGTCAAGCTATCCTCAAAATAAAACATCCACAGCTTCTCGTCCATGGTATAGGCCTTCAGCCTCCCCAGAAAAGATTGTAGATGGGTCCGGGGACAGGAAGTCCCATTATACTTCTCAAAGCATGGTGGCTTAAATTTGTGGGGGATCCTGACCCCGTCTACAAAGCCCATATCCATAACATCAAAACCCAAAGAGTTTTGAGACTCTAAGGATCTTAATTTCTCAGCTATCTCATCCAGCCTTCTATCATAAGCTTCCTCCCCGGCTCCCATCACTGTGAACTGATCTTCCTGGGGGTCTTCTTGCAGTACCCTCCCTGCTGTGGCAGTCCCTTGTATATTGACAGGGATGTTGGCCTCTGGATGGAGGTGGGGTCCAAAGACTGGGGGATTGATATGAGGTTGGACTCTTTCATTGTTGCTTGTCCCAGCAGTCCCTGGCTGATGGTCTTCCTGATTCCTCCCTTCTACCAGTGCTCTCAACCTCTCCTGGCTTTGAGCCATATTGTTCATCACCTCCATGAATTGTGTCATCTGATTTCTCATTTCCAACCTCTCGTTGGTCATTTGATTTCTGACCTCTGTAAGGTCCTGCTGCATCTGATCCATCTGTATGCCCGGAAGGTTGTTACGGGTTAGATATCTATGTGGACGGTTGAGTGGAAACACACGCCGTCGAGCAATAATTCCTGAGATCACAACAGAGTTAGTATCAAATAAACAAAAACCTACAAAACAAGGTAAAAGGTTAGTATGCAATGCAGTTATGCTTATTTGTTTCCAAGGTATCCGGCTTGGCACTTGATTTTGACCCTTCCAGACCCTTGAAGATGCTTGTGATGTTGCTTGAAGAAAACTCAGATGAAACAAACCAACACATATATATATTACAAAAAGTAAAATAATACATAACTTGTTTCTTTTTACAATACAAGCCCTCTGAGGGGTCAAAATACATCACAAGAAAATAAAAGTACATAGAATGAAAGCAACAACAAACAAAAGTCAAACACCAAGACCAAACTCATCCTCCTGAACTTCCTTGAGAAGTGCTTCAGTCACAGGATCAGCCGGATGCTCTGTAAGGTTCCTGATAAGGAGATTCCTGGTTGCAATAGCTGCAGTTAGCCTCTTGTGCTGACTGTGGTCCTTTGACCTCTTCACTCCAGCTCTGATCTTCAGCTCTGAGATCTCCCTCTGGGCTGCTGCCAGGGCTTCCTGCTGCTCTTTTGCACTGGCTTCCATCTGCTCCATCTTATCCTGAGTCCTTTTGTCCTCTTGTGTACGAGCTTCGGTGATCCTGACCCACCTAGCTTGACTCTCCTTCAGATACAAATCAGTCCTGGCCTTCTGGAACTGAGCTTCCTTGCAGGCATTCTTCAAGATTTGTTCTCCAGCCCTAGACTTCTTGATGTAATCCTCAGACTTCTCAATTCTAGCCAAATGCTCCACCTTCAACTTCTCCAACCTTTCAATATCCAACCTACCATCACTCCTCTCCCAGAGGGTCTTCTGTAGAGCTTGAGTCAGCTTTTCATTCCTCTCTTTCAATTTCTCAAACTCCTCTAAGCTGACAGTGGCTGGAGGTGGTGCTGTGGAAGGTCCAGGCATATCTTCAATAGTGAAAGGCATTCCGGAAATTTGAGCTCTGGCATGAGACCACTCGTAGTACTGTGCTGATGCCACATTGTTGCACTTCCCCAGAATGGTTACCCCTTTAGTCTGCACATTGTCCCAGGCCCAGGCTGCTTGCCTGACAACAACCAGATTAGGCTTGATTTCAACATAAAGGGTTTCAGTCAGATCCTGTGCTCTAGGAGGATGGACTAATGCATAGCCCAGTTGTCTTTTGAACAGCAGAGGGTTGTAATTGATGCACCCTTTCACTCCAATCAAAGGCACATTGGGAAATTGTCCACAACTTGTAATGATGTCTCTGCCCTTAGTACGCTGAGTACACCATCTAATATCTTCTGAGGTTAGAGCAACAAGCCTCCTAGCCCAGTTTTTCTGCTGGTGAGGGTTCAGGAATGCATCTGTCTTTGGCAAATGCTTGAGCAGCCAAGTATGGAACAAAGGTGCACAGCATCTCACTAATCTTCCCCTTTGCTTTTCATTCCTTTGATGAACAGAGTAGTAAAGATCTCCCAGCAAGGTGGGCACTGGGTTTCTCAGGATGAAAAGATGGATTGCACTCTTGCTAACAAACCTAGGCTCATCTGCAAACAAAATGACCCCATATATGCTGAGGGCCAACAGAGCACAGATTGCCTTCCACTCCCCCAGGGAGGCCTTCAGACTAGCCTGAGAAGTCAAGAAATCCAGATGGAAACCAGAGATTCCAGCTTTAGATGTCAAATTCTGCCCAATCAGGGCTGGCTCCAGATGTAAGGCTTTTGCTATCTCCTCATTACTTGGGAAAGTCATCTCAGGGTTGAAAGGGATTCCACCCCTGATGGGTACACCAACTAATGATGAATATTCTTCCAACAATGGTCCCAACTGGAAATTTTGAAATGTGAAGCACCTCAGAGGGGGATCATAGAACTGCAGGCAAGTATGTATCAGGCTCCTCTGTGAAGGGTCCAAATCCAATACCATATCAAGGATTCCTCCATAATGTTCTCTGAAATATGGTATGTGGTCTGGAGTAATCAGGGTCTGAATCCTCCTGATGCTAGCTAGCTCAGGCTCAAAGAAGTGATAGGAGATATTGCTCTTCTTAGGTGCCATGTTGATGAAGAATAGGTGTTGATGATGATGACTGAGGACAACACTGCAGATGGACCACTGGTAGGCTGAGACTGAGGATGCAAGTGACTGGAGCAGGTGACTGATAGCTGAAGCAAGTGTTGATGAAGATAGGTCTAAGCTGATGATGGGGTCAAAACCAAGCCAAAATGATAGGATGGATACCCTGAAAAACAAATAAACACATGTTAAAATGATGCAATGAGGATGTATGCAAATGATATGCAAGGGTTTGTGACTGAGCTGGATCTGATCAAGTGCTCTGATATAAGTCCAAGTGTGTTCAAGAAATCCAGATGGAGGTCTATAAGTCCAGTAACCAAGGTGGGGGACTCAAATAAAGAGTCACATGTCCAGGGTTAAAAATCACAAGAACTGTTCCAAAATGGAGTACTCTTAAACAAACAAAGTAACAGGGTATGCCGAGGTCAAGGGTACCTGCAAACCTGTAAACAGCCCAACCCCCTCACAGGTGGTGTTCTAAAACAAGGATCCTCAGACTTGGATCAGTTATGAGAAGTGTAAACACTTCTAACCCGGAGGTACAGTGTTTACAATAACCATAACAGTCCCTCCTCTAATTCACCTCAGTTTCTGAAGGTCAAAACTAAAGGTCATCCAGACTTAGCAGGCTTCCCAGATA
This sequence comes from Lathyrus aphaca, assembly GCA_963966055.1. Lineage (NCBI taxonomy): Eukaryota > Viridiplantae > Streptophyta > Magnoliopsida > Fabales > Fabaceae > Lathyrus > Lathyrus aphaca. The sequence continues at coordinate 319,941,031 of OZ014525.1, forward strand.
GCCCTAGTACTGCAGGAAATCTGCAACACAGAGTTCTCAAGAAGAAACCCATATCTGAACCGTGCTTCATATTCCCGCACCAGACCGAGATGGAATGGGAAAGAATATGAACCACTCTAGCCTAGGTGTCACTCAGGTCCCAGGTATAGGACCTTAACTCTCAATAGAACCCCACCCACCAAAGCAAACAAACAGATCCAGCCAGCACAGTATGACAGTATGATATATACAAAAGCTATAAAGAAAGCAATAAAGCAACTGTACATAAAGCGATAAACAAAAATAAATATACAAGCACATGTAGCACATAACACCCCAGTAAACACAAATCAATCAAGCGCTAGGAGGAACCCACAAAAAGAACCAGGAGCCCTGGTTACAGTATTAGGGTCCCCAGCAGAGTCGCCAAGCTGTCGCTCCCGATAAATGGGGAATGGCCCAGATAAAGGTACAGACGCGAACGGTCGGCGAGAGGGACAATGAGAACACACAGCCGTGAACTCACTGGAGATGAATAGAGTCTCCAGCTAGGCATTTTTATCCCGGAGGAAGGGCAATGCTGCATAGACCTAGAAAAAGGTGGATAAGACGGTTGCGGACCAGAGAGACTGAGAAAGGGGGTTGGTTACATCCTGGGAAGGTATTAGAACCCAGATTGTCCGTCGTACTCGACGGGATCCACGCTTAGAAGATTTGTGTTTTAAAGGGGTAGTGTCAGTGCAATCTGTGTATACAATAGCTGGAAAAGGATGTACAGGTGTCAGTGCAAAAGAAGTGTGAAGTGTGTAAATGTACAGTGTTAGTGTGAGACCAGGAATGAAATGCTCATGATAATGAGGCTAAAGAAAGGCTAGAAGGAGGGGGAATATATAGAGACTTTTGTTCGATAACTGTTAAGTTATGCCTACGTATCCTCTCGTGCAATGAGGAAGTCAGAACACCGTAGTTCGACCCAAAGAGACTGAAAGATGAATTGACTTGTGAACTGCTTACTTGTCTATGCTCAAGTGTATGACCTGTCTGGCTCAGGTGCAAACTGTCTTGCATTAGACGGAAGAAGCAAGTTCTCGTTTATGAGTGAATGAGATGAGAAAAGAATCCCGAAGGAGACGATTATTGTTTGTTTTTTGAGTTTTCAGTCTTTTATTGCTTTTGAAAGTTTGTCATAGATTAATGAGCTTAAGCCTAAACCAATGGGTTAGTAAACTCATCACATCTTCCCTCTGATTAGGGGTAATGAGGATACCTTAAGTGTGAAGTCAGATTCTCACACTTAATCACCTTTGGTGTAGGATTAAGATCATTAACCTACTTGTGATTATTTAGATGTTTTTTTTTGTGTTTTTGTTTAGTGTTGAGTAATGAGATTTAAGCCATAATCAAGGATTAAACAGACTCATTACACCATCCTAATAGAAGGATAATAGATGAGAATGCTTAAGCTGAGGAAAGCTCCTCAACTTAATCCATGATTAGGGATTAAACTCATGACAAAACAAGCCTTTGATTAAGTGAATTTTATTTAATGGTGAGATGATGAAGTGAATTTTATGGTTTGTAAGACAACTTGAGGGGGACTTGTCCATTAACACTAGGGTTAGTCCTTCTTAACCAATTAAGGAAGAATTAGAACCCTAATGCAAGGCCCAAGTTACAAGTGTGATGTCTTTATGATTATTACATGGATTGATTAAAGGATTTAAACACATTAAGGGTTTAACACTTAGGATTAAAGTTATACACTCCATCCTAATAGAAGGATGCAGGCATAAGCTTAATCACAAAGCCTTAAAGCCTTTAGGGTTTAGTCCCTGATTATGAGATGAGAAGAGAAGACTCAAAGAGAGACACAAAGGTAAAACTAAGAGGGGAGACTAATCAAAACCCTAATCATTGTCATGCTTGGTTGTTCCTATGGTTTGTGAGGTTTAACAAAGAAGATCTTCAATGGAACCACCAGGAAGCAGATGAAAAGGAGCCAAGAGAAGCAAAGTAACTTGCTTCATTTAAGAAGACAAGTCACTTGAGGAAAGAAAGTGAGAAGAAGAAGAAATGGGCAAGCCCAATCTCAAGCACAAATAAAAATGCAGCAAGGATGCATAAAAGAGATGAAGAGAAGTTATGAGAAGTGAAGGCAAATTCACTTCTCAAAGTCACTTACCACCTGAAAAGTTAGTGAAGGAGATGCAATGCAATGCAAGATGAGATGAGATGACATGATGAGAAACAAAACCAGAAGCATTTACATGATGCTAATGATGCTATGAGATGCTACAAACATGAGGCAGCACATGGAAATGATCATACAAGCTTATGGATGCAAATGAAGCAAGTTAAGAAGCATGAACATACATGAAAAGTTATGAAGTGCATATGTCATACAACATGGCAAATGCAAGATGCAATGATCAAACATGCTTCCAATATGTCTTATGATGTTAAATGAATCACATGGATGCATAAAATGTCAAGGCAAGTCATGTTGTGAATGCAAATGCAAGATGGATGCATATGGAAGCCCAAATTAGGGTTTATGATCAAAGCATCAAACACAAACCAAAATCAGAAGCAAACAACATTATAAAAAATTGAAAATACACTCAAAGGACCCCTAATCCTATACTAACCCAATGCTCAAAGGAGAGGTTTCAACTCTTAACCAAACTCAAGATATGATTTTCCTAAGTTTTCTAGGGTTTTAGGGTTCCCTAACAAGAAAATTACCAAACAAATGGAAAATGAAAGATCAAATCATGGCCATTTAATCTCACAAACTACATGCTAAACACAATGCAATGCAAAAAGAATCAAGGTCCAACTCTTCATGGATAGGCAGAAATGATTTTTTGAAGTTTGGATCAAAATAATGCATCAAAATGATTTTAATTCAAAGAAAAAATCTCAAAATGCATCAAGATCAAAAAAGAAATTTGGTTTGAAGGTTGGACAATGTTTCTAAATGTCTTAAAACATTTCATGAATTTTTTGGTGATTTTTAAATACCTAAAAGTATTTTTAATAAATTAATTTTCATTAATCAATTAAAAATAAACTTTTAAATATTTAAAAATACTTTTTAATGCTAAAAAAATAAAAATAAAAATATTTTTGTGCTTCTAAAATTAATGAAACTCAGGATAAAAAATTTCATAATTTTTAAAGCATTTTTGCTATTTTTAATAAATTGAACAAATTAAACATAAAGAAAATGAAATAAAACAAAATAAAATGGAAAGTAATCTAATCTAAAGGCTGAGGTTTGAATCTGGGTGAGAAGGTTTGACCGCGCGCGTGAATCAAGGGACAGGATGCAATCTGACTTAATTAGGTTTTACAAATTAATTAAATGGATTTAATTAAACTAATGGTGATTAGGGCTAATGAGGACACATCTGGGCCACTCACACACGCGCGAAGTCAACAAAGTCAGACAATCCAACGCATGAGATTCAAATGCCTTTAATTACAGGGATTAGGGCTAAGCATTTTCAGGTGACCGGAGGGATGCTCCGGTCATCTTCTCCGGCAACATCAAAACCCTAGATCATGATTCAGGCCACTATACTTCAAATTAAGGGCGGGGAAATGTTCCTCTATTCAAACCTCACTCAAATCATCTCTCAAACTAAATTTCTCATGTTCAAATGGAGAGAATCGAAGCCATGAAGATTCACGGGCAAAGTTTCAGAGCCCTGGTAAATCCTCATTTCTCACTCATTTTCAATTCTAAACCCGTCCCCATGATCAGCAAGACATACACAACCAGATTATAACTTAAAATGCAAGCTCTAAGAAAAAATGTTCATGGCTATACCTGAGATGGAGGATCCTGTTTCTGGGCTTTCTGAGCTATTCTTTGATGCAGCCTCACTCCAAAGGTTCCCCTGGTGCTAATGGCAAGCTTGGATGGAGCTTAAACAAGCTATTTTGAGAGATTCGAATCTGCTATATCAGAAAATGAGGTCTGTGTGTATGGTGTTTTAAGCTCTAACAATGGTTGATTCTGGTTCCTTTTAGTGTGTTTGGTTTGTTGGTGAAGAGAAAGTGAGTGTTTGATGGCTGGAAAATGAGATTCGATGAAGGGAAGCTTCTTGAAAGTTTTTGTGAAGGCTGTGTTCTGGCTTGCTTCAATGCCCAATGCCATGCTATAACACTCCAACAATGTGTGAATAGGCTGAGGGCAGGTCAGTAGGGGTGGCTGTTCACTGTGCCAAGAGTATGGGAGTTTTTTCCAAAAAGTCAATGTGATTGGTACTTGCAGCATGGGCTATGGCAGCAGCTATGTTAGGGCATGTCTTGCTTCAGCTTGAGTCAAGGATGACCATTGGATTGCTTATGAATGACTGCAACATGTGGATCATGAGTTGAGAGTGATTTTGCAAGTTGTCCACTTGTGCTTTCTCATGATTTTTGCTTATGCACATGTGATTCTTCTTGCTGAATTTTGTCACATGATGTCTCAATTGGTCATGGCAATGCATAGAAAGTAACTAGTGATCACATAACTCTTTGGAGAATGATTTTGTCACACATCCCTCTTTGCACCCTTATGAAAAATGACTTATGGAACTTTGAAAATCAAGGCACAAAAGTGAGAAATCCCTTGGGCCAAATCTGTTTTTTAGGTCATGTATGATCATATGATGAAGCTTTGAAGTCATTTTGAAGTCACTAGAATGCTTGGTACATGAAATTGCAAGTTTTCCTTTTAGTGCATAACTTGAAATTTAATGATTTTTGCCAACTTTAACACACCATAACTTTTGATCCAAAATGAATTAGGTCATGTTCTTGTACTTTTTGAAAAGGGAAAGATCTAATCTACAACTTTCATGACCAAAGTTTTTCCATTTGAAGCATTTTTGGATCAAAAAGTAAGGTTTGAAAAGTGGCATAAAATGACATATTCCTTAAAAGTCAACCATGCCCAAAAAAGTCAACTTTGCAAAAACTTGTAATTCTTGAATTTTGTGAACTTCAAACCTCTTCCATGATCAAATAAAGATCAAATACACTCAAAATGATGAAGATCACCCCTTGGTTGGGTCACTGGGGGCCTCAGATGCCCTGATTTTACACTGACTTGTCTGAAAAGTCAACTCCTGATCAGATGACTTCCCTATGGAATTTCTTCATGGAAATTGATATGCATACTCCCTATACCATATAGAGACCAATAGAAACAAGAATGACCAAAAAAATTGAAGTTATGGCCTCTGAAACCAAAACCCTAATTTTAGGTCATCTGTGCAGTTAAACTTGGCTCTGCTTCCATACCAATCCCAGTTCTTGTGATTCTTTGGTATTCTTGACTTTGAGAGGATGTAATATGATATAAGAACACACATGGACCCCTTTGAAGTGATTGTTGACCTTTGGAGTGGCTCAAGAAGCTTTTGGATTGCTCAGATCACAAACCCTAGATGCAGATGATTTAGAATCTATGCAGTGAATCAACAATGTGGTATGAGATGTTATGATTGTGTTTATGCGTATGAAATGATCACAAGCCATGGTGTGAATGGGTGAGGGCAAATTTGGGGTGTTTACACCAAGGAGTTTTGAGACTCCAGGGACCTCAATTTTTTAGCAATTTCATCTAGCCTTCTGTCATAGGCTTCATCCCCAGCTCCCATCACTGTGAACTGATCTTCCTGGGGGTCTTCTTGTAGTACTCTGCCTGCAGTGGCATTCCCTTGCACATTAACAGGGATGTTGATCTCCGGATGAAGGTGGGGTCCAAATACAGGTGGGTTGACATGAGGCTGAACCCTCTCATTGTTGCTTGTCCCACCAGTCCCTAGATGGGGGTCTTCCTGATTCTGCCTCTCTGTAAACACCCCAAATTTGCCCTCACCCATTCACACCATGGCTTATGATCATTTCATATGCATAAACACCATGATAGCATCTCATATCACATTTTTTATTCACTGCATAGATTCTAAGTCATCTGCATCTAGGGTTTGTGATCTGAGCAATCCAAGAGCTTTTTGAGCCACTCCAAACACCATCAATCACTTCAAAGGGGTCCATGTGTGTTCAAGCATCATATTATATCCTCTCAAAGTCAAAAATGTCAAAGAATCACAAGAACTGAGATTGGTGTGGAAGCAGAGCCAGGCTTGACTGCACAGTTGACCTAAAATTAGGGTTTTGGTTTCAAAGGCCATAACTCCAAATTTTTTGGTCATTCTTATTTCTATTGGTCTCTATATGGTATAGGGAGTATGCATATCAATTTTCATGAAGAAATTCCTTGGGGAAGTCATCTGATCAAGAGTTGACTTTTCAAGCAAGTCAGTGTAAAATCAGGGCATCTGAGGCCCCCAATGACCCAACCAAAGGGGATTCTTCATCATTTTGATTGTATATGATCTTTATTTGATCATAGAAGTTGTTGGAAGTTCACAAAATTGAAGAATTTCAAGTCTTTTGCAAAGTTGACTTTTTGGGCAAGTTTGACTTTTAATGAATTTGTCATTTTAGGCAACTTTTCAACCCTTACTTTTTGATTCAAAAAAGCTTCAAATGGAAAAACTTTGGTCATGAAAGTTGTAGAATAGATCATTCCCTTTTCAAAAAGTACAAGAACATGACCTAATTCATTTTGGATCAAAAGTTATGGTTTGTCAAAGTTGGCAAAAATCACTAAATTTCAAGTTATGCACCAAATGGAAAACTTGCAAATTCTTGTACCAAGGTAATTTGTGACTTCAAAATGATCTCTAATCATCACACAAACATCACATATGACCTAAAATCAGACTTGGCCCAAGAGATTTCTCATTTTTGTGCTTTGATTTTCAAAGATCCATAAGTCATTTTTCATACAAGTGCAAAGAGGGATTTTTGGCAAAAGTATTCTCCCATGAGTTGTGTGATCACTAATTGGTTTCTATGCATTGCCATGATCAAATGAAGTATCCTACACCAAAATGCAGCAAGAATCATCTCATGTACATAGCACAAAATCATGAAATAACACAAGTGGACAAGTTGCAAAGTCACTCTCAATTCATGATCCACATGCTGCAGACATTCATAAGCCATCCAAGGGTTGTCCCTGACTCAAGCTGAAGCAAGACAAGCCCTTAGTCTGCTGCTGCCATAGCCCATGCTGCAAGTACACCAACTATTGACTTTTTGGCCAATTTCTCCATACCATTCCCACAGTGCATGTCAAGTCTTCTGACTCATTCCAATAGTTTAGGGATGGTATATGGATCATAAAACACAACACCCACAAGCCTGGAACACACACATTGCAGCATACCACAAAATCTGTCAAAACTTTCTTCTCTTCGAATCTCCTTCCACAGCCATCAAGCACTCATTCTTTCTTCACCAATCAACCAGAAATCATTCATAGAACAAATCCCACCCCTCACAATGATCTAAAACAGCCCACACAAGAACCTCATTTTCTGATACACCAGAACTGAACCTCTCAAAATAGCCTGTTTAAACTCCATCTAAGCTTGCCATTAGCACAAGGGGGATCATTGGAGTGAGTTTGCACAAAAGAACAGCTCAGAAAGCCCAGAACCAGAGGATTCCATCTCAGGTATAGCTCAAGAACTTTTTTCTCAGAACTTGTTTTTCTTGTTACAAAATGAAAGTGTATGTTGTGCTGATCATAATGATGTGTTTGAAATTGAAAATGAGTGAAAAATGAGGATGTATTGATGCTCTGAAATTTCTCCCGTGAAAAATGTTTGCTTCGATTTGCCTGATTCATGGAGTTTAAATGTTGTTTGAGGTTTGATTTATGTTCTAGGATGTTAGAGGATCATTTCCCCGTGTTTAATTTGAAGGGGGGTGGCTTGTAGTGAAAACTAGGGTTTTGGTTCGCCGGAGAAGACGACCGGAAGTCTTCTCCGGCCACCTGAGAACCATTAACCCTAATCCCTGTAATTAATTGGTGTTTGAATCTGATGCGTAGGATTAGTTGACTTGGGTTGACTGGCGCGTGTTTTGATGGCCAGGATTTGTCCTTAGAAGCCCTAATCCTCATTAACTCAATTAACCTTGATTAATTAATTCATAAATCAGTTTTAGCCAGGTTTGAATTTTAGCCTTTAGATTGCTCGCGCAGTCAACAAATCCTTCCCCAGTTTCAATCCTGGCCTCTCATTCAGCATACTTCCATTTATTTCATTTTATTTTTCATTTTATTTCATTTAATTTCTCCATTTATTTTAAAATAGTAAAACTTATTCAAAAATTCTGAAATTTTTTATACACACTTTTATTTAATTTCAGAAACCAAAAACATTTTTATTTTTATTTTTTGCATTCTAAAAATATTTTTAAATATTTAAAAGTTTATTTTTAATTAATTAATGAGAATTAATTAATTAAAAATACTTTTAAGTATTTAAAAATCACCAAAAAAATTCATGAAGCATTTAAAATCATTTAGAAACATTGTCCAACCCTCAAACCAAATTTCTTTTTTGATCTTGATGCATTTTGATAATTTCCCATGGAATTAATTCATTTTCAAAGCATTATTTTGATCCAAACTTCCAAAAAACATTTCTGCCTAACCATTGAGAGTTGGACTTTGATTCTTTTTGCATTGTGTTTAGCATATCATGTAGTTTGTGAGATTAAATTGGCATGATTTGATCTTTCATTTTCCATTTGTTTGACATTTTTCTTGTTAAGGAACCCTAAAACCCTAGAAATTTTAGGAAATTCATAACTTTTATTAGGTTAATAGTTGAAACTTCTCCTTTGGGCAGTAAGTTAGTATAGGTTTAGGGATCCTTTGAATGCATTTTCAATTTTTTATCTTGATGTTTGCTTCTGATTTTGGTTTTTGTTTGATGCTTTGATCATAAACCCTAATTTGGGCTTCCATATGCATCCATCTTGCATTTGCTTGCATACCTTGACTTGTCATGGCATTTTGTGCATCCATTTGATTCATTTAACATCTTAAGACATATTGAAAGCATGTTTGGTCATTGCATCTTGCATTTGCCATGTTGTATGTCATTTGCATCTCATAACTTGTCATGTATGTTCATGGTTCTTAACTTGTTTCATTTGCATCCATAAACTTGTATGATCATCCCCATGTATTGTTCCATGTTTGTAGCACCTCATAACATCATTATCATCTCATGTATGCTTCTGGTTTTGACTTACATCATGCCATTTCATTTCATTTTGCATTACATTGCATTTCTTTTACTAACTTTTCAGGTGGTAAGCAACTTTGAGAAGTGAATTTGCCTTCACTTCTCACAACTTCTTTTCATCTCTTCTATGCATCCATGCTGCATTTTGTTATGTGTTTGAGATTGAGCTTGCTCATTCTTCTTCTTCTTACTTTCTTTCCTCAAGTGACTTGACTTCTTGAATGAAGCAAGTTACTTTGCTTCTCCTTGCTCCATTCATCTGCTTCCTGGTGGTTCCATTGAAGACTTCTTTCTTAAACCTCACAAACCTTAGGAACAACCAAGCATGACAATGATTAGGGTTTTGATTAGTCCCCCACTTAGTTTCTTACCTTTGTGTCTCTTTGAGTCTCCTCTTCTCATCTCATAATCAGGGACTAAACCCTAAAGGCTTTAAGGCTTTGTGATTAAGTTTATGCCTGCATCCTTCTATTAGGATGGAGTGTATAACTTTAATCCTAAGTGTTAAACCCTTAATGTGTTTAAATCCTTTAATCAATTCACATAATAATCATCAAGACATCAAGCTTGTAACTTGGGCCTTGCATTAGGGTTCTAATTCTTCCTTAATTGGTTAAGAAGGACTAACCCTAGTGTTAATGGACAAGTCCCCCTCAAGTTGTCTTACAAACCCTAAAAAATCACTTCTTCATCATATCATTAAATAAAATACACTTAATCAAAGGCTTGTTTTGTCATAAGTTTAATCCCTAATCATGGATTAAGTTGAGGAGCTTTCCTCAGCTTAAACACCCTCATCTATTATCCTTCTATTAGGATGGTGTAATGAGTCTGTTTAATCCCTGATTATGGCTTAATCTTATTACTTAACACTAAACAAAAAACACCAAAAACATCTAAATAATCACAAGTAGGTTAATGATCTTAATCCTGCATCAAAGGTGATTAAGTGTGAGAATCTGACTTCACACTTAAGGTATTCTCATTACCCCTAATCAGAGGGAAGATGTGATGAGTTTGCTAACCCATTGGTATAGGCTTAAGCTCATTAACTTATGACAAACTTTCAAAAGCAATAAAAGACTGAAAACTCAAAAACAAACAATAATCGTCTCCTCCGGGATTCTTTTCTTATCTCACTCACTCATAAACGAGAACACGCTTCTTCCGTCTAATGCAAGACAGTTTGCATCTGTGCCAGACAGATCATACATTTGAGCATTGACAAGTAAGCAGTTCACAAGTCAATTCACCTTTCAGTCTCTTTGGGTCGAACTACGGTGTTCTGACTTCCTCATTGCACGAGAGGATACGTAGGCATAACTTAACTGTTATCGAACAAAAGTCTCTGTATATTCCCCCTCTTCCAGCTCATTTCTTTAAGCCTCATAATCTTGAGCAATTCATTCTCATCCTTACACTGACACTTCTCATATCACACTTCACTTTCTTCTACACTGACACCTGTACATCCTTTTCCAGCTTTCTATACACAAATTGCACTGACACTACCCCTTTAAAACAGAAATCTTTTAAGCGTGGATCCCGTCGAGTACGACGGACAATCTGGGTGCTAATACCTTCCCAGGTCGTAACCAACCCCCTTTCTCAGTCTCTCTGGTTCGCAACCGTCTTATCCATATCTTTCTAGGTCTATGCAGCATTACCTTTCCTCCGGGATAAAAATGCCTAGCTGGCAACTCTATTCATTCCCTGTGAGTTCACTCCTGTGTGTTCTCACATCCTCTTTTCGCCGACCGTTCGCGTCTGTACCCTATTTGACCCGGTGTCATTTGGTGGGAGCGACAGCTTGGCGACTCTGCTGGGGACCCTTATACTGTAACCAGGGCTTCTGGTTCTTTTTGTGGGTTCCTCCTAGCGCTTGTTTGATTTGTGTTTACTGGGGTGTTATGTGTTGTTTGTGCTTGTATTTATATTTATTTTTGCTTTATGTACAGTTGTTTATTTGCTTTCTTTATAGCTTTACATATATCATACTGTCATACTGTCTGGCTGGATCTGGTTCTGTTGTTTTGGTGGGTGGGTGTTCCATCTGAGAGGTAAGGTCCTATACCTGGGACCTGAGTGACACCTAGGCTAGAGTGGTTCATGTTCTTTCCCATTCCATTTCGGTCTGGTGCGGGAATATGAAACACGGTTCAGATATGGGTTTCTTCTTGAGAACTCTGTGCTGCAGATTTCCTGTAGTACTAGGGCTATCTGGGAAGCCTGCTAAGTTTGGATGACCTTTAGTATTGACCTTCAGAAACTGAGGTGAATTAGAGAAGGATCTTTTATGGTTATTGTAAGCACTGTACCTCCGGGTTAGAAGTGTTTACACTTCTTATAACTGATCCAAGTCTGAGGATCCTTGTTTTAGAACATCACCTGTGAGGGGGGTTGGGCTGTTTACAGGTTTGCAGGTACCCTTGGCCTCAACATACCCTGTTACTTTGTTTTGATTAAGAGTACTCCATTTTGGGACAGTTCTTGTGATTTTTAACCCTGGACATGTGGCTCTTTATTTGAGTCCCCCACCTTGGTTACTGGACTTATGAACCTCCATCTGGATTTCTTGGACATACATGGACCTATATCAGAGCACTTAATCAGATCCAGCTCAGTCACAAACCCTTGCATATCATTTGCATACATCCTCATTGCATCATTTTTAACATATGTTTATTTGTTTTTCAGGGTATCCATCATATATTTTGGCTTGGTTTTGACCCCTTCTTCAGCATAGACCTATCTTCATCAGCACTTACTTCAGCTATCAGCTACCTGCTTCAGTCACCTGCATCACTAGTCTCAGCCTGTCAGTGGCCCATCTTCAGTGTTATTCTCAGTCAGCATCATCAGCACCTGTTCTTCAGCAACATGGCACCCAAGAAGAGCAACATCTCCTATCACTTCTTTGAGCCTGAGCTAGCTAGCATCAGGAAGATTCAGACCCTGATTACTCCAGACCATATACCACTATTCAGAGAACATTATGGAGGAATCCTTGATGTGGTTATGGATTTGGACCCTTCACAGAGGAGCTTGATTCATACCTGCCTGCAGTTCTATGATCCCCCTCTAAGGTGCTTCACCTTTCAGGATTTTCAGTTGGGACCTTTATTAGAGGAGTATTCATCATTGGTTGGTGTACCTATCAGGGGTGGAGTCCCCTTCAACCCTGAGATGGTTTTTCCTAGTAATGAAGAAGTAGCAAAAGCCTTGTATCTGGAACCAGTTCTGATTGGGCAGAATATGACTACCAAAGCTGGAATCTCTGGTCTGCATCTGGATTTCTTGACCTCTCAGGCTACCCTGAAAGCTTCTTTGGGAGAGTGGAAGGCAGTCTGTGCTTTGCTGGCCCTTAGCATATATGGGATCATACTTTTTGCAGATGAGCCTAAGTTCATTAGCAAGAATGCAATCCATCTTTTCATCCTGAGGAACCCAGTACCCACCTTACTGGGAGATCTTTACTACTCTGTTCATCAAAGGAATGAAAAGAAAAGGGGAAGACTGGTGAGATGCTGTGCTCCTTTGTTCCATACATGGCTGCTCAAATATTTGCCAAAGACTGATGCATTCTTGAACCCTCACCAGCAGAAGAACTGGGCTAGGAGGCTTGTAGCTCTAACCTCAGATGACATCAGGTGGTGCACTCAGAGCACTAAGGGCAGAGACATTGTTACTAGTTGTGGGCAATTTCCCAATGTGCCTCTGATAGGAGTGAAGGGTTGCATCAACTACAACCCTCTGCTATTCAAAAGACAACTGGGCTATGCATTAGTCCACCATCCTAGAGCACAGGATCTAGCTGAGACCCTTTATTGTGAGATCAAGCCTAATCTGGCCATTGTCAGGCAAGCATCCTGGGCTTGGGACAATGTCCAGACTAAAGGAGTAACCATTCTTGGAAGATGCAACAACGTGGCCTCAGCTCAGTACTATGAGTGGTCTCATGCCAGGGCTCAAATTTCTGGGATGCCCTTTACCCTTGAAGATGTACCTGGACCCTCCACAGCACCACCTCCAGCAACTATCAGCCTGGAAGAGTTTGAAAAGCTCAAAGAGAGGAATGAGAAGTTGTCTGAAGCCTTGAAGAGAACCCTCTGGGAGAGGAGTGATGGTCGGCTGGACATTGAAAGATTGGAAAAGCTAAAGGTGGAGCATCTAGCCAAGATTGAAAAGTCAGAGGACTACGTCAAGAAGTCAAGGGCTGGAGAACAGATTCTGAAGAATGCCTGTAAGGAGGCACAGTTCCAGAGAGCTAGGACTGATCTTTATCTGAAGGAGAGTCAAGCTAGGTGGGTCAGGATCACCGAAGCTCGTACTCAGGAGGATAAAAGGACTCAGGATAAGATTGAGCAACTGGAAGCTAGTACAAAAGAGCAACAGGAAGCCCTGGCAGCAGCCCAAAGGGAGATCTCAGAGTTGAAGATTAGAGCTGGTGTGAAGAGGTCAAAGGACCAGAGTCAACACAAGAAGCTAGCTGCAGCTATTGCCACCAGGAATCTTCTCATCAGGAATCTCACAGAGCACCCAGCTGACCCTGTGACTGAAGCACTTCTAAATGAAGTTCAGGAGGATGAGTTTGGTCTTAATGTCTAGCTTTTGCTTGTTGTTTCTTTTATTTCATGTACTTTTCTTTATGTTGTATTTTTGACCCCTCGGAGGGCGTGTATTGTAAAAATAAACAAGCTATGTATCATTTACTTTTGCAATATATGTGTTGGTTTGTTTTATCTGAATTCTTTAAGCAACATCACAAGCATCTTCCTCAGGGGTCTGGAAAGGTCAAAACCAAGTGCCAAGCCGGATACCTTGGATACAAATAAGCATACTGCATTGCATACTAACATTTTGTTTTGTTTTGTAGGTTTTTGTTTTTACTAACTCTGTTGTGATCTCAGGAACTATTGCTCGACGAAGGGTGTTCCCACTCAACCATCCACATAGATATCCCACCCGCAACAACCTTCCAGGCATACAGATGGACCAGGTACAGCAGGACCTTACAGAGGTCAGAACGCAAATGGCCAACGAGAGGTTGGAAATGAGGAATCAGATGACACAATTTATGGAGGTGATGAATAATATGGCTCAAAGCCAAGAGAGGTTAAGAGCACTGGTAGAGGGGAGGAATCAGGAAGACCCTCATCCAGGAACTGCTGGGACAAGCAATAATGAGAGAGTACAACCCCATGTTAATCCTCCAGTCTATGGACCCCACCTTCATCCGGAGATTAACATTCCTGTTAATGTATAAGGGACTGCCACTGCAGGCAGAGTGCTGCAAGAAGACCCCCAGGAAGATCAGTTCACGGTGATGGGAGCTGGGGAGGAAGCCTATGACAGGCGGTTAGATGAGATTGCTGAAAAACTGAGATCCCTGGAGTCCTAGAATTCTTTGGGCTTCGATGTTATGGACATGGGTCTAGTGGACGGGGTCAGGATTCCCCACAAATTTAAACCACCATGTTTTGAGAGATACAACGGGACTTCCTGTCCCCGAACCCACCTGCAATCCTTCCTGGGGAGGTTAAAGGCATATACCATGGACGAAAAGCTATGGATGTTTTATTTCGAGGATAGCTTAACAGGAGCTTCAAGGGAATGGTACTCCCACTTGACAAGAGCAACCATTAAGTGCTGGAAGGACTTGGCAGAGGCCTTCATTAGGCAGTACCAGTACAACCTGGATATGGCTCCCAACAGAACCCTCCTGATGGGAATGTCTCAATCATCCAGGGAAAGCTTCCGGGAGTATGCTCAAAGATGGAGACAGCTTGCTGCTGCTGTCCAGCCACCCATGTCAGAGAGGGAGATGGCTGATATGTTTATGAACACCCTCCAAGGGACATACATTGATAGGCTAGCTGCCTTTTCCTCTACCAGCTTTGCAGATGTCGTTATAGCTGGGGAAAGAATTGAAAGCCTATTAAAGATGGGTAAGATCTCTGACAACGGTGCAAGCTCGTCCAGCAACCCAAGAAAGCCTTTTGCAGGCCCAAGAAGAACTGGTGAAACCAATGCTATCCACACCAACAGGGGCAGACCCCAATATGTTCATAGGTCTGTAGCAGCAGTCACCATTCCCGCTCCAATTCATCCTCAACCAGCTTATCAACCACAACAACAAAATTACCAACAACAAACTCAGTTTCCTCCTCAGAGAAATTATAACAACAACAACACCAACAACAACAATCAGCAGAGACCATATCAACAGAGACCTTCTCAGGCCAATAGGGTGATCGATCCGATCCCTATGCCCTATGCCACACTATTACCACAACTTCTGAAACTCAACCTGGTTGAGCTAAGGACATTGGCACCTCCAGATCCTGCCAGTCTGCCCAGAAATTACGACGCCAACGCCAGATGTGCTTTTCACTCAAATGCACCTGGTCATAGTACGGAAAAGTGCAGAGCTTTGCACATGAAAGTGCAGGATCTAGTGGATTCCAAGGCTTTAAACTTTGCACCACCACCAAATGTCAACAAGAACCCTATGCCACACCACGGAGGACCCCGAATCAATGCTATTGAAGAAGACAAGCCGTCTTACTTGATAACCAGTGTGGGTCAGATTCGGACTCCCTTGGTGGAGATTAAAGCTCAACTCCTCGAATGTCAAATATTCCCGGGATGTGAGCTAGGGTGTGCTTATTGCAACATTTCAGTGAATGGTTGTGATAACTTGAGGGATGGCATAGATGGTCTCATCCAGAGTGGCCTGCTTCAAATTACAACATCAACACCTACCAATCCAGCAATCTCCTTAACAACGGTTTCAGAATCTCCTACAAATGCAACAACCATTGTTCCAAACAACTCTTCGGTTTCATCAACTAATGCTTCATCTGTTACTTCAATGGACCAGACATCAGCAAATACTCCTTCTACAACTTCAGCACCCCTCCACTCAGAGTCTCCTACAACAACAACACCCATCCTTCCAGCAATGTCTCCTACAACATCAGCAACAAACAATGCAAGTGTCTCGACAGTTACAATTTATTATGATCCTGCCAATGATTATGCCTACAACTCACAAAATGCCACCCCTATCAGAGCACCAGTCACAATATATTATGATCCACAGACTATCGTGGTCCCTTCTGCAGCTACCATCAGCCCAGTCACTATCACAGTGCTGGGGCCAGTACCTTATGAAAGCAGTAATGCCATCCCTTGGCATTACGGCTCTGATCTTTACTGCGAAGGACAGAAAATCACTCTCGAATCATCAACTTCTTCACCACAAATAGACAATGTGGGGGGAGGCGGAGGCTTCACTCGAAGCGGACGTCTCTTTGCCCCGCAAATTCAAAGACCCACTGCTGAAGCAGAAGCTGCTGCCAAGGCAAAAGGGAAAAGCACGGTGCAAGAAGATCAAGTTGTCAGAGAAGCTTTGAAAACCCCTTTTAATCAAGAGGTTGATGAGTTCATGAGAATCATCAAGAAAAGTGATTACAAGATAGTGGACCAGCTTCACCAGACGCCTTCCAAGATCTCCATTCTATCATTACTTATGTGCTCCGAGGCTCATCGGAACGCACTACTCAAAGTCTTGCACGCAGCTTACGTGCCAGAAGAGATCACAGTCAATCAGTTGGAAGCTGTGGTTGGAAATGTTAATGCTAGCAATGGACTAGGATTTACCAACACTGATTTGACTACGGAAGGCCGCAATCATAACAAGGCTTTGCACATTACCATGGAATGTAAGGGTGCAGTTCTTTCCCATGTGCTGGTAGACACAGGGTCATCCCTCAATGTCTTACCTAAAAAGGCCCTTGTGAAGCTGGAATATGATGGATTGGCATTACGTCCCAGCAACTTAGTAGTGAGAGCCTTTGACGGTTC
Organism: Lathyrus aphaca; assembly: GCA_963966055.1. NCBI lineage: Eukaryota > Viridiplantae > Streptophyta > Magnoliopsida > Fabales > Fabaceae > Lathyrus > Lathyrus aphaca. The sequence continues at coordinate 319,958,052 of OZ014525.1, forward strand.
TAAGAGATTAGTTCTGGGAGAAATTGAGTTGCCTGTAACAATTGGCCCACAAACTTTCAAAACGACCTTCTACGTGATGGATATACAGCCTGCCTACAGCTGTCTATTGGGTAGACCATGGATTCACGCCGCTGGCGCCGTGACCTCAACCCTTCACCAGAAGTTAAAATTCGAGTGGGAGGGCCAAGTCGTTACTATTTGTGGAGAGGAGGATATTTTTGTTAGCCATCTGGATACCTACAAATACATTGAGATGGATGGGGAGATCCACGAAACGATGAGTCAAGGGTTTGAGGCCTTGAATATTAATGAAACCTCTGCTGTACTTGGGACTTCTATGACGTCCTACCAACAAGCCCGGAAGGTTGTTGAGGAAGGGAATGCTCAAGGCTGGGGCAAACTGTTGCCTGTGGAGAAGAAAGAAGATAGATTTGGGTTGGGTTACAAACCAACTCAACAAGATCAAGTAGAGGCTGCTAAGAAGCCCAACTTTGTTAGTGGGGGAATGCTCACCCCTGATGCTGTCAACAACTTGGAAGATGAGTCGGAAGATGAGCGCAACCTGGAAAGCTGGATTCGTCCAAGGATTCCGGGAAGCCGTATCTCAAACTGGTCTTCCCAGGAAATTATAAGGGTTACTCCTGCAGAGTAATTATTATTTCCTGTATATTTTAAGCATGCATCAAGTCTTGCATCTTGCCCAAGATGACAAGACTCATTTTGTAATCGGGCCATCTGTAATTTTTGTGCAACAAGATTAATCAATGAAATATCAGACATCTTTTGCAAATGAGTCTTTTTCTTTTCTGCTCACTGTTTTTCCATTTTTCTTTTTGTACAAAAAAATAAATGGCAATGTTTTCAAAATGATAACTTTATTTCACTTTTCTAAACAAGATTAAAATCAATCACTAAAATGAACCAACTGAACTCTTGCAGAGAGTGCCTTCCAGACAGCACTGACAACAGCACGGCTATGACTTCGTATGACTTTGACAATCCGATCAATCAAGCTGATGAAGGGGTTGAAAAAGATTACGAGCTTTCTGAAGAACTAGCCAGATTGTTGAGACAAGAGGAAAAGGTTATCACTCCTCATCAGGAGGAGGTCGAGACGATTAATCTTGGTACAAATGAAGATGTGAAAGAAGTTAAAATCGGGGCCCGCCTGCAAGACTCAGTGAAGAAACAACTGATTGACCTGCTTCAAGAATATGTGAATGTGTTTGCTTGGTCTTATCAGGATATGCCAGGGTTGGACACCGACATTGTTACGCACAAGCTACCTTTGAGGGAAGATTTCCCGCCAGTAAAACAGAAACTGCGCCGTACTCTCCCGGACATGGCAATGAAGATCAAAGAAGAGGTACAAAAACAATGGGATGCCGGTTTCCTTGTGTAGCGGTAAAATCGTGAGTGTAAGCTATTGATTAACTTAACTCGATTAACACAGAGTCGCCACCGCGCTTTTGTTTATTTCCGAAAGGAAAAAGGTAAAAGAACGAATAAAACCTAGGATTCTAAAAGCAAAGGCTAAAAGAAATAAACAGAGATTGGGTAAGGGGATTGGTTATGAACCGGGAAGGTTTTAGGCACCCGACTCATCCGTGGTACTCCACGGGAGCCCTTTGAAATACTTATTGCTTTTGGTTTGAAATTGGTTTGTTTAAAATGAGGGAAGAGATGAGAAGAAGAATATTTTTAATGATTTTGTGTTTGATAAGGTTTTAAAGCCTTATGCCTACGTACCCACAAAGTGCAATGCGAGATCAAAACCTCGTAGTTCATGGTACAAAGTTTGAAAAGAATAAGTGGGTTGAATTGATTTTAGAATGTAGAGATAAGTCGTCATCCCTTAGCGAATAATTCCGCTAAAAGGGATGAATCATATCTAAACATGTGGAAAAGAAGAAAGGTGCACAAGGCACAAAAACAATTGAATGGATTTGTATTTTTTAAAGTATGTACAAAAATGGTTTTAATATATTTACATGACTTAATATTTGATTAAGAAAATAAAAGGAAAAGATTAAAAATCGCTTGACCTAAGTCAAGGTTTGTTTATGAAAATGTTTGAAGTTTAGAAAACAAGAAGGTTTTGAAATAGGAAGAAGTTTTGAAAATTAAAGAATGGGGAGGAGATGAAGAGACTAGTCCTAATGCTTGAATTAAAAGCTAAGGAAAGAAGTTACCAAACAAATATGCACAAATCTTCAAAGTTCAGACTTCCATCTTCAAAAGTTAATGACATCATTTGAGGCCAAGATTTCTAACCACTCCAACTTGAGCAAAGGGAATCCTAGAAGATCTAAGTCCAATCTCCAAAAGTTCGGGATAGTAACCATAAGTCCAAAGTTAGAAGTCACAAGTTTTTTTTAAGAGTTTAATCCTTTATTAAGTATTTTTATGTCCAAATGGACAAAATAAAAACAAACACAATATGAATATTAACAAGCACAATATGAATATAAACAATGATATATGATATAATATGGCAAAATATAATAAGGAGATAAGGGAGCGAGAGATTTAAAATAAAAGGATAAGGTGCAAGAGATTAAATTTAAACAATTATATTCACATTATAGTATTATTTACAATATAAGGTGGTATGATGAACTTAATCAAACACAACCACAACAATGAAAATAAAACCGAGGCATCCGGATCCAAATGGATCTTTAATCGAATCGGGACAACTTTAGGTCTATGTTAAGCAATCGCCGAGTAATTTACGAAGTAATTACCCTACAAATGAGGCCGGCCACCACTAATTAAAGTGGAAAATATTCGTGTTAATACATGTTAGAGAAACGATATAATGGATCGTTCTCCGAAAACATGCCACACTAAAAGAAGAGGAAGGTCTAATCTTAATCGAAATTATCGTTGAATTTCTCGATTAGCAACCTATCACGATCTCAAAGTATGAAGAATGATCCAAATGATCATTCATTCATAGATTTGAAATAATGAAGATTAAGCTCAATCGGAAATCAACAATCCCGAATCGGAAGATTGTCATCGACCAAAATTAAAAGAAAGAGGTGAAGAAAAAATGGATCCAAAATAGATCCAATAAAAGAATTCAAAATATTTTTAAGTTCTTCTTTAAAAAAAAATTATTTCTAAGCACTTCACTAGAGATTCTTTTCTAAAAGATAAAGTTTAAAATGATTTTTTAAACTGTTTCTAAATATTTCTTAACATCTTTCCTAAAACAAAAAAAATTTCTAACACATATTTTTTATAAGAAAATCATTCATATATAAAAAGAAACCTAATAATAAAAACAATTAAAGAAAAAGGAAATAAAATAAGAAAAAAAAGAAAGGTGAATGAAGGTGGATCCGCGGGTTTGATTAGCAATACCATATGGCCTTAGGCCCAAAACTCCATCTCCATTTACTCTTATTATTAAACTAATTAAAAAAAAAGGAAATATAAAAAAATGAAAAAAAACAAACAGAAGAACTAGTCTTCTTCCTTCTCTAATTGCACGGTAAACGAACAAGAGCAAACAGGGGACCAAACGAATTATCCGAACCCTCACCTTCTCAATCATGAATCGAAACAAATCTCTCTTCTCTCCTCTTCTTGCGTTTTCTTTTCTTCTTCTTCAATTCGGATCTGTTTATGATTAAGGATTGGAAAGGATCAAGAAGAAAGGGATTTAGAGATTCGGGAAACGAAAATGAAAATGGATTCAGGTTGAGAAAATTGAGGATAAATTCAGCAGAGGTTTGAGAGGCTTAATTGAAGCTTGAAAAATGAAGAAGAAATCAGTTTAATTTATAGGAGAAGTGAAATGAATTGAAGATGCCGTTTCGTGACTACTTGAGGTGCGTTTTGCTCACGGTGAGTTTCTCGTGCTTGATTTGAGTTTCAAATTTTGCTGTGAGCTGCGTTTTGTTTTATTGCGGTGTGCGTTTTGAATCTGACCCCAAAAGCGTGATGCTATTTGTGATTACGTATTTTGAATTTTTGTTTCGAACGCAGGTGCCGTGCGTGTTGTATTCGGCTGAGATGATGATATGCGGCTGGCAGAACTCGCGTGCAGGGCGGCTTGGACTGTGTTGGTTGTTTGTGTTGTTTGGCTTGTTTCGGTGAAGACTAGCTTGAGCCGAGGTAAATTGCTTGCGGCTTCGAAGTTGGTGTTTGACTGGAGCTGTTGGCTTGAATTTACTTTTATTTTGCTGTGTTGGCCTTGATGCAGGATAATTGTATTTACGGTGTGTACAGCAGGTGGGTTTTGCTGGCTGGATGACGTGATGCACGTGTGTTGTAGCTGGGAAGGCTAAGCGTATTAGCTGATGGCTTGAGGTATTTGGTGTATTGGCATGAAATGGCTTGATGGGCCCGATTTGGAGTGTGACGCGGAAGCTGTTGGCTAGGAGCTACTTTGAAAATGTATTGTACGGTTTTGGATGGAAACTTGTGGGAAAAAGCTGCTGTGAGTTAGACTTGGTGACTGAAAGTTGTATGAAGAAGTGGGCTTAGCCTAAAAACAAATAGGCCCAAGCATTTTTTTAATTATTGTATAAAACTAAAAAAAATCTTTAAAGAAAATAATAAAAGAAATGATATTAAAAAAAAAAGTTATGGGCTTAATAAAAGAAAAAATGGGCTAATATTTTTTGTAATAACAAATGGATAAAAAAATGGATTATATAGAGATTTAAAAAATAAAAAAAAGATTTAATTGGATAATGAAAATAAAAAATGTATGAATCGGATAACTCGCGGAAAATGGAAGAAAATGGTCATTGGACAAGGAATATTTGTGAAAAATGGAAAAAAGATCGAAATATGAATTATAAAAATGGTTATTGGAAACGGGTAATGAATGATCGGTAAAAATTGGAATATGGATAGTGAAAAGAAATGATTTAATCGGAAAAAAAAATGGATAATGGATATGAAATGGTGATTTTTAAAACCCACGACCAACTCCTGATCTTTTCACAAGCCTCTGAACACAGTCAACACCGACCCACTGAACAGCCCAAATAAATTGCAACTTGCCAACTGTCATCTGAAAACTGTCTTATTCATGCTCTGATGATTTGAAACCAAACTGAGGAAAGTAAATCCTCAGATGAATCGCTGATGAATTAATGAACCGATGAACGGATAAACACTGAAGATTCAAACCAAACTTCGCACAACACAACTGTCTGATAACTGATGAACAAACCACACTTTGCCCAGAAAACAACTGTCACACGAACCAATTTGTACTTTGAAGACGCATTGCCTGATGAATGAATTACTGGCACACACAACTGGCAGTCAACACAATCTTTTAATAGTTTGACCAGATTAGGTCAAACATCCACTTGAAATCACATTGTGACTGAACAAACGCATCTGAATCAAATTACTGTCTCATCTTCGCAAACCTGCAACACAGAGAAGAAGAAGAACACTGCAACATATTTTTTGTATTTTGGTTAGAAGTCAGTAAATATAAACAAATATAAAACAGTAAAAATAATGGTGACCCCCTGCGAAGCATAGACCCGATCTGAGGAGAAACTCGGAAACCAAAGTGATCTTGTTTGACATGCAAAAATGCAGATGATATGCGAAACAATCTTAGGCCAAAAATTAGGGTGTTACAGCTGCCCCTATTTAAGTTTCTTCAATCCGGAGATATGAAGATTGACATCTTCGTCTCTACAAGATGGGAGAGACTTAAATACAGAAAACCCAATTTTTGTCCTAAGAGAACAAATGATATGATATGAATATGATATGCAAACCCATGATTTCTGTGGGGAAAATAATGACCACCAGAGAAAAGCAAAAATTGGAGATACAGAAGAAAATCCCGCTGGGGAAACAATAGACAACCAAAGAGTTACCAGGAAAATAAATCACTGGACCACAGACTCACTTGGGAAAAGATATGAAATAATCAGGAACAAGATTCAACCAGGGAAAAATAAACACCCTGCCAGGAATATCAACCAAACAAATATTTGAATCCAAGAAATGGAGAAATACTGTGTTGGAAAAGAAATCATCAACTACCTGATTTACTGGGTAGGAAATACAACAGACTCGACTATCGATTTACTGGATAGGAGCTAAATAAAGAGGAATGACCTCAATCACCTTTTTACTGGGTAAGAAACTCTCAACTACCTGATTTACTGGGTAGGAAATATAACAGACTCGACTATCGATTTACTGGATAGGAGCTAAATAAAGAGGAATGACCTCAATCACCTTTTTACTGGGTAAGAAAATTTTTCAACTACCTGATTTACTGGGTAGAGAATATAAATGACTCGACTATCGATTTACTGGATAGGAGTGAAATCCGGAGGAATGACCTCAATTACCCTTTTACTGGGTAAGAAATGTTCTTAACTACCTGATTTACTGGGTAGAGAAAACAATTGACTCGACTATCAATTTACTGGATAGGAGTAAAATATGGAGGGATAACCTCAATTACCTTTTTACTGGGCAAGAAACTCTCAACTACCTGTTTTACTGGGTAGGAAATATAAAGGACTCAACTATCGATTTACTGGATAGGAGTATGATCCACTACCTGATTTACTGGGTAGGAGTTCAATCAAAGAGAAACAACTTCTATTACCTTTTTACTAGGTAAGAAATTTTCAACTACCTGATTTACTGGGTAGAGAACTCAATCACATGGAAATAATTTCTGTTACCTTTTTACTGGGTAAGAAGAAGAAATATCGGCTACCGGATTTACTGGGTAGAAACTCAATCAGATTACCTTTTTACTAGGTAGATGAAAATATCTGATTCTATTACCTTTTTACTGGGTAAGAGGAAAATAACTTGACTACCGGATTTACTGGGTAGAAAAATTCTCGACTACCTGATTTACTGGGTAGGAGCAAAAGGGACTCGACTATCAATTTACTGGATAGGAGTATGATCGACTACCTGATTTACTGGGTAGGAACTCAATTAAATGGAAACAGCTTCTATTACCTTTTTACTGGGTAAGAAGAAGAAATATCGGCTACCGGATTTACTTGGTAGAAACTCAATCAAATTACCTTTTTACTGGGTAAGAGGAAAAATATCTGATTACATTACCTTTTTACTGGGTAAGAAAAATAATTTGACTACCGGATTTACTGGGTAGAACAATTTTCGACTACCTGATTTACTGGGTAGGAGCTGAATCAAAGAATAACAAACTCTATTACCTTTTTACTGGGTAAGAGGATAACATCTCGACTACCGGATTTACTGGGTAGGAGCACAAGTAAAAGAACTTGATCAAATCTGGTAATATTACCCACTATCGATTTAGTGATAGCTTAATTCCAGAGCAATATACTCAAACTGGAGAAAATGTTGCCCACTATCAAATAATGACAGCTTAATTCCAAAGCAAATATATCCACAAAAGGGAGCCAAAGTTCAATCCAAGAACAAATTGGAAAGAAACGGTCAAACAAGACTCATCCCGAGGAGGAAATATCTTAACTGGGGAGAATCCATCCAGATAATAAACTGGGAAGGAAACTGAATCAATATCTTCCACGAGAAACAAACTCAGTGGGGAATTAGAAAGGATTAACTCTTTCTGCTTAATGGTCGACACTCTAAACTTGAGAGGAATACGACACACACACTCTGTGGGGAAAATCCACACCAAAGAGCAGATAACAATAATAAACGCAAGAATGCAAGCAAACAATGCTATGCGTATGCGTATGAGTATGCTTATGAATATGCTGACAAAACAGACATAAAGATAAGAAACGGGTGACATGAACACCACAACAACCGGATACTCGGCTAATCCCAAGGCAACAAAGCAGGGAAACATGCTGGAGATTCAACTTGAAATCTGCAGGGGAATATCACAAGCCATCAAAGGAATACAATCCTACTACAAGGCATAGATCATGATAAAACAACATCTGCTAGGAATATCATCCTGCTGAGGAAAGGTAATAATCTGCTGGTGATGGAAATATCCTTGATAAAAATCAAACTTCACGAGGAATAACTGTCATACAACTCCTGCTCCACCTGGGGATAGAGTGCCAGACTTGCTAAAAATCACATAGGAAAACTGCTGGAAATCAAACACACGCAGTCCTACTGGGAATCCATATTGGGATATCAGAAGTTAACATCATAGCCAAAATACAGTTATGAGGGATTTTAAATCAGTACTCAACATAGAGTATAAGAAAACCTCTAAACTGACTGCTATATCAATACTTCTATATTCAAAGATGCAAATAATCAAGCTGAGGAACATGAGCTCAGCTGGGAATTCCCGATACTTCTTAATTCAAAGATAACATGCTGAGGAAAAGATCAGAACTCAGCTAGGGATTCTTAAGAACATCCCTTCCAACAATTCTTCTGGGGAATACATACAATCTCCATTCAACATCATGGTTGGGGAACAAAACATCATTAACATCAATCTGTCAGGATTATCCAGGAACAACCGAATCAAACCCTGCTTTGGGAGAGACGAGTTACACACATCCAGACTTTACCATTCTTGGAATCACTGTTGATAACCTTTCTTTGTTCATATATTAAAAGAAAATGTTTTTGAAATCTTCAAAGATTAAATTTACAGCAAATGGTGTGACTCCATGGATCATTACAAGCTTGAAAAATGGTAAATACATGGAAAGGGCTATATTGAGATACAATGATCACTATTCTCCCTATCAACTTTGAACTCCACCGTGTCCGAAACTTCAGTCAAGGATGAGTAAATAAGAATCTTTGATGAATAATTCTTCTGAGGAACAAGAATCTGAAATCCTCGGTTACTACAAGCGATTCAGTCTGTCGACGCAGTTACTTGCCATGATCCCTAACTTTTGCCTAGATTGCCCTTTCGGGTTTTCAACCTACCGGGATAATTATTTCTGTTTTTGTCTCTAATTTTTGCCTGGACCGCCCTTTCGGGTTTTCAATCCACCGAGACGCTCATTTTTGCCTAAGCCGCCCTTTCGGGTTTTCAACTTAGCGAGCTGTTCTTTTATTTTTTAGGCGAAGTATTTCTTGACTGCATCCGCATTCACAGGACGAGTGATCTCCTCACCATCCATAGTTGCAAGAATTAATGAACCGCCAGAGAAGGCTTTCTTAACAACATATGGTCCATCATAGTTCGGAGTCCACTTGCCCCGAGAATCTTTAAGGAAAGACTGAATCTTTTTGAGCACGAGGTCGCCTTCTCTGAATACACGAGGTTTGACCTTCTTATCAAAAGCTTTCTTCATTCTTTGCTGGTACAACCGACCATGACACAAAGCTGTTATTCTCTGTTCTTCAATCAAATTCAACTGATCAAATCTACTCTGACACCATTCAGCCTCAGTCAACTTGGCTTCCATCAGAACTCTCATTGATGGGATCTCAACTTCGACGGGGAGCATTGCTTCCATACCATAAACAAGTGAGAAAGGGGTTGCCCCTGTTGAAGTGCGGACAGATGTACGATACCCATGCAAAGCAAAATGGAACATCTCATGCCAGTCTACTCGGAAATTAGAAATGCTACTGCTGAACAAATCTATGTCCCACCAGTAACTTGCATCAAGTTGAAAATCTTTTGAGAAAAATCATGCAAAGCTGCTTGGAGATTCTTGAAGAAAGTTGCCCCAAGTTCAATGACTGATAAAGGTGAACTGATAATGGATTCAATTCTTGATTGCTGCCGAAGAAAATACTCATATCTTTGGAATAACTGTTGAGAGAATAAACTGATCATGGTTTCAGTTCTTGAAATGATTGTTGAGAAAATAACCCAGAAATGAATCTTGCAGAGAATCTTCTGACTAACCATATCTGAGAATAACTTGCACTGATCAACAACTCTTGAACCATAGGACCTGAGGAGAAATTGCCCCTGATAAGATCACCGACCAAGTTTCTCAACTGTTTGAAAATTCCTTGATGAGGAAAGTTTATTTGCAAATAAAAAAAATGTTTGTACAAACCTGGTGATTTTAATGCAAAGTTCAATGCAAATTTTGAAATCAAGGGTCATTTTTGGAATGAAATTTATTGATGTAAAGTAATTGAAAACATTGTCAAAACACGGCGGTTGAGACAACATTAAAGATAAAGCAACGGTAAGAAAACAAATGATTGGTAAAGAACTTGGGAGTCAGTTTACGCAACCTCGTTGTAATATGCTTTTCAAAAGAAACCTGGATTCAATTAGGACTTTTGAAGGTTGTAACGTGGTCTGGTTCACGGTTTATGAAACAAAGGATATAGGATCAAAGTTTATTTATACCTAACCCCTCTTCGTGATGAACTCCAGTCCTACATTCAATTAATTCAGCCTATGCATTCAAGTTCCCGGACATTTAGGATTGCACAGATGAAGATGGTTCATAAGCCTAAGGATTTTGAGATAACAGTCACATCTTTCCTTTTTGTTATTTCCAGTGAGGACTTTGGTCAACTCAACTTATTTTTGTTGAGGATTTTGATGACCTCTTGGTAAATCTTTCTTTTTATTATCCCTAATTTTTGCCTGAACTGCGTCATTTGAACTTACAGCCAGCGGGATGCCCCAGTTTTTTGCCGAAGTCTCCTTCATAGGTTTTGACTCAGCGGGCTTTGATTTTTTTTATCGTTTTTTTTTTTTTTTTTTTTAATATTATTTTTTTTCCGAAAGATAATGACTGCATGGCTTAATGATTACGATGAACCATCATTGGCTTTTGAATTGAGAGACATCTTCAACACTTCTTGATGTGTATGAAGGAAAACTTGAGATTGCAACCTTTATTGAAAGGTATCTTGAATGATTCTCTTTTACTTGAATGCACATTCGAATTAATTGAGAACTACCCATCCCCGGGTTAAAATTGCGGGTTTTTTCGAATAGAAAGAAACTCCAACTTCAAGGTTCAACAGGGTTAACAAAGGATTAACTTCCTTATTTCTTCAGTGTTTAGGATTTGAAACAATGCCTGTATATCATCAACCAAGTCTCAATTGAAAGCATACCAACAACAATTATGGGTATCTCGTTTTCGTCATCCTCCCCCCAATCATTGTAAAATTTCTAAGAAAAGATAAATGAACTTGAAATGTAAAGCATAAAGATGTGAATAGCAAATGAAATTGAATCAAAACAAAGCAATGCTCATTTCATTAAAATCAACATGAAAGTACAAACAAGCTTAAAAGCAAACAACTTAATCATGATTGAAGAAAATTGCAAACATAAAGAAACAATGGCCTAATGATCCATCAACAACAAAGGATGAACTGTCCCGTCTGAGATTCTGACCTTGAAGAAAATCTGACAGTTGAATTCCTCTAGAAGATTCATTTCTCATGATTCAGAAAAGGATTGTTGACAACATTAGGATTAGTGTCCTCAAAAGTGATCATCTCATTTCTAACAAGCTCTCTTACTTTAGCCTTCAATGCAAAACAGTGTTCTAGGTCATGACCAGTTCCACCTTGATGAAACTCACAACAAAGATCTGCTCTATAACCAACCGGAAGAGGATTTGGAACAGGAGGCGCAGGCCTAGTAGTAATCCAATCATTTTGGACCAAGTAAGGATACAACTCAACATAAGTCATCGGAATAGGATCAAAGTTTAGCCTACTCCTAGCATTACGATTCTGGTTCTGGCAAATCTTTCCATGCGTAACGAAATCAAACATTTCTTCGTCTTCATCAGACGCATTACCAGGACAACCATCAACCATGTTCACAGACACATTACCATGCTTCGGCAACGGATTCTTCTGCTCATTAACATCATTGAAATACAAAACATTGTTCCTCATTAATTTCTGTACTTCAAACTTCAGCGGGTAACAGTTCTCAACATCATGCCCCGGGGCACCTTGATGAAAAGCACAACGAACTTCTGGCTTATACCACCATGGAATAGTCTCTGGAACCGGAGGTGGTGGACGAGTCTGCACAAGATTCTCTGCAATTAAAGATGGAAGCAAGTCTGCATACGGCACAGGAATAGGATCAAAACTGGGCTTGGTCCGAGCATTACGATTCTGGTTCTGGCCAACATTCCTTTGAATAGATGGACCATTGATCATCAGAGCGACTGCGGTAGGGTATGATTGTTCATGGTGTTGTTGTCTGCGACGAGTCATCCCAACAACATTTGTTTCACCAGCAGAAACATTGACTTGAGGCATGACAATCCTCTGAGGTTGAGTTTCCCTGATGATCAAAGCCTGTAGCATCTCCATGATCTGACTCACATTGCTTTTCAACTCATCAAGGTCTTCCCTAACTTTCTTGTTATGTTGGGCTTGATTTTCCATTCTCAGTCTAATAACTCTCAATCTGTTAGCAGCTCTAGTACCGTATCCGTGGTGAGGAGTCAGCTTGACGGATCAACAGACAACTGAGGAAAGAAACAACCGGGATGAGTTCCCACACAACTCGGATGAACACAAGAATATGCGAGGATGCAATGATATGCAATGCTCACTCCCATTTTCAGAGAAACAACCCGATTATTGCAAACGTAGTCAACATCGAGAATACTGTCATAAAAAAAAATCTTGACAAAAAGGAGAATTTACTTTTTTTTCCAAATATTTGCAATAATCGGAATTGTCTTCCTTGAAAAATGGTTGTGATGATGATCATGATGAATATGTAGATGCAACAACCACAAACAAGATCACACAAGGCACACGGGCTTAGGTTCCGAGTCACGAGCATGAAGTCAAGGTATCAGAACACCAACCCCACAGGTAAGTACTAAGGTTTTGTCTTCATTGTACCTGCAAGAAACCAAAAGGGTGCTAACAGAGATGCCCGGAGTTAACAGCCATCTTTAGAATTTTATCGGTACGTTGGATTACTCCCCAACCGATAACATTCTTAAAATAGACCTCGTCCGAGTGTAGTATCGCGTGACAACCGCCTTAGATTTACATCCAGACAGCTTCCGCACTACGTTCCTAAATTGGCTTAGATGGGTTAAGGGTTCTAAGGTCCTCAGTATGATCAGCTCAAAGTCGGAAAATAATGCCACGTACGATTACTCGTCATGACATTGATAGTCCAAGAGAGCCTAACCGAGTAGAGATTATCAAATTGATATTGCTTTGGACTACTCCATCACATATCGCTTTGAATATCGCCGTCCTATCATAAGTGTCACTCAGATCCGGGTTAGAATCTATCTCACACAGAGGATCACCAAAAACCAAAACGGAAAAAACAAATAACAAACAAGTCAAACCAAAGCAATAAATAAATCAAAGTAGGCTAAATCCGCTTAGAGATTACTCCCCAGCAGAGTCGCCACTTTTCTGTAGCGGTAAAATCGTGAGTGTAAGCTATTGATTAACTTAACTCGATTAACACAGAGTCGCCACCGCGCTTTTGTTTATTTCCGAAAGGAAAAAGGTAAAAGAACGAATAAAACCTAGGATTCTAAAAGCAAAGGCTAAAAGAAATAAACAGAGATTGGGTAAGGGGATTGGTTATGAACCGGGAAGGTTTTAGGCACCCGACTCATCCGTGGTACTCCACGGGAGCCCTTTGAAATACTTATTGCTTTTGGTTTGAAATTGGTTTGTTTAAAATGAGGGAAGAGATGAGAAGAAGAATATTTTTAATGATTTTGTGTTTGATAAGGTTTTAAAGCCTTATGCCTACGTACCCACAAAGTGCAATGCGAGATCAAAACCTCGTAGTTCGTGGTACAAAGTTTGAAAAGAATAAGTGGGTTGAATTGATTTTAGAATGTAGAGATAAGTCGTCATCCCTTAGCGAATAATTCCGCTAAAAGGGATGAATCATATCTAAACATGTGGAAAAGAAGAAAGGTGCACAAGGCACAAAAACAATTGAATGGATTTGTATTTTTTAAAGTATGTACAAAAATGGTTTTAATATATTTACATGACTTAATATTTGATTAAGAAAATAAAAGGAAAAGATTAAAAATCGCTTGACCTAAGTCAAGGTTTGTTTATGAAAATGTTTGAAGTTTAGAAAACAAGAAGGTTTTGAAATAGGAAGAAGTTTTGAAAATTAAAGAATGGGGAGGAGATGAAGAGACTAGTCCTAATGCTTGAATTAAAAGCTAAGGAAAGAAGTTACCAAACCAATATGCACAAATCTTCAAAGTTCAGACTTCCATCTTCAAAAGTTAATGACATCATTTGAGGCCAAGATTTCTAACCACTCCAACTTGAGCAAAGGGAATCCTAGAAGATCTAAGTCCAATCTCCAAAAGTTCGGGATAGTAACCATAAGTCCAAAGTTAGAAGTCACAAGTTTTTTTTAAGAGTTTAATCCTTTATTAAGTATTTTGATGTCCAAATGGACAAAATAAAAACAAACACAATATGAATATTAACAAGCACAATATGAATATAAACAATGATATATGATATAATATGGCAAAATATAATAAGGAGATAAGGGAGCGAGAGATTTAAAATAAAAGGATAAGGTGCAAGAGATTAAATTTAAACAATTATATTCACATTATAGTATTATTTACAATATAAGGTGGTATGATGAACTTAATCAAACACAACCACAACAATGAAAATAAAACCGAGGCATCCGGATCCAAATGGATCTTTAATCGAATCGGGACAACTTTAGGTCTATGTTAAGCAATCGCCGAGTAATTTACGAAGTAATTACCCTACAAATGAGGCCGGCCACCACTAATTAAAGTGGAAAATATTCGTGTTAATACATGTTAGAGAAACGATATAATGGATCGTTCTCCGAAAACATGCCACACTAAAAGAAGAGGAAGGTCTAATCTTAATCGAAATTATCGTTGAATTTCTCGATTAGCAACCTATCACGATCTCAAAGTATGAAGAATGATCCAAATGATCATTCATTCATAGATTTGAAATAATGAAGATTAAGCTCAATCGGAAATCAACAATCCCGAATCGGAAGATTGTCATCGACCAAAATTAAAAGAAAGAGGTGAAGAAAAAATGGATCCAAAATAGATCCAATAAAAGAATTCAAAATATTTTTAAGTTCTTCTTTAAAAAAAATTATTTCTAAGCACTTCACTAGAGATTCTTTTCTAAAAGATAAAGTTTAAAATGATTTTTTAAATTGTTTCTAAATATTTCTTAACATCTTTCCTAAAACAAAAAAAATTTCTAACACATATTTTTTATAAGAAAATCATTCATATATAAAAAGAAACCTAATAATAAAAACAATTAAAGAAAAAGGAAATAAAATAAGAAAAAAAAAGAAAGGTGAATGAAGGTGGATCCGCGGGTTTGATTAGCAATACCATATGGCCTTAGGCCCAAAACTCCATCTCCATTTACTCTTATTATTAAACTAATTAAAAAAAAGGAAATATAAAAAAATGAAAAAAAACAAACAGAAGAACTAGTCTTCTTCCTTCTCTAATTGCACGGTAAACGAACAAGAGCAAACAGGGGACCAAACGAATTATCCGAACCCTCACCTTCTCAATCATGAATCGAAACAAATCTCTCTTCTCTCCTCTTCTTGCGTTTTCTTTTCTTCTTCTTCAATTCGGATCTGTTTATGATTAAGGATTGGAAAGGATCAAGAAGAAAGGGATTTAGGGATTCGGGAAACGAAAATGAAAATGGATTCAGGTTGAGAAAATTGAGGATAAATTCAGCAGAGGTTTGAGAGGCTTAATTGAAGCTTGAAAAATGAAGAAGAAATCAGTTTAATTTATAGGAGAAGTGAAATGAATTGAAGATGCCGTTTCGTGACTACTTGAGGTGCGTTTTGCTCACGGTGAGTTTCTCGTGCTTGATTTGAGTTTCAAATTTTGCTGTGAGCTGCGTTTTGTTTTATTGCGGTGTGCGTTTTGAATCTGACCCCAAAAGCGTGATGCTATTTGTGATTACGTATTTTGAATTTTTGTTTCGAACGCAGGTGTCGTGCGTGTTGTATTCGGCTGAGATGATGATATGCGGCTGGCAGAACTCGCGTGCAGGGCGGCTTGGACTGTGTTGGTTGTTTGTGTTGTTTGGCTTGTTTCGGTGAAGACTAGCTTGAGCCGAGGTAAATTGCTTGCGGCTTCGAAGTTGGTGTTTGACTGGAGCTGTTGGCTTGAATTTACTTTTATTTTGCTGTGTTGGCCTTGATGCAGGATAATTGTATTTACGGTGTGTACAGCAGGTGGGTTTTGCTGGCTGGATGACGTGATGCACGTGTGTTGTAGCTGGGAAGGCTAAGCGTATTAGCTGATGGCTTGAGGTATTTGGTGTATTGGCATGAAATGGCTTGATGGGCCCGATTTGGAGTGTGACGCGGAAGCTGTTGGCTAGGAGCTACTTTGAAAATGTATTGTACGGTTTTGGATGGAAACTTGTGGGAAAAAGCTGCTGTGAGTTAGACTTGGTGACTGAAAGTTGTATGAAGAAGTGGCCTTAGCCTAAAAACAAATAGGCCCAAGCATTTTTTTAATTATTGTATAAAACTAAAAAAAATCTTTAAAGAAAATAATAAAAGAAATGATATTAAAAAAAAAGTTATGGGCTTAATAAAAGAAAAAATGGGCTAATATTTTTTGTAATAACAAATGGATAAAAAAATGGATTATATAGAGATTTAAAAAATAAAAAAAAGATTTAATTGGATAATGAAAATAAAAAATGTATGAATCGGATAACTCGCGGAAAATGGAAGAAAATGGTCATTGGACAAGGAATATTTGTGAAAAATGGAAAAAAGATCGAAATATGAATTATAAAAATGGTTATTGGAAACGGGTAATGAATGATCGGTAAAAATTGGAATATGGATAGTGAAAAGAAATGATTTAATCGGAAAAAAAAAGGATAATGGATATGAAATGGTGATTTTTAAAACCCACGACCAACTCCTGATCTTTTCACAAGCCTCTGAACACAGTCAACACCGACCCACTGAACAGCCCAAATAAATTGCAACTTGCCAACTGTCATCTGAAAACTGTCTTATTCATGCTCTGATGATTTGAAACCAAACTGAGGAAAGTAAATCCTCAGATGAATCGCTGATGAATTAATGAACCGATGAACGGATAAACACTGAAGATTCAAACCAAACTTCGCACAACACAACTGTCTGATAACTGATGAACAAACCACACTTTGCCCAGAAAACAACTGTCACACGAACCAATTTGTACTTTGAAGACGCATTGCCTGATGAATGAATTACTGGCACACACAACTGGCAGTCAACACAATCTTTTAATAGTTTGACCAGATTAGGTCAAACATCCACTTGAAATCACATTGTGACTGAACAAACGCATCTGAATCAAATTACTGTCTCATCTTCGCAAACCTGCAACACAGAGAAGAAGAAGAACACTGCAACATATTTTTTGTATTTTGGTTAGAAGTCAGTAAATATAAACAAATATAAAACAGTAAAAATAATGGTGACCCCCTGCGAAGCATAGACCCGATCTGAGGAGAAACTCGGAAACCAAAGTGATCTTGTTTGACATGCAAAAATGCAGATGATATGCGAAACAATCTTAGGGCAAAAATTAGGGTGTTACACCTTGCTGTAACTAGCTATCCGCCGTGGGTTGCTAATATAGTACCTGTGCCTAAGAAGGACGACAAAGTAAGAATGTGTGTTGACTACCGGGATCTGAACAGAGCCAGCCCGAAAGACGATTTCCCATTACCTCACATTGATGTATTGGTTGATAATACAGCTCAGTTCTCGGTGTTCTCCTTCATGGACGGATTTTCAGGATACAATCAGATCAAAATGTCACCTGAAGACATGGAGAAGACAACTTTCATCACACCTTGGGGCACGTTCTGTTACAAGGTGATGCCATTCGGATTGAAGAATGCTGGTGCAACATACCAACGGGCTATGGTAACATTATTCCACGATATGATCCATAAAGAAATCGAGTGTTATGTGGATGACATGATTGCCAAGTCCCTCACAGAAGAAGACCACTTGGTAAACCTGCTGAAGTTATTCAAGCGTCTGAGGAAGTACCAATTGAAGCTGAACCCCAACAAGTGTACATTTGGGGTGAGATCTGGTAAGCTGCTGGGTTTTATTGTAAGCGAGAAAGGGATTGAGGTTGACCCTGATAAAGTCAAAGCCATTCAAGAAATGCCTGCACCAAAGTCAGAAAAAGAAGTTCGAGGGTTCCTAGGTAGATTGAACTACATCTCAAGGTTCATATCTCACCTTACAGCAACTTGTGAACCCTTGTTCAAGCTGTTAAGAAAGGAACAGACGGTCAGGTGGAACGACGATTGCCAGAGGGCTTTTGACAAGATCAAAGAATACCTGCAAGAACCACCAATCCTTATGCCTCCAGTTGAAGGAAGACCTCTGATAATGTACTTGACAGTATTAGAAGAGTCAATGGGGTGTGTGCTGGGGCAGCATGACGAGTCTGGTCGAAAAGAGTATGCAATATACTACCTGAGCAAAAAGTTTACCGACTGTGAACAACGTTATTCACTGCTCGAGAAAACTTGTTGTGCTTTAGCGTGGGCTGCTCGCCGACTAAGGCAGTATATGTTGACCCACACTACCTTATTGATCTCAAAGATGGACCCAGTCAAGTACATATTTGAGAAGCCAGCACTTACCGGACGGGTTGCGAGATGGCAAATGATCCTCACAGAATATGATATCCAGTACACCTCTCAGAAAGCCATCAAGGGCAGTGTACTATCTGAATATCTTGTTGAGCAACCCATTGATGATTACCAGCCTATGAGATTTGACTTCCCTGATGAAGACATCATGTTCATAAAAGCGAAAGATCATGAAGAGCCTATTCACACCGAAGGGCCTGACCCGGAAGAAGAATGGACTATGATGTTTGATGGGGCTGTTAATATGAACGGTCGTGGTGTTGGTGCAGTGCTCATTACGCCTAAAGGAGTTCACATGCCTTTCTCGGCAAAGCTCACCTTTAACTGCACTAACAACGAAGCTGAATACGAAGCTTGCATTATGGGTCTTGAGGAAGCCATCGACCTCAGGATCAAAACATTGACTGTATTCGGAGATTCAGCTCTGGTAGTTAATCAAACCAACGGCAAATGGTACACCCACCAGGATCATTTGATACCTTACAGGGATTATACAAGGAGGTTACTGACTTTCTTCACAACGGTCAAGCTTGAGTATATCCCTCGGGACGAGAATCAGTTTGCAGATGCTCTGGCTACCATTTCATCTATGATCAAAGTTCAAGCTGCCAACTTTGTACCTCAGATTTCAGTGTCCAGGCTTGACAGACCAGCCTATGTGTTTGCAGCAGACGTTGTCAAAGATGATAAGCCTTGGTTCCATGACATTAAGTGCTTCTTGGAGGATCAAACATACCCATCTGGGGCATCTTCCAATGATAAGAAGACTTTGAGAAGGCTTGCTGGTAGTTTCTTTCTGAACACTGATGGATCCTTGTACAAGAGAAACTTTGATATGGTACTCCTCAGATGCGTTGATAGGGAAGAAGCAGACTTGCTGATGCACGAGGTGCATGAAGGATCCTTTGGTACCCATGCAGGAGGGCATGCAATGGCTAAAAAGTTGCTAAGATCAGGCTATTACTGGATCACAATGGATGCAGACTGTTGTGCCTATGCTAGGAAATGCCATAAATGCCAGATTTATGCGGATAAGGTGCATGTGCCTCCCAATCCTCTGAACATAATGTCTTCACCCTGGCCCTTTGCTATGTGGGGCATTGATATGATTGGCAAGATTGAACCGACTGCTTCGAATGGCCACAGATTCATCCTGGTTGCCATTGACTATTTCACCAAGTGGGTCAAAGCAGCTTCCTATGCAAATGTTACAAGACAAGTGGTAGCCACATTTCTGAAGAGAGATATCATCTGTCGATACGGAGTTCCCGAGCGAATCATTACTGATAATGGTTCTAATTTGAACAATAAAATGATGGCTGAACTATGCCGGGACTTCAAGATCCAACACCACAATTCTTCTCCTTACAGGCCAAAGATGAATGGCGCTGTTGAGGCAGCTAATAAGAATATCAAGAAGATTGTGCAGAAGATGGTAGTCACCAACAAAGACTGGCATGAAATGCTACCGTTTGCCTTGCATGGGTACCGCACGTCAATCAGGACATCCACTGGGTCAACACCATATCAGCTTGTATATGGTATGGAAGCAGTCCTGCCTGTTGAAGTTGAGTTACCCTCTCTGCGGGTGTTGATGGATGTTAAGCTGAACGAAGCAGAATGGGTCCGGTCCCGATACGAACAACTGAGTCTGATTGAAGAGAAAAGATTGGCTGCAATCTGTCATGGGCAGTTGTATCAGAAGAGAATGAAGAAAGCCTTCGATCAGAAAGTCAGGCACCGAGAGTACCAAGTAGGAGATCTTGTGCTGAAAAGAATCCTCCCTCCTCATATAGACCACAGGGGCAAGTGGACTCCAAACTATGAAGGACCATTTGTAGTAAAGAAAGTTTTCTCTGGTGGAGCATTGATGCTCAGCACTATGGATGGTGAAGATTTCCCGTCCCCTGTGAATTCAGATGCAATTAAAAAATACTTCGCATAAAATGACCCGCTGGACATAAAAACAGAATGTAAGTCCAGGCAAAAATAGGGCATCCCGGCAAGTCAAAAAAACTGAATAAAAGACTTGGGCAAAAATAAGGGAAATAAATAAAAAATGTACACCCGCTGAGTTGAAAAGCTGCATTGGACAACTCAGGCAAAAATGGGTATCCCGATGGATTGAAAACCCGAAAGGGCGGTCCATGCAAAATAAGGGAATAAGTGAACAACTGCATTCTGAATTCGTCTGTATCACTTACAATTTGGTAAACTTCAAAAGGATCAAGCGCCGATCGGAATCAACCTTCTTCAGAAAACAAGACGAGAAGAACGTCAAAAGTCATACGAGTCATAGCAAAGGGAAGCTCCTTGAAGCATCGTCAACATTGCCAGCATTTTGTTTCTCAATTTGTAACAATCTCCTCCTTCCAGGGGATATGTTTCTTTGACTGTATCTTGCCAATTCAGGGCACGTGAATTAATAAAATCAAATTTTGCAGTCATGTTTCGTTATGTACATTTTTATTTGCAAAGAATGTCTGATGTCTTAAAAGAAAAAACTGATTTCATAAATACAGATGCTTACCTTTAAAAACAAAATACATGCTTGCAGGGAATATACTTACTCTCAGGAGTGTTTGAACTCTCATGATGGGATCCAATAAAAGATACCTCGGGATTACTTGTACGTTTCTATCTTTGCAGGATTGCAGGTATCCAAAGCACGACATGGGGCATGTAAGCTTCATCCCAGCAAGCTGGCAAATCAATACTCACTCAGTCGTAGCACCCAAAGTGTTCTCCCCAGCTGAGTTGCCACTTGCTATGTTCTCCCTAGCTGAATACAAAAGCCAGGGAACCACTTCCCCACAGAGTCTCAGCCTCTATCCAGAAGAGCAACACACGAAGGAATCACAACAGAGTGACGAAAGCTTCTACAAACCCCAGCTGGGTCTTTCATTTACTGGAAAAGGTCTATCATTGACCCATTTCCCCAAGCAGAATCATCTCATCGGATCTACCAAGGATCTTATCCCCAGCTGGGATGTATACTGCAAGCAGATCAGCCAGAGATCTCCACAGCAACGGGATCCGAATCCCGGATTGGTATCTTTTGTTTAATCATAGCATTCGCATCATATTCACCCCACAAAGCGTAGCATTCCGTCTAATGCGGAACATTACGGCAAAAATCAAACATGTAGCATAATCATAAGTCATGGTCTGAGTCAAGCACTTATGAATAATAGCAACCCATCATCAATATACGGAATACCCCTCAGACTCCCCAGCAGAAAGCCAAAGTATCCCTTTGCACTCACAGATATATATATGTATAATTTCCTTGACATCCGTCCATGTCACTTTCCCCAGCACAGTAACCTGAAACACTTTGTATACCAGATATTTTGTTTATACTATACTCTTCTCCTTTTGACACTCGTCCGTGTCACTCCCGCCAGCAGGCTGAACACTCATATATATACACCACTCATACTAATCATACTTATACAGATACTCGTCCGTATCTTGTATACACCATTTATATCCCCGCAGATTCAACACTAGTCCTTGTTCTTTGTTAACCCGTTGGTACTCGTCTGTACCATCATCTCAGAGCATGTGTCAAGCGTTTGTTTCTACCTGATACTCGTCCGTATCATAGTCTTAAGGATGCTCGTCCGCATCTTTAATCCGTACACTTTGTCTTCTTGAACACAGACACTCGTCTGTGTCTACTATTCCCAGAAGAGTCCCCTCAGATTCGACACTCGTCCGTGTTCTTTGTTAACCAGTTGATACTCGTCCGTATCATCATCTCTGAACACGTGTCAGTACTTGTTTCTACCTGATACTCGTCCGTATCATAGTCTTAAGAATGCTCGTCCGCATCTTTAATCTATACACAATACCAAACACTTATACCTTTTATTTCTTGGATGTAAACACTCGTCCGTGTTTACTATTCCCCAGTAAAGTGAATTTCCTTTTTATCTGACATTCGTCCTATGTCATGATAAACCCTGAGAGCAGCCGTCCCCTTCTAGGTGGTCGTCCTCCACCTCTTGATGGTCGTCCTCCATCATGCTCGTCCGATGGTCGTCCCCATCGTTGACTTTTTCTATCCGACATTCGTCCTATGTCGTGATATTTAGCAGCCGTCCCCTGCTAGGTGATCGTCCTTCACCCTTTGATGATCGTCCTTCATCATTTTATCCAATGGCCGTCCCCATTGTTGATTTTGGTTATCTGGCATTCGTCCTATGTCATGACAAACCTTGAGAGCAGCCGTCCCCTGCTAGGTGGTCGTCCTCCACCTCTTGATAGTCGTCCTCCATCATGCTCATCCGATGGTCGTCCCCATCATTGACCTTTTATCCGGCATTCGTCCTATGTCGCGATATTTTCGGCAGCCGTACCCTGCCAGGTGGTCGTCCTCCACCTTAGATGACCGTCCCTCATCTTACCCCCAACAGAGCAGTCGTCCCCTGCTAGGTGATCGTCCTTCACCTTTGATGACCGTACCTCATCATCTGTTTATTTCATTTATTCTTTAACCTAATGGCCGTCCCCGTCGTGGTCCCTTTTCTATTTTAGCCCGATGGCCGTCCCCGTCGTTGCTTGCTTTACTTTATGAGCTTGATGGCCGTCCCCGTCATTTTTCATCAATCCCCAAAGATTTTTACAACTTTACCTTGATGGTCGTCCCCATCATAATCCTTTTTATCCCCAGCATGTCGGTCGTCCCCGTCATTGCTTTATTTCCGCACTTTTCCAGCATGTCGGCCGTCCCCGTCATTGCTCTTTCCCCAGCAGTCGTCCTCTGCTCGACGGTCGTCCTCCGTCGCCCCCACTTTACAACATACTTTATTTTATTTTACAATCTATATCCCTTTTCTTCTTCATTCTATGAGTGCAAATTTTGGATTGTCTTTAGGTATTCAACCACAAGTTATCTTGTTTGCCTGTTAAGCCGTTGCTTACATCCTGCACAGCTAACTCATGTTTGAATAGGGGCAGCTGTAAACACCCCAAATTTGCCCTCACCCATTCACACCATGGCTTATGATCATTTCATATGCATAAACACCATGATAGCATCTCATATCACATTTTTGATTCACTGCATAGATTCTAAGTCATCTGCATCTAGGGTTTGTGATCTGAGCAATCCAAGAGCTTTTTGAGCCACTCCAAAGACCATCAATCACTTCAAAGGGGTCCATGTGTGTTCAAGCATCATATTATATCCTCTCAAAGTCAAAAATGTCATAGAATCACAAGAACTGGGATTGGTGTGGAAGCAGAGCCAGGCTTGACTGCACAGTTGACCTAAAATTAGGGTTTTGGTTTCAAAGGCCATAACTCCAAATTTTTTGGTCATTCTTGTTTCTATTGGTATCTATATGGTATAGGGAGTATGCATATCAATTTTCATGAAGAAATTCCTTGGGGAAGTCATCTGATCAAGAGTTGACTTTTCAAGCAAGTCAGTGTAAAATCAGGGCATCTGAGGCCCCCAATGACCCAAGCAAAGGGGATTCTTCATCATTTTGATTGTATATGATCTTTATTTGATCATAGAAGTTGTTGGAAGTTCACAAAATTGAAGAATTTCAAGTCTTTTGCAAAGTTGACTTTTTGGGCAAGTTTGACTTTTAATGAATTTGTCATTTTAGGCAACTTTTCAACCCTTACTTTTTGATTCAAAAATGCTTCAAATGGAAAAACTTTGGTCATGAAAGTTGTAGAATAGATCATTCCCTTTTCAAAAAGTACAAGAACATGACCTAATTCATTTTGGATCAAAAGTTATGGTTTGTCAAAGTTGGCAAAAATCACTAAATTTCAAGTTATGCACCAAATGGAAAACTTGCAAATTCTTGTACCAAGGCAATTTGTGACTTCAAAATGATCTATATTCATCACACAAACATCACATATGACCTAAAATCAGACTTGGCCCAAGAGATTTCTCATTTTTGTGCTTTGATTTTCAAAGATCCATAAGTCATTTTTCATACAAGTGCAAAAAGGGATTTTTGGCAAAAGTATTCTCCCATGAGTTGTGTGATCACTAATTGGTTTCTATGCATTGCCATGATCAAATGAAGTATCCTACACCAAAATGCAGCAAGAATCATCTCATGTACATAGCACAAAATCATGAAATAACACAAGTGGACAAGTTGCAAAGTCACTCTCAATTCATGATCCACATGCTGCAGACATTCATAAGCCATCCAAGGGTTGTCCCTGACTCAAGCTGAAGCAAGGCAAGCCCTTAGTCTGCTGCTGCCATAGCCCATGCTGCAAGTACACCAACTATTGACTTTTTGGCCAATTGCTCCATACCATTCCCACAGTGCATGTCAAGTCTTCTGACTCATTCCAATAGTTTAGGGATGGTATATGGATCATAAAACACAACACCCACAAGCCTGGAACACACACATTGCAGCATACCACAAAATCTGTCAAAACTTTCTTCTCTTCGAATCTCCTTCCACAGCCATCAAGCACTCATTCTTTCTTCACCAATCAACCAGAAATCATTCATAGAACAAATCCCACCCCTCACAATGATCTAAAACAGCCCACACAAGAACCTCATTTTCTGATACACCAGAACTGAACCTCTCAAAATAGCCTGTTTAAACTCCATCTAAGCTTGCCATTAGCACAAGGGGGATCATTGGAGTGAGTTTGCACCAAAGAACAGCTCAGAAAGCCCAGAACCAGAGGATTCCATCTCAGGTATAGCTCAAGAACTTTTTTCTCAGAACTTATTTTTCTTGTTACAAAATGAAAGTGTATGTTGTGCTTATCATAATGATGTGTTTGAAATTGAAAATGAGTGAAAAATGAGGATGTATTGATGCTCTGAAATTTCTCCCGTGAAAAATGTTTGCTTCGATTTGCTTGATTCATGGAGTTTAAATGTTGTTTGAGGTTTGATTTATGTTCTAGGATGTTAGAGGATCATTTCCCCGTGTTTAATTTGAAGGGGGGTGGCTTGTAGTGAAACCTAGGGTTTTGGTTCGCCGGAGAAGACGACCGGAAGTCTTCTCCGGCCACCTAAGAACCATTAACCCTAATCCCTGTAATTAATTGGTGTTTGAATCTGATGCGTAGGATTAGTTGACTTGGGTTGACTGGCGCGTGTTTTGATGGCCAGGATTTGTCCTTAGAAGCCCTAATCCTCATTAACTCAATTAACCTTGATTAATTAATTCATAAATCAGTTTTAGCCAGGTTTGAATTTTAGCCTTTAGATTGCTCGCGCAGTCAACAAATCCTTCCCCAGTTTCAATCCTGGCCTCTCATTCAGCATACTTCCATTTATTTCATTTTATTTTTCATTTTATTTCATTTAATTTCTCCATTTATTTTAAAATAGTAAAACTTATTCAAAAATTCTGAAATTTTTTATACACACTTTTATTTAATTTCAGAAACCAAAAACATTTTTATTTTTATTTTTTGCATTCTAAAAATATTTTTAAATATTTAAAAGTTTATTTTTAATTAATTAATGAGAATTAATTAATTAAAAATACTTTTAAGTATTTAAAAATCACCAAAAAAATTCATGAAGCATTTAAAATCATTTAGAAACATTGTCCAACCCTCAAACCAAATTTCTTTTTTGATCTTGATGCATTTTGATAATTTCCCATGGAATTAATTCATTTTCAAAGCATTATTTTGATCCAAACTTCCAAAAAACATTTCTGCCTAACCATTGAGAGTTGGACTTTGATTCTTTTTGCATTGTGTTTAGCATATCATGTAGTTTGTGAGATTAAATTGGCATGATTTGATCTTTCATTTTCCATTTGTTTGACATTTTTCTTGTTAAGGAACCCTAAAACCCTAGAAATTTTAGGAAATTCATAACTTTTATTAGGTTAAGAGTTGGAACTTCTCCTTTGGGCAGTAAGTTAGTATAGGTTTAGGGATCCTTTGAATGCATTTTCAATTTTTTATCTTGATGTTTGCTTCTGATTTTTGTTTTTGTTTGATGCTTTGATCATAAACCCTAATTTGGGCTTCCATATGCATCCATCTTGCATTTGCTTGCATACCTTGACTTGTCATGGCATTTTGTGCATCCATTTGATTCATTTAACATCTTAAGACATATTGAAAGCATGTTTGGTCATTGCATCTTGCATTTGCCATGTTGTATGTCATTTGCATCTCATAACTTGTCATGTATGTTCATGGTTCTTAACTTGTTTCATTTGCATCCATAAACTTGTATGATCATCCCCATGTATTGTTCCATGTTTGTAGCACCTCATAACATCATTATCATCTCATGTATGCTTCTGTTTTTGACTTACATCATGCCATTTCATTTCATTTTGCATTACATTGCATTTCTTTTACTAACTTTTCAGGTGGTAAGCAACTTTGAGAAGTGAATTTGCCTTCACTTCTCACAACTTCTTTTCATCTCTTCTATGCATCCATGCTGCATTTTGTTATGTGTTTGAGATTGAGCTTGCTCATTCTTCTTCTTCTTACTTTCTTTCCTCAAGTGACTTGACTTCTTGAATGAAGCAAGTTACTTTGCTTCTCCTTGCTCCATTCATCTGCTTCCTGGTGGTTCCATTGAAGACTTCTTTCTTAAACCTCACAAACCTTAGGAACAACCAAGCATGACAATGATTAGGGTTTTGATTAGTCCCCCACTTAGTTTCTTACCTTTGTGTCTCTTTGAGTCTCCTCTTCTCATCTCATAATCAGGGACTAAACCCTAAAGGCTTTAAGGCTTTGTGATTAAGTTTATGCCTGCATCCTTCTATTAGGATGGAGTGTATAACTTTAATCCTAAGTGTTAAACCCTTAATGTGTTTAAATCCTTTAATCAATTCACATAATAATCATCAAGACATCAAGCTTGTAACTTGGGCCTTGCATTAGGGTTCTAATTCTTCCTTAATTGGTTAAGAAGGACTAACCCTAGTGTTAATGGACAAGTCCCCCTCAAGTTGTCTTACAAACCCTAAAAAATCACTTCTTTATCATATCATTAAATAAAATCCACTTAATCAAAGGCTTGTTTTGTCATAAGTTTAATCCCTAATTATGGATTAAGTTGAGGAGCTTTCCTCAGCTTAAACACCCTCATCTATTATCCTTCTATTAGGATGGTGTAATGAGTCTGTTTAATCCCTGATTATGGCTTAATCTTATTACTTAACACTAAACAAAAAACACCAAAAACATCTAAATAATCACAAGTAGGTTAATGATCTTAATCCTGCATCAAAGGTGATTAAGTGTGAGAATTTGACTTCACACTTAAGGTATTCTCATTACCCCTAATCAGAGGGAAGATGTGATGAGTTTGCTAACCCATTGGTATAGGCTTAAGCTCATTAACTTATGACAAACTTTCAAAAGAAATAAAAGACTGAAAATTCAAAAACAAACAATAATCGTCTCCTCCGGGATTCTTTTCTTATCTCACTCACTCATAAACGAGAACACGCTTCTTCTGTCTAATGCAAGACAGTTTGCATCTGTGCCAGACAGATCATACACTTGAGCATTGACAAGTAAGCAGTTCACAAGTCAATTCACCTTTCAGTCTCTTTGGGTCGAACTACGGTGTTCTGACTTCCTCATTGCACGAGAGGATACGTAGGCATAACTTAACTGTTATCGAACAAAAGTCTCTGTATATTCCCCCTCTTCCAGCTCATTTCTTTAAGCCTCATATTCTTGAGCAATTCATTCTCATCCTTACACTGACACTTCTCATATCACACTTCACTTTCTTCTACACTGACACCTGTACATCCTTTTCCAGCTTTCTATACACAAATTGCAATGACACTACCCCTAAAAAACACAAATCTTTTTAGCGTGGATCCCGTCGAGTACGACGGACAATCTGGGTGCTAATACCTTCCCAGGTCGTAACCAACCCCCTTTCTCAGTCTCTCTGGTTCGCAACCGTCTTATCCATATCTTTCTAGGTCTATGCAGCATTACCTTTCCTCTGGGATAAAAATGCCTAGCTGGCGACTCTATTCATTCCCTGTGAGTTCACTCCTGTGTGTTCTCACATCCTCTTTTCGCCGACCGTTCGCGTCTGTACCCTATTTGACCCGGTGTCATTTGGTGGGAGCGACACTCTCTACCAGTGCTCTTAATCTCTCTTGGCTTTGAGCCATATTATTCATCACCTCCATAAATTGAGTCATCTGATTCCTCATTTCTAGCCTCTCGTTGGCCATTTGAGTCCTGACCTCTGTAAGGTCCTGCTGTACTTGGTCCATTTGTATGCCTGGAAGGTTGTTGCGGGTGGGATATCTGTGTGGACGGTTGAGTGGGAACACCCGTCGTCGAGCAATAGTTCCTGAGATCACAACAAAGTTAGTAACAACAAAACAAAAACCTACAAAACAAAACAAGAGGTTAGTATGCAATGCAGTATGCTTATTTGTTTCCAAGGTATCCGGCTTGGCATTTGGTTTTGACCTTTCCAGACCCCTGAAGAAGATGCTGCTTGATGTTGCTTAGGAGAGAGAGGTTCAAATGAAACAAACTAATGAATATATTACAAATGGAAAAACATACATAGTTTGTTTTTTACAATACATGCCCTCTGAGGGGTCAAAAATACAACATAAAAAGGAAAAGTACATAAGATGAAAGCAACAACAAGAAAAAGTCAGACACCAAGACCAAACTCATCCTCCTGGACTTCCTTTAGAAGTGCTTCAGTCACAGGGTCAGCTGGATGCTCTGTGAGATTCCTGATGAGAAGATTTCTGGTGGCAATAGCTGCAGTTAGCTTCTTGTGTCTGCCCTGGTCCTTTGACCTCTTCACACCAGCTCTGAGTCTTAATTTTGAGATCTCCCTTTGGGTTGCTGCCAGGGCCTCCTGCTGCTCCTTTGCATTAGCCTCCAACTGCTCAATCTTGTCCTGAGTTCTCTTATCCTCCTGAGTGCGAGCTTCAGTGATCCTGACCCACCTAGCTTGGCTCTCCTTCAGATAAAGATCAGTCCTAGCTCTCTGGAACTGTGCCTCCTTACAGGTATTCTTCAGAATCTGTTCTCCAGCCCTTGACTTCTTGATGTAGTCCTCTGACTTTTCAATCCTGGTTAGATGCTCCACCTTAAGCTTTTCTAACCTTTCAATGTCCAGACGACCATCACTCCTCTCCCAGAGGGTTCTCTTCAAGGCTTCAGACAAATTCTCATTCCTCTCTTTGAGCTTTTCAAACTCCTCCAGGCTGACAGTGGCTGGAGGTGGTGCTGTGGATGGTCCAGGTACATCTTCAATAGTGAAGGGCATCCCAGAAATTTGAGCCCTGGCATGAGACCACTCATAGTACTGAGCTGAGGCCACGTTGTTGCATCTCCCAAGAATGGCCATTCCTTTAGTCTGGACATTGTCCCAAGCCCAGGATGCTTGCCTGACAATAGCCAGATTAGGCTTGATCTCACAATAAAGGGTCTCAGCTAGATCTTGTACTCTAGGAGGGTGGACCAATGCATAGCCCAGTTGTCTTTTGAATAGCAGAGGGTTGTAGTTGATGCAACCCTTCACTCCTATCAGAGGTACATTGGGGAACTGCCCACAACTAGTAATGATGTCCCTGCCTTTGGTGCTCTGAGTGCACCACCTGATATCAGCTGAGGTCAGAGCAACAAGCCTTCTAGCCCAATTCTTTTGCTGGTGAGGGTTCAAGAATGCATCAGTCTTGGGCAGGTGTTTGAGCAGCCAGGCATGGAATAAGGGAGCACAACACCTTACCAATCTTCCTCTTTGCTTTTCATTCCTTTGGTGAACAGAGTAGTAGAAATCTACCAGTAAGGTGGGCACTGGGTTCCTCAGGATGAAAAGATGGATTGCATTCTTTATAACAAACTTAGGCTCATCTGCAAATAATATAACCCCATATATGCTAAGGGCTAATAATGCACAGACTGCCTTCCACTCTCCCAAGGAGGCCTTCAGAATAGCCTGAGAGGTCAAGAAATCCAAGTGTAGACCAGAGATTCCAGCCTTTGCTGTCATATTCTGCCCAATCAGAACTGGTTCCAGATACAATGCCTTTTCCACCTCTGCATTACTAGGGAAAGCCATCTCAAGGTTGAAGGGGACTCCACCCTTGATTGGTACACCAATCAGTGATGAATACTCTTCCAACAAGGGTCCCAACTGAAAATCCTGGAAGGTGAAGCACCTCAGAGGGGGATCATAGAACTGCAGGCAAGTATGAATCAAGCTCCTCTGGGAAGGATCCAAATCCATAACCATATCAAGGATGCCTCCATAATGTTCTCTGAATAGTGGTATATGGTCTGGAGTAATCAGGGCCTGGACCTTCCTGATGCCAGCTAGCTCAGGCTCAAAGAAATGATAGGAGATGTTGCTCTTCTTGGGTGCCATGTTGCTGAAGAAAAGCTGAAACTGATGCTGATGGTGATGACTAATACTAGAAGATGGGCCACTGACAGGCTGAGACTGGTGATGCAGGTGACTGAAGCAGGTAGCTGATGAGGAATAGCTGAAGCAGATACTGGTGTAGATAGGTCTATGCAGGTGAAGGGGTCAAAACCAAGCCAAAATATAGTATGGATACCCTGAAAAACAAATAAGCAAATGTTAAAATGATGCAATGATGATGTATGCAAATGATATGCAAGGGTTTGTGATCAAGCTGGATCTGATTAACTGCCTTGATATAGGTCCATGTATGTTCAAGAAATCCAGATGGAGGTTCATAAGTCCAGTAACCAAGGTGGGGGACTCAAATAAAGAGTCACATATCCAGGGTTAAAAATCACAAGAACTGTTCCAAAATGGAGTACTCTTAATCAAAACAAAGTAACAGGGTATGTTGAGGTCAAGGGTACCTGCAAACCTGTAAACAACCCAACCCCCTCACAGGTGATGTTCTAAAACAAGGATCCTCAGACTTGGATCAGTTACGAGAAGTGTAAACACTTCTAACCCGGAGGTACAGTGTTTACAATAACCATAAAAGATCCTCCTCTAATTCACCTCAGTTTCTGAAGGTCATAGTAAAGGTCATCCAGACTTAGCAGGCTTCCCAGATAGCCCTAGCACTACAGGAAATCTGTAGCACAGAGTTCTCAAGAAGAAACCCATATCTGAACCGTGTTTCATATTCCCGCACCAGACCGAAATGGAATGGGAAAGAACATGAACCACTCTAGCCTAGGTGTCACTCAGGTCCCAGGTATAGGGCCTTAACTCTCAATAGAACACCCACCCACCAAAGCAGAAAACAGATCCAGCCAGAACAGTATGACAGTATGATATATGTAAAGCTGTAAATAAAGCAGTAAACCAAACTGTACATAAATAAATAAAACAAAATATACGAACAAAAATAGCACATAACACCCCAGTAAACACACATCAATCAAGCGCTAGGAGGAACCCACAAAAAGAACCAGAAGCCCTGGTTGCAGTATAAGGCTCCCCAGCAGAGTCGCCAAGCTGTCGCTCCCGATAAATGGGGAACGGCCCAGATAAAGGTACAGACGCGAACGGTCGGCGAAAGGATGAAATGAGAACACACAGGAGTGAACTCACAGGGAATGAAAGAGTCTCCAGCTAGGCATTTTTATCCCGAAGGAAAGGTAATGCTGCATAGACCTAGAAAGATACGGATAAGACGGTTGCGAACCAGAGAGACTGAGAAAGGGGGTTGGTTACAACCTGGGAAGGTATTAGCACCCAGATTGTCCGTCGTACTCGACGGGATCCACACTTAAAAGATTTGTGTTTTAAAGGGGTAGTGTCAATGCAATCTGTGTATAAAAGGGAGCTGGAAAAGGTGTACAGGTGTCAGTGTAAAAGAAGTGCAAAGTGTAATATGAAGTGTCAGTGTGAGAGCAAGAATGAAATGCTCAAGATTATGAGGCTTAAAAGATAATGCTAGAAGGAGGGGGAATATACAAAGACTTTTGTTCGATAACTGTTAAGTTATGCCTACGTATCCTCTCGTGCAATGAGGAAGTCAGAACACCGTAGTTCGACCCAAAGAGACTGAAAGATGAATTGACTGATGAACTGCTTGTCTGTCTATGCTCAAGTGTATGACCTGTCTGGCTCAGGTGCAAACTGTCTTGCACTAGACGGAAGAAGCAAGTTCTCGGTTATGAGTGAATGAGATGAGAAAAGAATCCCGGAGGAGACGATTATTGTTTGTTTTTGAGTTTTCAGTCTTTTATTGCTTTTGAAAGTTTGTCATAAATTAATGAGCTTAAGCCTAAACCAATGGATTTAGTAAACTCATCACATCTTCCCTCTGATTAGGGGTAATGAGAATGCCTTAAGTGTGAAGTCAGCTTCTCACACTTGATTACCATGGTGTAGGATTAAGATCATTAACCTACTTGTGATTAATTAGATGTTTTTTGGTGTTTTTGTTTAGTGTTAAGTAATGATATTAAGCCATAATCAGGGATTAAACAGACTCATTACACCATCCTAATAGAAGGATAATAAATGAGAATGTTTAAGCTGAGGAAAACTCCTCAACTTAATCCATTATTAGGGATTAAACTCATGCCAAAACAAAGCCTTTATTAAGTGGATTTTAGTTAATGATAAGATGATGAAGTGAGTTTTATGGTTTGTAAGACAACTTGAGGAGGACTTGTCCATTAACACTAGGGTTAGTCCTTCTTAACCAATTAAGGAAGAATTAGAACCCTAATGCAAGGCCCAAGTTACAAGCTTGATGTCTTGATGATTATTAAATGAATTGATTAGAGGAATCAAACACATTAAGGGTTTAACACTTACGATTAAAGTTATACACTCCATCCTAATAGAAGGATGCAGGCATAAGCTTAATCACAAAGCCTTAAAGCCTTTAGGGTTTAATCCTTGATTATGAGATAAGAAGAGAAGACTCAAAGAGACACAAAGGTAAAACTAAGTGGGGGACTAATCAAAATCCTAATTATTGTCATGCTTGGTTGTTCCTAAGGTTTGTGAGGTCTACAAGAAAGATCTTCAGAGGAACCACCAGGAAGCAGATGAAAGGAGCAAAGAGAATCAAAGTAACTTGCTTCATAAGAAGACAAGTCACTTGAAGAAAGAAAGTAAGATGAAGAAGAATGAGCAAGCTCAATCTCAAACATAAAACAAAATGCAGCAATGATGCATAAGAGGGATGAAAAGAAATTGTGAGAAGTGAAGGCAAATTCACTTCCCAAAGTGACTTACCACCTGAAAAGTTAGTGAAAGAAATGCATTGCAATGCAAAATGAAATGAAATGGCATGATGCAAACCAAAACCAGAAGCATGTATGTGATGATAATGATGCTATGAGATGATGCAAACATGAAACAAAGCATGGGGATGATCATACAAACCTATGGATGCAAATGAAGCAAGCTTAGAACCATGAACATACATGAAAAGTTATGAAATGCAAATGACATACAACATGGCAAATGAAAGATGCAATGATCAAACATGCTTCTAATATGTCTTAAGATGTCTAATGAATCAAATGGATGCATAAAATGTCATGGCAAGTCATGGTATGCAAGCAAATGCAAGATGAATGCAAAAGGAAGCCCAAATTAGGGTTTATGATCAATGCATCAAACAAAAACCAAAATCAGCAGCAAACCTCAAGATAAAAAATTAAAAATGCACTCAAAGGGACCCTAACCCTACACAAACTCACTGCCCAAAGGAGCGGTTCTAACTCTTAACCTAATGTAAGTTATGAATTTCCTAAGATTTCTAGGGTTTTAGGGTTCCTTAACAAGAAAAATGTCAAACAAAATAAAAATGCAAGATCAAATCATGCCAATTTAATCCTACAAACTACATGATATGCAAGACACAATGCAAAAAGAATCAAAGTCCAACTCTCAATGGTTAGGCAGAAATGATTTTTTGAATTTTGGATCAAAATAATGCTTTGAAATAGAATTAATTCCATGGAAAATTATCAAAATGCATCAAGATCAAAAAAGAAATTTGGTTTGAGGGTTGGACAATGCTTCTAAATGATTTTAAAGGTTTCATGAATTTTTTGGTGATTTTTAAATACCTAAAAGTATTTTTAATTAATTAATTCTCATTAATTAATTAAAAATAAACTTTTAAATGATTTAAAAATATTTTTAAATGCAAAAAATAAAAATAAAAATGTTTTTGGTTTCTGAAAATTAATAAAAGTTTATACAAAAATTTTCAGGATTTTTAAAATTGTTTTGCTATTTTAAATAAAATGGAGAAAAGAAATACAAAACAAATGAAATAAAATGCAAAATAAAATGAATTTAATCTGAAAATGGAAAAGTATGCAAATCAAAGGGCCAGGATATAAACATACACGCGCGGGAGCTGACTGGCGCGCGCATCTGGACGACCAGAATCCAAACTTCCCTAATTAATGTCATTAACCCTAATCTTGCCCTAATCACTTTCAGATGACCGGAACAGTGTTCCGGTCATCTTCTCCGACGAACTCAATTCTCAATCTCTCTCAATATGCCATGAAACCTCTCAAATCTCTCCAGAATCAATCATTAATCATCACTAAACCTAAACCCCACCCCAAAATCCATTTATTTCCACTGAATCATGAGAAACGAATCAAAACGGAAAACACACAAAAATTTCAGAGATCAAATACATCCTACACATGCAACCATTTCCACTGGTTCAAAGCTCAAAATGATCAGCACACCACATAGAATCAGTTTATAACTTAAAACACAAGTTCTGGAAAAATGTTCTTGGATGATACCTGAGATGGAGCTTTCGATTCAGGAGCTTTCTGGCTGTTTCTTTGGCTCAAATCCACTCCAATGATCCTCCTTAGAAGCTTGCAATGCTTGGTTGGAGTTTAAATAGCCTCTGGGGAAAGTTTGCAGAATCTCAGTTCATGATATGTGAAAATCGTGTTTTTGATTGTGGAGGTTTTAGGGCAAAATGTGAGCAGGGAAATGATCAGCAAGGTTTGTGGAGTTGAATGGTGAAAAAGTTTGAAGGTTTGATGGCTGAATCAAGAGATTCGAAGACTTTTGCAAATGAGAGGATTTTTGAGTATGCTGTGTTCTTGGAGATTCAGGCTTGTGTGTGTTATGAAAATGAAGCCTTGGGATGTGTTTGTAAGGTATGGATTGGGCAGAAAGTGGTTGTGTCACTGTGGGATTGGTATGGCTTCAAGTTGCAAAAAGTCAAGCAAGTTGTACTTGGAGGTATGGGCAAGTGGCAGGCTAGGACAGGAGCATGGTTGAGTTCAGCTGAGTTTAGGGAGAACCATGGAACTTGATTTGAGATGATTCAGCAAGTTGTATAAAGTTTATGATATGTTTTGCAAATTTCACAAGTTTTGGCCCCTTTGTGAATTCTTGAGTTTCAAAGCATGAAATGAGGTAATTCTTTGGTGCAATCTGACTTTTAGAGGTTATGTAATCATGTTGTGAAGAAATTGTACACATTTGAGGCCTTTAGAACACTTGATCAAGTCATTTTGCAAAATGCCTCTTTGGTAGAAAACTTCAAATTTTGTGATTTTAGCCAACTTTGACAAGCCATAACTTTTGATCCAAAATGAATTAGGTCATGTTCTTGTACTTTTTGAAAAGGGAATGATCCATTCTACAACTTTCATGACCAAAGTTTTTCCATTTGAAGCATTTTTGAATCAAAAAGTAAAGGTTGAAAAAGTTTCCTAAAATGGCAATTTCATTAAAAAGTCAACTTTCCCAAAAAGTCAACTTTGCAAAAGACTTGAAATTATTCAATTTTGTGAACTTCCAACTTCTTCTATGATCAAATAAAGATCATACACAATCAAAATGATGAAGAACACCCATTGGTTGGGTCATTGAGGGCCTCAGATGCCCTGATTTTGCACTGACTTGCTTGAAAAGTCAACTCTTGATCAGATGACTTCCCCAAGGAATTTCTTCATGAAAATTGATATGCATACTCCCTATACCATATAGAGACCAATAGAAACAAGAATGACCAAAAAAAATTGGAGTTATGGCCTTTGAAACCAAAACCCTAATTCTAGGTCATCTGTGCAGTCAAACCTGGCTCTGCCTCCATGCCATTCTCAGTTCTTGTGATTTTTTGACATTCTTGACTTTGAGAAGATATAATATGATGCTTGAACATACATAGACCCCTTTGAAGTGATTGATGACCTTTGGAGTGGCTTAAGAAGCTCTTGGATTGCTCAGATCACAAACCCTAGATGCAGATGACTTAGAATCAATGCAGTGGATCAAAAAATGTGGTATGAGATGCTATGATTGAGTTTATGCATATGAAATGATCATAAGCCATGGTGTGAATGGGTGAGGGCAAATTTGGGGTGTTTACATCTTGCAGCTTCGATGTTTGATGGACGATAATAGAATTCAATTTGGCCTTCTAGCGTAACCTCGAGGATTCCTTCGTCAATCAGGTCTTGAATATTTTTCTTCAATGTCCAACAACTATTAGTATAATGTCCGGGACAGTTGGAGTGATACCTACACCTTGCCTTGGGATTATAACGAGGAGAGGAAGTATTAGGATTTTGAGGAGGATTTTTCAAGGAAATTAGCTTCATCTCCAACAAGCATTGCAAAACTTGCAACATTGGAGTGCTGAATTTGATAAACTGTCTTCTACATGCCTTGTGTTGAGGTGGATTAACCTTACCAGGTCTTTTTTCTTCAACTGAAGAATAATCAGTGGTTACCTGCCTCTTACCTTCTTTTATCCTCATCTTCCTTTCAACCAAGTCAGCTTGTTTTAACGGAGGTTGACTGACAATTAGATTCCTGACTCCACTACTTTGAAGTTTGTGGATAAAGGTTCTTAGCTCTTCTTGCTCCTGAGCTAAACTTTGAATAAGAGCCACCTGGTCATTTATCTGGATCCTCATTTCTGTCATCTCAGCTTGCAGTTGTTCCAACTGATTATCCTTGTTATATTCAGGATTCTTCATTTTCATATCCTTAGAGAGAAATGCTTTCAACTCTTCTTGCCCATTGGACAAATTTAGGATCACTTCTTGGAACTGAGCATTCTGAGCCTGAAGATCCTTGATAGTTTGTTCAAGAGCCATTTCTGCTGAAATAAACGTCGAGAAGATAAGATACCTGTTTATAAGAAACCCATGATGTAATGATATGGTATGTATATGTTTAAGCAATGTTTTCAAGGACCGTAGGATTTAAATTTGTTTAAAGAAAATAAAAACAAAACTTTATTAGTAAATATTTAATATAAGTTTTACCCCTTGGGCTTACAAAGAAATAACAATAAAGTACAAAAGATAAATATATGGGGTTTCAAGTCTCCCATGGACGCTTCCTCTTTGTGTGGAGGTACTTGTTGAGGTTTTTCTGCTCGTGAAGTTGCCTTGTTAGCTCCTTGACCAGCTCTGAAATGAGTCTCAAAAGTATCCCTTTGCTCCTTCAACTGAATCCAGGACTTCTGCAATTCTTCCAAATTAGTAGGCATGTTTGGATGAAGGATGGTATAAGGAACATCTCCTTCAGCAGTAGATAAGGCTCCATAGGAATAGAATACTTTGGCTCCAAAGTGTTGCTACAACCCTGTTCAACTTGTTCCAAGCTCGTATAAACCTTTGACGGTAACCCTGAAGATCGTTGTCGTAGTCGAACATAATACCCTGAATAAGCATGTCATGAGGACCATTATTCCGAGCATAACCAAACTGACGTAGTGCTAAAGAAGGGTTGTAGGTAATGCCCCCTTATGCCTTGAAGTGGCACATTAGGGAATTCTCCACAACGGTCAATGACAGTAACATTCTCCATAGATCGAGAGCACCAATGAATATCTGAATGAGAAAGTGACATAATCCTCTTGGACCACCTGAACCCTTGTTCATTCTTCATCGCTGATCGAGGAAGGTGAAAAATAAACCACCTAGACAATAAAGGTATGCAGCACATCAGATTTCCTTTCACCTTCATAGTACGAGTGTGAAGAGAATGTACGTCTATGAACTGGTCTGGATTAGGGAATAATACTAAGCCATATATCAATAGGGCTAAGATCTCCTCAAAAGCATCATAACTCATAGCCTTCAAGAACACTTGAGCTTTCTCCATCAATACTTTAGCAAGAATACCCTTAACTACGCTTCTTGTTTCTAGGACAATGTCTAATTTCTTCAGATGTAGGGATGCAACAATGACTTCAGGTTTAAGCTCTTTCTCTAAGCCTATGAAAGGTCTCTGATCAAGGATAAGTATACCCAATAATTTGGAGAACTCCTCCATTGTAGGAACCAGCTGGTAGTCGGGGAATGTGAAGCAATGGTGTTTAGGATCAAAGAACTGAAATAGGACACTCATCATGTCTTCATTGAACCCTGAAGTGACTAGATCCAGTAGGTGACCATGTTTCTTGATGAATTGGGAGTTTTCAGAAACTTGAGAGACCAATTCCTTAAGCTTAGGAGGTATTCCTACAAAGTTGATCCGGATAGTATTCCTACGAGCAGAAGCCATGACCTGCAACAAAGAACAAAGATAAATCCTTTGATCCTTGAAATGGTTAGTGAAAATTCTATGCTTATGATGCATGATGTCATGATGTTATGCTCAATCACAAACATGTGGCACACACAAATAAGTCACACAATAGCCCTAGGTTTGAAGGCTTGCATGAGGTTTAAAGGTAAGTACCCTCCCCTGAAGTTTAGTTGGTTCATCCTATCCTACAAAAGTAACCAGGTTCTAAGGGATCTCAATATCACTGATCCTTCCCAAGGGTGGTTGTTTAGTAGGCAACTTACTTGCCAACCAAAACCCTCTAAGTTTAGGATCTCAATGAGCGTAGTATCGAGTATCAACCAACTTCAGTCTTCACCAAAGCCGACTATCTCACTACTTTCTAAAGGCCAAGATGGGATAACCAGGTTTCTAAAGGTCAGTTAGTGTATTGGCAACATATGGCAGCCCCATATTATCCTTAACTTACTTAAGGAACATAAGCACCAACCAAGAAGTCACACTAACTATGGCCACCAGATCAACCATATTGGTATACGCTGTATAATTTCCTTGGTCTATTTCTATTTACCCAGGGTACACTAGATCCTGGTTAGGATCTTTCACACATAAACCCAACATATAAATATAAAGCAAACAAGACAAACAATTTAAGTGATCTAATTCCTAAGGGTACCCCTCTTTTACTTAGTAACTCCCTAGCAGAGTCGCCAGTTCTGTAACACGGTGGGAGAACTGACTTTTAGTCATGTTGCGGATAGCAAGAGTCGCCACCGACTTTTATTTTATCCAAGTGGAAAGGACATAAAAGAACATGAAAGACCTATTTTAAAAAACTTGGGTTCGGGGGGTAGGTTATATAAAGGGAAGGTGTTAGCACCCTTTACATCCATGGTTATCCATGGGCTCTTAGTTACTTAGCTCACTTAAATTGTTTTTGAAGAGTGTAGTGTGTGATTAGAAATTTTTTCTAAGTACTTTGTAATGATCCTCGTATGGATGTATACAAAGCCTTGTTTTGAAAAATGTTTAAGAAAGTGAGGTGTAAAAAGTAATTTGAAATGTGAGCAAGCAACTAAGAGGTACCTACCCTAGATTAAGTCTTTCATGTTCTCGTATGTTCTTTCAAGGGTAAGACTATCCCTATTATTAAGGAATAGGTAGTCATTACCTTGGATGTGTTTAAGGGACAAGCGTAGGGTCATCGTATGGTCATAGAAGGCAACAGGTAAGGGATGTCTTTAGCAATTCGTAGGGACTATCATCATTTATTCGAAGGGACGAGATCATTATTTCGTAGGAAACCTCGAAGGGACTTGATCTTTTAAACTGTAGGGACTATGATGATTTATATTTGAAGGTACTTTGCTTAAGACATCCCTATATTCGAGGGACTTGACCATATTTAAAGGCAACCAAGAGGAATACCCTGGGAAGTGCAAGATGGCGATCAAAGATCGACTTACGTGTGTGAGTGTTTATTTTCAGATATTTTATCTTTTTAAATTAATTATCTAAATTAATTTTAATTACAAGTATGTTTCCACACCCTATTTATTAACCACGCAGTAAATATATACAAAAATTAAAGGCAGGAATTTTAAGGCAGAAATTTAAAGGCAGAAAATAGATTCCTACACTATTACATGGCTTCGGGGCAGTTACATAACAATAATTGCGGAAATTTAAACCTAGTTAATACAAATGCGAAACAGTTACATAATAAGGCAGACAATAAATGAATAACATAAAAAATAAATGAAAAATCGGAAATAGTTTTGCAAATTAGGTAAAAGAAAAAAAATTAGGGTTAGGGTTATAAAATTTAGGTTTAGAAAAAAAAATAGGTTTTAGGGTTTGAGGCAAAAAAATCAGGGAAGTTAGTTATAAACCTAAATAAAACAAAATAATTAATTTTTTTTAGAAAAATATAAACCTAAACCTTAAAAAAATTATATATTAAAAGCTAAAGCTAATAAAAAAAAGAAATTTGAAGAAAATATTATGAGATTTTAAAAAAGGGTTAATTTAAAGTTTTTAAAAAAATAGGGTTAACCATGGTTTAAAAGATTAAATCACATAATTAAGAAAATTGAAGAAATTAGGAAAAATAGAGGAAAACCAGGTTTTGCCAAAAATTGCCAGTGTTGGTAGTTGAACCCACGCCTTTTCCTCTCCAGCCTTAGTCCCTAGCCACTAAGCCATGCGCGTCTTCCTGTTAATGAATTAAAATCCAATAATAATATTGTAAAACAACAGAATAAAATAGGTTAGAAAAAAAATGTTGAAGGCTGGGTTCGAACCCATGCCCTCAACGTTACAAACCAAGCTTCCCACCATCAGGCCACCTGCGCATTTCTGATAATTATATAAAACAAATGAATAAAATATAAAGATGAAAATTTGAATTCTGATTGGCGCGCGAACTTCATCTTCAAGCTTCGTCTGTCCAGTTAGCTTATAGCTACAGTTTTCTTGTCACTAAAACTTGTAGTGACAGATTTTGTTCGTCACTACATGTCCTGCAAACACAATCATGCACAATACACCAAATAAATTGTTTATAATGACTTCAACCAATTAAATAAAGTATCCTAGGTCCAATTATCCATTTAATTTCAAACAAAATCACGTTTTGATCACTGTTCCCAATTTGAAGTTCACGAACCCTAACCATGGTGTTTTGTTGAATCGGCATCGAAACTCAAATTAATACATCCAGAATCATTCTACACATTCAAACAAACAATGTTATGCAGTCAAAATCAATTTATTATTTATAAATAAGCGAAATCGAAAATCAAAAAAAGAAGAGAAATATGAATTTAGTTTCCATGATCTATAAGGTGTTTGATGAATGTGATGATCCAAATATGTTCTAAATGCTTCAAGGAATCTATATCAACCTTCAAGTGGCTTGAAAAATGCTTGGAAGTGCAAAACCGAAATTGAGTTTTGTATGAATTTTTTTGAGGTTTGAATGATGTCTTTTGGCAGCTAAAAATCGTCCCTTATGCTATGGTTGTCTTGTGCTTATGTAGTAGAGTGAAATTAGGTCAACAAAATATATAACTTTGTGGGATTATGGATACCTTGAGTGTGAAGAAATCTCCTTGCCAAATTGGTCAAAAAATCAAATATATTCATGACATAATGCCTTAGCATGAAATTGGAACTTCTCAATCAACTTTAAATGACCTTTAAGAGTTTATAGAAGAAGGATCCAATCAAATAATTGTATTTTTATATTTTATTTTGATTTAAAATGAATTTTAATGAATAAAATCCAAATAAATATAAAATAAATTATAAAAATCTAAAAAAATAAGCATTGGGTCGTGCATGATGTCATTGTAAAGATTGGATCACAAAATTGCAAGCCCATTTGGAAAAATTTGGTTTTAAGACCTCATTTGTTCAATATACCCCTAAAAGGTTTCCCAACTTTGCAAAGGCATAAATCCCTCAATTTTAAGGCTATGAAGGTGTTATTGGACATTTTGGAAAGCTTAACGAGTCCTCTAACCAACCTCTTTGGTCTCATGTCCATAACCTTTACCATTTTCAAATTATGCCCTTTGGAAGATGTTGACTTTTTGTTGACTTTTGAAATGACCTATAATGTTTTAGCTCATACCTTCTAACTGAAGCATTTCTAGGCTTGGCTTGTGACACACAAAGTTGTAGAGAATTCAATTTCCTTCAAAATGAGTTTTGTATGGTAATCTTTTGATGAAGCATGTGAAAGTTATGGCTGGTCAAAGTTCAGTTGACTTTCCTTAAGAAAACCCTAATTTAGAAACTCCTGATTCTTGATGATCTGAAACTTCCTTGATGAATCATGATCAACCCTTGATCAAATGATGAAATTTACTTCATAAAATTGAGTTTGGCAAAAAATCTTGAAGTTTGACTTTAATTTGACCACAGTTGACCTCAGTTTGATTTTTTAACTGCTTTGACTGATTTTTGCATATCTGATCATCTGACTGGGCAAGCTCTTTGGGAAAGCTTTGAAACATGACATGGGGATTCTTGAATACATGTGAGATGTTATGAAGCTCACTTGAGGCCTTGAAACTTATTTTAACCTGAGGAAGCACAAAACCCTAGCTTTGGACACTTTGCTTAGGAGAAGGCATTGTCTGAGGAAACTTCCACACTTCTTGACCAATTGGGAGTCTTGAGGACCTTATGATCATTTAGAAGTCTTGGGAGAGATTGTCTTGATTGTGGAAGGGAAAATTTTGGGGTACAACAGCTGCCCCTTGTTCAATTTTCTGGAATCTGAGGAGTTAGATTGGCATGTATGCCATTCGTGACTTGAAGATTGAAGAGGATTGAACACAAAAACCCAAAAATTTGCACTTGCTAGTGTGTAGAATGATGCTGTTGGTTGATCATGATGCTTGAATGGGCTTAAAGATGCCATTTTAATAAAGAATCTTCTTATATGCTTCTTAAATATGGAGATGAAATTTTTGGGAAGAATAAATGACGGCCCAAAAATGAGATAACCTGCGAGAAGAATAAACGACGGCCCGAGGTAACAAGGTAACCATTGGGAAGAATAAACTACGACCCAAGGTAAGTTAATTTCTGGGAAGAATAAACGACGGCCCGAGGTAACAAGATAACCATTGGGAAGAATAAACGACGACCCAAGGTAAGTTGATTTTTGGGAAGAATAAACGAAGCCCCAAAAATGAGATAACCTGCGGGAAGAATAAACGACAGCCCGAGGTAACAAGATAACCATTGGGAAGAATAAACGACGGCCCAAGGTAAATTGATTTCTGGGAAGAATAAACGACGACCCAAAAATGAGATAACCTGTGGGAAGAATAAACGACGGCCCGAGGTAATAAGATAACCATTGGGAAGAATAAATGACGACCCAAGGTAAGTTGACTTTTGGGAAGAATAAACGACGACCCAAAAATGAGATAACCTTCGGGAAGAATAAACGACGGCCCGAGGTAACAAAATAACCATTGGGAAGAATAAACGACGGCCCAAGGTAAGTTAATTTTTAGGAAGAATAAACGACGACCCAAGATAAGTTAGCTTTTAGGAAGACTAAACGACGGCCCAAAATGAGATAACCTGCGAGAAGAATAAACGACGGCCCGAGGTAACAAGATAACCATTGGGAAGAATAAACAACGGCCCAAGGTAAGTTGATTTCTGGGAAGAATAAACGACGGCCCAAAAATGAGATAACCTGCGGGAAGAATAAACGACGACCCGAGGTAATAATATAACCATTGGGAAGAATAAACGACGACCCAAGGTAAGTTGATTTCTGGGAAGAATAAACGAAGGCCCAAAAATGAGATAACCTGTGGGAAGAATAAACGACGGCCCGAGGTAACAAGGTAACCATTAGGAATAATAAACGACGGCCCAAGGTAAGTTGTTGATGAAGTTTGTCTGTTGGAGAATCAACCTGAAAAACAAGGTTAGTTTGGTGCAAGTATAATGATATATATAACAACTTACAAGATAATATTTTATGAGAATGCGTATGATATGATATGATATGATATGATATGATAT
Source organism: Lathyrus aphaca (assembly GCA_963966055.1). Taxonomy (NCBI): domain Eukaryota; kingdom Viridiplantae; phylum Streptophyta; class Magnoliopsida; order Fabales; family Fabaceae; genus Lathyrus; species Lathyrus aphaca. The sequence goes on from OZ014525.1 coordinate 320,002,687, forward strand.
GATATGATATGATATGATATGATATGATATGATATGATATGATATGATATGATATGATATGATATGATATGATATGATATGCTATGCTATGATATGATATGATATGATGTGATATGATATGATATGATATGAAATGATATGATATGATATGATGTATGTATGAATGAATTATGTCGGGAAGCTGATCAGTAGCTTCATATAATAACTACTGGGTGGGGAAAATAAATCCTGATTTGTTGCTGAGGAGCATGAAGACTTCATTCCCATCTTGTTTAAGAATATCGTACTTAGAACTTCTCATTTTTCGTTCTTCGTACTTTTTATTGAAGGATTAGGTTCAGGAATATCCTGACTGAGGATAAAAGAGATGGACATAGATCCGGGAGACCTATGTAGTTAAGTACCAATTCTTCGGAGGATATGAAACTGCCTGGAGACTTCGTCGAGTGGGAAGTATAAGATATTACTTGAGGTATTCCGTAAGGATATCCGTAAAGATTACTCCGTGGGGATGAACCGACAAAGCTTCGTTGAATTCCTACCTCTGTTCGTTCTTAGTAAATGCCATTATTGTATTTTATGCATTTCTGGTAAACATCATGTAACACCCCAAAATTTGCCCTCTCATTTTTACAGCATCTAGCATACCATTTCCATGCTTGGCATAGAAAAATGGCATATGACGTTCGTGGTCGAAGCATATGGCATGGAAGTGATATCACTTTATATATAGGTGTTTGGTTCTAATTCGAATGGAAAATTTGGCCTGATCATGAGCGAGCTATTAGAAGTTGGTTTCAATTGTGATTTAGTTGTGCTAGTGGTCCATCCTTCAAGCAATATGTTCCATTCTCAAGTCATTGATGTCATGGGTGTCTCTCCCGATAAATGGTAAAGGCCCTGATAAAGGTACAGACGCGAACGGTCGGCGAAAAGAGGAATGCGAGAACACACAGGAGTGAACTCACAGGGAATGAAAAGAGTCTCCAGCTAGGCATTTTTATCCCGGAGGAAAGGTAATGCTGCATAAACCTAAGAAAGATATGGATAAGACGGTTGCGAACCAGAGAGACTGAGAAAGGGGGTTGGTTACAACCTGGGAAGGTATTAGCACCCAGATTGTCCGTCGTACTCGACGGGATCCACGCTTAAAGGATTTGTGTTTTAAAGGGGTAGTGTCAGTGCAATTTGTGTATAAAATAGCTGGAAAAGAATGTACAGGTGTCAGTGTAAAGGAAGTGTGAAGTGTATAGATGATGTGTCAGTGTGAGAACAAGAATGAAATGCTCATGATAATGAGGCTTAACGAATAGCTGGAAAGAGGGGGAATATACAGAAACTTTTGTTCGATAACTGTTAAGTTATGCCTACGTATCCTCTCGTGCAATGAGGAAGTCAGAACACCGTAGTTCGACCCAAAGAGACTGAAAGGTAAATTGACTTGTGAACTGCTTACTTGTCTATGCTCAAGTGTATGACCTGTCTGGCTCAGGTGCAAACTGTCTTGCATTAGACGGAAGAAGCAAATTCTCGTTTATGAGTGAATGAGATGAGAAAAGAATCCCGGAGGAGACGATTATTGTTTGTTTTTGTGTTTTCAGTATTTTATTGCTTTTGAAAGTTTGTCATAAGTTAACGAGCTTAAGCCTAAACCAATGGACTTAGTAAACTCATCACATCTTCCCTCTGATTAGGGGTAATGAGAATACCTTAAGTATGAAGTCAGCTTCTCACACTTAATCACCTTTGATGCAGGATTAAGGTCATTAACCTACTTGTGATTATTTAGATGTTTTTGTTGTTTTTGTTTAGTGTTAAGTAATGAGATTAAGCCATAATCAAGGATTAAACAGACTCATTACACCATCCCAATAGAAGGATAATAGATGAGGGTGTTTAAGCTGAGGAAAGCTCCTCAACTTAATCCATGATTAGGGATTAAACTCATGACAAAACATGCCTTTGATTAGGTGGATTTTATTTAATGATATGATGATGAAGTGATTTTTAGGGTTTGTAAGACAACTTGATGGGGACTTGTCCATTAACACTAGGGTTAGTCCTTCTTAACCAATTAAGGAAGAATTAGAACCCTAATGCAAGACCCAAGTTACAAGCTTGATGTCTTGATGATTATTAAGTGGATTGATTAAAGGAATTTAAACACATTAAGGGTTTAACACTTAGGATTAAAGTTATACACTCCATCCTAATAGAAGGATGCAGGCATAAGCTTAATCACAAAGCCTTAAAGCCTTTAGGGTTTAGTCCCTGATTGTGAGATGAGAAGAGAAGACTCAATGAGACACAAAGGTAAAACTAAGCGGGGAGACTAATCAAAACCCTAATCATTGTCATGCTTGGTTGTTCCTAAGGCTTGTGAGGTTCAAGAAAGAAATCTTCAATGGAACCACCAGGAAGCAGATGAGAGGAGCAAGGAGAAAGCAAAGTGACTTGCTTCATTCAAGAAGTCAAGTCACTTGAAGGAAGAAAGTTAGAGGAAGAAAAGTGAGCAAGCTCACCCCCAAACACATAACAAAATTCAGCAAGGATGCATAAAGAGATGAAAAGAAATTGTGAGAAGTGAAGGCAAATTCACTTCTCAAAGTTACTTACCACCTGAAAAGTTAGTGAAAGAAATGCAATGCAATGCAAAATGGGATGAAATGGCATGATGCAAACCAAAACCAGAAGCATATACATGATTTTAATGATGATATGAGATGATGCAAACATGAAACAAAGCATGGGGATGACCATACAAACTTATGGATGCAAATGGAGCAAGTTAAGAACCATGATCATACATGCAAAGTTATGAAATGCAAATGGCATACAACATGGCAAATACAAGATGCAATGATCAAACATGCTTTCAATATGTCTTAAGATGTCAAATGAATCAAATGGATGCACAAAATGCTATGGCAAGTCAAGGTATGAATGCAAATGCAAGATGGATGCATATAGAAGCCCAAATTAGGGTTTATGATAAGAAGCATCAAACAAAAACCAAAATCAGAAGCAAACATCAAGATAAAAAATTGAAAATGCATTCAAGGGAACCCTAAACCTATACTAACTCACTGCCCAAAGGAGAGGTTCCAACTCTTAACCTAATTAGGGTTATGAATTTCCTAAGATTTCTAGGGTTTTAGGGTACCTTAACAAGAAAAAATGCCAAACAAATGGAAAATGAAAGATCAATTCATGCCAATTTAATCTCACACACTACATGATATGCTAAACACAATGCAAAAAGAATCAAAGTCCAACTCTCAATGGTTAGGCAGAAATGATTTTTGGAAGTTTGGATCAAAATAATGCTTTGAAAATGAATTAATTCCATGGAAAATTATCAAAATGCATCAAGATCAAAAAAGAAATTTGGTTTGAGGGTTGGACAATGTTTCTAAATGTTTTTAAAGGTTTCATGAATTTTTTTGGTGATTTTTAAATACCTAAAAGTATTTTTAGTTAATTAATTCTCATTAATTAATTAAAAATAAACTTTTAAATATTTAAAAATATTTTTTAAATGCAAAAAATAAAAATAAAAATGTTTTTGGTTTCTGAAATTAAATAAAAGTGTGTATAAAAAATTTCAGAAATTTTGAATAAGTTTTACTATTTTAAAATAAATGGAGAAAACAAATGAATTAATATGAAAAATAAAATGAATTAAAGCTGAAAAAGGAAAAGTATGCAAATCTAAAGGTCCAGATTCAAATGTACACGCGCGCAAATTGACCTGGCGCCATATCCAAGGGTGGAAATTCAAACTTGGCTAATTAACTGATTAAGCCCTAATCTTGCCCTAATGACTTTCAGGCGACCGGAACACTGTTCCGGTCGTCTTCTCCGATCAACCAAAAACACAAACTCTCCCTACACGCAATGAAAACAAAATCCAACTGCCCAGAACTCTTCCCCACTCAAACACGAATCAAACCCCTCACTCAAACAACATTTATCATTCCTAAATCAGCCAAATCGAATCAAAATAGTTTTAGGGCAAAAAGTTTCAGAGCATTCATACATCCTGGTTTCTCAACCATTTTCAAAAATAATCACATATTCATGATCAGGGAAGCATGTAGATTCATTTAGTAACTTAAAATGCACGTTCTGGAAAAAAAGTTCATGAAGCTACCTGAGTTTGAAGCTTTTCAGTCTGGAACTTTCTGACCTCCTCTCTTGTGCAAAACCACTCCTGTGACCTCCCTTGTGCTTCTGAAAGGCTTGGAACAAATTTATTTTGGCTGGCTTGGAAGTTTGAACAAGTTCTGTTCAGTGGAGTGAGGAAATCGTATTTCTGATTCTTTGAGTTTCAGGCTGCTTTGAAGGTTGGTTTGGGTTCAGTGAAGCATGGTGAGATGATTGGTGAAGTTGGTTTGTGTGTTTGAGGCTTGTGTTGAGAGTTTCGAAAGCTTTTGCTCAAGAGGGTGAAAATGAGAATGCTGAGTTGTGGTGTGTTTCAGGCTTGCTTCTTGTTATGTTTAGCTTGCATTTGATTTGTATAAACAATCCCCATTGGTCAGAAGAAGTGACATGTACTTTATTGATTGGTATGGGTGCTTTTGCAAAAATGTCAACTTTGTGTAAGAGAAGCATGGGCCACTTGCTAGCCTAGTACAAGGAGGGTGTGCTGCGCAGCATGATGTGAGGAAGGGCCTAGGATTGATCAACAAACTAGCCAGCAAGTGGATGAGAAGTTATCATGAGTTTTGCAACTTGCCTTGCCTTTGGTTCTTATGAAAGAAACTTGATCCATAAGCCATGAAACATGTGATTCCTTGGCCCATTCTGATTTTTGAATGTTGTGTGATCATGTTGTGTGGATTAGAAGTGCATTTGTTAGCCTTAGAACACTTGGTCAAGTCATTTTGCAAAATACCTCTTTGGTAGAAACTTTGAAATTTTGTGATTTTAGCCAACTTTGACAAACCATAACTTTTGATCCAAAATGAATTAGGTCATGTTCTTGTACTTTTTGAAAAGGGAAAGATCTATTCTACAACTCTCATGACCAAAGTTTTTCCATTTGAAGCTTTCTTGAATCAAAAAGTAAGGGTTGAAAAAGTTGCTTAAAATGACATTTTCATTAAAAGTCAAACTTGCCCAAAAAGTCAACTTTGCAAAAGACTTGAAATTCTTCAATTTTGTGAACTTCTAACATCTTCCATGATCAAATAAAGATCATATACAATCAAAATGATGAAGAACACCCTTTGGTTGGGTCATTGGGGGCCTCAGATGCCCTGATTTTGCACTGACTTGCTTGAAAAGTCAACTCTTGATCAGATGACTTCCCCATGGAATTTCTTCATGAAAATTGATATGCATACTCCCTATACCATATAGAGACCAATAGAAACAAGAATGACCAAAAAATTTGGAGTTATGGCCTCTGAAACCAAAACCCTAATTTCAGGTCAACTGTGCAGTCAAGCCTGGCTCTGCTTCCACACCATTCTCAGTTCTTGTGATTTTTTGACATTCTTGACTTTGAGAGGGTGTAATATGGTACTTGAACACACATGGACCCCTTTGAAGTGATTGATGACCTTTGGAGTGGCTCAAGGAGCTTTTGGATTGCTCAGATCACAAACCCTAGATGCAGATGACTTTGAATCTATGCAGTGGATCAAAAATGGGATATGAGATATTATGATTGAGTTTATGCATATGAAATGATCACAAGCCATGGTGTGAATGGGTGAGGGCAAATTTGGGGTGTTTACAATGGGATGTTAAAGATAAATTTGATTGAATTCAAGTATTTTGTGGCTGAAGATCACAAAGGGGAAAATCATGGTCAATTCGGGATTTGCGCAATATATTGAAGTTCATATCTCAACACATAAATTTTCTGATCTTGAGGTGTGATGCTTGATCAAGGAGTTTCACAGGAAATTTTGGAGTTATTAGTATTCAAGCGACTGAGTTCTAATGTGTTTATTGAATCAAAGCACCAGCACTATTCCAAATTCATAATAAAGTTCCAAATCGATATGTGATTTCAAGGTCATGGTGTGTTCGAAATTCAAAGAACTGAATTATTAATAGATTGGTTTCAAGGCCTCACACATTTTAGGGGAGAATTGCTAGATAGTCACTTGGTTGCAAGTATGGTCTTCATGTTGAAGAACTCCAATACCCTATCAATTTGAATTGCCACAATACACAAATACAAGAACATGCTATTCAAGTTGATTTGCCCAAAACTAAGGGTTCATTTGGATTATCTTATTTAAGTTCATATATTGAAATAACTCATAAGCACTTGCGAAACTGTTCAAGAGAGCTTATGGAAACAAGCCATGACATGTCCATCGGTTGTTTTCATATATTTAACGCCAATATTAATTTGTAGGCGGGTTAAAAGGTTATACATTTTAAGAATTGGGTCATTAGTGGATTGTCTGCATTATAAAATCAGATTATGAAAAGGATTTATTTAATGGATCTCATGGATGATCCTGGAATACTCATCCCAGCTGTTATTTTGAATATAAAGGATGATGCTTTAACCTTACAAAATCAGCAATTCTCATGACTTTTTGTGAAAAGTTCGAATTCATTCTTAATATAAGGGATTGGGAAGTCTTTTGTGCACAACCAAATTGTGGTGAATAAACTTCCAGAATGACAACCAAATAATAAATAAAAGGAAGGATGATAAAATTGGTGAAAACAAACCAATAGAAAATCCAGATTCATATACACCAGAAATATTGCACACCAAATGTTTTTTTACAGAAACAAGAAACAAGGAAGGCTAATACAAAAGACAATACAATGTCTAATAAGTAAACAGGCTGTTAAAACACAGGAGCAAAGCCGGCAGTGCTAACCTAATGATACTTGGGTTCCTTGCTCTGTAAATATTTGGACAAAACATCCATAACAGATCCAAAATCAGTCTTGACCTGCATTGGAGGATTGGCAAATTGGCAAGCCAAGTCTTTGATATTCTTTGAATGGTAATCAATTTTGGACTGAGTAAACTTCAACCCATGTGCAGTGCTCACAACAACAGTCCTATCAGTAGGCTTAATAACACCACTATATAGTTCTTCAAAGCATGAACAACTCTATCAATAGAAACAAGATCACCAATTTGAATAGCAGATACAAACGAATAACAAAAATTCTGTTATAAATTTTAGCAGAATTAACAAAGGAAAACTGGAAGGAAATCAATACAAAATTCAGTTATAAAACAATTCCAAAATTTCAGTTGCAAACTCTAACTGAATCTCTAACAGAAAACTAACAGAAATTCTAACTACCCAAAACTAACTTAACTGAAAATCAGGGTGAAAATACAAAATCACCCTCACTATGCTACTGATATAAAAAAAGGGTTTGCTGCAAATTGAAGTGGCTGGATTTCTCAATTCTTCTACCCCAATTCATCATTCACTTCATCCTCTTCTTCACTCCATCCTCCATTCTCCATCAACAAACCATCCTTCAACTCCATTTCTCTTGATCCCTCCTTCTCTTCACCTTTATTCATTATCCCTCAATGTTCCACTGTCTTCTTCAACTTTCGTTCATCTTCACTCAATCTTAAATCTCCATTATTCTTTCACCATAACAACTTCAACCTTCCTGCAGAAACAACCTCGACACCATTTCAATCTTCATCAGTCCGCAAGATTCCCAAACGAACCTGCATAACAAAACAAACAATCAACAACGGTTTACAGCAAGGAAGAGTCACGATGCAAGAAGTGGCATTCATCGACAAAGAACGAAAAGAAATGAAAGGAAAAGAATTGAAACAATAACCAGCAGGATTTCGCTAGTCAGTGTCGACGATTACCTTCAATCGATCTTCCTCTATGCCACGGATCTCTTCAACCTGCCACACCAAAGGAAATTCACGGCCTCAACACCTTTCGACAACCCTCAAAGATCAACCATCCAACCACCTGCAAAGTTTCTGCAACATTATGAGTTAATCAGTGCAATAGAATTCGAATTCAAGACTAATGGAAACAATCTCGAAACAGGGTGGTTACACGAGTGAGGAATCCGAGAGCCCGTCACCAAAAATCATAACTAAATGCTCAGCCTCAAACCGGTAACATCGTTCATCGTCAACAAGCTTCAAAAAAAATTCGACGTGTAAATTCAACAAAGAGGATGAGACAAGAAGAAACAGACTCTTAGAGATAAGAGGGAATGAGTTACCAGGGCGAATTGCACCGAGAATCGATAAACGAAATACCGAAAGTGGACAAAACTATTTCGCCTTCAATCTTCATCACTGGTTTTGTTCTCCGAATCGCAACGGCATTGCTCGCGTCTCCACCACAAAGGCTGATCGAACATCATATTCCTCCTCACCACCTAGCAACGATTATCATTTTCGCCATCATCGCAAACAACAATTTTCAACAGACCTTCGTCGTGTTGCATCTGAATCAATTGAAGGGAGGATTTAGGCTTCGGCGGCGCACCGGTGGCTAGCATTCGGATTAGGGTAAACAGATGAGCGGATATTGAAAAGATGAAGTGAGGTCGTCATTTCTGGATAGTTGTTGGCTTCGTCAATTCAGGTACACACGACTCTTCTCTCTTTGTCATCGAGTTAGAACTAGGAATGTTTGAAATAATCTGAGAATTTGTGAGTTCTTTTAAGAGAGTTTGGATTCGGGTTTGAGATAAGAGAGATGAGGAGGTTTTGTTAAGGTCGGTGGCGGGTTGGAGAGGTGGACGAAGAAGCCGTTGCCACGACGTTTAGGGTTTCGGTTGGGGAGAGGGAAGTTATGGTTTTGTGGTTGGGAAGATGAAATAGCTAGGAAGAACACGTTTTCTTTTATATAACATGAAATGGTTTTATTTTCTTTGCTAATTTAGGATTTAATTCTGAATATGGACTAAAAGGAATTCTTTAAAAACAGTTTAATGCACCATAAAATCAATTAAAAAATCTTTAATCCACATTAATCTCAAGTTAATTGTCTTGTTATTTTGTTTAAAGAAATAAATTCAGACTCCATACATTTTGGGCCTATAGAATTGCTTCTTCCACCCCCATGTGCGGCCCAGTCAAGCTTTTAACTTAACAGCATTAATGTTCTCACCCCCCTTCAATTCCCTTTCATTTTAAAATTCTATTTTCACACTATTTTAATTTAATTCCATGAAAAATATTAAAACTAATAATAAAATTCTATAAAAATTAGGATAGAATATTAACTCAATTTTGAACTTTTCCCAATTTTTATTTTCTGAATATAATCATTTTTCAATTTTAATTCGATTTTTGATTTTAATTGGTTTATATTGAGTTTTCACATGAACACATAAATTTGTACAATTTATTTCTGCCACTTCCCTAACATTTTTTGCCCATTATTTTTTCTATGATTAGAGGACAAATTAAGGTATCTAGAATATTTTTGGTGTATTTTTTAGGGCATTTTATCCACTGTTTTGGTAGTGTAATTTGTGTAAATTTGTGATTGAACTTTACATAGAATTAAAAAACCGTTTACCATAGTTAGACTTAGAATTTTTGAGATATTTTTTAACATAGTGTTATAATAAGGTTTAAGACTCTAGGAATTTAATTTCACCTTTTTTTCATGACTTTTGATATTTTTGTCATTTTAATTCATTCCATCATATTATGCATATTCATGATTCATATCATCCACTAACTATTTGTTTTTTGTGCAAGGTATGTTTTCAAGGATTGGCTTATGGACTTGGATATTTTTTGTGCCTCAATTATGTTTTTATGCTTTGTGATGTAATAGCGTAATACTTGTATGTTCGTATAGTTTATATAACTAGGTTAGAAAAGATAAAACGAATCGATAGAAAACGAAAATCTCAAAAATAAATAAAAGGCTCGATCCATTCAAAAATAAATGAAAATCTCAAGGATTGGCATGTGACTTTAGGATCCCTCGATTACCATCGTTCCATTCCATTCAACCAAAAAGCAAGCCTTGTATGTTTCACACCATAAGTTGTGCATCTCAGCACCACGCAACCGACCCACCCGATCCATTATTTCATCTCATTTACATTCCATACCGTGTTTACCCACCATGACTTAGGAGGACCATATTGTTCATTATTAACCCTTGTATTCTCATTTCTAGTTTAATATCTTTAGGTAGAGTTTAATCTTTCAAACCTCACTAACCATAGGTTACCCATGAATTCAACTAACTCAGGGTAAGTCTAGTTTCCCTTAGAATTTTTCCTTTTATAACTTGAGTCTCACTTCTCATCTTAAAATAAAATCAAAACACTTAATAAAGGAAAAGGTGTACAATGCACCACGAGCCTTAAGCTATATGGGAAATGACTTGTGGAGGTCTCCTTCACTCTTCTAGGATGCTTTACAAACGTTCCATTGGGGGCGATCTTGGAAAGTATTCGCTCCTGTGTCATAGTCTTTAGTGTTGTACATACCATAAATACAAACTCAAAACACTTTCTTCTAAAAAACAACAAACCAAGAAGTCACGTCTTCTCATCTCATCTCATACTCTTTGCGGACGAACATGACTTGTCTCGAAAGTTCAAACAGCGATACGGTAAACACCCTCGAGTCAGAGCCGGTAACACCTGAGCCAGAACTATGGCAACGTCATCCTAAAAATCACAAACGAGTGTAAGCCTTAGTTAGACGAACTATGGCGGCTCTGATCCTCATTTATCCCGATGAGGTACGTAGGCAGTGGGGTAGGGCCCATTCGAGCACAATCTTTCTTTTTCCCTACATTTTCCCCCTTTATTCCCATTTGTCAATTCCATTTCTTTTCTTGTTTTCATTTCATTCCAGATAGTCATTCTTTCCTTTGAACAGCATATTATTTCTCACCCTTTGAAAACAGACTTTTAAGCGTGGATCCCGTCGGGTACGGCGGACGGATTGGGGTGCTAATACCTTCTCAATTCGTAACCGACTCCCGTATCTAGATCTTTGGTTCGCAAGGCCTCGTCTTTTTCCTTCTTCCTTAGGTTTGTGCAACATTACCTTTCCCATTCCTTCGGGATAAAAATGTCTGGCTGGCGACTCTAACTTTTCCGCGCCACTTTCGCGTTTGTACTAGGATGAAAATCCCGGGAGCGACAGTTGGCGACTCTGCTGGGGACTTTTAGAAATTCTAATTTCCCCTTTGAGAGTCAATCCTAGCGCTTGTCTGTTTCTGTTTTCGTTGGGTGCTTATTCATTCGCTGTTATGCTTTAGTTTAGCTTACTGTTTTATTTACAGTTTATCGCTTTCCTTTACAGCTTTATTTACAGCTTTCTGCACTTTACTTTACTGTCACATATACTGGCATATACTATACTGGCTGTTCTGGTTTTCCTTGGCGGGATGGGATTATTGTGAGATAAGCCAAATACCCGGCTTGAGTATACACATAGGATTTAGAGTGGGCAGTCGTGTGGCTTGCATGGTCTTGAGCACGTGTAGTTTTCACGAGTCCCACGCCCAGATCAGGCTCTCTTGGGATATGCTCTATACTGCCTAGGCAGACCATAGAATGTTCCCACCTGAGCTGTTAACACTGGGAACCGATCATCGAGGACCTTAGTGGAAACAACCCTCTCCAGTGGTGACAGTGGCAGACCATATTTCGTGGCAAACCCATTCGCACCCGAGGGCCCACTAGGAAATCACATAGGATGACCTTGTTCTCTCATAGGAACCCCATTAAAGCAACTGGTCGTATGACGGTAGTATTGTACCCTTCGGGATGAATGTACTATTGTTTCTCGACTTCAGTGCTTGAAGCCGGGAACTTATGAGGGATGCTTGTTTTTCCAGAATTCAGCTGAGGCCTCCCTGAGTAGTACATAATGCTAAACCGATTCCCTGATTTGGTCATGAGCCATTTCTCGGAAATGGTGAACATATTATTGCTATTCGGCTTTGAGAGTCCATGATGTTGACCCGTAGTAGCATACCCGTGAGATTGGGAGGGGTTTACAGGTTTGCAGGAAAACTAAACCTTCAACCTACCTTGTTCTTGATACTTGGGTTTTCTTCCGACACATACTTATGATCTGGTATTCTTGACAGTCGGTATTCAGGCAAAATCAGAAGGCAGTACAACAGTGCCCAGTATATGCAACAGTGATCACATGCCATTGCATTGCATCACATCATCCGCATACTTGCATTCCTAACGCATGTTTATTCATTTGCAGGGCTGCATATCCCGTCCTTGATTCCAGTTGTGGGTATTGATATATGAGCATGGAATCCAAGAAGAAGACCAAGTGTATTATCTCCTACAAGGTTTATCAGCCTGTTGTGAAAGAAATTCTCAAAGTGAAGGCCTTAGCTCCTCCAGAAGTTATGAATATCTTCAAGCAGGATTACGGGTGGATTTTGTATTTCATAGAGCCCATCAGTGACTATGCTTTCAGAGGGATGCACACCTTGCTACAGTTTTATGATCCATAGCTTAGATGTTTCGTACTTTCTGATTTCGTGTTGGCACCTACATTAGAGGAGTATTCGAGCATCCTGAGAGTTTCCGTGAAGGACTGTGCACCATTATTTGGGACCAAGATTGATCCCGACTTCAAAGATGTAGCAACTGCTCTTTATTTGAGCAAGTCATTATTGGAAGACCGGATTGATAGCAAAGGAGGCTTCCGAGGATATCATTTGAGTTTCTTGTTAGATGAGGCTACCAAAGCAGCTGAGGCAAAAAGTTGGAGTGCCTTCAATGCGATCCTGGCTTTGTGTATCTATGGAATCACTTTGTTCCCGAACATGCCCAACTTCGTGGATGTTGATGCTATTCACATTTTCATAGCAAAGAATCCTATTCCTACTCTCTTAGGTGATCTCTACCACTCTGTGCATTACAAGAATGAGAAGCGAAGAGGTGGGATGTTGAATTGTTGCGCGACTGTATTCTACAAGTGGTTCACACGCTTTCTTCCGCAATCAGGAGCTTTTGAGAAGTCGAAGAACACTCTTGAATGGTCTGAACGACTGATGGGCTTACAAGCAAAGGATATTATCTGGGTTAATCAGGGTTTGCGGTGTATTGACATTCTTCATAGTTGCGGAGGATTTCCTAATGTTCCATTGATCGGGAGAAAAGGGGGAATTAATTATAACCCTTCTCTCACGGTTAGACAGTTTGGGTATGCCTTAAAGGAACCACCAGCTGATGTGGACGTCACAGAGTCCCTGTACTTCCAATCAACAGATGGATTCGAGATTGCTCAGAAAGCTTCTAATGCTTGGCATAGTCGAAAGACAAGAGGGAAGAAGACTTTGGGAGTAGGGAATTGTCGAATGTATCCACCGTTTGCGGAATGGTTAAGAGAACGGGTTGAAGTGTTACTATTACCATTTGGGCCTGCGCCTCTTCTATATCCCACGAACATTGAACAACCTACCACAGTTAGCATTGAAGAATTCAACAAGGTGAAGACGGAAAGAGACAGTTTGTTAATGGAGAATGCACAGTTAGGTCAGGAGCTTGCTAAAGCTAATCACGCCAGACTTGAGGTTGAGTGGAAAGCTCAAGAAGATGCTGAGAGGCATGCTATTGCAAGGAAACAGTGTGAGGTTGAGTTAGCTCGGTATGAGAGGTTCGAGTTTGCTACTAGAAGTTCTTCCAAGGAATACATTGACACTGGAAGGCAACTGGATCAGAAGACCTTGATGTTTGAGAACATGAAAAAGAGACATGCTGCTTACAGGGTCAAAAGAAAGGAACAAGACAAAGTTCATGCTGAAGAGATCGCGAGTAAGCTAAAGGAGAAAGACGAAGAGATGGCCGTTAAGTTGAGAGAAAAAGATGCAGAACTTGCTAAAGCCCGAGAAGAAGATGATTACTACAAGCGGATGATGATTTGCTATCAGAAGAAGCTGAAGAGGTTTGAAGACAACCAGGTGCAGACAAAGGAGTTGGTAGAAGTTCCAAAGGCAGGACCGATCATTGACTCAGATTTAGATGGAGGATCGCATTGACAAAGACATCTTTCTGTTTGCTTGTATGTTGTGGGATTACCATCAGGACTGTTGATGGAATCTTTTTATCATTGTACTTCTGTTTGAATCCATGCTTTGGGTGTTTTGACTATATCAACAAAATTCTTATCATAAAAAGATCTCTTTACTATCATTATGTGTGCTATCACTTTGTGATCACCGACACATCTAACACATTTGCGAAAACACGTCGGTCTTCGTATTCTTGGAATTGTTTGGCACGTCTGCTACACACACACCTTATATTATCAACACTGCTTGTCATTTACAGCAAAAAGAGCTTCTGTCTTCGTCAAACCCACAAAACTGGAATCAGGTGATGGGATGCCCTAAAAATGGATCGACATGTCATAAACATTCATTTCCTGCATATCATATTCTTGTGTTTTTGCAGGTTACCCAGGGTTTCTAACTTATTTGATTTCAGGCAATATAGCTGGTCAACGCGTTCACCGATATCCGACTAAAAGAAACCGAGTGAGGATGGCTGAACGAATGCAAACAGATCTCAATGAGCTCCGACAGAGGATGGATCAGTTCATGGAAATGATGACTGGCATGGCCCAGAACCAGGAGCGTCTCCGGTTGATGGTTGAGCAACCTCATGGGAACGTCAATACAGGAATACCGGCTGAGAATGTGGATTCTAACGCTGCCCGTAACGGAGAACCTAATCCAAATAGGACCACAACACGTAATGCAGGTTTAGAAGACAATCAAGAGGACCAGTTCACTCTACTGGATGCTGATATGGGTAACATGAATGAAATCAACAATCGCAGGTATGAAGAGCTGGCAGAGAAGATCAAAGCCATGGAATGTCAGAATTCCTTGGGCATCGATGTAACCAGTCTCGGGTTAGTACCAGGAGTCAGAATCCCTCCCAAGTTCAAGGCACCACTGTTTGACAAGTACAACGGCAGCACGTGCCCTAGGACTCACATTCACACATACTTTGGAAGAATCTCGGCTCACACTGATGACGAGAAACTTTGGATGCATTTCTTCCAAGACAATTTATCTGGATCTTCGTTGAGCTGGTACGTGAAGCTAAGTCGGGTCTCTATTCGAAGTTGGAAAGATCTAGCTGAAGCATTCCTCAAGCAGTATCAATACAACATTGATATGGCTCCGAATCGCACTCAGCTACAAAACTTGTCTCAAGGACCTAAGGAGAGTTTTAAGTAGTATGCCCAGAGGTGGCGTGAGCTGGCCGCGCAGGTTCAACCTCCATTGCTGGATCGGGAAATGGCCGACATGTTTATGGGCACCTTGCAAGGTGTTTACTTGGATCGTCTGGCCGCCTGCCCGTCCATTGGTTTTTCTGATATCGTCATTGCGGGAGAAAGAATAGAGAATTTTCTGAAATTGGGAAAGATTCAGGATGCAAGCAGTGCTAGTTCTTCTGGTGTGAGAAAACCTTTTGGCAACGGCCAAAGAAAAATAGAAGGCGAGACGAATGCCGTGTATAGAGGCCGAGACAGAAGTTATTCTCAAGGTTACCACTAAGCAGCTGCGGTGACTATTACTCCACAGGTTCAACAACAACGACCACAGGGTCAGCAACAACAGGTACAGAGACCGTTTCAGGAAAGAACAAGAGCGAGGAACCGCAGACTTGATCCCGTCCCATGCCCATATGTTGTATTGCTCCCAGAGCTGCTAAAGTTGAACCTGGTTGAGCTTCGTACCATGAGACCTCCTGCTCCTGACAATCTACCTCCGAATTTTGATGCTAATGCCAGGTGCGAATTCCATTCAGGTGCCCAGGGGCACAATATTGAGAAATGTTGGGCTTTTCAGAACAAGGCACAGGACCTAGTTGACTCCAAGGCGATCAATTTCGCTCCTCTCCCAAATGTACTCCAGAATCCGATGCCTAGTCATAATGGAACCGGTGTCACGATTATTCTACCAGATGGTTCACGTTAAGCTGAAGTCTTCAAGTTAATCACCCAGGACGCCAGGGTCTTCATGAAGCAAATATAGCCAGCAATATTCAAATACTCTCAGTGATGGCATTTTTGTGTTTGTCTTTCTGCATTGTTCATTTTCATCCCTATTTAGGGGAACTACGTCGCTCTGATTCTTCATTGGTCATCAGTCAATGGAGATACGTAGGAAGAAGATCGTCAGGTCTTTCCGAGCAACCTTATGGGGCAACTTTACTCCCCAGCTTCACTCTTTTCTTCAGATGTCTCGTGTCAGAATCAGAATAGCTAGAAGAGGAAGTGTTACTGCCATGGTTAGGTATACGGCTGCGAATTGAAGATTACAAGTCTGTGATTGATCGTTGAAAGTATCCAAAACTGACAGGTCCAGACGGAGCCAAGCCTCCTCAACTACGGCAATATTCAGTTTCTTTACTGCATTTCCATTTGTAGTTTCTTTTATATGCTAAACATTTGTCTACATGTATGAAATTTGTTTGCTTTTGAATATTAGCAATAATAAAACTCACATGTTTTTCTTGAAGTAAATTCATTTGCATTCCCTTATAATTTTGCATATGTACATCGCAATACCAATTGTCATGCTTAAATTCTATGAGGGAGAATGATGAAACAAAAACGCAAAATCTCTAATTGTGTGTTCTCGAGTAAGGCCCTGTTGACGATGTACAGGCTTTGTTTCAAATCCTTAAACACTGGAGATATAAGGAAGATATACCCTTGCTAACCCCTTCGAGCCTTGAAGTAGGAGTTTCTTCTCACATATAAAAACCCTCACATGTAACCCAGGGGCAGGGTAGATGTCAGCTAGTCAGACCAAGCGTTCAGACTTTCATAAAGAAGTGTATTTGAAGATCCGTTGCATTCTACTATGCTAATCAAGAGGTCCAAAGACCCGAAACCACAATGGTTATCCAAGTCAAAAGGTCCAAAGATTGAAAACCACAATGGTTATCCTTCGTCGACCAAAGAATGAGGCAGTCACAACCCTCGCGAAGTAATCAAGACAAACAATGTCACGCGACTTGTTCAAAATGCAAAAAAGAAAAAGAAAAGAAAAGGCCCGTTAAGTCGAAACTTGAAAACAAGCGACTTAGGCAAAAGTTAGGGCATCCCGCTGGACTCCACAATCAAAGATTCACAAGAATCAGTCCAGGCAAAAGTTAGGGATAAGCAAAATAACGCAAAAGCGAAAGACAAAAAGGATTACATAAGAAATCTCCTAAAATAAGAACAAAGTCGTGTGACACAGACACGAAAGACAGAGGAGTGACTGACTCTCAGCAATAACCTGATTGGTATTTGAACTAATAGCAGCAATGGTTCCTCAATCAACACGAAACCCTTATGAAAGGTGAATGCTTGTGAAAACTAGCTGAACATAGGAATGGAGAACATCACGAAGAGTGGGTGGGCACAAATAAATTTCGAGCCTATATCCTTTGTTTTTGTAACCGTAAACCCGGCCACGATACAACCCTTAAAAGTCCTAACTGAAACAGGATTAATTTGAGAGCGTACTACCACGAGACCGTGTTCCTGACTCCTATGAGTTGTGCTAAATGACATTTGTTGGTATTGCATGTACATACTCTCATTCAAAATAAGGTCGTATCTTAACCAGTGATTCTCTCACGAAGGTTAAACGATCCATTTTCAAAACTTCAAGTTTAACATGTGTGTTGCATTAGAATTTTCATTCTAAGAATAAACATTTTTTGCTTGCATACATTTGTTTGGCATCATAAATGGTTCACATGCGGAAATTCAATCCAGAAGCTTAAGCTTGCCAAGTTGAGAAATCCAAAACTTCTGAAAGACTGTCACGTCGAGGTACACTTTTCCGAAAAAGCTTCATTGAGCAAGGACTTTCCTAATTAGTCACAGTAAGAGCTAGCCAATCCGGGGCAGTTAAGTCGAGCAATCTCTTCAAACTTCAGTCAAACTGGGGCAATCACTTCGAGATTCAAATCTCTCCAAGAGCGAAGATCAGTCAGTCAAGTGCAAAACTATTCGAGTACTCGTACTGGGGCAGGCCACCCCAATAGTACGAGAGTTCATTCTTCCCCGAAGACAGAAGATCGGAAGCATTTACTCGGAGTTTAGAATACCGTGGTCACTTGCCAAGCCGACTATCGCGTTCAGCACTTCTGACAGATACCAACACATCTGCATTGATGATGGTTACCTTCCCAGCAAGGTTGTTACGCTAGTTCATGCAGTCATTATGATACCTAAGAGTTTAAAGACACCAAGTCTTTTGTAAAATCCTCTTGAGGCAAAATCCATACGGAAGCAACTGATCCCCAGCACGAGACAACTTGAAATCTTTCCTCCTCAGCAGGACGTGTCTCGGTGTTGTCATCGCCAACAAGCAAATAGAAGTTATCCTCATTAAAGTCATCATTTTTTCCTTCAGACGTTTTCCTTGATCTCGGTTCCTCAACAGATCCAAGGCAAATTCCTATTCCCCTAGAAGATTTCAGATAAATCATTCTCCTCCCCAGCAGATCCATAAGAGGGGATAATCCACAATAATCGAAGTATTCCCAGGCACGGCCCTCAAATCTAAAGTCCAATTTATTTTTTGGCAAAGGTGATAATTCGGGACAGATGAATTATTCACGCTCTTCTCCGACAAAGATGTTATCCCCACGGGACTTCTTGAGATCGAATTCGCGATCATTGTGTTTCCCCACAGAGTTAGCAGAGTCTTATTACTTCCGTGTCAGGAATTTCTTTTACATTCACACCAGTTCATTAACAATACTCAAGACATAATATCCCCTGTGTCATGGGGCAACATACCATGCAATTCAACATATGCAAAGTCCAGCCGCAGACTGGCCAAAGTCCATCTTCGGGTGGCAGATTTCAAAGTCCAGCCGCAGACTGGACAAAGTCCATCTTCGGGTGGCAAGCTTCAAAAGTCCACCCGTAGTGTGGCAAATCTCTAAAGTCTCCCGTAGTGATAAAAGGTCTCCCGTAGTGAGCAGAAGTCTCCCGTAGTGAGCAAAAGTCTCCAGTAGTGAGCAAAAGTCCACCCGCAGTGTGAAAAATTTCCAAAGTCCCCCGCAGTGGGCAAAAGCCTCCCGTAGTGAGCAAAAGTCTCCCGTAGTGAGCAAAAGTCCAGCCGCAGACTGGCCAAAGTCCATCTTCGGGTGGCAAGTTTCGAAAGTCTCCCGTAGTGAGTAGAAGTCTCCCGTAGTGAGCAAAAGTCTCCCGTAGTGAGCAAAAGTCCACCCGCAGTGTGGAAAATTTCCAAAGTCCCCCGCAGTGGGCAAAAGCCTCCCGTAGTGAGCAAAAGTCTCCCGTAGTGAGCAAAAGTCCAGCCGCAGACTGGCCAAAGTCCATCTTTGGGTGGCAAGTTTCGAAAGTCTCCCGCAGTGAGCAGAAGTCCACCCGCAGTGTGGTAAATCTCCAAAGTCCACCCGCAGCGTGGCAACTTATCCCAAGTCCACCCGCAGAGTGGCAAGTTTCAGAAGTCCACCCGCAGTGTGGCAAATTGTCGAAAGTCCACCCGCAGCGTGGCAGATCGTATCGTGAAGTCCAACCGCAGATTGGCAAAAGTCCATCCTCAGGGTGGCATCATATCACAAGTCCACCCACAGTGTGGCAAGCCAGTAGCCTTCTGGCATTATTCAAAAGGCATCCCTCGTTTACTATCCTTCATATCATAATTATATCCAAGCAGAGATCGTTCGGTTGAGTTTATCCCTTGTTCCTCTGCCGCATAGTGCAAATTTTCTGGTTGTTCCTGGTATTCAATCCCTGCATACCTTAAATGTCTGAAAGCAATCGCTATCATCCATTTATGTCCACAGTGATTGAATAGGGGCAACTGTAACACCCCAAAATTTGCCCTATCATTTTTACAGCATCTAGCATACCATTTCCATGCTTGGCATAGAAAAATGGCATATAACGTTCGTGGTCGAAGCATATGGCATGGAAGTGATATCACTTTATATATAGGTGTTTGGTTCTGATTCGAATGGAAAATTTGGCCTGATCATGAGCGAGCTATTAGAAGTTGGTTTCAATTGTGATTTAGTTGTGCTAGTGGTCCATCCTTCAAGCAATATGTTCCATTCTCAAGTCATTGATGTCATGGGATGTTAAAGATAAATTTGATTAAATTCAAGTATTTTGTGGCTGAAGATCACAAAGGGGAAAATCATGGTCAATTCGGGATTTGCGCAATATATTGAAGTTCATATCTCAACACATAAATTTTCTGATCTTGAGGTGTGATGCTTGATCAAGGAGTTTCACAGGAAATTTTGGAGTTATTAGTATTCAAGCGACTGAGTTCTAATGTGTTTATTGAATCAAAGCACCAGCACTATTCCAAATTCATAATAAAGTTCCAAATCGATATGTGATTTCAAGGTCATGGTGTGTTCGAAATTCAAAGAACTGAATTATTAATAGATTGGTTTCAAGGCCTCACACATTTTAGGGGAGAATTGCTAGATAGTCACTTGGTTGCAAGTATGGTCTTCATGTTGAAGAACTCCAATACCCTATCAATTTGAATTGCCACAATACACAAATACAAGAACATGCTATTCAAGTTGATTTGCCCAAAACTAAGGGTTCATTTGGATTATCTTATTTAAGTTCATATATTGAAATAACTCATAAGCACTTGCGAAACTGTTCAAGAGAGCTTATGGAAACAAGCCATGACATGTCCATCGGTTGTTTTCATATATTTAACGCCAATATTAATTTGTAGGCGGGTTAAAAGGTTATACATTTTAAGAATTGGGTCATTAGTGGATTGTCTGCATTATAAAATCAGATTATGAAAAGGATTTATTTAATGGATCTCATGGATGATCCTGGAATACTCATCCCAGCTGTTATTTTGAATATAAAGGATGATGCTTTAACCTTACAAAATCAGCAATTCTCATGACTTTTTGTGAAAAGTTCGAATTCATTCTTAATATAAGGGATTGGGAAGTCTTTTGTGCACAACCAAATTGTGGTGAATAAACTTCCAGAATGACAACCAAATAATAAATAAAAGGAAGGATGATAAAATTGGTGAAAACAAACCAATAGAAAATCCAGATTCATATACACCAGAAATATTGCAGACCAAATGTTTTTTTACAGAAACAAGAAACAAGGAAGGCTAATACAAAAGACAATACAATGTCTAATAAGTAAACAGGCTGTTAAAACACAGGAGCAAAGCCGGCAGTGCTAACCTAATGATACTTGGGTTCCTTGCTCTGTAAATATTTGGACAAAACATCCATAACAGATCCAAAATCAGTCTTGACCTGCATTGGAGGATTGGCAAATTGGCAAGCCAAGTCTTTGATATTCTTTGAATGGTAATCAATTTTGGACTGAGTAAACTTCAACCCATGTGCAGTGCTCACAACAACAGTCCTATCAGTAGGCTTAATAACACCACTATACAGTTCTTCAAAGCATGAACAACTCTATCAATAGAAACAGGATCACCAATTTGAATAGCAGATACAAACGAATAACAAAAATTCTGTTATAAATTTTAGCAGAATTAACAAAGGAAAACTGGAAGGAAATCAATACAAAATTCAGTTATAAAACAATTCCAAAATTTCAGTTGCAAACTCTAACTGAATCTCTAACAGAAAACTAACAGAAATTCTAACTACCCAAAACTAACTTAACTGAAAATCAGGGTGAAAATACAAAATCACCCTCACTATGCTACTGATATAAAAAAAGGGTTTGCTGCAAATTGAAGTGGCTGGATTTCTCAATTCTTCTACCCCAATTCATCATTCACTTCATCCTCTTCTTCACTCCAACCTCCATTCTCCATCAACAAACCATCCTTCAACTCCATTTCTCTTGATCCCTCCTTCTCTTCACCTTTATTCATTCTCCCTCAATGTTCCACTGTCTTCTTCAACTTTCGTTCATCTTCACTCAATCTTAAATCTCCATTATTCTTTCACCATAACAACTTCAACCTTCCTGCAGAAACAACCTCGACACCATTTCAATCTTCATCAGTCCGCAAGATTCCCAAACGAACCTGCATAACAAAACAAACAATCAACAACGGTTTACAGCAAGGAAGAGTCACGATGCAATAAGTGGCATTCATCGACAAAGAACGAAAAGCAATGAAAGGAAAAGAATTGAAACAATAACCAGCAGGATTACACTAGTCAGTGTCGACGATTACCTTCAATCGATCTTCCTCTATGCCACGGATCTCTTCAACCTGCCACACCAAAGGAAATTCACGGCCTCAACACCTTTCGACAACCCTCAAAGATCAACCATCCAACCACCTGCAAAGTTTCTGCAACATTATGAGTTAATCAGTGCAATAGAATTCGAATTCAAGACTAATGGAAACAATCTCGAAACAGGGTGGTTACACGAGTGAGGAATCCGAGAGCCCTTCACCAAAAATCATAACTAAATGCTCAGCCTCAAACCGGTAACATCGTTCATCGTCAACAAGCTTCAACAAAAATTCGACCTGTAAATTCAACAAAGAGGATGAGACAAGAAGAAACAGACTCTTAGAGATAAGAGGGAAGGAGTTACCAGGACGAATTGCACCGAGAATCGATAAACGAAATACCGAAAGTGGACAAAACTATTTCACCTTCAATCTTCATCACTGGTTTTGTTCTCCGAATCGCAACGGCATTGCTCGCGTCTCCACCACAAAGGCTGATCGAACGTCATATTCCTCCTCACCACCTAGCAACGATTATCATTTTCGCCATCATCGCAAACAACAATTTTCAACAGACCTTCGTCGTGTTGCATCTGAATCAATTTAAGGGAGCATTTAGGCTTCGGCGGCGCATCGGTGGCTAGCATTCGGCTTAGGCTAAAGAGATGAGCGGATATTGAAAAGATGAAGTGAGGTCGTCATTTCTGGATAGTTGTTGGCTTCGTCAATTCAGGTACACACGACTCTTCTCTCTTTGTCATCGAGTTAGAACTAGGAATGTTTGAAATAATCTGAGAATTTGTGAGTTCTTTTAAGAGAGTTTGGATTCGGGTTTGAGATAAGAGAGATGAGGAGGTTTTGTTCAGGTCGGTGGCGGGTTGGAGAGGTGGACGAAGAAGCCGCCGCCGTGGCGTTTAGGGTTTCGGTTGGGGAGAGGGAAGTTAGGGTTTTGTGGTTGGGAAGATGAAATAGCTAGGAAGAACACGTTTTCTTTTATATAACATGAAATGGTTTTATTTTCTTTGCTAATTTAGGATTTAATTCTGATTATGGACTAAAAGGAATTCTTTAAAAACAGTTTAATGCACCATAAAATCAATTAAAAAATCTTTAATCCACATTAATCTCAAGTTAATTGTCTTGTTATTTTGTTTAAAGAAATAAATTTAGACTCCATACATTTTGGGCCTAGAGAATTGCTTCTTCCACCCCCATGTGCGGCCCAGTCAAGCTTTTAACTTAACAGCATTAATGTTCTCACCCCCCTTCAATTCCCTTTCATTTTAAAATTCTATTTTCACACTATTTTAATTTAATTCCATGAAAAATATTAAAACTAATAATAAAATTCTATAAAAATTAGCATAGAATATTAACTCAATTTTGAACTTTTCCCAATTTTTATTTTCTGAATATAATCATTTTTCAATTTTAATTCGATTTTTGATTTTAATTGGTTTATATTGAGTTTTCACATGAACACATAAATTTCTACAATTTATATCTGCCACTTCCCATAACATTTTTTGCCCATTCTTTTTTCTATGATTAGAGGACAAATTAAGGTATCTAGAATATTTTTGGTGTATTTTTTAGGGCAATTTATCCACTGTTTTGGTAGTGTAATTTGTGTAAATTTGTGATTGAACTTTACATAGAATTAAAGGACCGTTTACCATAGTTAGACTTAGAATTTTTGAGAGATTTTTTAACATAGTGTTATAATAAGGTTTAAGACTCTAGGAATTTAATTTCACATTTTTTTCATGACTTTTGATATTTTTGTCATTTTAATTCATTCCATCATATTATGCATATTCATGATTCATATCATCCACTAACTATTTGTTTTTTGTGCAAGGTATGTTTTCAAGGATTGGCTTATGGAATTGGATATTTTTTGTGCCTCAATTATGTTTGTATGCTTTGTGATGTAATAGCGTAATACTTGTATGTTCGTATAGTTTCTATAACTAGGTTAGAAAAGATAAAACGAATCGATAGAAAACGAAAATCTCAAAAATAAATAAAAGGCTCGATCCAACGTCGAGTAAATTTTCAAATAAATAAATAAAGTGGCATGTGAATTTAGGATCCTTCGATTACCATCGTTCCATTCCATTCAACCAAAAAGCAAGCCTTGTATGTTTCACACCATAAGTCGTGCGTCTCAGCACCACGCAACCGACCCACCCGATCCATTATTTCATCTCATTTACATTCCATACCGTGTTTACCCACCATGACTTAGGAGGACCATATTGTTCATTATTAACCCTTGTATTCTCATTTCTATTTTAATATCTTTAGGTAGAGTTTAATCTTTCAAACCTCACTAACCATAGGTTATCCATGAATTCAACTAACTTAGGGTAAGTCTAGTTTCCCTTAGAATTTTTCCTTTTATAACTTGAGTCTCACTTCTCATCTTAAAATAAAATCAAAACACTTAATAAAGGAAAAGGTGTACAATGCACCACGAGCCTTAAGCTATATGGGAAATGACTTGTGGAGGTCTCCTTCACTCTTCTAGGATGCTTTACAAACGTTCCATTGGGGGCAATCTTGGAAAGTATTCGCTCCTGTGTCATAGTCTTTAGTGTTGTACATACCATAAATACAAACTCAAAACACTTTCTTCTAAAAAAGAACAAACCAAGAAGTCACGTCTTCTCATCTCATCTCATACTCTTTGCGGACGAACATGACTTGTCTCGACAGTTCAAACAGCGATACGGTAAACACCCTCGAGTCAGAGCCGGTAACACCTGAGCTAGAACTATGGCAACGTCATCCTAAAAATCACAAACGAGTGTAAGCCTTAGTTAGACGAACTACGGCGGCTCTGATCCTCATTTATCCCGATGAGGTACGTAGGCAGTGGGGTAAGGCCCATTCGAGCACAATCTTTCTTTTTCCCTACATTTTCCCCCTTTATTCCCATTTGTCAATTCCATTTCTTTTCTCGTTTTCATTTCATTCTAGATAGTCATTCTTTCCTTTGAACAACATATTATTTCTCACCCTTTGAAAACAGACTTTTAAGCGTGGGTCCCGTCGGGTACGGCGGACGGATTGGGGGTGCTAATACCTTCTCAATTCGTAACCGACTCCCGTATCCAGATCTTTGGTTCGCAAGGCCTCGTCCTTTTCCTTCTTCCTTAGGTTTGTGGAACATTACCTTTCCCATTCCTTCGGGATAAAAATGTCTGGCTGGCGACTCTAACTTTTCCGCGCCACTTTCGCGTTTGTACTAGGATGAAAATCCCGGGAGCGACACATCAATCATATTCAAAAGCATATATTCATTCAAACATAATCAATGGATGTTTTTTTCTTTAGTAAAAGGGGAAAAGTAATCCTGAATAAAGAGGGAAAAGTAAAGTTGTACTCGAAAACATAATCGTTTCAACCTTGAGAGTGTATAACCAATTGGATTTAGAGCTCCTGAGATTCTTAACTTTCATGAATATCTTCCCATAAATCCTCATAGCTGGATCTGAAGACATGATACTGACACCATCTGATACTACTAGCATAGACAATTAATTTCCACAATGGCTTCTGCTGAGAATCCAATATCAAGGTAATACAATGAGAGGAACGTGTCTTCAAATTGTGATGAACCATATACGCTCCGGGTATTAGATTTGAAAAGAAAGCATTGCCCCTTGGTTGAGGATGAATTGTCCCATAATGGAAGTATCTGAATGTAGTTACCTAAGCAGAATGCCCTACAATAATATGCCCCTGGCATTATGACCTTTGTAATGTTACCCTTAGTAATTCAAATAGATGAGGAGAACTGCCCCTGGCTATTAAGCATTGTTGAATCTGGGTCTGATTGCCCCGAATGAATTGAACAGTAACTTGGTATGCCCCCTTGATTGGGAAACAATGACTATGCCCCTGGCATTATGAACTCTATAATGTTACCCTTGGTAATTCAGATAGATGAGGAGATCTGCCCCTTGGCTACTTAAACATAGTTGAATCCTGTCCTGATTTCCCCAAATGAGTTAGGCAGTATCATGGCCTGCCCCCTTGAATAGGAGATAATGACTATGCCCCTTTGTATACATGGACTTTGATCCAGGAAGCAACCTTGTTTATCAGAAGGACTTTGGTTTATTGAACATTCATCCTGTAAGTTTCTCTGTTTATCAAACACTCAGGTATATGCAAACAAATATATTCAAAAATGTAATGCTTATGTCTGTCTTGAAGTTTTGAAAAAGAGTTATTTCAGAAAAACAATTTTTGTGAAAACTGTGATATTAACTCAAGTTTTATAATAAGCCCTAAAGGAGTCATGATACCTTTTTGTGGCAATATGCTTTCAAACTAACCATGCTTCAGTTAGGACTTTTAAAAGGTTGTAACGTGGCCTGGTTCACAGTTTAAGAAACAAAGGATAAAGGCTCAAATTTTATTTGTACCCAACCCAATCTCCATGATGTTCTTCTGTCCTATGTTCGGTTAACTTATGCATTAAAGCTTCGAAGGAATTTAGAATTGTAACACTGTCATTTGTGATGGTTCAAAAACCAAAAATTTATTTGAACATTCAGTCATCTTTCTTTGTTGAGGATTCATAGTGACCTCTTTTTTTTATTCTTTTGACTTTATTATCCCTTCTTTTTGCCTGAACTGTTTATTTCAAGGTTACAGCCAGCGAAATGTCTTAATTTTTTACTAAGTCTCCTTCATAGGTTTTGACTTAATGAGCTTTTCTTTTGCTAGATATTGACTTGCAGACTTAATGATCATTAACTGGCATAATTGAGTTAACCAAAGTACTACCCTGCCCCAGGTTATAAATAAGGGTTTTAATTTGCGTGAGAATGAAAACTCCTACTTCATAGGCTCAAAAGGGTTGACTAGGGATTAACTTCCTTATATCTCCACTGTTTAGGAATTGAAATAATGCCTGTACATCGTCAGCATAGTCTGTTCAAAAGCATACTACGTAAGATTACAGTGTTGTTTTCGTCATCCTCCCTCTACAGGCTTATAACTTTATCAGGAATTAAATATCACAAAATAGAAACATGAAGCATAGTTCAAAATATAGTGAAACAAATGGATAGATTCAAGACAAACATATGCAATACATTAATGAAAACAAAAGTTTAACATAATAGTAAGTGTTTAAACAAAATAAAAGAAATTACAAATGAAAGTTCAAATGTTGTCCCATCCAGTTGGCTGAATGTCTTCAATTGCAATCCGTGAACTTTCAGGAGCAGTATATTTCACCATGAAATCAAATTTTCCACTTGAATGTCCCAAGGTGCCCCATATCTCAGCAGGAATAGGTAGGCTTTCTTTCTTGCTATTTTGGGCAACCTGTCTTGCAGCTTCGATGTTTGATGGACGATAATAGAATTCAATTTGGCCTTCTGGCGTAACCTCAAGGATTCCTTCGTCAATCAGGTCTTGAATCTTTTTCTTCAATGTCCAACAACTATTAGTATAATTTCCGAGACAGTTGGAGTGATACCTAAACCTTGCCTTGGGATTATAACAAGGAGAGGAAGTATTAGGATTTTGAGGAGGATTTTTCAAGGAAATTAGCTTCATCTCCAACAAGCATTGCAGAACTTGCAACATTGGAGTGCTGAATTTGATAAACTGTCTTCTACATGCCTTGTGTTGAGGTGGATTAACCTTACCAGGTCTTTTTTCTTCAACTAAAGAACAATCAGTGGTTACCTGCCTCTTACCTTCTTTTATCCTCATCTTCCTTTCAACCAAGTCAGCTTGTTTTAACGGAGGTTGACTGACAATTATATTCCTGACTCCACTACTTTGAAGTTTGTGGATAAAGGTTCTTAGCTCTTCTTGCTCCTGAGCTAAACTTTGAATAACAGCCACCTGGTCATTCATCTGGATCCTCATTTCTGTCATCTCAGCTTGCAGTTGTTCCAACTGATTATCCTTGTTATATTCAGGATTCTTCATTTTCATATCCTTAGAGAGAAATGCTTTCAACTCTTCTTGCCCCTTGGACAAATTCAGGATCACTTCTTGGAACTGAGCATTCTGAGCCTGAAGATCCTTGATAGTTTGTTCAAGAGCCATTTCTGCTGAAATAAACATCGAGAAGATAAGATACCTGTTTATAAGAAACCTGTGATGTAATGATATGGTATGTATATGTTTAAGCAATGTTTTCAAGGACCGTAGGATTTAAATTTGTTTAAAGAAAATAAAAACAAAACTTTATTAGTAAATATTTAATATAAGTTTTACCCCTTGGGCTTAAAAAGAAATAACAATAAAGTACAAAAGATAAATATATGGGGTTTTAAGTCTCCCATTGACGCTTCCTCTTTGTGTGGAGGTACTTGTTGAGGTTTTGCTCCTCGTGAAGTTGCCTTGTTATCTCCTTGACCAGCTCTGAAATGAGTCTCAAAAGTATCCCTTTGCTCCTTCAACTTAATCCAGGACTTCTGCAATTCTTCCAAATTAGTAGGCATGTTTGGATGAAGGATGGTATAAGGAACATCTCCTTCAGCAGTAGATAAGGCTCCATAGGAATAGAATACTTCGGCTCCAAAGTGTTGCTATCAACCCTGTTCAACTTGTTCCAAGCTCGTATAAACCTTTGACGGTAACCCTGAAGATCGTTGTCGTAGTCGAACACAATACCCTGAATAAGCATGTCATGAGGACCATTATTCCGAGCATAACCAAACTGACGTAGTGCTAAAGAAGGGTTGTAGGTAATGCCCCCTTATGCCTGGAAGTGGCACATTAGGGAATTCTCCATAACGGTCAATGATAGTAACATTCTCCATAGATCGAGAGCACCAATGAATATCTGAATGAGAAAGTGACATAATCCTCTTAGACCACCTGAAACCTTGTTCATTCTTCATCACTGATCGAGGAAGGTGAAAAATAAACCACCTAGACAATAAAGGTATGCAGCACATCAGAGTTCCTTTCACCTTCATAGTACGAGTGTGAAGAGAATGTAAGATATCTCCAAGTAATGTAGGCACTGGATTATGAGTCAGAAATATGTTGATGGCGTGTACGTCTATGAACTGGTCTGGATTAGGGAATAATACTAAGCCATAGATCAATAGGGCTAAGATCTCCTCAAAAGCATCATAACTCATAGCCTTCAAGAACACTTGAGCTTTCTCCATCAATACTTTAGCAAGAATACCCTTAACTACGCTTCTTGTTTCTAGGACAATGTCTAATTTCTTCAGATGTAGGGTTGCAACAATGACTTCAGGTTTAGGCTCTTTCTCTAAGCCTGTGAAAGGTCTCTGATCAAGGATAAGTATACCCAGTAATTTGGAGAACTCCTCCATTGTAGGAACCAGCTGGTAGTCGGGGAATGTGAAGCAATGATGTTTAGGATCAAAGAACTGAAATAGGACACTCATCATGTCTTCATTGAGTCCTGAAGTGACTAGATCCAGTAGGTGACCATGTTTCTTGATGAATTGGGAGTTTTCCGAAACTTGAGAGACCAATTCCTTAAGCTTAGGAGGTATTCCTACAAAGTTGATCCAGATAGTATTCCTACGAGCAGAAGCCATGACCTGCAACAAAGAACAAAAATAAATCCTTTGGTCCTTGAAATGGTTAGTGAAAATGCTATGCTTATGATGCATGATGTCATGATGTTATGCTCAATCACAAACATGTGGCACACACAAATAAGTCACACAATAGCCCTAGGTTTGAAGGCTTGCATGAGGTTTAAAGGTAAGTACCCTCCCCTGAAGTTTAGTTGGTTCATCCTATCCTACAAAAGTAACCAGGTTCTAAGGGATCTCAATATCACTGATCCTTCCCAAGGGTGGTTGTTTAGTAGGCAACTTACTTGCCAACCAAAACCCTCTAAGTTTAGGATCTCAATGAGCGTAGTATCGAGTATCAACCAACTTCAGTCTTCACCAAAGCCGGCTATCTCACTACTTTCTAAAGGCCAAGATGGGATAACCAGGTTTCTAAAGGTCAGTTAGTGTATTGGCAACATATGGCAGCCCCATATTATCCTTAACTTACTTAAGGAACATAAGCACCAACCAAGAAGTCACACTAACTATGGCCACCAGATCAACCATATTGGTATACGCTGTATAATTTCCTTGGTCTATTTCTATTTACCCAGGGTACACTAGATCCTGGTTAGGATCTTTCACACATAAATCCAACATATAAATATAAAGCAAACAAGACAAACAATTTAAGTGATCTAATTCCTAAGGGTACCCCTCTTTTACTTAGTAACTCCCTAGCAGAGTCGCCAGTTTTGTAACACGGTGGGAGAACTGACTTTTAGTCATGTTGCGGATAGCAAGAGTCGCCACCAACTTTTATTTTATCCAAGTGGAAAGGACATAAAAGAACATGAAAGACCTATTTTAAAAAACTTGGGTTCGGGGGGTAGGTTATATAAAGGGAAGGTGTTAGCACCCTTTATATCCATGGTTATCCATGGGCTCTTAGTTACTTAGCTCACTTAAATTGTTTTTGAAGAGTGTAGTGTGTGATTAGAAATTTTTTCTAAGTACTTTGTAATGGTCCTCGTATGGATGTATACAAAGCCTTGTTTTGAAAAATGTTTAAGAAAGTGAGGTGTAAAAAGTAATTTGAAATGTGAGCAAGCAACTAAGAGGTACCTACCCTAGATTAAGTCTTTCATGTTCTCGTATGTTCTTTCAAGGGTAAGACTATCCCTATTATTAAGGAATAGGTAGTCATTACCTTGGATGTGTTTAAGGGACAAGTGTAGGGTCATCGTATGGTCATAGAAGGCAACAGGTAATGGATGTCTTTAGCAATTCGTAGGGACTATCATCATTTATTCGAAGGGACGAGATCATTATTTCGTAGGAAACCTCAAAGGGACTTGATCTTTTAAACTGTAGGGACTATGATGATTTATATTTGGAGGGACTTTGCTTAAGACATCCCTATATTCGAGGGACTTGACCATATTTAAAGGCAACCATATTTAAAGGCAACCAAGAGGAATACCCTGGGAAGTGCAAGATGGCGATCAAAGATCGACTTACGTGTGTGAGTGTTTATTTTTAAATATTTTATCTTTTTTAAATTAATTATCTAAATTAATTTTAATTACAAGTATGTTTTCACACCCTATTTACTAATCACGCAGTAAATATATACAAAAACTAAAGGCAGAAATTTAAAGGCAGAAAATAGATTCCTACACTATTACATGGCTTCGGAGCAGTTACATAACAATAATTACGGAAATTTAAACCTAGTTATTACAAATGCGAAACAGTTACATAATAAGGCGAACAATAAATGAATAACATAAAAAATAAATGAAAAATAGGAAATAGTTTTGCAAATTAGGTTAAAGAAAAAAATTAGGGTTAGGGTTATAAAATTTAGGTTTAGAAAAAAATAAGTTTTAGGGTTTGAGGCAAAAAAAAATCAGGGAAGTTAGTTATAAACCTAAATAAAACAAAATAATTTTTTTTTATAAAAATATAAACCTAAACCTTAAAAGAAATTATATATTAAAAGCTAAAACTAATAAAAAAAGTAATTTTAAGAAAATATCATGAGATTTTAAAAAAGGGTTAATTTAAAGTTTTTAAAAAAATAGGGTTAACAATGGTTTAAAAGATTAAATCACATAATTAAGAAAATTGAAGAAATTAGGAAAAATAGAAGGAAAACTAGGTTTTGCCAAAAAATGCAAGGGTTGGGAGTTGAACCCACGCCCTTGCCTCTCCAGCCTTAGTCCCTAGCCACTAAGCCATGCGCGTCTTCCTGTTAATGAATTAAAATCCAATAATAATATTGTAAAACAACAGAATAAAATAGGTTAGAAAAAAATGTTGAAGGTTGGGTTCGAACCCACGCCCTCAACGTTACAAACCAAGCTTCCCACCATCAGGCCACCTGCGCGTTTCTGATAATTATATAAAACAAATAAATAAAATATAAAGATGAAAATTTGAATTCTGATTGGCGCGCGAACTTCATCTTCAAGCTTCGTCTGTCCAGTTAGCTTATAGCTACAGTTTTCTTGTCACTAAAACTTGTAGTGACAGATTTTGTTCGTCACTACATGTCTTGCAAACACAATCATGCACAATACACCAAATAAATTGTTTATAATGACTTCAACCAATTAAATAAAGTATCCTAGGTCCAATTATCCATTTAATTTCAAACAAAATCACGTTTTGATCACTGTGCCCAATTTGAAGTTCACGAACCCTAAACATGGTGTTTTGTTGAATCGGCATCGAAACTCAAATTAATACATCCAAAATCATTCTACACATTCAAAAAAAACAATGTTATGCAATCAAAATCAATTTATTATTTATAAATAAGCGAAATCGAAAAAAAGGGAAATATGAATTTGGTTTCAATGAGATATGAGGTGTTTGATGAATGTGATGATCCAAATATGTTCTAAATGCTTCAAGGAATCTATATCAACCTTCAAGTGGCTTGAAAAATGCTTGGAAGTGCAAAACCGAAATTGAGTTTTGTATGAATTTTTTTGAGGTTTGAATGATGTCTTTTGGCTGCTAAAAATCGTCCCTTATGCTATGGTTGTCTTGTGCTTATGTAGTAGAGTGAAATTAGGTCAACAAAACATATAACTTTGTGGGCTTATGGATACCTTGAGTGTGAAGAAATATCCTTGCCAAATTGGTCAAAAAATCAAATATATTCATGCCATAATGCCTTAGCACGAAATTGGAACTTCTCAATCAACTTTAAATGACCTTTAAGAGTTTCTAGAAGAAGGATCCAATCAAATAATTGTATTTTTATATTTTATTTTGATTTAAAATGAATTTTAATGAATAAAATCCAAATAAATATAAAATAAATTATAAAAATCTGAAAAAATAAGCATTGGGTCGTGCATGATGTCATTGTAAAGATTGGATCACAAAATTGCAAGCCCATTTGGAAAATTTTGGTTTTAAGACCTCATTTGTTCAATATACCCCTAAAAAATTTCCCAACTTTGCAAATGCATAAATCCCTCAACTTTAATTCTATGAAGGTGTTCTTGGACATTTTGGAAAGCTTAAAGACTCCTCTAACCAACCTCTTTGGTCTCATGTCCATAACCTTTACCATTTTCAAATTATGCCCTTTGGAAGATGTTGACTTTTTGTTTACTTTTGAAATGACCTATAATGTTTTAGCTCATACCTTCTAAATGAAGCATTTCTAGGCTTGGCTTGTGAGACACAAAGTTGTAGAGAATTCAATTTCCTTCAAAATGAGCTTTTGGATGAGAATTTTTTGATGAAGCATGTGAAATTTATGGCTGGTCAAAGTTCAGTTGACTTTCCTTAAGAAAACCCTAATTTAGAAACTCCTGATTCTTGATGATCTGAAACTTCCTTAATGAATCATGATTAAAAATTCATCAAATGATGAAATTTACTTCATAAACTTGATTTTGGCTAAAAATCTTGAAGTTTGACTTTAATTTGACCACAGTTGACCTCAGTTTGATTTTTTAACTACTTTGACTGATTTTTGCATATCTGATCTTCTGACCGGGCAAGCTCTTTGGGAAAGCTTTGAAACTTGACATGGGGATTCTTGAATAAATTTGGGATGTTATGAAGCTCACTTGAGGCCTTGAAACTTATTTTAACCTGAGGAAGCACAAAACCCTAGATTTGGACACTTTGCTTTGGAGGAGGCATTGTCTGAGGAAACTTCCACACTTGACCAATTTGGAGTCTTGAGGACCTTATGATCATTTAGAAGTCTTGAGAGAGATTGTCTTGATTGTGGGAGGGAAAATTTTGGGGTACAACAATCATTTTGGGGACTTATGGGGGATGTCTGTTTCCTTGGACTCAGCTGAGACCTCCCTGAGTAGTATATAATGCCAAACCGATTCCCTGATTTGGTCATGAGCCATTTCTCGGAGATGGTGAATGTATTATTGCTATTCGGATTTGAGAGTCCGTGATGTTGACCCGAGTAGCACACCTGTGAGATTGGGAGGGGTTTACAGGATTGCCGGAACCTTAAACTTCAGCATACCCACTGTACCAACATACTCCAGTGATATGATCTTGTTCTGTTATACAAGGATTTTGAACCTCTAATTAGAAGGATACTTGTGATGATGTTGTGACCTTGCACAAACACTTGATTACTTGATTCACTACACAGACACATCACTGATCACATACCTTGCCATGCATAGCATCATAACATCATTAACCATTTGTGTTCTTCTTATTCTCAGGGTCCATATTACTTCCTATTCCTGGTCATACTGCTGATTTAAGATGGAGGTTCCCAGGAAAAGAAATGTCCATTATACTTTCCCACAACCAGAGACAGAGGGTATTCAAAGGTTGATTAGCTTGATGAGTCAAAAAGTCCTTGATGATTTCAGAAAGGAGTTTGGAAAGTTCCTGGATTATGTGAGCAAGCCCACAATTGACCAGAGGGATAGCTTGCATTCTTTGTTGTAGTTTTATGATCCACAGCTAATGGTTTTTGTTTTCCCTGATTACATCTTGGCACCTACATTGGAAGAGATCTCTAGTATCCTGAATGTTCCCTTTAGAGAAGGTATGCCTTACTATGCTTCAGAGAGGACCCCTCCTTATGAAGACATTACTGCTGCCTGTCATTTGAGTATGCTCAGATTCAAGATGGGATTTGAAGCCAGCTAGGGTAAGGGTATTTCTTTGGAGTTTCTTGTCACAGAGGCTCATGTTATGGCATTGGGGAAGAAATGGGCAGACTTCAAAGCATTATTAGCCATGATAGTGTATGGGATCAGTTTATTTCCAGGAGAGAAAGGATTAATCAGCATGGAGGCTATCATCATCTTTGTCAAAAGAAACCCTGTGCCTACATTACTAGCTGACTTCTACTACGGGGTTCACCACAGTAATGAAAAGAGGAAAGGACATGTGAATTGTTGTGCTCCCTTGTTTGCTGACTGGTTTGTAATGCAACTCCCTAAATCAGGGCCTTTCCAGGATTTGAAACAATCTTGGAAGTGGTCCAAAAGATTGATGGGCTTAACCTCAGTTGACATTTCTTGGGGATGCAATAGGGATATTGTGGGCAAAGAGATTTTGGGCAGTTGTGGGAGTTTCCCAAATGTGCCCTTGATAGGAAGAAAAGCTGGAATCAGCTACAATCATATCTTATCCAGGAAACAATTTGGCTATCCTTTAAGAGTTGTACCTTTGATTGAAGAGATGAATGAGTCACTATACTTTCCAGCTGAAGGTAACCTGAAGATGAGCTTACTAGCATCCCAAGCTTGGGAGGTTAGAGTGTTGAAGGGGAAGAAAGACTTTGGGAAAGTAGATCCCAAGACTTATGATCCTTTTGCCACCTAGTTGGAAGATCGTGTAGAGACTTTGTTGCTCCCATTCTCTAAGGAACCACCTCTCTACCCCAAGGAGGTAGTACCCACCACTTAAGTTCCTCTTCAGGAGTATCAAAAATTGGAATCCTTGGTTAAACAACTCAGGTTGGAGAATCAAGAAGCCAACAATTCATGCCAAAAGTTGAAAATGCAAAACCAGAAATTGGAAGAAAGGGCTCACAAAGCTGAAGAAATGGTCATGCTTAAGTAGCAAGACTTTCAAGAGAGGGATCTCTATTTCATGAAAAAGGGATTAGCTAAAACTCATAAGTCGGTCCAGCACCGGAAAGATAAGAAAGAGTTGAATGAAGCTAATGAAGCTATCACCTTATGGCAAGAGAAATGGAAAGACAACTTGAAGAGGCAGAAGGATCTGGAAGTCAAGTATAAGTTAGAGATCAAAGGGATTCAAGACTCTTTAGCTGAACATGGAAAGCTCCTTTAAAAGGCCTATCACCAGGAGAAGAGTCACCTCCAAGATATAGCAAAGAATCAGCAGGCAGTGAAAGAAGCTCAGAAAGAGATAGAAGAGTTGAAGCTGAGAGCTGATATCAAGAAGGCTAAGACTGATTCCCTCACAAGCCAGGAAAGTGAAAAGGTGTTCCTACAACAAATTGAGGAATTGCATGCCTCCTTTGACCTTAGGGATATCCTGATTCAAAAGCTCATATATGAACCTACACATCCAGATATAGTTCAGTTGCTGCAAGGTGTCAAACGCCTTAGTTGGAGGTTGCAGGATGTAGATCTTCCTAGGCTTTAGTCTTGTATTCATGTGATTTGGATTACCCACAGGCTTATTGTGGGAATCCCCTCTCTTGATGTACCATTTTCCCTCTGATATATGAACTTGTACCCCATGGGGTTTTGCTATTCCAATTTTTTTCTTTTGATTCACCTGAAGTCTCTGGTTGTTTATCTGTTGCACGGACACGAGATATCGAATGTTGCCACTTCACATCTGAATATCACACAAAGTCTTCTTTTCACAACAACGGAATGGGAAAGTAAATAGAACCTTGAGGATAGAAGGAACACATTGCATTGCATACATGTCATTTTCATTCTTCTTTGTTTTTGCAGGATTCTCCAGGATACTTTACTTATCTGTATTTCAGGAAAAGATTGAGCGAGCTGCCAAGACCCGACACTTCAGACAAAATATTCCTCATCTTTATGCGACACGCAATAACTAGAGGACCATTATGGATGCTATGCAAACTGAGCTCAATGAACTCCGCACTAGGATGGGGGAATTCATGGTTATGATGCAAGGGATGGCTCAGGGACAATAGGATTTGAGGAATGCCATTCAGGGACTCAACCCTCCTCATACTGACCCTCCTGTAGTCGCTCCAGAAGTTCAAGTGAATCCTCCCAATACCAACAACGGAACAGGTGGACCTCCAGTTCCAGAGCCTAACACAACCTTCATCCCTGTGCAAGACAGACAAGAGGATCAATTTCCTTCCTATAACAATGATATGGGATTTGGTGCAGAAGGAAATTTTCAAGACTTTTTGCTGCTAGCTGAGAAAGTAAAGGACCTTGAGTGTAAAGAAACTCTTGGGATAGATGTATCCGACATGGGTTTGGTCCCAGAGGTTGTTATTCCTCACAAGTTTAGGCCACCTACTTTTGATAACTACAATGGTAGCTCCTGCCCTAAAACTCATTTACAGGCCTTCTACCGAAACATTGCTGTCCATACTAGGGACGAGAAACTCTGGATGTACTATTTCCAGGATAGTCTCTCCGGAGGATCCTTGGAATGGTATATGAAGTTGGAAAGAAGCTCAGTAAGAAGATGGAAAGAGTTGGGGGAAGCTTTTCTGAAACAGTATCAATATAACATTGACATGGCGCCTAGTCGTACTCAGCTTCAAAGTTTGACACAGAAAAATTCGAAGAGCTTCAAAGATTACGCACAGAGATGGCGTGAAGTGGCCGCCAGGGTGCAACCTCCCTTGCTAGAAAGAGAAATGATGGACCTTTTCATGGACACCCTTCCTGGGAATTTCACGGAAAGGTTGGCGGGATGTTCTTCAAGCGGATTTTCGGATATTATCTTGACTAGCGAGAGGATAGAGAGTTGGATTAAGCAGGGAAAGATCCAGAATGGTGGCTATTCAACTTTCGGTATCAAGAAGCCTTTCTTGAAGAAGAGGGAAGGAGAGACTGAGGCAGTATACGCACAGAGAGGCGGAGGTAATAAAGGTGTTTATCAGCAAGTGGCTCTTGTCACTATCTCAGTGCAGCCTGTTCAACAACAAGTCCAACAACCGCAACAACAACGCCAACATGGTTATCAACAGAGGGCTCCCCATTCCTATTATTCTCAGAAGACCAGAGAAAAGCAGTTCGAAACTCCACCTATGTCTTACTCACAGCTTTTGAAGAATCTTCTCCAGCTCCAAATGGTTCAGCTTAGAACTTTACAACCTCCGAAGCCGGGGCAACTCCCTGAAGGTTATGATACAAACGCCCGATGCGAATTCCATTCCGGAGCCCTCGGACATACTACAGAAAACTGCAAAGCCCTGAAGTATGTAGTCCAAGACCTGTTAGATTCCAAAGCGATTAACTTCGCTCCCACTCCGAATGTGATACAAAACCACATGCCTCCTCATGGAGGTACAGTTGGGGAAATTGATGACAGAGAAAATATGAATTTAGTGTGTAATGTCAATGACCTGCAAACTCCGTTGAGTGTTGTCAAAGCTTGCTTGGCCCAGAAGGGTATTTTTCCAGGTTGTGAAAATGATTGTCCAGAGTGTGCTGAAGCTCCCGATGGTTGTGAGCAGTTGAAAAAAAAGGATACAGAGCATGATTGATGAAGGGGTCTTGTAGTTTGACAAAATTGTAAAAGAAAAAGAAGTTTCTACAGTGACCATTTTCTATGACCCGTCCCAAGTTCCTCCTCAGGCCAGAGCAGCACCAATAACTATCACTACTGGAGGTCCAGTAATGTACCAAAGTGATAAGGCCATCCCATGGCATTATGGAGGTGAAGTATATTGTAACGGCCAGAAGCAAGATTTGGCCACGTCTAGTACGTCTCCAGCTCAAGTAGAAAATGTTGGAGTAGGAGGCTTTACTAGAAGTGGAAGGTTGTTTGCGCCGGAAACACTAAGAAACAATGTGATACCACCCAGGGACACTGCAGAAGCCCAGGCTAAGGCCAGAGGGAAGCAACTAGTAACTGCTAATGAGCCCACGCCAGTGGCTGATCCAGACATTACATTTTACAAAGAAGCTGAAGAATTTTTGAGAATCATCAAAAAGAGCGATTATAAGATTGTGGACCATTTGCAACAGACTCCATCAAAGATCTCCATCTTGTCTATGTTAATGTGTTATGACTCCCACAAAAACTCACTCTTGAAAATCCTGAACAAAGCCTATGTATCTCAGGATATCTCGGTGAACCAATTAGAAACTGTGGTATCTAGTGTCAACGCCAGTCATGGATTGGGTTTTACTGACATGGATCTAACCTCTGAGGGTCATGCTCACAATCGGGTATTGCATATTTCTTTGGAGTGTAAAGGTGCAATGTTATCTCATGTATTGGTGGATACCAGATCATCCCTGAATGTTCTTCCCAAGAAGGCATTAATGAAGTTGGATTATGAAGGAGTTATTCTGAAGCCCAGTGACCTGGTGGTTCGAGCATTTGATGGATCGAGAAGATCAATATTTGGGGAAGTGGACTTGCCAATCAAAGTAGGTCCATAAATCTTCAATGCCACATTCTATGTAATAGACATACAACCTGCATATAGTTGTTTATTGGGGAGGCCCTGGATACATTCAGTAGGGGCGGTATCATCCATGCTTCATCAGAAACTAAAATTCGTCTGGGAAGGGAAAATCGTAACGGTCTGTGGAGAAGAGGATATCTTTATCAGTCATCTAGCTTTGTTTAAATATTTAGAGATGGACGGTGAGATAGTTGAGACTCCGTGTCAATATTTCGAGCCCCTGAAGACTGAATTGGCATCCTCATCAGCAGCTTTTTCAGAGGAATAAAAGAAAGGGGTTTCCATAACCTCTTATAAATAAGCTCTGAAGGTAG
This sequence comes from Lathyrus aphaca, assembly GCA_963966055.1. Taxonomy (NCBI): domain Eukaryota; kingdom Viridiplantae; phylum Streptophyta; class Magnoliopsida; order Fabales; family Fabaceae; genus Lathyrus; species Lathyrus aphaca. The sequence continues at coordinate 320,042,324 of OZ014525.1, forward strand.
TGGAATCAGGAATACGAGAAGACTGGGGTAGTCTAGTGGAAGTATCAGAAAAGAAGGACATGTTTGGTGTTAGCTACCATCCTGGGCAGTCATCATCTAAACAGGGCGCTAGAGATTGTCAAGGCCCGATTACTTTCACAAGTGTAAGAATGGTTGATTATGGGAATATCAGCGCAGTGTAAGACGACACAGGTGATAGTGACAGTGACTTAGAGAAGTGAATCAGACCTTATGCTCTAGAGACTCAGTTTAGCAATTGGTCATCTGAAAGGCTTATCTCAGTCACCTCCTTTGAAGAGTAATGATTTTTTTCGCTTTCGTTTTTCCTGTACTCAAGCGCTATGTCTTGCCCGGGGCATAGTAGCTTATTGTAAGGGTTCTTTTGTTCCTAACACAATACATAATCATTAATAAAGTTGACGTTTCGCATTCATCCATGTTGTTCCTTGTCTTTCATTTTTGCTTTTGTTTTCAAAAAGAAAAAAAAGTTTTAAAGTGGAAATGTTTCTCATTTTCTCAAACTCTTTCTAAAGCCTTGCATAAATCACCATTCATGTAGGTGCTCGTCATCGAACCTTATCAATGACAACCCTGATATGGCTAAGTATGACTTTGATAATCCGATTTATCAAGCCGATGAGGAAGGTGAAGAAGATTGCGAACCACCTGAAGAGTTAGCCAGATTAGTGAAACAGGAGGAAAAGATGATTCAGCCGCATGAAGAGGCCATTGATGTGATAAACCTGGGTACTGAAGAAGACAAGAAAGAAGTTAAGATCGGGGCCGCATTGGAGGAATCTATCAAGACTCGTATAATCTCCATGCTTCGAGAGTACGTTGATGTCTTCGCCTGGTCTTACCAAGACATGCCTGGTTTAGACACTGACATTGTGGTACACAAGCTGCCTTTGAGAGAAGACTGCCCGCCAGTGAAGCAAAAGTTGAGGCGCACACGCCCTGATATGGCAATCAAAATCAAAGAGGAAGTACATAAGCAATTTGATGTTGGTTTCTTGGCTGTGACCAATTACCCTCCATGGGTTGCCAATATTGTGCTGGTCCCTAAAAAAGACGTTAAGGTCAGGATGTGTGTAGACTACAGGGACTTAAACCGGGCCAACCCTAAAGATGATTTCCCTCTACCTCACGTAGACGTGCTTGTTGATAATACTGCTTAGTTTTTTGTGTTCTCTTTCATGGACGGGTTTTCAGGTTATAACCAGATTAAGATGTCTCCCGATGATATGGAAAAGACTACCTTCATCACGCCTTGGGGCACCTTCTGTTATAAGGTCATTCCATTTGGTCTTAAGAATGTTGGAGCCACTTACCAGCGGGAAATGGTGACGCTATTTCACGACATGATTCATCATGAAATTGAGGTCTATGTTGATGATATGATAGCAAAATCCAAAACGGAAGAAGAGCACTTGGTCAACCTAGCAAAGTTGTTTGACAGACTCCAGAAGTTCAGATTGAGGTTGAATCCGAACACGTGCACCTTTGGGGTACGTTCCGGCAAGCTACTGCGTTTCATCGTTAGTGAGCAGGGAATTGAGGTTGATCCAGCCAAAGTAAAATCCATCCAGGAGATGCCTGAGCCAAAGACTGAAAACCAAGTACGTGGTTTCTTAGGGAGACTAAAATACATTGCACGGTTTATCTCACACCTAACTGCCACATGTGAGCCTATCTTTAAGCTTCAAAGGAAGAATCAGGCCATCAAATGGAATGAAGACTATCAGCAAGCCTTTGACCGAATCAAGAAGTATTTGTTAGAACCTCCAATCCTCATGCCTCCAGTGCCAGGGAGACCCTTAATCATGTATCTTACTGTGCTTGAAGGATCAATAGGGTGTGTGTTGGGTCAGCAGGACGAGTCTGGTAGAAAAGAGCACGCCATTTTTTACCTTAGCAAAAAGTTTACCGATAGTGAAACACGCTACTCAATACTCGAGAAAACTTGTTGCACTTTGGCATGGGCTGCTCGCCGGCTAAGACATTACATGCTGACTCACACCACCTTCCTAATTTCCAAGATGGATCCTATAAAGTATATCTTCGAGAAACCGGCTCTAACGGGAAGGGTAGCCTGATGGCATATGATTCTGAAAAAATATGATATCCATTACACTTTGCAAAAAGCAATCAAAGGGAGTGTATTGTCAGAATACCTGGCTCAACAGCCAATTGACGATTATCAACCCATGAAATTCGAGTTCCGGATGAGGACATCATGTTCCTCAAGTTGAAAGACTGTGAAGAACCACTTCCGGAGGAGGGGCCAGACCCTGAATCCAAATGGAAGTTGATGTTTGACGGAGCTGTGAACATGAACGGAAGCGGAGTAGGTGTTGTTATCATCTCACCAGAAGGGGTTCATACACCTTTAGCTGCTCGGTTTACTTTCGAATGCACTAACAATGAGGCAGAGTATGAAGCTTGCATCATGGGGGTTGAAGAGGCAATTGGCTTGCGAATCAAGAACCTCGAGATCTTCGGAGATTCTGCTCTGGTGGTAAACCAAGTCAATGGCTAATGATTAGTTCATCAACCTCACTTGGTTCCTTATAGGGATTACACCAGGAGGCTGCTAACTTTCTTTACCAAAGTCAAGCTGAATTATATTCCTCGAGATGAAAATCAGTTCGCTGATGCTCTAGCAACTTTGTCATCCATGATTAAAGTTTGTCAAGAGAATTTTGTGCCTCGAGTCATGGTCTCCAGTCTTAAAAGACCTTCCTATGTCTTTGCAGTTGACAGTGGTGAAGATAACAAACCTTGGTATCATGATATCAAGCAGTTTTTGAAGTCTCAAGAGTACCCGACCGGGGCATCCATTAAAGACAAGAAGACCCTCAGAAGAATAGTAGATGGTTTCTTCTTAAATCAAGATGGTGTGCTATATAAGCGAAACATCGACATGGTTCTTCTCAGATGCGTGGATAGACACGAAGCAGACCTGTTGATGTAAGAGGTTCATGAAGGCTCATTCGGTACCCATGCTGGAGGACATGCTATGGCCAAGAAATTGTTGAGATCGGGATATTATTGGATCACCATGGGATCCGATTACTGTAAATACTCCTGTAAATGTCACAAGTGCCAGATTTATGATGATAAGGTCCATGTACCTCCGAATCCCTTGAGTGTCATGTCTTCACCTTGGTCGTTCGCCTTGTGGGCATCGATATGATTGGAAAGATTGAGCCAACAACTTCTAATGGTCACCGCTTCATCCTAGTTGCCATAGACTATTTCACGAAGTGGGTCGAAGCGGCGTCTTATGCCAACATTACTAAACAACTGGTGGCCCGGTTTATCAAAAGAGATATTATATGCCGGTATGAAATTCCCGAAAGAATCATTACTGATAATGGTTCTAACCTCAACAACAAGATGATGGCTGACGTGTGTCGGGATTTCAAAATAGAGCATCACAACTCCTCTCTGTATCGCCCGAAGATGAATGGCGCCGTCGAGGCGGCCAACAAGAACATCAAGAAGATCGTGCAGAAAATGGTTGTGACATACAAAGACTGGCACGAGATGCTACCGTTTGCACTACATGGGTACCGAACGTCAGTGCATACCTCAACAGGGGCAACCCCGTTCTCATTGGTATATGGTATGGAGCCAGTCCTACCACTTTAAGTAGAGATCCCCTCATTGAGGTTAATGATGGACATTAAGCTAGACGAAGATGAGTGGCTCCGGTCCAGGTACAATCAACTAAGCCTCATTGAAGAAAAACGCCTAATAGTTGTATGCCATGGGCAGTTGTATCAACGACGGATGAAACAGGCTTTCGACAGGAAGGTACGACCTCAAAGGTACATACCAGGTGATCTGGTGCTGAAAAGGATTCTTCCTCCTCTTAATGATCACAGGGGAAAATGGACACCTAATTATGAAGGACCATTCGTGGTTAAAAAGGTTTTCTCAGGTGGAGCCTTGATGCTAACAACCATGGATGGAGAAGACTTCCATTCCTCTGTCAACGCAGACGCAATAAGAAAATACTTCGTGTAAAAAGACCCGTTAGATAAAAACAGAATAAAGATCCAGGCAAAAATGGGCATCCCGGCAAGCCAAAAACAGAATAAAAGGCTCAGGCAAAAATTAGGGAAATGTTGAGAAAAATGTACACCCGCTGAGTTGAAAAGCCACATCGGACAACTCAGGCAAAAAAGGGTATCCCGATGGATTGAAAACCCGAAAGGGCGATCCACGCAAAAGAGGGATTAACACGAACAACTGCGATCCGCAAAATTCGTAATCCATCTGCAACTAAGGTTATTCTAAGGGTTGAAGATCAGTTCAATCACCTTTCTCAAGGGACAAAGCAAGCGGATAGTCTTGAATACATACAAGTCATAGCCGGGTCTAAACTTGATGAGATGCATTTTTCATATTGTCAATAGGATAGTCTGTTTTCCTTTGGGCTATTTCCTCTTTCCAGGGAATTGCTTCATGATGGAATGCTTATTCATGGCCATGTTCCAAATCAATAAAATTCAATTTCATTCAACTTGTGACTAGTTGCTTTTGTTTTTTTTTTCATCTAACATTGTTTGATTGCAAAAACGTCTAGCAAATTGTGACTTATATTGTGTTGCGAACATTCAAATGTTTTTTAACTCATGCAGGAGGACAAAAACATCTAATACAACTCTAAAAAGGGGTGTTAAGTAGCCAGAATGATGATTTATACTATAAGCCTAGGGCATACAGGTCCAAACTAACTCTCCATTTTGCAGACACTATCAGTTGTGTTTACGCAGGTGTAGGTACCGGCGTTGCTAGCAAAGCTAAAACGAACTTCCAGGAAGAATATTTCAACAACATACTTGAACAAAAACAGGTGTCTTCCCGTGTGTCTCCTGTTACCCCCAGTAGAGATGGGAATTGAAATTTCCCAGTAAGGCAGCAGAAGGTGGGTGTCCTCCCCAAGCAGGGCCTTCCCTTCAATACAGGGGCAATCCCCAGCAGTATAAGGAATTTCTTTCCTTTCCAGTAGGTTGTTTCCTCAACAATACCATATACCTGGTTCCCATCCAAATCAGGAGGTCTTAACTTCCCCACCAAAGTTCAAGAAGGGTCCATCTCCAGCAGGGTCTTGGCTCTCTAATCTCAAAGTCCAATTTATTTTTGGCAGTGGCGGCAGTCCAGAGCCGGTGTATCATTAACAACATTCCCCGCAGAGTTGTTTCCTTCTCACCAGGACTAACCAGATCAATGCAATGATCATCAGTTCTCCCCAGTCAAGCCTTCTGGGATACTTGCAGTCTCCTTCCAGGAGATCCTTTGCATTTGCATATGCATAATCATCATTACACGTGCATCCTCCAAAGCATAGCATTTCCATCATCATGGAGCATTACACCATAAATTTAAACATACACATGCCATCATGGGCCAGTTTTGAGGTATATTACATATGACCTATAACATCTTTTCAACCTGAAGTACTCCCCGCAGAAAATACTTATACCATTTGCCAGGCATCTTTGTCTTTCCAAGTCAATGTTTGTCATCTTTTCGTGGCTTGATTCGCTCAGCAGTCACGTGTTAAGCCCTGTTTCGCCAACATGCCCCTTCTTTGTGGCTTGATTCGCTCATCAATCACATTGTCGAGTTCCATTTCGCTAATGGTCTCGTTTTTAAGCCCTGTTTCACCAACAAGCACCTTCTTTGTGGCTTGATTCGCTTAGCAGTCATATTGTCGAGTTCCATTTCGCTAATGGTCTCATTTTTAAGCCCTGTTTCGCCAACATGCACCTTCTTTGTGGCTTGATTCACTCAGCAGTCACATTGTCGAGTTCCATTTTGCTAATGGTCTCGTTTTTAAGCCCTATTTCGCAAATAGACACCTTCTTTGTGGCTTGATTCGCTCAGCAGTCACATTGTCAAGTTCCATTTTGCTAATGGTCTTGTTTTTAAGCCCTGCTTCACCAATAGGCACTTTATTTGTGGCTTGATTCTCTCAGCAGTCACATTTTCGAGTTCTGTTTCGCTAATGGTCTCGTTTTTAAGCCCTGTTTCGCCAACTGGCCCCTATTCTGTGGCTTGATTCGCTCAGCAGTCACATCGCAGGTTATCGTTATGTACTACCATCCTATTCCACCTGGTTCTATTCCCGCTACCTATTTAGAGGTCAAAACAAAAAAGATAATAAAAAGGCAAAGACATTTCTATTATCCACAGAGTTCAAATTTCCAGGCTTTATTCGAGTATTCAATCACTCCATACCTTGAACGTCTTAAAGCTGTTGCAATTATTCATTCAGGGCCTGCTGATGATTGAAAGGGGGCAGCTGTAATACCTCAAAATTTTCCCTCTTATTTCCTCAACATTTTGCATACATAAGTTTATGAAATGACTAACAACATTGCATCATGTGTAGCATAGCTGAGGCATAGGTATGTGATCAGTGATTGGAGCAACTAAAGGCTATACAAAGGAAATCAAAGGGGCACAAAGCTTCTCAACCTTGTGCAAAGGGTTCACAACATCCCACAAGTCTTCATTTGAGCCACAAACCATGGAAATATTTAAATTGATCAAAGGAGGCAAGCAATGCAACATCTCCTGGTGAAAAAGGCCAAATTAGGGTTTCACTTTTACTCGGTTTCTTCATGAATTTTTGATTCAAAGTGGATTCCATTGTCTTATATATGACGTCAAGTGCCTAGGGTTCAAATTTCATCCACAAATTCATTTTGGAAGAGGTTCAATTGCCCCAGATGACTGAAAATCAGGGATTTAGGGAAAAGTCAACCATGCTGAAGAAAACGTCAACTCCTGACTTTGTGAGATCAAAATCATGAAATTAGGGTTACAAGGATCCTATGGTTCAAATTTGATCAAGAAATGATGGAGGAATCAAGAAAACCAAAACTTACCATTTTTGAAAAACTAGGGTTTCCAAAAATGGCAAGTTTAGGCCATTTTTGCAGCATCTTTGAGAGAGGTCTTCTCCCAAAATATGAGGGCTATCAAAATTCTACCTTGAGCCAATTAAAGAGAGCATCTTGAGCTTCAAATCCATAGGTGGAACTCACTCATAACATCAAAATTGAGAGAGATATGATCTTGCAAAGTTTGAATAATTCAAGGCCTAAGGTAAGTCATGGGCGAGGCAAGTTGTAGGCCAGTGCGCGCGCCCTGCCTGGCAATTCATCAAACATGTGGTGTTCAAAATGTCAAGCCATTTATCTTTGCCAAAAAGACTTCAAATGATTTTTTTGGTGAACTATAAAGTTGTTCCTTGATATAATCCCTACAATATTGGTGTTCAAAGTTTTTCCATTGGAGCAAGTCTTCTTGGGCTTATTGAGGGTCAAAGTGGGAAGGTTGCAACTGGTCAGCCATAGGCCGATGGACACAAGGCATGAAAAATCTATGCAGGCCACTATGCAGTCTCATGGCATGAACTTTATTGACCAATTTGGTGCACTTGGAAGCCTTGTTTTATCTTGAACCAAACACCAAATATGTTCATTGCATCCCCCTCTTCAAATTGATCACAAGAATCACATCATTTGGTGCCTTGCTCATGAAGAAACAATCAATGGAAGATCACTATGTCAAACTTGTTTTCTTGTGGCATAAGTCTGTGCATTGTGACTTTGTTTTCAAATTCAATCACTTGTCTACACTTGCTAACAGGATGGTATCACATTGCAATGTATCCAAGAGTGTTTAGGGGATCTTGTACATGGCTATGCATGGTATCCACAATGCACTTCACATCAGTCAAGCCAAATGGATCAAACATGACTGCATCTAAATCACATTGCATTCCACCATAAGAACATGAATACAAGTGTATTGGATTCAAATGTTTCAAATACAAGCAGGCTACATTTGAATACTTGTAGGACCATGCCTCTTGCTATGCACCTCATGGAACTTTTTCTAAATCACATTGCACTGTAGGTTATAGTCATTAGATCATGCCACTCATTTCCATGCTCTGATCCCTACCATAAACCTCATTGAATTAGCAACATGTAATCTAGCTCGAATGTGGAAGCTTCTGGATGTTACAGCTGGCATAACTGCCATAACTGCCTCACTCATTTAACCTCACTCACTCAGTTAACTCAGGGCATATTAACCATGGTTTTGGGATCTATAAAGAAAGGTCACCACTTCAGTGCAAGGTTCAGCTTCATTTCATCACAAAATCACCAAAATTGCAAAGTTTTCTCTCTGAATTTTCACATTGCAAATTGATTCGAGCAAGCTTTATCATCATTGATCTAGATCCATTCTTCCTCCATTAATCATCTCCATCATATCAAGCTCAATCACCATGGATTGCATAGCCTGAAGCTTCAAGATCTAGCATTGCACATTGTTGAAGCTTCACTGCATTTTGGATTCAAACTCCTCAAATTGTCACAATCTGGTTTCATTCAACCTCAATCCATCATCAGCATCATCTCAAGCTCAAGATCCATGGAAGGCATAACTTGAAAAATCAGGGAATCAACACTGCATAGTATTGATCTTCACTGCACTTTCATCAATTACTCAGGATTCATAGCTCCCAGATGTCGCTCCCCGGATTTCCATCCTGGTACAAACGCGAAAGTGGCGCGGAAAAAGAATAGAGTCGCCAGCCAGGCATTTTTATCCCGAAGAAAGGGAAGGGTAATGCTGCACAAACCAGAAGAAAGAAAGAGGAAGGACACAGGTCCTGCGAACCAAAGAGACTGAGCTCGGGAGTCGGTTACGACCTAGGAAGGTATTAGCACCCAGATCGTCCGCCGTACCCGACGGGATCCACGCTTGCAAAAGAAACTATTTCAAAGGGTGAGGGTATGAAAACTGCAGCAAAAGAAATGAAAATGAAAAGAAACTGGAACTAGAAAAGAATTGAAATAAGGAACAAAAGAGAAAAATGTAGGGAAAATAAAGATTGTGCTCGAACGGGCCCTACCCCGCTGCCTACGTACCTCATCAGGATAATGAGGATCAGAGACGCCGTAGTTCCCCTAACTAGGGGTAACAAAGGAAAATTGCTTGTGAATTAAAGCTTGAACTGCCTATGCCATTGCTCAGGTGTTGCAGACTCGGACGATGAGTGCGTAACCGTCTTGCAAAGTGACAAGTAGGAGCAAGTTCGCGTACGGAGCGAATGAGGTGAGAAAAGAATTCCCGAAGGAAAGACGATTATTGTTTGTTTGGTGTTTTTTAGAAGCTTTTATGAGTGGAAGTTTGCATAGGTAAGTGTACCTAAGTCTTTACTCAATGGGATGTGTACGTCTCACATCATCCCGAAATGGAATGCGCAAGAGGCACACCTATCTATGGAGGAAGTCCCCAAAGCTAGTCCCACAAGTGAAGGCTTAAGCACACTGACCTATTACCATTATTAAGTATTTTTGTGGTTTTTTGGTTAAGAAGTGTTTTTTAGCTTTTCTTTGTGAGGTACTCATGCTAAGACCTATCCACCACGAGTGATGACTCACACCTCGCCCCGAAACGGAACGCGTGCAAGCATCTCATAGCAAAGTCTCATGTCACATGAAAGTACTCAACCTTTATTAAGTGAATTAGAATTAAATTTGAAGATGAGAAGAGAGAGCACCAAAGGATCACAAAGGAAAAAAATTCTAAAGGGGGACTAAAATAATCCTAAGTGTTAACATGCATGGATGTCCTAAGGGTTAGTGAGGTTTCTATCCTAATGAAGAAGAGAAGAAGAAGATAGAAGAAGGGATGAGAAAGGCCTAAGCCCAACAACAAAGGGTTAGTTCACATAAACATAAGAGAAAGATGAGAATTGGAGATGTGGAACTCAATTCCCACATCTCACACTTACCATAGCCCCTACAAGGTTAGTATGCACAAGTGAAATAAAATGAACATGATAACATGCTAACATCAAACAATCAGAAGTGAAATGATATGAACAAATTCTCAATGCAAATGCAACTCAAAGAAATGAGGAGAAGAGACTTGTGACTCAAAAGGATGCAACATGAATACATATGAAGACAAATGCACACTTATGGAATATGCAAAGCAAAATGCACAAAATAAAAACCCAAGACTCACAACCAGAATCAAAAAAAGATGAAGAATGGCTTAAGAAGCCAACAAGATGAAGAGAAACAATATACAAGACCAAACAATGCCAAATGGGAGCAAGAGAAACCAAAAGATGAAGTTAAAACACTTAAAGAATCAAATGACTTAAAGAAGAAGCAAACACAAAAATTCAGAAGACACAAGACCCAACATAAGACCAGGAAGGTACCTACACCCCAAAGGAACCCCAAATGAGAAGAAAAAGAGGGCACAAGTGCTTTTGTAGGCTTATGAGAGACTTAAAGGTTCAAAAGAAGCAAAACGGGACAAGGTTCAAGATAAAATCCACAATAAAACAACCAGCCATCTAAAAATTCCACAATTGAAACAAAATTACCTTCAAACATGTTATATCAACCAGCCAAAAGTATTTGCAAAGATTCAGAAAAGAACTAAGTCAAATGGAGGCAAGAACACAAGCTAAGACAGAAAACTTACATCACAAGTTTCCAGACCAAGACTCAAGAAATAAATTTCTAAAAATTCAGAGAAATATCACATGAAAAGTACAAGATCTCAGGAACACAATGCAAAAAGAATAGGATCAAAACTCAAAATATTGAAGGCTATGGAAAATAAACAAGGTAGACTGGTCAAGAAATGAAGCAAAAGAAGCTATGTGCAATGGAGAATTAATTCTGGCACGTGGATCAATGAAAAAAATAAAATAAAAATATGACAAAATAATAGAGACATAAAAGAATGTTCAGGATTTGTTTCGGAATTTTTAGGTGATTTTTAGTATTTTACACGAATTTAAATGGAACTGAATTGAAAGAAATTAAGTTGAAGAAAAAGAAATAAATGAAATAAAAGAACATAAAAATAGAAGCATTATGGGACACGTGGCGCGCTGTGGACGGCTGTCGCTCCCGATAAATGGGGAATGGCCCAGATAAAGGTACAGACGCGAACGGTCGGCGAGAGGGACAATGAGAACACACAGCCGTGAACTCACTGGAGATGAATAGAGTCGCCAACTAGGCATTTTTATCCCGGAGGAAGGGCAATGCTGCATAGACCTAGAAAAAGGTGGATAAGACGGTTGCGGACCAGAGAGACTGAGAAAGGGGGTTGGTTACAACCTGGGAAGGTATTAGCACCCAGATTGTCCGTCGTACTCGACGGGATCCATGCTTAGAAGATTTGTGTTTTAAAGGGGTAGTGTCAGTGCAATCTGTGTATACAATAGCTGGAAAAGGATGTACAGGTGTCAGTGCAAAAGAAGTGTGAAGTGTGTAAATGTACAGTGTCATTATGAGACCAGGAATGAAATGCTCATGATAATGAGGCTAAAGAATAAGGCTAGAAGGAGGGGGAATATACAGAGACTTTTGTTCGATAACTGTTAAGTTATGCCTACGTATCCTCTCGTGCAATGAGGAAGTCAGAACACCGTAGTTCGACCCAAAGAGACTGAAAGATGAATTGACTTGTGAACTGCTTGCTTGCCTATGCTCAAGTGTATGATCTGTCTGGCACAGATGCAAACTGTCTTGCATTAGACGGAAGAAGCAAATTCTCGTTTGTGAGTGAAGATGATGAGAAAAGAACCCCGGAGGAGACGATTATTGTTTGTTTTTGAGTTTTCAGTCTTTTATTGCTTTTGAAAGTTGTCATAAGTTAATGAGCTTAAGCCTAAACCAATGGGTTTAGTAAACTCATCACATCTTCCCTCTGTTTAGGGGTAATGAGAATACCTTAAGTGTGAAGTCAGCTTCTCACACTTAATCACCTTTGGCGTAGGATTAAGATCATTAACCTACTTGTGATTATTTAGATGTTTTTGGTGTTTTTGTTTAGTGTTAAGTAATGAGGTTAAGCCATAATCAGGGATTAAACAGACTCGTTACACCATCCTAATAGAAGGATAATAGATGAGAATGTTTAAGCTGAGGAAAGCTCCTCAACTTAATCCATGATTAGGGATTAAACTCATGACAAAACAAGCCTTTGATTAAGTGGATTTTATTTAATGGTATGATGATGAAGTGATTTTTAGGGTTTGTAAGACAACTTGAGGGGGACTTGTCCATTAACACTAGGGTTAGTCCTTCTTAACCAATTAAGGAAGAATTAGAACCCTAATGCAAGGCCCAAGTTACAAGCTTGATGTCTTGATGGTTATTAAGTGAATTGATTAAGAGATTTAAACACATTAAGGGTTTAACACTTAGGATTAAAGTTATACACTCCATCCTAATAGAAGGATGCAGGCATAAGCTTAATTACAAAGCCTTAAAGCCTTTAGGGTTTAGTCCCTGATTATGAGATGAGAAGAGAGGACTCAAAAGAGACACAAACGAAAAAAACTAAGTGGGGGACTAATCAAGATCCTAATCATTGTCATGCTTGGTTGTTCCTAAGGTTTGTGAGGTTTAACAAAGAAGATCTTCAATGGAACCACCAGGAAGCAGATGAAAAGGAGCCAAGAGAAGCAAAGTAACTTGCTTCATTCAAGAAGTCAAGTCACTTGGAGAAAGAAAGTAAGGAGAAGAAGAAAGAGCAAGCTCAATCTCAAACACAAACATAAATGCAGCAAGGATGCATAAAAAGAGATGAAGAGAAGTTATGAGAAGTGAAGGCAAATTCACTTCTCAATGTCACTTACCACCTGAAAAGTTAGTGAAAGAAAAGCAATGCAATGCAAAATGGGATGAGATGTCATGATGAGAAACAAAACCAGAAGCACATACATGATGTTAATGATGCTATGAGATGCCACAAACATGAAACAACTCATGAGGATGATCATACAAGCTCATGAATGCAAATGAAGCAAGTTAGGAATCATGAACATACATGAAAAGTTATGAGATGCATATGGCATACAACATGGAAAATACATGATGCAATGATCAAACATGCTTTCAATATGTCTTATGATGTCAAATGGATCAAATGGATGCTTGAAATGTCAAGGCAAGTCATGTTATGCAAGCAAATGCAAGATGAATGCATATGGAAGCCCAAATTAGGGTTTATGATCAAAGCATCAAACACAAACCAAAATCAGAAGCAAACAACATTATAAAAAAATTGAAAATGCACTCAAAGGACCCCTAATCCTATACTAACCCAATGCCCAAAGGAGGGGTTTCAACTCTTAACCAAATTCAAGTTATGATTTTCCTAAGTTTTCTAGGGTTTTAGGGTTCCTTAACAAGAAAATTACCAAACAAATGGAAAATGAAAGATCAAATCATGGCCATTTAATCTCACAAACTACATGCTAAACACAATGCAATGCAAAAAGAATCAAGGTCCAACTCTTCGTGGATAGGCAGAAATGATTTTTTGAAGTTTGGATCAAAATAATGCATCAAAATGATTTTAATTCAAAGAAAAAATCTCAAAATGCATCAAGATCAAAAAAGAAATTTGGTTTGAAGGTTGGACAATGTTTCTAAATGTCTTAAAACATTTCATGAATTTTTTGGTGATTTTTAAATACCTAAAAGTATTTTTAATAAATTAATTTTCATTAATCAATTAAAAATAAACTTTTAAATATTTAAAAATACTTTTTTAATGCTAAAAATGAAAATAAAAATATTTTTGTGTCTTAAAAATTAATGAAACCCTTGGTAAAAAATTTCATAATTTTTAAAGCATTTTTACTATTTTTAATAAATTGTATAAAACAAATGAATTAAGTATGAAAATAAAATGAATTTAAATGGAAAAAAGAAAAAGTCAACCAATCCTAGGGACCAGATTCAAACTAAAACGCGCGCGTGTTGACTTGGCGCCAGATCCCACGGCCAGAATTCAAAATCAGCTAATTAATGCTTATGCCCTAATCCTGCCGTTAATTACCCTCAGGTGACCGGAACAGTGTTCCGGTCATCTTCTTCGTTCACTCCAAAACAACAACTCCCTCCACACGCATCTAAAATGAAATCTAAAAACACAGGAATGATCCCCACTCACTCACGAACCAAAACCCTCAATCAAAACAAATTTATCATTCCTGAAATGACTGAATCGAATCAAACAACATTTAGGGCAAAAAATTTCAGAAGCATGTTAAACTCTCATCTTTCCACCGTTTTCAAAACTAATGACATCAGGATGATCAGGAGAACATATAGAATCTATTTAGAACTTAAAAAAGGATTTCTGGAAAAAATGTTCTTGAGCTACCTGAGTTTCGAAGCTTTCAGTTCACAGCTTTCTGGGTGCTTTCCTGCTTGCAATCAACTCCACTTGACCTCCTGAGAAGCTTTCAATGTTTGGAAAGAGTTTGTGATGGCTGGTTTTGAGGTTTGAACAAGTTCTGTTCAATGGAGGGCAGAAATCGTATTTGTGATTCTGGGGGTTTTAGGCTATGGTGATGGATGCTTTGTGATCAGAGGAACATGTTGAGTTGATCTATGAAGTGGGTTTGTGTGTTTGTGGCTTGTTTTCTGAGTTTCGAAGGTTTTTGCTCCAAGGGTGGAAAATGGGAATGTGATGCTATGGCTTGCTTCAGGCTTGCTTGTTGTATGAAATGGCTGGCATTTTGTTTGTATAAATTAATCCCATTGGTCAGATGATGTGACTTGGCCTTTTGTGATAGGTGTGCTAGCTTTTGCAAAAAGTCCACTCTTGTGTAAGAGAAAGCATGGGCAGCTTCTAGCTTGGTACAAGGGGTGTGGGCTGCGCAGCAAGGTGAGGGGAAAGGCTAGGGTTGGTTCAGCAGCCAAGGCATCAAGTGGATGGAAGTGTGATGATGGCTTTGCAACTTGATCACTTTTGGTTCACATGGAAATGTCTTGCTTCACAAACCATGAAACATGAGAAATTCTTAGTCCATTCTGAACTTTAGGGTACATGTGATGTTTGTGTGATGGTTATACATGAATTAGAAGTCACAAATGCCTTAGTACAAAGTTTTTGCAAGTTTTCCATTTGGTGCATATTTTGAAAATTAGTGATTTTTGCCAACTTTGGCACACCATAACTTTTGATCCAAAATGAATTAGGTCATGTTCTTGTACTTTTTGAAAAGGGAAAGATCTAATCTACAACTTTCATGACCAAAGTTTTTCCATTTGAAGCATTTTTGGATCAAAAAGTAAGGGTTGAAAAAGTTGCATAAAATGACATTTCATTAAAAGTCAACCATGCCCTAAAAAGTCAACTTTGCAAAAACTTGTAATTCTTGAATTTTGTGAACTTCAACCTTCTTCCATGATCAAATAAAGATCAAATACACTCAAAATGATGAAGATCACCCCTTGGTTGGGTCACTGGGGGCCTCAGATGCCCTGATTTTACACTGACTTGTCTGAAAAGTCAACTCCTGATCAGATGACTTCCCTATGGAATTTCTTCATGGAAATTGATATGCATACTCCCTATACCATATAGAGACCAATTGAAACAAGAATGACCAAAAAAATTGAAGTTATGGCCTCTGAAACTAAAACCCTAATTTTAGGTCATCTGTGCAGTTAAACTTGGCTCTGCTTCCATACCAATCCCAGTTCTTGTGATTATTTGGTATTCTTGACTTTGAGAGGATGTAATATGATATAAGAACACACATGGACCCCTTTGAAGTGATTGTTGACCTTTGGAGTGGCTCAAGAAGCTTTTGGATTGCTCAGATCACAAACCCTAGATGCAGATGATTTAGAATCTATGCAGTGAATCAACAATGTGGTATGAGATGTTATGATTGTGTTTATGCGTATGAAATGATCACAAGCCATGGTGTGAATGGGTGAGGGCAAATTTGGGGTGTTTACAGCTGCCCCTATTCAAACATGAGTTAGCTGTGCAGGATGTAAGCAACGACTTAACAGGCAAACAAGATAACTTGTGGTTGAATACCAAAGACAGTCCAAAATTTGCACTCACAAAAATGAAGAAGAAAAGGGGTATAGATTGTAAAGGAAAATAAAGTATATTGTAAAGTGTGGGCGACGGAGGACGACCGTCGAGCAGAGGACGACTGCCGGGTAAAGAGCAATGACGGGGACGGCCGACATGCTGGGAATAGTGCGGGAACTAAAGCGATGACGGGGACGACCGACATGCTGGGGATAAAAGGCATCATGATGGGGACGGCCATCAAGTTCATAAAGCAAAGTAACCGACGATGGGGACGGCCATCGGGCTAAAAAGAAAAGGGACCACGACGGGGACGGCCATCGGGTTAAAGAATAAATGAAATAAACAGATGATGAGGTACGGTCATCAAAGGTGAAGGACGATCACCTAGCAGGGGATGGCTGCTCTGTCGGGTTAAGATGAGGGACGGTCATCTTAGGTGGAGGACGACCACCTGGCAGGGTACGGCTGCCGAAAAGTATCGCGACATAGGACGAATGCCGGATAAAAGGTCAACGATGGGGACGGCCATCGGACGAGCGTGATGGAGGACGACCATCAAGAGGTGGAGGATGACCACCTAGCAGGGGACGGCTGCTCTCGAGGCTTATCATGACATAGGACGAATGTCAGATAACCAAAATCAACAATGGGGACGGCCATTGGATAAAATGATGAAGGACGATCATCAAAAGGTGGAGGACGACCACCTAGCAGGGGACGGCTGCTAAATATCAACGATGGGGACGGCCATCGGATGAGCATGATGGAGGACGACCATCAAGGGGTGGAGGACGACCACCTAGCAGGGTACGGCTGCTCTCAAAGTTTATCATGACACAGGACGAGTGTCGGATAAGAAGGGAAATTTTGCTTTGCTGGGGAATAGTAAACACGGACGAGTGTTTATATCCATAAGGTATAAGTGTTTAGAGGTTTGTGTATAGATTAAAGATGCGGACGAGCATCCTTAAGACTACGATACGGACGAGTATCGGGTAGAAACAAACTGACACGTGTTCAGGGATGATGATACGGACGGGTATCAACGGGTTAACAGAGAACACGGACGAGTGTTGAATCTGAAGGGACTCTTTTGGGGAATGGTAGACACAGGCGAGTATCTATATTCAAGAAGACAAGAGTATTTGACAAAGTGTATGGATTAAAGATGCGGACGAGCATCCTCAAGACTATGATACGGACGAGTATCATGTAGAAACAAACACTTGACACATATTCTGAGATGATGGTACGGACGAGTACCAACTGGTTAACAAAGAATAAGGACCAATGTTGAATCTGTGGGGATATAAATGGTTTATACAAGATACGGACGAGTATCTGTATAAGTATGAGTGTGAATATCGTATAGATGAGTTTTTATCTGTTGGGGAGAGTGACACGGACGAGTGTCAAGAAGGAGAAAAGTATAATATCAACAAGTATATGGGTTGTAAAAGTGTAGGCGACTGCGCTGGGGATATGACACGGACGGGTTTCAAGAAAATGTATATACAAGTATGGGTGAGTGCAAAGATGATGTCTTTGGCTTTCTGCTGGGGGTATGACACGGACGGGTGTCAGGAAGCTTCTATAACACGAGTGGTTTTGTTTGCAAAGAATGTTCAGGCGACTTTACTGGGGAATGATGACACGGACGGGTGCCAAAAGAGAGTATATATATTGGTGTTTGTGAAGGTGAGGCAACTGCTTTTGCTGGGGACTCTGGGGAAGAGTTTTCTGTATACTGATGGATCTTTATTATTCACGAGTGTTCGATTCAAAACATGGCTTATGATTATGCTTTATGTTTGATTTTTGCCGTAATGCTCCGTTTTAGACGGAATGCTACGCTTTGTGGGTGAATATGATGCAAATGCCATGATTATGCAAAAGTACAGATCCGGGATTCGGATCCCGTTGCTGTGAAGATCTCTGGCTGATCTGTTTGAAATGGGAATCCCAGATGGGAATGAGATCATTGGTAGATCTGATGAGATGTATCTGCTTGGGGATGTAGGTCGCTGATTTGACACATCCTTGTAATATGGGACCCAGCTGGGGTTTGTAGAAGCCTTCTTCACTCTGTTGTGATTCCTTTATGCGTTGCTCTTATGGATAGAGGTTGAAGCTCTGTGGGGAGATGGTTCCCTGGCTTTCGCGTTCTGCTGAGGAAAAATGACTGGCAACTCGGTTGGGAGGAGTGATAAGTGGCAAACTAGCTGGGGGAGTAATCAGTGGCAACTCAGCTGGGGAGAAAACACCTGGGTGCTAAGACTGAGTGAGTATTGATTTGTCAGCTTGCTAGGATGAAGCTTTCATGCCCCGAGTTGCGTTTTGGATACCTACAATCCTGCAAAGATAGAGAAACGCACAAATGATCCCGAGGTATCCTTTACCGGATTCCGTCATAGGAGATTAGACACTTTTGAGAGTAAGTATATTCCCTGTAAGCATGTGTTTTTATTTTTTTGCAGAAAAACATCTGTACTTAATGCAATCAGTGTTTTAGGGACATCAGACATTCTTTGCAAATAAAGATGTATAAGACGAAACATGACTGAAAAATCTGATTTTATTAATTCAAATGCCCTGAATTGGCGAGATACAGTCAAGGAAACAAATCTCCTAAAATGAAGAGACTGTTACAAATTGAGAAACAAAGTGCTGGCGATGTTGACGACGCTTTCAAAGGAGCTTCCTCTTTCGCTATGACTCGTATGACTTCCGACGTTCTTCTCGTCTTGCTTTCTGAAGAAGGTTGGTTCTGACTGAAGCTTGATCCTTTCGAGATTTGCCAAGTTGTGGGCGATACAGACGAATTCAGAATGCAGTTGTTCGCTTATTCCCTCATTTTGCATGGATCGCCCCTTCGGGTTTTCAATCCATCGGGATACCCATTTTTGCCTGAGCTGTCCAATGCGGCTTTTCAACTCAGCGGGTGTACATTTTTTTATTTTTCCCTTACTTTTGCCCGAGTCTTTTATTCTGTTTTTGACTCGTCGGGATGCCCCATTTTTGCCTGGACTTACATTCTGTTTTTATGTCCAGCGGGTCATTTTATGCGAAGTATTTTTTAACTGCATCTGAATTCACAGGGGACGGGAAGTCTTCACCATCCATGGTGCTGAGCATCAGTGCTCCACCAGAGAAAACTTTCTTTACCACGAATGGTCCTTCATAATTCAGAGTCCATTTGCCCATGTGGTCTGTATGAGGAGGGAGGATCCTTTTCAGCACAAGATCTCCTACTTGGTACTCTCGGTGCCTAACTTTCTGATCAAAGGCTTTCTTCATTCTTTTCTGGTATAGCTGCCCATGACAGATTGCAGCCAATCTTTTCTCTTCAATCAGACTCAGTTGCTCGTATCGGGACCGGACCCACTCTGCTTCGTTCAGCTTAACATCCATCAGTACCCGTAGAGAGGGTAATTCAACTTCAACTGGTAGGACTGCCTCCATACCATACACAAGCTGATACGGGGTTGCCCCGGTGGATGTTCTGATTGATGTGCGGTACCCATGCAAGGCAAACAGTAGAATTTCATGCCAGTCTTTGTAGGTGACT
Organism: Lathyrus aphaca; assembly: GCA_963966055.1. Classification (NCBI taxonomy): domain Eukaryota; kingdom Viridiplantae; phylum Streptophyta; class Magnoliopsida; order Fabales; family Fabaceae; genus Lathyrus; species Lathyrus aphaca. Next base: position 320,061,819 of record OZ014525.1, read on the forward strand.
ACCATCTTCTGCACAATCTTCTTGATATTCTTATTAGCTGCCTCGACAGCGCCATTCATCTTTGGCCTGTAAGGTGAAGAATTGTGGTGTTGGATCCTGAAGTCCCGGCATAACTCAGCCATCATCTTGTTGTTTAAGTTGGAACCATTATCAGTAATGATTCGCTCGGGAACTCCATATCGACAAATGATATCTCTTTTCAGAAATCTGGCTACCACTTGCCTTGTGACATTTGCATATGAGGCTGCTTCAACCCACTTAGTGAAATAATCAATGGCGACTAGGATGAATCTGTGGCCGTTCGAAGCAGTTGGTTCAATTTTGCCAATCATGTCAATGCCCCACATAGCAAAGGGCCAGGGTGAAGACATTATGTTCAAAGGATTGGGAGGCACATGCACCTTGTCTGCATAAATCTGGCATTTATGGCATTTTCTGGCGTAGGCACAACAGTCGGCATCCATTGTGATCCAGTAATATCCTGATCTTAGCAACTTCTTAGCCATGGCATGCCCTCCAGCATGGGTACCAAAGGATCCTTCGTGCACTTCGTGCATCAACAAATCTGCTTCTGTCTTATCAACACATCGGAGGAGTACCATATCAAAGTTCCTTTTGTATAAAGACCCATCAGTGTTCAGAAAGAAACTACCAGCAAGCCTTCTCAAAGTCTTCTTATCATTGGAAGATGCCCCAGGTGGGTATGTTTGATCCTTCAAGAAGCACTTAATGTCATGGAACCAAGGCTTATCATCTTTGACAACATCTACTGCAAATACATATGCTGGTCTATCAAGTCTGGACACTGAAATTTCAGGTACAAATTGGCAGCTTGTACTTTGATCATGGATGAAATGGTAGCCAGAGCATCTGCAAACTGATTCTCGTCCCGAGGGATATACTCAAGCTTGACCGTTGTGAAGAAAGTCAATAACCTCCTTGTATAATCCCTGTAAGGTATCAGATGATCCTGGTGTGTGTACCATTTGCCATTGGTTTGATTAACTACCAAAGCTGAATCTCCGAATACGGTCAATGTCTTGATCCTGAGGTCAATGGCTTCCTCAAGACCCATAATGCAAGCTTCGTATTCAGCTTCGTTGTTAGTGCAGTTGAAAGTGAGTTTTGCCGAGAAAGGCATGTGAACTCCCTTAGGTGTAATGAGTACTGCACCAACACCACGACCATTCATATTAACAGCCCCATCAAACATCATAGTCCATTCTTCTTCTAGGTCAGGCCCTTCAGTGTGAACAGGCTCTTCATGATCTTTTGCTTTAATGAACATGATGTCTTCATCAGGGAAGTCAAATCTCATAGGCTGGTAGTCATCAATGGGTTGCTCAGCAAGATATTCAGACAATACACTGCCCTTGATGGCTTTCTGAGAGGTGTACTGAATGTCGTATTCCGTGAGAATCATTTGCCATCTTGCAACCCGTCCGGTAAGTGCTGGCTTCTCGAAAATGTACTTAACTGGGTCCATCTTTGAGATCAATAAAGTAGTCTGGGTCAACATAAAGTTGTTCACAGTCGGTAAACTTTTTGCTTAGGTAGTATATTGCATACTCTTTTCGACCAGACTCGTCATGTTGGCCCAGCACACACCCCATTGACTCTTCTAATACTGTCAAGTACATTATCAGAGGTCTTCCTTCAACTGGAGGCATAAGGATTGGAGGTTCTTGCAGGTATTCCTTGATCTTGTCAAAAGCCCTCTGGCAGTCTTCGTTCCACCTGACCGTCTGTTCTTTTCTTAACAGCTTGAACAAAGGTTCACAGGTTGCTGTAAGGTGAGATATGAACCGTGAAATGTAGTTCAATCGACCTAAGAACCCCCGAACTTCTTTCTCAGTTTTCGGTGCAGGCATTTCTTGAATAGCTTTGACTTTATCAGGGTCAACTTCAATCCCTTTCTCGCTTACAATAAATCCCAACAGCTTACCAGATCGCACCCCGAATGTGCATTTGTTGGGGTTTAACTTTAATTGGTACTTCCTCAGACGCTTGAACAGCTTCAGCAGATTCACCAGGTGGTCTTCTTCAGTAAGGGACTTGGCGATCATGTCATCCACATAACATTCTATTTCTTTATGGATCATATCATGGAATAATGTCACCATAGCCCGTTGATATGTTGCACCAGCATTCTTCAGTCCGAATGGCATCACCTTGTAACAGAACGTGCCCCAAGGTGTGATGAAGGTTGTCTTCTCCATGTCTTCAGGGGACATTTTGATCTGATTGTATCCTGAAAATCCGTCCATGAAGGAGAATACCGAGAACTGAGCCGTGTTATCAACCAATACATCAATGTGAGGTAATGGGAAGTCATCTTTCGGGCTGGCTCTGTTCAGGTCCCGGTAGTCAACACACATCCTTACTTTGCCGTCTTTCTTAGGCACCGGTACTATGTTAGCAACCCACGGCGGATAGCTAGTTACAGCAAGGAACCCGGCGTCCCACTGCTTTTGTACCTCTTCTTTGATTTTCATTGCCATGTCTGGGCGAGTACGGCGCAGTTTCTGTTTAACCGGTGGGCATTCTTCTCTTAAAGGCAGCTTGTGCATAACAATATCGGTGTCCAACCCTGGCATATCCTGATAAGACCAAGCAAACACGCCCACATATTCTTGAAGCAGGTCAATCAATTGTCTCTTCACTGAGTCTTGCAGGCAGGCCCCGATTTTAACCTCTTTCACATCTTCATCTGTACCAAGATTAATCGTTTCTACCTCCTCCTGATGAGGAGTAATGGCCTTTTCCTCTTGTCTCAACAATCTGGCTAGCTCTTCAGGAAGCCCATATTCTTCTTCAACCCCTTCATCAACTTGATTGATTGGATTGTCAAAGTCATACGAAGTCATAGCCGTGCTGTTGTCGGTGCTGTCTGGAAGGCACTCTCTGCAAGGGTTCAGTTTATTCATTTTAGTGATTGATTTTAATCTTGCTTAGAAAAGTGAAATAAAGTTATCATTTTGAAAACATCGCCATTTATTTTTTTGTACAAAAAGAAAAATGGAAAAACAGTGAGCGGAAAAGAAAAAGACTCATTTGCAAAAAGATGTCTGATATTTCATTGATTAATCTTGTTGCACAAAAAGTACAGATGGCCCGATTACAAAATGAGTCTTGTCATCTTGGGCAAGATGCAAGACTTTGATGCATGCTATAAAAATACAGGAAATAATAATTACTCTGCATGAGTAACTCTTATAATTTCCTGGGAAGACCAGTTTGAGATACTGCTCCCCGGGATCTTTGGACGGATCCAACTCTCCAGGTTGCGTTCTTCTTCCAGCTCGTCTTCCAAATTGTTGATAGCATCAGGGGTGAGCATCCCCCCATTGACAAAACCAGGCTTCCCAGCAGCCTCCGCTTGATTTTGTTGAGTTGGTCTGTAACCCAACCCAAATTTGTCCTTCTTCTCCTCCACAGATAAAACCTTGCCCCAGCCTTGGGAAGTTCCTTCTTCAACAACCTTCCGGGCTTGTTGATAAGATGCCATGGATATTCCAGATACAGCAGATGCTTCGTTCACGTTCAAGGCCTCAAACCCTTGGCTCATCGTTTCATGGATTTCCCCATCCATCTCAATATATTTGTAGGTAGCCAGATGGCTAACAAAAATATCCTCCTCTCCACAGATAGTAACGACTTGGCCTTCCCACTCAAATTTTAACTTCTGGTGAAGGGTAGACGTTACTGCGCCAGCGGCATGAATCCATGGTCTACCCAACAAACAGCTGTAGGCAGGCTGAATGTCCATCACGTAGAAGATCGTTTTAAAAGTTTATGGGCCAATCGTTACAGGCAGCTCAATTTCCCCCAGAACCGATCTCTTATAACCATCAAAGGCTCTTACTACCAGGTTACTGGGACGCAATGCCAATCCTTCATACTCTAGCTTCACCAGGGCCTTTTTCGGTAAGACATTGAGGGATGATCCTGTATCTACCAGCACATGGGAAAGGACTGCACCTTTACATTCCATGGTGATGTGCAAGGCCTTGTTATGGTTGCGGCCTTCCGTAGTCAAATCAGCATTGGTGAACCCTAGCCCATTGCTAGCAGTAACATTTCCAACCACAGTTTCCAACTGATTGACGGTGATCTCTTCAGGCACGTAAGCTGCGTGCAAGACTTTGAGTAGTGCATTCCGATGGGCTTCGGAGCACATAAGCAATGATAGAATGGAGATCTTGGAAGGCGTCTGATGAAGCTGATCCACTATTTTGTAATCACTCTTCTTGATGATTCTCATGAACTCATCAACTTCTTGATCAAAGGGTGTTTTCAAAGTTTCCTTAATAGCTTGATCTTCCTGCACCGGGCTCTTCCCTTTTGCCTTGGCAGCAGCTTCTGCTTCGGCAGTGGGTCTTTGAATTTGTGGAGCAAAGAGACGTCCGCCCCGAGTGAAGCCTCCGCCTCCTCCCACATTGTCTATTTGTGGTGCAGGGGTTGATGATTCAAGAGTGATTCTCTGTCCTCTGCAGTATACGTCAGAGCCGTAATGCCAAGGGATGGCCTTACTGCTTTCATAGGGTACTGGCCCAGGCACTGTGACAGTGACTGGACTGATGGCAGCTGCAGAAGGGACTGTGATAGTTTGTGGATCATAATATATTGTGACTGGTGCTCTGATGGGAGTAGCACTTTGAGAGTTGTATGCGGAGTCATTTTCAGGATCATAATAAATCGTAACTGTTGAGACATCTTCATGGTTTGCTGCTGATGTTGTAGGAGACATTGTCGGAAGGATGGGTGTTGTTGTTGTAGGAGATTCAAAATGAAGTGGCGCTGAAGTTTTAGAAGGAATGTTCGTTGATATCTGATCAGTTGAAATGACAGATGAAACATTTGTTGATGAAGCTGAAAAGTTGTCGGGAACAATGGTTGTTGCAGTTGTAGGAGGTTCTGGAACTGTTGCTGATGAGATTGCTGGACTTGTTGGAAATGATGTCGTAATTTGAAGCAGGCCACTCTGGATGAGACCATCTATGCCATCCCTCAGGTTATCACAACCATTCACTGAAATGTTGCAGTAAGCACACCCTAGCTCACATCCCGGGAACATTTGACATTCGAGGAGCTGAGCTTTAATTTCTACCAACGGTGTCCGAATCTGACCCACACTGGTTATTAAATAAGACGGCTTGTCTTCTTCAATAGCATTGATTCGGGGACCACCATGGTGTGGCATAGGGTTTTTATTAACATTTGGTGGTGGTGCGAAATTTAGAGCCTTAGAGTCTACCAGGTCTTGTACCTTCATGTGCAAAGCTCTGCACTTTTCTGTACTATGGCCAGGTGCATTTGAATGGAAGGCACATCTGGCGTTGGAGTCATAATTTCTGGGCAGACTATTAGGGTCTGGAGGGGCCAATGTCCTTAGCTCAACTAGGTTGAGTTTCAGGAGTTGTGGCAGTAATGTTGCATAGGGCATAGGGATCGGATCGATCACCCTGTTGGCCTGAGAAGGTCTCTGTTGGAATGGTCTCTGCTGATTGTTGTTGTTGGTGTTGCTGTTGTTGTAATTTCTCGGAGGATACTGATTTTGTTGCTGGTACTGAGGTTGTTGCTGATAATTTTGTTGCGGTGGTTGATAAGCTGGTTGTGGATGAGCTGGAGCGGGAATGGTGACTGCTGCCACAGACCTATGAACATATTGGGGCCTGCCCCTGTTGGTGTGGATTGCATTGGTCTCACCAGTCCTTCTTGGGCCTGCAAAAGGCTTTCTTGTGTTACTGGATGAGCTTGCACCGTTGTCTGAGATCTTACCCATCTTCAATAGGCTTTCAATTCTCTCCCCGGCTATGACTACATCTGCAAAGCTGGTAGATGAGAAGGCAGCTAGCCTATCAATGTAAGTCCCCTGGAGGGTGTTCATGAACATATCAGCCATCTCCCTCTCTGACATAGGTGGCTGGACAGCAGCAGCAAGCTGTCTCCATCTTTGAGCGTACTCTCGGAAGCTTTCCCTGGATGACTGAGACATCCCCATCAGGAGGGTCCTATTGGGAGCCATATCCAGGTTGTACTGATACTGTCTGATAAAGGCCTCTGCCAGGTCCTTCCAGCATCTAATAGTTGCTCTTGTCAGATGGGAGTACCATTCCCTCGAAGCTCCAGTCAAGCTATCCTCAAAATAAAACATCCACAGCTTCTCGTCCATGGTATAGGCCTTCAGCCTCCCCAGAAAAGATTGTAGATGGGTCTGGGGACAGGAAGTCCCATTATACTTCTCAAAGCATGGTGGCTTAAATTTGTGGGGGATCCTGACCCCGTCTACCAAGCCCATATCCATAACATCAAAACCCAAAGAGTTTTGAGACTCTAAGGATCTTAATTTCTCAGCTATCTCATCCAGCCTTCTATCATAAGCTTCCTCCCCGGCTCCCATCACTGTGAACTGATCTTCCTGGGGGTCTTCTTGCAGTACCCTCCCTGCTGTGGCAGTCCCTTGTATATTGACAGGGATGTTGGCCTCTGGATGGAGGTGGGGTCCAAAGACTGGGGGATTGATATGAGGTTGGACTCTTTCATTGTTGCTTGTCCCAGCAGTCCCTGGCTGATGGTCTTCCTGATTCCTCCCTTCTACCAGTGCTCTCAACCTCTCCTGGCTTTGAGCCATATTGTTCATCACCTCCATGAATTGTGTCATCTGATTTCTCATTTCCAACCTCTCGTTGGTCATTTGATTTCTGACCTCTGTAAGGTCCTGCTGCATCTGATCCATCTGTATGCCCGGAAGGTTGTTACGGGTTGGATATCTATGTGGACGGTTGAGTGGAAACACACGCCGTCGAGCAATAATTCCTGAGATCACAACAGAGTTAGTATCAAATAAACAAAAACCTACAAAACAAGGTAAAAGGTTAGTATGCAATGCAGTTATGCTTATTTGTTTCCAAGGTATCCGGCTTGGCACTTGATTTTGACCCTTCCAGACCCTTGAAGATGCTTGTGATGTTGCTTGAAGAAAACTCAGATGAAACAAACCAACACATATATATATATATTACAAAAAGTAAAATAATACATAACTTGTTTCTTTTTACAATACAAGCCCTCTGAGGGGTCAAAAAAATACAACATAAAGAAAAATACATAAAATGAAAGCAACAACAAGCAAAAGGTCAAACACCAAGGCCAAATTCATCCTCCTGAACTTCCTTGAGAAGTGCTTCAGTCACAGGATCAGCGGGACGCTCTGTAAGGTTTCTGATAAGGAGATTCCTTGTGGCAATAGCTGCAGTTAGCTTCTTGTGCTGACTCTGGTCCTTTGTCCTCTTCACTCCAGCTCTGATCTTCAGCTCTGAGATCTCCCTCTGGGCTGCTGCCAGGGCTTCCTGTTGCTCTTTTGCATTAGCTTCCATCTGCTCCATCTTATCCTGAGTCCTTTTGTCCTCCTGAGTACGAGCTTCGGTGATTCTGACCCACCTAGCTTGACTCTCCTTCAAATACAAATCAGTCCTGGCCTTCTGGAACTGAGCTTCCTTGCAGGCATTCTTCAAGATTTGTTCTCCAGCCCTAGACTTCTTAATGTAATCCTCAGACTTCTCAATTCTAGCCAAATGCTCCACCTTCAACTTCTCCAACCTTTCAATATCCAACCTGCCATCACTCCTCTCCCAGAGGGTCTTCTGTAGGGCCCGAGTCAGCTTCTCATTTCTTTCTTTCAATTTTTCAAACTCCTCTAAGCTGACAGTGACAGGAGGTGGTGCTGTGGAAAGTCCAGGCATATCTTCAATAGTAAAGGGCATCCCAGAAAATTGAGCCCTGGCATGGGACCAATCATAGTACTGTGCTGATGCCACATTGTTGCACTTCCCCAGGATGGTTACCCCCTTAGTCTGCACATTGTCCCAGGCCCAGGCTGCCTGCCTGACAACAGCCAAGTTAGGCTTGATTTCAACATAAAGGGTCTCAGTCATATCCTGTACCCTAGGAGGATGGATTAATGCATAGCCCAGCTGCCTTTTGAATAGCAGAGGGTTGTAATTGATGCACCCTTTCACTCCAATCAAAGGCACATTGGGAAATTGCCCACAACTTGTAATGATGTCTCTGCCCTTAGTACTCTGTGCACACCATCTGATATCATCTGAGGTTAGAGCAACAAGCCTCCTAGCCCAGTTCTTCTGCTGGTGAGGGTTCAAGAATGCATCAGTCCTTGGCAAATGCTTGAGCAGCCAAGTATAGAACAAAGGAGCACAGCATCTCACTAATCTCCCCCTTTGCTTTTCATTCCTTTGATGGACAGAGTAGTAAAGATCTCCCAGTAAGGTGGGCACTGGGTTTCTCAGGATGAAAAGATGGATTGCACTCTTGCTAACAAACCTAGGCTCATCTGCAAATAGAATGACCCCATATATGCTAAGGGCCAACAGAGCACAGACTGCCTTCCACTCCCCTAGGGAGGCCTTCAGACTAGCCTGAGAAGTCAAGAAATCCAGATGAAAACCAGAGATCCCAGCTTTAGATGTCAAATTCTGCCCAATCAAAACTGGTTCCAGATGTAATGCTTTGGCTATCTCCTTATTACTTGGGAAAGTCATCTCAGGGTTGAAAGGGATTCCACCCCTGATGGGTACACCAACCAATGATGAGTATTCCTCCAGCAAAGGTCCCAACTGGAAATTCTGAAATGTAAAGCACCTCAGGGGAGGGTCATAGAACTGCAGGCAGGTATGTATCAAGCTCCTCTGTGAAGGGTCCAAATCCATAACCACATCAAGGATTCCCCCATAATGTTCTCTAAAAAGTGGTATATGGTCTGGAGTAATCAGGGTCTGAATCCTCCTGATGCTAGCTAACTCAGGCTCAAAGAAGTGATAGGAGATATTGCTCTTCTTAGGTGCCATGTTGATGAAGAATAGGTGTTGATGATGATGACTGAGGACAACACTGCAGATGGACCACTGGTAGGCTGAGACTGAGGATGCAAGTGACTGGAGCAGGTGACTGATAGCTGAAGCAAGTGTTGATGAAGATAGGTCTAAGCTGATGATGGGGTCAAAACCAAGCCAAAATGATAGGATGGATACCCTGAAAAACAAATAAACACATGTTAAAATGATGCAATGAGGATGTATGCAAATGATATGCAAGGGTTTGTGACTGAGCTGGATCTGATCAAGTGCTCTGATATAAGTCCAAGTGTGTTCAAGAAATCCAGATGGAGGTCTATAAGTCCAGTAACCAAGGTGGGGGACTCAAATAAAGAGTCACATGTCCAGGGTTAAAAATCACAAGAACTGTTCCAAAATGGAGTACTCTTAAACAAACAAAGTAACAGGGTATGCCGAGGTCAAGGGTACCTGCAAACCTGTAAACAGCCCAACCCCCTCACAGGTGGTGTTCTAAAACAAGGATCCTCAGACTTGGATCAGTTATGAGAAGTGTAAACACTTCTAACCCGGAGGTACAGTGTTTACAATAACCATAACAGTCCCTCCTCTAATTCACCTCAGTTTCTGAAGGTCAAAACTAAAGGTCATCCAGACTTAGCAGGCTTCCCAGATAGCCCTAGTACTGCAGGAAATCTGCAACACAGAGTTCTCAAGAAGAAACCCATATCTGAACCGTGCTTCATATTCCCGCACCAGACCGAGATGGAATGGGAAAGAATATGAACCACTCTAGCCTAGGTGTCACTCAGGTCCCAGGTATAGGACCTTAACTCTCAATAGAACCCCACCCACCAAAGCAAACAAACAGATCCAGCCAGCACAGTATGACAGTATGATATATACAAAAGCTATAAAGAAAGCAATAAAGCAACTGTACATAAAGCGATAAACAAAAATAAATATACAAGCACAGGTAGCACATAACACCCCAGTAAACACAAATCAATCAAGCGCTAGGAGGAACCCATAAAAAGAACCAGGAGCCCTGGTTACAGTATTAGAGTCCCCAGCAGAGTCGCCAAGCTGTCGCTCCCGATAAATGGGGAATGGCCCAGATAAAGGTACAGACGCGAACGGTCGGCGAGAGGGACAATGAGAACACACAGCCGTGAACTCACTGGAGATGAATAGAGTCGCCAGCTAGGCATTTTTATCCCGGAGGAAGGGCAATGCTGCATAGACCTAGAAAAAGGTGGATAAGACGGTTGCGGACCAGAGAGACTGAGAAAGGGGGTTGGTTACAACCTGGGAAGGTATTAGCACCCAGATTGTCCGTCGTACTCGACGGGATCCACGCTTAGAAGATTTGTGTTTTAAAGGGGTAGTGTCAGTGCAATCTGTGTATACAATAGCTGGAAAAGGATGTACAGGTGTCAGTGCAAAAGAAGTGTGAAGTGTGTAAATGTACAGTGTCAGTGTGAGACCAGGAATGAAATGCTCATGATAATGAGGCTAAAGAATAAGGCTAGAAGGAGGGGGAATATACAGAGACTTTTGTTCGATAACTGTTAAGTTATGCCTACGTATCCTCACGTGCAATGAGGAAGTCAGAACACCGTAGTTCGACCCAAAGAGACTGAAAGATGAATTGGCTTGTGAACTGCTTGCTTGCCTATGCTCAAGTGTATGATCTGTCTGGCACAGATGCAAACTGTCTTGCATTAGACGGAAGAAGCAAATTCTCGTTTGTGAGTGAAGATGATGAGAAAAGAACCCCGGAGGAGACGATTATTGTTTGTTTTTGAGTTTTCAGTCTTTTATTGCTTTTGAAAGTTGTCATAAGTTAATGAGCTTAAGCCTAAACCAATGGGTTTAGTAAACTCATCACACCTTCCCTCTGTTTAGGGGTAATGAGAATACCTTAAGTGTGAAGTCAGCTTCTCACACTTAATCACCTTTGGCGTAGGATTAAGATCATTAACCTACTTGTGATTATTTAGATGTTTTTGGTGTTTTTGTTTAGTGTTAAGTAATGAGGTTAAGCCATAATCAGGGATTAAACAGACTCGTTACACCATCCTAATAGAAGGATAATAGATGAGAATGTTTAAGCTGAGGAAAGCTCCTCAACTTAATCCATGATTAGGGATTAAACTCATGACAAAACAAGCCTTTGATTAAGTGGATTTTATTTAATGATATGATGATGAAGTGATTTTTAGGGTTTGTAAGACAACTTGAGGGGGACTTGTCCATTAACACTAGGGTTAGTCCTTCTTAACCAATTAAGGAAGAATTAGAACCCTAATGCAAGGCCCAAGTTACAAGCTTGATGTCTTGATGGTTATTAAGTGAATTGATTAAGAGATTTAAACACATTAAGGGTTTAACACTTAGGATTAAAGTTATACACTCCATCCTAATAGAAGGATGCAGGCATAAGCTTAATTACAAAGCCTTAAAGCCTTTAGGGTTTAGTCCCTGATTATGAGATGAGAAGAGAGGACTCAAAAGAGACACAAAGGAAAAAAACTAAGTGGGGAACTAATCAAGACCCTAATCATTGTCATGCTTGGTTGTTCCTAAGGTTTGTGAGGTTTAACAAAGAAGATCTTCAATGGAACCACCAGGAAGCAGATGAAAAGGAGCCAAGAGAAGCAAAGTAACTTGCTTCATTCAAGAAGTCAAGTCACTTGGAGAAAGAAATTAAGGAGAAGAAGAAAGAGCAAGCTCAATCTCAAACACAAACATAAATGCAGCAAGGATGCATAAAAAGAGATGAAGAGAAGTTATGAGAAGTGAAGGCAAATTCACTTCTCAATGTCACTTACCACCTGAAAAGTTAGTGAAAGAAAAGCAATGCAATGCAAAATGGGATGAGATGTCATGATGAGAAACAAAACCAGAAGCACATACATGATGTTAATGATTCTATGAGATGCCACAAACATGAAACAACTCATGAGGATGATCATACAAGCTCATGAATGCAAATGAAGCAAGTTAGGAATCATGAACATACATGAAAAGTTATGAGATGCATATGGCATACAACATGGCAAATACATGATGCAATGATCAAACATGCTTTCAATATGTCTTATGATGTCAAATGGATCAAATGGATGCTTGAAATGTCAAGGCAAGTCATGTTATGCAAGCAAATGCAAGATGAATGCATATGGAAGCCCAAATTAGGGTTTATGATCAAAGCATCAAACACAAACCAAAATCAGAAGCAAACAACATTATAAAAAAATTGAAAATGCACTCAAAGGACCCCTAATCCTATACTAACCCAATGCCCAAAGGAGGGGTTTCAACTCTTAACCAAATTCAAGTTATGATTTTCCTAAGTTTTCTAGGGTTTTAGGGTTCCTTAACAAGAAAATTACCAAACAAATGGAAAATGAAAGATCAAATCATGGCCATTTAATCTCACAAACTACATGCTAAACACAATGCAATGCAAAAAGAATCAAGGTCCAACTCTTCGTGGATAGGCAAAAATGATTTTTTGAAGTTTGGATCAAAATAATGCATCAAAATGATTTTAATTCAAAGAAAAAATCTCAAAATGCATCAAGATCAAAAAAGAAATTTGGTTTGAAGGTTGGACAATGTTTCTAAATGTCTTAAAACATTTCATGAATTTTTTGGTGATTTTTAAATACATAAAAGTATTTTTAATAAATTAATTTTCATTAATCAATTAAAAATAAACTTTTAAATATTTAAAAATACTTTTTTAATGCTAAAAATGAAAATAAAAATATTTTTGTGTCTTAAAAATTAATGAAACCCTTGGTAAAAAATTTCATAATTTTTAAAGCATTTTTACTATTTTTAATAAATTGTATAAAACAAATGAATTAAGTATGAAAATAAAATGAATTTAAATGGAAAAAAGAAAAAGTCAGCCAATCCTAGGGACCAGATTCAAACTAAAACGCGCGCGTGTTGACTTGGCGCCAGATCCCACGGCCAGAATTCAAAATCAGCTAATTAATGCTTATGCCCTAATCCTGCCGTTAATTACCCTCAGGTGACCGGAACAGTGTTCCGGTCATCTTCTCCGTTCACTCCAAAACAACAACTCCCTCCACACGCATCTAAAATGAAATCTAAAAACACAGGAATGATCCCCACTCACTCACGAACCAAAACCCTCAATCAAAACAAATTTATCATTCCTGAAATGACTGAATCGAATCAAACAACATTTAGGGCAAAAAATTTCAGAAGCATGTTAAACTCTCATCTTTCCACCGTTTTCAAAACTAATGACATCAGGATGATCAGGAGAACATATAGAATCTATTTAGAACTTAAAAAAGGATTTCTGGAAAAAATGTTCTTGAGCTACCTGAGTTTCGAAGCTTTCAGTTCACAGCTTTCTGGGTGCTTTCCTGCTTGCAATCAACTCCACTTGACCTCCTGAGAAGCTTTCAATGTTTGGAAAGAGTTTGTGATGGCTGGTTTTGAGGTTTGAACAAGTTCTGTTCAATGGAGGGCAGAAATCGTATTTGTGATTCTGGGGGTTTTAGGCTATGGTGATGGATGCTTTGTGATCAGAGGAACATGTTGAGTTGATCTATGAAGTGGGTTTGTGTGTTTGTGGCTTGTTTTCTGAGTTTCGAAGGTTTTTGCTCCAAGGGTGGAAAATGGGAATGTGATGCTATGGCTTGCTTCAGGCTTGCTTGTTGTATGAAATGGCTGGCATTTTGTTTGTATAAATTAATCCCATTGGTCAGATGATGTGACTTGGCCTTTTGTGATAGGTGTGCTAGCTTTTGCAAAAAGTCCACTCTTGTGTAAGAGAAAGCATGGGCAGCTTCTAGCTTGGTACAAGGGGTGTGGGCTGCGCAGCAAGGTGAGGGGAAAGGCTAGGGTTGGTTCAGCAGCCAAGGCAGCAAGTGGATGGAAGTGTGATGATGGCTTTGCAACTTGATCACTTTTGGTTCACATGGAAATGTCTTGCTTCACAAACCATGAAACATGAGAAATTCTTAGTCCATTCTGAACTTTAGGGTACATGTGATGTTTGTGTGATGGTTAGACATGAATTAGAAGTCACAAATGCCTTAGTACAAAGTTTTTGCAAGTTTTCCATTTGGTGCATATTTTGAAAATTAGTGATTTTTGCCAACTTTGACACACCATAACTTTTGATCCAAAATGAATTAGGTCATGTTCTTGTACTTTTTGAAAAGGGAAAGATCTAATCTACAACTTTCATGACCAAAGTTTTTCCATTTGAAGCATTTTTGGATCAAAAAGTAAGGGTTGAAAAAGTTGCATAAAATGACATTTCATTAAAAGTCAACCATGCCCTAAAAAGTCAACTTTGCAAAAACTTGTAATTCTTGAATTTTGTGAACTTCAACCTTCTTCCATGATCAAATAAAGATCAAATACACTCAAAATGATGAAGATCACCCCTTGGTTGGGTCACTGGGGGCCTCAGATGCCCTGATTTTACACTGACTTGTCTGAAAAGTCAACTCCTGATCAGATGACTTCCCTATGGAATTTATTCATGGAAATTGATATGCATACTACCTATACCATATAGAGACCAATAGAAACAAGAATGACCAAAAAAATTGAAGTTATGGCCTCTGAAACCAAAACCCTAATTTTAGGTCTTCTGTGCAGTTAAACTTGGCTCTGCTTCCATACCAATCCCAGTTCTTGTGATTCTTTGGTATTCTTGACTTTGAGAGGATGTAATATGATATAAGAACACACATGGACCCCTTTGAAGTGATTGTTGACCTTTGGAGTGGCTCAAGAAGCTTTTGGATTGCTCAGATCACAAACCCTAGATGCAGATGATTTAGAATCTATGCAGTGAATCAACAATGTGGTATGAGATGTTATGATTGTGTTTATGCATATGAAATGATCACAAGCCATGGTGTGAATGGGTGAGGGCAAATTTGGGGTGTTTACAACGGCCAGATTGAAGATCCGATGGCTACTGTTCATCTTCTCCAATGAAACTTACAAAACAAATTCCGGCGACCGGAGACCAAATCGGAAGCAAAAATTCATCAAATAATGCAAACCAATAGTCCAAATTGACTAACTCGACATCACTGAATCCAAATATGACATCAAAAATAGCTAAAACTCAAAGGATCGACCGGATCGAAGCAAAACAACATTGATCATCAAACTTTAAATGCACATAACTCATGATATAATGCACCAAAATCAAATCTACAAAGTGCAGCATGATCAGGGAAGCAGAAGGAACACATATCAACCATAAAATTCCATTTCCAGAACAAAAAGTTTCAAGCCATACCTGAGATGGAGATCTCGAAATGTTGAAATAGAAAGCCAAATAATCCGTGCAAATGACTCCTCTTACTCCTTAGATGCAAAATAAATGCATCTAAGACCTTGGAATGGTGTAGATCTGAGATTTCAACACAAGAGGCTTTGAAATGGTGAACCTCAAATTCTGTGATCTAAGCTTGAATGAGTGGATGATTCTTGATCTAAATGATTCAATGATCAAGAATATGGAAGAGATTTGTGGAGAATGTGAAGGAATGGAGAGATATGAAGCAAAATGCAAAAATGCAAGAAGGTTGAGAATGAGAGAATGAGAGAGATTCAGATCTGATTCTTTGCTCAATTTCCTTAGAATGATGTTTAGAGTGAGTGCTGAAGGTGTGATGAAAAGTGCACGAAAATTGAATGAGAAAAGTGTGTTTATGCAAATTGTGCACAAAGTGAGATATGCATGCTTCCCTCATGATTCCTTGGGCTTCTCAGCATGTGTGAGTTGCATTCTCCACCCTTGATCCAGATCCATTAACTCCTGGCCCTTAGATCAAACCCTCACACTTAATTCATGAATTTTGCAAATTGGAGTGTTTTGGAGGGAGTTTTCAAAAGTGTATGAAAATGACTATTTTTTTGGAGAAAATTGGTCTTAAGGCAATGTATTTCAAGTTAGAAACAATTTTGGTCCTGAACCAATTCACAAAAATCAAGATTGGAGCCTTCTTGCACATGATGCACTTTTGGAAAAGTGAGTTTTGGCCTAGATGAGAGGAATTTTCGAATGGCCTACAAGGAGATTGGTAAATCCGGTGAAAACGCACCTGTACTTTTTAAAAATGGCAAACATTACTATCCAACTTTCATGTTTGACTTTGGTCCATTCGGAGAAATTTTTATCATGTTAAGGCCACTTGAAGATTAGGGCCAAAGTTGCCAAATTTGCAAAATTTCAAAAAACCAACTTTGTACCATTTTTGCAAAACCCTTCAAATCTCCATGATCCTTGAACTTTAGGCATTCCAAACCTCTTATAACATTTTAAGGACCCCTCTTGGCCCAAAAAATTGGGTTGGACCCCTTGAAATTGCACAGTTGACTTTTTCAAGGCTCTGTTGACTTTCTGCTTCATCTGCAAGCAACTAAGGCATTGTCTGACTTCCACATGGAATTTTATCATGAAATTTGACACATGGGATCCTCTTAACATGTATAAGACTTGGCCCACAATAAATGGCCAAAATTGTGAGGTCTTGGTACTTGAATCTCACATCCTAATTTGGGTGCACTGCATAGGAGCTTTGCCTTGTCCTGAGACCTCTGACGATCATGAAATCTTCTGAGCTTTTTTCAATGGACTTGATCTTGTAAATGGAGTGTAGACTCACCCTAAGACTTGTACAAACTCAATGGGACCCTTGTCATGGCTTGAAAGGCTTCTGGGAACTCCACAGATGACCATATGCTCATGCTAGGACATGAGGGATGTTATGCTTCATCTTTCCATGATATGATGCTGAGGAAATGATGTGAGTATGATTAGTATGCTATGATATGATGCTTAAAATGAAGAGGGAAAATTTGGGGTGTTACACCAGAGTGTTTATTTCACTTCCATTGATCAAGATCAAGATCAAGCAAGCCAAGGATCCTCATCTCTGGCATTCTAGCAACAAATTGACATCTATGTAACTCAGGTATGTCCTGAAATTCCACTTGCTCGAATTGCATGTTTTCAATTGGTTTTATGTTGATTGAGGCCTGATAGAGGTTATTGGATGACTGGTTAGTTGATAGGCATTGTAGATGCTCAGATTCATTTTTTCAGGCTTAGCTTCTTGCGTTTGATTCATGAGTTTTAGGAACCCTAAATAATTTATGAAGCCATATTTGAGATCAGTGAAAAGAGACGAATCCATTGATGGTCATAGTTTTCATTTTAGTGGTGATCTGAGTTTTCCCTACCAGAGTGTTGAACGGAGAAGATGATCGGAATTCATCTCCGGTCATCTGAACAGTGCCCTAATTTAAATCCCCATTTTAAGTCACAACCATTGATCTTTTTTCATCCAGCGCCCATGGACATGCAAACACATTAATGAGGTTGTCCTTCTCACGTGACTCAAGCTCTCAGCTCTGTTGACTATTGACTTCATATTCACACCCCATACGCATGCGTGTCAAGCCCAGTCATGTTATATTTGTTGCTCTTTGAACCCCCCGGGCTCATTTCGTGGTTATTTCTTTTATTTTCTTTTTCCATTTTATCCCAATTTTGTTTCTTATTATTAAAAATAGTAAGTTGCATCAAAACATTCCAAATAAATTCATGATCACTCTTCTCATTTTTCTTTAATTTTCCATAATTTTAGATTTTATTTTTATTCATTTTTGAAGCCAGAATTAATTTCCCATTTAATTGTTCCTTATTCTCTTAGTTTTTAACCAATCATTTTACACATTTTTGTTCTCCTAAACCAAAAATTATAAAGACCCCATTCTTTTTTCATTCTCTTAATGTTTCATTATACTTCTTCAAAACATTTTTCTCTAGATTTGTTTGGTCATGTTTAGGTCCTTTTGAGTCCATTCCTTCACATAGGTCCCAATAAAACCTAATTGCATTCTAGTGTTCATTTGACCATTCAAAATTAGGAGTCTTTGTGATATTTTTGTACATAATTCATTCTCTGGATTGTGATATTCAATATTAAATTTCATAATTTTTCTAAGTCATTTGATATTTTCTTCAAGTTTTTTAAGCTCTAAGTCATTTTGGCCCCTTTTATAAGCTTCCTTCAATCCATTTGAATAAGGCATTCATGCCATTGCTCTAAGGTCTTGATTCTGAGTCTTTTAGGTCATATTAGAGGTCCTTAAGATTATAGCATACTCATCGGGTCTTTGTATTTTGATTTTAAGGTTTTCTTAAGTCATAAGTCATCATTGACTCCTTTTGCCCTAATTCTTCTTCATCTTCCATCTTAAACCCTCAAAACCAACTTTGTGACTATGTCATGCTTGTTAAATCATTGCAATTCACCTCATAAGTGTTTCATACATATTTTCAAGTGTTAATTTCAAGTCATGAGTCCTTAGGCTTCATTTAGTGTCATATGCCTTCTTAATACTTCATACTTAACATTTTGGTGTCCTTAATTCTAATGTTTCCATACCACCTTATTTGTAAGTCATTTGTGAGTTCTAATTCCACTTTAAAACTTCATCAAGCCCTTGGTTTTTGTATGGGGAATTCAAATCCTCTTAGTCATGTTTGATTTTTACTTTATGTTTTTCCTTCCTTTGAAGTTCAATATTCATTTCTTCTTATGTTCACATCATTCTACATAGAGTTTTAATCTCTTTCACTTTGATCTCTTTTCTACCATATTGTTTTACATCTTAGAGGATTTTAATTAAGTGTTAGCTCCTGGATTTTCTATTCACCTTTGATTTCATAAGGTTAGCATGCTTAACAATGTAGATTTCCTCATGTAGTTTCACCTCAACTCTTATTAGGGTTTAGCTTCCTTTTAGGGCATAGTTTGAAGTTGTTCATTCTTATAGCTTTAGAATACTTAAGTTAAGTTTAGCTACTGACTTTGTAAGTTTACCATCTTATAGGATGCTTTAGGCTTAGGTATTTGTATTAAGAGTTCACTAACATCTTTCTTGTGCTTGTCTTGGTCCTTTGATCTCTTCAACCCCGCCCGGAGTTTTAACTCAGAGATTTCTTTCTGTGATGCTAACAAGGCCTCCTGATTCTTCTTCTCATTAGCTTCCAGCTGCTCTATCTTAGCCTGGGTCCTCTGATCTTCCATTGATCGAGCCTCAGTGATCCTGATCCACCTAGCTTGACTCTCCTCCAAGTAGTGTCCAGCCCTGGCCTTCTGAATCTTGGCTTCCTTGCAAGCATTCTTAAATACCAACTCCCTTTCTCTAGCTCTTCTGATGTAATCATCTGTCTTCTCAATCTTGGTCATATGCTCGATCCAGAGCTTCTCTAACCTTTCATTATCCAGACGACTATCATTCCTCTCCCAGAGGGTCTTCTTCAGAGCTTCAGAAAGTTGGGTATTCATTTCCTTCAACTTCTCAAACTTCTCTAAACTGACAGTAGCTACAGGCTCCACTGCTGATGGTCCAGGCACATCCTCTAAGGTGAATGTCATACTGTCGCTCCCGGGATTTTCATCCTAGTACAAACGCGAAAGTGGCACGGAAAAGGTAGAGTCGCCAGCCAGACATTTTTATCCCGAAGGAATGGGAAAGGTAATGTTGCACAAACCTGAGGAAGAAGGAAAGGACAAGGTCATGCGAACCAAAGATCTAGGTTCGGGAGTCGGTTACGACCTGGGAAGGTATTAGCACCCCAGATCGTCCGACGTACCCGATGGGATCCACGCTTGCTTGTTTGTTTCAAAGGGTAAGAAATAAGATGCTACTGAAAAAATGAACTGCTAACTAGAATGGGAATGGAAATGAGAAAGGAGTTGAAAAAGAGAAGGGGAAAATGTAGGGAAAATAAGGAATGCGCTCGAACGGGCCCTACCCCGCGGCCTACGTACCTCATCGGGATAATGAGGATCAGAGTCGACGTAGTTCGCCTAACTAAGGCGGGAACTTTTTGTTTGTGTTTTTTATGGCTGGAACTGCGTATGTCTATGCTCAGGTGTTGCAGGCTCATCTGGTACGAGTGCGTTTATCGTCTTGCATGCGAGACAAGTCGTCGCGAGTTCACGTTTAGAATGAATGAGATGAGAAAAGAAGTTCCCGCAGGATAGTCGCTTATTATTTGTTCATGTCTATTATGAGAAATGTTTTGAATTTGTTTGTGAACGTTCTCATACTAAGACCTATCCATCGCGGTAAGTACTTACACCTCGCCCCGAAACGGGACGTGTATAAGTATTCCGCAACAAAGTCTCATGGCATATAAGAACATTCAACCTTTATTAGGTATTTTATTATTTTCCTTATGAGGTGAGGAAGAAAGACTCAAGTTGAAAAAGGACAAACTAAGGGACTAAGACTCAATCCTAATTTTGTTTATTTATTTACAAGTGATCATATGGTTTGTGAGGTTTCTAAACCTAATGAAGAAAAGAAATAGAATGCAACTTACTTCCTAAAGAAGTTAAGTTGATTCTACAAAAGAGGGGGAAATCCTACCAAACACAAGTATGAAAAGAATTAAATGAATTAAATGCACAAAGGAAATAAAAGAATGAGTTGAAGGAAACTTACCTCAATCTTCCCCTCTACAAAACAAAGGTTAATGTACATTTTTATTAAAATAACAAGGCAAACATACCCTAATTAAATCCTAATGACTCTAGGACCCTATCTAAATTCTATTTTAATTCTAAAGAGCTAAAAAAATGATAAGACAAAAGTACAGCACCTACTACAGCCCCTATTACCCAAACAACTATGGAAACTAAGCATAATTCAAAGCAACTTTTTATAGCCAGCATGCAGCATGAAAAGGTAGGTGTAAAAGGTTACAAACAACATGCAAACATAACAAACAACATACATTTTACAACACCTTTATGCAAAAACAGCAATGAAATGCAAAATCCAGAATTGATTATTTTCATTTTTTAATGCACAAACTCAATGAAAAATGCACTAATTTCTACATGAACATGCATTTGAACATGGATCAACATACATAAATGGAAGAACATGAACATTTAGAAGGATCATGCAAGAATTCATCACATGGTTGATTATGCAACAAGTATGCAAAAATGTATCACATGAACATGGTATGTGAACATGATGATTAATTATTATGAACATGCAACATGATAGATCAACAAGAATGCCAAACTCAATGCAGAATTCAGAATTGAATTGATATAAATGATATGATCAAACATGCAATCAAATGCAACCAAATGCACATACATACATGATTATGTGAAATGCCACATGCATTGATACAATGAAATGCAAAATGATTTAATGCAATGCAAACATGTAAAAGCAGAATGCAACATGATTATTACATACCTAATGATGCATGAACATAGCAACAAAATACAAGAAACCAAGCTATGCACAAAGAAGCACTAAAATGCATAATATGTGATATCAACGGAATCGCGTCGAAACGACTCGAAATGGGGGAATGAGCTACTGGAAATGGACCCAAAAATTCCCTAAAATCACTACCTAAACATGTATGAACATTAGAGGCACTAGGAAGCAAGAATGAGCAATCAACTAAACTAAAAATCCAAAAATCAACAGCGTTAACCGGTTAACCATATGCGTTAACCGGTTAACGGACCTAAAACAACAACAATTTGTGGCTAAAACGCACACGTTAACCGTTTAACCACATGCGTTAACCGGTTAACACTGAACAGAAAGTGAAAAAAATCTTTGAAATAAGTGCTTTTGGCCACAAACTCACTTCTAGTGATCCATAACATATCTAGGAACATGATAACACTAATTTCTACTTAATTGGGGCTTATTTACACATGCTAAAACCTATAACTATCAACACCTAAAATCCAAATCCATTAACAATCACAAATCGCAAGCGACACATAATGAAACATAATCGATCGCAAGCACAACGAAAAAGCAATTAAAGAATGCCGAAATGGCGAGAAGAAGAGAATAACTTAAAAAAGAGGTGATTTAGATCACCAACCTACGAAGCGGAGAAGTGCTTCGGTGATTGTTGCAAGAGTCGGAGCTTAATCAAAGAGAAAACCGAGAAACCGCAAAATAAATGCGTTCTTGACGTTTGAACCTTCGTGCACTTCCGATAAGCCAAAACCTTCAACAAAATTCAGTAGCGTTTTCTTCCATAATCCACAAAAATAATGGAGGTTGAGGCTAAGCTTCAAGATCTTCAAGTTTCAATGTGAAACTTGAAGCGCTTATTCAAAACGCTTTAGTGAAAGGAGGGAAAAAGGAGGAAAAGTGAGAGAGAAAAAGTGATTGTGAAAGAGTGAAAAATTGGAAAATTGTGTGAACCCTTTGCATTGAAGTGATTAATGAATATATAGAGGCTAGGCTTGGAGCTAGGTTTGGGTTTGGGGCCCAAAACTTAGGCTTGGGATCCAAAATTAGGTTTGGTAGTTAGTTAGGGTTAGGGTTGGAAAAGGGAATATTCCTTGGAATATTCCTTGGAATACTCTAGAAGATGGTAGAAGCTTCCAAATGGAGTGGAATTGAAATGGAAAAACAAGAGGGAAGTGTGGAAAGAAAGTAGAAGGAAAAGTGGAGGGAAATGCAAAACCAACCACTTTTCAAATGATTTTTCCCTTTGATTTTTTAAATGATTCCTCCATCGCTTCTTGACCAAATTTGAACCCTAGGATCATTGTAACCCTAATTTCATGATTTCGATCTTAAAAGTCCGGAGTCAACCCTCTTTTACCTAGCTCGGTTGCCTTCTCCCTGATTCCTCGATTTTTAGTCCTCTGGCCAATTGACCCTCTTCAAAAATGAATTTGTGGACGAAGTTTGAACCTTAGGCACTTGACATCATATATAATACAAAGGAATCCCTTTTGAATCAGAACTTGATGCAGAAGCCCAGTAGAAGTGAAACCCTAATTTGGCCCTTTCACCAGGAAATACTGCACTGCTTGCCTCCTTTGATTAAACCCCATCTTTCCATGGCTTGTGGATTCAAGTGAAGACTCGTAGGATATTGTGAACCCTTTGCACTAGGTTAAGAAGCTTTGTGGCCCTTCGGTTGCCTTTGTAATGCCTTCAGTTGCTCCGATCATTGATCACATACCCATGCCTCAGCTATGCTATATACGATGTAATGTTTTTGGTTATTTTATGAATCGTTATATGCAAAATGCTATGCAAAATGTTGAGGATATGAGAGGGAAAATTTTGAGGTATTACAGCTGCCCCTATTCAATCATCTGCAGGCCTGAATGAATAATTGCGAGAGCTTTTAGATGTTCAAGGTATGGAGTGATTGAATACTCAAATAAAACCTGGAAATTTGAACTCTGTGGAAAATAAAATATATTGGGAAGAATGCCATCCTCAAATGACAATTCTCAAAGGGATCCTCGGATCTAAAATGAAACCATCCTCAAATGGAAACACAATGGTATACCGACCTCAGTCGATAACCAAAAACAACAAAGACTAACCTCAGACAGACTTTGCAAAATAGACAAACTGACCTCAATCAATAAGCTCAAAATGGTCTATCATCCTCGAATGATAGCCACAACAAACAAGACCAACCTCAGAAGGGCTTGAAGAAGAGAATGCCATCCTCGAATGACAAATCTCAAAAGATCCTCGGATCTAAAACGAAATCATCCTCGTATGGAGACGCAATGGTATACCGGCCTCAGTCGATAACCAGAAACACAAAGACTGACCTCAGACAGACTTTGCAAAAGAGACAAACTGACCTCAATCAATAAGCTCAAAATGGTCTATCATCCTCGAATGATAGCCACAATAACAAGACCAACCTATGAAGGACTTGAAGAAAAGAATGCCATCCTCGAATGACAATTCTCAAAAGATCCTCGGATCTAAAACGAAATCATCCTCGAATGGAGACGCAATGGTATACCGGCCTCAGGCGGTAACCAAAAAAAACAAAGACTGACCTCAGACAAACTATGCAAAAGAGACAAACTGACCTCAATCAATAAGCTCAAAATGGTCTATCATCCTCGAATGATAACCACAACAACAAGACCAACCTCATAAGGACTTGAAGAAAATAATTCCATCCTCGAATGACAATTCTCAAAAGATCCTCGGATCTAAAACAAAACCATCCTCAAATGGAGACGCAATGGCATACCGGACTCAGTCGATAACCAGAAACACAACAAAGACTGACCTCAGACAGACTCTGCAAATGAGACAAACTGACCTCAATCAATAAGCTCAAAATGGTCTATCATCCTCGAATGATAGCCACAACAACAAGACAAACCTCATAAGGACTTGAAGAAAAGAATGCCATCCTCGAATGAAAATTCTCAAAAGATCTTCGGATCTAACACGAAACCATCCTCGAATGGAGACGCAATGGTATACCGGCCTCAGGCGATAACCAGAAATAACAAAGGAAATAGGACAAGATGGAACGGGATCGTTGTACATAAACGAGAACTTGCGATGCGACTGTTGTACCAAACAAGACGCGGAATAAGTGATGAACATTGACTTGAAAAGACAAGGATGTCTGAAAAATGATGTCGGTATCCTCTGTGCGGAGTACTTCAGGTTGAGAATATGTTATATATACCTCAAAACGGGCCCATGCTGGCATGCATATGTTTGAATTTATGGCGTAATGCTCCATGATGATGGAAATGCTACGCTTTAGGGGATGCAAATGTAATGATGATTACTAAATACAAATGCAAATGCAAAGGAATCTCCTGACAAGGAGACTGCAAGTATCCCAGGTGGCTCGACTGGGTAGAAATGATGATCACTACATTGATCTAGTTAATCCTGGTGAGGAAGAAACAACTCTACGGGGAAAGTTATTAATGACACACCGGCTCTGAACTTCCGCCACTGCCAAATAAATCGGACTTAGAGATTAGAGAGCCAAGACCCGGCTGGAGATGGACTCTTCTTGCGCTCTGGTGGGGAAATGGAGACCTCCTGACTTGGCTGGGAACTAGAGGTATGACCCTGCTGAGGAAGCAAACTGTTGGGGAGGAAAGACACTCCTTATACTACTGGGGATTGCCCCTGTCTGAAGGGAAACTTCTGCTCGGGGATGACACCCACATTTTGCTACCTTGCTGGAGAAATTTCAACTTCCACTTTATTGGGGATGATTAAAGACACCCTGGGAGACACCTGCTCATGTTCAAACATAAAGGACTGTTCCTCCTGGGAATTTTCTTTTAGCTCTGTTGGCAACACCTGTACCTGTACCTGCATGAACACAATCGATAGTACCTGCAACATGGAGAGTTAGTTTGGGACTTGCCTGCCCTAGGCTCGTAGTATGAATCATTATCTGGGTATCTCGACACCCTTTTAGAGTTTTATTAAATGTTTTTGTCCTCCTGCATGAGTTAGAAAGCATTCAGATGTTCACAACATAATGTAAATCACAATTTGCTGGACGTTTTCACAATCAATCAATGCTAGATGAAAAAAACAAACACAAGAAGCAAATAGTCGCAAATTGACTGAAGTTGAATTTGTATTGATTCGGAAAAATGGCCATGAGTAGGCAATACAAAGGAAGCAGTTCCCTGGAAAGAGGAAACAACCAAAACGGAAAACAAACTATCCTATTGGCAATGTGAGTAGTGGATCTCATCAAGTCTCAACCCGTTTATGACTCGTATATCTTCAAGACGCTCTGCTCGCTCTGCCTCTTGAGAAAGAGTAATTGAACTGATCTTCAACCCTTAGGATAGCCTCAACTATAGATAGGTTACGGACCTCGCAGATCGCAGTCGTTTGTGTTAATCTCTCTTTTGCGTGGATCGCCTTTTCAGGTTTTCAATCCACCGGGATACCCTTTTTTGCCTGAGTTGTCCGATGTGGCTTTTCAACTCAGCGGGTGTACATTTTTTTTTCAAGATTTCCCTTACTTTTGCCCGAGCCTTTTATTCTGTTTTTGGCTCGCCAGGATGCCCATTTTTGCCTGGATATTTATTCTGTTTTTATCCAGAGGGTCTTTTTTTACACGAAGTATTTTCTTACTGCGTCTGCGTTGACAGGGGATTGAAAGTCTTCTCCGTCCATGGTTGTCAGCATTAAGGCCCCACCTGAGAAAACCTTTTTAACCACGAATGGTCCTTCATAGTTGGGTGTCCACTTGCCCCTGTGATCGTTGAGAGGAGGAAGAATCCTTTTCAGCACTAAGTCACCTGGCATGTACCTCTATGGTCGCACCTTCTTGTCAAAAGCCTGCTTCATCCGCCGTTGATACAACTGTCCATGGCATACAGCTGCTAGATGTTTCTCTTCAATGAGGCTCAACTGATTATATCTGGATCGGAGCCACTTAGCTTCATCTAGCTTAATGTCCACAATTAACCTCAATGAAGGGATTTCCACTTCAATTGGTAGGACCGCCTCCATACCATACACCAGTGAGAACGGGGTTGCCCCTGTTGAAGTACGTACTGACGTTCTGTACCCATGCAACACAAATGGTAGCATCTCATGCCAGTCTTTGTATGTCACAACCATCTTCTGCACGATCTTCTTGATATTCTTATTGGTTGCCTCGACGACGCCATTCATCTTCGGGCGATATGGGGAAGAGTTGTGATGCTCTATTTTGAAATCTCGACACAAGTCAGCCATCATCTTGTTGTTGAGATTAGAACCATTATCAGTAATGATCCTTTCAGGAATCCCGTACCGGCAAATGATGTCACTTTTAATAAACCGGGCTACCACTTGTTTAGTGACATTGGTGTAAGACGCCGCTTCGACCCACTTTGTGAAATAATCAATAGCAACCAGGATGAAGTGATGACCATTAGAAGCTGTCGGCTCGATCTTGCCAATCATATCAATACCCCACATGGCGAACGACCATGGTGAAGACATGACACTCAACGGATTCAGAGGCACATGGACCTTATCAGCATAAATTTGACACTTGTGGCATTTACGGGAGTACTTACAGCAATCGGATTCCATGGTGATCCAATAGTATCTCGATCTCAACAATTTCTTGGCCATGGCATGTTCTCCAGCATGGGTACCAAAGGAGCCTTCATGGACCTCCTGCATCAACAGGTCTGCTTCGTGTCTATCCACGCATCTGAGTAGAACCATGTCGAAGTTTCGCTTGTACAGCACACCATCTTGATTCAAGAAGAAACCTCCTGCCAGTCTTCTAAGGGTCTTCTTGTCCTTACTAGATGCCCCAACCGGGTATTCTTAAGCTTTCAGGAATTGCTTGATATCATGATACAAAGGCTTGTTATCTTCACCATCGTCGATTGCAAAGAAATAAGCAGGTCTTTTAAGACGGGAGACCGTAATTCGAGGCACGAAATTCTCTTGACAAACTTTAATCATGGACGACAAAGTTGCTAGAGCATCGGCGAATTGGTTTTCATCTCGAGGAATATAACTCAGCTTGACTTTGGTGAAGAAAGTTAACAGCCTCCTGACATAATCTATGTAAGGAATCAAATGAGGTTGATGAACCAGCCATTTGCCATTGGCTTGACTTACCACCAAAGCAGAATCTCCGAAGATCTCGAGGTTTTTGACTCGCAAGTCAATTGCCTCTTCAATCCCCATGATACAAGCTTCATACTCTGCCTCATTGTTAGTGCATTCGAAAGTCAACCGAGCGGCTAAAGGTGTATGGACCCCTTCTGGCGAGATGATAACAACACCTACTCCACTTCCATTCATGTTCACAGCCCCGTTAAACATCAACTTCCATTTGGATTCAGGGTCTGGTCCCTCCTCCGGAAGTGGTTCTTCGTAGTCTTTTGACTTGAGGAACATGATGTCCTCATCCGGAAACTCGAACCTCATGGGTTGATAATCATCGATTGGCTGCTGAGCCAAGTATTCTGACAATACACTTCCTTTGATTGCCTTTTGCAAAGTGTAATGTATATCATACTCTGTTAGTATCATTTGCCACCGAGCTACTCTTCCTGTCAGAGCTGGCTTTTCAAAAATGTATTTCACAGGATCCATCTTGGGAATTAAGAAAGTAGTGTGAGTCAACATGTACTATCTTAGTCGGCGAGTAGCACATGCCAAAGCGCAGCAAGTTTTCTCGAGTAGTGAGTAGCGCGTCTCACAATCGGTAAACTTTTTGCTAAGGTAATAAATGGCGTGCTCGTTTCGACCAGACTTGTCCTGCTGACCCATCACACATCCCATCGATCCTTCAAGCACGGTAAGATACATAATCAAAGGTCTCCCTGGAACTGGAGGCATAAGAATTGGAGGTTCTAGCAGGTATTCTTTGATTCGGTCAAAGGCTTGCTGGCAGTCTCCGTTCCATTTAATGGCCTGATTCTTCCTTAGAAGCTTAAAGATAGGCTCACATGTGGCCGTTAGATGAGAGATGAACTGTGCAATGTAGTTTAGTCTCCCTAAGAAGCCACGCACTTGCTTTTCAGTCTTCGGCTCAGGCATCTCCTGGATGGCTTTCACTTTGGCTGGATCGACCTCAATTCCTCGCTCACTAACAATGAAGCCGAGTAACTTGCCAGAACAGACCCCAAAGGTACACTTATTCGGATTCAACCTCAGTCTGAACTTCCATAGTCTGTCAAACAACTTTGCTAGATTAACCAAGTGCTTTTCCTTTGTCTGGGATTTTGCTATCATATCATCAACATAAACCTCAATTTCATGATGAATCATGTCATGAAATAGCGTCACCATCGCCCGTTGATAAGTGGCTCCAGCATTCTTCAAACCAAATGACATAACCTTGTAACAGAAGGTGCCCCAAGGTGTGATGAAGGTTGTCTTTTCCATGTCATCGGGAGACATCTTAATCTGATTATAGCCGGAAAATCCGTCCATGAAGGAGAACACGGAAAACTGAGCAGTATTATCGACAAGCACATCTATGTGAGGCAGAGGGAAGTCATCTTTGGGGCTGACCCTATTCAAATCCCTGTAGTCTACACACATCCTGAATTTACCGTCTTTCTTGGGAACCGGCACAATGTTGGCAACCCACGGAGGGTAACTGGTCACGGCCAAGAAGACAACATCAAACTGTTTTTGTACTTCTTCTTTTATCTTGATTGCCATGTCGGGACGTGTGCGCCTCAACTTCTGCTTTACTGGAGGACAAACTTCTCTGAGAGGCAGCTTGCGTACCACAATGTCAGTGTCTAAACCGGGCATATCTTGGTAGGACCATGCGAAGACATCAACATACTCTCGGAGCAAAGCAATCAAACGAGTCTTGACAGATTCTTCTAATGCATCCCCGATCTTGACCTCTTTCTTGTCTTCTTCAGTACCCAAGTTTATTACTTCGACAACTTCTTTGTGCGGCTGAATCATCTTCTCCTCCTGTTTAAGTAGTCTGGCCAATTCTTTAGGTAGTTCGCAATCCTCTTCACCTTCCTCATCGGCTTGATAAATTGGATTGTCGAAGTCATACTCAGCCATAACAGGGTCGTTATTGATAAGATCCGGCGACGAGCACCTGCATGAATGGTGGTTCATGTAAGGCTTTAGCAACAACTTGAGAAAATGAGAAACATTGCCATTTTAAAACTTTTCTTTCTTTTTGAAAAACAAAAATGCAAAAATGAAAGGCAAAGAACAACATGAATGAATGTGAAACGTCAGCTTTATTTATGATTGTAAATTGCGTTAAGAACAGAAGAACCCTTACAAAGAGCTACTATGCCCCGGGCAAGATATAATGCTTGAATACAGGAACAACAAAAAGGAAAAATTATTACTCTTCGAAAGAGGTGACTGAAACAAGCCTTTCTGATGTCCAATTGCTAAGCTGAGTCCCTGGAACAGTAGGCCTGATCCACTCATCTATGTCACAGTCACTATCGACTGCGTCATCCTGCACGACACTGATGTTTCCAAAGTCGACCACTCCCGCACTTGTAAAAGTAATCGGGCTCTGACAACCTTTAGCACTTAGTCCAGACGATGACTTCCCTGGATGATAACCAATTCCGAACATATCTTTCTTTTCAGGCACTTCTACTGGACTGCCCCAGCCTTCTCGTATCCCCGATCCTACCACCTCAAGAGCTTGCTTATAAGAGGCTATGGAAACCCCCTTCTTCGGTTCTTTAGGAGAAGCCGCCACGACGGACGCTTGTTCAGTCTTCAAAGGCTCAAAAGCCTGACATGGGGTCTCGACTATTTCGCCATCCATCTCCACATACTTGAACAAAGCCAGATGACTAACAAAAATGTCTTCTTCCCCACTGACAGTTACAATTTGACCCTCCCAGATGAACTTTAGCTTTTGATGAAGTGTGGACGATACGGCTCCTGCTGAATGTATCCAAGGTCTTCCAAGCAAACAGTTGTATGAAGGTTGTATATCCATTACGTAGAACATGGTATTGAAGATCTGTGGACCTACTTTAATGGGTAACTCCACCTCCCTGAACACCGATCTCCTTGACCCATCAAATGCTCTGACTACAAGGTCGCTGGGCTTTAGAACTACTCCATCATAATCCAACTTCATAAATGCTTTCTTGGGCAAGACATTCAGCGACGATCCAATATCTACCAACACGTGAGAGACTACTGCACCTTTACATTCTAAAGAGATATGCAGTGCCCGATTATGAGCACGCCCTTCAGAAGTCAGATCCAAATCTGTAAAGCCCAATCCGTGACTGGAATTGATGCTGGATACCACCGCTTCCAACTGATTTACTGAAATATCCTGAGGCACGTACGCCTTGTTCAGAATATTCAGGAAATCCTTCCTGTGGGAATCAGAACACTTGAGCAAGGACAAGATGGAAATCTTCGACGGAGTCTGCTGCAGATGTTCCACAATCTTGTAGTCGCTCTTTTTGATAATCCTCAAGAATTCTTCAGCTTCTTTATCAAAGGTAAGGTCTGGATCAGTTACTGGTGCGGGATCATTGACAACCATTGGCTGCTTCCTTATTGCTCTAGCCTGGGCTTTCGCGGTGTCTCTGGGTGGTATCACACTATTTCTTAGTGTTTCCGGCGCAAATAGCCTTCCACTTCTAGTAAAGCCCCCCACTCCAACATTTTCTACTTGAGCTGGGGTCGTACTAGACGTGGCCAACTCTTGTTTCTGGCCGTTACAGTATACTTCGCCACCATAATTCCAGGGAATGGCTTTATCATTCTGATACAGTACTGGCCCTGCAGTGGTGATGGTTATCGGTGCTACTCTGGCCTGTGGAGGAACTTGAGATGGATCGTAGAAGATGGTTATTGTAGAGACTTCACTTTCCTTTACAACCTTGTCAAACTGCAGCATTCCCTCATCAATCATACTTTGGATCCCTGCTTTCAATTGCTCACATCCATTTGTAGCTTCAACACATCCTGGACAATCAACTTCACACCCAGGAAAGATACCTTTCTATGACAAGTAGACTTTAACAACACTCAACAGAGTCTGCAGGTCGTTGACATCGCGCACCAGGTTTAGATTCTCCCCTTCATCAATTTCCCCAATCGTACCTCCGTGAGGAGGCATGAGGTTCTGAATTACATTAGGAGTAGGAGCAAAATTAATCGCTTTAGAATCCAGCAGGTCTTGAACAACATTCTTCAGTGCTTTGCAGTTCTCTGTGGTATGCCCGGGAGCTCCGGAATGAAATTCGCATCTGGCATTTGTATCATAACCCTCGGGGATTTGGCCTGGCTTCGGGGTTGTAGAGTTCAGAGTTGAACCATCTGAAGTTGTAGGAGGTTCTTCAAAAGCTGTGAATAGGACATCGGCGGAGCTTCGAAATGTCTTTCTCTGGGATTCTGGGGGTAATATGGACGAGGAGCTCTTTGTTGATACCCTTGTTGGCATTGTTGCTGTGGTTGTTGGACTTGCTGTTGAACAGGTTGAGCTGAGATAGTGACAGGGGCCACTTGCTGATAAAACCCTTTGTTGCTTCCTCCCCTCTGCGCGTACACTGCACCAATCTCTCATTCTCTTCTTTTCACGAAGGGTTTCTTAATACCAGAACTTGAAGCGCCTCCGTTCTGAATCTTCTCTTGCTTGATCCAACTTTCTATCCTCTCGCCAGTCAAGATGATATCTGAAAACCCGCTTGAGGAACAGCCAGCTAGCCTTTCCATGAAATGCCCAGGGAGGGTATCCAGGAACAGGTCTACCATTTCTCTCTCCAACAAAGGCGGTTGCACTCTAGCAGCCACTTCACACCACCTTTGTGCGTAATCTTTGAAGCTCTCGGAGTTCTTCTGAGTCAAACTTTGAAGTTGAGTACGATTGGGCGCCATGTCGATAGTATATTGATACTGTTTGAGGAATGCTTCTCCCAATTCCTTCCAGCTTTTCACAGAGCTTCTCTCTAGCTTCATATACCATTCCAAGGACCCTCCGGAGAGACTATCTTGGAAGTAGTACATCCAGAGCTTTTCATCCCTAGTATGGGCAACAATTTTTCGGTAGAATGCCTGCAAGTGAGTCTTTGGGCAGGAGCTACCGTTATACTTGTCAAAAGTAGGCGGCCTAAATTTATGAGGAATAACCACCCCAGGGACTAGGCCCATGTCAGATACATCTATCCCCAAAGTGTCTCTACACTTGAGGGCTTTGACTTTCTCAGCAAGCACCAAAAAGTCTTGAAGATTTCCTTCTCCGCCGAACCCCATGTCATTGTTGAAAGAAGGGAACTGATCATCCTGCTTGTCTTGTACCGGGATGAAAGTTGTTGTGCCCTGCTCTGGAATTTGAGGTCTGCCTGGGCCATTGTTGGTGTTGGGAGGAGTCATTTGCACGTCAGGAGTGGTTACGGGGATATTAGTCTGAGGAGGGTTGAGCCCCTGAACTGCATTCCTTAACTCTTGTTTTCCCTGAGCCATCCCTTGCATCATCACCATGAACTCTCCCATTCTGGTGTGAAACTCATTAAGCTCTATTTGCATAGCGTCCATGACTGTCCTTTGGTTGTTGCGAGTTGCGTAGCGATGCAGAATATTCTGCCGAAGATGTCGGGTCTTGGCAGCTCTCGCAATCTTTGCCTGAAACACAGATAAGTTAAGCATCCCGTAGTAAACCCGCAACACAAAGAAAGAATGCAAATGATGCGTATGCAATGCAATGTGTTCCTTTTATTCCCAAGGCTTTTCCCTGTTTTCGGTCCTGGCATTAAGAGAATAATAATTGGGAAGAAGATCCAAGTGATGCTCAAATACAATGACGCCGTGGAGAATTGGTGCTCATTACCCCGTGTCGGTGCAACAGATAACAAACAAGAGATTCAAAGCCAATCAATCACATAAACTCAAGTTTGAAACAACAACGTCCCCGAAGGGTGCCAATCAAAAGAACAACAAAGTACATCAAATAAAGGAATCCCACAACAAGTCTGTGGGTAATCCAAGTACAATAGCATGAAACTAAACCATAGGGAGCTCTAAGTCTTGCAGCCTCCAGCTAAGACGCTTGACATTCTGGAACAACTGAACGATATCCGGATGATCAGGCTCCTGGATGAGTCTCTGGATGAGGAGGTCCCTTAGATCAAAAGAAGCATGTAACTCTTCAATCTGCTGCAGGAAAGTCGTCTCATTCTCTTTGCTTGGATCTGGCTCGGCCCTTGACCTCTTCACATCAGCACGAAGCTTCAGTTCTTCAACTTCTTTCTGGACATCTTCAGCTATTTGTTGACTCTTTGTCATCTGATGAAGATACTCTCTCTGCTGCTATTGTGCCTTCCGAACCAGCTTCTCTTGCTCAACCAAAGCATCCTGGAGGTTCTTGATCCTCAACTCGGATTCAGCTTCTACCTCTTTTTGCTTCTTCTGATTATCACTCCACTTCTCTTAGCCTCATTAAGTTCCTTCTTATCCTTCCGGCGCTGACTCTCCTTAGGGATCTCAGCCAATCCTCTATTCCTGAAGTGTAGCTCCTTTTCCTCGAAGTCCTTCTGCTTAAGACGAACCGTCTCTTCAGCCCGGAGAGCTCTATCTTCTAACTGATGGTTCTTAATCATCAATTTCTGACAGGAATTGTAAGCCTCTTGATTCTCAACCCTAAGCTGCTTGACCAAAGCTTCCAACTTCTGATAATCTTCCAAAGGCACCGTCGCTGGAGGCAGAGTTGGTACAGAAAAAGGGACTAGAGCCGTTTGAACCTCCTCCTTTATCCAAGCTTCGAATTCAGGGAACATCTGGTCATTGCTCTTTCCTAGACATGTCGTGTCCTTTCTTTTGATCACTTTCCAAGAACCTGCAACTTTCCTGAACAATGGAAGATTATCTTTCACCGAGAAGTAAAAAGTTTGGAATAACTCGTATTCATCGGGAATCTCTTTGAGCGCATACCCTAACTGTCTTCTTAAGAGAATGGGATTGTAGTTGATACCTCCTGACACTCCTAACAAAGGCACATTAAGGTAATTCACACAACTGGTAATGAAACTCTTTCCTTTCAATCTCAAAGTAAACCACCTAATATCTCTGGCCGACAAAGTACTCAGCTTCTGGGCCCAAGTAGTATTAGGATCAGTAAAACTCTCAGTAGTAGGCAAATGTCTCATGACCCACTTGTAGAATAAGGGAGCACAACATCTAACCAAACCTCCTTGCTTCTTCTCATTCTTATAGTGCACTGAATAATACAAGTCACCTAGGAGAGTGGGCACCGGATTCTTCAACACAAATAAATGAATAGAATTTATGTCCACAAATTTGTCCATATCAGCGAACAAGATGACCCCATAAATGGATAATGCTAAGATGGCGCAAACAAAATCCCACTGATTTGTCACTGCAAGTTCTTCAGCATTTCTAACCAGATACTCTAGAGTGAAACTAAGTACTTCTGCTTTGGTGGTAGACAGATTTGCAGATACTTCAGATGAGCTCAAATAAAGAGCTTTGGCGATGTCAGCATGGGTTGGTCTTGTCATCTCTGAGTTGAAAGGAATTTGATCCTTGATTGACACTCCCGTAATCTCAGCATACTCTTCCAGCAAAGGACCCAACTTAAAGTCATGAAATGTGAAACACCTGAGCTGTGGATTGTAATACTGCAACAAAGTGTGAATGGCGCTTCTCTGAGAGCTATCCAAGTTGAATACCAAGTCCAGAATATCACCATACTTTTCCTTGAAGTATCCCAAATGACCCGGGTTAATAAGAGACACCATTTGATTGATCATGTCCATCTTGGTATCAAAGAATTTGTAGTGCACAGTTTTCTTTCTGACGTCTTCCATTCTGAAGCAATGATACGACCAGGAACCGGGAGTAATGCAGACCCTGAGAATAAAAGAAACACAAATTATTAATGATGATATGATGATTATGCAACGCGAGGCATGTGATCGGTGAAGTGTCTGTGATGTGCCACTCATATAATCAGGTGTCGGTGCAAAGTCATAATATCCACATATCACAATAACAATCCCTCTGATCTGGGATCCATATCTTGAACCAAAGGCAAAGCGGGTATGCTGAAGGTCTTAGGGTTCCTGCAAACCTGCAAACCCCTCCCAATCTCATGGGTGTGCTACTCGGGTCAACATCACGGACTCTCAAAGCCAAATAGCAATAATACGTTCATCATTTCCGAGAAAAGGCTCATGACCAAGTCAGGGAATCGGTTTGGCATTATGTACTACTCAGGGAGGCCTCAGTTGAGTCCGGAAAAAATAAGCATCCCTCACAAGTCTCCAGCTTCAAGCACTGAATCGAGAAACAATAGTACATTCATCCCGAAGGGTACAATACTACCGTCATACGAACATTTTGCTTTAACTTAATTCCTATGAGAGAACCATTCCATCCTATGCGAGTTCCCAATGGACCCTCGGATGCGAGTGGGTTTGCCAACAAATGTGGTCTGCCACTATCATCACTAGAGAGGGTTGTTTCCACAAAGGTTCTCAATGATCGGTCCCCAGATGCACATAACTATCAAGGTCCTATCCCGAAGTGGAGGAAATCCCCACACAAGATATTTCCAAGACGGTCGTAGTATGGGTGTGAAACACATCGCCACTCATCATGCCACATGCGAGTACAACGTGTCCACGCTAATCCTATAATGCACTCAAGCCGAGTATTTGGCTTATCTCACAGTAACTCCCACCCCACAGAAAAAATGAAAACCAGCACAGCCAGACAATCCAGTATAATATGATGCATGGAAAATAAATACTGAAAACAGTAAATAAATGCGGTAAAGTAAAGCTATAAAGTAAAAACTGTAAATAAAAACAGTAAAGCTAAACTAAAGCACACAACAACACACAAATAAACACCCAAAGAAACAAAACCAAACAGGCGCTAGGATTGACTCTAAAGGGGAAACCAAAGATTCTGGGTTCGATCCCCAGCAGAGTCGCCAGCTGTCGCTCCCGGGATTTTCATCCTAGTACAAACGCGAAAGTGGCGCGAAAAAGGTAGAGTCGCCAGCCAGACATTTTTATCCCGAAGGAATGGGAAAGGTAATGTTGCACAAACCT
The DNA here is from genome assembly GCA_963966055.1 of Lathyrus aphaca. Classification (NCBI taxonomy): domain Eukaryota; kingdom Viridiplantae; phylum Streptophyta; class Magnoliopsida; order Fabales; family Fabaceae; genus Lathyrus; species Lathyrus aphaca. The sequence continues at coordinate 320,098,099 of OZ014525.1, forward strand.
GAGGAAGAAGGAAAGGACAAGGTCTTGCGAACCAAAGATCTGGGTTCGGGAGTCGGTTACGACCTGGGAAGGTATTAGCACCCCAGATCGTCCTCCGTACCCGACGGGATCCACGCTTGCTTGTTTGTTTCAAAGGGTAAGAAATAAGATGTTGCTGAACAAATGAACTGCTAACTGGATTAGGAATGGAAATGAGAAAGGAGTTGAAAAAGAGAAGGGGAAAATAAGGAATGCGCTCGAACGGGCCCTACCCCGCTGCCTACGTACCTCATCGGGATAATGAGGATCAGAGTCGACGTAGTTCGCCTAACTAAGGCGGGAACTTTTTGTTTATGTTTTTTATGGCTGGAACTGCGTATGTCTATGCTCAGGTGTTGCAGGCTCGTCTGGTACGAGTGCGTTTACCGTCTTGCATGCGAGACAAGTCGTCGCGAGTTCGCGTTTAGAATGAATGAGATGAGAAAAGAAGTTTCCGCAGGATAGTCGCTTATTGTTTGTTCTTGTCTTTTATGAGAAATGTTTTGAATTTGTTTGTGAACATTCTCATACTAAGTGTAACACGGTGGGAGAACTGACTTTAGTTATGTTGCGGATAGCAAGAGTCGCCACCGACTTTTATTTTATCCAAAGGAAAGGCATAAAAGAACAGGAAAGACCTTTTTAAAAGATTTTTGGGTCCGGGGGGTAGGTTATGTAAAGGGAAGGTGTTAGCACCCTTTACATTCATGGTTATCCATGGGCTCTTAGTTACTTAGCTCACTTTGAATTGTTTTTTGAAAATTGTGAAGTGTGTGAATAGAAATTTTCATAAGAGTTTAATAATGATCCATGTACGGATGCGTAAAAAACTTGTGTTTGAAAATTGTTTGAAATTTGTGAAGTATTTGAAATTTATTTTGAAATAGTGAGCAAGTAACTATGAGGAACCTACCCTAAAGTTTAAGTCTTTCTGTTCTTGAATCCTTTAAGTGGTAAGACTATCCCTATTATTAAGGAATAGGTAGTCATTTACCTTGGATGTGAGATAAGTAAGGGACATTTGTTTATGTAGGCAACTGTAGGGTGTATTAAGCATTTTGGAGGGACTGTCATCATTATTCGAAAGGGACAAGATCTTTATGAAGGCAACCATTTAAGGGACTTGATCTTTTATTGTTAAGGGACTAGATGACTTTTCTTTTAAGGGACTTTTGCTTTTGTACACCCTACTTGACCTTTTAGGCAACAATGAGAGGTAACCCTAGAAAGTGAGATGGCGATCAAAGATCGACTTACGTGTGTGAGTGTTTAATTTAAATATTTATCTTATAATTTAAATGATCTAAATTCAATTTTTAAATATAATACATGTTTACACTCCCTATTTTACTAACCATGGCATGAAATAATTTAAATATTTACAAAATTACACCAAGGAGCATTTACAATATAATAAAAGGAAATTTAAATAAATAATTAAGCAAAATATAAATAATAAGCAATAATAATAAATAGGGGTTAGTAATAATAATAAAAAATAAGTGGGGTTAGTGAAATAATAATAATAAGCATAATAAAAAATAAATGGATTAGTAATAATAATAAACAAAATAAGATAATAAATAAACATTAAAAATTATTAAGGGAATATGAACAATTTAATTATAAAATTTAAAATTATATGCAATTTATAAAAGTTAAATTAATTATAAACATAAAAAATTATAATTACAATATTAGCATAAATTTAATTATTTTTAAACATATATATATATATTTTAAAAAAATAAAGTTTAGATTATGAACAAATTACATATTATAAAGAAAAATTTGATTATAATTATATTTACTAAAAGTAATTATATTAAATAAATATGTACCCAATAATTATATTTACAACAAATTAGAAAATAAAAATTAGGTTTTTAATAATTGTTTAGAGAAAAATAAATTAGGGTTTGTAAAAATATTAGGTTTTATTTAGAAAAATATTTTTTAGGGTTTATAATCTAATATACAAAGTTATTTTAATAAATATACATATATTATAATTTAAATACATAATAAAAAATAAATGATAGTTTTTGAATTACAAAATAATTTCTGAATATTAGAAAACATTGAATAAACATTTTATAGAATTATTTTATTATATATAATTATTAATAAAACTTAAATCAATTAAACAAAATAAAAATAAAAAAAATATAACAAAACATACCTGGCTGGGATTTGAACCCAGGTCACCAGGTTTACCAGCAGCAAGACACACCACCAGGCCAGCACACGCGCAGACAGCAAGAAAGGAGGTGGAATTTACTTTGTTTCATATCCTGTAAAATCCAGAAAATAAAAGAAAGCAAAAAGGCCTGGGGGAGGATTGAACCCAGGACCTTTCAAGTATCACACAAGTACATTGCCAATCCAGCTAGGTGAGCGCATCTGGTAGTATTATGACCACAATTGATTATATGTCAAACCTGTAAAATAAACGAAATAAAAGAACAAAATGCAACAAGCGGGGAATCGAACCCAAGACCAAGCCCTTGTACACGCACGCTTCCAACCACTGGGACACATGCACATGTGTGATAATCAAACAGGATGATAAAATAATATTTTAAATCAGAATTTTAAACATGAAATTCGCGCCAGGCCAGTCATCTTCTTCCTCAAATTCGTAGGATTTCCTGCGAATTTTTCTGGGAAAATTCCTACGAATTTTCATGCAATTCAAACCTGCGAATCACATACATCATCATACGAGTAAAATTTCCTCAAATTGAACCTGCAAACATGATCTATACAACAATTACAGTCCAAATATGAGTCCATTATCAATTTATATTAGGTATTCCATGAATCCCCAATTTTGAAGCTCTAACCCTAACAATGGCCGATTGCAATTCAAGCCACGAAACTTTGGTTTAATTGTCCAGAAACGATTCATACAACATCACAAACATGATTGAACAAACAAAATTCGTTAGAATGCATTGAATTATCATAATCGAAAAAAAAATATTCAAGATCAAGCAAGGTTCGATTTATGCATTATGGCATGGTTTCGATGCATATGAGTATTGGTTCATGATCAGAGAAGTCCAAGGAACATTGTTATGTTCTTATTTTACCTTCAAATGCCTTGGAGATTAAAAACCGAATGTGAGTTTTGTGAAGGTTTTGGAACAATATGAACTTACTCTTGGGGCTGTGGAATCCGTCCCTAGTGCTTGCAGTGTCTTCAAGTATATATAATGATTGAATTAGGTTAAAAAGAATGGATCTTGTATCATGAAAATTGATTACTTGATTATGAAGAAATCTCTCATCCAAAAATATCAAAAAATCCAATATATTCTTACTATTTTGGCCTAGCACGAATTTGGATGTTGATAATTGGTCTTGAATAGTGTTTATGACTTTCTAGAAGAAGAATCACCCTTAAATATTGATTTTTTGATTTTATTTTGATTTAATATGTATTTAAATGAATAAAATTCAAATAAATATTAAATAAAATAAAAAAAATCATAAAATTACATGGGTGGGTCGTGCATGAGGTCTTGGTGTGGATTGGGTCATCATATGGCAAGCCCATTTAGAAAAAATTAGTTTTAAACCTCCATTTTCTTCATAAACCAACCAAAAATTTCCCAACTTTGCAAGGGCACACATCCTTCAATTTTAATGCTATGAGGGTGTTCTTGGACATTTTGGAAAGCTTGAAGAGTCCTATAACCAACCCCACTGGTTTCATGTCCATATCATTTACCATTCTCAAGTTATGCCCTTTTGAAGTTGTTGACTTTTTGTTGACTTTCAAAAGGACCTATAATGTCTTAGCTCATACCTTCCAAATGAAGCATTTTTGGGCTTGGCTTGTGAGACACAAAGTTGTAGAGAATTAAATTTCCTTAAAAATGAGCTTTTAATGGAGACTTGGTGATGAAGCATGTGAAAGTTATGGCTGGTCAAAGTTCAGTTGACTTTTACTGAGGAAACCCTAATTTAGAAACTCCTGATTCTTGATGATCTGGAATCTCCTTGATGAATCATGATCAACCCTTGATCAAATGATGAATTTTACTTCATATACTTGATGTTGGCAAAAAATCATGAAGTTTGACTTTGGTTTGACCACAGTTGACCTCAGTTTGACTTTTTAACTGCTTTGACTGATTTTGACTTATCTGATCATCTGACTGAGCAAACTTTTTGAGAAAAGTCTTGAAACTTGTCATGGGGATTCTTAAACACATATAATATGTTATGAAGCTCACTTGAAGTCTTTGAAGTCCATTTAGCCTGATTAAAGTCAAAACCCTAGTTTTGGATGCACTGCTTAGGAGGTGCATTATCTGAGGGGATTGTCAACTCTTCTGACCAATTGTGAACTTTGTGAACCTTGTGAACCATCATAAAATGTCTTGTGAACCTCATGGGAGGTATTTTGATCCTTGTGAACCTTGTGAACCTCATAAAGTGGCTTGTAGACTTCATGATCCTCAGGAAAGGTTTTGTTAAGCATTGGGAGTCTTGTGAACCTTGTGAACTTCATAAAGTGACTTGTAGACTTCATGAACCTCATGAAAGGTCTTGTAAGTGTTGTGAATCTTGTGAACCTTGTGAACCTTCTTAGCACACAAAGTCTTGTATTGTGATGGCAAATTTTGGGGTGCAACAGCTGCCCCTGTTCAATTTTCTGAAACCTGAGGGGTTAGATTGGTATGTTTGCCAGTCATGACCTGGAAGGTTGAAGGGGATTGAACACAAAAGCCCAAAAAATTTGCACTCACCAGTGCAGAGAGTGGTATTGATGGCTAGTTGAATATGCTTGAGTGGGCTTAAAGATGCCACTTGGAGAAAAGTTTCTTAGATACATTTCTTGGAGGATAAAGCAGTCCAAAGTATGGAGGTATAATGGTAGCTTTCAGGAGGATAAAGCAGTCCTGATGTAGTAGTATGCTTTCAAGAGGATGAAGCAGTCTTGAGATATTGATAATATGCTTTCAGGAGGATAAAGCAGTCCTGATGTAGTAGTATGCTTTCAAGAGGATGAAGCAGTCTTGAGATATTGATAATATGCTTTCAGGAGGATAAAGCAGTCCTGATGTAGTAGTATGCTTTCAAGAGGATGAAGCAGTCTTGAGATATTGATAATATGCTTTCAGGAGGATGAAGCAATCCTGATGTAATGATGATAGCTGTCAGGAGGATGAAGCAATCCTGAGGTAATAATAAGCTGTCAGGAGGATAAAGCAAACCTGAGGTAGTAATAAGCTGTCAGGAGGATAAAGCAGTCCTGAGGTAGTAATAAGCTGTCAGGAGGATAAAGCAATCCTGAGGTAGTAATAAGTTGTCAGGAGGATAGAGCAGTCCTGAGGTAGTAATAAGTTGTCAGGAGGATAGAGCAGTCCTGAGGTGGTGATAAGCTGTCAGGAGGATAGAGCAGTCCTGAGGTAATGATAGGTTTTCAGGAGGATGGAGCAATCCTGAGATAGTGATGGGAAGCTGTCAGGAGGATAAAGCAATCCTGAGGTAGTGATAAGCTGTCAGGAGGATAAAGCAATCCTGAGGTGGTAATAAGCTTTCAAGAGGATGAAGCAGTCTTGAGAGATTGATAATATGCTTTCAGGAGGATGAAGCAATCCTGATGTAGTGATGCTTTCAGGAGGATGAAGCAATCCTGATGTACTAGAGGTTTTCAGGAGGATAAAGCAATCCTGAGGTACAAGAAGCTGTCAGGAGGATAAAGCAGTCCTGAGGTAGTAATAAGCTGTCAGGAGGATAAAGCAGTCCTGAGGTGGTAATAAGAAGCTGTCAGGAGGATAAAGCAATCCTGAGGTAATTATAATCTTTCAGGAGGATGAAGCAATCCTGAGGTAATGAAGCTGTCAGGAGGATAAAGCAGTCCTGAGGTAGTGATGATAGCTTTCAGGAGGATAAAGCAGTCCTGAATATCACAAGTCTGTTTGATGGAGAATTAACCTGAAAACAAGGTAGCATTCTGTATGATAGTATTAGCTTATGTATTATGTATGCATGTATAATATAATGCACCTAAGTGATGTATTATGTATCTATGGATATGTATGTTATGGTATGATGTAAATGATGTATGTATGATATGATGCTGCCGGAAGCGTCTGGATATCTTCGTATAACAACTGCTGGCCAGGGAAGATAAATCTCGATTCGTTGTTGAAGAATATGGGGAACTCGTTCCCGTCTTGTTTGATAAGTAGGTATACATAACCTCCTGTCTGCTGGGGATAGCAAGGTATATATAACCTCCCGTCTGCTGAGGATAGTAAGGTATACATGACCTTCCGTCTTCGTTTGATAGTAGGGTATACATAACCTCCCGTCTTCGTTCGTCGTACACTTATTGGAAAGTAAATTCCCGAATATCCGTATGAGGATAAAAGAGATGAATATAAATTCCAGGGGAGATGTGACTTGAAGTACTTTATGAAGATGGATTTGCCCTACTGAGGGTTTGTAACTGTCTTGTAGGGGTGAACCTGGTGAAGCTTCGTTGGAATCCTTCCCTCGTTCGTCATTAGTAAATACTATTACTGCATTTTCATGCATTTCTGGTAAACATCAATCATATTCAAAAGCATAATACATTCAAACACAACCAATGGACGTTTTTGCTAGGGCAAAAGTAAATCTGGACTCAGAGGGAAAAGTAAAGCTGAATTTGAAAGCAGAATTGTTTCAACTTCGAGAGTGTACAGCCAATTGGATCTATAGCTCCTGAAATTCTTTAGCTTTCCTGAGTACCTTCCCAGAAATCCTCATAGCTGGATCTGAAGACATGATACTGACACCATCTGATACTACTGGCATAGACAATTAATTTCCATCATGGTTTCAGCTGAGAATCCAATATCAAGGTAATACAATGAGAGGAATGTGTCTTCAAACTGTAATGGACCATATATGCTCCAGGTATTAGATTTGAAGAGAAAGCATTGCCCCTTGGTTGAGGATGAATTGTCCCATAATGGAAGTATCTGTAATGAGCTACCTCAAGAGAAACAAGCAGAATGCCCCATAAGCATATGCCCCTGGCATTGTGAACTCTGTAATGTCACCTTTGGTAATTCAACTGTATGAGGAAAAATGCCCCTGGCATTATGAACTTTGTAATGTTACCCTTGGCACTTCAAATAGATGAGGAGATCTGCCTCTGGCTGCTTAAACATAGTTGAATCTTGTCCTGATTGCCCCAAATGAGTTAGGAAGTATCATGGCATACCCCCTTGATTGGGAGATAATGACTATGCCCCTTTGTATACATGGACTTTGATCCAGGAAGCAACTTTGTTTATCGGAAGGATTTTGGTTCATTGAACATTCATCCTGTAAGTTTCTCCATTTGTCAAACACTCAGGTATATGCAAACAAATATATTCAAAAATGCAATGCTTATGTCTGTCTTGAAGTTTTGAAACAAGTTATTTTAGAAAAACTGTTTTCCTTTTTTTTTTTTTTTTGTGAAAACTGTGATATTAACTCAAGTTTTATAATAAGCCTTAAAGGAGTCAGGATACCTTTTTGTAGCAGTACGCTTTCGAACTAACCATGCTTCAGTTAGGACTTTTAAAGGGTTATAACGTGGCCTGGTTCATGGTTTAAGAAACAAAGGATAAAGGCTCAAATTTTATTTGTACCTAACCCAATCTCCATGATGTTCTTCAGTCCTATGCTCAGTTAACTCATGCATCGAGGTTCCATAGCAGTTTGGAATTGTAACACTGACATTTGTGATGGTTCAGAAACCCAACATTTATTTGAACATTCAGTCATCTTTCTTTGTTGAGGATTCATAGTGACTTTTTTTTTCTTTTGACTTTATTATCCCTTCTTTTTGCCTGAACTGCTTATTTCAAGGTTACAGTCAGCGGGATGTCTTAACGTTTTACTAAGTCTCCTTCATAGGTTTTGACTTAGTAAGCTTTTCTTTTGCTGGATATTGAGTGTCAGGTTTCATGATTACAGAGAACCATCATTAGTTGTGTACAACACATATAATTGGCATATTTTGAGTTAACTGAGTAACTACCCTGCCCCGGGTTATGAATAAGGGTTTTAATTTGTGAGAATAAAAACTCCTACTTCATAGGCTCAAAAGGGTTGACTAGGGATTAACTTCCTTATATCTCCACTGTTTAGGAATTGAAACAATGCCTGTACATCGTCAGCATAGTCTGTTCAAAAGCATACTGCCTAATATTATGGTATTGTTTTCGTCATCCTCCCCATACAGGCTTATAGCTTTATCAGGAGTTAAATATCACAAGATGGAAATAAGAAGCATAATTCAAAATATAGTGGAACGAATGGATTAATTCAAGACAAACATATGCAATTCATTAATGAGAATAAAAGTTTAACATAATAGTAAGTGTTCAAACAAATAAAAGAAATTACAAATGAAAATTCAAATGTTGTCCCATCCAGTTGACTGAATGTCTTCAATTGCAATCTGTGAACTTTGAGGAGCAGTATACTTCACCATGAAATCAAATTTACCACTTGGATGCCCCCAAGGTGCCCCATATCTCAACAGGAACAGGTAGGCTTCCTTTCTTGCTACCTTGGGCAACTTGTCTTGCAGCTTCGGTGTTTGATGGACGATAGTAGAACTCAACTTGACCTTCTGGAGTAACCTCTAGGATTCCTTCGTCAATCAGGTCTTGGATCTTTTTATTCAATGTCCAACAACTATTAGTATCATGTCCAGGACTGTTGGAGTGATACTTACACCTTGCCTTGGGATTATAGCGAGGAGAAGAGGTGTTAGGATTTTTAGGAGAATTTTCCAAGGAAATTAGCTTCATCTCCAACAGGCATTGCAAAACTTGTGACATTGGTGTGCTGAACTTGATAAACTTCCTTCTACATTCCTTGTGTTGAAGTAGATTAACCTTATCAGGTCTTTCTTCTTCAACTGAAGAACAATCAATGGCAACCGGTTTCTTACCTTCTTTTATCCTCATCTTCCTTTCAACCAAGTCAGCTTGTTTTAATGGAGGTTGACTGACAATTAGATCCCTGACTCCATTACTTTGAAGTTTTTGGACAAAGGTTCTCAGTTCTTCTTGCCCCTGAGCTAAACTTTGGATAAGAGCCACCTGGTCATTTATCTGGATCCTCATTTCTGTTATCTCAGCTTGCATTTGTTCCAACTGACCATCCTTGTCGTCCTCAGGACTCTTCTTCTTAGCCAACAGTGTCTTCAATTCATCCTGCCCCTTGGATAAGTTCAGGATCAGCTCTTGGAACTGTGCACTTTGTGCCTGGAGATCCTTAACTGTTTGTTCAAGAGCCATTGCTGAAATAAACAGCGAGAAGATGAGAAACCTGTGCACAATTAACCTGTGATGCAATGATATGATATGTGAATGTATATGCAACGTATTCAAGGACCGCAGGATTTAAATTTGCTTAAGCAACCAAAAAGGTGAACTTTTATTAGTAATAAATTTGTTTTGCCTCTTGGGCTTACAGAAAATGAAATGCAATAAATACAAGAGATGGGGTTTTAAGTCTCCCATGGACGTTTCCTCTTTATGTTGAGGTATGAGTTGAGATTCCGTTCCTCGTGAAGTTGCTTTGTTAGTTCCAGGATTCTTGCTTGGCTTGTTTTGTAATGAGCCTCGAAAGTATCCCTTTGCTCCTTCAGTTGGATCCAAGATCTCTGCAAGTCTTCTGTGTCAGTAGGCATGTCTGGGTGAAGAATGGTATAAGCAGTATCTCCTTTAGCAACAGGTTCCATGGTAACTGGCAGGATGGCAGGATATGGCATCACGAGAGTCTGAGCACGAGATCGTACCCATCTGAGATAAGCTTCCATAGGAATAGTGTACTTAGGCTCCAGTGTCTTGCTGTCAACCCTATTTACTTTTCCCCATGCTCGTATGAATCTCTGACGGTAACCTTGAAGATCGTTGTCATAATCAAACACAATGCCCTGAATCAACATGTCATGTGGACCATCACTCCGAGCGTAACCAAAATGTCGTAAATCTAGAGAGGGGTTGTAAGTGATGCCTCCTCTTATGCCTAGAAGTGGCACATTAGGAAACTCCCCACAACGGTCAATAATAGTGATATTCTCCATAGATCTGGAGCACCAATAAATGTCTGAGTGAGAAAGTGACATGATCCTCTTGGACCATCTGAACCCTTGCTCATTCTTCATCACTGAGCGAGGAAGGTGAGAAATAAACCACCTAGAAAGTAAAGGTATGCAGCACATCAAAGTTCCTCTTGCTCTTGTAGTACGGGTGTGAAGAGAATGTAGGATGTCTCCGAGCAATGTAGGCACTGGATTGTGACTCAGGAATATGTTGATGGCATGAACATCTATGAAATGATCTGGATTGGGGAATAATACTAAGCCATAAACCAGCAAGGCTAAGATCTCCTCACAAGCATCATAGCTCATGGCCTTCAAGAACAACTGAGCTTTCTCTATCAACACCTTGGCAAGAATACCCTTAACTCCGCTTCTCGTTTCTAGAACAATGTCAGACTTCTTCAGATGTAGAGCTGCAACAATGACCTCAGGTTTAGGCTCCCTCTCCAAGCCTGTGAATGGTTTCTGGTCAAGAACAGGTAGGCCCAGAAGTTTAGAGAACTCTTCCATGGTTGGAACCAGCTGGTAGTCGGGGAATGTGAAGCAATGGTGCTTAGGATCAAAGAATTGAAACAAAACACTCATCATGTCTTCATTGAACCCTGAAGTGACTAGATCCAATAGGTAACCATGTCTCTTGATGAACTGGGAATGATCAGATACCTGAGAAACCAACTCTTTAAGTTTAGCAGGTATGCTCACAAAGTTGATCCTGATGGTGTTTCTACGAGCTGAAGCCATGACCTGCAACAAAGAACAAAGATAAATCCCTTGGTCCTTGAAATGGTTAGTGAAAATGCTATGCTTATGATGCATGATGATGTCATGATGTTATGTTCAATCACAAACATGTGGCACACACAAACAAGTCACACCATAGCCCTAGGTTTAAAGGCTTGCATGAGGTTCAAAGGTCAATACCCTCCCCTGAAGTTAGATGGTTCATCCTGTCCTACAAAAGTAACCAGGTTCTAAGGGATCTCAATATCATTGATCCTTCACAAGGGTGGTTGTTCAGTGGGCAACTTACTTGCCAACCAAAACCCTCCAAGTTTAAGATCTCAATGAGTGTAGTATCGAGTGTCAACCAACTTCAATCTGCACCAAAGCCGGTTACCTCACTACTTTCTAAAGGCCAAGATGAGTTAACTAGGGTTCTAAAAGTTAGTTAGTGTATTGACAACATATGGCAGCCTCATATTATCCTCAACTTGACTTAAGGAACATAAGCACCAACCAAGAAGCCACACTAACTATGGCCACCAGATCAACCGTATCGATATACGTCGTACAGTTTCCTTGGTCTATTGCCATTTACCTAAGGTACACTTGATCCGGGTTAGGATCTTTCACACATAAGAGCACCCAACAAGTAAAGTAAAGCAAACAAAGCAAACAAGTTTAAAGTGATCTAATTCCTAAGGGTACCCCTCTTTAATATAAATCCCCAGCAGAGTCGCCAGTTCAGTAACACGGTGGGAGAACTGACTTTAGTTATGTTGCGGATAGCAAGAGTCGCCACCGAATTTTATTTTATCCAAAGGAAAGGCATAAAAGAACAGGAAAGACCTTTTTAAAAGATTTTTGGGTCGGGGGGGTAGGTTATGTAAAGGGAAGGTGTTAGCACCCTTTACATCCATGGTTATCCATGGGCTCTTAGTTACTTAGCTCACTTTAAATTGTTTTTTGAAAATTGTGAAGTGTGTGAATAGAAATTTTCATAAGAGTTTATTAATGATCCATGTACGGATGCGTAAAAAACTTGTGTTTGAAAATTGTTTGAAATTTGTGAAGTATTTGAAATTTATTTTGAAATAGTGAGCAAGTAACTATGAGGAACCTACCCTAAAGTTTAAGTCTTTCTGTTCTTGAATCCTTTAAGTGGTAAGACTATCCCTATTATTAAGGAATAGGTAGTCATTTACCTTGGATGTGAGATAAGTAAGGGACATTTGTTTATGTAGGCAACTGTAGGGTGTATTAAGCATTTTGGAGGGACTGTCATCATTATTCGAAAGGGACAAGATCTTTATGAAAGCAACCATTTAAGGGACTTGATCTTTTATTGTTAAGGGACTAGATGACTTTTCTTTTAAGGGACTTTTGCTTTTGTACACCCTACTTGACCTTTTAGGCAACAATGAGAGGTAACCCTAGAAAGTGAGATGGCGATCAAAGATCGACTTACGTGTGTGAGTGTTTAATTTAAATATTTATCTTATAATTTAAATGATCTAAATTCAATTTTTAAATATAATACATGTTTACACTCCCTATTTTACTAACCATGGCATGAAATAATTTAAATATTTACAAAATTACACCAAGGAGCATTTACAATATAATAAAAGGAAATTTAAATAAATAATTAAGCAAAATATAAATAATAAGCAATAATAATAAATAGGGGTTAGTAATAATAATCAAAAATAAGTGGGGTTAGTGAAATAATAATTATAAGCATAATAAAAAATAAATGGATTAGTAATAATAATAAACAAAATAAGATAATAAATAAACATTAAAAATTATTAAGGGAATATGAACAATTTAATTATAAAATTTAAAATTATATGCAATTTATAAAAGTTAAATTAATTATAAACATAAAAAATTATAATTACAATATTAGCATAAATTTAATTATTTTTAAACATATATATATATATTTTAAAAAAATAAAGTTTAGATTATGAACAAATTACATATTATAAAGAAAAATTTGATTATAATTATATTTACTAAAAGTAATTATATTAAATAAATATGTACCCAATAATTATATTTACAACAAATTAGAAAATAAAAATTAGGTTTTTAATAATTGTTTAGAGAAAAATAAATTAGGGTTTGTAAAAATATTAGGTTTTATTTAGAAAAATATTTTTTAGGGTTTATAATCTAATATACAAAGTTATTTTAATAAATATACATATATTATAATTTAAATACATAATAAAAAATAAATGATAGTTTTTGAATTACAAAATAATTTCTGAATATTAGAAAACATTGAATAAACATTTTATAGAATTATTTTATTATATATAATTATTAATAAAACTTAAATCAATTAAACAAAATAAAAATAAAAAAAATATAACAAAACATACCTGGCTGGGATTTGAACCCAGGTCACCAGGTTTACCAGCAGCAAGACACACCACCAGGCCAGCACACGCGCAGACAGCAAGAAAGGAGGTGGAATTTACTTTGTTTCATATCCTGTAAAATCCAGAAAATAAAAGAAAGCAAAAAGGCCTGGGGGAGGATTGAACCCAGGACCTTTCAAGTATCACACAAGTACATTGCCAATCCAGCTAGGTGAGCGCATCTGGTAGTATTATGACCACAATTGATTATATGTCAAACCTGTAAAATAAACGAAATAAAAGAACAAAATGCAACAAGCGGGGAATCGAACCCAAGACCAAGCCCTTGTACACGCACGCTTCCAACCACTGGGACACATGCACATGTGTGATAATCAAACAGGATGATAAAATAATATTTTAAATCAGAATTTTAAACATGAAATTCGCGCCAGGCCAGTCATCTTCTTCCTCAAATTCGTAGGATTTCCTGCGAATTTTTCTGGGAAAATTCCTACGAATTTTCATGCAATTCAAACCTGCGAATCACATACATCATCATACGAGTAAAATTTCCTCAAATTGAACCTGCAAACATGATCTATACAACAATTACAGTCCAAATATGAGTCCATTATCAATTTATATTAGGTATTCCATGAATCCCCAATTTTGAAGCTCTAACCCTAACAATGGCCGATTGCAATTCAAGCCACGAAACTTTGGTTTAATTGTCCAGAAACGATTCATACAACATCACAAACATGATTGAACAAACAAAATTCGTTAGAATGCATTGAATTATCATAATCGAAAAAAAAATATTCAAGATCAAGCAAGGTTCGATTTATGCATTATGGCATGGTTTCGATGCATATGAGTATTGGTTCATGATCAGAGAAGTCCAAGGAACATTGCTATGTTCTTATTTTACCTTCAAATGCCTTGGAGATTAAAAACCGAATGTGAGTTTTGTGAAGGTTTTGGAACAATATGAACTTACTCTTGGGGCTGTGGAATCCGTCCCTAGTGCTTGCAGTGTCTTCAAGTATATATAATGATTGAATTAGGTTAAAAAGAATGGATCTTGTATCATGAAAATTGATTACTTGATTATGAAGAAATCTCTCATCCAAAAATATCAAAAAATCCAATATATTCTTACTATTTTGGCCTAGCACGAATTTGGATGTTGATAATTGGTCTTGAATAGTGTTTATGACTTTCTAGAAGAAGAATCACCCTTAAATATTGATTTTTTGATTTTATTTTGATTTAATATGTATTTAAATGAATAAAATTCAAATAAATATTAAATAAAATAAAAAAAATCATAAAATTACATGGGTGGGTCGTGCATGAGGTCTTGGTGTGGATTGGGTCATCATATGGCAAGCCCATTTAGAAAAAATTAGTTTTAAACCTCCATTTTCTTCATAAACCAACCAATAATTTCCCAACTTTGCAAGGGCACACATCCTTCAATTTTAATGCTATGAGGGTGTTCTTGGACATTTTGGAAAGCTTGAAGAGTCCTCTAACCAACCCCACTGGTTTCATGTCCATATCATTTACCATTCTCAAGTTATGCCCTTTTGAAGTTGTTGACTTTTTGTTGACTTTCAAAAGGACCTATAATGTCTTAGCTCATACCTTCCAAATGAAGCATTTTTGGGCTTGGCTTGTGAGACACAAAGTTGTAGAGAATTAAATTTCCTTAAAAATGAGCTTTTGATGGAGACTTGGTGATGAAGCATGTGAAAGTTATGGCTGGTCAAAGTTCAGTTGACTTTTACTGAGGAAACCCTAATTTAGAAACTCCTGATTCTTGATGATCTGGAATCTCCTTGATGAATCATGATCAACCCTTGATCAAATGATGAATTTTACTTCATATACTTGATGTTGGCAAAAAATCATGAAGTTTGACTTTGGTTTGACCACAGTTGACCTCAGTTTGACTTTTTAACTGCTTTGACTGATTTTGACTTATCTGATCATCTGACTGAGCAAACTTTTTGAGAAAAGTCTTGAAACTTGTCATGGGGATTCTTAAACACATATAATATGTTATGAAGCTAACTTGAAGTCTTGGAAGTCCATTTAGCCTGATTAAAGTCAAAACCCTAGTTTTGGATGCACTGCTTAGGAGGTGCATTATCTGAGGGGATTGTCAACTCTTCTGACCAATTGTGAACTTTGTGAACCTTGTGAACCATCATAAAATGTCTTGTGAACCTCATGGGAGGTATTTTGATCCTTGTGAACCTTGTGAACCTCATAAAGTGGCTTGTAGACTTCATGATCCTCAGGAAAGGTTTTGTTAAGCATTGGGAGTCTTGTGAACCTTGTGAACTTCATAAAGTGACTTGTAGACTTCATGAACCTCATGAAAGGTCTTGTAAGTGTTGTGAATCTTGTGAACCTTGTGAACCTTCTTAGCACACAAAGTATTGTATTGTGAGGGCAAATTTTGGGGTGCAACACTAAGACCTATCCATCGCGGTAAGTACTTACACCTCTCCCCGAAACGGGACGCGTATAAGTACTCCGCAACAAAGTCTCATGGCGTATAAGAACATTCAACCTTTATTAGGTATTTTATTATTTTCCTTATGAGGTGAGGAAGAAAGACTCAAGTTGAAAAAGGACAAACTAAGGGACTAAGACTCAATCCTAATTTTGTTTATTTATTTATAAGTGATCCTATGGTTTGTGAGGTTTCTAAACCTAATGAAGAAAAGAAATAGAATGCAACTTACTTCCTAGAGAAGTTAAGTTGATTCTACAAAAGAGGGGGAAATCCTACCAAACACAAGTATGAAAATAAGGAAATGAATTAAATGCAAATTAAATGCACAAAGGAAATAAAAGAATGAGTTGAAGGAAACTTACCTCAATCTTCCCCTCTACAAAACAAAGGTTAATGTACATTTTTATTAAAATAACAAGGCAAAAATACCCTAATTAAATCCTAATGACTCTAAGACCCTATCTAAATTCTATTTTAATTCTAAAGAGCTAAAAAAATGATAAGACAAAAATACAGCACCTACTACAACCCCTATTACCCAAACAGCTATGGAAACTAAGCATAATTCAAAACAACTTTTTACAGCCAGCATGCAACATGAAAAGGTAGGTGTAAAAGGTTACAAACAACATGCAAACATAACAAACGGCATACATTTTACAGCACCTTTATGCAAAAACAGCTATAAAATGCAAAATCCAGAATTGATTATTTTCATTTTTTAATGCACAAACTCAATGAAAAATGCACTAATTTCTACATGAACATGCATTTGAACATGGATCAACAAACATAAATGGAAGAACATGAACATCTAGAAGGATCATGCAAGAATTCATCACATGGTTGATTATGCAACAAGTATGCAAAAATGTATCAAATGAACATGGTATATGAACATGATGATTATTGATTATGAACATGCAACATGATAGATCAACAAGAATGCCAAACTCAATGCAGAATTGAGAAGTGAATTGATATAAATTATATGATCAAACATGGAATCAAATGCAACCAAATGCACATACATACATGATTATGTGAAATGCCACATGCATTGATACAATGATATGCAAAATGATTTAATGCAATGCAAACATGTAAAAGCAGAATGCAACATGATTATTACATACCTAATGATGCATGAACATAGCAACAAAATGCAAGAAACCAAGCTATGCACAAAGAAGTACTAAAATGCATAATATGCGATATGAACGGAATCGCGTCGAAACGACTCGAAATGGGGGAATGAGTTACTGGAAATGGACCCAAAAATTCCCTAAAATCACTACCTAAACATGTATGAACATTAGAGGAACTAAGAAGCAAGAATGAGCAATCAACTAAACTAAAAATCCAAAAATCAACAGCGTTAACCGGTTAACCATATGCGTTAACCGGTTAACGGACCTAAAACAGTAACAATTTGTGGCTAAAACGCACGCGTTAACCGGTTAACCACATGCGTTAACCGGTTAACACTGAACAGAAAGTGAAAAAAGCCTTTGAAATAAGTGCTTTTGGCCACACACTCACTTCTAGTGATCCCTAACATATCTAGGAACATGCTAACACTAATTTCTACTTAATTGGGGCTTATTTACACATGCTAAAACCTATAACTATCAACATCTTAAATCCAAATCCATTAACAATCACAAATCGTAAGCGACACATAATGAAACATAATCGATCGCAAGCACAACGAAAAAGCAATTAAAGAATGCCAAAATGGCGAGATGAAGAGAATAAATTAAAGAAGAAGTGATTTAGATCACCAACCTACGAAGCGGAGAAGTGCTTTGGTGATTGTTGCAAGAGTCGGAGCTTAATCGAAGAGAAAACCGAGAAGACCGAGTAACCGCAAAATAAATGCGTTCTTGACATTTGAACCTTCGTGCACTTCCGATAAGCCGAAACCTTCAACAAAATTCAGTAGCTTCTTCTTCTACAATCCACAAAAACAATGGAGGTTGAGGCTAAGCTTCAAGATCGTCAAGTTTCAATGTGAAACTTGAAGAGCTTATTCAAAAAGCTTTAGTGAAAGGAGGGAAAAAAGAGGAAAAGTGAGAGAGAAAAAGTGATTGTGAAAGAGTGAAAAATTGGAAAATTGTGTGAACCCTTTGCATTGAAGTGATTAATGAATATATAGAGGCTAGACTTGGAGCTAGGTTTGGGTTTGGGGCCCAAAAGTTAGGCTTGGGATCCAAAATTAGGTTTGGTAGTTAGTTAGGGTTAGGGTTGGAAAAGGGAATATTCCTTGGAATACTCTAGAATATGGTAGAACATGGTAAAAGCTTCCAAGGGAAATGGAGTGGAATTGAAATGGAAAAACAAGAGGGAAGTGGGGAAAGAAAGTGGAAGGAAAAGTGGAGGGAAATGCAAAACCAACCACTTTTCAAATGATTTTTCCCTTTGATTTATTAAATGATTCCTCCATCGCTTCTTGACCAAATTTGAACCTAGGATCATTGTAACCCTAATTTCATAATTTCGATCTTAAAAGTCCGGAGTCAACCCTCTTTTACCTAGCTCGATTGCCTTCTCCCCGATTCCTCGATCTTTAGTCCTCTAGCCAATTGACCCTCTTCAAAAATGAAATTATGGACGAAGTTTGAACCTTAGGCACTTGACATCATATATAATACAAAGGAATCCCTTTTGAATCAGAACTTGATGCAGAAGCCCAATAGAAGTGAAATCCTAATTTGGCCCTTTCACCAGGAAATACTACACTGCTTGCCTCCATTGATTAAACCCCATCTTTCCATGGCTTGTGGCTTCAAGTGAAGACTCGTAGGATATTGTGAACCCTTTGCATGAGGTTAAGAAGCTTTGTGGCCCTTCGATTGCCTTTGTAATGCCTTCAGTTGCTCTGATCATTGATCACATACCCATGCCTCAGCTATGCTATATATGATGCAATGTTTTTGGTTATTTTATGAATCGCTATATGCAAAATGTTGAGGATATGAGAGGGCAAATTTTGAGGTATTACACATACGGGTGATCTGTCCCCTGATACGAGACCAATCAAGATACTGAGCTGAAGCTATGTTGTTACACTTGCCAAGAATAGCAGTCCCCTTTGTCTGAATATTATCCCAAGCCCAAGCTGATTGTCTGGCAATGGCAAGGTTATGCTGAATGTCACAGTAAAAGGATTTCTGACAAGTATTGCTCTCTTGGTAGATGTACCAAGGTATACCCTAATTGCCTTTTGAATATCAAAGGATTGTAGTTGATGCAACCCTTCACTCCAATCAGGGGTACATTGGGATACTGCCCACAGCTGGTGATGATATTTTTGCCCTTGGTGCTCTGAGTGCACCATCTGATATCTTCTTAAGTAAGGGAAATCATTCTCTTAGCCCAGTTCCTTGACTGATGAGGGTTCAGGAAAGCTTCTGACTTTGGCAAGTGCATCAATAATCAATAATAGAAGAGAGGTGCACAACATCTGACTAATCTTCCCCTCTACTTCTCATTCCTTTGATGCACTGAGTAGTAAAAGTCTCCCAGCAAGGTAGGGACTGGATTCTTCAACAGGAAAAAGTGTATAACACTCTTGCTTACAAACTTAGGCTCATTTGCAAACAAGATGATACCATATATGCTAAGGGCCAGAAGAGCACAAACAGTGTCCCACCTTCCTCCTGCAACATGAATAGTGGCCTGAGTAACCAAGAAGTCCAAATGAAGACCTGGGATTACAACCTTAGTGGTCATATTCTGGTCAATGAGGGTGGACTCCAAGTGCAAAGCCTTAGCTACATCTTCATTCTTGGGAGTAGTCATCTCAGGGTTGAAAGGAATCCCTCTCCTGATGGGGACACCCAACAACATGGAGAACTCTTCCATCAAAGGTCCCAACTGAAAATCTGGGAAAGTGAAACATCTGAGAGGAGGGTCATAGAACTAAAGACAGGTGTGGATCATACTCCTCTGGGAGGCATCCAAGTCCATGATCATGTCCATAATGCCACCATAATGTTCCCTGAATAAAGGAACATGATCAGGAGTGATGAGTGTCTGAATCTGTCTGATGCCTGTCAGAGTGGGCTCAAAGAAATGGTAAGTGATGTTGCTTTTCCTGGATGGGTCCATGCTGACAATGGATGCTGATGAAGAAGACTGAGGAGAAGTACTGGAGAAGACTGCTGAAGACAACTGGAGAAGATACTGAAGATGATCTCTGATGAAGATAACTGATGAAGATGGCTAATGCAGATAGCTGAAGGAATCTGAGCAGTAGAACAGGTCAAAACCAAACCAAAGATAAGATGTGGATACCCTGTAAAATAAATAGACAAATGTTAAATGGTGCAAAATGATGTATGCAGAATGATATGCAAGGGTTTGTGATCAAGTGCTGGATATGTTATCTGCTTTGATAGGGTCCATGTGTGTTCATAAGTCCGGATGGAGGTTTAGAAAACCAGTAACCAGATGTGGGACTCAAATAAAGAGTCACAAGTCCAGGGTTTCACAAGAATAGTCCAAAATGATGTGACTTTAAAACAAAACTGGTAACAGGGTATGATGAGGTCAAGGGTTCCTACAAACCTGTAAACATCCCCAACCCCCTTTCATGTATTTTTCTAGAACAAGGATCCTCAGACTTGGATCAGTTATGAGAAGTGTAAGCACTTCTAACCCGGAGGTACAATGCTTACAATAATCATAAAGGTTCCTCCTCTAATTCATCTCAGATGCTGAAGGTCATAAAAAGGTCATCCAGACTTAGCAGGTTTCCCAGATAGCCCTAATACTACAGGAAATCTGTAGCACATAGTTCTCAAGAAGAAACCCATGTCTGAACCGTGTTTCATATTCCCGCACCAGACCAAAATGGAATGGGAAATAATATGAAGCCACTATATCCTATGTTTCACTCAGGCTCCCGGTATGGAACCTTACTCACCCAATAATCCCTCCCACCAAAATAGACAGAAGATCCAGCACACATGATATGATGATAACAATATGAAATGCATATAAACAGTAAATAAAAGCAATAAATAAAGTTGTACAGAAAGCAATAAATAAAGCAGTAAACAACAAGCACAAGTAGCACATAACACCCCCATAAACACAAATCAAACAAGCGCTAGGAGAAACCCATAAAAAGAACCAGAAGCCCTGGTTGCAAGAAACATATCCCCAACAGAGTCACCAAGCTGTCGCTCCCGAAGATTTGCATCCCGGTGCAGACGCGAACGGTAGGTGAAAAGAGAAAATGAAGGTGAAGTGAATAGAGTCGCCAACTAGGAATTTTTATCCCGAAGGAAAGGTAATGCTGCATAAACTTAGAAAGAGATGGATAAGACGGCTGTGAACCTGAGAAACTGAGAAAGGGGGTTGGTTACAACCTGGGAAGGTATTAGCACCCAGATTGTCCGTCGTACTCGACGGGATCCAGGCTTACATGAATGTGTTTAAAAGGGGTAAGTGTATGTGCTATCTGTGTGCAAAAGCTAAAGAAAGAATGTATAGGTGTCAGTGCAAAAAGAAAGGGTATGAATTGCTCAGGAACTGAGGCTTAGAAAAGAATGTTGAACGAGGGGGATGACAAAGAGACTTTTGTTCGATAACAGTTAAGTTATGCCTACGTATCCTCTCGTGCAATGAGGAAGTCAGAACACCGTAGTTCGACTCAAAGAGACTGGAATGATTTTGTTGTGAATTGCTTTCTTGTCTATGCTCAAGTGTATGACTCGTCTGGCTCGAGTGCTAACTGTCTTGCATTAGACAGAAGAAGCAAATTCTCGTTTGTGAATGAGTGTGATGAGAAAAGAATCCCGAAGGAGACGATTATTGTTTGTTTTTGTGTTTTCAGTTTTATTATTGTTTTTGGTATTTTTCATAAGTTAATGAGCTTAAGCCTAAACCAAGGGCTTGTAAACTCATTATATCCTCCCTGATTAGGGATAATGAGCCTACTTAAGTGTGAGATAAGCATCTCAACTTAGTTACCATGATGATGTAGGATTAAGATCATTAACCTACTTGTGATTATTTAGATGTTTTTTTGGGTTTTTGTTTAGTGTTAAGTAATGAGTTTAATCTCTCATCACAGATTAGTGAACTCATTACACCATCCTAATAGAAGGATAATAGATGAGAACACTTAAGCTGAGGAAGATACCTAAACTTAATCCATGGTTAGGGATTAAATTCATTATATAACAAGCCTTTATTAAATGGATTTTAATTAAGGGATGAGATTAAGTAATGGGTTTTAAGTTTGTAAGACAACTTGATGGGGACTTGTCCATTAAACACTAGGGTTAGTCCCTCTTAACCATAAGGAAGAGATAGAACTCTAATGTAAGGCCCAAGTTACAAGATAAAGTCTTGGTGATTATTAATGTGTTTTTATTAAGAGGTTTAAACAAATTAAAGGTTTAACACTTAGGATTAAAGTTATACACTCCATCCTAAGAGAAGGATGCATGCATAACCCTAATTCCAAAGTCCTAAAACTTTAAGAGTTTAGTCTCTGATTATTGAGATGAGAAGAGAGACTCAAGGAGACTCAAAGGTAAAAAGCTAAGGGGACTAATCACAACCCTAATTATTATCATGCTTGGATGTTCCTATGGTTTGTGAGGCTTAAGAAAGATCTTCAAAGAAGCCACCAATGGAAGAAGCAGATGAAAGGAGGAAGAAGCAGAAGAATAAGTTACTTACTTCCTAAGAAGATAAGTGACTTAAAGGAAGAAAGTGATAGATATAGAACATAAGTGAATCAAATTCACTTCAAGGACAAACAAAATTCAAATGAAAGAGATAAGAAGAGGTGAGAGGTGAAGGCAAATCCACCTCTCAAAGTAACTTACCAAAAGTTCCTGAAAATTTAGTATGGATGCATAAGGTATGAGGCATGAAGAAATGAGTTGAAATGAGATGAAATGAGATTCAAAGACCAAAGTCAGAAGTGTTTATGCTATGTAAATGTCATGTGAGATGATGCAATGTGTTGCACCCCAATATTTTCCCTCCACAAGACAAGACATTATGTACTAAGAAGTCCACAAGGTTCACAATGTTCACAAGACATCTCATGAGGTTCACAAGGTTCACAGGGTTCACAATTAGTCAGAAAGTTTGACAATTCCCTCAGACAATGCATCCTCCTAGGCAATGCATCTTAAACTAGGGTTTTGACTTTCATCAGGCTAAATGGACTTCTAAGACTTCAAGAGAGCTTCATAGCATCCTATATGTGTTCAATAATCCCCATGTCAAGTTTCAAAACTTTCCCAAAAGATTTGCTCAGTCAGATGATCAGATAGGTTAAAATCAGTCAAAGTAGTTAAAAAGTCAAACTGAGGTCAACTGTGGTCAATCCAAAGTCAAACTTCATGATTTTTTGCCAACATCAAGTATATGAAATAAAATTCATTATTTGATCAAGGGTTGATCATAATTCATCAAGGAGATTTCAGATCATCAAGAATCAGGAGTTTCTAAATTAGGGTTTTCATAGGAAAAGTCAACTGAACTTTGACCAGCCATAACTTTCACATGCTTCTTCAAGAATTTTCCATCCAAAGCTCTTTTTTAAGGAAATTGAATTCTCTACAACTTTGTGTCTCACAAGCCAAGCCCAAAAATGCTTCATTTGGAAGGTATGAGCTAAGACATTACAGGTCCTTTTAAAAGTCAACAAAAAGTCAACAACTTCCAAATAGCATAACTTGAGAATGGTAAAAGATATGGACATGAAACCAAAGAGGTTGGTTAGAGGACTCTTTAAGATTTCCAAAATGTCCAAGAACACCTTCATAGCATTAAAATTGAAGGATTTGTGCCCTTGCAAAGTTGGGAAATTTTTGGGAAGTTTATGAAGCAAATAAGGCCTTAAAACCAATTTTTGCTAAATGAGCCCACCAAATTGCCATCCAATATTTACAAAGTCATCAAGCACGACCCAACCCACACATCTCCTGATTTTTTATATTTTATTTGATATTTATTTGAATTTTATTCATTAAAATACAAATTAAATTGAAATAAAATATGAAAGTCATATATTTGGAAAAGATTTGGATTCTAGAAGGTCTTAAAACTTATTTAAACTTGATTGATACCAATATAATTCAAATCATACCAAAATAGCAATGTTAGATCAAGAAAAATTCAAGTTTTAATGTCACATCTTTTTCAATCTCAAAAAGTCCAAAAATCCACAAGTTTGTTTAAGTTCTTGACCTAATTTCAGTGTATGGTATATATACAACATAAAGCCAAGCTCTAGAGACGAATTCACAGCCTCAAGGATAAGTTTTACAATTTCAAAATTCATCAAAAATTTGAAATTCGGATTCTAATATTTTGTGGCTTTTCAGGTGAATTAAGGGCACCAATCTCTTCCTTGAACATCACTGATCATGTAGCAATAGTCATATGCATCTCAAAACCCGTGAATTGCTCAAACCAAATCAAACGTTTTACACCTTTATGAATTTCTCGTTTTCATATATTTGTGCAATATAAATTGTATTTGATTATTGTTTCGTGTTTGTAACAAGCTAGTGAATGTTTCTGGGCAGTTTAATTTGAGTTTTGACGCAGGATTGAAGATTGGCCATTGTTAGGGTTTTCGGCCTCTTTTAGGGTTTTACCACTTAGCCAAGATAAACGAATTCTAAAGACATGGAAGGATCGTAAATGTCATTAGGAACTCAATGGCATTGTTAATTTCATGAAATTTCACTGTTTGTATGGAGTTTGACATTCGCAGGTTTTCATACGAACACAAAATCGCAGGAAAGCTCGTAGGAAATTTCGTAGGTTATGAGGAAGAAGAAGGTCACTGGCGCGCGAAAATCGCATTTGAATTTTATGCAGGGTTTAAAACAAATTCGTTTACATTATATTACAACTAGCGCGTGTAGCTCAGCTGGTTTTGTTGAAGTGCTTTGGTGGTGAGAGACCTGGGTTCGATTCCCAGGTCCTGCGTTATTTTTTTTACTTTGCTTTATTTCGCAGGTTACGCATATGATCAAATTATATTGTTAGACATCACTAGTTGCGTGTGCAGCCCAGTGGCAGTCCTCCATTCAGGTACAGGGGAGGTCCTGGGTTCAAATCCAGGGCTCCCCATTATTTTTAACCTAATTTCTTTTATATTTCTTCTTCTTTCCTTGTTTTTTTATTTAATTATATATCATATAATAAATTACTTTTTAATAATATAATATGTTTTATAGAATAAAGTTTTTTTTATATTTCTAAAATCAATATTTTATTTTCAAAATATAATTTATTTCTATGTTCATATTATTATATATTTATTTTTGTAAATAGTTAAATTAATATTGTAATTTAAATTATAAACCCTAATTCTATTTTCTAAAATTCATAACCCTAATTTTATTTTTAAATTTCTAACCCTAGTTCTTATTTTATTTAAATATTAAAATTAATTAAACTTTTCTAATATCTAATTAAAATAATTAATAATATTTTCTTTGTAAATGTTTATTCCATGACTTTATATTATTATTCTCATTATATTTTCTTTCAAAAATTCTTTTAAAAATGTTTATTTAATTCAAAAATAATTAATTAACTTGTATATATTTTGTGCTAACCTCTTTTTTCTTATAATTATTTCTATTACTAATCCTTTTTATTATTTAGTTATATATTTATTATTTAATCGTTTATATATTTATGTAAATGCGAAAGCCTTGTAATAGTTGTAGGTTTTATTTTCTGTCCTTATTTTATTATCTATAAATGTTTATATTGCCATGGTTAGTAAATATAGGGAGTGATAACATGTTTGTATTTTAAAATTAATTTAGAATCACTAATTTAATAAGATAAATGTATGAATATGGACACTCACACACGTAAGTCGATCTTTGATCGCCATCTCACTTCCTAAGGTTATCCCTCATGTTGCCTAACTATAAGGTCAAGTAAAGTGTCTAAAAACAAGGTCCCTTCTCATGAACAAATCATCTAGTCCCTCCAATATTATAAGATCAAGTCCCTTCGATGTTGCCTTCGTAAATGATCTTGTCCCTTTCGAATAAAAGATGATAAGTCCCTTCGTATTGCTAAGACACCTTACAGTTGCCTAAACATAGATGACCCTTCACATGTCCCTTATAACATCCAAGGTAATGACTACATATTCCTTAATAATAGGGATAGTCTTACCATTGAAAGAACGTTTAAGAACAGAAAATATTTAATTTAGGGTAGGTTCCTCTTAAGTACTTGCTCACTTTTCATCAAATTACTTCATTACACTTCACATTTTCAAACAAATTTTCAAAACAAAGTTTTTATATATATCCATACAAGGATCATTATAAAGTACTTAAGAAAATTTTTAATCACACACTACACTTCTCAAAACAGTTTAAAGTGAGCTAAGTAACTAAGAGCCCATGGATAACCATGGATGTAAAGGGTGCTAACACCTTCCCTTTACATAACCTACCCCCCGAACTCAAAAATCTTTTAAGGTCTTTCCTGTTCTTTTATGCCCTTTCCTTTGGATAAAATAAAATTCGGTGGCGACTCTTGCTATCCGCAACATTTAACTAAAGTCAGTTCTCCCACCGTGTTACAGAACTGGCAACTCTACTGGGGAATTAATAAAAGAGGGGTACCCTTAGGAATTAGATCACTTAAATTGTTTGTTTTGTTTGCTTTATATTACTTGTTGGGCTTTTTGTGTGAAAGATCCTAACCCGGATCTAGTGTACCCTAGGTAAATGGCAATAGACCAAGGAAATTGTACGGCGTATACCGATATGGTTGTTCTGGTGGCCATAGTTAGTGTGACTTCTTGGTTGGTGCTTATGTTCCTTAAGTAAGTTAAGGATAATATGGGGCTGCCATATGTTGTCAATACACTAACTGACTTTTAGAACCCTAGTTATCCCATCTTGGCCTTTAGAAAGTAGTGAGGTAGCCGACTTTGGTGAAGACTGAAGTTGGTTGATACTCGATGCTACACTCATTGAGATCCTCAACTTGGAGGGTTTTGGTTGGCAAGTAAGTTGCCTACTGAACAACCACCCTTGGGAAGGATCAATGATATTGAGATCCCTTAGAACCCGGTTACTTTTGTAGGACAAGATGAACCAACTAAACTTCAGGGGAGGGTACTTACCTTTAAACCTCATGCAAGCCTCTAAACTTAGGGCTATTGTGTGACTTGTTTGTGTGTGCCACATGTTTGTGATTGAACATAACATCATAGCATCATCATGCATCATAAGCATAGCATTTTCACTAACCATTTCAAGGACCAAAGGATTTATCTTTGTTCTTTGTTGCAGGTCATGGCTTCTACTTGTAGGAATACTATCCGGATCAACTTTGTAGGAATACCTCCTAAGCTAAGGAATTGGTCTCTCAAGTTTCTGAAAACTCTCAGTTCATCAAGAGACATGGTCACCTACTGGATCTAGTCACTTCAGGGTTCAATGAAGACATGATGAGTGTTCTGTTTCAGTTCTTTGATCCTAAACATCATTGCTTTACATTCCCCGACTATCAGCTGGTTCCTACAATGGAAGAGTTCTCCAAGCATCTGGGTATACCTATCCTTGATCAGAGACCCTTCACGAGTTTGGAAAAAGAGCCTAAACCTGAAGTCATTGCTGCAGCCCTACATCTGAAGAAATCAGACATTGTCCTGAAGGCTATGAGTTATGATGCTTTTGAGGAGATCTTAGCCCTATTAATCTATGGCTTAGTGTTGTTCCCCAATCCAGACCAGTTCATAGACATACACGCCATCAACATATTTATGACTCATAATCCAGTGCCTACATTACTTGGAGACATCTTACACTCTCTTCATACTCGTACTACGAAGGCCCGAGGAACCCTGATGTGCTGCATACCTTTGCTATCTAGGTGGTTTATTTCTCACCTTCCTTGATCAATGATGAAGAATGAACAAGGGTTCAGGTGGTCTAAAAGAATCATGTCACTCTCTCATTCAGATATTCATTGGTGCTCTAGATCTATGGAAAATGTTACTGTCATTGACCGTTGTGGGGAGTTCCCTAATGTGCCACTCCTTGGCATAAGAGGGGGAATTACCTACAATCCTTCCTTAGCTTTACGTCAGTTTGGTTATGCTCGGAGTGATGGTCCTCGTGACATGCTTATTCAGGGTATTGTGTTCGACTACGACAACGATCTGCAAGGTTACCGTCAAAGGTTTATACGAGCATGGGGTAAAGTGAAAAAAGTTGACAGCAAGACTCTGGAACCAAAGTACACTATTCCTATGGAAGCTTACCTCAGATGGGTGCGATCTCGTGCTCAGACTCTTATGATGCCATATCCTGCTATCTTTCCAGTTACTATGGAGCCTGTTGCTGAAGGAGATACTTCTTATATCATTCTTCATCCAGACATGCCCACTGACATGGAAGAGTTACAAAGGTCCTGGATCCAGTTGAAGGAGCAAAGAGATACTTTTGAGACTCATTACAAAGCAATTCAAGAAAGAATCTTGGAGCTAACAAAAAAACTTCACGAGGAGCGAAATCTCAACTCATACCTCAACACAAAGAGGAAACGTCCATGGGAGACTTAAAACCCCATTTTTGTATTCATTTCCTTTTTATTGTAAGCCCAAGGGGCAAACAAATTTATTACTAATAAAAGTTTACCTTTTTGATTGTCTAAACAAATTTAAATCCTGCGGTCCTTGAAAACATTGCATACGCATTTATACACCATATCATTGCATCACAGGTTTCTTATGTACATGTATCTTATCTTCTCGCTGTTTATTTCAGCAGAAATGGCTCTTGAACAGACTGTCAAAGATCTCCAGGCACCGAATGCATAATTCCAAGAGTTGATCCTGAACTTGTCCAAGGGACAAGATGAGTTGAAGACACTGCTGGCTAAGAAGACTAAGAAGGATAAAAGATCAGGAGGCCTTATCAATCTGGGAAGAAGATTCAAAGGTCCTGTCAAGACAAAGGAACAGGTTGAAAATTATGAGTCTGAGGAGTCCGAGAAAGAGGGAGGCAGTCTCCATAATACTATGGGGGATTCTGATTCTGAAGCAAATTATTATCATGATCCTAATGAAGATAAGTTCAAGATGCTGGTGGATAGAATGAATGCTATGGAGTTACAAAAGTCTTCTGGGCTGGATTTTGAAGATCTGAGTTTGATATCCGGAGTGGTTATACCCATTGGTTTCAAGGTCCCTGCTTTTGTGGTTTACGATGGTGTCTCATGTCCCAAGCTGTATCTAAGGTCCTATGTCCGGAGGATTCAACCACATACTGCTGACAAGAAGTTATGGATTCATTTCTTCCAAGAGAGCTTGTCTGGAGCTCAATTGGAATGGTACTATCAATTGGAGAGTGTCAATATCCGTGATTGGAATGATCTTGCTGAGGCCTTCTACAGGCAATACCAATATAATGCTGATTTAGCACCTACTCGCATGCAGCTCCAAAGCATGTCAATGGGTGCTAAGGAGAATTTCAAGGAGTATGCTCAGAAATGGAGAGACCTGGCTGGCAGAGTTCAACCTCCTCTGACTGATAGGGAGCTAGTGGTATGTTTATGAGTATGCTGAATGGTCCTTTCTATAGTCATCTCATTGGAAGCTCATCATCTGGCTTCACTGAGCTGATAATGACTGGAGAGCGGGTGGAAAGTGGTATAAGAAGTGGCAAGATACAGGTGAGTTCCTCTTCATCAAGCACTGCAAAGAAGCCCCCTAGTGGGAAGAAGGAGTCAAATGCTGTTTATGGTCAACCTGGTCGTAACAGGAGTCATCAATCTGTAGGAGCAGTTCACATCTCCAATCCTACTCCTGCAGCACCAGAGCCACCACAGAGCAATCAACAGAAGCCTAGAAGACAGTTTACCAAGATCAACATGTCACTGGCCCAAGCCTTGCAACACTTGTTGAAAGGAGAACTCATTACTTTGAAGGACCCTCCTCAGAATCCTAATACTTCCTCTCCTCGGTACAATCCTAATGCACAATGTTCCTATCATTCTAATTGTCTGGGACATGACACCAACAACTGCTGGATATTGAAAAACAAGATTCAAGATATGATTGATGCTGGAGAGATTGAATTTGACCCTCTTGGGACTCCAAATGTGATTACTGCTCCCATGCCAAATCATGAGAAGACTGTTAATGCCATTGATGAAGTTTCATATATTTCCTCAGTTGCAGATGTGACTACTCCATTCTCTATTATCAAGAAGAAGTTGGTACAAGCTGGGTTCTTTCCAGGTTGTAAGAAGACTGTTTCTATTGTGCTTATAATAAACCTGATAGCTGCTGGAAGTTGAAGGATGGTATTCAACGCCTCATGGACAATTACACCATATTGTTTGAGAGGACACCTTCTATGGAAAGTATGGTTGAACATCTAACTCGAGGGGCGAAGGTTGAAGATGTGGATATGGTTGATAAAGTACCAGTGAGGATTACCTCCAAAGGCCCTGTCAAGATCACTCATAAGGGTCCTATCAAGATTACTGCTGAAGGTCCAGTAAAGACTGTTGCTGAAGCTAGAGTGGCTCCCATGATTATTACCACTCCTGGCCCTATTCCGTATACTTCTGATAAAGCTATACCCTGGAATTACGGTTCTGATGTTTATATCCATGGTGTTAAACAAGAACCTTTGACTGATACCCCTGCTACTAATGATAACCTTGATGTTGATAATATTGCTGGATCTAGTAAGATCACAAGAAGTAGAAGAATTTTCTCTCCTCCGGCTACCTCAAAAAATATAGTTATTCCAACTACTACCTCCACTGCTGAGACAAATACTGATGCTCGGGGCAAGGGTCATGTGATTGAACCTGTGCAAACTGAGGCACCGACTGCTGAGAATCTTTCTAAACAGATGGAAGAAGTGCTGAAGATCATTCGCAAGAGTGATTATGATATTGTTGACCAGTTGGGGCATACTCCCTCCAAAATTTCCATGTTGTCTTTGTTGCTGTGTTCTGAGGCTCATGCTAAAGCCTTGATCAAGTTCTTGAAGACTGCTCATGTACCAAATGAGATTTATGTGGATCAATTTGAAAATTGTGTTGCACATCTGACTTATGATAATGGGTTGGGTTTTTCTGATGCTGATTTGACTCCTGCCAAGAGAAACCATAACAGAGCTTTGCATATCTCCATTGAATGTAGGGGCACTACCTTATCTCATGTGTTGATAGACAATGGCTCTTCACTGAATGTACTTCCCAAAGAGGTTCTGAACAAGCTCAGTCCTGAAGATGTTGTGTTAAGACCAAGCAATATAGTGGTGAGGGCCTTTGATGGTTCAAGAAGGGTGGTGCATGGAGAAATAGATCTCCCAATCAAAGTAGGCTCTCAAGTTTTCAATTCTACATTATATGTAATGGATATTAGTCCTGCGTACTCTTGTTTGCTTGGGCGCCCCTGGATCCACGGGGCAGGTGCTGTGACCTCCACTCTACATCAGAAGTTGAGATACCCAGTGAAGGGAAAGGTCGTCACTGTTTATGGAGAGGAAGAATATATGATCAGTCACGTGAATACATTTAAGTATGTTGAAGTGGAAGGTGAATATGTTGAGACTCCTTGTCAGACATTTGAAGTAGTTCCTTGGGTTGAGCCTGCTGCTGAAGCTCCTGCTGTGGTTAAAAGAGTTCTTGTGGTTACCAGGGTACCTCCTACAATGGCCTCCCTCGAAGATGCTAGAGCTGTGGTTGAAGAAGGTGGTTGAACTATTTGGGGTCAACTTCCTGACATTCCTTACAAGTCTGACAAGTTTGGTTTGGGTTTCACTGCAGAGTTCCAGAAGGCTATTCGTCGTGCTCGTGCTGTTCGTATCACCAATCAAGGGGTCATGAGAGATCAAATCAATGTTGTGGGTGATTATAGTGAAGACTACAACCTGGATGACTGGATCTTTCCTACTGTGGGTGATGGGCTCAACAATTGGAAGACTGAAGACGTTATTCCTATCTCCTTTAGTCAGGAGTAAATACTATTACTGTGTTGTTATTTTTAAGTTTGTAATTTTTGAACAATTAAACTTTTAAGCCTTGTGCCTTACCCGGGGCACAATGGTATGCTTGTTTCGGGATGTCATTTCATTTGCATACTTCATTCAATAAAAAGCAATGGACGTTTCGTTTTCGTAAATATTGTGCTCTTTGTTTTTTCTTTTATTTTATTTTCATCAGCTATGTGTTCTTACACACACCCACATCACTAAAATCCAGATCCTCATCCACTCTGGATCCTATTGATAACAGTTCTACTATTGCCAATTATAATTTCGAGAATCCGATCTATCAAGCTGAAGATGGAAAGGAGGAAGATTGTGAAGTACCCGTAGAGCTTGCTAGGTTGTTACAACAAGAAGAGAAAGCTATACAACCACATGAAGAGCCAATCGAAGTTGTGAATCTGGGAACTGAAGAAAACAGGAAAGAGGTCAAGATATGGGCTGAATTAGAGGATGGTGTAAAGAGCAGATTTATTCAGATGTTACATGATTATGTGGAGATCTTTGCTTGCTCCTATGAAGATATGCCAGGGTTGGATACAAACATTTTGGTTCACCGTTTACCAGTAAAAGAAGACTGTCGTCCAAAGAAGCAGAAGGTTCGTCGCATGCGTCCTGAAATGTCAGAAAAGATTAAAGCAGAGATGATGAAACAGTTTGATACAGGGTTCTTAGCTGTGACTTCTTATCCTCAATGGGTTGCAAATGTGGTACCGGTACCTAAGAAAGATGGTAAGGTACGTATGTGTGTAGATTACAGGGATTTAAACAAGGCCAGCCCCAAAGATGACTTTCCACTTCCTCATATTGATGTTCTGGTAGACAACACTGCTCAGCATAAAGTATTCTCTTTCATGGATGGCTTCTCTGGTTACAATCAAATCAAGACGGCACCTGAAGATATGGAGAAGACTACATTTGTTCCATAGTAGGGCACTTTTTGTTATAAAGTGATGCCATTTGGTTTGAAGAATGTCGGGCAACATATCAGCGTGCTATGGTGGCTTTGTTTCACGATATGATTCATCATGAGATAGAGGTATATGTGGATGATATGATAGCCAGGTCCCAGAATGAAGAGCAACACCTTTATCATCTGCATAAGTTGTTTGAAAGATTGAAGAAATACAAGTTGAGATTTAACCCAAATAAATGTACTTTTGGAGTTAGATCTGGTAAACTCCTGGGTTTCATTGTCAGTGGAAAAGGCATTGAAGTAGATCCTGTGAAAGTGAAAGCTATACAAGAGATGCCAGCTCCCCGTACTAAAAAGGAAGTTAGAGGTTTCTTGGGACAATTGAATTACATTGCAAGATTTATTTCCCAATTAACTGCTACCTGTGAGCCAATCTTCAAGTTGTTGAAGAAAGATCAGGTAATGGAGTGGAATGATGAGTGTCAGACAGCCTTTGATGAAATCAAGAGATATCTTCTAGAACCTCCCATTTTGATGCCACCAGTTGATGGAAGACCCTTGATTATGTACTTAACAGTATTAGACAACTCAATGGGGTGTGTGTTGGGGAAACATGACGAGTTTGGTCGAAAAGAGCAGGCAATATACTACCTTAGCAAAAAGTTTACCGACTGTGAAACAAGATACTCACTGCTCGAGAAAACTTGATGCGCTTTGGCATGGGCTGCTCGCCGACTAAGACAGTATATGTTGACTCATACTACCTTGTTGATTTCAAAGATGGATCCAATCAAGTACATATTCGAGAAACCTGCTCTCTCCGGACGAATAGCAAGATGGCAAATGATCTTAACAGAATATGATATACAGTATACTACTCAGAAGGCCATTAAGGGTAGTGTGGTAGTTGATCATTTGGCTCATCAAGCAGTGGATGATTATCAGTCAATGAGTTTTGAATTCCCTGATGAAGACATTATTATTGTTACTAAAGAACCTGGACAATATGACGGACCTGAACAAGGATCCCGATGGACTATGGTTTTTGACGGAGCTTCTAATGCACTTGGTAATGGTGTTGGTGTTGTGATTATTTCCCTTGAAGGTTGTCATACCCCGATTACTGCAAGACTTTGTTTCTATTGTACCAATAACATGGCTGAGTATGAGGCATGTATCATGGGTATCAAAGCTTCCATTGAGATGAAGATTCAATTCCTGGACGTATATGGAGATTCAGCCCTGGTAGTTAGTCAGATTAAAGGAGATTGGGATACCAAGCATGAAAATCGTATTCCTTACAGAGAGCATGTGTTGTCTTTGATCCCATATTTTGAAGAGATTACCTTTTGACATATCCCACGAAGAGAGAATCAGTTGGCAGATGCATTAGCCACCATGGCATCTATGTTTGAGATTAGCTAGGATGATGAAGCTCCCAAGATTACTATTGATAGATTTGAGAAGCCTGCATACTGCAATGAGATTGACACTGAAGGAGGAGAGGAAAAGCCTTGGTTCTATGAGGTGAAAAGATATCTTGAAGCTCAGGAGTTCCCTGAAGGGGCATCTGTCAAAGATAAGAAGTTTCTGAGGAGGTTTTCTGCTAAGTTCTTCTTGAGTAATGGAATTTTGTACAAGCGCAATCATGATGCAACTTTGCTTCGTTGTGTGGATAAGAAGGAAGCAACAGAGATTATAGAAGACATGCATGATGGGATCTTTGGAACTCATTCTAGTGGTCATACCATGGCAAATAAGATATTGAGAGCAGGTTACTATTGGTCTACCATGGAAGCTGACTGCTATCAACATTCCAGAACATGTCACAAGTTTTAAATCTATGCTGATAAAGTACATATACCTCCATCACCATTGAATGTGTTGACTGCTCCTTGGCCTTTTGCCATGTGGGGCATTGATATGATTGGTGAGATCAAACATACTGCTTCTAATGGGCATCGTTTCATCCTGGTTGCTATTGATTACTTCTCAAAGTGGGTGGAGGCAGCTTCATTTGCATCTATTACTAAGAATGTGGTGGCTCGATTCATTAAGAATAATCTCATATGTAGGTATGGCATCCCTGAAAGGACTATTACTGACAATGGCTCTAATCTGAACAACACTATTGTAATACCTCAAAATTTGCCCTCATATTCATTCCCTCAATTGGCGTATCATTTTGCACTCATCTGGTCATTAACATCATAGTAGTTCATTTCATTGTTTCATAAGGCATGTGATCAGGGCTCAAGGAAATTAGGGTTTTGTACCTTATACTTATCTGGCAAGGATTGAAATAACAGAGAATATTCACTGGACTATGATTCCACTCCAAATGCAGCCGCTCAGTTGTGTCTCAATTCAGATGGGAGTTTAATTTAATTTTGGTCAAATTATCGAAAGATCACTGTAATTGCAAGGTTATTTTGGATCCCTGGACTATTTCTTAGACAATGCGTATTCAAGGTTCGGGCTGCCGTGTGTTGTGATTTATCAGGATATCGAGTTGTATTTTGTGTGAAGTCTGGTTTGAATCTTCAGTTTACCAGTGACTCATCTGGATTCGAATGGTCAGGGCATGTTTCAGATAATTCAAAGGGTTACGACTAATTTAAAAAATATATATTCGATGGCTCAGAAGTGGTTGTGCTCATAGATTTGTGGAAAGATGTCAAGATATGTTTTGGGCCAAAATTAAGATCTCATTCATTGCTTTGTCCTCACTATTATTAACCACTCCCGATTATTCCATTCCATCTTCACCTTTATACTTCGATACGTTTCCATCAATTCATTTTCATTTTTCTCTTATTCATTTTTCCATTCATTTTTTGTCCGTAATCCATTTTGAACCATCTTTCATTTTTCATAGTCCATATCAAACTCATGTTTTCTCCTTGTCCATTTTTACACCATTTAAACTCAATGGCAACTTTTCTTTAGAGCCATCGCAAATTTCCACCAAAATAATAGAAAGCCAATTTCTTTTGTTTTCATCATGGTATCCAAATCACTAAAGTAATTTCCAATTAATCATCCTAAGTCCAAGTTCACATCGTATCCATTTTTGGCCTGACTTTGAGCCCATTTCTCTATTAAACCAATATTCATCCATTCAGAGTTTTGTTAATATTATGGAAATTACCAGAATTTGAGCCGATATCCGATTTCAATTCCTTTTATTAAAGTCCAATATTTTCTTTTTCTCCTTCATATCTCTTGAACCAATTAACTTTTCTATCTTCCAGGCCCATTCGAAGTCACTATATTGTGAATTTTCCTATCCATTTTGCCATCAACCAAATTCATTTTAACCCATTCTCAAATTACTTATCCAAAGAAAATATTTCCTATCGTTTAAGTGTTATTGGCATCACTCCAAGTCATTTAGTCAATTACCTAATGTCCCTTTCCATCAAATTTCTTTCATTTTTTTTTCTAATATTATTTCTTCCAATTTCCTTAAAGAAAAAGAAAACAAGTTTATCTACTTATTCATACTAATCACACAAAAAGAAAGAAGATTCTGTTATAACTAGGAGAATAAAAGGAAATTGATATAGTTGATATTGAAATTACACCAAGAAATATTCAGTCACAAATCTAACTGATATAACAGAAATTATCAACAAAAATCAAATTGACAAGAATACCAAAAAAATTCAAGGCGAAATTGAGCTCTTGCTCAAGCTGGTTTTGAGGTCATCAACTATAACAATAAGTGAGTAAAATCATTACATTGACGTGCAAGAATAATTGGTACAGCAGGAAAATCCAGGAAAGGGAAAATGGTTACAAAATATAATAAAAACTTCATCAAACTTTTTCATCACTCTCATCATAGTTTCATCAAGTCTTCCTCAATCATTTGTGTCCTTCAAGAAATCGCAACACAAAAAAAAGAAAAATCTTCTCCGAACTTTGAGATTCAACCAAGTTACCAATACCTCTTTCATCCAAAAGATTCAGTTAACACAAGAAAACCTGCAAAAGTGCAATAATAGAGGAATTTAGAAACAAAGAAGAAATTCAAAAAAAAAGAGTCAGTTACTATTCCAAATGTCAAAAACAGAAATTCAGAGAAAAAAACTTCAATACTCCACCAACCTGTAGAATCAATAACTGAAAACCACCCCAACCAATTGTACCTCTAACCGACTTCCAACAAAAAAAGTGAATTCCTAACTGTTTTTTTTTTTGCAAATTCGAAGTCGAAAACAGAGTTTGAGAAATCAAAACAAATATCAAATCATAACCAAAAAAAAACCTAGCTAATCTCATAACCACCTAATTGAAGCCATAATAGAAAATTAACAGAAAAAATAACAGAATTCTGATTGAATCTACCTGAAGCTTCCAGATCTTTCTGTGAGAATCATCTATAAATCAGAACCGATTTCTACCATTTCTCTTCTTCCACAACTTTTTCAATACCCTTCACCATTATAACCAAATCCTCCTTGAATCTCTCCAATCTTCTTCCTCACAACCTTTTCTCTTCAATTCTTTTCGGCTTTCACCATCACTGCTCAATCCTGGTTCTGCTTCAAAGAGCTTCAAACCATTGGATTTCTTCCTCAATTCATGAGCTTCAACCACCTTCTCCAAATCTTTCAACCATTTCCTCAAGACTCTTCAACACTCTCTTTCATGATCCCTGCACCATAGCCTCAACCTTCAGCTTCAATCCTTGGCTTGATCTTCAACAGCCTGCAAGATCAAGAATAAGCAACAATCCTCATCAAATCGCATTCGTATCGAACAAAATCGCAGAGGTTGAAAGGCAAAGTGGAATCGCACGTGAGTAAGGGTCATTGAAGTGAGCTTACCACTCCGTCTCAAGCGTTATTTTCGCGTCGTCCTCGATCATCTTCACGAAACCTTCGAGGAAGCTGCGCGGAGGCACCGATTCATCCTTCGCCGCCGTGAATCATTTGGCCAGCATTTCCATCGCGATTTCGTCAATCCATTGACTAACAAGGTGCGAATCTGAATTTGAATTCAAGCATTTGTGTGTGGTTTTCGGATTTTGTGGCAAGCATAGAAGCTAGGGTTTTAGAAGGGGGAAGCATAGGATTTCAGTGTTGTCGGAGTTTGTTGTTTGTGATTAATTTGTGAAGGTTTGTGTTGTGGTTGATCCGAAGAAGAGTGTTTAGATGGTGGCGGGGAGTTCGCGGAAGAGGAAGATGAAGGTTATATTCGAAGAAGATGGAGGGGGCTTGTGATGACTAGAACTGAGAGGTGAGGATAAGGAGGTAGAGGGCGGTGTCGTTTTTATGGAGGAATGGGAGGAGTGGATGGCGACGGTGAGGGTGAAGGGGAAGAAGGAGACAGAGGGAGAATAGGGAGTGGTGGCGGCGTAAAAAGGGGTAGAGGAATTAGGGTTCTTCACATTTTGTTCTTCAGCTTTTTTATTTTATGTTGTATCACCATAAACAAAGAATTAATCAAATTTAATAAGTTAAGATTTTATGGAATTTGGAAAATATTATAAGATTAAATAAAGAATTAATCAAATTTAATAAGTTAAGATTTTATGGAGAATTTGAAAATATTATAGGATTAAGAGAAGAATTAAGAGGAGTTAATCTCTTGTAATTCCCAGGACCATCCTTTTGTATTTACCTTGCTATACACACCCCATATTAAGCCCATTAAAAAATAATAACTAAAGAAATCGCTTCCTGCACCCCCAGACTTCTTGTGAGAATGGGCCTGTTGGCATATTGCTATTCGCACCTCCACTTTGAGGCCCATAGGAAAAAACAACATAAATAATTGCTGAATGTCCCTCCCCCTCATTCCTGTGCATAGGCTCAGTTGTTCTGCTAATCACACTCCCCTCTTAGGCCCAGTATAGAAAATAAACTCAAAAAACTACTAAGCTCACCCCCTCCTTTCTTCTTGGTTTTTAAGGCTAGTTTAATAGAGTTTAGAAAATAATTCAATAAAAATAGTAAAATCCACTAGAAAATTCTATAAAAATTCCAGTAGGTAAATAACTCAATTTAAAAATTTGTGACATTTTTGTTTTCTGAATTTTGGTTATTTTTCGATTAAATTCTGATTTTTCTGTTAATTAGCTTTTATTGAATTCCCTCTAATTGTGCTGAATTTGTTGATTTTATTTTGGTGACTTCAATTAATTTTATTAGCCCACTCTATTTACTGTAGTTAGATAACTAATAATGGTACTTAGGATATTTTTTGTAGATTTTTTAGAATATTTTATCTTAGGTTTTAGAGGCCAATTCTTTAGAAATTAAGGATTAATTCATAGCTGAAAATAATCATTTTTTAGACCTAGTTAAATTTTGATTTTGTAGGATTCCTTTTAGCACATTATTATAGGTAGTTTTAGGACCCTATAGAATAAATTTCATATTTTTTCCATAAATTTTAATATTTTTTAGGATATTAACTTTTAGGCTTGGTTACATATAATTTCCATTTAGTTTAGGCCATGAAAATAAAGTACAATAAAAATATGGTTTAGTTTAGATTTAGCCTTAGAATTTAATTTAGACTTAGGTTAGTTTAAATTTGAATGTTTAGAAGGAAAATATTAGGCTTAACCTTAGTTTAGGACTTAGAATCAAAGTTTCATCTTAATTAGAATTAGAATAAATAAAATAGGACTATTTTTAATTCATGTCTTTAAATGCATTTTAGAATTTTATTTCTTATGTCCATTTTAATGTTTTGCCTTATCATTTGATTTTTATAATTTGTATAGGCTTCCCCATTGTTCTTAGAATCAACTTAACTTCATTAGGAAGTAAGTTGAATTCTAGTAGTTTCTAGTTTCTTTCATAGGATTAGAATACCTCATTAACCATAGGATCTCTTGTAAATAAATAAACAAATTAGGGTTGTGTCTTAGTCCCCTTAGTTTTTGTCTTTATCAACTTAAGTCATTCTTTCTCATCTCATAAAGAAAAGAAATAAAACACTTAATAAAAATCGAACAATCTTGTACGACACGAGACTTTGTTGCGGAGTGTTTATACGCGTCCTGTTTCGGGGCGAGGTGTAAATACTTCCTGCGATGGATAAGTCTTAGTGCAAGACAGTTCACAAACAAATTCAAAACACTTCTCATAAAAGACAAAAACAAATAACAAGCGACTATCCTGCGGGAACTTCTCTTTCTCATCTCATTCACTCACAACGCGAACTCGCGACGACTTGTCTCGTATGCAAGACGGTAAACGCACTCGTACCAGACGAGCCTGCAACACCTGAGCATAGACATACGCAGTTCCAGCATAAAAAACACAAACAAATAGTTCCCGCCTAGGTTAGGCGAACTACGTCGACTCTGATCCTCATTATCCCGATGAGGTACGTAGGCAGCGGGGTAGGGCCCGTTCGAGCACATTCTTTATTTTCCCTACATTTTCTCCATTCTTTCTTTCCATTCTCTTTTAGTTCCTTCTCTCATTTCCAATTTCCAGTTAGCGGTTTTATTCAGCAGCAGTTATTTTTCTCACCCTTTGAAACAAACAAGCAAGTGTGGATCCCGTCGGGTACGACGGACGATCTGGGGTGCTAATACCTTCCCAGGTCGTAACCGACTCCCGAACTCAGATCTTTGGTTCGCAGGACCTTGCCCTTTCCTTTTTCCTCAGGTTTGTGCAACATTACCTTTCCCATTCTTTCGGGATAAAAATGTCTGGCTGGCAACTCTACCTTTTCCGCGCCACTTTCGCGTTTGTACTAGGATGAAAATCCCGGGAGCGACAGCTGGCGACTCTGCTGGGGAGAAATCTGAATCTTCTGGTTTCCCTTGTAAGTCAATCCTAGCGCCTGTTTGGTTTTGTTTCTTTGGGTGTTTATATGTTTGTTGCTGTGTGCTTTAGTTTAACTTTACTGTTTATTTACAGTTTTTATTTTACAACTTTACTTTATCGCATTTATTAACCGCTTTCAGTATTTTATTTTCCATGCATCATATTATACTGGACTGTCTGGCTGTGCTGGTTTTCATTTTTTCTGCGGGATGGGAGTTACTGTGAGATAAGCCAACTACCCGGCTTGAGTGCACTATAGGATTAGCATGGACATGTGCTCGCATGGTTACATGATGAGTGGTGATGTGTTCCACACCCAGGTTGCGACTGTCTTGGAACTATCTTGTGTGGGGGTTCTTCCCCACTTCAGGATACAACCTTGATGGTTATGTGCAGCTGGGGACCGATCATTGAGAACCTTAGTGGAAACAACCCTCTCCAGTGATGATAGTGGCAGACCATATTTGTTGGCAAACCCACTCGCATCTGAGGGTCCATTGGGAACTCGCATAGGATGGCCTGGTTCTCTCACATGAATTCAGTTAAAGCAAAATTGTTCGTATGACGATAGTATTATACCCTTCGGGATGAATGTACTATTGTTTCTCGATTCAGTGCTTGAAGTTGGAGACTTGTGAGGGATTCTTGTTTTTCCGGACTCAACTGAGACCTCCCTGCGTAGTACATAATACCCAAACCAATTCCCTGATTTGGTCATGAGCCATTTCTCGGAGATGGTGAACGTATTATTGCTATTCGGCTTTGAGAGTTCGTGATGTTAACCCGAGTAGCACACCCGTGAGATTGGGAGGGGTTTACAGGTTTGCAGGAACCCTAATACCTTCAGCATACCCACTTTGCCTTTGGTTCAGTTTTGTGATCTGGATTTCTGTTCTTAAGATATGGATCCCGGATCAGAGGGATGATTATTGTGATATCTGGATTTTGAGACCTGGCACTGACACTTGACTATATGATCGGCACATCACAAATACTTTACTGATCACATGCCTTGTCTTGCATAAACATCATATCATCATTAATCATTTGCGTTTCTTTTATTCTCAGGGTCTACATTTATTCCCGGTTCCTGGCCATATCATTGCTTCAGAATGGAAGACGTCAAAAAGAGAACTGTGCACTACAAATTCTTTGATACCAAGATGGACCTGATCAACCAATTGGTGTCTCTGATTACCCCGGGTCATTTGGGCTACTTCAAGGAAAAGTATGGTGATATTCTGGATTTGGTATTCAACTTGGATAGTTCTCAGAGAAGCGCCATTCACACTTTGTTGCAGTATTACGATCCACGGCTTAGGTGTTTCACATTTCATGACTTTCAGTTGGGTCCTTTGCTGGAAGAATATGCTGAGATTATGGGAGTTTCAATCAAGGATCAGCTTCCTTTTAACTCGGAGATGACAAGACCAACTCACGATGACATTGCTAAGGCTCTTTATTTGAGCCCATCAGAGGTGTCTTCAAATCTGGTTTCTACCAAAGCAGGAGTACTTGGTTTTCCTTTAGAGTGTCTAATCAAGAGAGCTGAAGAATGTGCCGTGGAAAAGCAGTGGGATTCAGTTTGTGGCATCTTGGCGTTATCTGTGTATGGGATAGTTTTATTTGCCGATATGGACAAGTTTGTAGACATGAATGCTATTCATTTGTTTGTGCTGAAGAATCCGGTGCCCACCCTCTTAGGTGATTTGTATTATTCTGTGCATTATAAGAATGAGAAGAAGCGAGGAGGTCTTGTTAGATGCTGTGCTCCTTTATTCTACAAGTGGGTTATGAGACACTTGCCTACTACTGAGAGTTTTACTGATCCTAATTCTACTTGGGCTCAGAAGCTGAGTACTTTGTCTGCTAGAGATATCAGGTGGTTTACTTTGAGGTTGAAAGGAAGGAATTTCATTACCAGTTGTGGTAGTTACCCTAATGTGCCTTTGTTAGGGGTATCGGGATGTATTAACTACAATCCCATCCTCCTAAGAAGACAGTTAGGGTATGCGCTCAAGGAGGTTCTTGATGAGTCTGAATTATTCCAAACCTTCTATTTTCCGGTAAAAGACAATCTTCCTTTGGTCCAAAAAGCTGCAGGTTCCTGGAAGGTGATCAAGAGAAAGGGTATAGCATGTCTGGGCAAGAGCAACAATCGGACGTTCCCGGAATTTGAAGCCTGGATAAAGAAGGAGGTTCAAGCGGCTCTAGTCCCCTTTTCAGTACCAACTCCGCCTCCAGCAACGGTGCCTTTGGAAGACTATCAGAAGTTGGAAGCTTTGGTTAAGCAGCTTAGGGTCGAGAATCAAGAGGCTCTTAATTCTTGTCAGAAACTAATGATCCAGAACCGTCGATTAGAAGATAGAGCTATACATGCCGAGGAAATAGTCCGTCTCAAGCAAAAGGACTTTGAAGATAGAGAGCTCTACTTCCGAAAGAAAGGGTTAGCTGAGACTCACAAGACAGCCCATCGCCGAAGAGAGAAGAAAGATCTTAGTGAAGCCAATGAAGCTGTTACGTTATGGCAGGAGAAATGGGACGACAATTTGAAGAAACAAAAAGAGTTAGACGCCAAGCACAAGCAGGAAATCAAAAGCCTTCAGGATTCTTTGGATGGGCAGAAAGAACTCCTCAGGAAGGCTTATCATCAAGAGAAGGGCCGCCTCCAATGCTTAGCAGAAAGTCAACAAGCATTGAAGGAAGCTCAAAAGGAAATTGAAGACTTGAAGTTGAAAGCTGATGTGAAGAGATC
This sequence comes from Lathyrus aphaca, assembly GCA_963966055.1. NCBI lineage: Eukaryota > Viridiplantae > Streptophyta > Magnoliopsida > Fabales > Fabaceae > Lathyrus > Lathyrus aphaca. Next base: position 320,141,369 of record OZ014525.1, read on the forward strand.
GAAGGCCGAGTCGAGTCAAAGCAAGGAGAATGAGACAGCATTCCTACAGCAGATCGAGGAGTTACACGCTTCTTCTGATACAAGGGACCTCCTCATCCAGAGACTCATCCAGGAGCCTGGTCATCCAGATGTAGTTCAGCTGTTCCAGAACGTCAAGCGCCTTAGCTGGAGATTGAAAGATATAGAGTTCCCTAGGGTTTAATTTCATGTTATTGTACTTGGATTACCCACAGGCTTGTTGTGGGATTCCTTATATTTGATGTACTTTTGTTGTTATTGTGATTGGCACCCTTCGGGGACTTTGTATTTTCAAACTCCAGTTTATATGATTGATTTGTTCTGGATTTCTTCGTTATTTGCACCGACACGGGGTAATGAGCACCAATTCTCCACAGCCGTCATTATGTTTGAATATTACTTGGGTCTTCTTCCCAATTCTTATCTTCTTAATGCCAGGACCGGAAACAGGGAAAGACTTGGGAATAAAAGGAACACATTGCATTGCATACGCATCATTTTCATTTTATCTTTGTCTTTGCAGGTTTTTCTTCGGGATGCTTAATTTATCTGTGTTTCAGGCAAAGATTGCGAGAGCCGCCAAGACCCGGTACCTTCGACAAGATATCCCTTATCGGTACGCGACCCGCAGCAATCAAAGAACAGCAATGGACGCCATACAGACAGAGCTCAATGAAGTCCGTACCAAGAATGGAGAATTTATGACCCTGATGCAAGGGATGGCCCAGGGGCAACAAGAGCTGAGAAACGCAATTCAAGGGTTAACTCCTCCTAATACTAATGCTCAGGCGACTACTTCTGGCGGGCTAGGGGCCCCTACCAACACCAACAACGGTCCAGGCGGACCCAGTATTCCAGATCCAGCTATGGCAACGTTCGTTCCTGTGCACGATAGGAAGGAGGACCAATTCCAGTATTTCAACAATGATATGGGTTTCGGCGGTGATGGAAATCTTAATGACTTCTTGTGCTTGCGGAGAAGGTCAAGGCCCTCGAGTGTAAAGACACTTTAGGGATTGATGTGTCGGATATGGGTTTAGTACCTGGGGTGGTCATTCCACACAAGTTCAGACCACCAGCATTTGATAAATACAACGGCAGCTCCTGCCCGAAAACTCACCTACAGGCCTTCTACAGGAAGATCGCGGCCCACACGCGAGATGAAAAACTCTGGATGTACTACTTCCAGGATAGTCTCTCAGGAGGGTCCTTGGAGTGGTACATGAAGCTGGAGAGGAGCTCTATTAGAAGTTGGAAGGATTTGGGAGAAGCCTTCCTCAGACAATATCAATACAACATTGACATGGCACCCAGCCGCACTCAGCTTCAGAGCTTGACACAGAGGAGCTCGGAGAGCTTCAAAGATTATGCACAGAGGTGGCGTGAGGTAGCCGCCCGAGTGCAACCACCTTTATTGGAGAGAGAGATGGTCGACCTTTTCCTGAATACCCTCCCAGGGCATTTCATGGAAAGATTGGCTGGTTGTTCCTCAAGTGGTTTCTCGGACATTATCTTGACTGGAGAAAGAATTGAAAGCTGGCTCAAACAGGGGAAAATTCAGAATGGAAGTGCTTTAGTGTCTGGTATCAATAAACCCTTTGTGAAGAGGAGGGAAGGAGAAACAGGTGCAGTGTACGCACAGAGGGGAGTGATTAACCGAGGATATTATCAGCAAGTGGCCCCTGTCACTATTTCAACACCGCCCGTTCAACAACAGGTCCAGCTGTTGCACCCCAAAATTTGCCCTCACAATACAAGACTTTGTATACTAAGAAGGTTCACAAGTTTCCCAATGCTTTCAATACCTTCCATGAGGCTCATGAAGTCTATAAGTCACTTCATGAAGGTTCACAAGGTTCACAAGATTCACAATGCTTACAAGACCTTTCCTGAGGTTCATGAAGTCTACAAGTCACTTTATGAGGTTCACAAGGTTCACAAGGTTTACAATACCTCCCATGAGGTTCACAAGACATTTTATGATGGTTCACAAGGTTCACAAAGTTCAGAATTGGTCAGAAGAGTTGACAACTCCCTCAGACAATGCACCTCCTAAGCAGTGCATCCAAAACTAGGGTTTTGACTTTAATCATGCTAAATGAACTTCCAAGACTTCAAGTGAGCTTCATAACATCTCATATGTGTTTAAGAATCCCCATGACAAGTTTCAAGACTTTTCTCCAAAGTTTGCTCAGTCAGATGATCAGATAAGTCAAAATCAGTCAAAGCACTTAAAAGGTCAAACTGAGGTCAACTGTGGTCAAACCAAAGTCAAACTTCATGATTTTTTGCCAACATCAAGTATATGAAGTAAAATTCATCATTTGATCAAGGGTTGATCATGATTCATCAAGGAGATTTCAGATCATCAAGAATCAGGAGTTTCTAAATTAGGGTTTTCTTAGTAAAAGTCAACTGAACTTTGACCAGCCATAACTTTCACATGCTTCATCACCAAGTCTCCATCCAAAGCTCATTTTGAAGGAAATTGAATTCTCTACAACTTTGTGTCTCACAAGACAAGCCCAAAAATGCTTCATTTGGAAGGTATGAGCTAAGACATTATAGGTCATTTTGAAAGTCAACAAAAAGTCAACAACTTCAAAAGGACATAACTTGAGAATGGCAAATGATATGGACATTAAACCAGTGGGGTTGTTTAGAGGACTCTTCAAGCTTTCCAAAATGTCCAAGAACACCCTCATAGCATTAAAATTGAAGGATGTGTGCCCTTGCAAAGTTGGGAAATTTTAGGTTGGTTCATGATGAAAATGGAGGTCTAAAACCAATTTCTTCCAAATGGGCTTGCCAAATGATGACCCAATCCATACAACAACTTCATGCACGACTCAAACCATTAAAAATCAGATTTTTATTAATTTTATTTTTATTTATTTTGATTTAATTCATTAAAAAATCATTTTAAATAAAAATAAAATATGAAAATAAGAGATTTGATTTGGATCAAGCTTCTAGAAAGTCTTAAATATTGATTTGAATTGAAGAGGAAAGAAATCATGAGGTTTAGCCAAAAATAGCAAGCATTTACACATGAATATTTGATTTTTAAGACATGGTATTTTTGAATCTTTTTACATCAAATCTTCCAAGCAATGACCTAGTTTTTCAGCCTCATTTGATTGTCCTATAAGTACTTAGTGTAACCCTATTGCAAGCCACGGATTACACAGCCTCAAAGGTAAGTTTCATACTTCAAAAATTCAAGCCAAAAGTCAAATTCGGTTTTCAATCTCCAAGGCATTTGAAGGTAAAATAAGAACATAGCAAGACTCCTTGGACTTCCCTGATCATGAATCATCACTCACATGCATCAAAACCATGCCATATTGTTCAAGCCGAACCATGATTGTTCTTGAATATGTTTTTTCGATTACAATAATTCACTGCATATTAACGAATTTTGTTTGCCTAATCTTGTTTGTGATGATATGTAGAACGTTTCTGGATCATTAAACCAAAGCTTCAATGCCTAAAATGGATTCGGCCATGATTAGGGTTTTGACCTCCAAATTAGGGTTCTTCGATTCACTAAATATAAATGAATTTGAAGAACATAGGAATGTTGTGTGAACCATAAGGATCATAAAACACTGATCAATTTCATGAATTGGTACTGTTTTGTTGGAGTTTCGTTTTCGCAGGTTTGAACTCGCATGAAGATTCGCAGGAAAAAGGGCAGGAATTTTCGCAGGAAATTTGGAGAAGAAGGAGTTGACTGGCGCGAAAGTCAAATTCAAATAGAAAACTTATTTTATTATATTATGTGTTTGTTATGTTGTTACGAATGGCATGTGGATCAGTTGGTAAGGAAGCGCTGGCATGAAACAAAGGGCAGGGGTTCGAACCCTGGCTTTGGTTCTTTTTTGTTTCTATTTCCAGGAATTAAGCTGTTATAATATATTATGTATTATTCCCATTCCACTAACAGGTTCGCTCATCTAGCTGGGTTGGTCTTGTGTATGCGTGTTAGCCTAAGAGGTCTTGGGTTCAATCCTCCCCCAGGCCTTTTTGCTTCTTATTATTTTTCCTGATTCTTCTAGGCCAAGCACAAAATCAATTCCTCTCCCTTGCCTTTCACCTGCGCGTGTGGTAGTCTGGTGGTGTGTCTTGCTGCTGGTAAACAAAGCCTCCTGGGTTCAAATCCCAGCCAGGTTTGTTTTGCTTTTTTATTATTTTATTTTGTTTAATTGATTTAGGTCTTGTTAATAATCATATATTAATCTATAATTAAATAATTTCATGATAATATGCTATATTCTTCCAAATTCTAAAATATATATTTTCTTAATCCAAAAATTATTTTCTTTATTATGTAATTAAATTATAATATATGTATATTTATTAAAATAATTTTGTATATTAGATTATAAACCTTAAAAAAATATTTTCTAAACAAACCTTAACTTTGCAAACCCTAATTTTATTTTATGATTTAAATTTCTAATTTTTGTAAATATAATATTTAATATAATTGAATTTTAGTAAATATAATTATAATCAAATTTTTTATAATATGTAATTGTTTCTAATCTAAATTTTATTCTTTTATTTTATATATGTTTAAAAATAATTAAATTTATGCTAATATTGTAAATTATAATTCTATAATTAATTTAACTTCTTGCATATAATTTTAAATTTTTATAATTAAATTGTTCATATTCCCTTAATAATTTTTAATTTTTATTTATTATCTTATTTTGTTTATTATTATTACTAATCCATTTATTTTTTATTATGCCTATTATTATTATTTCACTAACCTTGTTTATTTTTTTTAATTATTATTACTAACCCTTATTATAATTGCTTATTATCTATATTTTGCTTATTTATTTATTTAAATTTCCTTTTATTATATTGTAAATGCTCCTTGGTGTAATTTTGTAAATATTTAAATGATTTATATTTATGCCATGGTTAGTAAATAGGGAGTGTAAACATGTATTATATTTAAAATTAATTTAGGTCATTTAAATTATAAGATAAATATAAATTGAACACTCACACACGTAAGTCGATTTTTAATCGCCATCTCACTTTCTAGGGTTGCCTCTCAATGTTGCCTATTCAAAAGGTTAAGTGGGGTGTATAAAGCATAAGTCCCTTAAAAGAAAAGTCATCAAGTCCCTTAAATGGTTGCCTTTCATAAAAGATCTTGTCCCTTTCGAATAATGATGATAGTCCCTCCAAAAATGCTTAATACACCCTACAGTTGCCTTCATTAAACAGATGTCCCTCATATGTCCCTCACATCCAAGGTAATGACTACCTATTCCTTAATAATAGGGATAGTCTTACCATTTAAAGGATTCAAGAACAGAAAGACTTAAGCTTTAAGGTAGGTTCCTCATAGTTACTTGCTCACTATTCAAAAACTTTTCAAACACTTCACAATTTCAAACAATTTTCAAACACAAGTTTTTTACGCATCCGTACATGGATCATTATTAAACTCTTATGAAAATTTCTATTCACACACTTCACCTTTTCAGAAACAATTTAAAGTGAGCTAAGTAACTAAGAGCCCATGGATAACCATGGATGTAAAGGGTGCTAACACCTTCCCTTTACATAACCTACCCCCCGGACCCAAAAATCTTTTAAAAAGGTCTTTCCTGTTCTTTTATGCCTTTCCTTTGGATAAAATAAAAGTCGGTGGCGACTCTTGCTATCCGCAACATAACTAAAGTCAGTTCTCCCACCGTGTTACACCAGCCTCCACAGCCGCAGCGCTCACAAGGGTATCAGCCAAGAGCCCCTCGTCCATACTACCCTCAGAGGCCGAAGGATAGACATATTAAAGCTCCACCAATGTCTTACTCCCAACTTTTGAAGAATCTCCTACAGCTTCAAATGATTCAGCTCCGAACCTTGCAACCTCCGAAGCCAGGCCAAATTCCTGAAGGTTATGACTTAAATGCTAGATGCGAATTTCATTCCGGAGCTCCCGGCCATAGTACTGAGAATTGTAAAGCATTGAAGCATGTTGTTCAGGACTTATTGGATACTAAAGCGATCAATTTTGCTCCTTCTCCTAATGTGCTTCAGAACCCCATGCCTCCTCACAGGGGTACAGTTGGGGCAATTGATGAAGGAGAGAACCTGAATTTGGTGGATGATGTTGATGACTTGCGGACTTCGTTGATTGCTGTCAAAGTTTGTTTGTTAAATAAAAGTATCTTCCCTGGGTGCGAAGAAGACTGCCCGGAATGTGCCGAAGCTATGAATGGTTGTAAGCGGTTGAAGGCCGGAATTCAAGGCATGATTAATGAAGGAGTGCTGCAGTTTGACAAGGTTGTAAAAGAAAGTGAAGTCTCTACAGTAACTATCTTTTATGACCCATCTCAAGTTCCTTCGCGGGCCAGAGTGGCACCAATAACCATTACCACTGCTGGACCAATAATGTACCAAAGTGACAGAGCTGTTCCTTGGAACTATGGTGGTGAAGTGTACTGCAACGTCCAGAGGCAAGATTTGGCCACGACTAGTATAACCCCAGCTCAAGTAGAGAATGTTGGAGTAGGGGGTTTTACTCGAAGTGGAAGATTGTTTGCGCCGGAAACACTGAGAAACAATGTGATACCACCCAAAGATACTGCCGAAGCCAAAGCTAGAGCCAGAGGGAAGCAACCAGTAGTTGTCAGTGATCCAACGCCATCAACTGACCCAGATCTCACATTTGATAAAGAAGCTGAAGAATTCCTGAGGATCATCAAGAAGAGTGACTACAAGATCGTGGACCATCTGCAACAGACGCCGTCGAAGATCTCCATCTTGTCATTACTCATGTGTTCTGACTCTCACAGGAAGGCCCTCTTAAATATTCTGAACAAAGCATACGTACCTCAGGATATTTCTGTAAATCAGCTAGAAGCGGTGGTGTCCAGCGTCAATGCCAGTCATGGATTGGGTTTCACAGACTTGGACTTAACTTCTGATGGGCGTGCTCATAATCGGGCATTGCATATCTCTCTAGAGTGTAAGGGTGCAGTACTCTCCCACGTGCTGGTAGATACTGGATCATCTCTGAACGTCTTGCCCAAGAAAGCGCTGATGAAGTTGGACTATGATGGAGTGGTGCTAAAGCCCAGTGACCTAGTAGTTCGAGCGTTTGACGGGTCAAGGAGATCGGTATTTGGAGAGGTGGAGTTACCTGTCATGGTAGGTCCACAGGTATTCAATACCACGTTCTACGTGATGGATATCCAGCCGGCATATAGTTGTTTACTTGGAAGACCTTGGATACATTCGGCAGGAGCGGTTTCGTCTACACTCCATCAGAAGTTAAAGTTCGTCTGGGAGGGTCAAGTTGTGACTGTCAGTGGGGAAGAAGATATCTTCGTCAGCCATCTAGCTTCATTCAAATATGTGGAGATGGATGGCGAAATAGTAGATACCCCATGTCAGGCTTTTGAGCCCTTGAAGTCTGAGCAAGCATCCGTTGTGGAAACTTCTCCTGAAGTACCGAAGAAGGGGGTTTCCATAGCCTCTTATAAACAAGCGCTTGAATTAGTAGAATCTGGAGTACGAGAAGGCTGGGGCAGTCCAGTCGAAGTGCCAGAGAAGAAAGACATGTTCGGGATTGGCTATCACCCTGGAAGATCTTCGTCTGAACCAAGTGCAAAAGGTTGTCAGAGCCCGGTCACTTTCACAAGTGCGGGAGTGGTAGACTACGGAAACATCAGCGCAGTGCAGGATGAAGCTGTTGATAGTGACTGTGACTTAGATGAATGGATTAGGCCTGCCGCTCCAGGAACTCAGCTTAACAATTGGACGTCAGAAAGGCTCATTTCAGTCACTTCTTTTGAAGAGTAATATTTTTGTTTCTGTTTTCCTGTATTAAAGCACTATGTCTTGCCCGAGGCATAGTGGCTCTTTGTAAGGGTTCATTTGTTCATTAACACAATCATAAATAAAATTGACGTTTCACATTCATTCATGTTGTTCTCTGTCTTTCGTTTTTTACTTTTGTTTTTCAAAAAGAAAGAAAAGTTTTAAAATGGCAATGTTTCTCATTTTCTCAAGTTGTTGCTAAAGCCTTGCATGAATCATCATTCGTGCAGGTGCTCGTCACCGGATCTTATCAATGACGACCCTGTTATGGCTGAGTATGACTTCGACAATCCAATTTATCAAGTTGATGAGGAAGGTGAAGAGGATTGCGATTTACCTGAAGAATTGGCCAGACTGCTTAAACAAGAGGAGAAGATGATTCAGCCGCACGAAGAAGATGTTGAAGTAATAAACCTGGGTACCGAAGAAGACAAGAAAGAGGTCAAGATCGGAGCTGCCTTAGAAGAGTCTGTCAAGACCCGCTTGACTGCTATGCTTCGAGAATATGTTGACGTCTTCGCATGGTCCTACCAAGATATGCCGGGTTTAGACACTGACATTGTGGTACACAAGCTACCTCTCAGAGCAGATTGTCCTCCGGTAAAGCAAAAGTTGAGGCGCACGCGTCCAGACATGGCAATTAAAATAAAAGAAGAAGTGCAAAAACAGTTTGATGCTGGCTTCTTGGCCGTGACCAGTTATCCTCCGTGGGTTGCTAACATCGTGCCAGTTCCCAAGAAAGATGGCAAAGTCAGAATGTGTGTGGATTACAGGGATTTGAATAGGGCCAGCCCCAAAGATGATTTCCCTCTACCTCACATAGATGTACTTGTCGATAATACTGCTCAGTTTTCCGTGTTCTCCTTCATGGACGGATTCTCAGGTTATAATCAGATCAAGATGGCTCCTGAGGACATGGAGAAGACAACTTTCATCACTCCTTGGGGCACCTTTTGTTACAAGGTTATGCCATTTGGTTTGAAGAATGCAGGAGCTACCTATCAACGGGCAATGGTGACGTTATTTCACGACATGATCCATCATGAAATTGAGGTTTATGTTGATGACATGATAGCAAAATCCCAAACGGAGGAAGAGCACTTGGTTAACCTAGCAAAATTGTTTGACAGGCTTCGGAAGTTCAGACTGAGGTTAAATCCGAATAAGTGTACTTTCGGGGTTCGTTCTGGCAAGTTGCTCGGCTTCATTGTTAGTGAACGAGGAATCGAGGTTGATCCGGCCAAGGTGAAAGCTATCCAAGAAATGCCTGAGCCGAAAACTGAAAAGCAAGTGCGTGGCTTCTTAGGGAGACTAAACTACATTGCACGGTTTATTTCTCACCTAACGGCCACGTGTGAGCCTATCTTTAAGCTTCTGAGGAAGAACCAGGCCATTAGATGGAACGAAGACTGCCAGCAAGCCTTCGACCGAATCAAAGAATACTTGTTAGAACCACCAATTCTTATGCCTCCAGTGCCGGGAAGACCTTTGATTATGTATCTTACTGTGCTTGAAGGGTCGATGGGATGTGTGATGGGTCAGCAGGACGAGTCTGGTCGAAAAGAGCACGCCATTTATTACCTTAGCAAAAAGTTTACCGATTGTGAGACGCGATACTCACTACTCGAGAAAACTTGCTGCGCTTTGGCATGGGCTGCTCGCCGACTAAGACAGTACATGCTGACTCACACTACTCTCTTAATTTCCAAGATGGATCCTGTGAAATACATCTTTGAGAAGCCGGCTTTGACAGGAAGAGTGGCCCGTTGGCAGATGATACTCACGGAGTATGACATACAGTACACTTCACAAAAAGCGATCAAGGGGAGTGTGTTGTCAGAATACTTGGCCCAGCAACCGATCGATGATTATCAACCCATGAGGTTTGAGTTTCCGGACGAGGACATCATGTTCCTCAAGTCGAGAGACTACGAAGAACCACTTCCGGAGGAGGGGCCCGACCCCGAATCCAAATGGAAGTTGATGTTTGACGGGGCTGTAAACATGAATGGGAGTGGAGTAGGTGCTGTTATTATCTCGCCAGAAGGGGTTCACACACCTTTAGCCGCTCGGTTGACTTTCGAGTGCACTAACAATGAGGCGGGGTATGAAGCTTGTATCATGGGGATCGAAGAGGCAATAGACTTGCGAGTCAAGAACCTTGAGATCTTCGGAGATTCTGCTTTGGTGGTAAATCAAGTCAATGGTAAATGGCTGGTTCATCAAGCTCGTTTGATTCCTTACAGAGATTATGTCAGGAGGTTGTTAACTTTCTTCACCAGGGTCAAGCTGAGCTATATTCCTAGAGACGAAAACCAGTTCGTCGATGCTCTTGCAACTTTGTCGTCCATGATTAAAGTTTGTCAAGAGAATTTCGTGCCTCGAATTTCGATCTCTCGGCTTGAAATACCTGCTTATGTCTTCGCAGTTGATGATGGTGAAGATAATAAGCCTTGGTACCATGACATCAAACAATTCCTGAAGGCTCAAGAATACCCGACTGGGGCATCTAGTAAGGATAAGAAAACTCTTAGAAGACTGGCAGGAGGCTTCTTCTTGAATCAAGACGGTGTGCTGTACAAACGGAACTTCGACATGGTGCTGCTTAGATGCGTGGATAGACACGAAGCAGACCTGTTAATGCAGGAGGTTCACGAAGGCTCCTTTGGTACCCATGCTGGAGGGCATGCCATGGCCAAGAAATTATTGAGATCGGGATACTATTGGATTACCATGGAATCTGATTGTTGTAAATACTCCCGTAAATGCCATAAGTGTCAAATTTATGCCGACAAGGTCCATGTGCCTCCGAATCCGTTGAGTGTCATGTCTTCACCATGGCCGTTCGCTATGTGGGGCATCGATATGATTGGAAAGATTGAGCCAACAGCTTCTAATGGTCATCGCTTCATCCTAGTCGCTATTGATTATTTCACGAAGTGGGTTGAAGCGGCATCCTACACCAATGTCACTAAACAAGTGGTCGCTCGATTTATTAAACGAGACATCATCTGCCGGTACGGAGTCCCTGAAAGGATCATTACTGATAATGGTTCTAATCTCAACAACAAGATGATGGATGACTTGTGTCAAGACTTCAAAATAGAACACCACAACTCTTCTCCATATCGTCCGAAGATGAACGGCGCCGTCGAGGCGGCTAATAAAAACATCAAGAAGATTGTGCAGAAGATGGTTGTAACGTACAAAGACTGGCACGAGATGTTACCATTCGCCTTGCATGGGTATAGAACATCCGTACGCACTTCAATTGGGGCAACTCCATTCTCATTGGTGTATGGTATGGAGGCAGTCCTACCGGTTGAAGTGGAAATCCCCTCGTTGAGGTTGATGATGGACATCAAGCTAGATGAAGCTGAGTGGCTCCGATCCAGATATAATCAATTGAGCCTCATTGAAGAGAAGCGTCTAGCAGCAGTATGCCATGGACAGTTGTATCAGCGACGCATGAAGCAAGCCTTTGACAAGAAGGTGCGACCACAGAGGTACACGCCAGGAGATTTAGTGCTGAAAAGGATTCTCCCTCCTCTCAACGATCACAGGGGCAAGTGGACACCCAATTATGAAGGACCGTTCGTGGTTAAAAAGGTTTTCTCAGGCGGAGCCTTAATGCTGACAACCATGGACGGAGAAGACTTCCAATCCCCTGTCAACGCAGACGCAGTAAGAAAATACTTTGTGTAAAAAGGACCGCTGGATAAAAACAGAATAATAATCCAGGCAAAAATGGGCATCCCGGCGAGCCAAAAACAGAATAAAAGGCTCGGGCAAAAGTTAGGGAAATCTAAAGAAAATGTACACCCGCTGAGTTGAAAAGCCACATCGGACAACTCAGGAAAAAAAGGGTATCCCGGTGGATTGAAAACCTGAAAGGGCGATCCACGCAAAAGAGTGATTAACACGAACGACTGCGATCTGCGAGATCCATGACCTACCTACAGTTGAGGCTATCCTAAGGGTTGAAGATCAATTCACTTACTTTTTCTCAAGAGGCAGAGCGAGCGGAGCGTCTCGAAGACATACGAGTCATAACTGGGTTGAGACTTGATGAGATTCACTTCTCACATTGCCAATAGGATAGTTTGTTTTTCTTTTCAGTTGTTCCCTCATTCCAGGGAACTGCTTCCTTTGTATTGCCTATTCAGGGCCACCTTTCCAAATCAATAAGAATTCAACTTCAGTTAATTGACTATTTTGCTTCTTTGTTTTTGCTTTTTTCATCTAGCATTGATTGATTGTGAAAACGTCTAGCAAATAGTAACTTGCATTGTGTTATGAACATTTGAATGCTTTATAACTCGTGCAGGAGAATAGAAACATTTAATACAACTCTGAAAGGGTATCGAGATGCCTAGATAATGATTCATGCTATGAGCTTGGGGCAAGCAGGTCCCAAACTAATTCTCTATGTTGCAGGTACTATCGATTGTGTTCGTGCAGGTACAGGTACTGGTGTTGCTAACAGAGCTAAAGATTTATCCAGGATGGGCATTCCCTTTTGTTTGAACAGAAACAAGTATCTCCCGGGGTGTTTCCAATCATCCCCAGCCATGTGGAAGTTGAAATTTCACCCATCAAGGTAGCAGAGAGTGGGTGCAATCCCCAAGCAGAAGTTTCCCTTCAGACAAGGGCAATTCCCAGCAGTACAAGGAGTTCTTTCCTCCCCAGCAGTTGCTTCCTCAGCAGTGTCATGCCTTTGGTTCCCAGGTGTCGCTCCCAAAGATTTGCATCCCGGTACAAGCGCGAACGGTCGGCGAGAAGAACAATGAGAACACACAGCCGTGAACTCACTGGAGATGAATAGAGTCGCCAGCTAGGCATTTTTATCCCGGAGGAAAGGCAATGCTGCATAGGCCTAGAAAGACATGGATAAGACGGTTGCGAACCAGAGAAACTGAGAAAGGGGGTTGGTTACAACCTGGGAAGGTATTAGCACCCAGATTGTCCGTCGTACTCGACGGGATCCACGCTTAAAAGATTTGTGTTTTAAAGGGGTAGTGTCAGTGCAATTTGTGTATAAAGAGCTGGAAAAAGGATGTACAGGTGTCAGTGTAAAAGAAGTGAAGTGTAATAAGTGAAGTGTCAGTGTAAGGAAAGAGTATGCTCATGATCATGAGGCTAAGAGAATGATGCTGGAAGGAGGGGGAATATACAGAGACTTTTTGTTCGATAACTGTTAAGTTATGCCTACGTATCCTCTCGTGCAATGAGGAAGTCAGAACACCGTAGTTCGACCCAAAGAGACTGAAAGATGAATTGACTGATGAACTGCTTGTCTGTCTATGCTCAAGTGTATGACCTGTCTGGCTCAGGTGCAAACTGTCTTGCATTAGACGGAAGAAGCAAGTTCCCGGTTGTGAGTGAAGATGATGAGAAAAGAATCCCGAAGGAGACGATTATTGTTTGTTTTTTTGAGTTTTCAGTCTTTTATTGCTTTTGAAAGTTTGTCATAAGTTAATGAGCTTAAGCCTAAACCAATGGGTTAGTAAACTCATCACATCATCCCTCTGATTAGGGGTAATGAGAATACCTTAAGTGTGAAGTCAGCTTCTCACACTTAATCACCTTTGATGCAGAATTAAGTTCATTAACTTACTTATGATTATTTAGATGTTTTTGGTGTTTTTGTCTAGTGTTGAGTAATGAGATTAAGCCATAATCAGGGATTAAACAGACTCATTACACCATCCTAATAGAAGGATAATAGATGAGGATGTTCAAGCTGAGGAAAGCTCCTCAACTTAATCTATGATTAGGGATTAAGCCCATGACAAAACAAGCCTTTATTAGATGGATTTTTTTTAATGATATGATGATGAAGTGAGTTTTATGGTTTGTAAGACAACTTGAGGGGGACTTGTCCATTAACACTAGGGTTAGTCCTTCTTAACCAATTAAGGAAGAATTAGAACCCTAATGCAAGGCCCAAGTTACAAGTGTGATGTCTTGATGATTATTAAGTGAATTGATTAAGAGATTTAAACACATTAAGGGTTTAACACTTAGGATTAAAGTTATACACTCCATCCTAAGAGAAGGATGCAGGCATAAGCTTAATCACAAAGCCTTAAAGCCTTTAGGGTTTAGTCCCTGATTATGAGATGAGAAGAGAAGACTCAAGAGAGACACAAAGGTAAAACTAAAAGGGGAGACTAATCAAAACCCTAATCATTGTCATGCTTGGTTGTTCCTAAGGTTTGTGAGGTTTTCAAGAGAAATCTTCAATGGAACCACCAGGAAGCAGATGAAAGGATCAAGAGAAGCAAAGCAACTTGCTTCATTCAAGAAGTCAAGTCACTTGAGGAAAGAAAGTGGGAAGAAGAAGAATGAGCAAGCTCAAACCCAAACACATATAAAAATGCAGCAAGAGAATGCAAGATGGATGCATATGGAAGCCCAAATTAGGGTTTATGATCAAAGCATCAAACAAAAACCAAAATCAGAAGCAAACCACATTACAAAAAATTGAAAATGCACTCAAAGGACCCCTAATCCTATACTAACCCACTGCCCAAAGGAGAGGTCTCAACTCTTAACCAATTTCAAGTTATGATTTTTCTAAGATTTCTAGGGTTTTAGGGTTCCTTAACAAGAAAATTACCAAACAAATTGAAAATGAGAGATCAAATCATGGCCATTTAATATCATAAACTACATGCTAAACATAATGCAATGCAAGAAGAATCAATGTCCAACTCCTCATGAATAGGCAGAAATGATTTTTTGAACTATGGATCAAATAATGCATAAAAAATGATTTTAATTCAATGGAAAATTCTCAAAATGCATCTAGATCAAAAAAGAAATTTGGTTTGAAGGTTGGACAATGTTTCTAAATGTCTTAGAACATTTCATGAATTTTTTGGTGATTTTTAAATACCTAAAAGTATTTTTAATAAATTAATTTTCATTAATCAATTAAAAATAAACTTTTAAATATTTTAAAATACTTTTTAAATGCAAAAAATGAAAATAAAAATATTTTTGTGTTTTAAAAATTAATGAAACTCTTGAGAGAAAGTTTCATAATTTTTAAAACAATTTTGCTATTTTAAATAAATTATGCAAATTAAATGAAAAAGAAATGAAATAAAAATAAGGTAAATGGAAAGTATTCAGACCCAATGGTGGAGATTTGAACTGGGTTTGAATGGGTTGACTGGCGCGCGAATCCAAGGGCTGTGGTTGGTCCTGATTAGATTTATTTAATTGTGATTAATTAAACTAATTAAAGGGGATTAGGGCAAATGAATAGATCTGAGCCACTCATGCGCGCGGGAAGTCAACGAAGTCAAGCAATCCTACGCTCAAGATTCAAATGAGTTTAATGACCTGAGATTAGGGCTAACAACATTCAGGTGACCGGAGAGAAGCTCCGGTCATCTTCTCCGGTGACCACCAAACCCTAGAATACGATTCAGGCAACCATTCTTCAAATTAAAGCCAGGGAAACACTCCTCTACTCAAACCTCACTCAAATCATCTCTCAAACTGAATTTCTCATGCTTAAACTAAGAGAATCGAAGCCATGAAGATTCACGGGCAAAATTTCAGAGCCCTGGTAAATCCTCATTTCTCACCCATTTCAAATTCTAAAACCACCCCCATGACCAGCAAGGCATAAGCAATCAGTTTATAACCTAAAAATCAAACTCTGAGAAAAAATGTTCATAGCCATACCTGAGATGGAGATTCCTGTTCCTGGGCTTTCAGAGCTATCCTTTGATGCAAACTTGCTCCACTGACTCCCCTGGTGCTAATGGAAGGCTTGAAATGAGCTTAAACAAGCTGGTTTGAGAAGTCCAGTTCTGGTGTATCAGAAAATGGAGTTTGTGTATAGGCTGCTTTAGATCAATGTGAAGGGTGGTTTTGGTTCCTTTTGATGTGTTTGATTTGTTGGTGAAAAGAGTTTGGATGTTTTGTGGCTGTGGAGGGTGATTCGAATGAAAATGCAGATTGGAGTGTTTTTGTGAATGTCGTATTCTAGTGTGCTTCTGGCTTGTTTCTTTGTTGGTTTAGGTTCAGTGAGACAAGGTGAGGATGTTGGTGAGACTTGCTTGAATGTTTGTAGCTTGTGGAACCAAATTCGAAGGAAGATGCAGATTGGGGGGAGTTTGTGTATGCTGTCTTAGGGCTTGCTTCAGGCTGGCTTCTAATGTGAAATGGCTAGCAAATGGATAGTATAAACAACTCCAATTGGTCAGATGATGTGACCTGGCCTGCTGTGATAGGTAAGTTCACTTTTGCAAAAAAGTCCACTTTATTGTAAGAGAGGCATGGGCTAAGTTCTAGCTTGGTACAAGAGCATGGGCTGGCGCAGCATGGTGTATGAGTGAAGCTAGAAAGGTTCAACAGCCAATGCAGCAAGTTGGTGAAGTGTGATCATGAGTTTTGCAAGTTGGTTCCTTTTGGTTCACATGAAATTTTCTCATTCCACAAGCCATGAAACATGAGAATTCTTGGTCCAAATCTGACTTTTAGGTCACATAGAATGTTTGTGCATTGGTTTGATGTGAACTAGAAGTTACAATTTGCCTTGGTTCATGATTTTGCAAATTTCTCATTTGAGGCATGTCTTGAAAATTAATGATTTTGGCCAACTTTGTCACACCATAACTTTTGATCCAAAAAGAATTAGATCATGTTCTTGTACTTTTTGAAAAGGGAAAAATGTATTCTACAACTTTCATGACCAAATTTTTCCCATTTGAAACTTTTTGGATCAAAAAGCAAGGCTTGAAAAATGGCATAAAATGACATATTCTTGAAAAGTCAACTATGCCCAAAAAAGCCAACTTTGCAAAAACTTCAAACTCTTGAATTTTGTGAACTTCTAACTTCTTCCATGATCAAATAAATATCATATACACTCAAAATGATGATGATCACCCCTTGGTTGGGTCATTGGGGGCCTCAGATGCCCTGATTTTGCACTGACTTGTCCAGAAAGTCAACCTTTGATCAGATGACTTCCCCATGGAATTTCTTCATGAAAATTGATATGCATACTCCCTATACCATATAAAGACCAATGGAAACAAGAATGACCAAAAAATTTGAGGTTATGGCCTCTGAAACCAAAACCCTAATTTTAGGTCAACTGTGCAGTCAAACTTGGCTCTGCTTCCACACCAATCCCAGTTCTTGTGATTCTTTGGCATTTTTGACTTTTGAGAGGATGTAATATGATGCTTGAACACACATGGACCCCTTTGAAGTGATTGGTGGCCTTTGGAGTGGCTCAGGAGGCTCTAGATTGCTCAGATCACAAACCCTAGGTGCAGATGACTTAGAAACTATGCAGTGAATCAAAAATGAGATATGAGATGATATGATTGTGTTTATGCATATGAAATGATCACAAGCCATGGTGTGAATGGGTGAGGGCAAATTTGGGGTGTTTACAGCTGCCCCTATTCAAACATGAGTTAGCTGTGCAGGATGTAAGCGACGGCTTATCAGGCAAACAAGATAACTTGTGGTTGAATACCAAAGACAGTCCAAAATTTGCACTCACAGAAAAGAAAAAGAAAAGGGATATAGATTGTAAAAAGAAAATAAAGTATATTGTAAAGTGTGGGCGACGGAGGACGACCGTCGAGCAGAGGACGACTGCTGGGTAAATAGCAATGACGGGGACGGCCGACATGCTGGGGATAAAAAGTAAAGCCAAGACAGGGACGGCCGACTAGCTGGGAAAAATAAGATTATGATGGGGACGGCCATCAAGATAAAGTTGTAAGATTCTCTGGGAATAGTGAAACATGACGGGGACGGCCATCAAGTTCATAAAGCAAAGTAACCAACGATGGGGACGGCCATCGGGCTAAAAAGGAAAGGGACCACGACGGGGACGGCCATCGGGTTAAAGAATAAAAGAAATAAACAGATGATGAGGTACGGTCATCAAAGGTGAAGGACGATCACCTAGCAGGGGACGGCTGCTCTGTTGGGGTTAAGATGAGGAACGGTCATCTAAGGTGGAGGACGACCACCAGGCAGGGTACGGCTGCCGAAAATATCGCGACATAGGACGAATGCCGGATAAAAGGTCAACGATGGGGACGGCCATCGGACGAGCATGATAGAGGACGACCATCAAGAGGTGGAGGACGACCACCTAGCAGGGGACGGCTGCTCTCGAGGTTTCTCATGGCACAGGACGAGTGCCATATAACCAAAAATCAACAATGGGGACGGCCATTGGATAAAATGATGAAGGACGATCATCAAGGGGTGGAGGACGACCACCTAGCAGGGGACGGCTGCTAAAAATCAACGATGGGGACGGCCATCGGATGAGCATGATGGAGGACGACCATCAAGAGGTGGAGGACGACCACCTAGCAGGGTACGGCTGCTCTCGAGGTTTACCATAACACAGGACGAGTGTCAGATAAAAAGGAAGATTTGCTTACTTGGCGATCTACTGGGGAATAGTAAACACGGACAAGTGTTTACAACCAAGAAAAGAAAGTATAAGTGTTTAGGTGTTGTGTATAGATTAAAGATGCGGACGAGCATCCTTAAGACTACGATACGGACGAGTATCGGGTAGAAACAAACTGACACATGTTCAGAGATGATGATACGGACGAGTATCAACGGGTTAACAAAGAACACGGACGAGTGTTGAATCTGAGGGGACTCCTGGGGAATAGTAGACACAGACGAGTATTTATATCCAAGAAGACAAAAGTGTTTGACACGGTGTATGGATTAAAGATACGGACGAGCATCCTTAAGACTATGATACAGACGAGTATCATGTAGAAACAAACATTTGATGCATATTCTGAGATGATGGTACAGACGAGTACCAACTGGTTAACAAAGAACAAGGACCAATGTTGAATCTGTGGGGATATAAATGGCATATACGAGATACGGACGAGTATCTGTATAAGTGTAACATGAGTAGTGAGTATGAGTTTTGTATGGATGAGTGTTTAACTGCTGGGGAGGGTGACACGGACGAGTGTAAAAAGGAGAAAGGTATGATATCAACAAGTATATGGGATGTAAAAGTGTAAGCGACTGCGCTGGGGATATGACACGGACGGGTGTCAAGGAATTGTATATACAAGTATAGGTGAGTGCTAAGAGGATGTCTTTGGCTTTCTACTGGGGTATGACACGGACGGGTGTCAGGACGTATCTGTAATACGGGTGATCTTGTTTGTAAAGGATATTCAGGCGACTTTACTGGGGAGTGATGACACGGACGGGTGTCAACTGGTGTTTGTGAATTGTGAGGCAACTGCTTTTGCTGGGACTCTGGTGGGGACCGTTTCTGTGTATTGATGAATGGTTATTATTCACAAGAGTCCGATTCACAACATGGCTTATGATTATGCTATGTGTTTGATTTTTGCCGTAATGCTCCGTATTAGATGGAATGCTACGCTTTGTGGGTGGATATGATGTGAATGCCATGGTTATGCAAAGATACCAAACCGGGATTCGGATCCCAATGCCGCGAAGATCACTGGTCGATCTATTTGAAGTGGACATCCCAGCTGGGGATGAGATCATTGGCAGATCTGATGATATGATATTTGCTCGGGGATATAGGTCACCGATTGACATATCCTTGTAATACAGGACCCAGCTGGGGTTTGTAGAAGCCTTTTGTACTCTGTTGTGACTCCTTCATGCGTTGTTCTTCTGAAAAGAGGCCGAGGATTCTGTGGGGAGATGGTTCCCTGACTTCTGCATTCTGCTGAGGAAGAATGATTGACACTACAGCTGGGGAAATTGACAAGTGGCAACTGGCTGGGGAAAGTTGTTGGCAACTCAGCTGGGGAGAAAACACCTCTGGTGCCAAGAGTGAATGTTGATTGGCCAGCTTGCTGAGATGTAACTTGCACGCCCCAAGTTGCGTTCTGGATACCTGCAATCCTGCAAATATAAGGAAACGCACAAATGGTCCCGAGGTATCCTTTACTGGATTCCGCCATAGGAGTCAAGCACTTTCGAGAGTAAGTATATTCCCTGTAAGCATGTGTTTTTGAAGAAAAATATCTGTACTTATGCAATCAGTTTTTTAGAGACATCAGACATCCTTTGCAAATAAAAATGTATAAGACGAGACATGACTGGAAAATCCGATTTTATTAATTCATGTGCCCTGAATTGGCAAGATACAGTCAAAGAAACAAATCTCCTAAAATGAAGAGACTGTTACAAATTGAGGAACAAAGTGCTGGCGATGTTGACGACGCTTTAAGGAGCTTCCTCTTCTGCTATGACTCGTATGACTTTTGACGTTCTTCTCGTCTTGCTTTCTGAAGAAGGCTGATTCTGATTGAAGCTTGATCCTTTCGAAGCTTAACAGGTTGTAGGCGATACAGACGAATTCAGAATGCAGTTGTTCGCTTATTCCCTTATTTTGCATGGATCACCCTTTCGGGTTTTCAATCCATCGGGATACCCATTTTTGCCTGAGTTGTCCAATGCGGCTTTTCAACTCAACGGGTGTACACATTTTTTTATTTATTTTCCCTTACTTTTGCCCGAGTCTTTTATTCTGTTTTTGACTCGCCGGGATGCCCTATTTTTGCCTGGACTTACATTCTGTTTTTATGTCCAGCGGGTCGTTTTATGCGAAGTATTTTTTAACTGCATCTGAATTCACAGGGGACGGGAAGTCTTCGCCATCCATGGTGCTGAGCATCAGTGCTCCACCAGAGAAAACTTTCTTTACCACGAATGGTCCTTCATAGTTCGGAGTCCATTTGCCCCTGTGGTCTGTATGAGGAGGGAGGATTCTTTTCAGCACAAGATCTCCTACTTGGTACTCTCGGTGCCTGACTTTCTGATCGAAGGCTCTCTTCATTCTTTTCTGATACAGCTGCCCATGACAAATTGCAGCCAATCTCTTCTCTTCAATCAGGCTCAGTTGTTCGTATCGGGACCGAACCCACTCTGCTTCGTTCAGCTTAACATCCATCAATACCCGTAGGGAGGGTAATTCAACTTCAACAGGTAGGACTGCTTCCATACCATACACAAGCTGATACGGTGTTGCCCCAGTGGATGTTCTGATTGACGTGCGGTACCCATGCAAGGCAAACGGTAGCCTTTCATGCCAGTCTTTGTAAGTGACTACCATCTTCTGCACAATCTTCTTGATATTTTTATTTGCTGCCTCAACAGCGCCATTCATCTTTGGCCTGTAAGGAGAAGAATTGTGATGTTGGATCTTGAAGTCCCGGCACAGCTCTGCCATCATTTTGATGTTCAAGTTGGAACCATTATCAGTAATGATTCGCTCGGGAACTCCATACCGACAAATGATATCTCTCTTCAGAAATCTGGCTACCACTTGTCTTGTAACATTTGCATATGAGGCTGCTTCAACCCACTTGGTGAAATAATCAATGGCAACCAGGATGAATCTGTGGCCATTTGAAGCAGTTGGCTCAATCTTGCCAATCATATCAATGCCCCACATAGCGAAGGGCCATGGTGAAGACATTATGTTCAAAGGATTGGGAGGCACATGCACCTTATCTGCATAAATCTGGCATTTATGGCATTTTCTGGCGTAAGCACAACAGTCTGCATCCATTGTGATCCAATAATACCCTGATCTTAACAGTTTCTTAGCCATGGCATGCCCTCCAGCATGGGTACCAAAGGATCCTTCGTGCACTTCATGCATCAACAAGTCTGCTTCTGTCTTATCAACACATCTGAGGAGTACCATATCAAAGTTCCTTTTGTATAAAGACCCATCAGTGTTCAGAAAGAAACTACCAGCAAGCCTTCTCAAAGTCTTCTTATCATTGGAAGATGCCCCAGGTGGGTATGTTTGATCCTCCAAGAAGCATTTAATGTCATGGAACCAAGGCTTATCATCTTTAACAACATCTGCTGCAAATACATATGCTGGTCTATCAAGTCTGGATACTGAAATCTGAGGCACAAAGTTGGCAGCTTGAACTTTGATCATGGATGAAATGGTAGCCAGAGCATATGCGAACTGATTCTCGTCCCGAGGGATATACTCAAGCTTGACCGTTGTGAAGAAGGTCAATAACCTCCTTGTATAATCCCTGTAAGGTATCAGATGATCCTGGTGGGTGTACCATTTTCCGTTGGTTTGATTAACTACCAGAGCTGAATCTCCGAATACAGTCAATGTTTTGATCCTGAGGTCAATGGCTTCCTCAAGACCCATAATGCAAGCTTCGTATTCAGCTTCGTTGTTAGTGCAGTTGAAAGTGAGTTTTGCGGAGAAAGGCATGTGAACTCCTTTAGGTGTAATGAGTACTGCACCAACACCACGACCATTCATATTAACAGCCCCATCAAACATCATGGTCCATTCTTCTTCCGGGTCAGGCCCTTCAGTGTGAACAGGCTCTTCATGATCTTTTGCTTTTATGAACATGATGTCTTCATCAGGGAAGTCAAATCTCATAGGCTGGTAGTCATCAATGGGTTGCTCAGCAAGATATTCAGACAATACACTGCCCTTGATGGCTTTCTGAGAGGTGTACTGGATGTCATATTCCGTGAGAATCATTTGCCATCTTGCAACCCGTCCGGTAAGAGCTGGCTTCTCGAAAATGTACTTAACTGGGTCCATCTTTGAGATCAGTAAGGTAGTGTGGGTCAACATATACTGTCTCAGTCGGCGAGCAGCCCACGCTAAAGCACAGCAAGTTTTCTCGAGCAGTGAATAATGCTGTTCACAGTCGGTAAACTTTTTGCTCAGGTAGTATATTGCATATTCTTTTCGACCAGACTCGTCATGCTGGCCCAACACACACCCCATCGACTCTTCTAATACTGTCAAGTACATTATCAGAGGTCTTCCTTCAACTGGAGGCATAAGGATTGGAGGCTCTTGTAAGTATTCCTTGATCTTGTCAAAAGCCTTCTGGCAGTCTTCGTTCCACCTGACCGTCTGTTCTTTTCTCAACAGTTTGAACAAGGGCTCACAGGTTGCCGTAAGGTGAGATATGAACCGTGAGATGTAGTTCAATCGACCTAAGAACCCTCGAACTTCTTTCTCTGTTTTCGGTGCAGGCATCTCTTGAATAGCTTTGACTTTATCAGGGTCAACTTCAATCCCTTTCTCGCTTACAATAAAGCCCAGCAACTTACCGGATCGTACCCCGAATGTGCATTTGTTGGGGTTTAACTTCAATTGGTACTTCCTCAGACGCTTAAACAGCTTCAGCAGATTCACCAGGTGGTCTTCTTCAGTAAGGGACTTGGCAATCATGTCATCCACATAACATTCTATTTCTTTATGGATCATATCGTGGAATAATGTCACCATAGCCCGTTGATATGTTGCACCAGCATTCTTCAGTCCGAATGGCATTACCTTGTAACAGAACGTGCCCCAAGGTGTAATGAATGTTGTCTTCTCCATGTCTTCAGGTGACATCTTGATCTGATTGTATCCCGAAAATCCGTCCATGAAGGAGAATACCGCGAACTGAGCCGTGTTATCCACCAATACATCAATGTGAGGTAATGGGAAGTCATCTTTTGGGCTAGCTCTGTTCAGGTCCCGGTAGTCAACACACATTCTTACTTTGCCGTCTTTCTTAGGCACAGGTACTATGTTAGCAACCCACGGCGGATAGCTAGTCACGACAAGGAACCCGGCGTCCCATTGCTTTTGTACCTCTTCCTTGATTTTCATTGCCATGTCTGGGCGAGTACGGCGCAACTTCTGTTTAACTGGCGGGCATTCTTCTCTCAAAGGCAGCTTGTGCACAACAATGTCGGTGTCCAACCCTGGCATATCTTGATAAGACCAAGCAAACACGTCCACATATTCTTGAAGCAGATCAATCAGTTGTCTCTTCACTGAGTCTTGCAGGCAGGCCCCGATTTTAACCTCTTTCACGTCTTCATCTGTACCAAGATTAATCACTTCAACCTCCTCCTGGTGAGGAGTAATAACCTTTTCCTCTTGTCTCAACAACCTGGCTAGCTCTTCAGGAAGCTCATATTCTTCTTCAACCCCTTCATCAGCTTGATTGATCGGATTGTCAAAGTCATACGAAGTCATAGCCGTGCTGTTGTCGGTGCTGTCTGGAAGGCACTCTCTGCAAGGGTTCAGTTTGTTCATTTTAGTGATTGATTTTAATCTTGTTTAGAAAAGTGAAATAAAGTTATCATTTTGAAAACATCGCCATTTATTTTTTGTACAAAAAGAGAAATGGAAAAACAGTGAGCGGAAAAGAAAAGACTCATTTGCAAAAAGATGTCTGATGTTTCATTGATTAATCTTGTTTGCACAAAAAGTACAGATGGCCCGATTACAAAATGAGTCTTGTCATCTTGGGCAAGATGCAAGACTTTGATGCATGCTATAAAATACAGGAAATAATAATTACTCTGCATGAGTAACTCTTATAATTTCCTGGGAAGACCAGTTTGAGATACTGCTCCCCGGGATCTTTGGACGAATCCAATTCTCCAGATTGCGCTCCTCTTCCAGCTCGTCTTCCAAATTGTTGATAGCATCAGGGGTGAGCATCCCCCCACTGACAAAACCGGGCTTCTCAGCAGCCTTTGCTTGATGTTGTTGGGTTGGTCTGTAACCCAACCCAAATTTGTCTTTCTTCTCCTCCACAGATAAAACCTTGCCCCAGCCTTGGGCAGTTCCTTCCTCAACAACCTTCCGGGCTTGTTGATAAGATGACATGGAGATCCCAGGTACAGCAGATGCTTCATTCACGTTCAAGGCCTCAAACCCTTGGCTCATTGTTTCATGGATCTCCCCATCCATCTCAATATACTTATAAGTAGCCAGATGGCTAACAAATATATCCTCCTCCCCACAGATAGTAACAACTTGGCCTTCCCACTCAAATTTTATCTTCTGGTGAAGGGTAGACGTTACTGCGCCAGCGGCATGAATCCATGGTCTACCCAACAAACAGCTGTAGGCAGGCTGAATGTCCATCACATAGAAGATCGTTTTAAAGGTTTGTGGGCCAATTGTCACAGGTAGCTCAATTTCTCCCAGAACCGATCTCTTAGAACCATCAAAGGCTCTTACTACCAGGTTACTGGGACGCAAGGCTAATCCTTCATACTCTAGCTTCACCAGGGCCTTTTTCGGTAAGACATTAAGGGATGATCCTGTGTCTACCAGCACATGGGAAAGGACTGCACCTTTACACTCCATGGTGATGTGCAGGGCCTTGTTGTGGTTGCGGCCTTCCGTTGTCAAGTTAGTATTGGTGAACCCTAGCCCATTGCTAGCAGTAACATTTCCAACCACGGTTTCCAATTGATTGACAGTGATCTCTTCAGGCACGTAAGCTGCGTGCAAGACTTTGAGTAATGCATTCCGATGGGCTTCGGAGCACATAAGCAGTGATAGGATAGAGATCTTGGATGGCGTCTGGTGAAGCTGATCCACTATTTTGTAATCACTCTTTTTGATGATTCTCATGAACTCATCAACTTCTTGATCGAATGGTGTTTTCAAAGCTTCCTTAACAGCTTGATCTTCCTGCACCGGGCTCTTTCCTTTTGCCTTGGCAGCAGCTTCTGCTTCGGCAGAGGGTCTTTGAAACTGTGGGGCAAAGAGACGTCCGCTTCGAGTGAAGCCTCCGCCTCCTCCCACATTGTCTATTTGTGGTGCAGGTGTTGATGGTTCAAGAGTGATCTTCTTTCCTTCGCAGTACACGTCAGAGCCGTAGTGCCAAGGGATGGCCCTATTGCTTTCATAAGGTACTGGTCCAGGCACTGTGACAGTGACTGGACTGATGGCGGCTGCAGAAGGGACTGTGATAGTTTGTGGATCATAATAAATCGTGACTGGTGCTCTGATGGGAGCAGCACCTTCTGAGTTATAGGCAGAGTTGTTTTCAGGATCATAAAATATTGTGACAGTTGAGACGTCTTCAGAATTTGTTGCTGGTGTTGTAGGAGACATTGTCGGAAGGGTGGATGTTGTTGTTGTAGGAGATTCAAAATGGAGTGAAGCTGAAGTTGTAGCAGGAAAATTTGATAATTGATCAGTTGAGAAGACAGATGAAGTACTTGTTGATGAAGCCGAAGAATTGTCAGGAACAATGGTTGCTGCAGTTGTAGTAGATACCGGAATTGTTGCTGATGAGATTGTTGGGTTTGTTAGAAATGATGTGGTGATCTGAAGCTGGCCACTCTGAATAAGACCATCTATGCCATTCCTCAGATTATCGCACCCATTTACTGAAATATTGCAGTAAGCACACCCTAACTCACACCCCGGGAACATGTGACATTCGAAGAGTTGAGCCTTAATCTCCACCAACGGTGTCCTAATCTGACCCACACTGGTTATTAAATAAGACGGCTTGTCTTCTTCAATAGCGTTGATCCTGGGACCACCGTGGTGCGGCATAGGATTTTTGTTGACATTGGGTGGTGGTGCGAAATTCAGAGCTTTTGAGTCTACCAGGTCTTGTACCTTCATGTGCAAGGCTCTGCACTTTTCCGTACTATGGCCAGGTGCATTCGAATGAAAAGCACACCTAGCATTGGAGTCATAATTCCTGGGTAGACTGTTGGGATCTGGAGGTGCCAATGTCCTTAGCTCAACTAGGTTGAGTTTCAGGAGTTGTGGCAGCAATGTAGCATATGGCATAGGGATCGGATCGATTACCCTGTTAGCTTGAGATGGCCTCTGTTGGAATGGCCTTTGCTGGTTATTGTTGTTGGTATTGTTGTAATTTCTCGGAGGATACTGAGCTTGTTGATAGTACTGAGGTTGTTGCTGATAGTTTTGTTGCGGAGGTTGATAAGCTGGTTGAGGATGAGCTGGAGCGGGAATGGTGACTGCTGCCACAGACCTGTGAACATATTGGGGCCTACCCCTGTTGGTGTGGATGGCATTGGTCTCGCCAGTTCTTCTTGGGCCTGTAAAAGGCTTTCTTGCATTACTGGATGAGCTTGCACCGTTGTCTGAGATCTTACCCATCTTCAATAGGCTTTCAATTCTCTCTCCGGCTATGACCACATCTGCAAAGCTGGTAGATGAGAAGGCAGCTAGCCTATCAATGTAAGTCCCCTGAAGGGTGTTCATGAACATATCAGCCATCTCCCTTTCTGACATAGGTGGCTGGACAGCAGCAGCAAGCTGTCTCCATCTTTGAGCATACTCTCGGAAACTCTCTCTAGATGACTGTGACATTCCCATTAGGAGGGTCCTGTTGGGTGCCATATCCAGATTATATTGATAATGTCTGATGAAGGCCTCTGCCAGGTCCTTCCAGCACCTAATAGTTGCTCTTGTCAGATGGGAATACCATTCCCTTGAAGCTCCAGTCAAGCTGTCCTCGAAATAGAACATCCACAGCTTCTCGTCCATGGTATAGGCTTTTAGCCTTCCGAGAAAAGATTGTAGATGGGTCCGGGGACAGGAAGTCCCATTATACTTCTCAAAGCATGGTGGCTTAAACTTGTGGGGAATCCTAACCCCGTCTACCAAGCCCATATCCATAACATCAAAACCCAAAGAGTTTTGAGACTCTAAGGATCTTAATTTCTCAGCTATCTCATCCAGCCTTCTATCATAGGCCTCTTCCCCGGCTCCCATTACTGTGAATTGGTCCTCTTGGGGGTCTTCTTGCAGTACCCTGGCTGCAGTGGCGGTCCCTTGAACATTTGCAGGGATGTTGACCTCAGGATGGAGGTGTGGTCCAAAGACTGGGGGATTGACATGAGGTTGGACCCTCTCATTGTTGCTCGTGCCAGCAGTCCCTACATGTGGTTCCTCTTGATTTTGCCTTTCCACCATGGCTCTCAATCTTTCTTGGCTCTGAGCCATGTTGTTCATCACTTCCATAAACTGAGTCATCTGTGTTCTCATTTCCAATCTTTCGTTTGCCATTTGATTTCTGACCTCTGCAAGGTCCTGCTGTACCTGATCCATTTGTATGCCCAGAAGGTTGTTACGGGTTGGATAACGGTGCGGACGGTTGAGGGGAAATACCCGGCGCCGAGCAATAGTTCCTGAACATCACAACAGAGTTAGCAACAACAAAACAAAAACCTACAAAACAAACAAAGGGTTAGCATGCAATGCAGTATGCTTATTTGTTTTCAAGGTATCCGGCTTGGCATTCAGTTTTGACCCTTCCAGACCCTTGAAGATGATGCTGTTGATGTTGCTTTCGAAGTAAACTCGGATGGAACAAACTAATACATATATTACAAAAGACAAATGGTACATAGTTTGTTTACAAATACAAGCCCTCCAAGGGGTCAAAATACATTACGAAAAAATAAAAGTACATGGAAAGGAAGCAGCAACAAGCAAATGGTTAAACACCAAGACCAAACTCATCCTCCCGAACTTCCTTGAGAAGTGCTTCGGTCACAGGATCAGCTGGACGTTCCGTGAGGTTCCTGATAAGGAGGTTCCGGGTAGTAACAGCTGCAGTTAGCTTCTTGTGCTGACTTTGGTCCTTTGACCTCTTCACTCCAGCTCTGATCTTTAGCTCTGATATCTCCCTCTGGGCTGCTGCCAGGGCTTCCTGCTG
The DNA here is from genome assembly GCA_963966055.1 of Lathyrus aphaca. Classification (NCBI taxonomy): domain Eukaryota; kingdom Viridiplantae; phylum Streptophyta; class Magnoliopsida; order Fabales; family Fabaceae; genus Lathyrus; species Lathyrus aphaca. The sequence continues at coordinate 320,169,775 of OZ014525.1, forward strand.
CTCTTTTGCACTAGCTTCCATCTGCTCTATCTTGTCTTGGACCCTCTTGTCCTCCAGAGTACGAGCCTCGGTGATCCTGACCCACCTAGCCTGACTCTCCTTCAAATACAAGTCTGTCTTGGCTTTCTGGAATTGGGCTTCTTTGCAAGCATTCTTCAGGATTTGTTCTCCAGCCCTAGACTTCTTAATGTAATCCTCAGACTTCTCAATTCTAACCAAATGCTCCATCTTCAACTTTTCTAACCTCTCAATATCCAACCTACCATCACTCCTCTCCCAGAGGGTCTTCTGTAGAGCTTGAGTCAGCTTCTCGTTCCTCTCTTTCAACTTCTCAAACTCCTCTAGACTGACAGTTGCTGGAGGTGGAGTTGTGGAAGGTCCAGGCATATCTTCTATAGTAAAGGGCATCCCAGAGAATTGAGCTCTGGCATGGGACCAATCGTAGTATTGTGCTGATGCCACATTGTTACACTTTCCCAGGATGGTTACCCCCTTAGTCTGCACATTGTCCCAGGCCCAGGCTGCCTGCCTAACAATAGTCAGATTAAGCTTGTTCTCACAATAAAGAGTCTCAACCAAGTCCTGTGCCTTAGGAGTGTGGACCAGTGCATAGCCCAGTTGTCTTTTGAACAGCAGAGGGTTGTAATTAATGCTACCCTTAACTCATATTAGGGGCACATTGGGAAAATGCCCACAGCTGGTGATGATATCCCTGCCTTTCGTGCTTTGGGTGCACCACCTGATATCAGCTGAAGTTAGAGTAGTAAGTCTTCCAGCCCAGTTTCTCTGCTGATGAGGGTTCAAAAATGCATCTGTCTTGGGCAAATGCCTGAGAAGCCAAGTATGGAACAAAGGAGCACAGCATCTTACTAATCTTCCCCTCTGCTTTTCATTCCTTTGATGCACTGAATAGTAGAGATCACCCAATAAAGTTGGCACTGGGTTCCTTAGAATGAACAGATGGATTGCATTCTTACTAATGAATCGAGGCTCATCTGCAAATAATACAATCCCATATATACTCAGGGCCAACAAAGCACAGACTGCTTTCCACTCTCCTAAAGAAGCTTTCAGGGTAGCTTGGGAGACCAAGAAATCCAGATGCAGGCCAGGGATTCCAGCCTTAGAAGTCATATGCTGCCCAATCAGGGCTGGTTCCAGATGCAATGCCTTTGCTACCTCTTCATTACCAGGAAAGACCATCTCAGGGTTGAAAGGGACTCCACCCTTGATAGGTATGCCAATTAATGATGAGTATTCTTCCAATAGGGGGCCCAGCTGAAAGTCTTGAAAAGTGAAACATCTCAGTGGGGGATCATAAAACTGAAGGCAAGTGTGGATCAGGCTTCTCTGTGAGGGGCCCAGATCCATAACCATATCAAGTATATCTCCATGGTGTTCCCTGAACAGTGGTATATGGTCTGGAGTGATCAGGGTCTGAATCCTTCTGATGTCAGCTAACTCTGGCTGGAAGAAGTGGTAGGTGATGTTGCTCTTTTTAGGTGCCATGATGCTGAGACTGAGTAGAGACAAGTGCTGATGCTGATACTGAAGAATGGGCCACTGGTTGGCTGAAGTAGATAGCTGATAGCTGAAGCAAGTGCTGATGAAGATAGGTCAATACTGAAGATGGGGTCAAAACCAAAACCAAATGAAGATGGATACCCTGAAACACAAATAAGCAAATGTCAATATGATGCAATGATTATGTATGCAAATGATATGCAAAGGGTTTGTGACTGAGCTGGATCTGATCAAGTGCTCTGATATAAGTCCATGTGTGTAAGAAATCCAGATGGAGGTCTATAAGTCCAGTAACCAAGGTGGGGGGCTCAAATAAAGAGCCACATGTCCAGGGTTTAGAATCACAAGAACTGTTCCAACATGGGGTATTCTTAATCAAAGTAACAGGGTATTCTGAGGTCAAGGTACCTGCAAACCTGTAAACAGCCCAACCCTCTCACAGGTGATGTTCTAAAACAAGGATCCTCAGACTTGGATCAATTATGAGAAGTGTAAACACTTCTAACCCGGAGGTACAGTGTTTACAATAACCATAAAAGTTCCTCCTCTAATTCACCTCAGTTTCTGAAGGTCAATACTAAAAGGTCATCCAGACTTAGCAGGCTTCCCAGATAGCCCTAGCATTGCAGGAAATCTGCAACACAGAGTTCTCAAGAAGAAACCCATATCTGAACCGTGTTTCATATTCCCGCACCAGACCGAGATGGAATGGGAAAGAATATGATTCACTCTAGCCTAGGTGTCACTCAGGTCCCAGGTATAGGACCTTAAACTCTCAATAGAACACCCACCCACCAAAGCAAACAAACAGATCCAGCCAGCAGCATAGTATGACAATATGATATAATGCAAAGCTATAAAGAAAGCAGTAAACAACTGTACATAAAGCAAAAATAAATACAAATATACCAACACAAATAAGCACATAACACCCCAGTAAGCACAAATCAATCAAGCGCTAGGAGGAACCCACAAAAAGAACCAGAAGCCCTGGTTACAGTATAAGGGTCCCCAGCAGAGTCGCCAAGCTGTCGCTCCCAAAGATTTGCATCCCGGTACAAGCGCGAACGGTCGGCAAGAAGAACAATGAGAACACACAGCCGTGAACTCACTGGAGATGAATAGAGTCGCCAGCTAGGCATTTTTATCCCGGAGGAAAGGCAATGCTGCATAGGCCTAGAAAGACATGGATAAGACGGTTGCGAACCAGAGAAACTGAGAAAGGGGGTTGGTTACAACCTGGGAAGGTATTAGCACCCAGATTGTCCGTCGTACTCGACGGGATCCACGCTTAAAAGATTTGTGTTTTAAAGGGGTAGTGTCAGTGCAATTTGTGTATAAAGAGCTGGAAAAAGGATGTACAGGTGTCAGTGTAAAAGAAGTGAAGTGTAATAAGTGAAGTGTCAGTGTAAGGAAAGAGTATGCTCATGATCATGAGGCTAAGAGAATGATGCTGGAAGGAGGGGGAATATACAGAGACTTTTTGTTCGATAACTGTTAAGTTATGCCTACGTATCCTCTCGTGCAATGAGGAAGTCAGAACACCGTAGTTCGACCCAAAGAGACTGAAAGATGAATTGACTTGTGAACTGCTTGCTTGTCTATGCTCAAGTGTATGACCTGTCTGGCTCAGGTGCAAACTGTCTTGCATTAGACGGAAGAAGCAAGTTCCCGGTTGTGAGTGAAGATGATGAGAAAAGAATCCCGAAGGAGACGATTATTGTTTGTTTTTTTGAGTTTTCAGTCTTTTATTGCTTTTGAAAGTTTGTCATAAGTTAATGAGCTTAAGCCTAAACCAATGGGTTAGTAAACTCATCACATCATCCCTCTGATTAGGGGTAATGAGAATACCTTAAGTGTGAAGTCAGCTTCTCACACTTAATCACCTTTGATGCAGAATTAAGTTCATTAACTTACTTATGATTATTTAGATGTTTTTGGTGTTTTTGTCTAGTGTTGAGTAATGAGATTAAGCCATAATCAGGGATTAAACAGACTCATTACACCATCCTAATAGAAGGATAATAGATGAGGATGTTCAAGCTGAGGAAAGCTCCTCAACTTAATCTATGATTAGGGATTAAGCCCATGACAAAACAAGCCTTTATTAGATGGATTTTATTTAATGATATGATGATGAAGTGAGTTTTATGGTTTGTAAGACAACTTGAGGGGGACTTGTCCATTAACACTAGGGTTAGTCCTTCTTAACCAATTAAGGAAGAATTAGAACCCTAATGCAAGGCCCAAGTTACAAGTGTGATGTCTTGATGATTATTAAGTGAATTGATTAAGAGATTTAAACACATTAAGGGTTTAACACTTAGGATTAAAGTTATACACTCCATCCTAAGAGAAGGATGCAGGCATAAGCTTAATCACAAAGCCTTAAAGCCTTTAGGGTTTAGTCCCTGATTATGAGATGAGAAGAGAAGACTCAAGAGAGACACAAAGGTAAAACTAAAAGGGGAGACTAATCAAAACCCTAATCATTGTCATGCTTGGTTGTTCCTAAGGTTTGTGAGGTTTTCAAGAGAAATCTTCAATGGAACCACCAGGAAGCAGATGAAAGGATCAAGAGAAGCAAAGCAACTTGCTTCATTCAAGAAGTCAAGTCACTTGAGGAAAGAAAGTGGGAAGAAGAAGAATGAGCAAGCTCAAACCCAAACACATATAAAAATGCAGCATGGATGCAAGAGAGATGAAAAGAAAAGTTGTGAGAAGTGAAGGCAAATTCACTTCTCAAAATCACTTACCACCTGAAAGGTTAGAAAAGAAATGCAATGCAATGCAAAATGGGATGAGATGACATGATGAGAAACAAAACCAGAAGCATATATGAGATGATAATGATGCTATGAGATGCTACAAACATGAAACAACATGTGAGGATGATCATACAAGTTTATGGATGCAAATGAAGCAAGTTAGGAAGCATGGGCATACATGAAAAGTTATGAAGTGCACATGGCATACAACATGGCAAATACATGATGCAATGATCAAACATGCTTTCAACATGTCTTATGATGTTAAATGAATCAAATGGAGGCATGGAATGTCATGGCAAGTCATGTTATGCAAGAGAATGCAAGATGGATGCATATGGAAGCCCAAATTAGGGTTTATGATCAAAGCATCAAACAAAAACCAAAATCAGAAGCAAACCACATTACAAAAAATTGAAAATGCACTCAAAGGACCCCTAATCCTATACTAACCCACTGCCCAAAGGAGAGGTCTCAACTCTTAACCAATTTCAAGTTATGATTTTTCTAAGATTTCTAGGGTTTTAGGGTTCCTTAACAAGAAAATTACCAAACAAATTGAAAATGAGAGATCAAATCATGGCCATTTAATATCATAAACTACATGCTAAACATAATGCAATGCAAGAAGAATCAATGTCCAACTCCTCATGAATAGGCAGAAATGATTTTTTGAACTATGGATCAAATAATGCATAAAAAATGATTTTAATTCAATGGAAAATTCTCAAAATGCATCTAGATCAAAAAAGAAATTTGGTTTGAAGGTTGGACAATGTTTCTAAATGTCTTAGAACATTTCATGAATTTTTTGGTGATTTTTAAATACCTAAAAGTATTTTTAATAAATTAATTTTCATTAATCAATTAAAAATAAACTTTTAAATATTTTAAAATACTTTTTAAATGCAAAAAATGAAAATAAAAATATTTTTGTGTTTTAAAAATTAATGAAACTCTTGAGAGAAAGTTTCATAATTTTTAAAACAATTTTGCTATTTTAAATAAATTATGCAAATTAAATGAAAAAGAAATGAAATAAAAATAAGGTAAATGGAAAGTATTCAGACCCAATGGTGGAGATTTGAACTGGGTTTGAATGGGTTGACTGGCGCGCGAATCCAAGGGCTGTGGTTGGTCCTGATTAGATTTATTTAATTGTGATTAATTAAACTAATTAAAGGGGATTAGGGCAAATGAATAGATCTGAGCCACTCATGCGCGCGGGAAGTCAACGAAGTCAAGCAATCCTACGCTCAAGATTCAAATGAGTTTAATGACCTGAGATTAGGGCTAACAACATTCAGGTGACCGGAGAGAAGCTCCGGTCATCTTCTCCGGTGACCACCAAACCCTAGAATACGATTCAGGCAACCATTCTTCAAATTAAAGCCAGGGAAACACTCCTCTACTCAAACCTCACTCAAATCATCTCTCAAACTGAATTTCTCATGCTTAAACTAAGAGAATCGAAGCCATGAAGATTCACGGGCAAAATTTCAGAGCCCTGGTAAATCCTCATTTCTCACCCATTTCAAATTCTAAAACCACCCCCATGACCAGCAAGGCATAAGCAATCAGTTTATAACCTAAAAATCAAACTCTGAGAAAAAATGTTCATAGCCATACCTGAGATGGAGATTCCTGTTCCTGGGCTTTCAGAGCTATCCTTTGATGCAAACTTGCTCCACTGACTCCCCTGGTGCTAATGGAAGGCTTGAAATGAGCTTAAACAAGCTGGTTTGAGAAGTCCAGTTCTGGTGTATCAGAAAATGGAGTTTGTGTATAGGCTGCTTTAGATCAATGTGAAGGGTGGTTTTGGTTCCTTTTGATGTGTTTGATTTGTTGGTGAAAAGAGTTTGGATGTTTTGTGGCTGTGGAGGGTGATTCGAATGAAAATGCAGATTGGAGTGTTTTTGTGAATGTCGTATTCTAGTGTGCTTCTGGCTTGTTTCTTTGTTGGTTTAGGTTCAGTGAGACAAGGTGAGGATGTTGGTGAGACTTGCTTGAATGTTTGTAGCTTGTGGAACCAAATTCGAAGGAAGATGCAGATTGGGGGGAGTTTGTGTATGCTGTCTTAGGGCTTGCTTCAGGCTGGCTTCTAATGTGAAATGGCTAGCAAATGGATAGTATAAACAACTCCAATTGGTCAGATGATGTGACCTGGCCTGCTGTGATAGGTAAGTTCACTTTTGCAAAAAAGTCCACTTTGTTGTAAGAGAGGCATGGGCTAAGTTCTAGCTTGGTACAAGAGCATGGGCTGGCGCAGCATGGTGTATGAGTGAAGCTAGAAAGGTTCAACAGCCAATGCAGCAAGTTGGTGAAGTGTGATCATGAGTTTTGCAAGTTGGTTCCTTTTGGTTCACATGAAATTTTCTCATTCCACAAGCCATGAAACATGAGAATTCTTGGTCCAAATCTGACTTTTAGGTCACATAGAATGTTTGTGCATTGGTTTGATGTGAACTAGAAGTTACAATTTGCCTTGGTTCATGATTTTGCAAATTTCTCATTTGAGGCATGTCTTGAAAATTAATGATTTTGGCCAACTTTGTCACACCATAACTTTTGATCCAAAAAGAATTAGATCATGTTCTTGTACTTTTTGAAAAGGGAAAAATGTATTCTACAACTTTCATGACCAAAGTTTTCCCATTTGAAACTTTTTGGATCAAAAAGCAAGGCTTGAAAAATGGCATAAAATGACATATTCTTGAAAAGTCAACTATGCCCAAAAAAGCCAACTTTGCAAAAACTTCAAACTCTTGAATTTTGTGAACTTCTAACTTCTTCCATGATCAAATAAATATCATATACACTCAAAATGATGATGATCACCCCTTGGTTGGGTCATTGGGGGCCTCAGATGCCCTGATTTTGCACTGACTTGTCCAGAAAGTCAACCTTTGATCAGATGACTTCCCCATGGAATTTCTTCATGAAAATTGATATGCATACTCCCTATACCATATAAAGACCAATGGAAACAAGAATGACCAAAAAATTTGAGGTTATGGCCTCTGAAACCAAAACCCTAATTTTAGGTCAACTGTGCAGTCAAACTTGGCTCTGCTTCCACACCAATCCCAGTTCTTGTGATTCTTTGGCATTTTTGACTTTTGAGAGGATGTAATATGATGCTTGAACACACATGGACCCCTTTGAAGTGATTGGTGGCCTTTGGAGTGGCTCAGGAGGCTCTAGATTGCTCAGATCACAAACCCTAGGTGCAGATGACTTAGAAACTATGCAGTGAATCAAAAATGAGATATGAGATGATATGATTGTGTTTATGCATATGAAATGATCACAAGCCATGGTGTGAATGGGTGAGGGCAAATTTGGGGTGTTTACACCAGGAGGTCCTCACTTCCCCACCAGAGTTCAAGAAGGGTCCATCTCCAACAGGGTCTTGGCGCTCCAATCTCAAAGTCCAATTTATTTTTGGCAGTGGCGGCTATTCAGAGCCAGTGAATTATTAGCAGCTTTCCCCGCAGAGTTGTTTCCTCCTTATCAGGACGAACCAAATCAATGCAGTGATCATCGTTTCTACCCAGCCAAGTTATCTGGAATACCTGCAGTCTCTTTGTCAGGAGATCCTTTTGCATTTGCATCTAGTAATCATCATTACATTTGCATCCTCCAAAGCGTAGCATTTCCATTGTCATGGAGCATTACGCCATAAATTCAAACATATGCATACCAGCATGGGCCAGTTTTGAGGTATATTACATAAGACCCGTTACATCTCCAATCGGATTGAAATATTCCCCACAGAATGCAACTTCGTTTCCCAGGGTGGTTACTTCTACCAAGTCTTGTTGTTATCCCCAGTTGAGTCTTGTTTTAGTACAACAGTCTCATTTTTTCGCGTCTCCGTTTCAGTACAACGGTCGCGTCTCGGGCTCTCGTTTAAGTAAAACGATCCCGTTCCTTTCGAGTCTCCATTTAAGTACAATGGTCTCGTCTTTGAGTCTTGTTTCAGTACAACAGTCTCATTTTTTTCGCGTCTCCGTTTCAGTACAACGATCGCGTCTTGGGTTTTCGTTTAAGTACAATGATCCCATTCCTTTCGAGTCTCCATTTAAGTACAATGGTCTCGTCTTTGAGTCTTGTTTCAGTACAACAGTCTCATTTGTTCGCGTCTCCGTTTCAGTACAACGGTCGCGTCTCGGGTTGTCATTTAAGTACAATGATCCTGTGTGCTTGGGCTCTCGTTTATGAACAACGATCCCGTTCCATCTTGTCCTATTTTCTTTTTGTGTTTGGTTATCGGTCGAGGCTAATATACCTTTCGTCTCCATTCGAGGATGGTTTCGTATTAGATCCGAGGATCTTTTGAATTGTCATTCGAGGATGGCGTCCTTCCCGGCACATTTCCATCTGGTTCTATTTTCGTTACCTATTCAGAGGTCAAAACAAAAAATACATAAATAAATAAATGGGCAGATGGCGTTTCTGTTGCCCTCAGTGTGCAAATTTTCAGGTTTTATTCGAGTATTCAATCACTTCACACCTTGAACGTCTAAAAGCTGTTGCAATTATTCGTTCAGGTTTGCAGTTGATTGAATAGGGGTAGCTGTAATACCTCAAAATTTGCCCTCATATTCATTCCCTCAATTGGCGTATCATTTTGCACTCATCTGGTCATTAACATCATAGTAGTTCATTTCATTGTTTCATAAGGCATGTGATCAGGGCTCAAGGAAATTAGGGTTTTGTACCTTATACTTATCTGGCAAGGATTGAAATAACAGAGAATATTCACTGGACTATGATTCCACTCCAAATGCGGCCGCTCAGTTGTGTCTCAATTCAGATGGGAGTTTAATTTAATTTTGGTCAAATTATCGAAAGATCACTGTAATTGCAAGGTTATTTTGGATCCCTGGACTATTTCTTAGACAATGCGTATTCAAGGTTCGGGCTGCCGTGTGTTGTGATTTATCAGGATATCGAGCAGTATTTTGTGTGAAGTCTGGTTTGAATCTTCAGTTTACCAGTGACTCATCTGGATTCAAATGGTCAGGGCATGTTTCAGATAATTCAAAGGGTTACGACTAATTTAAAAAATATATATTCGATGGCTCAGAAGTGGTTGTGCTCATAGATTTGTGGAAAGATGTCAAGATATGTTTTGGGCCAAAATTAAGATCTCATTCATTGCTTTGTCCTCACTGTTATTAACCACTCCCGATTATTCCATTCCATCTTCACTTTTATACTTCGATACGTTTCCATCAATTCATTTTCATTTTTCTCTTATTCATTTTTCCATTCATTTTTTGTCCGTAATCCATTTTGAACCATCTTTCATTTTTCATAGTCCATATCAAACTCATGTTTTCTCCTTGTCCATTTTTACACCATTTAAACTCAATGGCAACTTTGCTTTAAAGCCATCGCAAATTTCCACCAAAATAATAGAAAGCCAATTTATTTTGTTTTCATCATGGTATCCAAATCACTAAACTAATTTCCAATTAATCATCCTAAGTCCAAGTTCACATCGTATCCATTTTTGGCCTGACTTTGAGCCCATTTCTCTATTAAACCAATATTCATCCATTCAAAGTTTTGTTAATATTATGGAAATTACCAAAATTTGAGCCGATATCCGATTTCAATTCCTTTTATTAAAGTCCAATATTTTCTTTTTCTCCTTCATATCTCTTGAACCAATTAACTTTTCTATCTTCCAGGCCCCTTCGAAGTCACTATATTGTGAATTTTCCAATCCATTTTGCCATCAACCAAATTCATTTTAACCTATTCTCAAATTACTTATCCAAAGAAAATATTTCCTATCGTTTAAGTGTTATTGGCATCACTCCAAGTCATTTAGTTAATTACCTAATGTCCCTTTCCATCAAATTTCTTTCATTTTTTTTTCTAATATTATTTCTTCCAATTTCCTTAAAGAAAAAGAAAACAAGTTTATCTACTTATTCATACTAATCACACAAAAAGAAATAAGGTTCTGTTATAACTAGGAGAATAAAAGGAAATTGATATAGTTGATATTGAAATTACACCAAGAAATATTCAGTCACAAATCTAACTGATATAACAGAAATTATCAACAAAAATCAAATTGACAAGAATACCAAAAAAATTCAAGGCGAAATTGAGCTCTTGCTCAAGCTGGTTTTGAGGTCATCAACTATAACAATAAGTAAAATCATTACATTGACGTGCAAGAATAATTGGTACAGCAGGAAAATCCAGGAAAGGGAAAATGGTTACAAAATATAATAAAAACTTCATCAAACTTTTTCATCACTCTCATCATAGTTTCATCAAGTCTTCCTCAATCATTTGTGTCCTTCAAGAAATCGCAACACAAAATAAAGAAAAATCTTCTCCGAACTTTGAGATTCAACCAAGTTACCAATACCTCTTTCATCCAAAAGATTCAGTTAACACAAGAAAACCTGCAAAAGTGCAATAATAGAGGAATTTAGAAACAAAGAAGAAATTCAAAAAAAAAAAGAGTCAGTTACTATTCCAAATGTCAAAAACAGAAATTCAGAGAAAAAAACTTCAATACTCCACCAACCTGTAGAATCAATAACTGAAAACCACCCCAACCAATTGTACCTTTAACCGACTTCCAACACAAAAAGTGAATTCCTAACTGTTTTTTTTTTTTGCAAATTCGAAGTCGAAAACAGAGTTTGAGAAATCAAAACAAATATCAAATCATAACCAAAAAAAAACCTAGCTAATCTCATAACCACCTAATTGAAGCCATAACAGAAAATTAACAGAAAAAATAACAGAATTCTGATTGAATCTACCTGAAGCTTCCAGATCTTTCTGTGAGAATCATCTATAAATCAGAACCGATTTCTACCATTTCTCTTTTTCCACAACTTTTTCAATACCCTTCACCATTCTAACCAAATCCTCCTTGAATCTCTCCAATATTCTTCCTCACAACCTTTTCTCTTCAATTCTTTTCGGCTTTCACCATCACTGCTCAATCCTGGTTCTGCTTCAAAGAGCTTCAAACCATTGGATTTCTTCCTCAATTCATGAGCTTCAACCACCTTCTCCAAATCTTTCAACCATTTCCTCAAGATCGCAGAGGTTGAAAGGCAAAGTGGAATCGCACGTGAGGAAGGGTCATTGAAGTGAGCTTACCAATCCGTCTCAAGCGTTATTTTCGCGTCGTCCTCAATCATCTTCACGAAACCTTCGAGGAAGCTGCGCGGAGGCACCGATTCATCCTTCGCCGCCGTGAATCATTTGGCCAGCATTTCCATCGCGATTTCGTCAATCCATTGACTAACAAGGTGCGAATCTGAATTTGATTTCAAGCATTTGTGTGTGGTTTTCGGATTTTGTGGCAAGCATAGAAGCTAGGGTTTTAGAAGGGGAAGCATAGGATTTCGGTGTTGTCGGAGTTCGTTGTTTGTGATTAATTTGTGAAGGTTTGTGTTGTGGTTGATCTGAAGAAGAGTGTTTAGATGGTGGCGGGGAGTTCGCGGAAGAGGAAGATGGAGGGGGCTTGTGATGACTAGGACTGAGAGATGAGGATAAAGAGGTAGAGGGCGGTGTCGTTTTTATGGAGGAAGGGGAGGAGTGGATGGCGACGGTGAGGGTGAAGGGGAAGAAGGAGACAGAGGGAGAATAGGGAGTGGTGGCGGCGTAAAAAGGGGTAGAGGAATTAGGGTTCTTCACGTTTTGTTCTTCAGCTTTTTTATTTTATGTTGTATCACCATAAACAAAGAATTAATCAAATTTAATAAGTTAAGATTTTATGGAATTTGGAAAATATTATAAGATTAAATAAAGAATTAATCAAATTTAATAAGTTAAGATTTTATGGAGAATTTGAAAATATTATAGGATTAAGGGAAGAATTAAGAGGAGTTAATCTCTTGTAATTCCCAGGACCATCCTTTTGTATTTACCTTGCTATACACACCCCATATTAAGCCCATTGAAAAATAATAACTAAAGAAATCGCTTCCTGCACCCCCAGACTTCTTGTGAGAATGGGCCTGTTGGCATATTGCTATTCGCACCTCCACTTTGAGGCCCATAGGAAAAAACAACATAAATAATTGTTGAATGTCCCTCCCCCTCATTCCTGTGCATGGGCTCAGTTGTTCTGCTAATCACACTCCCCTCTTAGGCCCAGTATAGAAAATAAACTCAAAAAACTACTAAGCTCACCCCCTCCTTTCTTCTTGGTTTTTAAGGCTAGTTTAATAGAGTTTAGAAAATAATTCAATAAAAATAGTAAAATCCACTAGAAAATTCTATAAAAATTCCAGTAGGTAAATAACTCAATTTAGAAATTTGTGACATTTTTGTTTTCTGAATTTTGGTTATTTTTCGATTAAATTCTGATTTTTCTGTTAATTAGCTTTTATTGAATTCCCTCTAATTGTGCTGAATTTGTTGATTTTATTTTGGTGACTTCCATTAATTTTGTTAGCCCACTCTTTTTACTGTAGTTAGATAACTAATAATGGTACTTAGGATATTTTTTGTAGATTTTTTAGAATATTTTATCTTAGGTTTTAGAGGCCAATTCCTTAGAAATTAAGGATTAATTCATAGCTGAAAATAATCATTTTTTAGACCTAGTTAAATTTTGATTTTGTAGGATTCCTTTTAGCACATTATTATAGGTAGTTTTAGGACCCTATAGAATAAATTTCATATTTTTTCCATAAATTTTAATATTTTTTAGGATATTAACTTTTAGGCTTGGTTACATATAATTTCCATTTAGTTTAGGCCATGAAAATAAAGTCCAATAAAAATATGGTTTAGTTTAGATTTAGCCTTAGAATTTAATTTAGACTTAGGTTAGTTTAAATTTGAATGTTTAGAAGGAAAATATTAGGCTTAACCTTAGTTTAGGACTTAGAATCAAAGTTTCATCTTAATTAGAATTAGAATAAATAAAATAGGACTATTTTTAATTCATGTCTTTAAATGCATTTTAGAATTTTATTTCTTATGTCCATTTTAATGTTTTGCCTTATCATTTGAATTTTATAATTTGTATAGGCTTCCCCATTGTTCTTAGAATCAACTTAACTTCATTAGGAAGTAAGTTGAATTCTAGTAGTTTCTAGTTTCTTTCATAGGATTAGAATACCTCATTAACCATAGGATCTCTTGTAAATAAATAAACAAATTAGGGTTGTGTCTTAGTCCCCTTAGTTTTTGCCTTTATCAACTTGAGTCATTCTTTCTCATCTCATAAAGAAAAGCAATAAAACACTTAATAAAAATCGAACAATCTTGTACGACACAAGACTTTGTTGCGGAGTGTTTATACGCGTCCTGTTTCGGGGCGAGGTGTAAATACTTCCCGCGATGGATAAGTCTTAGTGCAAGACAGTTCACAAACAAATTCAAAACACTTCTCATAAAAGACAAAAACAAATAACAAGCGACTATCCTGCGGGAACTTCTCTTTCTCATCTCATTCACTCACAACGCGAACTCGCGACGACTTGTCTCGTATGCAAGACGGTAAACTCACTCGTACCAGACGAGCCTGCACGCAGTTCCAGCATAAAAAACACAAACAAATAGTTCCCGCCTAGGTTAGGCGAACTACGTCGACTCTGATCCTCATTATCCCGATGAGGTACGTAGGCAGCGGGGTAGGGCCCGTTCGAGCATATTCTTTATTTTCCCTACATTTTCCCCATTCTTTCTTTCCATTCTCTTTTAGTTCCTTCTCTCATTTCCAATTTCCAGTTAGCGGTTTTATTCAGCAACAATTATTTTTCTCACCCTTTGAAACAAACAAGCAAGTGTGGATCCCGTCGGGTACGACGGACGATCTGGGGTGCTAATACCTTCCCAGGTCGTAACCGACTCCCGAACTCAGATCTTTGGTTCGCAGGACCTTGCCCTTTCCTTTTTCCTCAGGTTTGTGCAACATTACCTTTCCCATTCTTTCGGGATAAAAATGTCTGGCTGGCGACTCTACCTTTTCCGCGCCACTTTCGCGTTTGTACTAGGATGAAAATCCCGGGAGCGACAACTATGATTACTGATCTCTGCACGCAGTTCAAGATTAAGCATCACAACTCTTCTCCGTATCGTCCGAAGATGAATGGGGCAGTAGAAGCTGCCAATAAGAACATTAAGAAGATTCTACAGAAGATGACTGTTACTTACAAGGATTGGCATGAGATGTTACCATTTTCTCTTCATGGTTATCGTACTACAATACGCACTTCAACAGGGGCAACCCCATTCTCCTTAGTTTACGGTATGGAAGCAGTTCTGCCCATTGAAGTTCAGATACCCTCCTTAAGAATCATGAAGGATGCAGGCTTGGATGAAGATGAGTGGATTCAGACTCGACTTGACCAGATAAATTTGATTGATGAGAAAAGGTTGGCAGCGGTTTGTCATGGCCAGATGTACCAGAAACGGATGATCAAAGCTTTTAATAAGAAGGTTAAGCCAAAGGTATATCAGGTTGGTGACTTGGTAATCAAACGTATCATACTACCACAGGGTGATCCTAGGGGCAAATAGACTCCTACATATGAAGGACCATTTGTAGTCAAAACAGTATTCTCAGGAGGTGCCATGATGATTACCACTATGGATGGTGAAGACTTCCCACAGCCTGTAAACGCAAACATAGTTAAAAAATACTACGCATAAAAAGAGACCCGCTAGGTTGACTGGCCTAGGCAAAAATAAGGGCATCCCAGCGAACCAAAAGGGTTCGGGCAAAAATTAGGGATATATATAAACAAATGTACACCCGACAAGTCGAAAACCTGAAAGGGCGGCTTGGACAAAAAAGGGTATCCCGGTGGATTGAAAACCTGAAAGGGCAATCCAAGCAAAAGTTAGGGATTAAAGCGTATGACTATGACTCGTTTGGATCACTCATGTAACTTCAACTGATGGTGCTACCTAAATCAAGTTCAAACAGATAAAGCTCAATCCAATCGTTTCCGTCTCAACAGCAGAAGATGAGATACTTGAAGATAATGGCAATAGTAGAATTGAAACTCAATAGGATTATTCCTCACATAGCTGTTTTCTTTGTTTTGTAAAAAAGTTTCACGACGAATTCCTCTTACTAGGATTTCTGTCTCCTTGTACAAACTTTCCTATGTATAAGTCACTTTGTGATATAAATAAATTTCATCTTTGAATCCAGATTTACCTTTTACCCTATTTACATAAGCGAAAACGTCCATTGGTTGTGTTTGAATGTATGTATGCTTTTGAATATGATTGATGTTTACCAGAAACGCATAAAATGCAGTAATAGTATTTACTAAGGACGAATGAAGGTAAGAATTCAACGAAGCTTCGCCGGTTCATCCTCACCAGATAACTATAAATCCCAAGTAGGGCAAATCTATCTTTATAAATACTTCAAGTTGTATCTCCCATTGAATTTATGTCCATCTCTTTTTAGAAGTACGACGAACGAAGACGGGAGGTTATAAATACTATACTATCAAACAAGACGGGAAAAAGTTCCTCGTATTCTTCAGCAGGGAATCGGGACTTATTTTCCCTAACCAACAGTTGTTATACAAAGATATCCGGACGCTTCAGGCTGCATGATTCATACATACATCATTTACATCATACCATAACATATCCATAAATGCATAATACATTTACATAGATGCACCATGCCATGCATGCATACATATTGCATAAACTAATCTTTTCTTTGCAGGATAGTTATATGCAAATAAAACAATATCAACAATTCACAACAGGTCAGAAAAGATCTATACATTACTCAAGATGTCATCGGAGAGTAGGCAAAAGGTATGTACAAAGATCCATTCCCTAATCCAAGATATTTTCAGGAGATTTAATCCTGACACTCTTTTTTCCTCGGAGAGTAGGCAAACGGTCTGTACAAAGATCCATTCCCTAATCCAGGATATTTTCAGGAGATTTAATCATGACACTTTTTTGTCCTCGGAGAGTAGGCAAACGGTCTGTACAAAGATCCATTCCCTAGTCCAGGATACTTCCAAAAGATTTCATCTATCTGGTCTTGAATAGTAGGCAAATGGTCTGCACAAAGATCCATTCCCTAGTTCAAGATATTTCCAGAAGATTTAATCTATTTGCTCTTGAATAGTAGGCAAACGGTCTGTACAAAGATCCATTCCCTAGTTCAAGATATTTTTCAGAAGAATTAATCCTGATATTCTTTTGTCCTTGGAGAGTAGGAAAACGGTTTGTACAAAGATCCATTCCCTAGTTCAAGATATTTTTCAGAAGAATTAATCCTGATATTCTTTTGTCCTTGGAGAGTAGGCAAACGGTCTGTACAAAGATCCATTCCCTAATCCAAGATATTTCCAGAAGAGACAATCGTCACGAAGATTTATTTCTACTGGTCTATTCAACAATTCAAACCATGTTGCATAAACGATTCATAGACGACCTATACGAAGACCTAGTACTGATATCCAGTATCAACATAAAGATATCATCACCTCCTGATATTTTGGATGGCATCTATAAGCCCATCTCCAGTTCTTCCAAGTGGCATCTTCAAGCCCACTCAAGCATATACAACTAATCATTAGTGTTACTTTACGCACCGGCGAGTTCAAATTTTTGGGCTTTTATGTTCAATCCCCTTCAACCTTCCAGGACACGAATGGCACATATACCAATCTAACCCCTCAGGTTTCAGAAAATTGAACAGGGGCAGCTGTTGCACCCCAAAATTTGCCCTCCACAAGACAAGACATTGTGTACTAAGAAGTCCACAAGGTTCACAATGTTCACAAGACATCTCATGAGGTTCACAAGGTTCACAGGGTTCACAATTAGTCAGAAAGTTTGACAATTCCCTCAGACAATGCATCCTCATAGGCAATGCATCTTAAACTAGGGTTTTGACTTTCATCAGGCTAAATGGACTTCTAAGACTTCAAGAAAGCTTCATAGCATCCTATATGTGTTCAATAATCCCCATGTCAAGTTTCAAAACTTTCCCAAAAGATTTGCTCAGTCAGATGATCAGATAGGTTAAAATCAGTCAAAGCAGTTAAAAAGTCAAACTGAGGTCAACTGTGGTCAAACCAAAGTCAAACTTCATGATTTTTTGCCAACATCAATTATATGAAATAAAATTCATTATTTGATCAAGGGTTGATCATAACTAATCAAGGAGATTTCAGATCATCAAGAATCAGGAGTTTCTAAATTAGGGTTTTCATAGGAAAAGTCAACTGAACTTTGACCAGCCATAACTTTCACATGCTTCATCAAGAATTTTCCATCCAAAGCTCATTTTTTAAGGAAATTGAATTCTCTACAACTTTGTGTCTCACAAGCCAAGCCCAAAAATTCTTCATTTGGAAGGTATGAGCTAAGACATTACAGGTCCTTTTAAAAGTCAACAAAAAGTCAACAACTTCCAAAGAGCATAACTTGAGAATGGTAAAGGATATGGACATGAGACCAAAGAGGTTGGTTAGAGTAATCTTTAAGCTTTCCAAAATGTCCAAGAACACCTTCATAGCATTAAAATTGAAGGATTTGTGCCCTTGCAAAGTTGGGAAAGTTTTGGGAAGTTTATGAAGCAAATAAGGCCTTAAAACCAATTTTTGTTAAATGAGCCCACCAAATTGCCATCCAATCTTTACAAAGTCATCATCCACGACTCAACCCACAAATTTTCTGATTTTTTATATTTTATTTGATATTTATTTGAATTTTATTCATTAAAATACAAATTAAATTGAAATAAAATATGAAAGTCATATATTTGGAAAAGATTTGGATTCTAGAAGGTCTTAAAACTTATTTAAACTTGATTGATACCAATATAATTCAAATCATACCAAAATATCAATGTTAGATCAAGAAAAATTCAAGTTTTAATGTCACATCTTTTTCAATCTCAAAAAGTCCAAAAATCCACAAGTTTGTTTAAGTTCTTGACCTAATTTCAGTGTATGGTATATATACAACATAAAGCCAAGCACTAGAGACGAATTCACAGCCTCAAGGATAAGTTTTACAATTTCAAAATTCATCAAAAATTTGAAATTCGGATTCTAATATTTTGTGGCTTTTCAGGTGAATTAAGGGCACCAATCTCTTCCTTGAACATCACTGATCATGTAGCAATAGTCATATGCATCTCAAAACCCGTGAATTGCTCAAACCAAATCAAACTTTTTACACCTTTATGAATTTCTCGTTTTCATATATTTGTGCAATATAAATTGTATTTGATTATTGTTTCGTGTTTGTAACAAGCTAGTGAATGTTTCTGGGCAGTTTAATTTGAGTTTTGACGCAGGATTGAAGATTGGCCATTGTTAGGGTTTTCGGCCTCTTTTAGGGTTTTACCACTTAGCCAAGATAAACAAATTCTAAAGACATGGAAGGATCGTAAATGTCATTAGGAACTCAATGGCATTGTTAATTTCATGAAATTTCACTGTTTGTATGGAGTTTGACATTCGCAGGTTTTCATACGAACATAAAATCGCAGGAAAGCTCGTAGGAAATTTCGTAGGAAATTTCGTAGGTTATGAGGAAGAAGAAGGTCACTGGCGCGCGAAAATCTCATTTGAATTTTATGCAGGGTTTAAAACGAATTCGTTTACATTATATTACAACTAGCGCGTGTAGCTCAGCTGGTTATGTTGAAGTGCTTTGGTGGTGAGAAACCTGGGTTCGATTCCCAGGTCCTGCGTTATTTTTTTTACTTTGCTTTATTTCGCAGGTTACACATATGATCAAATTGTATTGTTAGACATCACCAGCTGCGTGCGCAGCCCAGTGGCAGTCCTCCATCCAGGTACAGGGGAGGTCATGGGTTCAAATCCAGGCCTCCCCATTATTTTTAACTTAATTTCTTTTCTATTTCTTCTTCTTTCCTTGTTTTTTATTTAATTATATATCATATAATAAATTACTTTTTAATAATATAATATGTTTTATAGAATAAAGTTTTTTTATATTTCTAAAATCAATATTTTATTTTCAAAATATAATTTATTTCTATGTTCATATTTATTATATATTTATTTTTGTAAATAGTTAAATTAATATTGTAATTTAAATTATAAACCCTAATTCTATTTTCTAAAATTCATAACCCTAATTTCAAAAACCCTAATTTTATTTTTAAATTTCTAACCCTAGTTCTTATTTTATTTAAATATTAAAACTAATTAAACTTTTCTAATATCTAATTAAAATAATTAATAATATTTTCTTTGTAAATGTTTATTCCATGACTTCATATTATTATTCTCATTATATTTTCTTTCAAAAATTCTTTTAAAAATGTTTATTTAATTCAAAAATAATTAATTAACTTGTATATGATTTTGTGCTAACCTCTTTTTTCTTATAATTATTTTTATTACTAATCCTTTTTATTATTTAGTTATATATTTATTATTTAATCGTTTCTATATTTATGTAAATGTGAAAGCCTTGTAATAGTTGTAGGTTTTATTTTCT
Organism: Lathyrus aphaca; assembly: GCA_963966055.1. Taxonomy (NCBI): domain Eukaryota; kingdom Viridiplantae; phylum Streptophyta; class Magnoliopsida; order Fabales; family Fabaceae; genus Lathyrus; species Lathyrus aphaca. The sequence goes on from OZ014525.1 coordinate 320,189,541, forward strand.
GTCCTTATTTTATTATCTATAAATGTTTATATTGCCATGGTTAGTAAATATAGGGAGTGATAACATGTTTGTATTTTAAAATTAATTTAGAATCACTAATTTAATAAGATAAATGTATGAATATGGACACTCACACACGTAAGTCGATCTTTGATCGCCATCTCACTTCCTAAGGTTATCCCTCATGTTGCCTAACTATAAGGTCAAGTAAAGTGTCTAAAAACAAGGTCCCTTCTCATGAACAAATCATCTAGTCCCTCCAATATTATAAGATCAAGTCCCTTCAATGTTGCCTTCGTAAATGATCTTGTCCCTTTCGAATAAAAGATGATAAGTCCCTTCGTATTGCTAAGACACCTTACAGTTGCCTAAACACAGATGACCCTTCACATGTCCCTTATAACATCCAAGGTAATGACTACCTATTCCTTAATAATAGGGATAGTCTTACCATTGAAAGAACGTTTAAGAACAGAAAATATTTAATTTAGGGTAGGTTCCTCTTAAGTACTTGCTCACTTTTCATCAAATTACTTCATTACACTTCACATATTCAAACAAATTTTCAAAACAAAGTTTTTATATATATCCATACAAGGATCATTATAAAGTACTTAAGAAATTTTTTAATCACACACTACACTTCTCAAAACAGTTTAAAGTGAGCTAAGTAACTAAGAGCCCATGGATAACCATGGATGTAAAGGGTGCTAACACCTTCCCTTTACATAACCTACCCCCCGAACTCAAAAATCTTTTAAGGTCTTTCCTGTTCTTTTATGCCCTTTCCTTTGGATAAAATAAAAGTCGGTGGCGACTCTTGCTATCCGCAACATTTAACTAAAGTCAGTTCTCCCACCGTGTTACACAATGTCATACAAGATGCACATGAATGATCATACAAGAATGAGATGTTATGGAAGCATGCTTTGAAGTTTGGAAACACATGAAAGTTTATGAAATGAAATGAATGCTAAAAATGGCAAATGAATGAAGAAATGATCAAGCAAGGTTCTAACATGTCTTAAGATGTCTAAGATGACATATGAATGCATTAAATGTCATGGCAAGTTCATGTGATGATGCATATGCAAGGTGCATGCAAATGAACATGAGAAATTAGGGTTTTATGAACATATGAGATGCAAATGGATAAAACAGAAGCATCCAACATGATAAAATATTTAAACCAAGCTCAAACAAACCCTAATCCCATACTAGTTAACACCCCAAAGGAGAAGGTCAGAAGCCTAACCTATCAAAAGTTATGATTTTCCTAAGTTTTCTAGGGTTTTTGGGTGATTCAAAAGGAAAAATGCAAATCAAATTGAAAATGCAAGATAAATTTATGAGGAAAATGACCTATAAACTACATGCAATATGTAACACAATGCAAAAATAATCAAGTTCAAACTCTTCTTGGTTAGGCAGAAATGATTTTTTAAAATTAGGGTTCAAAAATGTGATTTTAATGACCCTTAATTCAAAGAAAATTGGCAAACTATGATCAAACCTAAAAATAAATTTGTGTGAAGAGTTTGAAAATGTTTCTAAATGTATTGGAATGATTCATGATTTTTTTGGTGATTTTTAGAAACCTAAATGTATTTTTAATTAATTAAAATCTTTAATTAATTAAAAATAACATTTAAATATTTTAAAAATACATTTTTAGTGCAAAAAATAAAATAAAAATTATTTTCAGGTTGAGAAAAGTATTTGCAATCAGAATGCAAAGTTTCATATTTTTTGAATGCTTTTTGATATTTTAAAATAAATATGCAAAAGAAGTGAAAATAAAAATGAAAATAAATGAGATAAAATGGAAGTCAGCGCATCCAATGGCTGAGATTCAAATAAAAAGGGTGGGAATTGACCACGCGCGCATCTCAACGGCTCACATTCAAACTGACTAAATGGCTTTAATTAAATTAATTAATCAGTAATTAACTTAAGTGATCTAATCTGGGCTGTACACACGCTAACCTAATCAGGATCCAAGGGTGGGAAATGAATCTGGGCAACTAACCCTAATTAGGGGGTTTTAATGATTTTCAGGTGACCGGAGCTAGCTCTGGTCATCTTCTCCGGCCAACCTCTCATGCTATCTCTCTCAAAACACCATAAAAATGCATCAAACTCTCCAGATTCACTCAACTAAACATCCTAAACAAGAATCTCACAACAAAATCCATTTATTTTTCATGAATCGAGAGAATCGAAAAAGAACATTTTTACGGGAAAAATTTTAGAAGAACAATACATGCTCATTTCTCAATCATTTTAAAAAATAAACATATCAGGATGATCAGCTAAACATGTAGAATCATTTAGAAACTTAAAATCATGCTTCTGGAAAAAAATTTCATCATGACTACCTGAGTTGAAGCTTTGCAAACTGGAGCTTTCTGACCTCTTTCTTTGTGCAAAATGCCTCCAATGATCCCTTTGATGCTTCTGAAAAGCTTGAATGGAGTTTAAATTGCCTCTTTTGTGAGTTTCAGTTCTGAGGAGTGAGAAATCGTATTTGTGTTTAGGAGTGTTTCAGGCTATGGTGATGGGTGGGAAATGATCCTGAGGTGATGCTGAGTTCAATGGTGAAGAAAGTTTGAAGTTTGAGTGGTTGTGCTATGAATTTCGAAGAGATGGTGGTTTCTTGAGGTTTTTGTGATTCTGAGTGTATGAGAGGTTTCAGCCTTGTGTGTTGTATGAAATGAGTTGCTTAATGTCCACATAAACAATGTTGATTGGCCAGAGAGTTGTTGTAGCACAGGCGGATTGGTATGAGAGCTTTTGCAAAAAGTCAAGATTATGTACTATGAGGTATGGGCATGGGTCAGAGATGTTTTCATGGGGTGTCTGGCCTCATCTTGGTTCAAGGATGGCCATGGGATTGAATTTGATGTGCTGGAAGGCTTGGATCATGAACTATCACATGTTTTGCAAATTTCCCTCTTTGAAGTTTCTTGGATCACAAGCCATGAAAACCCTAGGTCCAATGCATAATTCTGATATTTTGAAGTTGCATAGGCATGTTATGAAGTGTTTGTGTACATTAGAGGTCATTAGAATGCTTGGCAAGTGAAATTGCAAAAATCCCTCTTTGGCATGAACTTGAAAATTATGTGATTTTTGCCAACTTTGAAAGGCCATATCTTTAGTTCTAAGATGAATCAATACATGTTCTTGTAATTTTTGAAAAGGGAAAGACCTAAACTACAACTTCCATGCCCAAGAATTTTTCATTTGAAGCATTTTCGGTCATGAAAGAGGAGGTTGAAAAGCTTTCCCAAAATGGAAAGTTTGCATTTCAAGTCATTTTCCAAAAATGGCAAGTTTGCAATTGGCTCCAAATTCTTCAATCTTGTGAACTTAAAAACATTTCTAAGATCAAATAAAGATCATTGAACTTAAATTTGATGAAAATACCCCTTTGGTTCCATTGTTGGGGGCCTCAGATGCCCTGATTTTGACTTAACTTGCTCAGGAAGTTACCCAGTGAACAGATGACTTCCACAATGAGTTTCTTCATCAAACTTGGTACACATGATCCTTATAACATATTAAGAACATTAGAAACAAGAATGACCCAAAAATTTGGATTTAAGGTCTCTGAAACCAAAACCCTAATTATTGTCATCTGTGTAGTGAAAACCCTAGCTCTGCTTCCATGCTTTTGCTAGTTTTTGTGATCCCTTGACTTCCATGAACTTTGAGGAGCGTAATATGATGGTAGAACCCACATGGACCCTCTTGGAAAGATTTAAGACCTTTGGGATGGCTCAAATGGATTCTTGGATTGCTCAGATCACAAACCCTAGATGGAGATGAAATGAAACTATGCAGATGAAACAAATATGCAATATGAGATGTAATGCTTATGTTAAAACAAAAATGAAAGATCACAAACCATGAAGTGATAAAGAGTGAGGGAAAATTTGGGGTGTTTTTAGTGTGCTTGTTCTATTATTCCATCTTGGAGTGTAGTAGCAAGTACACATTCCATGGAAAAGAGTTTGAATTCATTTCTTTGTGCCAAATTCATAAAAAAAACTCTTAAAAAGCAAACAAAAAACAATAAGCGACTTTCCTGCGGGAACTTCTTTTCTCATCTCATTCATTCACAACGTGAACTTGCAACGACTTGTCTTGCATGCAAGACAGTAAACACACTCGTATCAGACGAGCCTGCAACACCTAAGCATAGACATATGCAGTTCCAACTATAAAAAACACAAACAAATAGTTCCCGCCTTAGTTAGGAGAACTACGTCGAATCTGATCCTCATTTTCTCGATGAGGTACGTAGGCAGCGGGGTAGGGCCCGTTCGAGCATATTCTTTATTTCCCTACATTTTCCTTCTTTCTTTCATCCTCTTTTTTAGCTCCCTTTCTCATTTCAGTCCCATTCCAGTAGCAGTTTAGTTCAGGAGCAGTTATATTTTTCACACCCTTTGAAACAAGCAAACAAGCGTGGATCCCGTCGGGTACAGAAGACGATCTGGGGTGCTAATACCTTCCCAGGTCGTAACCGACTCCCGAACCCAGATCTTTGGTTTGTAGGACCTTGTCCTTTCCTTCTTCCTTAGGTTTGTGTAGCATTACCTTTCCCATTATTTTGGGATAAAAATGTCTGGCTGGCGATTCTACCTTTTTCGCGCCACTTTCGCATTTGTACTAGGATGGAAATACCGGGAGCGACAACATGATGTAGAGGTATGATGTTAGATGAGCATATAGTATGATGTTAAATGAGTATGTAATATGATGATTGAGTGAGTATGTAACATGATGAGTAATGATGAATGTAGATGCAATGTTTATGATGTTTTGAGGATGATGTGTGTACATTGCGTCTTTCATTTATGACAAGATTTATGAGGGGACATTTTGTCCATTGGTAGCTTCAATCCCATTGTGCAGATTGAAGTGATTTTATGTTATGAAGTTCTCCCTTAGTGGAGGGTTGATGGCCCAGTGTCCATCCATGAAGATGTTTCGGTAAAACATTGTCGCTCTCAGGATTTTCATCCTAGTACAAACGTGAAAATGGCACAGAAAAGGTAGAGTCTCCAGTCAGGCATTTTTATCTCGAATGAATAGGAAAGGTAATGCTGCACAAACCTAAGAGAAAAGGAAATAACAAGGTCCTGTGAACCAAAAAACTGAGTTCGGGAGTCGGTTACGAACTGAGAAGGTATTAGCACCCCAAATCGTCCACCGTACCCGATAGGATCCACACTTGTTTGTCTATTTCAAAGGGTAAGAAGTAAGATGCTGCTGAACAAAAGAACTTCTAACATGAATGAGAAAGGGAACTGGAAAAGAGATCGAAAAGGGAAAATTTAGGGAAAAATAAAGAATGTGCTCAAACGGGCCCTACCCCGCTGCCTACGTACCTCATCGGGAAAATGAGGATCAAAGTCGATGTAGTTCACCTAAATAAGGCGAGAACTTTGTTTGTGTTTTTTATGAATTGAACTGCTTATGCCTATGCTCAGGTGTTGCAGACTCGTCTGGTACGAGTTGTAACACCCTTCTACCCAAAAAATAATATTTAAATATTATCAGAGTAATCATCTAAAAGGGTATCACATTTTCATCATAAATAAACACAAACAGTGTCCTGTCCCGTAACACGGGTTAATCAACATCAAAATACCATAAATCATTTCACAGCGGAATTTAACTTCATAATTCAAAACTTCATAAAAATCATTTTCACCATCCTGAATTTAACATCAAAAAATGGAAAAGATTATCCAGATAACAACATACTGAAAACAGTTTAACAAAAGAAACTCATCCCAGTGTTACATGACACAGAGCAGGACACATAACCAGAACCACTCCTAAGGGACACTAAAGCACGCTCCGAGACTCATGCATTACTCCTATTGCACTGCAGGACTATTCTTCGACATTTGCAAGTTACCCACGAAAGAGGCAACATTTCCAAGCAGGCAGGGTGAGTAATCATAATAAATCATAAACTTACAAGAATATAGAATCATAAATAAATCAGTACACATATCATGACATCGTCAACTACAAAATTCAGCATCAACCACAACACTATCATGAAATCAATCAACACCAACACAGTCATGAAATTCATCCAGAATATGTAATTCTACATCCTGATATGCAATATGCATGTGGTACCATTTTCATCGTGAGATGGATACATGACCATCAACCCTCCACAAGGGAGCACACCTTAATCATCGAGACACTTCAATCCACACAATGGGATTGGAGCAAATAAATAGGCCGAAGCCCCATCGTGAATGTTATGAAATGCAATGATGCGTTACATCGAAAAATTCATCAATACAATTTGCATCATTCATTTCAATCAACAAAACAACCATCAAATATTCATATATATCATCATGACATTACACCCTGAACACTGGTTTTCTAACCACTCTGACACATTAAGAATTAACCTGTACCCGGTAATTTATAAGGTAATTATAAGGTTATTTCACAAATTCATTTATCAAAAACTATTGCATTTTTCTCATTTCTATTCATCAAAATAAAGTTCAGTTTGTACTCTTTCCGACGCTTCAAACGGAATGCGAATCGGACTTACGGTTTAAAAGATATGAATTTTCAAAGAATTAAAATTTGTCATTCCAACAGTGTTAACCGGTTAACCAACGCGTTAACCGGTTAACGCCTGCGTAATTTCAGAAAATGCCCCAAAATTTTCAATGGTTAACCGGTTAACCAAAGCGTTAACCGGTTAACGCACACGTTTCAGCAGTCTTCTGCTACACAATTACATACTGTTCCAATTTCCAAAAACTCCCAAACCCCATTACGGATTTCACATCATAACACCCAAAAACCATTCAAAAACATCAATTAAACCTCAACAACATCCAGACAACAATTATACAGACAAATATACGAGTATAACTCATTCTAATCGCTCTAATTCATCCAGATTTCTCCTAAAATTCAACCTAACTCAAAACCCCAAAACTCCTAAAATTCATACCATCCTAATCCATTCATATTCCAATTCCTATACATTTATCATAGATTATGAAAACTCCCCATACCTTAGAGAATTTCGCCGCTTTACATGCTTCTCTTGGGTTCTCCACAGCCTCCTGACTCTGAGCTTCTCTTTTCTTCAGAGCGCTTCCAAAACACGATAGAAACAACAAAATGAGAAAACTGATCGTATTCTCTTCTTTGGCTATAATATCCCAGTTTAGCCTTTTCCCATATTACCCTCATGATTTCACAAAAGGACCATCTTACCCTTTTCTTTAATATATTTTTAATAATAAAAATAAAATAGTATAATAAAACACTATTTATCCTTATTATATAAAAATACTCATTTTCTCCAAAATTCTCAAATTAACCCAAACTCTCCAAATTTTCTAAATTAATTAAATAAATGATTAAATAATTAAATTTAGATTTTCGGGGCGTTACAACTCTCCCCTACTTAAAGAATTTTCGTCCTCGAAAATTACCTGAAGTAAATAGAGTCGGATACGACTCCCTCATCTGATCTTCGCGCTCCCAAGTCCAACTTTCTCCAGCTGGTCCTCCCCACAATACCTTCACTAAAGCAATTTCCTTTCCTCGGAGTCGCTTCAATTCCCTACCATCAATCCTTACTGGTACAACTTCAATCGTCAGATTATCTCTCACCTGAACATCATCTATCTGAATTACATGCGACGGGTCCGGAATGTACTTCCTCAACTGTGATACATGGAATACATCATGTAAATTCGCAATAGAGGGAGGTAAAGCCACCCGATAGGCCACTTCCCCTATCCTCTGCATAATCTGATACGGACCGACGAAACGTGGAGTGAGCTTTCTAGACTTCAAAGCTTTTCCCACACCAGTCATAGGAGTAACTCTTAAGAACACATGATCTCCCTCTTGGAACTCAAGTGCTTTCCTTCTCTTATCATGATAAGTCTTTTGAAGACTCTGCGACGTTTTCATCCTTTCCTGAATCATTTTTATCTTTTCAATTGTTTCTTGGACAATCTCTGGCCCAAGCACCAAACTCTCTCCTGACTCATACCAACATAATGGAGTACGACAACGTCTACCATACAATACCTCATATGGAGCCATCCCGATACTAGCATGAAAACTGTTATTGTACGTAAACTCGACCAACGACAAATGACTATCCCAAGACCGTCCTTTCCATCTGGCCATCCGTTTGCGGGTGATAAGCAGAACTCATCCTCAACTTAGTACCCAAGGCATCCTGCAAACTCTTCCAAAACCTCGATGTAAACCGCGAATCTCTATCCGATACAATACTTGAAGGTACACCATGCAACTTCACAATTTCCTCAATATAAATCTCATCTAACCTTTGCATGGAATGGTTAATCCTCATTGGCAAGAAATGTGCCGACTTAGTTAACCAATCAACAATTACCCAAATCGAATCATTACCTCTAGCAGTCTTAGGTAACCCAGTCATGAAATCCATTGAAATACTATCCCATTTCCACTCAGGAACATTCAATAGTTGCATCTTACCTGAAGGTCTCTGATGTTCTATCTTTGACTTCTGACATGTCAAACAAGCATATACAAATTCAGCAATGTCTCTTTTCATACCCGGCCATCAAAACAACCTGCGTAAATCCTGATACATCTTCGTAGCACCAGGATGAATACTCAGTCGACTCTTGTGTCCCTCTTCTAAAATACTCTTTTTAATTCCTGCAATATCCGGAACACATACTCTATCTCGGAATCTTAAAACTCCATCTTCATCAACTCGAAAGTCACATGCATTACCTTGATCAACCAACATCAATTGATCGACTAATTTCAAATCAGATTTTTGACCCTTACGAATCTCTTCCAAAATCTCACTGGTCAGCTTTAACATTCCCAATTTCACACTATCATTAGTAGTTTCACACAACAAGCTCATATCTCTGAATTGCTCGATCATTTCCAATTCTTTCACCATAAGCATTGAAATATGCAACGACTTCCTACTCAAAGCATCAGCCACCACATTTGCCTTACCCGGATGGTAATTCAAATCAAAATCAAAATCTTTCAATAATTTAAGCCACCGCCTCTGTCTCATATTTAACTCTTTCTGATCAAACAAGTACCTTAAACTTTTGTGATCACTGAATACTTCAAATTTTGAACCAAACAAGTAGTGCCTCCAAATCTTAACCACAAACACCACAGCTGCTAACTCTAAGTCGTGAGTAGGATAGTTCCTCTCGTGAACTCTTAACTGTCTAGAAGCGTAAGCAACCACCTTATTATCCTGCATCAAAACTCCACCAAGATCCATCTTGGAAGCATCACAATAAACTACAAAGGACTCATCTGGATTTGGTAAGACCAACACTGGCGCGGTCGTTAATCTTTTCTTCAATTCTATGAAACTCTCTTCACAAGCAACATCCCACACGTACGCTTGACCCTTCCTAGTCAATTGCGTCAATGGTAAAGCTATCTTAGAAAAACCTTCAATGAACTTATGATAGTAACCAGCCAACCCAAGAAAACTACGAATTTCTGTAGCTAACTTCGGAGTATCCCACTGCAATACCGCATCAATCTTTGAAGGATCCACCGAAATTCCACCACTTGAAATTACATGGCCGAGGAAACTCACTTCCCTTAGCCAAAATTCACACTTAGATAATTTAGCAAACAATTTATTTTCTCTCAACACTTGCAACACAACTCTCAAATGCTCGGCATGTTCCTCTTCTGATTTAGAATATACCAAGATATCATCTATGAAAACCACCACGAACTTATCCAGATACTCATGAAAGATTCTATTCATATATTCCATAAACACACCAGGCGCATTAGAAACCCCAAACGGCATCACCGTATACTCATAATGCCCATATCTCGTCCTGAAAGCTGTCTTCAGAATATCATCAGCTTTAACTCGAATCTGATGATAACTAGACCTCAGATCAATTTTACTAAAGACACAAGCACCTTCTAGCTGATCCATCAAATCATCGATCCTCGGAAGTGGGTACTTATTCTTGATAGTCACTTTATTCAACTGTCAGTAATCGACACACAATCTCATACTACCATCCTTCTTCTTAACGAGCAACACCGGAGCACCCCAAGGAGAAACACTGGGTCTAATGAACCTTTTCTCTAACAATTCTTCTAATTGTTTCTTCAACTCATTCAACTCTGAAGCCGACATTCTATAAGGAGCCATCGAGACAGGACTCGTACCCGGTACTAAGTCCATAGAAAAATAAATCTCACGTTCCGGTGGTAAATCACTTATATCACCAGGAAACACATCTTGAAATTCACAAACCACAGGCAACTCTGCACTGACAGTCTTATCATCAACTTGCAATGAGGTAGACACTGCAAACATCAAAGCTTCATCTAAAACAAGTGCATCCACTTGCTTAGCAGATAAAACATCAACTCACCATTCCCGCTCAAATCAGGGAACTGCACAGTCTTACTATAACAGTTAATATGAACATAATTGAATTCCAACTAGTTCATACCAAGGATAACATCGATTTGGTGTAATGGTAGGCACACCAAATCCATCACAAAATTCTCGAAAATTGTCAAAGGACATTTCAAACAGACAAGCATGGTAGTCACAAAACCATTAGCAGGAGTCTCTATTATCATATTACCATTCATATTAGACAACTTTAAACCCAATCTATTAGCACACTCAAGAGAAATAAATGAATGTGTAGCTCCAGTGTCAATAATAGCAATCAACTCAATATTATTAATAAAACAGGTACCTCTAATCAAGTTGTCCTTCCTTGGAGCTTATGAACCAGCTAATGCAAACACTCTTCCAGCATTCTGAGTAGTAGCAGCATTCTTCTTTGGTTTCTGGCATTGGGTGCTGATATGCCCCTGTTCACCACAATTGTAACAGGTTGGGCCTTCATTAGGACAATCACTCACCTTATGCCCAAGCTTGCCACAACGGTAACATTTCATAACTCTGGTGGTACACACATCGGCCTTATGACCTGCCTCTCCACACTTGTAACACTTAACAGGTACATTAGCAGCTCCCCTACTTTGCTTCTTCTCATCATATGCCTTCTGCTTCCCCTTATCACCAGTAGTCACATAAGGTTTTCCTCTATACTGACTCTTGCCTTTCTTCTCGCTCAGCTGTTTATAGTGAGCTGACCGAGCTCGGTTGTCCTCATCATAAATACGACTCTTATCCACCAATTCTGCATACTTACGAATTTGTTGGCATCCAATTCCCTGCTTAATTTCAGGTCTCAGCCTATTCTCAAACTTAAGGCACTTGGAAAGTTCAGCATCTGCCCTGTTGTAGTGGGGACAAAACTTCACCAGCCTTTCAAATTTGGCAGCATACTCTGCCACTGTCATGTTTCCTTGCTTCAGCTCAAGGAATTCTATCTCCAACTTACCACGAGCATCTTCCGGAAAATACTTCTTAAGGAACTCCGCCTTAAACACAGTCCAAGTCACCACAACAGCCTCATCCTCGAGATGCTGACGGTTATTATCCCACCAGTCTTCAGCTTCCTCTGACAACATATGAGTTCCGAATTGAAATTTCTGCGTGTCAGCACACGCCATCACTCTGAAAATCTTCTCAATTGCCTTGAGCGACTTCTGTGCACTCGCCGGGTCATGAGTTCCTTCAAACACAGGTGGATTATTCCTCTGGAATTTCTCCAAGGCACGAAACTCATCATGTGCATTGTTTCGAGCAGCAGTCTGAGCAAGAGCTGCAATAGCATCAGCGAGAGCACGCGAGTTGTTTCCAGCCATTCTGCACAACACTTACCACATCAGAAGAGAATAATCGTTAAATAAATAACGACTTGACAACTGACTGACAACAACAAGACTTGGCCGGACAGACCGACCTGCTCTGATACCACTAATGTAACACCCTTCTACCCAAAATATAATATTTAAATATTATCAGAGTAATCATCTAAAAGGGTATCACATTTTCATCATAAATAAACACAAACAGTGTCCTGTCCCATAACACGGGTTAATCAACATCAAAATACCATAAATCATTTCACAGCGGAATTTAACTTCATAATTCAAAACTTCATAAAAATCATTTTCACCATCCTGAATTTAACATCAAAAAATGGAAAACATTATCCAGATAACAACATACTGAAAACAGTTTAACAAAAGAAACCCATCCCAGTGTTACATGACACAGAGCAGGACACATAACCAGAACCACTCCTAAGGGACACTAAAGCACGCTCCGAGACTCATGCATTACTCCTATTGCACTGCAGGACTATTCTTCGACATCTGCAAGTTACCCACGAAAGAGGCAACATTTCCAAGCAGGCAGGGTGAGTAATCATAATAAATCATAAACTTACAAGAATATAGAATCATAAATAAATTAGTACACATATCATGACATCGTCAACTACAAAATTCAGCATCAACCACAACACTATCATGAAATCAATCAACACCAACACAGTCATGAAATTCATCCAGAATATGCAATTCTACATCCTGATATGCAATATGCATGTGGTACCATTTTCATCGTGAGATGGATACATGACCATCAACCCTCCACAAGGGAGCACACCTTAATCATCGAGACACTTCAATCCACATAATGGGATTGAAGCAAATAAATAGGCCGAAGCCCCATCGTGAATGTTATGAAATGCAATGATGCGTTACATCGAAAAATTCATCAAAACAATTCGCATCATTCATTTCAATCAACAAAACAACCATCAAATATTCATATATATCATCATGACATTACACCCTGACACTGGTTTTCTAACCACTCTGACACATTAAGAATTAACCCATACCCGGTAATTTATAAGGTAATTATAAGGTTATTTCACAAATTCATTTATCAAAAACTATTGCATTTTTCTCATTTCTATTCATCAAAATAAAGTTCAGTTTGTACTCTTTCCAACGCTTCAAACGGAATGCGAATCGGACTTACGGTTTAAAAGATATGAATTTTCAAAGAATTAAAATTTGTCATTCCAACAGTGTTAACCAGTTAACCAAAGCGTTAACCGGTTAACACCTGCGTAATTTCAGAAAATGCCCCAAAATTTCCAATGGTTAACCGGTTAACCAAAGCGTTAACCGGTTAACGCACGCGTTTCAGCAGTCTTCTGCTACACAATTACAGACTGTTCCAATTTCCAAAAACTCCCAAACCCCATTACGGATTTCACATCATAACACCCAAAAACCATTCAAAAACATCAATTAAACCTCAACAACATCCAGACAACAATTATACAGACAAATATACGATTATAACTCATTCTAATCGCTCTAATTCATCAAGATTTCTCCTAAAACTCAACCTAACTCAAAACCCCAAAACTACTAAAATTCATACCATCTTAATCCATTCATATTCCAATTCCTATACATTTATCATAGATTATGAAAACTCCCCATACCTTAGAGAATTTCGCCGCTTTACACGCTTCTCTTGGGTTCTCCACAGCCTCCTGACTCTGAGCTTCTCTTTTCTTCAGAGCACTTCCAAAACACGATAGAAACAACAAAATGAGAAAACTGATCGTATTCTCTTCTTTGGCTATAATATCCCAGTTTAGCCTTTTCCCATATTACCCTCATGATTTCACAAAAGGACCATCTTACCCTTTTCTTTAATATATTTTTAATAATAAAAATAAAATAGTATAATAAAACACTATTTATCCTTATTATATAAAAATACTCATTTTCTCCAAAATTCTCAAATAAACCCAAACTCTCCAAATTTTCTAAATTAATTAAATTAATGATTAAATAATTAAATTTAGATTTTCGGGGCGTTACAACTCTCCCCTACTTAAAGAATTTTCGTCCTCGAAAATTACCTGAAGTAAATAGAGTCGGATACGACTCCCTCATCTGATCTTCGCGCTCCCAAGTCCAACTTTCTCCAGCTGGTCCTCCCCACAATACCTTCACTAAAGCAATTTCCTTGCCTCGAAGTCGCTTCAATTACATACCATCAATCCCTACTGGTACAGCTTCAATCGTCAGATTATCTCTCACCTGAACATCATCTATCTGAATTACATGCGACGGGTCCAGAATGTACTTCCTCAACTGTGATACATGGAATACATCATGTAAATTCGCAAGAGAGGGAGGTAAAGCCACCCGATAGGCCACTTCCCCTATCCTCTGCATAATCTGATACGGACCGACGAAACGTGGAGTGAGCTTTCTAGACTTCAAAGCTCTTCCCACACCAGTCATAGGAGTAACTCTTAAGAACACATGATCTCCCTCTTGGAACTCAAGTGCTTTCCTTCTCTTATCGTGATAACTCTTTTGACGACTCTGCGACGTTTTCATCCTTTCCTGAATCATTTTTATCTTTTCAGTTGTTTCTTGGACAATCTCTGGCCCAAGCACCAAACTCTTTTAACTCCACCATATAAATCTCTTTTGGGTGAGATCTTCGTATCGAGCCACACAAGAGAGAAATCTCCTGGTGCCCCATACTACGCGATCAATTGACACGAGGTTTAAAACAAAGTCCTGGAGTTATGGAACTTTTTCAACTGTTTGATGCACGTGTCAATTTCATATATTTTTGACAGTCAATCAACTCCATTGAGTAAGTCTATTCCAAGTGAGGTTTTCGTATCGAGCCACACGAGGATGAACCCTGGTGCCCAATACTACGCAACCATCAACCAATGTTTTAACCAAAAGGTTCTAAAGGTCCTCAGAGTCGACGAATCTAATGAAAACATCTGAGCACACACGCCAAGAGCTTGACGGTTGTCAGTATTTCCATTAAAATCTACTCCGAGTGAGGTTTTCGTATCGACAACCCACGAGAGAGGTTCCCTCGGGAGCCCATACTACACAACCACGCTAACTTATGTTTACACTCATAGACCCGGGTATAGAGCCTTTCCCTCAAGTTGTTTTGATCAAAGTATCAATCCAGTACCAAAGATCCACAATAAGGATATAAAATGTAAAGCAATAAAGAAAGCGATAAACAGGTAACACATAATCAAACATCCAAACAAGCGTGGAAATTTAGACTAGGCTCGACTTGCATAGGGGTGAACCAGTCCCCAGCAGAGTCGCCAGCTGTCGTACCTCGAAAAATACGATCCCTCGCGAACGCGGTCGCGGCTGGGCTGACTTGAGAGTCGCCACCTAATTTTATTTATTCCCGAAGAGGGAAATGGTAAATATAGATAAAATCGCCAGGAAAGGATAAAACAAGGTCATTGCAAACCATTGTCGGGGTTCGGAAGTCGGTTATGTAGGAGGAAGGTATTAGCACCTCCTACATCCATCGTACTCGATGGGAACCATCTAGATTGTCACGCGCGAAGGGATGTCTATACTTATGATTACTTGTTGAACTAAAGGGTTTATTGATCCTAGGGGCTCGGCAAGGATTGAGATCCTCGTGCCTACGTATTCCCTTGTGCAATGGGAAAGTCAGAGCTTCGTAGTTCAGCCTGATGCGGGTATTGATGTTCGTTTTATTACCTTTCTTTGATAAAAGGATTTAGGAGTTCATTTGCACTAAAGACTATGGATAGTTTATTTCGTCCAACAAGACGAATGTCTTGCGCCGAAATAATCGGAGCGAGTAACGAGAGCTCGTTATCCTCCTTTCTATCGCTTAAGGCTCGTGGCGTGCAATTTTCCTCGTATTTATTGAAGTGTTTTGTTTCCTAAGACCGCTTGATGTTGGATCAAGGGTTTGGATCTAAGAAGTAACATTTCGATTTTTTTTGAAGTTTAAGGTGAATGCAAGTGGAAGTTTTATTTGTTGGTTTTGTTAGCGAGGCACAATGTGCTCGACTCGCAAAGTTGAGGAACTAAGCTAAAGACTAGCTATGGAAAACAAGCGCAATGCGTTGATTTGTTTAAGTTAGAAAATGTTGCTAAAAGTGTAAGGTGCAAAGTAGTGCAGATGGCGATCAAGGAATGATCGACTTACATGTGTGTATGAAGTGAAGTGCATATGGATATTTATTTGGCGTTGGACCAAAGATTTCGTTTATCTTTGAAATGACTAATCTTAATGTGCGTTCGTTTTTTACTTAGCAATTTATCGTCAAAATGCAAAAGTAATCACACAAGTAAGCAATATATCAAGTCACGAGCAAGAACAATCGAGCATACGCAAAACATTCATCACACGCATAAAATCGAACGATGAGGAAAAGTTAATTAATTAAATAGAAATATTTAATTAGATTAACTATCAAATTAATTAATCTAATTGAACAAAACCTATTTAATTAATCTATGAAAATATTTTTTGTGTTTTTGGATATTCAAATAGAAATTAAACTAAGAGATAAGAAAGGAATTAAAATGTGAACATAATAATTAAGAGACTATTTTTTAGAGTTTTTCTTTAAAAAAAGTTTAAGGATACATTAATTAATTTATTAAATAAAAATCATTTAATAACATTAATTAATAAATTAATTAATTAAATGAAAGTTATTTAATTAATTAATTGAAATATTTTTTAGGTTTTTTTTTGAATTTTTTATAAAAACAAAAACAAACAGAGGGGTGCTGTTAACCAAAACATAGGCCCAACAGGAGAAGTCCAAGGCCCCCTCAATATGAAGATCCGGTTCAAAAATAAACCGGTTTGGCCAACCCGACCCATCTTCAAGATGTGAAGCAAACAGAAAAAGAAAAAAGGGAAAGGGCAGTAGGGACACGAACATGGCGCGTGGTCATTAATAAACGTGACCAGTCCCTCTATATGCCTGTTTCAACTCAACTCAGAGGTCAAAAACCATCCTCATTGTATCATCATCCTCACACGAAGTTTAAAACAAACGATTGAAGGAAGAAAAGAAACCCTAATCCCTTTCGGATCCCCTCATCTCAATACTCAGTTTCCAACTTTCTCAGAGAGGAGAAAGGAACCTCATCGTATCTTCATCGATAGCTTAAACCGAACGTCAAACAATGCGTCAAGAATCTATTACCGTCAACAACATTTGAGAAGAAAAGAACAAATCAATTAAGTTGGCGAAAAGTGTAAAGAGAGAAAGGAAGCTACCGAATCGTGAACGATGAAGATGAGATAACAGGTACGGCTTCGAGTCTTGTTCTTTTTCTTACGTCTTTGTTTCTTCGTTGTTCTTCACACACGATTGAGGGTTTTAGCTCTTCAACTTCTGATTTTCAGTGTGAAAATCAGAGGTGAATCAAAAATTTGAGCTCTAGTGTTAGGGTTTTTGATGATGATTCTTGCGGAGTTTTTTCAATTGTTCTCTGTGATAGGGTTTTCAGGTGGTCCTTGCTAATGATTGCTCCTCTTTTTATAGGTGAATCTGGGAGATCGTTCATATGCATGATAAAATCCGTTTGGGAGTGAGAATAGTGAGCTGTGGAAATCAATCCGTTAGGATTGTACGAAGATTCTGCTTGCTGTCAATATCCTGTGGGCCAGCTTAGGGTGAGTCATTCTCTTTGTTTTTGTCTATAGCGATCATCTAGAGGGAGAGTGGGCCCTCATTTGTAAATTTGATTTTCACTGAGTTTTGCTTCACTTTTTCACTGCTGTAAACTTCTTGATTTCTTGTACTGAGTATGCTCTGAATGAATTTGACTTTTACATTGTCAATATTGATATTTACAATTAAGTTTTTTTTTGTAATCAAGAAGAATTTGAACCAAGTATATGTATGATACAAATGACTTGAAGATATCCAAAATATTTCAGTCATAGTGAATCATCATCAATGATTTTAGTGTTTCCATGACCCTGCACATTAAACCGTGTATATCTTTAACAGATTTAAAGGCTTCCTGTCAGAGTTCAAGCTCAGTGGCAATTTCCGACTGCTCAAATCTTGCATCAAGATACAATTGCAAGCTTTGGAAATAGAAAGATCTGGTTGGTCTCTTTGGTCCCAATTTTTTGTTTAAGATTAGCCAAATGATTTCTAATGATTTCTCAAAGACTTCTGAACTCAGTTTATATTGCTTACAAGACTAGAAGGCTCGGTGAGCTGCCATATAAGGTTTCCAATTTGGAGTTATCTCAAGCACAGTCCTGTAAGTTTCCCAAAGAAGTTTGAAACATGGGATAACAAGCTCCCAGTCAGGTCTGTTCTTTCTCTTCTCGCCACTGACATATCTCAACATCGAATCCTCAGGCCTTTTATCCGCCTCCCAATCATCAATCATCAAGGCCCTCTTCTAAGGCCTGAGCCTGGCTATGGGCTTATTCAGTCTTTCTCAGTCGACAAATGCATAGAATGCTTAATCACTAAAATTTGTTTGCTGACATACGATACGATACTGAATGAGCCCGTCCTTAGCAAACCGCCTTTTTTATGTCAACACAGAGCTTTACATCCTTAAACATAAGCTGCTCTAGAGTTTCCCGCCATGCTTGGTATCCTTTCGAAGTTGTAAGGTCATGTATAATTTGAAAAGCATATTGCTTCTGCCCCACATTGATCAATTCTTCTGCTCTTTTACTGATATGATAGTAACTTGAATCTCAATTTTGTGTTGCATTTACAAGTTGGAATTGAATTGAAGAAAAGTTCAGATGAAGAGAGACAATGGAAACTTTGACTGCCTTGCTGCTACTGTACTTCATATAATTTCTTTTAGTGATTTCTTTTGTGCAAAAAAACAATCATGCTAACTTCCTTTTTATGTATGCAGTTCTTGATATAGGACCGGGAAGGATTGATGGTGATGTCGGCAAGTTAGTCACAGCATGGAGCAAAATTTGGCCTCAAGACGGTCCTGGATAAATGGAAAGATTAAAGCTCATATGAAGGATTGGAAGAGGGGTTATGAAGACTTGGAAAGGTAGCAAGGAAAACACAATCAGCATGACGTATGACACGGTCAGTCGCGAGTCTTCTTGATCATTAATCCTAATTCTTAGCACATAATTTCAGAATTGTCTTGACAAAGGAAAATCTCGCTTGAGACCTTTGGATCGCAGATATAAACCACTGTGTTTTTTACTATTGTAGGCACCGAGAACAGGACAATTTTGGATTCAGTATGGATTTTTTATCCTGGCGTGAAGGAGTCTGGTGAGATAACACAAAGTCTTCATGGGCTTGGCTTGGAACTTGATAGCTTTCAATGGTACGTTGTTCATGGCAATACTATAGAGACGACTGCTTCAATGAGTTGTACGTCTGAGGTAATCAGAACTCAACATATAAGTCTCATTCTCGTACCTCTGACTTTGTTCTAAAACAATCTTCTGAACTCTGACCTGCACATTACTATCTCTTTGTATTACTTTTTTTTTTTTAGAATTTGGTGTGACATACCTTGCATTTTGTCATGTAATTGAATCAACTTTCTTGCCTTTGAGTTAAATCTAATGTGAACCATAATCGAGACTGAGAATGGGCCTTGCGAATTGATTATTGATGCAGACAAAGCTTTTTTCAGTAGGCATCTAATCACATTGACGTTTTCCATTTGATTCTTGTCTTCTCCTTTTTTGTATGTTTTGATGGTCTTACTATTTGGTGCCTTGTAGGTTTGGTATGTTTGATGCAGACTATGTGCATTGTGTTGAAAGCATGTATCCTTGAATTTTGGCTAACAATTAGTGGTATTCGTTGCAGGCGATTTCGATCATGACTGACTTTTCTTTGATGCGTCTGGTTGTGAACCAAATGCATACGTTGCTTTTTTCACTTGCCTTTTTTATTCCAACCTGCATCCTTGTTTATTGATGTTGATATGGTGCATCCGATACGAGAAGCCTTCCAATCTGAGGAATACCAACCGAACTGCTTCCAGAGCTGGTGAATATTGGTTGATACGGTGCATCTGCCACGGGAAGCCTTGAAAGTTGCTAGAGTCGAAAGTTAAAGTTTTGCTTGAAAATCTTTCTTTTGTTATATCTCTGTAACTTAACTCTATGTAATCTATGTAATCAAAAATCAATATTAAACCTTATTATATGCCCACATTCATTGAGTTATTATGAGATAATTGTGAATGTAAGCATGAAATGGCTGTATATGCCCATGCATTCTTCGAAGGTTTCCTCTCAAAGTTTGGCTCAGGACACAAATTGGCACTTTTATCCACAAGGCCCAGCATTAAAGTACATTTGCAATGGATTCAAGTATGGTTTGACATTGCTACACATAGCCTCCAATCAAACTAAGGCTTAAGCAAAAACTAAAGACATCATGTTGCCACTGAACTTGAAGAAACAAAGATCAACTCAACATAACAACTTAGGGTCCACCACATGTTATCTTAATACCTTGCGATCCTTAACAACACCTTTCCTTAAGCAATCCTTTAGAAATGGTTAATTACCTTTCCCCCAATGGGATCCTATTTTCTTAATTGTGGGCTTGAAATTTTGGACCATAATTTTGGCATTAACCAAATGATGGTAATCTCTTAAAATCCCAGGAAAATCAAAGGATGAAATAAGGCCCAAATTAAAACTTAAGTTAACTCCACACATAATTTTTGACTTAAGAATCATTATTCGGCTAAAGCACATTTATGCATCCCTCTTGAACTTCCCTCTCCATTTTGAGTTATGGCAACCTATTCCTCCAAACAGACTTCAATGCCTCCAAAAACGAAAGATCAAGACTTCTGAACGTGAATTGCAATGCCACTGAGTTTTGACAACAAGAATAGATGGAAGATACATCACTTTTTTTGAAATTTTAATAATGGTTAGTAAAAATATATGGGTAGGACAAATTTGGGGTATGACACAAGGCATCCTGCAAACTCTTCCAAAACCTCGATGTAAACCGCGGATCTCTATCCGATACAATACTTGAAGGTACACCATGCAACTTCACAATTTCCTCAATATAAATCTCAGCTAACCTTTTAAAGAAGTGTTTTGAGTTTTTTGTTTGTGAAACATTCTAATACTAAGAGTTGTTCATCGTGGTAGACGCCTTACACCTCGCCCCAAAATGGGATGTGTATAAGTAACCCACGGCAAAGTCTCCTGGCGTACGAGAAAGCTCAACCTTTATTAGGTGTTTTTTTACTGTTTTCTTTATGAGGTGAGAAAGAGAGACTCAAATCGAGAAAGGGAAAAACTAGGGAAACTAAAACATAACCCTAAGTTGTTTATTGCATGAAAAAAAAGAGATCCTAATAGTTTGTGTGGTTTTCTAATCCTAATGAGAACAAGGAAAAGAAGAAAAGAGAATTAGACTCAACTTACTTCCTAAGGAAGGTAAGTCGTTTCTAAAGAGGGGGAAGCCTATACAAGAAAAGCACAAAGTGCTAAGGAAAACACACTTAGAAAGCATAAAGAAGATGAGAAAGAAGTTATATAAACAAGGCTTACCTCAACCTCCCTACAAAACAAAGGTTAGCTTCACAAAGCATATTAAACGCATAAAGCATGGTGAAAGTTCAAGTAAAGCTCAAACTAGTTAAGGAAAGGCACTAAAAGCTTCCTAGGGTTAAGTCCTAAAACTAAAGGATCCTACATGATAACAAGCTTCTAAAGTCATTAGCTAAACCCTATTAAAGTGTTCTAAGGTTAGAAAATCAAACACCTATAAACTATGCCCTAATGAGGTACTAAACCCTAATGGAAATCAAGGTGAAGTTATATGGAAATATTTTAATGAAAGCAAGGCACCAAACAAATAGCAATGGTCATGAAAAAAAAATTAAATTAATTCCCTAAAGTCACCAACTAGAAGCTAACTATGTGTTAAAATATCTCCTAAAAATTCACATTTTAACTCTACCAAATGGAGGCACAAAGTTACCTAACGATAACTTGCAAACTTGCAAAAACAAGGCTTCCAAAGCAATATATACAATGAGTTTAAAAATATAACAAAAATAGTTTTAGGTTCTTTTTTAAGTCTTCTAAAAGATGTAAAAAGAATGGTGTAAAAATGTTTCTTGAGGTGGAAGAAATAAATGGGACAAATTGAGGTGTTAATGTGGGAATTCAATGAAAATGAAATCAAATGAAAAATCAAAATAAAATGAAAAATTTACTGAAATCAGAAAGTAAAAACACACAAAAATTCTGGAATGAGTTAGGGTACTTGTGTAATTTTTGTGGGATTTTATCTTGAGTTTTAATATTTTTTCTGAATTAAAATGGAAACTAGGTGAAAACAGAAATTAAAGAATAGGAAATAAGGAAATGGGGTGTAAGTAAAGTAATTTGTTAGTTAAAGAAAAAAATTAGGCCAAAGGTGGGGTGCACATAGGAACGGGTATGAGGCCAAACGCATGGAAGAATGAGGAGTATGTTATGGTCCACGGTCAACACGGTTTGACCCATGTAGAGCGTTGGATCAGAGTCCTTCCTAAGTGTTTTCATCATGTGGTCCTGAAGTGAGGGGGTATGATCATATGGTGCAAGGGAGTGCGGGGATTTACATGAAAATGGTCCTACTGGATGATGACAAGTGTCACCACCGAAATGGACCAAAACCAAGAATCCTATCCTAATTGAATTTGGGCGGTGGAAGTGTTTTCAAGAAGATTTTTATGACCTTGTTATTTTCTAACGGTGCATTCATTAAGAGTTTATGAGTTTTTAATATTCCATAAAACTTACTTAATCCATAATTAATCAAAGAACAATAAATCCGTATCATGCTATAACAAAAAAACAAAAGAAGAACATTAGACTTCTCCCTTTCACAAAACACACCTCTCCCTTCTCTCTCACTGTTCATGTTCATCATAACAAAACCCTAGCGCCGCCACCATGAAAACCAACAGTGCCGACAACCTCCACGGTGAAATTCACCCCTTTTTCTATGATTACTACACAAACCTCGGCGTATCTCTCTCCTTCCCGCGGCGACACCTTCTTCAACCTAAACCTCCTAACGCCTCCGTGAACAAACGACACCGGTGAATGAAACATCGCCGATGAAACTCACAACTATTCTAAGATCAACATTACTCTAATCTAAACCAAAATCTCTACCTTTATCCGAAATCGAAATCTCAACAATTCACTCAAGAATCAAGATAACAAGCAATAAACAACTACGATATCGTATACGTAAGAGATTAGAGCTCGTACCTTGTGAATCGAAGTCGTAACGATGATTTCAATGAAGAGAATGCATCCGTTGTTTTGATGCCGCTGCAATTCTAAGCTCCATTCAGGTATGTTTCGGAAACTCATTCGTCTCGATTCACTCTGTGACTTCTTCTACTCCACGAGTTCAAATTCGTTTTGTCATCGTATCGTGAATTGGTTTGTTGTTGAATCGAAACTACTCTGAAATTGTGCTTTGTGATAACTGATGCATGTTCTTGTTGTGAATTGCGGATTTGATGTCGAACTGATGCGATATTGTGGCTGTAAAGGTGAGTTGCAGTGGTTGTCATGTTGTAATCGTGGCTTGGTCATCAGATCCAAAACTGACGCGTTCTTGTTCTTGTATCAATTTTGCAGGTTGTTTGGATTGATGATGATAAAGATTGTTGTGATTCAAGGTTGCAGAGGAAGATGAAGTTGTGATGAGATTGAGATAGTTCTTGGTAATTGAAGATTATGGTGATGAAGGTGGTTGAAAAAGAGTGAAGAATCTGGTTGAAGAATCAAAGAATGAAGAAGGAGGATGAATGAATAATGAAGAAATGCGGGGAAAATGGTGAAGAAATAGGGAAGAAGGAAGAATGAGATTTTGCATAATGAAAAATGAGAGAGACAGGTGAAGATGGAAGATTCTGAAAAATGGAGGGAATGAGGAAGAAAAACTCCTTGATTTGCAGAGCTTGCTGGTTTTATAGAAGATATACTTGAAGGAGTGAAAAACACAAGGAAGGGGGTTGGAATTGGGTTTCCTAAGACAATGAAAGTAAGTGACACTTTGATTTATCCTGGTTCATTTAAACTCAAACTACATCCAGTCCACCCGCCAAGGTGATTTACCTCTCTCAATGATGTCTTAATCTACTATTCAAAAATTGATAACAAACACTAAGACCTATAGTCAAAGTCTTCTTGAGTCTACTGACTACACTAGTCACTCAAGGAATGTACAAAACGTTTTACAAGGGTTGTAACAAAAATTGCTTTAAAAAGTTGTTATCACAGAGTGATAGTTTTTACAAAGATAAGAATAGAAGAATAAGAAATTGATCAATTGATATTTCACGCGAGAAGTCCAACTTCAATTTCTTCAAATGATCTCTTTATATAAACGCTTAATGAAGAGATCCGTTGGGAATATCTGGTGCCATTTTTGGATGATTGTTAATTGTCATAAAGTCCTTCCAAAAATAGAGATCTTGTTCTTGGCCGTTATTCTTGATTTCCTCATAATTGTCCTTGATTTGGAGAATCATAACATACTTAATTCACATCAGAGTATATTTGAATTTTGCAGCTTTACTTCGTACTTGATTAGAACTTCTTATAAGCTTACTATCAGATCTTCTTTGAGTGATGCGCTTAGATTATTTTGCGTTAGAAGATGTTGATCACTTTGGAGTTTATCTTATCATAAGAACTTCTATCATGCACATAGAAGATAATTTTTAGTACTATATTTTGTTCTTATAAAAATTGTTATCATCAAAACTATAATAGAAAGTCGAATCAAAATCTTGTTCTAACAATCTCCCCCTTTTTTATTATGACAAAACATTATATTTTGATTGAAATTAGACAAACAAAAGATATAGAAACTCCCTTTATAATGAGAAGATTTTTTTTCCAGAAATTTCCATGAGAAGTTCTTGCAGCTTACACTCCCCCTGATTTAATTACTTATCCTGTTCTTTGAAGAATAATTAAGACATTTATATTAGAGTTTTTAGGATGTTTGAGGCTTAGAATTGGTAAGCTGTTATAGGATCAAAATAGTTTACTTTCTCCCCCTTTTTGTCATAACAAAAAAAGATAGATAATCAGAAAAGACAGATAATTAGATGATCAGAACCAAAAACATAAGATCTTCATTAATCATATAAGCACAGAGAACATCATAACAAAACAACAAGAAATCAAAAGAAATTAAACAGAAAACAAGATCAAGGATGGGGGTTAATCTTGGTGACCAATGCTTCCAAAAATAACTTGATTTGAGAAGTTGATTCAACTTGTTGTCCAATCATTTTCTTGAGTTCAGAATTTTTCTCATCCTGCTTATCCAACCTCTGCTTAACAGACTCATTTTCTTTCTTCAGTTCATCCAGAGTCTTCAAAAACAAAGAAGTTGGGGGAAATCTTCATCAGTTGCAGCAGCTTGAGTAGAAGTTTCGACATAAGGTTCTTCAGCAACAAATTCTTCAGCAACTTCTTTTCCTTTATCTTCAGCAAAAGGAACGATAACCATCTGAAATTCAGAAGATGACTCCTTTGGTTTTGGCTCTTTCCAAGGTTTATCATCCAGAAGATAGATTTTCTTCTTCTCCAAGGTTGTGACAATTTCTTTCAGGCTGTCACAGAAGTTCTGCTGAGCAATATCATAGCAGATATCTTTCAGCTTCTTGGTTTCAGAATTAAACCATTTTCTGAATGTTGTCCAGAGAAAGTCAGAAGCAGTAAGATCAAGATTTTCTGCACAAGCAGTCTTCATATCTTCCAGCATGCATTTCATTTCTGCTTCGAAAGCCAGCAACAATGTACCAACATCTGATTTGGTTGGTTTTGGTTTTGGTTTGGGTTTGGGTATAATAGTTTTGTTCGAGACAAATGAGAGTTTATTAAGACTTTCTACATCAATGTATGTTCTGAGAGGATCTTCAGGTTCATTGGTTGGAGAGGGACTATCTGGAATGTTAATGTAAGTGGGAGTTTTAGGAGGTGTTGATGCATAAGCAGATAAGGATTCTTCACGTATGGGTGATAGGTCAAAAACAAGTCTTGGATATTCAGAGTTAAGGGGGTAGTTGATTCCAGGAATTTGTTTAGTAGAAGGTGGTGGAGGTGGATTAGAAGATTGAGCTTGAGAGGCAGCAACATATGTGGGAAAAACATCAATGTCAGACAGAACTTGTTGAAGTTCTGAGTGAGTTTCAACAAAGGTTGAAGTGTTTAGGTCAAAAGGAGGTGTTAGGTCAAATGGAATGTTAAAGTCGTCTAGAGTTTGTGGTGAGTGGTGTTCAGATTGTTTTGGGGGTGAGAGAGGAATTTTAGATTGTATGATAGTTTCTGGTTGAGTGACTTGTGGTTGTGGAATGTTTTCAAAAGTTTGAGGGAGTTCTTGTTGAGGAATATTTTAAGAATATTGGTTAATGTTTGGAGTGACAGAAGATGGGACTTCAGAGGGTATGGTATCAGAAGGGTTTTCAGGTGTAGTAATTGTTATGGTTTCTATATCAGAAATAAAATCAGACGAGGAAGAAGAAATACCTTTCTTTTTGGGTTTCTTAAGAGCCTTCTAAGAGGTTCCTTCAGAAGCTTTTCTCTTCTTGTTCTTCTTTGTTGCAACTTCTGGAGCCATTCTTCTGAGTTCTTTAGGATTGAAGTCAGGGTCAGTTCCATCAAGCTTGCAAGATTCCAAGTATCTCACAACAGCTTCTGGTGGCATATCAGCAGAGAATAGAGGGAAATACTTCAGAGGAATCTTCCTTGTTGTAATGACTTCTCTAGAGTACATAACTGGATCCTTCTTGATAGACTCTATGAACTTCATCTTCTTTAGATTCTTTGCATTCAAGGGCTTTCCAGCATTTGTTTCCAGAATATCAATCTGCTGAGCTTCAGCCAGATGATCTACAAGCTTATTTTCAGTCAGAATGTCTGAAATAAGCCTACCTAGTGGAATCCAATCTCTCTTAGTCTTTTCTCCTTCTCTAGTTTCCTTCACACTATTCTTCAGATGGTTGAACAAAGAGTGTGCAAGATTGACCTTCTTTTTGGTGGAGATGGAGTATAGCAGAAATTGCTGATCCACGTTAATATAATCTGGGGAGTTGGTGGCTTTCCTGTGTGTCATACCCCAAATTTGTCCTACCTGCACCATTTTATTTCTCTGTCTAACAAAAATTTTAAAAATCCAAATATACACCCCATTTTCCGTTTCTGTCTGATATTTAAAAAATCCCAAAAATATGTCACTTTTTATTTTTATACCCAATTTCATCCATATCCAATATCCTTTTATTTTATATTTTATCCAAAAAAATCAATCATCAAAAGTCCAAAAAATACATTTTTATTTTTAAACTAAAAAAACTCAAATTCTCTTTCTATATTATAAGTTTTTCTATTTTATTATTTAGTTCATTTTCAAAAATTCATATTATCTTCCATTATTTTTATTAAAAACATTTATTTCTTTTATTTCCATTTTTATTAGATTAAATTATTTAAATCCATTATTCTACATTTCCACTCTTTTCTTTTATCATTTGATATTCTTGTATTTTATTATGACTATTCATTATTTATTATTATTATTATTATTATTATTATTATTATTATTATTATTATTATTATTATTGTTTTTTATTATTTTATTTGATGTCTAACCATTATTCGGAAAATCCAAAAAGCATGTACCATTTTCTTTTTTGTCTTATAATCGGAAAAAAAAAACATGTCTTTACTTTTCTTTCGGGTTTGTGCAAAAGTCAAGGTTCATTTTGAAATTGTTGAGTGCGTGCGCGTGCAGCATGTTGTGTAGAGTTTTTTTGTTCAATTCTCACTTTCATTTTTTATCTATCATTTTTCATAAAAAAAATTTTTTTTAAAAAAATGCATTTTATTCTCTTTTCATATTATTATATGTTTTCATTTTATTTTAGTTCATTATCAGAAAATTACAAAAAAAAATTATTTTTTAAACCCACTTTTTGTTATTAACCTTTTTTCTTTTTCTACACAAAAATTTACAAAAAAACTTATTATTACTATTCTCTATTTCTATTATTTTCTTTATAATTTTTATTTTTATTTCATTCGTAGTATTATTATTATTTTTACTTTATTATTATTATTATTTCATTTGGTATTATTATTCTTATTATTATTACTTCTTATTATACTTACTATTATCCACCATTTCTTTTATCACTATTTCTATAGTTATTATTATTTTTAGTTTTACTACTTTATTAGTATTATTATTTTTAATTATTATTATTATTATTATTATTATTATTATTAGTTAAAATCAATTTTCATCCCATATTGTTTTTCACAAAAACCTGCCACATTTACACTACTCTACATAACAAACTCACTCACTCACAAATTTTTACAGCTCATAGAATCTTCAACAAATCTTTCAATTCTTATCCAATTTCTACTCTAATTTTCCATAATACCTTCACTCAAATTCTGCTATAAAATTAGCATCATTCTCTTAATAAGAAAGGCTTGGACAACAAAAAAAAACCTCTGCAAAAAAATCAACTTCAATCTTCAAAAAAATAAAAAATAATAAACCTTTCACTCAATAAAATCACAAACTTTTTTTTTCAGTTTCTGCAAAAACACAAACCACAAAAAAAAACCAAAAATAAGAGCCACCAAGCGTGAGGTTGAGAGAGATCCGAGATGAGATCGGAAGAGAGAAATGAATAAACCGAAATCAAAACCTGAGAACCGATGCTAAGATTCTACAGTCGATGTTCGTTCTGAAAGGCTGAATTTTTTTCCTCTCTGTTGCGTTTGTTGTGTTTTGTTTGAAAGAGCACGATTTTCTTTTATGGTTAAAACTAAAATTCCTGCTGAGTTGTTGCTTCATTGTGTTTAAAAATAGTTGTTATTATGAGCAAGTTTCGCTGCTATTTATTTTGAGTAAATGTAATTTATTATTGTATTATTTTTTACATTTCCCGATACTTATATTTATCTGCTGCATTTATTATTGAGTTTTATTTTTATTTTTTTTTCTATTTGTTTTATTTGACCGAGTAGTGTGCATAAAATGAGCTAGTTGTTGAAGTAATTGAGGCGTCGCCCCATATGCCCAGTATTATCATTGATAGTTTATCACTTTTATTTGCATTTTTTATTCTTTTATATTATTAGGACTTACTTATTACTTTGGATTGTTTCTGACCCTTTTATTTTCTTTGTTATTTTACTATTTATCCTTTTTTTAATGTTTTATAGATATCTTGGGTTTGGGTTAGAAACCCACCGTAACCTCATTCCCTAATACTCACATTAAGCATTCTATTTTTCTTTAATGGATTTTTTTTATTATTTATTTATTGTTTTTTTTTTTTTTACAAAATTATTAGTAATCTTTGCTGGAGGATTTTATTTATTTATTTTAATTTTACTCTTTATTCAACTTTTAGGGGCCAATGATATATTAAACGGTTGATTTTAGTCTGATTTCGTTAAATCGGTAAAAGTCGATCAATATGAGGCCAAAGTAGTTAGTTTTTTTATTTATCATTTTTTTATTTTCTCCATTTAATTTAGTTTATTTTTTATTTATTATATTTATTCCGATTATTTGACACATTATCTAATTCAGTTTAATTTATTTGTATTTATTATTCAATTCCGATTTAATTTCCGCAATTTAATTTAATCAATTTAGTTTAATTTATTTATCGCATTTTAATACTTAAAACGATTCGACTCCTCGTAGAACGATTTTAAACTTTAAATCGGTTCTAAGGAAGTTAACGAACCATATTTCGACGCATCCGATTTCCAAAAGGTCTAACGCCTCCAAATAGTTGCCTTTAATTATTTTTTTTCCACATTCTATCGCTTTAATTTAGTCGCAAGCCATGTAAGCCGAGCGCGCCGTGCCTCGCCATCAAACTTCTTTCAACTCAAATATTCAAATATTTTTATAATTAAATAACGGAAAAACTGAATTCTGGAGTCTCGCATTCCTCGAATTCTTGAATGAACGCTCCTGAGGCTCGCCCTGCGGGATGTGGTTCATTCGACTTTCCGTAATTAAAACTTTTAATCCACACATCAAATAATGAAAGAACTGAATTCTGGAGTCTCGCATTCCTCAAATTCTTGAATGAACTCTCCTAAGGCTCGCCCCACGGGACGCGGTTCATTCGCCCTTTCGTTTTTAAAACATTAATTAAATCGAACATTTTTTTTAAACGAACATTATTTAAATCCTTTCTATCTCACAAACAAGCTAGCGCTTCCGCCTCCTATCGCGAGCAGACAAGCCAACGCTTAGCAGTTAGAATGCGGTCTAAATAATCGTTCAATAACACAAACCAACCAACCAACCTTAGTACCACGAACTACGAGGCTCTGACTTTCCCATTGCACAAGGGAATACGTAGGCACACGGATCTTACTCCTTGCCGAGCAGCCTAGGAATAAAACAACCCATTTTCCCTATTAACCTTATATTAGAATCATTCGCGTTTATTTTGTTATTCGAAGAAAACAGAAAGCATAAGTCAACATTAGATCGCAAGTTAAACTAAGAGGTTCCCGTTGAGTATAACGGACGTAAGGGGTGCTAATACCTTCCCCTTATAGAATCGACTCCCGAACCTAGAATCTGGTTTCAAAGACCTTGTTTTATCCATCCGTTTTTCAAAAGGTTTCTCGATATTTTCCTTTTCCTTTATTGGAATAAAATAAGTTTGGTGGCGACTCTGTTGTTTTAATTTTTATCCGCGGTATCTTTTATCACGAGGTCGTATTTTTAGAGGTAGACACTGTGGCTGAGCAACCCAGAATGATCTTGGCCCAAATTCTCAGATGACCCTTCAGATCTTTGATTTTGTTAGAGGGTTCTCTAGCTGTGAAAATTTCTTGAGAGATGATGGAAGTATCTGAAACTTTATCTATTTCACTGCACTTGATCCCATTTCCATCAGATTGTATCAGTTTGGCAATATGATCTTCCGTGATGACAATCTTCTTACCCAGAACATAAGAAGTTACTTGAGAGTGGGTAGCAGTAGAAAAAAAATCCAAAATTCCTTTACCAACTTAGGAAACGTTGGACCCATCAGACAGTCAAAGTACTTTTCCTAGCCTTGAGTTGCGACTTCTGGCGTTAAATCAAACCCATTATCCTTCAAACTATCAAAATCAACAAATAACTCACAAAGAACTTCAAGTTTCTCTACAGGAGTGAGAAGTGTTCTAACTGGTGAGATGTGGTGTTCTTCTGAGGTTTGAGTAACTGGAGCTTGTTGAGAGGGAGCTTGTTGAACGTTTTGAGAGGAGGAAGCCATTGATTACCAAGATTAGGGTTTTGGAGCAAGAATGCAATTAAAATAGAAACAAGAGAGTGAAAGTGAAAGTGAAACTGTGAAAGGTGTTTGTAAGGTGAAAACAATCATTTATATAGAAGTTTGAAATGGTAAAAAAAACGCAATTAGTGGAAAACATTAATGCACAAAATATCATGATTAACTACATTAAATGAATTCTGACAAAGGGGAGTGGCGTAAAGAATTTTGAACAGTTACCAACGTAGCACGCGCCTCAATGTTGTCTTTTCAGCCGTTTCAGTTTCCTAGAAGTTGAACACATATCCTTCTTCAGAGGACAACTGTCCAAAAGCTGGAATGCATATTTTTTCCTTCCTTAGAGTTTG
The DNA here is from genome assembly GCA_963966055.1 of Lathyrus aphaca. NCBI lineage: Eukaryota > Viridiplantae > Streptophyta > Magnoliopsida > Fabales > Fabaceae > Lathyrus > Lathyrus aphaca. Next base: position 320,221,070 of record OZ014525.1, read on the forward strand.
GACACACATTCTAATTCTGATGACACCTCTGAGCTTTATTGACAAATGTTGATATAATGATCTGCATGTTATTTTCTTAACACAGAGGTCTAAGAAGTAGACAATCAGATCGAAAAGAAAAACTTCTGAAACAATTTTCATTATAACACAAGAAGTTCTGTTGATCAGAAGATAATGAGTAACAGAAATTTTGAGAGTTAAATATATGAATTTAAACATTGTCATTCTGAACATAACTCCATATTGAGATTAGTCAGAATGAAATTAAATTTATCTTCAACAAGGTTTTTTTTAAAGATGTCAGCCCATTGATGGTCTGTATCTATAAATTTTAAAAATAATATCCCCTTCTGAGTATAGTCCATAATGAAGTGATGTTTAACTTCTATATGTTTAGCTTTAGAATGTAAAATAGGATTTTTAGAAAGACAGATAACAGAAGTATTATCACAGAGGATAGGAATGTTACTCTCGTAAATGTTGAAGTCCTCAAGTTGATTTTTCATCTAGAGTATCTGAGTACTGCAACCAACTGCTGCTATGTATTCAACTTCAGTAGTTGAGAGTGCGATGGTTGATTGTCTTTTGCTGGACCAAGATATTAGGCTGTCTCCCAGAAATTGACAACTTCTAGAAGTACTTTTTCTTTCTGTTATGTCTCCAGCAAAATCAGCATCACAATACCCTACAAGCTTATATTCTCTGGACTTTCTGTAGCATAAGCCAAGGTTAGTAGTACCTTTCAGATACCTGAAGATTCTCTTAACAGCTGTTAAGTGAGTCTTTCTAGGATCTGATTAGAATCTAGCACATAAACAAACACTATACAAAATATCTGGTCTTGAGGAAGTTAAGTAAATAAGAGAGCCAAACATACCTCTGTAGATCTTCTGATATACTTTCTTACTTACCTCTTCCTTCTTCAGAATACACGTGGGATGCATTGGAGTTTTGGAAATCTTACTTTCTAACATGTCAAATTTCTTTAGAAGTTCTTTGACATATTTTCTTTGATGAATATATGTTCCTTTTGATGTTTGGTTTATTTGAATTCCTAGAAAGAACTTCAATTCTCCCATCAGGCTCATCTAAAATTATGTCTGCATAGGGATTTAGAAAATTCCTTTCTCAAGGCACTTTTAGTAGAACCAAAAATAATATCATCTACATAAATTTGACAAATAAGAATATCCTTTTTAAAGGTTTTACAGAATAAGGTTGTGTCCACTTTCCCTCTGGTAAAATTATTTTCCAGAAGAAAATTACTTAGTCTTTCATACCAAGCTCTGGGAGCTTGTTTCATACCATATAAAGATTTTTTCAATTTGTAAACATGTTCTAGAGTTTTCAAAACCAGGAGGTTGGTGCACATAAACTTCTTCATTAGTATAACCATTTAGAAAGACACTTTTGACATCCATTTGATAAAGAGTGATGTCAAGATTTACAGCAAAAGAAATTAAAATTCTGATAGATTCTAACCTTGCGACTAGTGCACATGTTTCTGTATAGTCTATTCCTTCTTGTTGAGTATAACCTTGTGCAACCAGTCGTGCTTTGTTTCTGAAAATTTCACCGTGTTCATTGAGCTTGTTTCTGAATACCCTTTTGGCTCTAATGATGTTGAATCACTTTAGTCTAGGAACTAAATCCCATAGGTCATTTATGGTGAATTGATTTAGTTCTTCCTGCATATCAAGTATCTAATCATTTTCTGAAAGAGATTCATCAAGTAGTTGGTTCGATCAGTGACACAAGTCCCATTAAGTACTCTTCAGAGTTTCTGAATGAGGATCTTGTTCTGATTGGATCATCTTTCTTTCCTAATATTTTATATTCTGGGTGATTCAACATGCTTCTGGATTGTCTCTTCTGACTGGGTTCTTCAAAGGTTGTTGGTGAAATTGTCGTGTCTTGTTTTGTGGAAGGTTGTTCTTCAGATGTTCTTTCTTTAGTGATTTGAACTTCTATATCTGCAAGAGATTCATTTTGCTTTGGTTTTTCAGGACCAAGCTTATCATCAAATCTTACATAGATGGATTCTATCACAATTTGTGTTTCTGTATTGTATACTTTATATCCTTTCGAACATTCAGAGTATCCTGACATATAACATTTTTGTGCCTTAGAATCAAACTTGTTTCGAGGATCGTTAGTGTTTAGAATAAAGCAAGTACATCCAAAAGGATGAAAATAAGAAATGTTGGGCTTTTTGTTCTTCCATAATTCATTAGGAGTCTTCTCTAGAATAGGTCTTATAGAGATTCTATTCTGAATGTAGCATGCTATATTTATTGCTTCTGCCCAAAAGTGTTTAGCCATGTTAGTCTCATTGATCATGGTTCTGGCCATCTCTTGCAATGTTTTGATCTTACGTTCTATAACTCCATTATGCTGTGGAGTTCTATGGCAAGAGAAATTGTGAGAGATGCCATTTTCATTAAAAAATAATTCCAATTTTTTGTTTTCAAACTCTCCACCATGATCACTTCTGACTTTGACAATTCTAAACTCTTTTTCGTTTTGGACTTGTTTACAGATGTTAGAGAATACAACAATTGACTCATCCTTGTGTCTAAGAAACTTTACCCATGTCCATCTGCTATAGTCATCTACAATCTCTAATCCATACTTCTTACCACTGATTGAGGCAGTTTTCACTGGTCCAAACATATCAATGTGCAGAAGTTCTAATGGTCTAGAGGAAGAAACAACATTTTTGGATTTAAAAGCAGGTTTAGAAAATTTGCCTTTCTGACTTGCTTCACACAAAGCTTCTGAGTTGAACTTCAAATTTGGAAGTCCTCTGACCAGATTGAGTTTGTTAATCTGAGACAATCTTCTCATATTAACATGTCCCAATCTTCTGTGCTAGACCCATTGCTAGTTATCCACAAACATCATGCATTTTACATTCTGACTTTTCAGTTCAGAGAGTTTTATTTTATAGATGTTGTTCTTTCTCTTTCCACTAAACAAAATAGTTCCATCTTTCTGACTAACAGCTTTACAAAACTTTTGATTGAAGATAATATCATAACCGTTATCACTTAATTGACTTATGGATAACAAGTTATGCATTAATCCTTCTAATAACAAAACATTAGAGATAGAGGGAAATGTATTGTTACTAATAGTTCCATAGCCAATGATATTTCCTTTTTGATTGTCTCCGAAGCCTACGCGGCCTCCAGCTTTTAGCTCAAGACTTTGGAACATATGCTTTCTTCCCGTCATGTGTCACGAGCATCCAAAGTCCAGGTACCAAGATTGGTGTTTCAATCTGGTTGTTAAAGACATCTGCAACATACACAATTTTATCTTTGGGTACCCTTATTTTTCTGGGTCCTTGTTTGTTAGACGTTACAAACTTCTGATTGAGTTTGAGTTTATCATCAGAACTTGTAGAACAGGATGACTCACTAGTATATTTCAGATCATGATTATGACCATAGATGAAGTGAAAACTTAAAGGAGTGTTGACTTTTATAATCATATCTGAAATTCTGGTATGACAGACTCAGATGTCGAATATGATGTTGAGACATCTTATCTGTTACTTATAAACATGGTAAGGCATACATATCAATACTTAAATAATTCTGATATATCAGAGTCAAACATGCTTCAGGATGTTGGGACATCTGATAGGACATTCAGTTCAGGTACTGCATAAAACATAAAAGATATAAAGAACACAGCAGAATTGTTAACCCAGTTCAGTGTATCTCCACACTTACATCTGGGGGCTACCAAGCCAGGAGGAAATCCACTATAAGTAATATTAATTCTAGACTTAAACCACCCTGTTTAATCTTTCACTTAATAACTACCCAATGCAATTTCTACCTAAGACACAACTTAGATATGAGTACCCTACTCACTCCCCCTCAATCACACAGTGATCTTGTTTACAAGTTTAATAAAATTGAAGTCATACTTCAAACAAAACAGCTTGATCTTACTTCACAGTTTCAATCAAGTCACAAAACTTCTCTTGCTTACAAGCTTCGAGAATCACAAGTGAAACAGCCACAATAGAGTTACTTGTTATGCACGGCTGACACAAGGACACAACCCTAATAATGTTTACATTTTCGGTTGATTGGGTTTATTCTAAACTAGGTTACAGGGTTTCTTTTATAACCTATTCCCAACTGGATTTGGGCCTAAACAATCACAACAATAGCTGCTACAAATATGCAGAAATATCTGCTACAAATATGCAGAAATATCTGCTACAAATATTCCAAAAGATCTTCAACTCCTAAAATATCTCTAAATATAGAAACCTATATTTTTCAATATTTGTCTTCAATTTAAATTGAGTCTTTAAGATCTTATAGATCAGCACCACATATGATTGCATAATATCTCCAGAATATTCTGCATAATTCAGATCTGATAAATCCAATGTCATCACCTTGAATTAGGGTTTGTTACTTCCTAGATTCTAGGTGATTTAGTCCATCTGATTATGCTGAAGTTTCATAACAACTCTCCCTACAGATGCGCCTTGTTCTGTTTTTGTCCATCCATAATTAATTCCAGATAGATTCCCCTGAATTTACTCAGTTCTGTTATGCATTAATTAATTCTGGTAACAGGTCTGAGATGTCTCAACATCTGTTGGGACATCCTGAAAAACTGAACTTACTTCATTTACTGATACAATGTCACAACATCTGATGTGACATCCTGTAAACTGAACTTATTCCATCAACTGATACAATGTCCTAACATCTGGTGTGACATCCTGATATCTTGATTTAAGTTCATTAACTGTTACTCTGTTTGACAGTGTCACAACATCTGGTGTGACATCCTGAACTAAGTTCAACACTTCTTGTTTGATATCTATATGTAACATATGACAGTAATGTTGTCATGACAGTTGCAGATGTTTCAACATTTTCTTTGACATTTGTCATGACATTTGCAGATGTTTCAACATCTTCTTTGACATCTGTCTGTAACATATGACAGTAATTCTGTCATGACATTTGCAGATGTTTCAACATCTTCTTTGACATTTGTCTGTAACATATGACAGTAATTCTGTCATGACATTTGCAGATGTTTCAACATCTTCTTTGACATCTGACTGTAACATATGACAACATCTGTTGGGACATCCTGAATTAAGTTCTTATACTCTGTTTGATAATGTCCCAACATCTGATAGGACATTCTGAACTGAATTCAACATCTTCTTTGACAACTTCCTTAATCATGTCTTGACTTGTTCTTCCAGAGTCTATACCATGTTAATTTAATATATGGAACTTTTTATTCAACATTTTCCAACCATATTAGTTTTACCAAACATAATGCCAATCATAAAATAATAGCATTAACAATATCATCAACCTATTTAAACTTCAGTGGTTCTTCTCCTTTGGTTTTCACATAACCTATACCTCTTCTATCGTTTCTGCTAACTCCATAGATCATTGAGGCAATTTTGCTTCTATCTATGTTTTTAGCTAGAAATTTTTGAAAACTGTAATCATATTGTTTTATGATACTATCAGAACTCAGTAGAACTTCTGATTCAGATTCCTTCTGAGCTTTAAGTGTTTCAAAGGAAATTTTGTATTCTAAAATATTTTCTTTTAGCTCAGAGTTTTCTGACCTTATTTTTCTGATCTCCTCCGATTCATATACTAGACTTTGTTTCAGGTCTTTGTTTTTGAATTGGAGTTTCAGATACTTTTCAAGAATTTCTGAGAGGCTATCTTCTAATTGAGATCTAGAAAGTTTAAAGAATACCTCTTCTGTATCAGAATCCGATTATGATTCAGATAAGTTGACATCTTCTGGTATCTTTGCCATTAATACAATGTTGGCATGTTCATCTTCTGACTCTGATTCAACTTCATAGCAAACTACTTCTTTGCTTCTGGACTTCTTGTAGCCAGAGGATGATTCAGAGTGATTGCTTGATCTTCTGGGATTCATGAACTTCTTCTGACGATGCTTCCAGAGTTGTTGAAATCTTTTGGAAAAAAGTGATAGTTCGTCTTCTTCTAATGAGCCTCCAAAACTTTCTTCTTCTGCCTACAAAGCTTTAGATTCAGATTTGTTAGATTTAAGAGCTACAAACTTACCTTTCTTCTGGGGTTCATCTTCTTCTAGTTCTATCTCATGACTCCTTAGTGAGCTGGTCAGTTCTTCAAGAGATATCTCATTCAGATTCTTTGACAGCTTAAGAGCAGTGACCATGGGTCTCTAAGCCTTTGGCAAGATTCTGATGATTTTCTTCACATGATCTGCTGTTGAGTAGCCTTTGTCCAGAACTTTCAGTCCAACAACCAGAATTTGAAACCTTGAGAACATCTTCTCAATTGTTTCATCTTCTTCCATCTTCAAAGCTTCATACTTCTGGATAAGAGCCAGAGCTTTTGTTTCCTTGACTTGAGTGTTGCCTTCATGTGTCATCCTCAGAGAGTCGAACATGTGTTTGGTTGATTCTCTGTTTATGATCTTTTCATACTCTATATATGAGATGGCACTCAGAAGTATGGTTCTGGCCTTGTGATGGTTTATGAATTCTTTCTTCTGTTGAGATGTCATATTTCTTCTTTTGATCTTCTGACCATCTGCTCCAACATGATGAGTATAACCATCTGTCACCATATCCCAGAGATCTCCATCCAGAGCCAGAAAGAAACTCTCCAGAACATCCTTCCAGTAGTCAAAGTTGTCACCATTGAACACATGAGGTTTTCCATTGATCTTGTCATTTTGATAATCATTGTTGTTATTGACTGGTTCTGCCATTGTGTTTTTCTTCTGGATATTTTTCTAACACGGTTAAGTGTATTACTCAGAACCTAGTGCTCTGATGCCAATTGAAGGAGCGAAAAACACAAGGAAGGGGGATTGGAATTGGCTTTTCTAAAACAATAAAAGTAAATGACACTTTGATTTATCCTGGTTCGTTTGAACTCAAACTACATCCAGTCCACCCGCCAAGGTGATTTGCCTCTCTCAATAAGGTCTTAATCCACTATTCAAAAATTGAATACAAACACTAAGAACTATAGTCAAAGTCTTCTTGAGTCTACTGACTACACTAGTCACTCAAGGAATGTATAAAATGTTTTATAAGGGTTGTAACAAAAATTGCTTCAAAAATTTGTTATCACACAGTGATAGTTATTACAAAGATAAGAATAGAAGAATAAGAAATTGATCAATTGATATTTCACGCGAGAAGACCAGCTTCAATTTCTTCAAATGATCTCTTTATATAGACGCTTGATGAAGAGACCTGTTGGGAACATCTGGTGCCATTTTTGGATGATTATTAATTGTCATAAAGTCCTTCCAAAAATAGAGATCTTGTTCCTGACTGTTATTCCTGATTTCCTCATAATTGTCCTTGATTTGGAGAATTAAAACATACTTAATTCACATCAGAGTATATTTGAATTTCACAGCTTTACTTCGTACTTGATTAGAACTTCTTATAAGCTTACTATCAGATCTTCTTTGAGTGATGCACTTAGCTTATTTTGCGTTAGAAGATGCCGAGCACTTTGGAGTTTATCTTATCATAAGAACTTATATCCTGCATATAGAACATAATTTTTAGTACTATATTTTGTTCTTATAAAAATTGTTATCATCAAAACTATAATAGAGAGTATGATCAAAATCTTGTTCTAACAATACTGAGGGTGATTTGGGTTTTTCATAGGTGAATTCTGTTATGAGTTAGTTATAGTTTTGCATGATTATGTTAGAACTGATTTTGTATTGATTTTGATTTTCTCAATTTCTTCTGTTTCCTTGGTTCTGGGTTATTCTTTTTGTAGGATTTTTAAATTTTTGAAAGTGAGAGATTGATGATGAATTCCGAAAGTGATTGAAGGGTGGAGATTGGAGTTCTAAAATAGGTTGAAGAAGATTGGGTTTTTGAGGAGTGCCGAAGATTCAAGATCCAGGATTGGAGAGAATTTTTGCTCGATTTCTGTTTCATTTCCCTGTCACCGATTTTCTGTTGTAACTTCTTCTAATTTTCTTTTGATAATTCAAGAAAAAATCTGTTGGAGAGTTCCTTCAGTTCTGTTTTTCTTGTATCGGATTTTCGTTATGAGTTTTCTGGTTCAATTTCACTAAGGATTTTGTATGATTTTTATTGTAAGCTGACCATCCAATTCCTTGTGAATTATAAAATGAACTTGTTGTAAAAAATGAAAGACCTCTTTTTTTCTAATTGAATGTTTTTCCTGATAGATAAACATTAGAAAGTAACTACACATATCCTTTAACAATAATAGTATAATACTGCACACAAACTAGAGCCATTTAGAGAGAAATAATGGTCTGAAAGAAAATAATAACAACAATTTGACCTTTGTGCACTTCCTGTAACGAGCTAAATCTCTTTGATAAGATCACAAGTAATAATTCAACTACAGGCTGGGCAATGCTTTTGACTTTTCCCTGCTCTTACAAAACCTTAATTCCACTGTAGCTTCTGGTTAACAACCCAACTAGATTTAGAGAACTTGGTGATAATTCATGATGCGTCTAAATTGCTCTTTTGACATTTTGAGCTAGAGACAAAGGAAATATCACAAACTTTTGATGAAAAGGACATATGGAAATTCACTAAAGCATCATTTTGCCAATGGAATGATAAGCCCTTCATTGACGGGATTTATGGCCTCAGGAGCATATGATCCACCTAGAAGTTGAATGTAAATAAAAAATTTGTCCCGTTATAACTAGCCAAATAATGCACTATCATGGGCAACGCTTTTGAATTGATGATGATAAATCTTGACATATGGAAGGATGTAATGACTAAAATAACCCTGATATGAGAACATTAATCCAATAAACCTCAGTTGATGAGTATTTACAAGTTCAACCCTAACCGAACCATCTTGAGATACACATCGAATGAGAAAAAACTTAAGTTGCTGACAGTCAACAAAACTCTAGTTTATGGTGTTAGACGATATCGCGGATCTAGAAAGGGGTTAAATAGATCCCTTTTTCAAAAAGTACTTTTCAAAAATTTATTGAAAATGTATTGTGGAAGTTTCCCGGAAAATCGTCTAATTAAAATTGAAGTCACCGAAGATCGGATATACGCTTAAACCAATTAGAATTTGAATGATGACTAGAAGAATTAATACTTCACAAATGATTCACTTGATAATTCAACACTTGATGAAACTATTCTTAACAATGATATAGAGTAAGAAAATAAGCACAAGCAAATTGATTTTGTGTGGTTAAGCTTTTTACCAAACACTTGGAGTGCAAAAACCAAAGTGTAATTTTGTTGTATCAAGTAGTGCAGAATTTTACACAATATAGTAATCAGTTTTGAGTGTGACAATTTATCAAACACCTTGATTGCACTACTTTGATACACCAGGATTTTAAAGCACACAAAATCAATATGAACAAAAGTAAAATACGAGAATTGTAAAGAACACAAGGAATTTGTTTAGGCAGTTCCTTCGTCGTCCTCGCTCGAAGTACTCTGCCCCCAATTCACAACCAAATTGGGCAATTTTATTAAATTGTAATTGTTTTACAAGAAGAAAAATAGATGAACCAACAAACCAAACCGCGTTGAATATGCTGTCAAATCTTCTTCTTGTCCCTTGATCCAAAGTAGAATCAAGTCTTCCACATGTGTCGAGAAAGCCTCTGATTAGTTGCTCCCTTCTTGCAAGGATTCACGATCCTCCAAAATTTGAGCACGGATGAGTTTCTTCAACACTTGTGAACCCACAAAGATCTTCGCAATCCTCCGTCTACCATGATATGAAAGAACGATCCACTTGATCTTCAATCTACTCACTCGGCTGAATCTACGAACGATAGTTGTGTGCAAAACCCCCAAATCTTCAATGATCTTGGAGGAGAAAACCCTTCAGATTTTTCCAAGAAAAACCCACACACTCTAGACCCAATCTGAAACTCTAATTCACGATTGAACGTTATCTTCAAAGCAAGCACCTTAATCAACAAAGATTGTTGTGTGTGATTGTTGATGGATGCAAGAAGGAAGAAGATGAAGAGAGATATGTGTATATCTTTCACTTTTATTGTTCACCTCTCAAAAGAAATGAAACCAACTATTTATATTGGTTAGTGAATGCATAAAAATAGAAAGGAAAATTAAATGAAAAAATAAGACAACACAGTAATGAGCCGACTCAAATCACAAAATGAGTTGGCTCAAATTGCCTGGTGAGTCGGCCTAAAATGACAGAGAGTCAGCCTGTTGAGACCCGCAGGAATTGAGAAGGAAAATATTTTGATGAGTCGGCTCATGAAGGAGTTTGAGTCGGCTCATCCATACCAATGAGTCGGCCAAAATGTTGCCTCAGACAGCCTGTTGGGACTCATGTGTTTTGGGCACCAACCACACTGAATGAGTAAGCTCATTATGGAATTTGAGTCGGCTCATTCAGTTCATTTCCCAAAAATGCCATTTCTTCCTTTTTCCTTGAGAACCACTTATACTTTCAATCATGCCAAGTTTTTGACACATTAAAATTTATGCCATGTCTCACAAACTCCCCCCTTTTGATGATGGCAAAAACTTGATGAATTAATCGCCATATGTTGTTAAGCTCCCTCTGACTATATGACCCGATTTTATATGCTATCAATATAATCTCCCCTTTTGACAATATCAAAAAGAAGATGATACATATGAGTTAACCACCAATGGAAATAGCATGCGAAACATAATTTCAATATGAGAAACCAATTGCAATAAGAACACACATTCCCAAACACACAATTTGGAAGAACGTGAAGAAAATTTGACGATAAAAAAAAATCAACCAAAGGAAATATGAATTCATACATAAGCAAACCATAAACAACATTATGCATAAGTGTACTCATAAACAAAACAAACAAAAATTATGCAATGATTCTCTCAAGCTTGGGGATTGCGATCCCGAGTGGATGGATAACGGCGATGGTAAGTGATAGGTTGTGAGTCATCCATGTCGGTTTCAGTAAATTGAAGAAAGCTGCTATTGAGAGAGTTGAAAGCAGTGTCTTGAGCAGCCAAATGATCTTGCAGTGCGGTGTACCGAGTGTCTTGAACAGACACATAATTGGAAAAAACGGTGTCTTGCTCATTTAAACGCCGTTCTAATTCCGAGTATCTTTCAGTTTGAGTTGTGTAGTAGGCTTCCTATTGAAGTTGCATATTCTGAAGCAGAGCCATGATGCTGGACGAATCATCTTGATGCGGTTGAGATGGAGGAGAAAAACGAGTTGTAGTGTTTGTCCAACCGGTGTATTGCCACTCACCTCATCTTTGATTTTCATAGGAGGCAAAATTAGTAGATGGAATGCCATTCCATTCTTCGTTTTCAGTGGGAAATTCTTCATTTGGAACCACATTTGGTTCATTTTGATCCTCAAGATCATCCCTTTCAGAATTTTCTTCTAACGGTTGATTCAGATCACTTCTTAACACAAACCGATGTCGTTTTTCTTTAGAATCCCATATGTGACCCATAAGACTTAGGGTCTTTTGTTGAAACCAATTTGTGTCAGGAACGAATACCATGGGTAAGTCACTACTAACAATTTCCACTATGTTGATGATCTTCTGAATGATGGAAGGATATGCAAGAGCAACTCCTTTCTTTTCCTTTAGGGCAAAGATACGACTAGCAAAATAATGTGGCCAGTTAACTTTGACCTTGTTCCGAAGAATATATATCAGACGAACTTCACTCATATCGATACGAGAAAATCCTCCTTTCTTTGGTTGTAAATTGTGTGCCACAATCCAATGAAGGATACGATCCAACGACTTAACTTTTCCAGTAGTAGTTGTATTTGGAAACAATTCAGAATTTACAATGAAGTCAATGAATGGTTCTTTAAGCATACCATTGAGTTCTGAGCGAAATTAGTAGTTATCCACTTGAGATGTATCAGTCATCAAGATACTAGCTTCCTCAGGATCAATGCGAAACAAGTCTTTCCACACTTGAGTATTAACAGCAAACATTCTAGTGCCCATAAGGAAATTGAATTCGAAACCTTTAAATGTCCCAACCAGACCAGCATAGAACATTCGTACCAAATCCTCATTATAATCTTCATGACAGGAGAGAAAAGGATTGATACCTTTAAAATCCATCAGTTCAACAATGTGAAGAATGTGCATCTGATTTGCAGTTGTTCTTGAATGGAAGAAGAGACACAACGTTTACCGGGAGAGATGAATGTGAAGTAGAACCCCGTGACCTTTTACCTGTAGCTCTTAAAGCCATTGTTAAGAATGAAGAACTTTGAACCTTCAAGAGAGAATTTTGGGGTTTTAAGGTTAAGAGAGAAACTTGAGAGAATATAAGATGATTATGATAAGAAAATGAAAGGTTAATGAGTTTGATGATAAGAATCCATAAAAATAATTAATTGAAAGTCAAATATTGATAGAAAGCATTTGATGTGCCGACCTAGGGAAGTGTAAAAGCAGTCGGCGCGTCTTTTCAAGACAGCCAAATGTCATGTGATGCGACAATGAGCCGGCTCAAAATTTAAAATGAGTTGGCTCAATTTAAATTTGAAATGAGTCGGCTCAAAATAGAAAAGAGGTCGACTCATGAGGTTCCATGAGCCGACTCATGAGTCGGCCTGTTGGGACTGTTGCACCCCAAAATTTGCCCTCACAAAACAAGACTTTGTGTGCTAAGAGATTCACAAGGTTCACAAGACCTCTCATGAGGTTCACAAGGTTCACGAGACCTCTCAGGAGGTTCACAAGGTTCACAAGACATTTTATGAGGTTCACAAGGTTCACAAAGTTCACAATTAGTCAGAAGATTTGACAATTCCCTCAGACAATGCATCCTCCTAAGCAATGCATCCTAAACTAGGGTTTCGACTTTAATCAGGCTAAATGGACTTCCAAGACTTCAAGTGAGCTTCATAACATCTTATATGTGTTTAAGAATCCCCATGACAAGTTTCAAGACTTTTCCCAAAGGTTTGCTCAGTCAGATGATCAGATAGGTTAAAATCAGTCAAAGTAGTTAAAAAGTCAAACTAAGGTCAATTGTGGTCAAACCAAAGTCAAACTTCATGATTTTTTGTCAACATCAAGTATATGAAGTAAAATTCATCATTTTATCAAGGGTTGATCATGATTCATCAAGGATATTTCAGATCATCAAGAATCAGAGGTTTCTAAATCAGGGTTTCCTCAGGAAAAGTCAACTGAACTTTGACCAGCCATAACTTTCACATGCTTAATAAAATATTTCCCATCCAAAGCTCATTTTGAAGGAAATTGAGTTATCTACAACTTTGTGTCTCACAAGCCAAGCCCAAAAATGCTTCATTTGGAAGGTATGAGCTAAGACATTATAGGTCCTTTTGAAAGTCAACAAAAAGTCAACAACTTCAAAAGGGCATAACTTGATAATGGTAAATGATATGGACATGAAACCAATGGGGTTGGTTAGAGGACTCTTTAAGATTTCCAAAATGTCCAAGAACATCCTCATAGCATTAAAATTGAAGGATTTGTGCCCTTGCAAAGTTGGGAAAGTTTTGGGTGGTTTATGAAGTAAATAGGGTCTTAAAACCATAATTCTTCAAATGGGCTGAATTTTTTGTGACCCAAGGTGTTCCATGACATCATGCACGAAATTTATTTAATATTTTCATAATTTTATTTTATTTATTTTATTTATTATGATTTTTTATATTAAAAATCATTTTAAATTCAAATAAAATATAAAATATGAAGATTTAAAATATATTTTGATTCTAGAAAGTCATAAACATGAATTGGATCAGATTGATATGCAATTGATGGTGATTGTCTTAAGATAGAAAGGATACATTCAAGAATATATGAAATTCAAGCCATGATCTTTTTCAATCTTTTGAATCCAAAAAGTCCAAACAACCATGTAATTTTTTGACCTAATTTCATATACTATAAGTACCTAAACACATCACAATGCAGGGGACACGTTTTGGCAGCCTCAATACATAATATCAAACTTCAAAAAAATCCTTCAAAAGTGAATTTTCGGTTTCAACCCTAGAGGAGGTTTCAAGGTATTTTAAGAACATCACAAGCTTCCCTGGACATCCCTGAATCGAAACCAATATTTACATGCTTCTGAACCATGACCTAATGCATAATCCGAAGCATACATGTTCTTAATATAGTTTTCTTCGATTCATTGCATTTACTTGTTTATAATGAATTTTATATATGTATTGATGTTTGTTGTTGCTTATAGATGGTTTCTGGACTATTTGGTGAAGAACTATGGCCGAATCGTGAAAACACCATAGTTAGGGTTTTGAGCTCTAAATTGGGATTCTGTGATTCACTTAATTTAAATTGATTCTAAGGACATGGTTTTGTTGTATGAGTCATGAGGAATTCATTGACATAACCAATTTGATAAAACTGTACTATTTGCTTGCTGTTTGAGATTCGCAGGTTGTAAACATGGGAAAATTCGCAGGTAAATATGTATGAAAAAACGCAGGAAAATTCATAGGTACCAAGGTTGAAGACGAAGACCAGTGGCGCGAAAATTAATTCAAAAAATGGCTTTAAAATATTATGAATTGTTTCTGTTTATGTTTCAAAACGAGCGCGTGGCTCAGTTGGTTTTGATGTTGGTGTGTGATGATAGAGGGCCAGGGTTCGATTCCTTGGTCAGGTTCTTTTTTTTGTTCAAAATTTCATGTAATTATCAGGTTTACTATATTATTGCTGGAGGTTGATTCATGTACACTCAGCATGCGTAGCTCGGCTGGTTGATAGTCAATGGAATAGGCTGGGAGACCTGGGTTCGACCCCAGGCTCCAGCAGGTAAGTTTTTTGTTATTTTATTTCAATTGTTTTCTATTTTCTTTTATTTCATTAATTTTAATTAAATAGTTTATAATAAAAAAATAATATAGTAGAATTATATATGTTTAAAAATTAATTTGTATACTTATATTAGTAAATATATAATTTGTAAATAATTGAATTTTTTTTTTTTGTAAATTAATAAAACCTTATTTTTTATTAAAAAAAAATCATAAACCCTAAATTATTTATTTTAACTTATATATTCTCATATAAAACCTAGTATTTTCTAAAACCCTAATATTCTCATAAACCCTAATTTATTTTGATTAACCTTAATATTTTATAAAACTTAGTATATTTGTATATAAATCTTAGTATATTTGTATATAAACCTTAATATTTTATAAAACTTAGTATATTTGTATATTAACCTAATATTTTATTAATATATTTGTATATAAATCTTAATTATGTATATATTACTTAAGTAATTTTAATTAAATAGTAAACCCTAGAGTATGTTTAAACAATTAAAAACCCTAATTTGATCTTCTAAAGATAATTTATTTATTTTATAATATGTTTATTTAATTATAATCAACCATTATTTTTATAACATGTATATAAATTTAAATCTTTATAATAATTAGTATATAGTATGAATTGCTTATTTTTCTTCTTAAAATCTTAAAAAATAATTATTTATCAAAAATTGAACTTTTAATTTATTATTCATTATTATGCTAATTTCTTCATCTTATTCTTATTTATTTTATTACTACTAACCCCATTTATTTATTTGTATATTATATGATTGTTATTATTATTATTGCTACTAACCCAATTATTTATTATTATTTATTTGCTTATTTATTTTAAGTATTTTTTAATTATTATAATGTAATTGTATCTCTTATGTAATAGTGGTAATAATTTTTATTATTTATTTTTAAATGCTATGGTTAGTAAAATAGGGAGTGTAAAACATGTTTATATGTAAACTTGAATTTAGATCATTAAAACTTAAAGATAAATATCTGAATTGGTACACTCACACACGTAAGTCGATCTTTGATCGCCATCTCACATTCTTAAGGGTTACCTCTCACGTTGCCTAAACAAAAGGTCAAGTAAAGTGTAAAGCAAAAGTCCCTCATCTTATATCATCTAGTCCCTTAACGGATAAAAATATCAAGTCCCTTCGTGGTTGCCTTCGTAATGATCTTAGTCCCTTTCGAATAAAGATGATAAGTCCCTTCGAATTGCTTATACACCTTACAGTTGCCTAAATAACAGATGACCCTTCACTTGTCCCTCACACATCCAAGGTAATGACTACCTATTCCTTAATAATAGGGATAGTCTTAGCATTCAAAGGATATTTAAGAACAGAAAAGACTTAACTTAGGGTAGGTTCCTCTTATGTACTTGCTCACTTTTCAAAATCATTTCAAACACTTCACATTTTCAAACAAATTTTCAAAGCAAAGGCTTTATATATATCCGTACATGGATCATTATAAAGTACTTAAGAAAATTTCTATTCACACACTTCACATTTCAAAAACATTTTAAAGTGAGCTAAGTAACTAAGAGCCCATGGATAACCATGGATGTAAAGGGTGCTAACACCTTCCCTTTACATAACCTACCCCCCGAACCCAAAAATATTTTAAAAGGTCTTTCCTGTTCTTTTATGCCTTTCCTTTGGATAAAATAAAAGTCGGTGGCGACTCTTGCTATCCGCAACATAACTAAAGTCAGTTCTCCCACCGTGTTACAGAACTGGCGACTCTGCTGGGGATTTAATAAAAGAGGGGTACCCTTAGGAATTAGATCACTTTAAATTGTTTGCCTTGTTTGATTTATACTTATCTGTTGGGTGCTCTTATGTGTGAAAGATCCTAACCCGGATCTAGTGTACCTTAGGTAAATGGCAATAGACCAAGGAAACTGTACGGCGTATACCGATATGGTTGATCTGGTGGCCATAGTTAGCGTGACTTCTTGGTTGGTGCTTATGTTCCTTAAGTCAAGTTGAGGATAATATGAGGCTGCCATATGTTGTCAATGCACTAACTAACTTTTAGAACCCTAGTTATCCCATCTTGGCCTTTAGAAAAGTAGTGAGATAACCGGCTTTGGTGAAGACTGAAGTTGGTTGATACTCGATACTACGCTCATTGAGATTCTAAACTTGGAGGGTTTTGGTTGGCAAGTAAGTTGCCTACTGAACAACCACCCTTGTGAAGGATCAATGATATTGAGATCCCTTAGAACCTGGTTACTTTGTAGGACAGGATAAACCAACTAACTTCAGGGGAGGGTACTTACCTTTAAACCTCATGCAAGCCTTCAAACCTAGGGCTATTGTGTGACTTGTTTGTGTGTGCCACATGTTTGTGATTGAGCATAACATCATAGCATCATCATGCATCATAAGCATATCATTTTCACTAACCATTTCAAGGACCAAAGGATTTATCTTTGTTCTTTGTTGCAGGTCATGGCTTCTGCTCGTAGAAACACTATTAGGATCAACTTTGTAGGCATACCTCCTGAGCTTAAAGAGTTGGTTTCTCAAGTGTCTGAAAACTCCCAGTTCATCAAGAGGCATGGTTACTTACTGGATCTAGTTACTTCAGGGTTCAATGAAGACATGATGAGTGTTCTGTTTCAGTTCTTTGATCCTAAGCACCATTGCTTCACATTCCCCGACTATCAGCTGGTTCCTACAATAGAAGAGTTCTCTAAACTTATGGGTATACCTGTCCTTGAACAGAAACCATTCACAGGTTTGGAAAAGGAGCCTAAACCTGAGGTTATTGCTGCAGCTCTACATCTAAAGAAGTCTGACATTGTTCTAGAAACGAGAAGCGGAGTTAAGGGTATTCTTGCTAAGGTATTAATGGATAAAGCTCAAGTGTTCCTGAAGGCTATGAGCTATGATGCTTTTGAGGAGATCTTAGCCTTGTTGATTTATGGCTTAGTGTTGTTCCCCAATCCTGATCAGTTCATAGACGTTCATGCCATCAACATATTTCTGAGTCACAATCCAGTGCCTACATTACTTGGAGACATCCTGCATTCTCTTCATACTCGTACTACAAAGGCACGAGGAACTCTAATGTGCTGCATACCTCTGCTATCTAGGTGGTTTATTTCTCACCTTCCTCGCTCAGTGATGAAGAATGAACAAGGATTCAGGTGGTCCAAGAGGATCATGTCACTCTCTCATTCAGATATCCATTGGTACTCCAGATCTATGGAGAATGTCACTATCATTGACCGTTGTGGGGAGTTTCCTAATGTGCCACTTCTAGGCATAAGAGGAGGCATTGCCTACAACCCCTCTCTAGCTTTACGACAATTTGGTTACGCTCGGAGTGATGGTCCACATGACATATTGATTCAGGGAATTGTGTTTGATTACGACAACGATCTGCAAGGTTACCGTCAAAGGTTCATACGAGCATGGGGAAAAGTGAACAAGGTTGACAGCAAGACTCTGGAGCCTAAGTACACTATTCCTATGGAAGCTTACCTCAGATGGGTACGATCTCGTGCTCAGACTCTCATGATTCCATATCCTGCCATCCTGCCAGTTACTATGGAACCTATTGCTGAAGGAGATACCTCTTATACCATCCTTCACCCAGACATGCCCACTAACATGGAAGACTTACAGAGATCTTGGATTCAGTTGAAGGAGCAAAGGGATACTTTCGAGGCTCATTACAAAGCAAGCCAAGAAAGAATCCTGGAACTAACAAAGCAACTTCACGAGGAGCGGAATCTCAACTCATACCTCAACACAAAGAGGAAACGTCCATGGGAGACTTAAAACCCCATCTTTTGTATTTATTTCATTTCATTTTGTAAGCCCAAAGGGCAAACAAATTTATTACTAATAAAAGTTTACTTTCTTGATTGTTTAAACAAATTTAAATCCTGCGGTTCTTGAAAACATTGCATACACATTTATACATCATATCATTGCATCACAGGTTTCTTGTGCACAGGTTTCTTATCTTCTCGCTGTTTATTTCAGCAATGGCTCTTGAACAAATAGTCAAAGATCTCCAGGCACAAAATGCACAGTTCCAAGAGCTGATCATGAACTTGTCCAAGGGGCAGGATGAATTGAAGACACTGCTGGCCAAGAAGACTAAGAAGACTAGAAGGTCAGGTGGCCTGATCAACATAGGAAGAAGGTTCAGAGGTCCTGTCAAGACCAAAGAACAGGTTGAAGATTATGAGTCTGAAGAGTCTGAGAAAGAGGGAGGCAGTCTCCATAATACAATGGGGGACTCTGATTCTGAAGCTAACTACTATCATGAGCCTAATGAAGATAAGTTCAAGATGCTGGTGGATAGAATGGATGCTATGGAATTGCAAAAGTCTTCTGGGCTGGATTTTGAAGACCTGAGTTTGATATCTGGGGTGGTTATACCCATTGGGTTCAAAGTTCCTGCTTTTGTAGTGTATGATGGTGTTTCTTGTCCCAAGCTGCATTTGAGGTCTTATGTCCGGAGAATACAACCCCATACTGCTGATAAGAAGTTGTGGATCCATTTCTTCCAAGAGAGCTTGTCTGGAGCTCAATTGGAATGGTACTATCAGTTGGAGAGTGTCAATATCCGTGATTGGAATGATCTTGCTGAAGCCTTCTATAAACAATATCAATATAATGTTGATCTAGCCCCTACTCTCATGCAACTACAAAGCATGTCTATGGGTGCCAAAGAAAATTTCAAGGAGTATGCCCAGAAGTGGAGAGACTTGGCTGGAAGAGTATAACCCCCTCTAACTGACAGGGAGTTGGTTGATATGTTCATGTGTACGTTGAATGGTCCTTTTTATAGTCACCTCATTGGAAGCTCATCATCTGGCTTCACTGAGTTGATAATGACAGGAGAGCGCGTAGAAAGTGGTATAAGGAGTGGCAAGATCCAAGTGGGTGCTTCTTCATCCAGTACTACAAAAAAGCCCCCCAGTGGGAAGAAAGAGTCAAATGCTATTTATGGTCAATCTGATCGTAATAGGAGGCACCAATCTGTGAGTGCAGTTCATATCTCCAATCCAACTCCTACAACACCAGAGCTGCCACAGGGCAATCAACAGAGGACTAGAAGGCAGTTCACTAAGATCAACATGTCACTGGCCCAAGCCTTGCAACACTTGTTGAAGGGTGAACTTATCACTTTGAGGGATCCTCCTCAGAATCCCAATGTTACCTCTCCCAGGTACAATCCTAATGCACGATGTGCATATCATTCAAATTGTCAGGGACATGATACCAATAGTTGCTGGGTATTGAAGAATAAAATTCAAGATATGATTGATGCTGGAGAGATTGAGTTTGACCCTCCGGGTACTCCAAATGTGATTACTGCTCCCATGCCAAATCATGAGAAGACTGTCAATGCCATTGATGAAGATTCACATATTTCCTCAGTTGCAGAGTTTACTACACCATTGTCTGTTATTAAGAAGAAGTTGGTACAAGTTGGGTTCTTTCCAGGTTGTCGTGAAGATTGTTTATATTGTACCTATAAGCCGGATAGCTGCTGAAGGTTGAAGGATGGAATTCAACGCCTCATGAATAATTACACCATAGTGTTTGAGAGGACTCCACCTTCTGTGGAGAGCATGGTTGATCATATAACTAAAGGTGCGAAGATTGAAGAGGTAGATATGGTTGATAAAGTGCCGGTGAGGATTACTTCCAAGGGTCCTGTCAAAATCACTCATAAGGGTCCAATTAAGATTACTGCTTAAGGCCCTGTGAAGAGTGTTGCTGAAGCTAGAGTGGCTCCTATGATCATTACCACTCCTGGTCCTATTCCGTATACTTCTGATAAAGTTGTGCCTTGGCATTATGGCTCTGATGTTTATATTCATGGCGTCAAGCAGGAACCCTTAGTTGATACGCCTGTTGCTGATGAAAACCTTGATGTTGATAATATTGCTGGATCTAGTAAGATCACACGAAGTGGAAGAGTTTTCTCTCCTCCAGTTACTTCCAAGAATACAGTTACTCCAGTCACTACCTCTACTGCTGATTCTCGGGGCAAAGGTCCTGTTATTGAACCTGTGCCAACTAATGAACCAACTGTTGATGACCTTTCTAAGCAGATGGAAGAAGTACTGAAGATCATTCGCAAGAGTGATTATGATATTGTTGATCAATTGGGGCATACTCCCTCCAAGATTTCTATGCTGTCTTTATTATTGTGTTCTGAGACTCATGCCAAAACCCTGATTAAATTTCTGAAGACTGCTCACGTACCAAATGAGATTTCTGTAGATCAGTTTGAAAATTGTGTTGCACACTTGACCTATGATAATGGGTTAGGTTTCTCCGATGCTGATTTGACTCCTGCTAAGAGGGATCATAACAGGGCTCTACATATCTCTATTGAATGTAGGGGCACTACCCTGTCACATGTGTTAATAGACAATGGTTCCTCGCTGAATGTGTTGCCCAAAGAAGTTCTGAATAAGCTTAGTCCTGAAGATGCTGTGTTGAAGCCCAGTAATATAGTGGTGAAGGCTTTTGATGGCTCGAGAAGAGTGGTGCATGGAGAAATTGATCTCCCAATAAAAGTAGGTTCTCAGGTCTTCAATGCTACTTTTTATGTGATGGATATTCGTCCTTCGTATTCTTGTTTGCTTGGGCGTCCCTGGATCCATGGGGCAGGTGCTGTAACCTCCACCTTACACCAGAAGCTGAGATATCTGATAGAAGGAAAAGTTGTCACTGTGTATGGAGAGGAAGGATATATAGTTAGCCATGTGAACACCTTTAAATATCTTGAAGTGGAAGGTGAATATGTTGAAACTCCGTGCCAAACCTTTGAAGTGGTTCCCTGGATTGTTAATAATTATGAAGCTCCTCCTGTTGTCAAGAAAGTTCCTGTGGTCACCAGAGTGCCTCCTACAATGGTCTCCCTCAAAGATGCTAGAGCTGTGGTGGATGAAGGTGGTTGTACTATTTGGGGTCAGCTTCCTGACATTCCTTACAAGTCTGACAAATTTGGTTTGGGTTTCACTGCAGAGTCCCAGAAGGTTGTTCGTCATGCTCGTGCTGTTCGTATCACCAATCAGGGGATTATGAAGAATCAAATAAATGTTGTGGGTGACTATGATGAGGACTACAACTTGGATGCTTGGATTTTTCCTACTGTGGGTGCTGGGCTCAATAATTGGAAGGCTGAAGATGTTATTCCTATCTCCTTTAGTCAGGAGTAAATACTATTACTGTGTTGTTACTTTTAAAGTTTGTAATTTTTGAACAATTAAACTCTTAAGCCTTGTGCCTTACCCGGGGCACAATGGTGTGTTTGTTACGGGATGTCATTTCATTTGCATACTTCATTCAATAAAAATCAGTGGATGTTTCGTTTTCGTAAATATTGTGTTCCTTGTCTTTCGTTTCGTTTCTTTTTGTTTTATCAGCTATGTGTTCTTACACACACCCACATCACTAAAATGCAGATCCTCATCCACTCTGGATCCTGTTGATAACAGTTCTACTATTGCCAATTATAATTTCGAGAATCCGATCTATCAAGCTGAAGACGGAAATGAGGACGATTGTGAAGTACCTGTAGAGCTTGCTAGGTTGTTACAACAAGAAGAGAAAGCTATACAGCCACATGAAGAGCCAGTCGAAGTTGTGAATTTGGGAACTGAAGAAAACAAGAAAGAAGTCAAGATAGGGGCTGAATTAGAGGATAGTGTCAAGAGCAGATTGATTCAGATGTTACGTGACTATGCGGAGATCTTTGCTTGGTCCTACGAAGATATGCCAGGGTTGGATACAGACATTGTGGTTCACCGTTTACCAGTAAAAGAAGATTGTCGTCCAAAGAAGCAGAAGGTTCGTCGCATGCGTCCTGAAATGTCAGAGAAGATTAAGGCAGAGGTAATGAAACAGTTTGATGCAGGGTTCTTAGATGTGACTTCTTATCCGCAGTGGGTTGCAAATGTGGTACCGGTACCTAAGAAAGATGGTAAGGTACGTATGTGTATAGACTACAGGGATTTGAACAAGGCCAGCCCCAAAGATGACTTTCCACTTCCTCATATTGATGTTCTGGTAGACAATACTGCTCAGCATAAAGTGTTCTCTTTCATGGATGGTTTCTCTGGTTACAATCAAATCAAGATGGCACCTGAAGATATGGAGAAGATGACATTTGTTACACAGTGGGGCACTTTTTGTTATAAAGTAATGCCATTTGGTTTGAAGAATGCAGGGGCAACATATCAACGTGCTATGGTGGCTTTGTTTCATGATATGATTCATCATGAGATAGAGGTATATGTGGATGATATGATAGCCAGGTCCTAGAATGAAGAGCAACATCTTGATCATCTGCATAATTTGTTTGAGAGGTTGAAGAAATACAAGTTGAGATTGAACCCAAACAAGTGTACTTTTGGAGTTAGGTCTGGTAAACTCCTGGGTTTCATTGTCAATGGAAAAGGTATTGAAGTAGATCCTGCAAAAGTGAAAGCTATACGAGAGATGCCAGCTCCCCGTACTGAGAAGGAGGTTAGAGGTTTCTTGGGAAGATTGAATTATATTGCAAGATTTATTTCCCAATTAACTGCCATCTGTGAGCCAATCTTCAAGTTGTTGAAGAAAGATCAGGTAATGGAATGGAATGACGAGTGCCAGACAGCCTTTGATGAAATCAAGAGATATCTTCTAGAACCTCCAATTTTGATGCCACCAGTTGATGGAAGACCCTTGATTATGTACTTAACAGTGTTAGACAACTCAATGGGGTGTGTGTTGGGGAAACATGACGAGTCTGGTCGAAAAGAGCAGGCAATATACTACCTTAGCAAAAAGTTTACCGACTGTGAAACAAGATACTCACTGCTCGAGAAAACTTGTTGCGCTTTGGCATGGGCTGCTCGCCGACTAAGACAGTATATGTTGACCTATACTACCTTGTTGATTTCGAAGATGGACCCAATCAAGTACATATTCGAGAAACCTGCTCTCTCCGGGAGAATAGCAAGATGGCAAATGATCTTAACAGAATATGATATACAGTATACTACTCAGAAGGCCATTAAAGGAAGTGTTGTGGCTGATCATTTGGCTCATCAAGCAGTGGATGATTATCAGTCAATGAGTTTTGAGTTTCCTGATGAAGACATTATGGTTATTACCAAAGAACCTGGACAATATGACGGACTTGAACAAGGATCCCGATGGACTATGGTTTTTGATGGATCTTCTAATGCACATGGTAATGGTGTTGGTGTTATGATCAGTTCCCCTGAAGGTTGTCATACCCTGATTACTGCTAAACTTTGTTTCTATTGTACGAATAACATGGCTGAGTATGAGGCATGTATCCTGGGTATCAAAGCTGCCATTGATATGAAGATTCAGTTCCTTGACGTATATGGAGATTCAGCCCTGGTAGTAAGTCAGATCAAAGGAGATTGGGATACCAAGCATGATAATCTCGTTCCTTACAGAGAACATGTGTTGTCTTTGATCCCACATTTCAAAGAGATTACCTTTGGACATATTCCACGAAGAGAGAATCAGTTGGCAGATGCTTTAGCCACCATGGCATCCATGTTTGAGATCAGCTGGGATGATGAAGCTCCCAAGATTACTATTGATAGATTTGAGAAACCTGCATACTGCAATGAGATTGACACTGAAGAAGCAGAGGAGAAACCTTGGTTCTATGAAGTGAAAAGATATCTTGAAGCTCAGGAGTTCCCTGAAGGGGCATCTGTCAAAGATAGGAATTTTCTAAGAAGGTTTTCTGCTAAGTTCTTTTTGAGTAATGGCATTTTGTACAAGCGCAATCATGATTCAACTTTACTTCGTTGTATGGATAAGAAGGAAGCAACAGAGATTATGGAAGATATGCATGATGGGATATTTGGCACTCATTCTAGTGGTCATACTATGGCAAAGAAGATATTGAGAGCAGGTTACTATTGGTCTACCATGGAAGCTGACTGCTATCAACATTCCAGAACATGTCACAAGTGTCAAATCTATGCTGACAAAGTACATATACCTCCATCACCCTTGAATGTGATGAATGCTCCTTGGCCTTTTGCCATGTGGGGCATTGATATGATTGGTGAGATCAAACCCACTGCTTCTAATGGGCATCGTTTCATCCTGGTTGCTATTGACTACTTCACGAAGTGGGTGGAGGCAGCTTCATTTGCATCTGTTACCAAGAACGTTGTGGCTCGATTTATTAAGAATAATCTCATATGTAGGTATGGCATCCCTGAAAGGATTATTACGGACAATGGCTCTAATCTGAACAACATTATGATTACTGATCTCTGCACGCAGTTCAAGATTAAACATCACAACTCTTCTCCGTATCGTCCAAAGATGAATGGGGCAGTTGAAGCTGCTAATAAGAACATTAAGAAGATTCTACAGAAGATGATTGTTACTTACAAGGATTGGCATGAGATGTTACCATTTGATCTTCATGGTTATCGTACTACAATATGTACTTCAACAGGGGTAACCCCATTCTCCTTAGTATATGGTATGGAAGCAGTTTTACCCATTGAAGTTCAGATTCCCTCCTTAAGAATTATGAAGGATGCAGGCTTGGATGAAGATGAGTGGATTCAGACCCGACTTGACCAGATAAATTTGATTGATAAGAAAAGGTTAGCAGCAGTTTGTCATGGCCAGATGTACCAGAAACGGATGATTAAGGCCTTTAATAAGAAGGTTAAGCCAAAGGTATATCAGACTGGTGATTTGGTAATCAAGCGTATCATATTACCACAGGGTGATCCTAGGGGCAAGTGGACTCCTACATATGAAGGAGCATTTTTGGTCAAAACAGTATTCTCAGGAGGTGCCATGATACTCACTACTATGGATGGTGAAGACTTCCCGCATCCTGTAAACGCAGACATAGTTAAAAAATACTATGCATAAAAAGAGACCCGCTAGGTTGACTGGCCTAGGCAAAAATAAGGGCATCCCGGTGAACCAAAAAGGTTCAGGCAAAAATTAGGGATATATATAAAAAATGTACACCCGGCAAGTCGAAAACCTGAAAAGGCGGCTTGGGCAAAAAAGGGTATCCCGGTGGATTGAAAACCTGAAAGGGCAATCCAGACAAAAGTTAGGGATTAAAGCGTATGACTATGTCTCGTTTGGATCACCCATGTAACTACGACCAGTTGTGCTACTTACCCAAGTTCGAACAGATAAAGCTTAATCCAATCGTTTCCGTCTCGACAGCAGAAGATGAGATACTTGAAGATAATGGCAATAGTAGAATTGAAACTCAATAGGGTTATTTCTCACATAGTTGATTTTCTTTGTTTTGTAAAAAAAAATTTTCGACGAATTCCTCTTACTAGGATTTCTGTCTCCTTGTACAAACTTGCCTATGTATAGGTCACTTTGTGATATAAATAAAATTTCATCTTTGAATCCAGATTTACTTTTACCCTATTTACATAAGCGAAACGTCCATTGGTTGTGTTTGAATGTATGTATGCTTTTGAATATGGTTGATGTTTACCAGAAATGCATAAAATGCTTAATATGATTGATGTTTACCAGAAATGCATGAAAATGCAGTAATAGTATTTACTAAGGACGAATGAGGGAAGGAACTTAACGAAGCTTCGCCGGTTCATCCCCACAAGACAGCTACAAATCCCTCAGTAGGGCAAATCCATCTTCACAAATACTTCGAGTCACATCTCCCCTGGAATTTATATCCATCTCTTTTATCCTCATACGGATAGTCGGGAATTTATTCTCTCAATAAGAGTACGACGAACGAAGACGGGAGATTATGAATACCTTACTATCGAACAAAGACGGGAGGTTATGAATACCTTACTATCGAACGAAGACGGGAGGTTATGAATACCCTACTATCGAACGAAGACGGAAAGTTATGAATACTATATTATCAAACGGGAACGAGTTCCTCATATTCTTCAGCAACAAATCGGGATTTATTTTCCCTAGCCAGCAGTTGTTATACGAAGATATCTAGACGCGTCAGGCTGCATGTTTCATACATACATCATCTACATCATACCATAACATACATATCCATAAATACATAATACATTACTTAAGTGCATCATACTATACATGCATACATAATGCATAAACTGATATTATCTTGCAAAAATATTATATACATTATGATATTTGCATCAAACTAATCTTGTTTCGCAGATTAATTCTCCAGCAGACAAACTTCATCAATAACTTGTGACCTTGGGCCGTTGTTTATCTTCCCAAAGGTTATCTCATTACCTCAGGACGTTGTTTATCCTCCTGAAAGCTATCATGACCTTGGGCCGTTGTTTATCTTCCCAAAGGTTACCTCATTATCATGGGACGTCGTTTATCATACCCAAAGGCTATCTTGAGGCGTCGTTTATCTTCTCAAAAGCCATATCATGACTTTGGGCCATTTTTTATCTTCCCAAAAGTTATACTTATACGTCAGGACGTTGTTTGTCCTCCTGAAAGCTATCATGACCTTGGGCCGTTGTTTATCTTCCCAAAGGTTACCTCATTATCATGGGACGTCGTTTATCTTCCCGAAGGCTATCTTGAGACGTCGTTTATCTTCTCAAAAGCCATATCATGACTTTGGGCCGTTGTTTATCTTCCCAAAAGTTATACTTATACCTCAGGACGTTGTTTATCCTCCTGAAGGCTATCATTACTTTGGGCCGTTGTTTATCTTCCCAAAAAGCTATATCTTCATACTTTGGACTACTTTATTCTCCAAGAGGTATATTTGAAGAACTTTTTTCCAAATGGCATCTTTAAGCTCACTCAAGCATCTACAGCTAGTCATCAGTATCACTCTACGCACCGGTGAGTGCAAATTTTTGGGCTTTTGTGTTCAATCCCCTTCAACCTTCCAGGTCACGACTGGCACATATACCAATCTAACCCCTCAGGTTTCAGAAAATTGCAGCTGTTGCACCCCAAAATTTGCCCTCACAAAACAAGACTTTGTGTGCTAAGAGATTCACAAGGTTCACAAGACCTCTCATGAGGTTCACAAGGTTCACGAGACCTCTCAGGAGGTTCACAAGACATTTTATGAGGTTCACAAGGTTCACAAAGTTCACAATTAGTCAGAAGATTTGACAATTCCCTCAGATAATGCATCCTCCTAAGCAATGCATCCTAAACTAGGGTTTCGACTTTAATCAGGCTAAATGGACTTCCAAGACTTCAAGTGAGCTTCATAACATATTATATGTGTTTAAGAATCCCCATGACAAGTTTCAAGACTTTTCCCAAAGGTTTGCTCAGTCAGATGATCAGATAGGTTAAAATCAGTCAAAGTAGTTAAAAAGTCAAACTAAGGTCAACTGTGGTCAAACCAAAGTCAAACTTCATGATTTTTTGTCAACATCAATTATATGAAGTAAAATTCATCATTTTATCAAGGGTTGATCATGATTCATCAAGGATATTTCAGATCATCAAGAATCAGAGGTTTCTAAATTAGGGTTTCCTCAGGAAAAGTCAACTGAACTTTGACCAGCCGTAACTTTCACATGCTTCATCAAATTTTTCCCATCCAAAGCTCATTTTGAAGGAAATTGAATTCTCTACAACTTTGAGTCTCACAAGCCAAGCCCAAAAATGCTTCATTTGGAAGGTATGAGCTAAGACATTATAGGTCCTTTTGAAAATCAACAAAAAGTCAACAACTTCAAAAGGGCATAACTTGAGAATGGTAAATGATATGGACATGAAACCAATGGGGTTGGTTAGACGACTCTTTAAGCTTTCCAAAATGTCCAAGAAAATCCTCATAGCATTAAAATTGAAGGATTTGTGCCCTTGCAAAGTTGGGAAATATTTGGATGGTTTATGAAGTAAATAGGGTCTTAAAACCATAATTCTTCAAATGGGCTGAATTTTTTGTGACCCAAGGTGTTCCATGACATCATGCACGAAATTTATTTAATATTTTCATAATTTTATTTTATTTATTTTATTTATTATGATTTTTTAAATTAAAAATCATTTTAAATTCAAATAAAATATAAAATATGAAGATTTAAAATATATTTTGATTCTAGAAAGTCATAAACATGAATTGGATCAGATTGATATGCAATTGATGGTGATTGTCTTAAGATAGAAAGGATACATTCAAGAATATATGAAATTCAAGCCATGCTCTTTTTCAATCTTTTGAATCCAAAAAGTCCAAACAACCATGTAATTTTTTGACCTAATTTCATATACTATAAGTACCTAAACACATCACAATGCAGGGGACACGTTTTGGCAGCCTCAATACATAATATCAAACTTCAAAAAAATCCTTCAAAAGTGAATTTTCGGTTTCAACCCTAGAGGAGGTTTCAAGGTATTTTAAGAACATCACAAGCTTCCCTGGACATCCCTGAATCGAAACCAATATTTACATGCTTCTGAACCATGACCTAATGCATAATCCGAAGCATACATGTTCTTAATATAGTTTTCTTCGATTCACTGCATTTACTTGTTTATAATGAATTTTAGATATGTATTGATGTTTGTTGTTGTCTATAGATGGTTTCTGGACTATTTGGTGAAGAACTATGGCCGAATCGTGAAAACACCATAGTTAGGGTTTTGAGCTCTAAATTGGGATTCTGTGATTCACTTAATTTAAATTGATTCTAAGGACATGGTTTTGTTGTATGAGTCATGAGGAATTCATTGACATAACCAATTTGATAAAACTGTACTATTTGCTTGCTATTTGAGATTCGCAGGTTGTAAACATGGGAAAATTCGCAGGTAAATATGTATGAAAAAACGCAGGAAAATTCATAGGTACCAAGGTTGAAGACGAAGACCAGTGGCGCGAAAATTAATTCAAAAAAATGGCTTTAAAATATTATGAATTGTTTCTGTTTATGTTTCAAAACGAGCGCGTGGCTCAGTTGGTTTTGATGTTGGTGTGTGATGATAGAGGGCCAGGGTTCGATTCCTTGGTCAGGTTCTTTTTTTTGTTCAAAATTTCATGTAATTATCAGGTTTACTATATTATTGCTGGAGGTTGATTCATGTACACGCAGCATGCGTAGCTCAGCTGGTTGATAGTCAATGGAATAGGCTGGGAGACCTGGGTTCGACCCCAGGCTCCAGCAGGTAAGTTTTTTGTTATTGTATTTCAATTGTTTTCTATTTTCTTTTATTTCATTAATTTTAATTAAATAGTTTATAATAAAAAAATAATATAGTAGAATTATATATGTTTAAAAATTAACTTGTATACTTATATTAGTAAATATATAATTTGTAAATAATTGAATTTGTTTTTTTTGTAAATTAATAAAACCTTATTTTTTATTTAAAAAAATCATAAACCCTAAATTATTTATTTTAACTTATATATTCTCATATAAAACCTAGTATTTTCTAAAACCCTAATATTCTCATAAACCCTAATTTATTTTGATTAACCTTAATATTTTATAAAACTTAATTATTTTATTAATATATTTGTATATAAATCTTAATTATGTATATATTACTTAAGTAATTTTAATTAAATAGTAAACCCTAGAGTATGTTTAAACAATTAAAAACCCTAATTTGATCTTCTAAATATAATTTATTTATTTTATAATATGTTTATTTAATTATAATCAACCATTATTTTTATAACATGTATATAAATTTAAATCTTTATAATAATTAGTATATAGTATGAATTGCTTATTTTTCTTCTTAAAATCTTAAAAAATAATTATTTATCAAAAATTGAACTTTTAATTTATTATTCATTATTATGCTAATTTCTTCATCTTATTCTTATTTATTTTATTACTATTAACCCCATTTATTTATTTGTATATTATATGATTGTTATTATTATTATTGCTACTAACCCAATTATTTAATATTATTTATTTGCTTATTTATTTTAAGTATTTTTTAATTATTATAATGTAATTGTATCCCTTATGTAATAGTGGTAATAATTTTTATTATTTATTTTTAAATGTTATGGTTAGTAAAATAGGGAGTGTAAAACATGTTTATATGTAAACTTGAATTTAGATCATTAAAACTTAAAGATAAATATCTGAATTGGTACACTCACACACGTAAGTCGATCTTTGATCGCCATCTCACATTCTTAAGGGTTACCTCTCACGTTGCCTAAACAAAAGGTCAAGTAAAGTGTAAAGCAAAAGTCCCTCATCTTATATCATCTAGTCCCTTAACAGATAAAAAGATCAAGTCCCTTCGTGGTTTCCTTCGTAATGATCTTAGTCCCTTTCGAATAAAGATGATAAGTCCCTTCGAATTGCTTATACACCTTACAGTTGCCTAAATAACAGATGACCCTTCACTTGTCCCTCACACATCCAAGGTAATGACTACCTATTCTTTAATAATAGGGATAGTCTTAGCATTCAAAGGATATTTAAGAACAGAAAAGCCTTAACTTAGGGTAGGTTCCTCTTATGTACTTGCTCACTTTTCAAAATCATTTCAAACACTTCACATTTTTAAACAAATTTTCAAAGCAAAGGCTTTATATATATCCGTACATGGATCATTATAAAGTACTTAAGAAAATTTCTATTCACACACTTCACATTTCAAAAACATTTTAAAGTGAGCTAAGTAACTAAGAGCCCATGGATAACCATGGATGTAAAGGGTGCTAACACCTTCCCTTTACATAACCTACCCCCCAAACCCAAAAATCTTTTAAAAGGTCTTTCCTGTTCTTTTATGCCTTTCCTTTGGATAAAATAAAAGTCGGTGGCGACTCTTGCTATCCGCAACATAACTAAAGTCAGTTCTCCCACCGTGTTACAGGACCCGACAGTTTTGAAAGAAAATTTTCACCATAGTGCACTTAAACCACATCAAATCATGATAATATCATCTTTTATGTTGATCATTTGACAAACAACCAATTATAATCCAAAACAAGAGAAGAAATAGATAAAGACACGAACATAAGCAAAGCCACACAATTATATTATATATCATGAATGAATAGAGATAACTAAGTTTAGAAGGATATTACCTCGAGTATATGTGAAAGAGAAGTAAGATAACACTATACAACAAGAAGTTAGAGACAAGAAGAGTTGAACCAAATAATAATATAAAACAAAGCAATGATTATCAAGATCTATCTGAGATGTCAAGAATACCAAGTTCCCTACGGATATAAAAGAAAGGATCGGTAGCAAGTGGTTTTGTAAAAATGTCGGGTAGTTGATTCAAACTATCAACGTGCTCAAACACCACATCACCTTTCTCTACATGATCCCTAAGGAAATGATGCCTTATTTCAATATGCTTAGTGCATGAATGAAGAATAGGATTTTTGGTAAGATTAATTACACTAGTGTTGTCACACAAAATTGGAATTTGTTTAAGAGAGATATTGAAGTCAAGCAATTGTTGTTTTATCCATAAGATTTGGGCACAACACTTTCCGGCTGCAATATACTCCGCCTCCGTAGTTGATAAAGTAACATAAACTTTCTTTTTGCTATGCCAACTAACAAGAGAGTTTGAAAAGAAATGACAAGTTCCACTTGTGCTTTTCCTATCCCCTTTGCAACCAGCAAAGTCGGAGTCGGAAAAATCTACCAAAGAGCAATCACTACCCTTAGGATACCACAAGCCAAACTTAGACGTACCACAAAGATACCTAAGTATGCGTTTAACTGATTTTAAGTGTGATTCCTTAGTGCATGATTGAAACCTAGCACACATACATACACTAAACATAATATCGGGACGCGATACGGTAAGATAAATAAGGGATCCGATCATACCTCGATACCTTTTTATATCCACATCCTTACCCTTTTCATCACGATCAAGACTCGCAGCAGTAGGAATTGGTGTATCAATAGGCTTGGAATTTTTCATATCAAACCTTTTGAGCAACTCATTGCAATATTTAGTTTGACTTATGAAAGTTCCATCTTCAAGTTGTCTAATTTGAAGTCCGAGGAAGAAGTTAAGCTCCCCCATCATACTCATCTCAAATTCACCTTGCATAGAACTTGAAAATTCTTTGACTAACTTCATGTTAGTAGATCCAAAAATAATATCATCTACATATACTTGAACTAATATAGAATGATTTCCTTCTCGTTTAATAAAGAGTGTAGTGTCAACTTTTCCTCTTGAAAAACCTTGATTGATTAAAAATTTACTTAGGCACTCATTCCAAGCTCTAGGAGCTTGTTTGAGACCATATATAGCATGTTTTAGTTTGTATACATGATTTGGTTTTTCATAATTTTCAAATCAAGGAGGTTGACACACATATACCTCTTCATTTATATATCCGTTAAGGAAAACACTCTTAACATCCATTTGATATAATTTGAAATTTTGTGAACAAGTAAATGCAAGTAAAAGGCGTATAGCCTCAAGGCGGGCAATAGGAGCATAAGTTTCCTCATAGTCTATGCCTACCTCTTGGTTATACCCTTGAGCAACAAGACGGACCTTGTTGCAAACAATAATGCCGTTTTCATCCAATTTGTTCCTAAACACCCATTTGGTGCTAATTACTCGATGATCTCGTGGAGGTGGAACAAGGTCCCAAACCTCATTTCTTTTAAACTGATTTAGTTCCTCTTGCATGGCTAGGAACCAATTTTCATCAAGTAAGGCCTCTTTGGCATTTTTAGGCTCAATTTGAGATATGAAAGCATGATAAAAACAAAAGTTACTTATCCTTGATCTAGTAATGACACCCTTTGAGATATCTCCAATGATGTTATCGATGGGATGGTCTTTTGATGTTTTCCATTCCAATGGTAGATCATTTTGGGAGGATGCTTGACCTTCATATTTGAGACTATACACATCAATCGGCTCCTTATTAACAATATCTGGAAGGGGTTCCACACGAGATATATCAAGGTCTTTAAGAATCTCACTTGAAGAGGCACCTGCACCAATAACAACACTACCTTTTCCGACAACATTCGGATAAGATTCATCAAAAGATACATGTATAGATTCTTCAACAATAAGCAACCTTTTATTGTATATTCTATATGCTTTGCTTGAATTAGAGTATCCAAGAAAGATGCCCTCATCCGCCTTTGAATCAAATTTACCAAGGTTTTCTTTTCCATTATTTAGCACAAAACATTTGCAACCAAAGACATGCAGATGCGACACATTTGGCTTTCTTCCTTTTAAAAGTTCATAGGGCATTTTGTTTAGAATAGGCTGAATAGTGATCCTATTTAAAACATAGCACGCGGTGCTAATAGCATCGGCCCAAAAATATTTAGGAAGACTGCTATCATTAATCATAGTTCTTCCTAATTCCTCCAACACACGATTTTTACGTTCCACAACACCATTTTGTTGTGGAGTTCTAGGAGCGGAAAAATTATGATCAATGCCATGTTTTTCACAAGAAAATTCAAAGAGATGATTTTCAAACTCACCTCCATGGTCACTTCTAATTGTTACAATGTTTGTGCCAAGTTTATTTTGAGATAATTTGGCAAAAGTTTCAAAAGCTGAAAAGGTATCACTTTTACTAGCTAAGAAGATTGTCCAACAAAATCGAGAGTAGTCGTCAACAATAACAAAACCATAATAGTTCCCTCATATACTTTTGATTCTAGAAGGACCAAAAAGATCCATGTGTAGAAGTTCAAGAGGTCTAGAAGTAGAGACTAAATTTTTTGATTTAAAAGATATCTTTGTTTGCTTTCCCATTTGGCAAGCATCACAAAGATGGTCTCTAGTGAACTCTATGTTTGGCAAACCGACTACTAAGTTTTTGGAAACAACCTTATTTAGCAAGTCAAAGTTGATATGAGCTAAACCTCTATGCCAAAGCCAAGACTCTTCGCTTTTGGAAATTAGACATTTAGGATCACTCATGGTCATCGAATTCAAATCAAGCATATATACATTGTTAACCCTCAAGCCTTTAAACAAATCCTCTTTGTTTTCATTAAGTTCAATTATGCAACCTTCTTTAGAGAATGAGACATTATATCCCTTGTCACATAATTGACTAATGCTAACAAGATTATGCTTAAGACCCTCAACTAAAAGGACATTAGAGATAGATGTAGAAGAGGGATTACCTACACTACCTTTGCCGAGTTTATCTCCCTTGTTGTTATCACCATAGGTAACAAAACCCTTCTTCTTAGCCACAAAGTCATAGAATAGGGAAATATCACCTGTCATATGTCTTGAGCATCCACTATCAAGAAACCAACGTTTCTCCGTAGTCTCAAGACACTCCACCTACATGATTAGATAAGAGAGAAAGGTACCCAATTTTTGTTGGGTCCTAGAGTGTGAGTGAAAATTTTGTTGCTTTTGGGCAATCAGTGACAAATGCCTTTAGGGACCAAGTATCTCCTAAACCGACATTTGGCAATCGTATGACTTTCCTTGCAACAATAGTGACATTTCAAGAATGGTTTAGACTTGCATTTACTATTTTGATCCTTCACAACATAGGTATATTTTTTATATGGGTTGTTCATTGATTCTCTAAAGTTTGAACGATCAATAGTAAACGTCATCTTTGGTTGTGACAACTTGTCTAGTTTGGCTTGAAGAGTTTTAACTTCTTTTTTCCAAATGCAACATGTTTCACAACTATGAAATTTATGCCATTCTCGCTTGTTTTCTACCATAGATTCTACCATCGATGTCTTAAGATCTTTCATTGCATTTTGATTATCCGAAACCTTTATCTCTAAATATGCAAAAATTCTTTTGTCGGATGCAATGCACTTGAAAGCTTCCTTAGCCTCTTGATGGAGAACATTAAAAGTACTAACCAAATCATTATAAGACATTTTTTCAGCATTATCATATTTAGCATGTCTTACCTCTTTCTTGCCTTTCTTATGAGCCATGAGGCAAAGATTTACTTTCTCTTCCTCATCGCTTGAGCTATCTTTGCTAGAAGAATAACTATCACTTTCCCAAGTAATATATTCTCTTCTAGCCTTGTTACCTTTTCTTTGATTCTTATCTTTTGCCTTGTATTTCTTTAGCATATGACAATCCGGTTTGTAATGACCTGGTTTTCCACTGTTGTAACAATATCCCTTACCTTTAGTACTTTTAACAAACTCTTGCTTGGAAGGATTATATTTTCTTAGATAGTTGATGAGACGCTTGTCCGAATGAGATATTTCATTCTTTTTGAGATACCGATTGTATCTTCTTACAAACAAACCCATATCTTCGTTTGATTCGTCTTCATCATCACTTGAATCACTCTCATTATCTTTATTGGTGGAGGATTTTGAGGAAGAAGCCTTCAACGCAATAGACTTCTTCTTCTCATGATCTTTATTCTTCTCGTTCTTTTCTTTCTTTTCATTGTCTTCATGCTCATGTAAGTTTAAGAGCTCTTATTCATGCTCTTGTAGCTTTCCAATGAGTGTAGTTAAATCCAAGATTCTTACATCATTGGCCTCTTTGATTGCCGTAACTTTTGGAAACCATTCCCTAGTAAGACATCTCAAAATCTTGTTAGTAGCTACATCATTAGGAGTAGTTTTACCAAGAGGCGTTTAGTCGATTTGTCAAGTGAGAAAATCTTTTTCCCATTTCACCAACGGTTTCCCTTTGGCTCATGTGAAATCGATCGAACTCTTGTCGTAAAGTATTAATTCGAGCAAGCTTTACATCATCGATTCCCTCATGGGAAACTTGTAAGGCTTCCCACATAGCTTTAGCCGAGGTGTGATGAGAAACTCGAAAATATTCATTCGCTCCAAAAGAAGCTATGAGCATATTTCGAGCTTTCCAATCATAGCTATATTTCTTTTCATCATTCTCATCCCATTGTGCTTCCGGTTTTTCAATTTGGACATTATCCGGACCGACCATAGTTATTTGAAAAGGGCTGTCTTGAATAAATTTCCAAATTTTTCTATCAACAGAGTTGATTTGAATGCGCATACAATCCTTCCAGTGACTATAGTTTTCTCCGGTAAAAATTGGAGCTCTATTGTACGCCCCCGTTGGACCGTTGTCCATTTTCCAATAAGTTGTATGTGAAGCACTAGATGAGTCGGTGCTCTTGAACCACTTGTTAGACGATAGTGCGGATCTAGAAAGAGGGTTGAATAGATCCCTTTTTTCAAAAAGTACTTTTCAAAAATTTATTGAAAATGTATTACGGAAGTTTCTCGGAAAATCGTCTAATTAAAATTGAAGTCACCGAAGATTGGATATACGCTTAAACCAATTGGAATTTGAATGATGACTAGAAGAATTAATACTTCACAAATGATTCACTTGATAATTCAACACTTGATGAAACTATTTTTAACAATGATATAGAGTAAGAAAATAAGCACAAGCAAATTGATTTTGTGTGGTTAAGCTTTTTACCAAACACTTGGAGTGCAAAACCCAAAGTGTAATTTTGTTGTATCAAGTAGTGCAGAATTTTACACAATATAGTTATCACTTTTGAGTGTGACAATTTATCAAACACCTTGATTTCACTACTTTGATACACCAGAATTTTAAAGCACACAAAATCAATATGAACAAAAGTAAAATACGAGAATCGTAAAGAACACAAGGAATTTGTTTAGGTAGTTCCTTCGTCGTCCTCGCTCGAAGTACTCTGCCCCCAATTCACAACCGAATTGGGCAATTTTATTAAATTGCAATTGTTTTACAAGAAGAAAAATAGATGAACCAACAAACCAAATCGCGTTGAATATGCTGTCAAATCTTCTTCATGTCCCTTGATCCAAAGTAGAATCAAGTCTTCCACATGTGTTGAGAAAGCCGCCGATTAGTTTCTCCCTTCTTGCAAGGATTCACGATCCTCCAAACTTTGAGCATGGCTGAGTTTCTTCAACACTTGTGAACCCACAAAGATCTTCGCAATCCTCCGTCTACCGTTGTCGCTCCCACCAAATGACACCCGGGTCAGAAGGGGTACAGACGCGGACGGTCGGCGAAAGGAGAGAGAGAGCACAGGAGTGAACTCAAAAAGAAAAGAGTCGCCAGCTAGGCATTTTTATCCTGAAGGAAAGGTAATGCTGCATAAACCTAGGAAAAGATGGATAAGACGGTTGCGAACCAGAGAGACTGAGAAAGGGGGTTGGTTACAACCTGGGAAGGTATTAGCACCCAGATTGTCCGCCGTACTCGACGGGATCCACGCTTAAAAGATTTGTGTTTTAAAGGGGTAGTGTCAGTGCAATCTGTGTATCAAAGCTGGAAAGAATGCAAGTGTCAGTGTAAAAGAAATGTGAAGTGAATAAAAGAAGTGTCAGTGTAAGAACAAGAATGAAATGCTCAAGACTATGAGGCCTAAAGAATAATGCTGGAAGAGGGGGAATATACAGAGACTTTTGTTCGATAACTGTTAAGTTATGCCTACGTATCCTCTCGTGCAATGAGGAAGTCAGAACACCGTAGTTCGACTCAAAGAGACTGAAAGATAAATTGACTCGTGAACTGCTTACTTGTCAATGCTCAAGTGTATGACCTGTCTGGCTCAGGTGCAAACTGTCTTGCATTAGACGGAAGAAGAGAGTTCTCGTTTGTGAGTGAATGAGATGAGAAAAGAATCCCGGAGGAAACGATTATTGTTTTTTTTTGTGTTTTCAATCTTTTATTGATTTTTGGTGTTTGTCATAAGTTAATGAGCTTAAGCCTAAACCAAGGGTTAGTAAACTCATCACATCCTCTCTCTGATTAGGGGTAATGAGAATACCTTAAATATGAAGTAAGCACCTCACACTTAATCACCATGATGTAGGATTAAGATCATTAACCTACTTGCATTTATTAGATGTTTTTGTTGTTTTTTTTTAGTGTTGAGTAATGAGTTTAAGCCATAATCAGGGATTTAATGGACTCATTACACCATCCTAATAGAAGGATAATAGATGAGAACATTTAAGCTGAGGAAGGCTCCTCAACTTAATCCATGATTAGGGATTAACCTCATGACAAAACAAAGCCTTTATTTAAGTGGATTTTAGTTAATGGTAAGATTAAGAAGTGAGTTTTATGGTTGGTAAGACAACTTGAGGGGGACTTGTCCATTAACACTAGGGTTAGTCCTTCTTAACCAATTAAGGAAGAATTAGAACCCTAATGCAAGGCCCAAGTTACAAGCTTGATGTCTTAGTGATTATTAGATGAATTAATTAGAGGATTTAAACACATTAAGGGTTTAACACTTAGGATTAAAGTTATACACTCCATCCTAATAGAAGGATGCAGGCACAACCCTAATCACAAAGCCTTAAAACCTTTAGGGTTTAGTCCTTGATTAAGAGAGGAGAAGAGAAGAC
Source organism: Lathyrus aphaca (assembly GCA_963966055.1). Lineage (NCBI taxonomy): Eukaryota > Viridiplantae > Streptophyta > Magnoliopsida > Fabales > Fabaceae > Lathyrus > Lathyrus aphaca. The sequence continues at coordinate 320,260,263 of OZ014525.1, forward strand.
TCAAAGATGACACAAAGGTAAAACTAATGGGGGACTAATCAAACCCTAATTATGATCATGCTTGGGTATCCTAGGGCTTGTGAGGCTTAAGAGAGAAAGAATCTTCAAAAAGCCACCAAGGAAAGAAACAGATGAAAGGAGGAGAAGCAGAAGAAGCAAGACAACTTGCTTCACTTAAGAAGACAAGTTGCCTGAAGGAAGAAAGTGGGAAAGAGCATGAATGAGCAAGCTCACTCTAATACAAAGATAAAATGCAGCAATGATGCATAAGAGAGATGAAAAGAGATTGTGAGAAGTGAAGGCAAATTCACTTCTCAAAACAACTTACCACCTGAAAAGTTAGCAAAAGAAATGAAATGCAATGCAAATGAGATGAAATGTCATGATGCAAACCAAAGTCAGAAGCATAAACATGATTTCAATGATGCTAAGAGATGATTCAAACACATGTCAAGAGTTGTGGATGATCATACAAGGGTGTGGATGCAAATGAAGCATGTTTTGAACCATGAAAGTTCATGAAAGCTTATGTAATGCAAAGGATACAAATCATGGCAGATGGATGATGCAATGATCAAACATGATTCTAATATGTCCTAAGATGTATCATATGTCATATGGATGCACAAAATGTCATGGCAAGTTCATGTATACAAGCAAATGAGAGATGGATGCAAAGGAAAGCAAGAATTAGGGTTTATGAACAACATGCAACACAAAAATTCAAAACCATAAGCAAATGACATGACAAAAAATTGAAAATGGGATCAAGGGAACCCTAACCCTACACAAGTTCACTGCCCAAAGGAGGGGACCTAACTCTTAACCTAGTGGAAGTTATGAATTTCTCAAGTTAACTAGGGTTTAAGGGTACCTCACAAGGAAAAATGCTCATCAAATTGAAAATGGAAGATAAATTCAAACCAATTTTACCCTAGAAACTACATGCTATGAAGGATGCAATGCAAGAAGAACCATTATCAAACTCTTCATGGTTAGGCAGAATGGATTTTTCCAAGTTTGAACAAAAATATTGCCTTTAAACAAATTTAATTCCAATGAAAAATGTCAAAATGCATCAAGGCCCAAAAAGAAATTTGTTTTGAGAGTTGGATAATGTTTCTAAATGTTTTACAATGCAATGTGAATTTTTTTGTGATTTTTAAATACCTAAATGCATTTTTAATTAATTAATATCCATTAACTAATTAAAAATAAACATTTAAATGATTTAAAAATAAATTTTAATACAAAAAATAAAAATAAAAATGTTTTTGGGTTCTGAAAATTAATGAAATGTTTGACAAAAAAAATCAGAATTTTTTAATATGTTTTCCTATTTTTAAAAATTCGTGGAAGTTAAATGTAAAACAAATAAAATAAAATGAATTTAAAAAGAAAATGAGAAAGTCAAATGATCTGAAGGCCAGGATTCAAATTCAAGGAGGCGGGAGTTGACTACGCGCGCTAATGGACGGCCAGAATTCAAACTCACGTAATTATGTCATTAACCCCAATCCTGAGCCCTAATGACTTTCAGATGACCGGAACAGTGTTCCGGTCATCTTCTCCGGCCAACCATTTTTCTATCTCACTCAATACGCATCAAAACTTCATCAAACTCTCCAGAAATGATTAATGAACATCAATAAACAAGATTCCAGGCACAAAAATCATTTATATTACATCAACAACATGAATCGAAGCAATCAAGTTTCACGGGCAAAATTTCAGAACAAGCATACATGGTCATTTTTCACTCATTTTCAAAATAAATCATATCATGGTGATCAGTGAAGCACAAGGAATCATTTAGAAACTAAAAATGGGAGTTCTGGAAAAAAAGTTCTTGAGCTCACCTGAACTGGAGCTTTCACTTTTGGTACTTTCTGGCCAGGTTCTTGCTTCAAAATGGCTCCAATGATCTTCTTGAGGAAGCTTTGAGGCTTAGTTGGAGTGTATTGTGGCTGGTTTGTGAGATTGATGAAGTTCTGACCAAGGGGAGTGAAAATTCGTATTTCTGTTTGGGATGGTTTCAAGATCAAATGATGGTTGGGAAATGATCAGAGGGTCATGATGAGTGATTCTATGAAGTTTGTTTTGAGGTTTGTGGCTTGTGTGATGAGATTCGAATGAAAATGCAAAGAGGGAGGTTTTTTGTGAACTATGGCAATGCTGTGGTTTTTGGCTCCAAGATTGTGTGAGAAATGATCCATGAGGCATGTATGTGAAGCTGTGATTGGTCAGAGTAGTTGGTGTGGCTCAGCTTGATTGGTATGGCTCAAATTGCATAAAGTCAACTTTTGTGTAAGTGAAGGTATGGGCTGGTTCAGTCATGGTACAAGGGCATGGTTCGAATCAGCATGCTTCAAGGAGATCCATGGAAGTCACTTTTGGCAGCTGGCACAAGTGGATGAGAAGCTTTGATCCATTTTGCAATTTTGGGGAAGTTTGGCCCCTTTTGAAATTTGTGAAGTTCATGGCATGAAACTTGAGAAATTCTTGTGCAATTCTGAGTTTTTGGTCATGCATTGTGTTTGTATGACGATTAGAAGTCACTTTGAAGTTACATTTTGCCTTGGCATGAGGTTTTGCAACTTTCTTCTTTTGGTGTAAAAGTGAAATTTATGTGATTTTGTCCAACTTTGACAAGCCATAACTTTTGATCCATAATGAATTAGAATGAGTTCTTGTACTTTTTGAAAATGGGAGGATCCATTCTACAACTTTCATGACCAAAGTTCTTTCATTTGAAGCATTTTTGAATCAAAAAGGGGAGGTTGAAAAACTTTCCCAAAATGGCAAGTTTACATTACAAGTCACTTTCCCAAAAAGGCAACTTGGCAAATGGCTTTAAATTCTTCAATTTTGTAAACTTCTAACATATTATATGATCAAATAAAGATCATACAAATTCAAAATGATGGAGGACACCCTTTGGTTGGGTCATTGGGGGCCTCAGATGCCCTGATTTTGCACTGACTTGCTCAAGAAGTCAACTCTTGATCAGATGCCTTCCCCATTGAATTTCTTCATGAAAATTGATATGCATGATCCTTATAACATATAGAGACCAATAGAATCAAGAATGACCAAAAAATTTGGAGTTATGGCCCCTGAAACCAAAACCCTAATTTTAGGTCATCTGTGTAGTTAAACCTGGCTCTGCTTCCATGCCTTTCTCAGTTCTTGTGATTATTTGACTTCCTTGATCTTGGTAGGATACAATATGATGCTTGAACATATATGGACCCTCTTGAGAAGATTGATGACCTTTGGAGTGGCTCAAATGGCTCAGGGATGGCTCAAATCACAAACCCTAGATGCAGATGACTTTGAAACAATGCAGTGAAGCAAAAATGTAATATGAGATGCTATGATTGAACTTATGCAAATGAAAAGATCACAAGCCATGGTGTGAATGGGTGAGGGAAAATTTGGGGTGTTTACAGCTGCCCCTATTCAAGCATGAGTTAGCTGTGCAGGATGTAAGCAACGACTTAACAGTCAAACAAGATAACTTGTGGTTGAATACCAAAGACAGTCCAAAATTTGCACTCACAGAATGAAGAAGAAAAGGGATATAGATTGTAAAAGGAAATAAAGTATAATTATAAAGTGTGGGCGACGGAGGACGACCGTCGAGCAGAGGACAACAGCTCGGGATGAAGCAATGACGGGGACGGCCGATATGCTGGGGCTATAAGAGATTATGATGGGGACGGCCATCAAGTTCAAGGCGTGAATGAAATAACTGATGAGGTACGGTCATCAAAGGTGAAGGACGATCACCTAGCAGGGGACGGCTGCTCTGTTGGGGATAAGATGAGGGACGGTCATCTAAGGTGAAGGACGATCACCTGGCAAGGTACGGTTGCCAAAAATATCACGACATAGGACGAATGTCGGATGAAAAGGTCGACGATGGGGACAGCCATCGGATAAGAATGATGAAGGACGATCATCAGGAGGTGAGGGACGATCACCTAGCAGGGTACGGCTGCCGAAAGGTATCATGACATAGGATGAATGTCAGATAGAAAGGAAATAATTTAATGGGATTTGTTGGGACTCTTCTGGGGAATAGTAGACACTGACGAGTGTCTAAATTCAAGAAGACATAAGTGTTCGACACGGTGTATAGATTAAAGAAGCTGACGAGCATCCTTAAGACTATGATACGGACGAGTATCAGTAGAAACAAACGCTTGACGCATGTTCAGAGATGATGATACGGACGAGTATCAACTGGTTAACAAAGAACACGGACGAGTGTTGATTCTGAAGGGTTTTAAGTGGTATATACAAGATACGGACGAGTATCTGTATGAGTAAAAGGTATGAGTGAGACACAGACGAGTACTCAACTTGCTGGGGAGAGTGCGACACGGACGGGTGTCGGAAAAAGTGTATTATAAACAAGTATTTGGTTTACCAAGTATTTAGGCACTATGCTGGGGGTGACATGGATGAATGTCAAGGAAGTTGTATACATATATGTATCTGTGTTAGTGAGTGCAAAGGGGACGCTTTGGCTTTCTACTGGGGGTATGACACAGACGAGTGCCTAAAGGGGCATGTATATGTATTTGTGAGCGTAGAGGAAATGCTTTAATATCCTGCCGGGGAGTTTAAGAGATATTTGTACTCTGCTGATGTGGCATCGCTGGTATTTACGAGCGTGTTTCAGAACATGGCTCATGATTATGCAATATGTTTGATTTTTGTCGTAATGCTCCGTATTAGACGGAATGCTAAGCTTTGTGGGGAAATATGATGTGAATGCTATGTTTATGCAAAGATACCGATTCGGAATTCGGATCCCTTCGCTGCAGAGATCCCTGGCTGATCTGCTTGAAGTGGATATCCCAGTTGGGGATGAGATCATTGGTAGATCTGACACATCCGACTCTGCATGGGGAAATAGATCACTGATAGACCTTTCTTAGTAATGAGGGACCTAGTTGGGGTCTTGAAAAAGCTTTCTTCACTCTGTGGTGGGGTCTTCAGGCATTGCTTTTCTGGATAGAGGCTGAAACTCTGTGGGGAGATGGTTCCCTGTCTATCACTCGACTGGGGAAGAAGAAAGATCACTGAAAGACCTTCCTAGAGATTTTCTGTGGGGATCCTGCTGAGGATGATACTTGCCCACTCAGCTGGTGATATGAGCACCTTTTGGTACTGCTTGGAAGGTGTGCTGAGGAAATAACGATTTGGCAACCTGCTGGGGAGAAACTTTCATGCCCCATGTTGTGCTTTGAACACCTGCATGACAAAGAAACGTACAAGTTCCCCGAGGTATCCCTTACTGGATTCCGTCATAGGAGTTTAGACACTCCCGGGAGCAAATATATTTCCTGTAAGCACGTATTTTTTTAGAAGGGAAGCATCTGTATTTATGCAATCAATATCTCAAGGACATCGGACATTTTGCAAATGAAAAATAAAACGTACGAGACAAGATATGACTGAAAATCTGATTTTATTAATTTATGCGCCCTGAATTGGCAAGATACAGTCAAAGAAACGGATCCCCTGAAATGAGGAGATTGTTACAAATTGAGAAACGACAAGACAGTGGAAATATTGATGACGCTTCAAGGAGCTTCCCTTTTGCTATGACTTGTATGACATTGACGTTCTTCTCATCTTGCTTTCTGAAGAGAGATGATTCTGACCGATGCTCGAACCTTTCGAAGCTTGCCATGTTGTAAGTGATACAGACGAATTCAAAATGCAGTTGTTCGCTCATTCCCTTATTTTGCGTGGATCGCCCTTTCGGGTTTTCAATCCACCGGGATACCCTTTTTGCCTGAATTGTCCAATGTGGCTTTTCAACTCAGCGGGTGTACACATTTTTTATTTTCCCTTATTTTTGCCCGAGTCTTTTATTCTGTTTTTGACTCGCCGGGATGCCCTATTTTTGCCTGGACTTACATTCTGTTTTTATGTCCAGCGGGTCATTTTTTATGCGAAGTATTTTTTAACTTCATCTGAATTCACAGGGGACAGGAAGTCTTCACCATCCATAGTACTGAGCATCAGTGCTCCACCAGAGAAAACTTTCTTTACTATGAACGGACCATCGTAATTCGGAGTCCATTTGCCCCTGTGGTCTGTATGAGGAGGAAGGAGTCTTTTCAGCACAAGGTCTCCTACTTGGTACTCTCGAAGCCTGACTTTCTGATCGAAGGCTTTCTTCATTCTTTTGTGATACAGCTGCCCATGACAAATTGCAGCCAATCTCTTTTCTTCAATCAGATTCAGTTGTTCGTATCGGGATCAGACCCACTCTGCTTCATTCAATTTGACATCCATCAGTACCCGTAGGGAGGGTAATTCAACTTCAACAGGCAGGACTGCCTCCATACCATACACAAGTTGATACGGTGTTGCCCCAGTGGATGTTCTGATTGACGTGCGGTACCCGTGTAAGGCAAATGGTAGCATTTCATGCCAGTCTTTGTAGGTAACCACCATCTTTTGTACAATCTTCTTGATATTCTTATTAGCTGCCTCAACAGCGCCATTCATCTTTGGCCTGTAAGGAGAAGAATTGTGGTGTTGGATCTTGAAGTCCCGACACAGTTCTGCCATCATTTTGTTGTTCAAGTTGGAACCATTATCAGTAATGATTCGCTCGGGCACTCCATACCGACAGATGATATCTCTCTTCAGGAATATGGCTACCACTTGCCTTGTAACATTTGCATAAGAAGCTGCTTCAACCCACTTGGTAAAATAGTCAATGGCTACCAGGATGAATCTGTGGTCATTTGAAGCAGTTGGTTCAATTTTGCCAATCATGTCAATGCCCCACATGGCAAAGGGCCAAGGTGAAGACATCACGTTCAAAGGATTGGGAGGTACATGCACTTTATCCGCATAAATCTGGCATTTATGGCATTTTCTGGCATAGGCACAACAGTCTGTATCCATTGTGATCCAGTAATAGCCTGATCTTAACAACTTTTTAGCCATAGCATGCCCTCCCGCATGGGTACCAAAGGATCCTTCATGCACCTCGTGCATCAACAAGTCTGCTTCTGCCCTATCAACACATCTAAGGAGTACCATATCAAAGTTTCTCTTGTACAGGGAACCATCGGTATTCAGGAAGAAACTACCAGCTAGCCTTCTTAACGTCTTCTTATCATTGGAAGATGCCCCAGGTGGGTATGTTTGATCCTTCAAGAAGCATTTGATATCATGGAACCAAGGCTTATCATCTTTAACAACATCTGCTGAGAATATATATGCTGGTCTGTCAAGTCTGGACACTGCAATTTGAGGCACAAAGTTGGCAGCTTGAACTTTGATCATGGATGAAATGGTAGCCAGAGCATCTGCAAACTGATTTTCGTCTAGAGGGATATACTCAAGCTTGACCATTGTGAAGAAAGTCAACAACATCCTTGTATAATCCCGGTAAGGTATCAGATGATCCTGGTGAGTGTACCATTTGCCGTTGGTTTGATTAATTACCAGAGCTGAATCTCCGAACACAAAGTCTTGATCCTGAGGTCAATGGCTTCCTCAAGACCCATAATACAAGCTTCGTATTCAGCTTCGTTGTTAGTGCAGTTGAAGGTGAGCTTTGCCGAGAAAGGCATGTGAACTCCCTTAGGTGTAATGAGTACTGCACCAACACCACGACCATCCATGTTAATAGCCCCGTCAAACATCATAGTCCATTCTTCTTCTGGGTCAGGCCCTTCAGTGTGAATAGGCTCTTCATAATCTTTTGCTTTTATGAACATGATGTCTTCATCAGGGAAGTCAAATCTCATAGGCTGGTAATCATCAATGGGTTGCTCAGCGAGATAATCAGACAATACACTGCCTTTGATGGCCTTTTGAGATGTGTACTGAATATCATATTCTGTGAGGATCATTTTCCATCTTGCAACCCGTCCGGTGAGTGCTGGCTTCTCAAAAATGTACTTAACTGGTTCCATCTTTGAGATCAATAAGGTAGTGTGGGTCAACATATACTGCCTTAGTCGGCGAGCAGCCCACGCTAAAGCACAACAAGTTTTCTCGAGCAGTGACTAACGTTGTTCACAGTCGGTAAACTTTTTGCTTAGGTAGTATATTGCATACTCTTTTCGACCAGACTCGTCATGCTGGCCCAGCACACACCCCATTGACTCTTCTAATACTGTCAAGTACATGATTAGAGGTCTTCCTTCAACTGGAGGCATAAGGATTGGAGGCTCTTGTAAGTATTCCTTGATTTTGTCAAAAGCCCTCTGGCAGTCTTCATTCCACCTGACCGTTTGTTCTTTTCTTAACAATTTGAACAAAGGTTCACAGGTTGCTGTAAGGTGAGATATGAACCGTGAGATGTAGTTCAATCTACCTAGGAACCCCCGAACTTCTTTTTCAGACTTTGGTGCAGGCATTTCTTGAATGGCTTTGACTTTATCAGGGTCAACTTCAATCCCTTTTTCACTTACAATAAATCCCAGCAACTTACCGGATCGCACCCCGAATGTGCACTTGTTGGGGTTTAACTTTAATTGGTACTTCCTCAGACGCTTGAATAACTTTAGCAGATTCACCAGGTGGTCTTCTTCTGTGAGGGACTTGGCAATCATGTCATCCACATAACATTCAATTTCTTTATGGATCATGTCATGGAATAATGTTACCATAGCCCGTTGATAAGTTGCACCAGCATTCTTCAGTCCGAATGGCATCACCTTATAACAGAATGTGCCCCAGGGTGTGATGAAAGTTGTCTTCTCCATGTCTTCAGGTGACATTTTGATCTGATTGTATCCTGAAAATCCATCCATGAAGGAGAACACCGAGAACTGAGTCGTATTATCAATCAATACATCAATGTGAGGTAAAGGGAAGTCATCCTTCGGGCTGGCTCTGTTCAGATCCCGGTAATCCACACACATCCTCACCTTGCCATTTTTCTTAGGCACAGGTACAATATTAGCGACCCACGGTGGATAGCTAGTTATAGCAAGGAAACCGGCGTCCCACTGCTTTTGTACCTCTTCTTTAATCTTCATTGCCATATCTGGGCGAGTACGGCGCAACTTTTGTTTTACTGGTGGGCAGTCTTCTTTTAAAGGCAGCTTGTGCATGACAATATCGGTGTCCAACCCTGGAATATCCTGATAAGACCAAGCAAAGACATCCACATACTCCCGAAGCATATCAATCAGTTGCTCTTTTACTGAATCTTGTAGGCAGGCCCCGATCTTAACTTCTTTCACGTCTTCTTCCGTACCAAGATTAACCGTTTCAATCTCCTCCTGATGAGGAGTGATAACCTTCTCCTCTTGCCTTAACAACCTGGCTAGCTCTTCAGGTAGCTCATAATCTTCTTAAACCCCTTCATCAGCTTGATTGATTGGATTGTCAAATTCATACGAAGCCATAGCAGTGTTGTTGTCGGTGCAGTCTGAAAGGCACTTTCTGCAAGGGTTTAGATTGGTTTATTTTAGTGATCAGTTTTAATCTTATTTAGAAAAAGTGAAAATGAAGCTATTTATTTTGAAAACATTGCTATTTTATTTTTGTACAAAAAGAAAAATGAAAAGACAGTGAGCAAAAAAGAGACTCGTTTGCAAAAGATGTCCAATATTCATTGATTGATCTATTTGCACAAAATTACAAGATGGCCCGATTACAAAATGAGTCTTGACATCTTGGGCAAGATGCAAGACTTGATGTATGCTTTAAAATACAGGAAATAATAATTACTCTGCAGGAGTAACCCTTATAATTTCCTGGGAACCCAGTTAAGGACTTGGCTCCCCGGGATCCTTGGACGTATCCAGCTCTCCAGGTTGCGGTCGCTTTCCTCCTCGTCTTCAAAATTGTTCACAGCATCCGGGGTGAGCATTCCCCCGCTGAAAAAATTGGGCTCTTTGGCAGCCTCTGATTGATCTTGTTGAGTTGGTCTGTAACCCAACCCAAATCTGTCTTCTTTCTTCTCCACGGGCAGCAACTTGCCCCAGCCTTGGGCAGTACCCTCTTCAACAACCTTCTGGGCTTGCTGATATGACGTTATGGAGGTTCCCAGTACAGCAGATGCTTCATTAATGTTCAAAGCCTCAAACCCCTGGCTCATGGTTTCATGGATTTCTCCATCCATCTCAATGTACTTATACGTAGCCAGATGGCTAACAAAGATGTCTTCTTCCCCACAGATGGTGATGATCTGGCCTTCCCACTCGAATTTCAGCTTCTGGTGAAGGGTAGACGTAACAGCGCCAGCAGCGTGGATCCAGGGTCTACCCAACAAACAGCTGCATGCCGGCTGAATGTCCATCACATAGAAGGTAGTTTTAAAAGTCTGCGGGCCAATCATCACAGGCAGATCAATCTCCACAAGCACTGATCTTTTAGAGCCATCAAATGCTCTCACCACCAAATTACTCGGACGCAGTGCCAAACCATCATACTTCAGCTTCACCAAGGCTTTCTTTGGTAGAACATTGAGCGATGACCCAGTATCCACCAGTACATGAGATAGAATAGCACCCTTGCATTCCAAAGTGATGTGTAAAGCCTTGTTGTGGTTACGTCCCTCTGTTGTTAAGTCAGCATTGGTAAAGCCCAGTACATGACTGGTGTTGACATTTGCCACCACAGTTTCTAGCTGATTAACGGTAATCTCCTCTGGCACGTATGCTGCGTGCAAGACTTTCAACAGTGCGTTCCTGTGAGCTTCAGAACACATCAACAGTGATAATATGGAGATTTTTGAGGGAGTTTGGTGAAGCTGATCTACCACCTTGTAATCACTTCTTTTTATGATTCTCATGAACTCGTCTACATCTTGTTCAAAAGATGTCTTCTGAGTTTCTTTGGTCATTGGCTCTTCAGATACCACACTCTTTCCTTTTGCTTTGGCAGCAGCTTCTGCTTCGGCATTAGGTCTTTGCACTTGTGAGGCAAAAAGGCATCCGCTTCTGGTGAAGCCTCCGCCTCCCCCAACATTATCAATTTGTGGAGAAGAGGTTGATGAATCCAGAGTGATTTTCTCCCCGTTGCAGTAAAGATCAGAGCCGTAATGCCAAGGTATGGCATTACTGCTTTCATAAGGAACGGGTCCAGGCACCGTAATAGTAACTGGACTGACTGCTGCAGAGGATGGTACTGTAATGGTGTGCGGATCGTAGTAAATTGTGACTGGTGACCTGGCAGGAGGTGCCACTGTTTGTTGCTGGAAATTGTTGCTGGGAGGAACATTTGATGGATCATAGTAGATGGTGACTGCTGAGACATCTTCATTAATTTCTGTTGGCGTTGTAGAAGATTCTGCTGATAAAAAGGATGCCGATTTTGTAGAAGAAATGGTTGTTGAATTTTGACTTGTTGAAGTGATGGACGGAGCCATTGCTGATGATATTGATGAATCGGTAGGAATGATTGTTGCTGCTGTTGTAGAAGAATCAGGAATTGTTGTTAAAGGAATTGCTGGATTTGTAGGCGCCGTTGTTGAGATCTGGAGGATTCCATCCTTGATAAGACCATCTATGCCGCTTCTCAAATTTTCACACCCGTTGACTGCAATGTTAAAATACCCACAACCGAGCTCACACCCGGGAAACACCTGGCACTCTAGAAGCTGAGCTTTAATTTCGACCAAAGGCGTTCGAATTTGTGCAACACCGGTAATCAAAGTAGATGGTTTATCTTCCTTAATGGCATTAATCCTCGGCCCGCCATGATTGGGCATAGGATTTTTGTTAACATTTGGAGGAGGTGCAAAGTTGAGGGCTTTAGAATCCACCAGATCTTGGACCTTCATTTGCAGGGCCCTGCACTTCTCAGTATTGTGACCAGGTGCATTGGAGTGGAAAGCACACCTGGCGTTGGTATCATAATTCCTTGGGAGATTGGAGGGATCTGGAGGTGCCAATGTCCTTAGCTCAACCAAGTTAAGCTTCAGGAGTTGTGGCAATAAGGCAGCATAAGGCATATGAATAGGGTCAACCATCCTGTTCGCCTGTGATGGTCTTTGTTGGAAGGGTCGTTGCTGTTGATTACTATTGTTGTTGTTGTAGGTTCTCTATTGCGGATACTGAACTTGCTGTTGATAATGTGGTTGTTGTTGTTGTTGATATGCTGGTTGCTGAGGAATCGGAGCTAGAATGGTGACAGCTACTATTGATCTGTGAACATACTGAGGTCTGCCCCTGTTGGCATGAATGGAATTTGTCTCACCGGTCCTTCGAGGTACCACAAAAGGCTTCCTGGGATTACTGGACGAACTTGCACCATTATCAGAAATTTTGCCCATTTTTAGCAGACTTTCAATTCTTTCACCGGCTATAACTACGTCCGCGAAGCTGGTAGAAGAAAAGGCAGCCAATCTATCAATATATATTCCTTGTAAAGTATTCATGAACATGTCGGCCATTTCTCTTTCCGACATGGGTGGTTGGACAGCAGCAGCAAGCTGTCTCCACCTCTGGGAATATTCTCTGAAGCTTTCTCTGGAAGATTGAGACATCCCCATTAGGAGGGTCCTGTTGGGAGCCATGTCCAGATTGTATTGATATTGTCTGATGAAAGCTTCAGCCAAGTCCTTCCAGCATCTAATAGTAGCTCTGGTCAGGTGTGAATACCACTCCCTTGAAGCCCCAGTCAAACTATCTTCAAAGTAGAACATCCACAACTTTTCATCCATGGTATATGCTTTAAGTCTCCCCAGAAAAGACTGCAGGTGAGTTCGTGGACAGGAGGTTCCATTGTATTTCTCAAATAACGGGGGTTTGAATTTGTGGGGAATTCTCACCCCATCCACTAGCCCCATATCCATTACATCGAAGCCCAAGGAATTTTGAGACTCCAAAGACCTCAACGTCTCAGCAATTTCATCTAATCTCCGGTCATAGACTTCATCTCCTGCTCCCATAACAGTGAATTGCTCTTCTTGGGGATCCTCCTGTAAAATTCTCCCCCCAGCAGTATTTCCTTGCACATTTCCCGGGATGTGGACTTCCGGATCTAGATGAGGTCCAAATACTGGTGGATTAACATGAGGCTGACCCCTCTCATTATTACTTGTTCCTCCAGTTCCAGGATGAGGTTCCTCGGGGGTTTGTCTTTCTACCAATGCCCTTAACCTTTCCTGACTTTGGGCCAAGCCAGTCATTACGTTCATGAATTGGGTCATTTGGTTTCTCATCTCCACTTTTTCATTAGCCATTTGAGTCTTGACCTCAGTCAGGTCCTGTTGTACTTGCTCCATTTGGATACCAGGAAGGTTGTTGCGAGTAGGATACAGGTGCGTACGGTTGACAGGGAACACTCTTCTGCGAGCAATATTTCCTGAACCACAACAGAGTTAGAAACAAACAAAATAATAACAAAACCTACAAAACAAAACAAAAGTTAGTATGCAATGTAGTATGCTTATTTGTTTTCCAAGGTATCTGGCTTGGTTCTTGGTTTTGACCTTTCCAGACCTCGAGGAAGATGCTTTGATGTTGTTGAGAAAAGAAATCCAAATGGAAACAAACTAAACTATATTACAAATGATGAATACATAGTATGTTTTTACAACACATGCCCCTGAAGGGTCAAAATACAATAAAAAAGAAAAAGTACATTAAATGGAAATGAACAACAAGAAAAGAAGTCAAACATCCAATCCAAACTCATCCTCCTTAACCTCCTTCAGAAGTGCCTCAGTCACTGGACCAGCTGGATGCTCTGTAATGGTCCTTATGAGGAGGTTCCTGGTGGCAATGGCAGTGGTCAGCTTTTTGTGCCTATCCTAATCCTTTGATCTTTTCAATCCTTCCCTAAGCTTCAACTCTGAAATCTCCTTCTGGGCTGCCAGCAAAGCTTCCTGTTGCTTCTTTTCATTGGCCTCTAACTGTTCAATCTTGGCTTGAGTTCTCTGATCTTCTTGTGTCCGGGCTTCAGTGACCCTGACCCACCTAGCCTGACTTTCTTGCAGATAGAGCTCAGTCCTAGCCTTCTGAATCTTGGCCTCTTTACATGCATTCTTCAATATTTGCTCCCCAGCTCTTGCTTTCCTGATGTAGTCCTCTGTTTTCTCAATTTTGGCAAGATGCTCCACCCTAAGCTTCTCCAACCTCTCAATGTCCAGAAGACCATCACTCCTTTCCCAAAGGGTCTTCTTCAGAGCTTGAGACAGATTCTCATTCCTTTCCTTCAGCTTCTCAAATTCATCCAGGCTGACAATTGTTGTTGGCTGAGTTGTAGATGGTCCAGGTATATCCTCAATGGTGAAGGGCATTCCAGTAATCTGAGCTCTAGCATGAGACCAGTCATAGTACTAAGCTGAAGCAACATTATTGCACCTTCCAAGAATAGCCATCCCTTTTGTCTGGATGTTGTCCCAAGCCCAGGATGCTTGTCTGACAACAGCTAAATTAGGTTTTACTTCACAATACAGGGTCTCAGCTAAATCTTGCACTCTAGGAGGGTGAACCAAAGCATAGCCCAGTTGTCTCTTAAACAGCAGAGGCTTGTAGTTGATGCAACCCTTTACTCCTATCAGAGGTACATTTGGGTATTGCCCACAGCTGGTGATAATGTCTTTGCCTTTGGTGCTCTGGGTGCACCATCTGACATCATCTAAAGTCAAAGCAATGAGCCTCTTAGCCCAATTCTTCTGTTGGTGGGGATTCAGGAATGCATCTGACTTAGGCAGGTGTTTGAGAAGCCAGGTGTGAAACAGAGGAGCACAGCATCTCACCAACTTTCCTCTTTGTTTCTCATTCCTCTGATGAATGGAGTAATAGAAATCTCCCAGCAATGTGGGTACTGGGTTCCTCAGAAGGAAAAGATGAATGGCATTCTTGCTGATAAATTTGGGCTCATCTGCAAACAGTATAACCCCATATATGTTGAGGGCTAACAATGCACAAACTGCCCTCCATTCTCCCAAAGAGGCCTTCAGGATGGCCTGAGAAATCAAGAAATCCAAGTGCAAACCAGGGATCCCAGCCTTTGTTGTCATACTTTGCTCAATCAAGGCAGGCTCTAGGTGCAGTGCTTTTGCTACTTCTCCATTGCTGGGAGAAGTCATCTCTGGGTTGAAGGGGATTCCACCCCTGACAGGTACTCCAATCAATGATGAAAACTCCTCCAGCAGAGGTCCTAGCTGAAAGTCTGGAAATGTGAAACATCTCAGAGGAGGGTCATAAAACTGTAGGCATGTGTGGATCATGCTCCTCTGAGAAGGGTCCAGGTCCATAACCATATCCAGGATACCTCCATAATGCTCTCTGAATAATGGGATGTGGTCAGGGGTGATAAGTGACTGGACCTGCCTGATACTAGTCAACACAGGCTCAAAGAAATGGTAAGATATGTTGCTTTTCCTGGGAGTAGCCATGAGTGCTGATGAAGAGCTGAGGACAAGTGCTGATGAGGATCAAGACTGATACTGGAGATGAGCCACTGATAGGCTGATGCTGGTGATGAAGATGGATGAAGCAGGCAACTGATGAAGATAGCTGAAGCTGAGGTCTATGCAAAAGAAAGGGTCAAAACCAAGCCAGGTATGATGTGGATACCTTGAAAAACAAATAAACAAATGTTAAATGATGCAAATGATGAGTATGTAAATGATATGCAAGGGTTTGTGATCAAGTTGGATCTGATTATCTGTCTTGATATAAGTCCATGTATGTTTAAGAAGTCCAGATGGAGGTTTAGAAATTCAGTAACCATGGCGGGGGACTCAAATAAAGAGTCACATGTCCAGGGTTAGATCACAAGAACTGTCCAAAATGAGGTACTCTTAATCAAAAACAAGTAACAAGGTATGATGTGGCCAAGGGTACCTGCAAACCTGTAAACAGCCCAACCCCCTCACAGGTGGTGTTCTAGAACAAGGATCCTCAGACTTGGATTAGTTATGAGAAGTGTAAACACTTCTAACCCGGAGGTACAGTGTTTACAATAACCATAAAAGATCCTCCTCTAATTCTCCTCAGTTTCTGAAGGTCATAATAAAGGTCATCCAGACTTAGCAGGCTTCCCAGATAGCCGTAGCACTACAGGAAATATGTAGCACAGAGTTCTCAAGAAGAAACCCATATCTGAATCGTGTTTCATATTCCCGCACCAGACCGAAATGGAATGGGAAAGAACATGAACCACTCTAGCCTAGGTGTCACTCAGGTCCCAGGTATAGGACCTTAAACTCTCAACAGAACCCCACCCACCAAAACAGAAACCAAATCCAGCAATGATGATGACAATATGAAATATGAAGGACTGTAAAGGAAAGCAATAAATAAAGCTGCACATAAAGCAATAAATAAAGCAAATATATAAACACAATTAGCACATAACACCCCAGTAAACACAAATCAAACAAGCGCTAGGAGGAATCCACAAAAAGAATCAGAAGCCCTGGTTACAGTATAAGGGTCCCCAGCAGAGTCGCCAAGCTGTCGCTCCCACCAAATGACACCCGGGTCAGAAGGGGTACAGACGCGAACGGTCGGCGAAAGGAGAGAGAGAGCACAGGAGTGAACTCAAAAAGAAAAGAGTCGCCAGCTAGGCATTTTTTTCCCGAAGGAAAGGTAATGCTACATAAACCTAGGAAAAGATGGATAAGACGGTTGTGAACCAGAGAGACTGAGAAAGGGGGTTGGTTACAACCTGGGAAGGTATTAGCACCCAGATTGTCCGCCGTACTCGACGGGATCCACACTTAAAAGATTTGTGTTTTAAAGGGGTAGTGTCAGTGCAATCTGTGTATCAAAGCTGGAAAGAATGCAAGTGTTAGTGTAAAAGAAATATGAAGTGAATAAAAGAAGTGTCAGTGTAAGAACAAGAATGAAATGCTCAAGACTATGAGGCCTAAAGAATAATGCTGGAAGAGGGGGAATATACAGAGACTTTTGTTCGATAACTGTTAAGTTATGCCTACGTATCCTCTCGTGCAATGAGGAAGTCAGAACACCGTAGTTCGAATCAAAGAAACTGAAAGATAAATTGACTCGTGAACTGCTTACTTGTCTATGCTCAAGTGTATGACCTGTCTGGCTCAGGTGCAAACTGTCTTGCATTAGACGGAAGAAGCGAGTTCTCGTTTGTGAGTGAATGAGATGAGAAAAGAATCCCGGAGGAAACGATTATTGTTTTTTTTTTTTGTGTTTTCAATCTTTTATTGATTTTTGGTGTTTGTCATAAGTTATGAGCTTAAGCCTAAACCAAGGGTTAGTAAACTCATCACATCCTCCCTCTGATTAGGGGTAATGAGAATACCTTAAATATGAAGTAAGCACCTCACACTTAATCACCATGATGTAGGATTAAGATCATTAACCTACTTGCATTTATTAGATGTTTTTGTTGTTTTTGTTTAGTGTTGAGTAATGAGTTTAAGCCATAATCAGGGATTTAATGGACTCATTACACCATCCTAATAGAAGGATAATAGATGAGAACATTTAAGCTGAGGAAGGCTCCTAAACTTAATCCATGATTAGGGATTAACCTCATGACAAAACAAAGCCTTTATTTAAGTGGATTTTAGTTAATGGTAAGATTAAGAAGTGAGTTTTATGGTTGGTAAGACAACTTGAGGGGGACTTGTCCATTAACACTAGGGTTAGTCCTTCTTAACCAATTAAGGAAGAATTAGAACCCTAATGCAAGGCCCAAGTTACAAGCTTGATGTCTTAGTGATTATTAGATGAATTAATTAGAGGATTTAAACACATTAAGGGTTTAACACTTAGGATTAAAGTTATACACTCCATCCTAATAGAAGGATGCAGGCACAACCCTAATCACAAAGCCTTAAAACCTTTAGGGTTTAGTCCTTGATTAAGAGAGGAGAAGAGAAGACTCAAAGATGACACAAAGGTAAAACTAATGGGGGACTAATCAAACCCTAATTATGATCATTCTTGGGTATCCTAGGGCTTGTGAGGCTTAAGAGAGAAAGAATCTTCAAAAAGCCACCAAGGAAAGAAACAGATGAAAGGAGGAGAAGCAGAAGAAGCAAGACAACTTGCTTCACTTAAGAAGACAAGTTGCCTGAAGGAAGAAAGTGGGAAAGAGCATGAATGAGCAAGCTCACTCTAATAAAAAGATAGAATGCAGCAATGATGCATAAGAGAGATGAAAAGAGATTGTGAGAAGTGAATGCAAATTCACTTCTCAAAACAACTTACCACCTGAAAAGTTAGCAAAAGAAATGAAATGCAATGCAAATGAGATGAAATGTCATGATGCAAACCAAATTCAGAAGCATAAACATGATTTCAATGATGCTAAGAGATGATTCAAACACATGTCAAGAGTTGTGGATGATCATACAAGGGTGTGGATGCAAATGAAGCATGTTTTGAACCATGAAAGTTCATGAAAGCTTATGTAATGCAAAGGATACAAAACATGGCAGATGGATGATGCAATGATCAAACATGATTCTAATATGTCCTAAGATGTATCATATGTCATATGGATGCACAAAATGTCATGGCAAGTTCAGGTATACAAGCAAATGAGAGATGGATGCAAAGGAAAGCAAGAATTAGGGTTTATGAACAACATGCAACACAAAAATTCAAAACCAGAAGCAAATGACATGACAAAAAATTGAAAATGGGATCAAGGGAACCCTAACCCTACACAAGTTCACTGCCCAAAGGAGGGGACCTAACTCTTAACCTAGTGAAAGTTATGAATTTCTCAAGTTAATTAGGGTTTAAGGGTACCTCACAAGGAAAAATGCTCATCAAATTGAAAATGGAAGATAAATTCAAACCAAGCTTACCCTAGAAACTAAATGCTATGAAGGATGCAATGCAAGAAGAACCATTATCAAACTCTTCATGGTTAGGCAGAATGGATTTTTCCAAGTTTGAACAAAAATATTGCCTTTAAACAAATTTAATTCCAATGAAAAATGTCAAAATGCATCAAGGCCCAAAAAGAAATTTGTTTTGAGAGTTGGATAATGTTTCTAAATGTTTTACAATGCAATGTGAATTTTTTTGTGATTTTTAAATACCTAAATGCATTTTTAATTAATTAATATCCATTAACTAATTAAAAATAAACATTTAAATGATTTAAAAATAAATTTTAATGCAAAAAATAAAAATAAAAATGTTTTTGGGTTCTGAAAATTAATGAAATGTTTGACAAAAAAAATCAGAATTTTTTAATATGTTTTCCTATTTTTAAAAATTCGTGGAAGTTAAATGTAAAACAAATAAAATAAAATGAATTTAAAAAGAAAATGAGAAAGTCAAATGATCTGAAGGCCAGGATTCAAATTCAAGGAGGCGGGAGTTGATTACGCGCGCTAATGGACGGCCAGAATTCAAACTCATGTAATTATGTCATTAACCCTAATCCTGAGCCCTAATGACTTTCAGATGACCGGAACAGTGTTCCGGTCATCTTCTCCGGCCAACCATTTTTCTATCTCACTCAATACGCATCAAAAATTCATCAAACTCTCCAGAAATGATTAATGAACATCAATAAACAAGATTCCAGGCACAAAAATCATTTATATTACATCAACAACATGAATCGAAGCAATCAAGTTTCACGGGCAAAATTTCAGAACAAGCATACATGGTCATTTTTCACTCATTTTCAAAATAAATCATATCATGGTGATCAGTGAAGCACAAGGAATCATTTAGAAACTAAAAATGGGAGTTCTGGAAAAAAAAGTTCTTGAGCTCACCTGAACTGGAGCTTTCACTTTTGGTACTTTCTGGCCAGGTTCTTGCTTCAAAATGGCTCCAATGATCTTCTTGAGGAAGCTTTGAGGCTTAGTTGGAGTGTATTGTGGCTGGTTTGTGAGATTGATGAAGTTCTGACCAAGGGGAGTGAAAAATCATATTTCTGTTTAGGATGGTTTCAAGATCAAATGATGGTTGGTAAATGATCAGAGGGTCATGGTGAGTGATTCTATGATGTTTGTTTTGAGGTTTGTGGCTTGTGTGATGAGATTCGAATGAAAATGCAAAGAGGGAGGTTTTTTGTGAACTATGGCAATGTTGTGGTTTTTGGCTCCAAGATTGTGTGAGAAATGATCCATGAGGCATGTATGTGAAGCTGTGATTGGTCAGAGTAGTTGGTGTGACTCAGCTTGATTGGTATGGCTCAAATTGCATAAAGTCAACTTTTGTGTAAGTGAAGGTATGGGTTGGTTCAGTCATGGTACAAGGGCATGGTTCGAATCAGCATGCTTCAAGGAGATCCATGGAAGTCACTTTTGGCAGCTGGCACAAGTGGATGAGAAGCTTTGATCCATTTTGCAATTTTGGGGAAGTTTGGTCCCTTTTGAAATTTGTGAAGTTCATGATATGAAACTTGAGAAATTCTTGTGCAATTCTGAGTTTTTGGTCATGCATTGTGTTTGTATGATGATTATAAGTCACTTTAAAGTTACATTTTGCCTTGGCATGAGGTTTTGCAACTTTCTTCTTTTGGTGTAAAAGTGAAATTTATGTGATTTTGTCCAACTTTGACAAGCCATAACTTTTGATCCATAATGAATTAGAATGAGTTCTTGTACTTTTTGAAAATGGGAGGATCCATTCTACAACTTTCATGACCAAAGTTCTTTCATTTGAAGCATTTTTTAATCAAAAAGGGGAGGTTGAAAAACTTTCCCAAAATGGCAAGTTTACATTACAAGTCACTTTCCCAAAAAGGCAACTTGGCAAATGGCTTGAAATTCTTCAATTTTGTAAACTTCTAACATCTTATATGATCAAATAAAGATCATACACATTCAAAATGATGGAGGACACCCTTTGGTTGGGTCATTGGGGGCCTCAGATGCCCTGATTTTGCACTGACTTGCTCAAGAAGTCAACTCTTGATCAGATGCCTTCCCCATTGAATTTCTTCATGAAAATTGATATGCATGATCCTTATAACATATAGAGACCAATAGAATCAAGAATGACCAAAAAAATTGGAGTTATGCCCCTGAAACCAAAACCCTAAGTTTAGGTCATCTGTGCAGTTAAACCTGGCTCTGCTTCCATGCCTTTCTCAGTTCTTGTGATTATTTGACTTCCTTGATCTTGGGAGGATACAATATGATGCTTGAACATATATGGACCCTCTTGAGAAGATTGATGACCTTTGGAGTGGCTCAAATGGCTCAGGGATGGCTCAGATCACAAACCCTAGATGCAGATGACTTTGAAACAATGCAGTGAAGCAAAAATGTAATATGAGATGCTATGATTGAACTTATGCAAATGAAAAGATCACAAGCCATGGTGTGAATGGGTGAGAGCAAATTTGGGGTGTTTACAACCGTGATATGAAATAACGATCCACTTGATCTTCAATTTACCTCACTCGGCTGAATCTACGAACGATAATTGTATGCAAAACCCCCAAATCTTCAATGATCTTGGAGGAGAAAACCCTTCATATTTTTCCAAGAAAAACCCACACACTCTAGACCCAATCTGAAACTCTAATTCACGATTGAAAGTTATCTTCGAAGCAAGCACCTTAATCAACAAAGATTGTTGTGTGTGATTGTTGATGGATGCAAGAAGGAATAAGATGAAGAGAGATGTGTGTATATCTTTCACTTTTCTTATTCATCTCTCAAAAGAAATGAAACCAGCTGTTTATATTGGTTAGTGAATGCATAAAAATAGAAAGGAAAATTAAATGAAAAAATAAGACAGCACAGTAATGATCCGACTCAAATCACAAAATGAGCTGGCTCAAATTGCCTGGTGAGTCGACCTAAAATGACTGAGAGTCAGCCTGTCAAGACCCGCAGGAATTGAGAAGGAAAATATTTTGATGAGTCGGCTCATGAAGGAGTTTGAGTTGGCTCATCCATACCAATGAGTCAGCCAAAATGTTGCCTCAGGCAACCTGTTGGGACCCGTGTGTTTTGGGCACCAACCACACTGAATGAGTCGGCTCATTGTGGAATTTGAGTCGGCTCATTCAGTTCATTTCCCCAAAAATTACATTTCTTCCTTTTTCCTTGAGAACCACTTATACTTTCAATCATGCCAAGTGTAAACACCCCATATTTTCCCTCACCCATTTCACCATGGATTGTGATCTTTTCATGAGCATAAGTTCAATCATAACATCCCATATTGCATTTTTGTTCCACTGCATTGTTTCTCAGTCATCTGCAGCTAGGGTTTGTGATTTGAGTTATCCCTGAGCCACTTGAGCCACTCCAAAGGTCATCAATCACTTCAAAGGGGTCCATGTATGTTCAAGCACCATATTATATCCTCACAAAGTCAAGGAAGTCAAAGAATCACAAGAACTGAGAAAGGCATGGAAGCAGAGCCAGGTTTAACTGCACAGATGACCTAGAATTAGGGTTTTGGTTTCAGAGGCCATAACTCCAAATTTTTTGGTCATTCTTGTTTCTATTGGTCTTTATATGTTATGAGGATCATGCATATCAATTTTCATGAAGAAATTCAATGGGGAAGACATCTGATCAAGAGATGACTTCTTGAGCAAGTCAGTGCAAAATCAGGGCATCTGAGGCCCCCAATGACCCAACCAAAGGGTGTTCTCCATCATTTTGGATGTGTATGATCTTTATTTGATCATATAAGGTGTTAGAAGTCCACAAAATTGAAGAATTTCAAGTCATTTGCAAAGTTGCCTTTTTGGGAAAGTGACTTATAATGAAACTTGCCATTTTGGGAAAGTTTTTCAACCTCCTCTTTTTGATTCAAAAATGCCTCAAATGAGAAAACTTTGGTCATGAAAGTTGTAGATTGGATCATTCCCTTTTCAAAAAGTACAAGAACTCATTCTAATTCATTTTGGATCAAAAGTTATGTTCTTACAAAGTTGGATAAAATCATTGAAATTTCACTTTTGTACCAAAGAGGCAAAGTTGCAAAACCTCATGCCAAGCCTTTATGTGACCTCTAATTTACTTCTATGCATTACACAAACATGAACTATGACCTAAAAATCATAATGCACCAAAGAACCTCCCATTTTCATGACTTATGCTTCAAGTAATCACAAAAGGGCCAAAAGATCACAAAATTGCAAAACCTCACATAAACCCTAATCCACTTGCAAGTTGGCCTCAAAATCATTTCCATGGTCTGCCTTGATTCAAGCTGCAACAGACATGCTTTTGTTCTAGCCCTAAAACAGCCCATACCTTATAGTACACTAGACTTGACTTTTTGCAAAAGGGGCCATACCAATCAAGCTGTGCCACCAACAACTCTTTGCCCTATCACAGCTTGATATGTGGACTAAAAGAGACTAAAAACACACAACAAGCCAGCCTGAATCCACAGCATTGTTAGAGTTCACAAAAATCCTCCATCTTGCATTTTCTATCGAATCCCACAACTCAGCCATTCATTCCCCAAATTTCTTCCACCATCCATCTCAAAACACTCCACTGATCATCCCTGACCCCTCAAAGCAGCCCAAAACCACCATAAACAGAAACACGATTCTCACCACCCCTGAACTGGAAGCTTCAAAATCCTCCATATAAACTCATTCAAAGCTTACCAGAAGCTTCAAGGAGTCCATTAGAGTGGAAAAGCACAAGGCAGAAGGTCAGAAAGCCCAGGATTCGAAAGCTCAATCTCAGGTAACATGATGAACAAATTTTCCAGAACTTTGATTTCTTGTTAAAATATTGTTCTATGTGTTGCCCTGATCAAGGGGATGTATTTATTTTTGAAAATGAGCCAGAAACAAGCATTTTGTGGTGCTCTGAAACTTTTGCCCTAGAATTTGTTTTCTTCGATTCTCACTGTGTGGTTAAGATAAATTGTTTTTGGCCCTGGATTCTTGTTACCCAATGTTAGAGGATTGATTCTGGAGTTTTGGAAGTCTTGGGGGTGTGTTTTGGGTGTTTCAGGTGAGGGAGATGACCGGAGAAGACGACCGGAGCTTGTCTCCGGTCGCCTGAGGTTAATTAGGGCTAAGCATGTTTAATTAGCAACTTTGAATAATAGCCTTAGGATCCTGCTTCCCGCGCACGCTTGAATGGTCCAGATGATCCACTTAAACCCTAATCAGCATTTAATTAACCTAACCTAAGTTTAATTAATTATAAAACAAAATTAGCCAGGTTTGAACTTGGGCCATTGGATGTGGCGCCGAGTCAACACCTCCTAGCCCAGACTCAGTCTGATCCTTTCATTTTGCATACTTCTCCTTTTATTTTATTTTATTTTCATTTTTATTGCATTTATTTACACGAATTATTTAAAATAGTAAAAAACATTTAAAAATTATGAAAAAAATTTTCAAGCATTTCATTAATTTTCAGAACCCAAAAATATTTTTATTTTTATTTTTTGCATTAAAAATTATTTTTAAATCATTTAAATGTTTATTTTTAATTAGTTAATGGAAATTAATTAATTAAAAATGCATTTAGGTATTTAAAAATCACAAAAAAATTCACATTGCATTTTAAAACCTTTAGAAACATTATCCAACTCTCAAAGAAAATTTCTTTTTAGTTCTTGATGCATTTTGACAATTTTCCATGGAATTAAATTCATTTTAAGGCAATATTTTTGTGCAAACTTTGAAAAATCCATTCTGCTTAACCTTTGAGAGTTTGATGATGGTTCTTCT
This sequence comes from Lathyrus aphaca, assembly GCA_963966055.1. Classification (NCBI taxonomy): domain Eukaryota; kingdom Viridiplantae; phylum Streptophyta; class Magnoliopsida; order Fabales; family Fabaceae; genus Lathyrus; species Lathyrus aphaca. The sequence continues at coordinate 320,284,845 of OZ014525.1, forward strand.
TGCATTGCATCCTACATGGCATGTAGTTTATAGGATAAATTTGGTTTGAATTGATCTTCAATTTTTAATTTGTTTTGCATTTTCCATGATGAGGTACCTTAAAACCCTAATTGACTTAAGAAAATCATAACTTTCACTAGGTTAAGAGTTAGGTCCCCTCCTTTGGGCAGTGAACTTGTGTAGGGTTAGGGTTCCCTTGATCCTATTTTCAATTTTTTATCATGTCACTTGCTTCTGATTTTGAATTTTGCTTTGTGTGTTGTGCATAAACCCTAATTTGTGCCTTCCTTTGCATCCATCTTTCATTTGCTTGCATCCAATAACTTGCCATGACATTTTGTGCATCCACATGATTCATAATACATCTTAGGATATATTAGAATCATGTTTGACCATTGCATCTTTCATTTGCCATGTTATATGTCCATTCCATTTCATAAACTTTCATGAACTTTTATGGTTCAAGCATGCTTCATTTGCATCCTCATCCTTGTATGATCATCCATAACTCTTGACATGTGTTTACACCATCTCTTGACATCATTTTCATCATGTGTATGTTTCTTACTTTGGCCTTTGCCCATCCATATGCATTGTTTCATCTCATTTCTTCCCTTATGCATCTTGTACTAACTTTTCAGGTTAATGGTAAGTTTGTTTGGGAGGTGGATTTGCCTTCACCTCCTACCTCTCCTCACCTCATAATTTTACATCCTTGATGCATTTTTACTTGTCTTTGAGTGAGCTTGCTCACTTGTGCCTCTCTTCCCTCTTTTCTCTTCTCATCTCATCCATTTTCTATCTTGCTTCTCCTTGGTGGCTTCCTTGAAGATTTCTCCTCTTAAGCCTCACCAACCCTAGGACTTCCAAGCATGATAACATTTTAAGATTGTTTAGTCCCCCTTAGACTCTTTCCTTTGAGTTTTCTTTGAGTCTTCTCTTCTCACCTGATAATCAGGACTAAACCTTCAAGGTTTTAAGGCTTTGTGATTAAGCTTATGCCTGCATCCTTCTATTAGGATGGAGTGTATAACTTCAATCCTAAGTGTTAAACCGTTAATGTGTTTAAATCCTTTAATCAATTCACTCAATAATCATCAAGACATCAAGCTTGTAACTTGGGCCTTGCATTAGGGTTCTATTTCTTCCTTAATTGGTTAAGAAGGACTAACCCTAGTGTTAATGGACAAGTCCTCCTCAAGTTGTCTTACAAACCATAAAAATCACTTCTTCATCTTATCATTAACTAAAATCCATTTAATAAAGGCTTTGTTTTGTCATGAGGTTAATCCCTAATCATGGGTTAAGTTGAGGAGCCTTCCTCAGCTTAAATGTTCTCATCTATTATCCTTCTATTAGGATGGTGTAATGAGTCCATTAAATCCTTGATTATGGCTTAAACTCATTACTTAACACTAAACAAAAACAACAAAAACATCTAAATAATCACAAGTAGGTTAATGATCTTAATCCTACATCATGGTGACTAAGTGTGAGGTGCTTACTTCATAGTTAAGGTATTCTCATTACCCCTAAACAGAGGGAAGATGTGATGAGTATACTAAGCCTTGGTTTAGGCTTAAGCTCATTAACTTATGACAAATTCAAAAAGCAATAAAAAACTGAAAACACAAAAATAAACAATAATCGTCTCCTCCGGGATTCTTTTCTCATTTCATTCACTCACAAACGAGAACTCGCTTCTTCCGTCTAATGCAAGACAGTTAGCACCTGAGCCAGACAGGTCATACACTTGAGCATGGACAAGTAAGCAGTTCACAAGTCAATTCACCTTTCAGTCTCTTTGAGTCGAACTACGGTGTTCTGACTTCCTCATTGCACGAGAGGATACGTAGGCATAACTTAACAGTTATCGAACAAAAGTCTCTGTATATTCCCCCTCCTTCCAACATCATTCTTTAAGCCTCATAGTCATGAGTCCTTCATTCTTGTTCTTACACTGACACTTCTCTTATACACTTCACCTTTCTTTTACACTGACACTTGCATTCTTTTCCAGCTCTGAATACACAAATTGCACTGACACTACCCCTTTAAAACACAAATCTTTTAAGCGTGGATCCCGTCGAGTACGGAGGACAATCTGGGTGCTAATACCTTCCCAGGTTGTAACCAACCCCCTTTCTCAGTATCTTTGGTTCGCAACCGTCTTGTCCATATCTTCTTAGGTCTATGCAGCATTACCTTTCCTCCGGGATAAAAATGCCTAGCTGGCGACTCTTTTCTCTTGAGTTCACCCCTGTGTGTTCTCTCTCCTTTCACCGACCGTTCGCGTCTGTACCCCTTCTGACCAGGTGTCATTTGGTGGGAGCGACAGCTTGGCGACTCTGCTGGGGACCCTTATACTGTAACCAGGGCTTCTGGTTCTGTTTGTGGGTTCCTCCTAGCGCTTGTTTGATTTGTGTTTACTGGGGTGTTATTTGCTAATTGTGTTTGTATAGTTGCTTTATTTATTGTTTTATGTACAGCTTTATTTATTGCTTTCTTTATGGTTTTACATTTTTCATACTGTCATGCTTTCATTGCTGGATCTGGTTTCTGTTTTGGTGGGTGGGGTTCTACTGAGAGTTTAAGGTCCTATACCTGGGACTTGAGTGACACCTAGGCTAGAGTGGTTCATGTTCTTTCCCATTCCATTTCGGTCTGGTGCGGGAATATGAAACACGGTTCAGATATGGGTTTCTTCTTGAGAACTCTGTGCTACAGATTTCTTGTAGTGCTAGGGCTATCTGGGAAGCCTGCTAAGTCTGGATGACCTTTATTATGACCTTCAGAAACTGAGGAGAATTAGAGGAGGATCTTTTATGTTTATTGTGAACACTGTACCTCCGGGTTAGAAGTGTTTACACTTCTCATAACTGATCCAAGTCTGAGGATCCTTGTTTTAGAACACTACCTGTGAGGGGGTTGGGCTGTTTGCAGGTTTGCAGGTACCCTTGGCCACATCATACCCTGTTACTGATTTTGTTTAAGAGTACTCCACTTTGGACAGTTCTTGTGATTTAACCCTGGACATGTGACTCTTTATTTGAGTCCCCTACCTTGGTTACTGAATTTCTGAACCTCCATCTTGGCTTCTTGAACATACATGGGCTTTATATCAAGACAGTAATCAGATCCAGCTTGATCACAAACCCTTGCATATCATTTGCATACATCATCTTTGCATCATTTAACATTTGTTCATTTGTTTTTCAGGGTATCCACATTATATTTGGCTTGGTTTTGACCCCTTCATCTGCATAGGCCTTTGCTTCATCAGTTATCTGCTTCAGCTACCTTCATCCTCACCAGCACCAGCCTATCAGTGGCCCATCTCCAGTATCAGTCTTGATCCCTATCAGCACTTGTCTTCAGCTCTTCATCAGCACTCATGTCTGCACCCAGGAAGAGCAACATATCATATCATTTCTTTGAGCCTTTGTTGACTGGTATCAGGCAGGTCCAGGCACTTATCACTCCAGACCACATCCCAATATTCAGAGAGCATTATGGAGGTATCCTTGATATGGTTATGGACCTGGACCCTTCTCAGAGGAGTATGATCCACACCTGCCTACAGTTTTATGACCCTCCTTTGAGATGCTTCACGTTCCCAGACTTTCATCTAGGACCTCTTTTGGAGGAGTTTTCATCATTGATTGGAGTACCTGTCAGGGGTGGTGTCCCCTTCAACCCAGAGATGACTTCTCCCAGCAATGGAGAAGTGGAAAAAGCACTGTACCTGGAGCCTATTTTGATTGAGCAAAACATGGCAACAAAGGCTGGAATCCCTGGTTTACACTTGGATTTCTTGATTTCTCAGGCCATCCTGAAGGCCTCTTTGGGAGAATGGAGGGCAGTTTGTGCATTGTTAGCCCTCAGCATATATGGGGTTATACTGTTTGCAGATGAGCCCAAATTTATCAGCAAGAATGCCATTCATCTTTTTCTTCTAAGGAACCCAGTACCCATATTGCTGGGAGACTTCTATTACTCCATTCATCAGAGGAATGAGAAACAGAGAGGGAAGTTGGTAAGATGATGTGCTCCTCTGTTTCACACCTGGCTGCTCAAGCACCTACCCAAGTCAGATGCATTCCTGAACCCTCACCAACAGAAGAATTGGGCAAAGAGACTTATTTCTTTGGCTTCAGATAACATCAGATGGTGCACCCAGAGAACCAAAGGCAAAGACATAATAACTAGCTGTGGGCAATACCCAAATGTACCTCTGATAGGAGTAAAAGGTTGCATCAATTACAATCCTTTGCTATTTAAGAGACAAATGGGCTATGCTTTGGTTCACCCTCCTAGAGTGCAAGATTTAGCTGAGACCCTGTATTGTGAGATAAAGCCTAATCTAGCTGTTGTCAGACAAGCATCCTGGGCTTGGGACAACATCCAGACAAAGGGGGTGACTATTCTTGGGAAGTGTAATAATGTTGCTTCAGCCCAATACTATGACTGGTCCCGTACAAGAGCTCAGATTACTGGAATGCCTTTCACCATTGAGGATATACTTGGACCATCTACAGCACAGCCAACAACAACTGTCAGCCTGGAAGAATTTGAGAAGCTGAAGGAAAGGAATGAGAATCTGTCTCAAGCTCTGAAGAAGACCCTTTGGGAAAGGAGTGATGGTCGTTTGGACATTGAGAGGCTGGAGAAGCTTAGGGTGGAGCATCTTGCCAAGATTGAGAAAACAGAGGACTACATCAAGAAATCAAGAGCTGGGGAGCAAATATTGAAGAATGCCTGTAAGGAGGCCAAGTTTCAGAAGGCTAGGACTGAACTCTATCTGCAAGAGAGTCAGGCTAGGTGGGTCAGGATCACTGAATCCCGTACTCAAGAAGATAAGATAACTCAAGCCAGGATTGAGCAGTTAGAGGCCAATGAAAAGAAGCAACATGAAGCTTTGCTGACAGCCTAGAAGGAGATTTCAGAGTTGAAGCTTAGGGATGGTTTGAAGAGGTCAAAGGACCAAGATAGGCACAAGAAGCTGACCACTGCCATTGCCACCAGAAACCTTCTCATCAGGACTATTACAGAGCATCCAGCTGGTCCGGTGACTGAGGCTCTTCTGAAGGAGGTTAAGGAGGATGAGTTTTGATTAGGTGTTTGACTTCTTTGCTTGTTGTTCATTTCCATTTCATGTACTTTTCTTTTGTTGTATTTTGACCCTTCAGGGGCATGTGTTGTAAAAAAAACTATGTATTATTCACCATTTGTAATATATTCGTTAGTTTGTTTTCATTGGGTTTCTTTTCTCAAGCAACACCAGAGCATCTTCCTCGAGGTCTGGAAAGGTCAAAACCAAGAACCAAGTCGGATACCTTGGAAAATAAATAAGCATACTGCATTGCATACTAACTTTTGTTTTGTTTTGTAGGTTTTCGTCATTTGTTTGTTTCTAACTTTGCTTTGACTTCAGGAAATATTGCTCTCAGAAGAGTGTTCCCTGTCAACCGTGCACACCGGTATCCTACTCGCAACAACCTTCCGGGTATTATAATGGAGCAAGTACAGCAAGACCTGACCGAGGTCAGAACCCAGATGGCTAACGAAAGAGTGGAGATGAGGAACCAAATGGCCCAATTCATGACTGTAATGACTGGTCTGGCTCAGACCCAAGAAAGGTTGAGGGCATTGGTAGAAAGACAAACTCCTGAGGAACCTCATCCTGGGACTGGAGGAACAAGTAACAATGAGAGGGGACAGCCTCATGTTAACCCACCTGTATTTGGACCTCATCTAGATCCGGAAGTCAACATCCCGGGTAATGTGCAAGGAAATACTGCTGGGGGGAGGATCTAACAAGAAGACCCCCAAGAAGAATTCACTGTCATGGGAGCTGGTGATGAAGTCTATGATAGGAGGTTTGATGAAATTGCTGAGAAGTTGAGATCTCTGGAGTCTCAAAATTCCCTGGGTTTTGATGTAATGGATATGGGGTTAGTAGACGGGGTGAGAATTCCCCACAAGTTCAAACCCCTGTGCTTCGAGAAATACAATGGAACCTCTTGTCCACGAACTCACCTGCAGTCTTTTCTGGGAAGACTTAAAGCATATACCATGGATGAAAAACTGTGGATGTTCTATTTTGAAGACAGTTTGACTGGGGCCTCAAGAGAGTGGTATTCACACTTGACCAGGGCTACTATCAGATGTTGGAAGGACCTAGCTGAAGCCTTCATCAGACAATATCAATATAATCTGGATATGGCTCCTAACAGGACCCTCTTGATGGGAATGTCTCAATCCTCCAGGGAAAGCTTCAGGGAATATGCCCAAAGGTGGAGACAGCTTGCTGCTGCTGTCCAGCCACCCATGTCGGAAAGAGAAATGGCCGACATGTTCATGAATACTCTGCAAGGAACATATATTGACAGACTGGCTGCCTTTTCTTCCACCAGCTTTGCTGACGTAGTTATAGTCGGTGAAAGAATTGAAAGTCTATTAAAAATGGGCAAAATTTCTGATAATGGTGCAAGTTCGTCCAGTAATCCCAGGAAGCCTTTTGTGGGACCTCGAAGGACCGGTGAGACCAATGCCATTCATGCCACCAGGGGCAGACCTCAGTATGTCCACAGATCAGTAGCAGCTGTCACTATTCCAGCTCCGATTTCTCAGCAACCAACATATCAACAACCACAACAACCACATTATCAGCAGCAAGTTCAGTATCCGCCACAGAGAACATACAACAACAATAACAACAATCAACAACAAAGACCCTTCCAGCAAAGACCATCACAGGCAAATAGGGTGATTGATCCTATCCCTATGCCTTATGCTGCCTTATTGCCACAACTCCTGAAACTTAACTTAGTTGAGCTAAGGACATTGGCACCTCCAGATCCCTCCAATCTCCCTAAGAATTACGATGTCAACGCCAGGTGTGCTTTTCATTCCAATGCACCTGGCCACAATACTGAGAAATGCAGGGCTTTGCAAATGAAAGTTCAAGATCTGGTGGATTCTAAAGCCCTCAACTTCGCACCTCCTCCAAATGTCAACAGAAATCCTATGCCTAATTATGGTGGGCCAAGGATTAATGCCATCGAGGAAGATAGACTGTCTAGTTTGATCACCAGTGTTGCACAAATTCGAACACCTCTGGTCGAAATTAAAGCTCAGCTTCTAGAGTGCCAGGTGTTTCCCGGGTGTTAGCTCGGTTGTGGGTATTGCAACATTGCAGTCAACGGGTGTGATAATTTGAGAAGCGGCATAGATGGTCTTATCAGGGATGGTATCCTTCAGATCTCAACAACGGCGCCTGCAAATCCGGCAATTCCTTTGACAACAATCCTTGATTCTTCTACAACAGCAGCAACAGTCATTCCAACCGATTCATCAATATCATCAACAATGGCTTCATCCATCACTTCAACAAATCAAATGTCAACAACTATTTCTTCTACAACATCAGCATCCATTTCATCAGCAGAATCTCCTACAACGCCAACAGAAATTGATGAAGATGTCTCAGCAGTCACCATCTACTATGATCCATCAAATGTTCCTCCGAGCAACAATTTCCAACAACAAGCAGTGGCACCTCCTGCCAGATCACCAGTCACAATTTACTACGATCCGCACACCATTACAGTACCCTCCTCTGCAGCAGTCAGTCCAGTTACCATCACGATACCTGGACCAGTTCCCTATGAAAGCAGCAATGCCATACCTTGGCATTATGGCTCTGATCTTTACTGCAATGGGGAGAAAATCACTTTGGATTCTTCAACCTCTTCTCCACAAATTGATAACGTTGGGGGAGGCGGAGGCTTCACCAGAAGCGGATGCCTTTTTGCCTCACAAATGCTAAGACCTAATGCCGAAGCAGAAGCTGCTGCCAAAGCAAAAGGAAAGAGTGTGGTACCTGAAGAGCCAATTGTCAGAGAAACTCAGAAGACATCTTTTGAGCAAGATGTAGACGAGTTTATGAGAATCATCAAAAGAAGTGATTACAAGGTGGTGGATCAGCTTCACCAAACTCCCCAAAAATCTCCATATTATCCCTGTTAATGTGTTCTGAAGCTCACAGGAATGCATTATTAAAAGTCCTGCACGCAGCATACGTGCCAGAGGAGATTACCGTTAATCAGCTAGAAACTGTGGTGGCAAATGTCAACACCAGTCATGGACTGGGCTTCACCAATGCTGACTTAACAACTGAGGGACGTAACCACAACAAGGCTTTACATATCACCTTGGAATGCAAGGGTGCTGTTCTATCTCATGTACTGGTGGACACTGGGTCTTCTCTCAATGTTCTACCAAAGAAAGCCTTAGTGAAGCTGGAGTATGATGGCTTGGCACTGCGTCCGAGTAATTTGGTGGTGAGAGCATTTGATGGCTCTAAAAGATCAGTGCTTAGGGAGATTGATCTGCCTGTGATGATTGGCCCGCAGACTTTTAAAATTACCTTCTATGTGATGGACATTCAGCCGGCCTACAACTGTTTGTTGGGTAGACCCTGGATCCATGCCGCTGGCGCTGTTATGTCTACCCTTCACCAGAAGCTGAAATTCGAGTGGGAAGGCCAGATCATCACCATCTGCAGGGAAGAAGACATCTTTGTTAGCCATCTGGCTACATACAACTACATAGAAATCGATGGAGAGATCCATGAAACCATGAGCCAGGGGTTTGAGGCCCTGAACATTAATGAAGCATCTGCTGTACTGGGAACCTCCATAACGTCTTATCAGCAACCCCGGAAGGTTGTTGAAGAGGGTACTGCCCAAGGCTGGGGCAAACTGCTGCCCGTGGAAAAGAAAGAAGACAGATTTGGGTTGGGTTACAGACCAACTCAACAAGATCAATCAGAGGCTGCCAAGAAGCCCAATTTTGTCAGCGGGGGAATGCTCACCCCAGATGCAGTGAACAACTTGGAAGACGAGGAGGAAAGCGACCGAAACCTGGAGAGCTGGATACGTCCAAGGATCCCGGGGAGCCGAGTCCTTAACTGGTCTTCCCAGGAAATTATAAGGGTTACTCCTGCAGAGTAATTATTATTTCCTGTATTTTTGAGCATGCATCAAGACTTGCATCTTGCCCAAGATGACAAGACTCATTTTGTAATCGGGCCATCTTGTAATTTTGTGCAAATGGATTAATCAATGAATATCGGACATCTCTTGCAAATGAGTCTTTTCTTTTTTCGCTCACTGTCTTTTCATTTTTTCTTTTTGTACAAAAATAAAATGGCAATGTTTTCCAAAATGATAACTTCATTTCACCTTTTTTAATAAGATAAAAAATGATCACTAAAATGAACCAATTTAAACCCTTGCAGAAAGTACCCTCCAGATCGCACCGACAACAACACTGCTATGACTCCGTATGACTTTGACAATCCAATCAATCAAGATGATGAAGGGATTGAAGAAGATTATGAGCTACCTGAAGAGCTAGCCAGGTTGTTAAGGAAAGAGGAGAAGGTTATCACTCCTCATCAGGAGGAGGTCGAAACGGTTAATCTTGGTACGGATGAGGACGTGAAAGAGGTTAAGATCGGGGCCTGCCTACAAGAGTCAGTGAAAGAGCAACTGATTGACATGCTTTGTGAATATGTGGATGTTTTTGCTTGGTCTTATCAGGATATGCCAGGGTTGGACACCGACATTGTCATGCACAAGCTGCCTTTGAAAGAAGATTGTCCGCCGGTAAAGCAGAAGTTGCGCCGTACTCGTCCAGATATGGCAATGAAAATTAAAGAAGAGGTACAAAAGCAGTGGGACGCCGGTTTCCTTGCTGTGACTAGTTACCTGCCATGGGTTGCTAACATTGTGCCCGTGCCTAAGAAAGACGGCAAGGTGAGGATGTGTGTGGACTACCGGGATCTGAACAGAGCTAGCCCGAAAGATGACTTCCCTTTACCTTGCATTGATGTATTGGTTGATAATACGGCTCAGTTCTCGGTATTCTCCTTCATGGACGGATTTTCGGGATACAATCAGATCAAGATGTCACCTGAAGACATGGAGAAGACAACTTTCATCACACCCTGGGGCACGTTCTGTTATAAGGTGATGCCATTCGGACTGAAGAATGCTGGTGCAACTTATCAACGGGCTATGGTGACATTATTCCATGACATGATCCACAAAGAAATTGAATGTTATGTGGATGACATGATTGCCAAGTCCCTTACAGAAGAGGACCACCTGGTGAACCTATTGAAGCTATTCAAGCGTCTGAGGAAGTACAAACTGAAGTTAAACCCCAACAAGTGCACATTCGGGGTGCGATCTGGTAAGCTGCTGGGATTTATTGTAAGTGAGAAAGGGATTGAAGTTGACCCTGATAAAGTCAAGGCCATTCAAGAAATGCCTGCACCGAAGTCAGAAAAAGAAGTTCGGGGGTTCTTAGGTAAATTGAACTACATTTCACGGTTCATATCTCACCTTACTGCAACCTGTGAGCCTTTGTTCAAGCTGTTAAGAAAAGAGCAAACGGTCAGGTGGAATGAAGACTGCCAGAGGGCTTTTGACAAGATCAAGGAATATTTACAAGAGCCTCCGATCCCCATGCCTCCAGTTGAAGGAAGACCTCTGATAATGTACTTGACAGTATTAGAAGAGTCAATGGGGTGTGTGCTGGGCCAGCATGACGAGTCTGGTCGAAAAGAGTATGCAATTTACTACCTAAGCAAAAAGTTTACCGACTGTGAACAACGTTATTCACTGCTCGAGAAAACTTGTTGTGCTTTAGCGTGGGCTGCTCCCCGACTAAGGCAGTATATGTTGACCCACACTACTTTATTGATATCAAAAATGGACCCAGTTAAGTACATTTTCGAGAAGCCAGCACTTACCGGACGGGTCGCAAGATGGAAAATGATCCTCACAAAATATGACATTCAGTACACATCTCAAAAAGCCATCAAGGGCAGTGTATTGTCTGAATATCTCGCTGAGCAACCCATTGATGATTACCAGCCTATGAGATTTGACTTCCCTGATGAAGACATCATGTTCATAAAAGCAAAAGATCATGAAGAGCCTATTCACACTGAAGGGCCTGACCCAGAAGAAGAATGGACTATGATGTTTGATGGGGCTGTTAACATGAATGGTCATGGTGTTGGTGCAGTACTCATTACACCTAAGGGGGTCCACATGCCTTTCTCGGAAAAGCTCACCTTTAACTACACTAACAACGAAGCTGAATACGAAGCTTGCATTATGGGTCTTGAGGAAGCTATAGACCACAGGATCAAAACTTTGACTGTGTTCGGAGATTCAGCTCTGGTAGTTAATCAAACCAATGGCAAATGGTACACCCATCAGGATCATCTGATACCTTATCGGGATTATACAAGGAGGCTATTGACTTTCTTCACAACGGTCAAGCTTGAGTATATTCCACGAGACGAAAATCAGTTTGCAGATGCTCTAGCTACCATTTCATCCATGATCAAAGTTCAAGCTGCCAACTTTGTGCCTCAGATTTCAGTATCGAGACTTGACAGACCAGCATATGTATTTGCAGCAGATGTTGTCAAAGATGATAAGCCTTGGTTCCATGACATTAAGTGCTTCTTGGAGGATCAAACATACCCACCTGGGGCATCTTCCAATGACAAGAAGACATTAAGAAGGCTAGCTGGTAGTTTCTTCCTGAATACTGACGGTTCCCTGTACAAGAGAAACTTTGATATGGTACTCCTCAGATGCGTTGATAAGACAGAAGCAGACTTGTTGATGCACGAAGTGCACGAAGGATCCTTTGGTACCCATGCAGGAGGGCATGCAATGGCTAAGAAGTTGTTAAGATCAGGTTATTACTGGATCACAATGGATGCAGACTGTTGTGCCTATGCTAGGAAATGCCATAAATGCCAGATTTATGCGGATAAGGTGCATGTGCCTCCCAATCCTCTGAATGTGATGTCTTCACCCTGGCCCTTTGCCATGTGGGGCATTGATATGATTGGCAAGATTGAACTGACTGCTTTAAATGGCCACAGATTCATCCTGGTTGCCATTGACTATTTTACCAAGTGGGTTGAAGCAGCTTCCTATGCAAATGTTACAAGGCAAGTGGTAGCCCGATTTCTGAAGAGAGACATCATCTGTCGGTATGGAGTGCCTGAGCGAATCATTACTGACAATGGTTCCAACTTGAACAATAAAATGATGGCAGAACTATGTCGGGACTTCAAGATCCAACACCACAATTCTTCTCCTTACAGGCCAAAGATGAATGGTGCTGTAGAGGCGGCCAACAAGAATATCAAGAAGATTGTACAGAAGATGGTGGTTACCTACAAAGATTGGCATGAAATGCAACCATTTGCCTTGCATGGGTACCGTACGTCAATCAGAACATCCACTGGGGCAACACCGTATCAACTTGTGTATGGTATGGAGGCAGTCCTACCTGTTGAAGTTGAATTACCCTCCCTGCGGGTACTGATGGATGTTAAGCTAAACGAAGCAGAATGGGTCCGGTCCCGATACGAACAACTGAATCTGATCGAAGAGAAGAGATTGGTTGCGATCTGTCACGGGCAGCTATATCAGAAAAGAATGAAGAAAGCCTTCGACCAGAAAGTCAGGCTCCGAGAGTACCAAGTAGGAGATCTTGTGCTGAAAAGACTCCTCCCTCCTCATACAGACCACAGGGGCAAGTGGACTCCGAACTATGAAGGGCCGTTCGTAGTAAAGAAAGTTTTCTCTGGTGGAGCACTGATGCTCAGTACTATGGATGGTGAAGACTTCATGTCCCCTGTGAATTCAGATGCAGTTAAAAAATACTTCGCATAAAATGACCTGCTGGACATAAAAACAGAATATAAGTCCAGGCAAAAATAGGGCATCCCGGCGAGTCAAAAACAGAATAAAAGACTCGGGCAAAAATAAGGGAAATTAAAATAAAAAAATGTACACCCGCTGAGTCGAAAAGCTGCATTGGACGACTCAGGCAAAAAAAAGGGTATCCCGATGGATTGAAAACCCGAAAGGGAGATCCATGCAAAATAAGGGAATAAGCGAACAACTGCATTCTGAATTCATCTGTATCACCTACAACATGGTAAGCTTCGAAAGGTTCGAGCGTTTGTCAGAATCAGCCTTCTTCAGAAAGCAAGACGAGAAGAACGTCAATGTCATACGAGTCATAGCAAAAAGGGAAGCTCCTTGAAGTGTCATCAACATTGCCAACATCTTTTTGTTTCTCAATTTGTAACGATTTCCTCATTTCAGGGGATCCGTTTTTTTGACTGTACTTGCCAATTCAGGGCACTCGAATTAATAAAATCATATTTTCAGTCATATTTCGTCTCGTACTCTTTTATTTGCAAGATGTCTGATGTCATTAATATATTGATTGCACAAATAACAGATGCTACCCTTCTAAAAAACTACATGCTTGCAGGAAATATATTAACTCCCGGGAGTGTCTAAACTCCTATGATGGAATCCAGTAAGGGATACCTTGGGGTACTTGTGCGTTCCTTTGTCTTTACAGGATTGCAGGTATCCAAAGCGCAACATGGGGCATGAAAGCTTCTCCCCAGCAAGCTGTCAAATCATTATCTACTCAGTCTCTCTTCCAGATTAGCACTGGAGGTGCTTTCTCCCCAGCTGAGTTGTCAAGTATCATCCTCAGCAGGATCCCTACAGAAATCTCTAGGAAGATCTTCCAGTGATCTTTCTTCTTCCCCAGCCAAGTGCCAACCAGGGAACTACCTCCCCACAGAGTTTCAACCTCTATCCAAAAGAGCAACGCATGAAGAACTCACAACAGAGTGAAGAAAGCTTCTACAGACCCCAGCTGGGTCCCCCATTGCTGAGATAGGTCTATCAGTGATCTGTTTCCCCATGCAGATACATCTTATCAGATCTACCTATGATCTTATCCCCAGCTGGGATGTCCACTTCAAGCAGATCAGTCAGAGATCTTCACAGCAACGGGATCCGAGTCCCGGATCGTTATCTTTGCATAATCATGGCATTCGCATCATATTTTCCCCACAGAGCGTAGCATTCCGTCTAATGCGGAGCATTACGGCAAAAGTCAAACATATTTCATAATCACAAGCCATGTGTCGAACTGAACACTTGTAAATACCGACCATTCATCAACAATATACAAAAATACCTCTCAAATTCATCACCAAAGAGCCAAAGCATTTTCCTTAAAGATACATATACATGCTCCCTTCGGCACTCGTCCGTGTCATCATTCCCCAGTAACTTGCCCGAAGAAAACAGATGCATATACAGTACATATACTTCTTGACACCCATCCGTGTCATATCCCCAGTAGAAAGCCAAAGCGTCCCCTTTGCACTCACAGATACATATATACACAATTCCTTGACGCCCGTCCGTGTCACCTTCCCCAGCATAGTTACCCAAACACTTTGGAAACCACACACTTGTTTATAATACACTTTTTCCGACACTCGTCCGTGTCGCAGTCTCCCTAGAAAGTTAAACACTCGTCCGTGTTTCACTCATACTTGTTACTCATCATCTTTTTACTCATACAGATACTCGTCCGTATCTTGTATATACCAATTAAATCCCCTCAGATCCGACACTCGTCCATGTTCTTTGTTAACCAGTTGGTACTAGTCCGTATCATCATCTCTGAACATGCGTCAAGCGTTTGTTTCTACCTGATACCCGTCCGTATCGTAGTCTTAAGGATGCTCGTCCGCATCTTTAATCTATACACCATGTCAAACACTTATACCTTCATCTCTTGGATTTAGACACTCGTCTGTGTCTATCCATCCCTAGAAGAATCCCCCAACAAAACTTGTTAAACTATTTTCTTTCCATCTGACATTCGTCCTATGTCATGATACCTTTCGGCAGCCGTACCCTGCCAGGTGATCGTCCTTCACCTTTTTGATGATCGTCCTTCATCACCCCCAGTGGAGTCTCTATTCATTAGAACCCCTTCCTATCCGAAATTCGTCCTATGTCGTGATATTTTCGGCAGCCGTCCCCTGCTAGGTGATCGTCCTTCACCTCTTGATGATCGTCCTTCATCATGCTTATCCGATGGCCGTCCCCATCGTTGATCTTGTTATCTGACATTCGTCCTATGTCATGATAAACCCTGAGAGCAGTCGTACCCTGCTAGGTGATCGTCCTTCACCTCTTGATGATCGTCCTTCATCATGCTCATCCGATGGCCCTCCCCATCGTCGACCTTTTTTATCCGACTTTCGTCCTATGTCGTGATACTTTCGGCAGCCGTACCCTGCCAGGTGATCGTCCTTCACCTTAGATGACCGTCCCTCATCTTATCCCCAACAGGGCAGCCACCCCTTGCTAGGTGATCGTCCTTCACCTTTGATGACCGTACCTCATCATTTATTTCATTTACCTATAATCCCCAGAGAGTCTTATAGCTTTACTTGATGGCCGTCCCTATCACAATCTCTCATATCCCCAACTTGTCGGCCGTCCCCGTCATTGCTTCATTTCCTGCATTTCCCAAGCATATCGGTCGTCCCCGTCATTGCTTCATCCCCAGCAGTCGTCCTCTGCTCGGCGGTCGTCCTCCGTCGCCCGCACTTTATAATTATACTTTATTTTCTTTTACAATCTATATCCTTTTTCTTCTTCATTCTGTGAGTGCAAATTTTGGACTGTCTTTGGTATTCAACCACAAGTTATATTGTTTGCCTGTTAAGTCGTTGCTTACATCTCGCACAGCTAACTCATGTTTGAATAGGGGCAGCTGTAAACACCCCAAATTTGCCCTCACCCATTTCACCATGGCTTGTGATCTTTTCATGAGCATAAGTTCAATCATAACATCCCATATTGCATTTTTGTTCCACTGCATTGTTTCTCAGTCATCTGCAGCTAGGGTTTGTGATCTGAGCTATCCCTGAGCCACTTGAGCCACTCCAAAGGTCATCAATCACTTCAAAGGGGTCCATGTATGTTCAAGCACCATATTATATCCTCACAAAGTCAAGGAAGTCAAATAATCACAAGAACTGAGAAAGGCATGGAAGCAGAGCCAGGTTTAACTGCACAGATGACCTATAATTAGGGTTTTGGTTTCAGAGGCCATAACTCCAAATTTTTTGGTCATTATTGTTTCTATTGGTCTTTATATGTTATGAGGATCATGAATATCAAGTTTCATGAAGAAATTCAATGGGGAAGACATCTGATCAAGAGATGACTTCTTGAGCAAGTCAGTGCAAAATCAGGGCATCTGAGGCCCCCAATGACCCAACCAAAGGGTGTTCTCCATCATTTTGGATGTGTATGATCTTTATTTGATCATAGAAGGTGTTAGAAGTCCACAAAATTGAAGAATTTCAAGTCATTTGCAAAGTTGCCTTTTTGGGAAAGTGACTTGTAATGAAACTTGCCATTTTGGGAAAGTTTTTCAACCTCCTCTTTTTGATTCAAAAATGCCTCAAATGAGAAAACTTTGGTCATGAAAGTTGTAGATTGGATCATTCCCTTTTCAAAAAGTACAAGAACTCATTCTAATTCATTTTGGATCAAAAGTTATGGCCTTACAAAGTTGGATAAAATCATTGAAATTTCACTTTTGTACCAAAGAGGCAAAGTTGCAAAACCTGATGCCAATCCTTTATGTGACCTCTAATTGACTTCTATGCATTACACAAACATGAACCATGACCTAAAATTCAGAATGCACCAAAGAACCTCCCATTTTCATGACTTATGCTTCAAGTAATCACAAAAGGGCCAAAAGATCACAAAATTGCAAAACCTCACATAAACCCTAATCCACTTGCAAGTTGGCCTCAAAATCATTTCCATGGTCTGCCTTGATTCAAGCTGCAACAGACATGCTTTTGTTCTAGCCCTAAAACAGCCCATACCTTATAGTACACTAGACTTGACTTTTTGCAAAAGGGGCCATACCAATCAAGTTGTGCCACCAACAACTCTCTGCCCTATCACAGCTTGATATGTGGACTAAAAGAGACTAAAAACACACAACAAGCCAGCCTGAATCCACAGCATTGTTAGAGTTCACAAAAATCCTCCATCTTGCATTTTCTATCGAATCCCACAACTCAGCCATTCATTCCCCAAATTTCTTCCACCATCCATCTCAAAACACTCCACTGATCATCCTTGGCCCCTCAAAGCAGCCCAAAACCACCATAAACAGAAACACGATTCTCACCACCCCTGAACTGGAAGCTTCAAAATCCTCCATATAAACTCATTCCAAGCTTACCAAAAGCTTCAAGGAGTCCATTAGAATGGAAAAGCACAAGGCAGAAGGTCAGAAAGCCCAGTATTCGAAAACTCAATCTCAGGTAACATGATGAACAAATTTTCCAGAACTTTGATTTCTTGTTAAAATATTGTTCTATGTGTTGCCCTGATCATGGGGATGTATTTATTTTTGAAAATGAGCCAGAAACAAGCATTTTGTGGTGCTCTGAAACTTTTGGCCTAGAATTTGTTTTCTTCGATTCTCACTGTGTGGTTAAGATAAATTGTTTTTGGCCCTAGATTCTTGTTACCCAATGTTAGAGGATTGATTCTGGAGTTTTGGAAGTCTTGGGGATGTGTTTTGGGTGTTTCAGGTGAAGGAGATGACCGGAGAAGACGACCGGAGCTTGTCTCCGGTCGCCTGAGGTTAATTAGGGCTAAGCATGTTTAATTAGCAACTTTGAATAATAGCCTTAGGATCCTGCTTCCCGCGCACGATTGAATGGTCCAGATGATCCACTTAAACCCTAATCAGCATTTAATTAACCTAACCTAAGTTTAATTAATTATAAAACAAAATTAGCCAGGTTTGAACTTGGGCCATTGGATGTGGCGCCAAGTCAACACCTCCTAGCCCAGACTCAATCTGATCCTTTCATTTTGCATACTTCTCCTATTATTTTATTTTATTTTCATTTTTATTGCATTTATTTACACGAATTATTTAAAATAGTAAAAAACATTTAAAAATTCTGAAAATTTTTGTCAAGCATTTCATTAATTTTCAGAACCCAAAAATATTTTTATTTTTATTTTTTGCATTAAAAATTATTTTTAAATCATTTAAATGTTTATTTTTAATTAGTTAATGGAAATTAATTAATTAAAAATGCATTTAGGTATTTAAAAATCACAAAAAAATTCACATTTCATTTTAAAACCTTTAGAAACATTATCCAACTCTCAAAGCAAATTTATTTTTAGTTCTTGATGCATTTTGACAATTTTCCATGGAATTAAATTCATTTTAAGGAATATTTTTGTGCAAACTTTGAAAAATCCATTCTGCCTAACCTTTGAGATTTTGATGATGGTTCTTCTTGCATTGCATCCTTCATGGCATGTAGTTTATAGAATAAATTTGGTTTGAATTGATCTTCCATTTTTAATTTGTTTTGCATTTTCCATGATGAGGTACCTTAAAACCCTAATTGACTTAAGAAAATCATAACTTTCACTAGGTTAAGAGTTAGGTCCCCTCCTTTGGGCAGTGAACTTGTGTAGGGTTAGGGTTCCCTTGATCCTATTTCAATTTTTTATCATGTCACTTGCTTCTGATTTTGAATTTTGCTTTGTGTGTTGTGCATAAACCCTAATTTGTGCCTTCCTTTGCATCCATCTTTCAGTTGCTTGCATCCAATAACTTGCCATGACATTTTGTGCATCCACATGATTCATAATACATCTTAGGATATATTAGAATCATGTTTGACCATTGCATCTTTCATTTTCCATGTTATATGTCCATTCCATTTCATAAACTTTCATGAACTTTTATGGTTCAAGCATGCTTCATTTGCATCCTCATCCTTGTATGATCATCCACAACTCTTGACATGTGTTTGCACCATCTCTTGACATCATTTGCATCATGTGTATGTTTCTAAATTTGGTCTTTTCCCATCCATATGCATTGTTTCATCTCATTTCTTCCCTTATGCATCTTGTACTAACTTTTCAGATTAATGGTAAGTTTGTTTGGGAGGTGGATTTGCCTTCACCTCCTACCTCTCCTCACCTCATAATTTTACATCCTTGCTGCATTTTTACTTGTCTTTGAGTGAGCTTGCTCACTTGTGCCTCTCTTCCCTCTTTTCTCTTCTCATCTCATCCATTTTCTATGTTGTTTCTCCTTGGTGGCTTCCTTGAAGATTTCTCCTCTTAAGCCTCACCAACACTAGGACTTCCAAGCATGATAACATTTTAAGATTGTTTAGTCCCCCTTAGACTCTTTCCTTTGAGTTTTCTTTGAGTCTTCTCTTCTCACCTCATAATCAAGGACTAAACCTTCAAGGTTTTAAGGCTTTGTGATTAAGCTTATGCTTGCATCCTTCTATTAGGATGGAGTGTATAACTTCAATCCTAAGTGTTAAACCCTTAATGTGTTTAAATCCTTTAATAAATTCACTCAATAATCATCAAGACATCAAGCTTGTAACTTGGGCCTTGCATTAGGGTTCTATTTCTTCCTTAATTGGTTAAGAAGGACTAACCCTAGTGTTAATGGACAAGTCCTCCTCAAGTTGTCTTACAAACCATAAAAATCACTTCTTCATCTTATCATTAACTAAAATCCATTTAATAAAGGCTTTGTTTTGTCATGAGGTTAATCCCTAATCATGGGTTAAGTTGAGGAGCCTTCCTCAGCTTAAATGTTCTCATCTATTATCCTTCTATTAGGATGGTGTAATGAGTCCATTAAATCCTTGATTATGGCTTAAACTCATTACTTAACACTAAACAAAAACAACAAAAACATCTAAATAATCACAAGTAGGTTAATGATCTTAATCCTACATCATGGTGACTAAGTGTGAGGTGCTTACTTCATACTTAAGGTATTCTCATTACCCCTAAACAGAGGGAAGATGTGATGAGTATACTAACCCTTGGTTTAGGCTTAAGCTCATTAACTTATGACAAATTCAAAAAGCAATAAAAAACTGAAAACACAAAAACAAACAATAATCGTCTCCTCCGGGATTCTTTTCTCATCTCATTCACTCACAAACGAGAACTCGCTTCTTCCGTCTAATGCAAGACAGTTAGCACCTGAGCCAGACAGGTCATACACTTGAGCATGGACAAGTAAGCAGTTCACAAGTCAATTCACCTTTCAGTCTCTTTGAGTCGAACTACGGTGTTCTGACTTCCTCATTGCACGAGAGGATACGTAGGCATAACTTAACAGTTATCAAACAAAAGTCTCTGTATATTCCCCCTCCTTCCAACATCATTCTTTAAGCCTCATAGTCATGAGTCCTTCATTCTTGTTCTTACACTGACACTTCTCTTATACACTTCACTTTTCTTTTACACTGACACTTGCATTCTTTTCCAGCTCTGAATACACAAATTGCACTGACACTACCCCTTTAAAACACAAATCTTTTAAGCGTGGATCCCGTCGAGTACGGCGGACAATCTGGGTGCTAATACCTTCCCAGGTTGTAACCAACCCCCTTTCTCAGTATCTCTGGTTCGCAACCGTCTTGTCCATATCTTCTTAGGTCTATGCAGCATTACCTTTCCTCCGGGATAAAAATGCCTAGCTGGCGACTCTTTTCTCTTGAGTTCACCCCTGTGTGTTCTCTCTCCTTTCGCCGACCGTTCGCGTCTGTACCCCTTCTGACTAGGTGTCATTTGGTGGGAGCGACACCAAGTTTTTGACACATTAAAATTCATGCCATGTCTCACATATGGTCAGCATCACGTGAAACCATAATCACTAAATACCTCTTGATGAATATTGAAGAAGATAATCTTGACATTTGGTGAACCTTGATAAGGATATGCTCCTAATGATATGAGCTCAACATTGCCTCAGTCTTGATTGTAATTGCTAGATAAACCACATTTTTATGAAGAGAACTTCAAATCACAGGGAAATGCTTGATCCCATACCTTAGGAGCCGATGAAATGCATGATTGTGAGTATTATGACCTAATAGAGAATGCAAATGAATAAGAAGCATAAGCCAGTTAAGGTAATAAAAATGAGGGAAAATTTTATGGTGTTACAACTGCCCCTATTCAATCACTATAGACCTGAATGGATGATAGTCATGGCTTTCAGACATTCAAGGTATGGAGGGATTAAATACCCAAATAACCACAAAATTTGCACTCTGTGGGAAATAAAATATGTTAGGAAGAATGTCATTCTTGGATGACAACTCAAAGAAACGAGACCGGACTTGGACGGACTCGAAAGGCATTTATCACACTTGGGGAGATAAAGCGAACAAGACACACCATGAGTGAGCTTGAAAAGATACCATCGTACTTAGATGACAACTCAATTGGGGATAACAAGTATTGTAGAATGAGATCACAACATCATTCAACTTGCGACTCAAAGAGAGAGAGAGAGAGGAGTAATATCAAGCGATTTACAACTCAAATGAGATCAAGCGATCTGACAAGGAAATGGTATCGAGCAATCCATAACCAAGGAAGCGAGAATGTAATATCATATGATTTATGATTCAAATAAAGAGGAGTAACATCAAGTGATTTACAACTCAAACGAGATCAAGTGATCTGACAAGGAAATCGTATCGAGCGATCCATAACCAAGGAAGCGAAAATGTAATATCATCCGATTTACGACTCAAACAAAGAGGAGTAACATCAAGCAATTTACAACTTAAACGAGATCAAGCAATCTGACAAGGAAATGGTATTGAGCGATCCATAACCAAGGACACGAGAACGTAATATCATCCGATTTACAAATCGAACAAAGAGGAGTAACATCAAGCGATTTACAACTCAAACGAGATCAAGCGATCTGGCGAGGAAACGGTATTGAGCAATCCATAACCAAGGAAGTAAGAATATAATATCATCCGATTTATGACTCGAACAAATAGGAGTAACATCAAGCGATTTACAAGTCAAACGAGATCAAGCGATCTGACAAGGAAATGGTATCGAGCGATCCATAACTAGGGAAGCAAGATTATAATATCATCTGATTTATGACTCGAACAAAGAGGAGTAACATCAAGTGATTTACAACTCAAACGTGATCAAGTTATCTGACGAGGAAATGGTATCGAGCGATCCATAACCAGGGAAGAGAGAACGTAATATCAAACGATTTACGACTCAAACAAAGAGGAGTAACATCAAGCGATTTACAACTCAAACGAGATCAAGCGATCTGACAAGGAAATGGTATCGAGTGATCCATAACCATGGGAAGCAAGAATGTAATATCATCCGATTTACAACTTGAACAAAGAGGAGTAACATCAAGCGGTTTACAACTCAAACGAGATCAACCGATCTGACGAGGAAATGGTATCGAGCGATCCATAACCAGGAACATGAAACCATTGTACCGAGACAAAATCAATAAATATGAAATCATCGTACTGAGATGAAATCAAATAACACGAGACCGTTGTACTTAAACGGAATTTAAAGCAATGAAACCATCATAATGAGACAGAGTCAACAAAGATGAAATCATCGTATTGAGATGAAATCAAACAACACAAGACCGTTGTACTTAAATGGAATCGACTGGGGTGACAAGTGTTGACTGGAAAAAGTAATGATGTTAAGGAATGGAATTGGAATTCTTTGCGAGGATACTTCGGTCTGGTCGAAGAACAATGTTTCAGGCTTTTGTGCAAGGTACCAAAACTAGCTTATGCTTTGCATGCATATGTTTGAATTTTCCATGGCATAATGCTCCATAGTGATGGAAATGCTACGCTTTAGAGGATGAAATGTAATGATGAATACTAAATGAAAGTGCAAAGGGATCTCCTGATGAGGAGATAACAAGTATCCCAAGTAGCTTTACTGGGAGGAAATAATCACTACTTTGATTTAATGAATCCCTACGAGAAAAACAACTCTGCGGGGAATAATGTTAATGATACACTAGCTCTGAATTTTCCTCATTTCCAAAAGTAAATTGGACTTTGAGATAGGAGAACGATGATCCTATTAGGGATGAACTTGATTGGGAGGTACGCCACCCGTAGAACTCCATTAGGGAAGTAATAACCTTCTGTCCTGGTTGAAGAAATGATTTTTTGACACTCTGTTGAGGAAAAATTATGTCGGGGAATTTCTCAGATACCAAGTCCTCTATTGGAGGAAAGACGAATGAGGATTGGTCTTCGGTTGAGGAAAACTGCGAACAACCCCATGCAAGAAGGAAAACCATCTGACTTATCACTATCTTCGCCACTGCTAGGGAATAATGAATCTTCATGTACTGCTAGGGATAAGAGGAATCTGGTGGGGAATACCCCTTCGTTGAAGGAAGACTCTCTGCTTGAGGAGAACATCATCAGCCTTATGTTATTATGTTGGTGAATTTTTCAATCTCTAACTCTACTAGAGATGATGGAGAGTGTTAATGAGAAGGCTTCCTGCTGAAGACAAGAGTTTTAAGTCGCCTTTTGCTGGGTATGAGAGATATAAAGCGTCTCATGCTAGGGATGAGAGAATATAAAGTATCTCTTAATAATGAAACCCTCTTCCAAGGAAGTACCAACCCTTTTCTCTTTGCCATGTTGGAGAAAAGATAGTCTGACGAGACTTGTTGAGGAATCCAATTCAATGAAGCCCGATGAAGAAACAACTCATTGATGTTTCGTGATGGTAATGGCTTTGCTTCCACCCTTTGGGCTGATCGACTGCCTACTGATCATGAGTGAACAATGGTTCCTTGCAATTTTCAACTCGCCTCAGACTAAGGTCCATCAGAAGAAAATGTCTCAAGAGGATTTTACAGAAAACCCGGCATCTGAGATGCCTCAGTGTCTTCCAACTCTTGGAGAGATTCGTCGGATCTCGAAGTAACTTCCCCAGAACGCATGGTCTATGCAAGAATTTACCTCGCGAGGATTCATGAAAAACCTCATATCACTGTGAGATATTATGTCCCAATATTCTGAACCTTGGTTAGGTGCCTCTAATTAACCGTCTTCGGGGGAGAGTGACTACTCATGCTCTTGGGGTGGCCTGCCCCAGTACAACCCTTTAAATAATTTCCCCTGATTGAATGGTCTTTGAGTGAGTACCCAGACTAATTATTCTTGGAGATATTTGAATCTCGAAGTGATTTCCCCAGTTTGGCTGAATTTTGAGGAGATTGCTCGACGTAACTGCCCCTGATTGGCTAGCTCTTACCTTAACTGGTTGGGAAAGTCCTTACTCAATGGAGTCCCTTGGAAAAGTTCACCTCGATATGATTGTACTTCAGAAGTTTCAAACTTCTCAACTTGGCAAGATTAAGCTTCTGGACTGAAGTTCCGTATGTGATCTTCTTTGATGTCAAACAGATGTATGCAAGCGGAAAATGTTTATTCTATGAATGAAAATTCTAATGCAACACGCATGTTAATCTTGAAATTTTTATTTAAAAGGTTGTCGCAAACCTTTGTGAGCAAATCACTGGTTAATATACCACATTAATTTTGAAATAAGTGAAAGCATGCACATGCAACACCAACAAAGGTCTTTTAGCACAACTCATAGGAGTCAGGAATACGGTCCCGTGGTAGTATGCTCTCAAACTAACCCTGTTCAATTAGGACTTTTGAGGGTTTTATCGTGGCCTGGTTCACGGTTATAGAAACAAAGGATATAAGCTCGATGTTTATATGCACCCACCCACTCTTCGTGATGTTCTCCAATCCTACGTTCAGCTAATTCAGAACAAGCGCTCACCTCTCAAAGAAGGGTTTTGTGATGGTTGAGGAACCAGTAACACAAACGGTTCAAGCACCAATCAGCATGTTGTTGGGAGTCAGTCACCCCTATTTGTCTTTTGTGTCTGTATCATACGACTTTGTTCTTGTTTAAGGATCTTTCTTGAGTAATCCTTTTCGTCTTTCGCTTTTGCATTCTTTTGCTTATCCCTAACTTTTGCCTGGACTGATTCTTGTGAATCTTTGATTGTGAAGTCTAGCGGGATGCCCTAATTTTTGCCTGAGTCACTTGTTTTCAAGGTTCGACTTAGCGAGTTTTTTCTATTTTTTTTATTCTCTTTTTGAACAAATCGTGTGACACTGTTCATCTTGATTACTTTCCGAGGATTGTGACTGCCTCATTCTTTGGTCGATGAAGGATAACCATTGTGGTTTATGGTCTTTGGACCTCTTGATTTGGATAACCATTGTGGTTTCCGATCTTTGGACCTCTTGATTGGTATAATGGAATGTGATGAATCCTTAGATACACTCCTTTATGAAAGTCTGAACGCTCGGTCCAACTAGCTGACACCTACCATGCCCTTGGGTTACCTGCGAGGATTTTTTCGTGCAAAAATAAACTCCTACTTCAAGGCTCAAAGGGGTTAGAAAGGGTATATCTCCCTTATATCTATGGTGTTTAGGGATTTGAAACAAAGCCTATACATCGTCAACATGGCCTTATTCAAGTGCACATAATTAGAGATTTTTGCGTTTTTGTTTCGTCATCCTCCCTCATAGAGTTTAAGCACGACAGTTGGCATTGCAATTTACATACACAAAATCATGAGTAAATACGAGTGAATTACTTCAAGAAAAACATGTGCATTTGATTATTGCTAACATTAAAAAGCAAACAAATTTCATACATGTAGACAAATGTTTAGCAAACAAAAGAAACTACAAATGAAAATGCAGTAAAGAAACTGAATATTTCCGTTGTTGAAGAGGCTTGACTCCGTCTGGACCTGTCAATCTTGGATACTTTCGGTAATCAATAACTTTTCCATGGACTTGTAATCTTCAAGTGAATGGCTGCATGCCTAACATGGAAATCATACCTCTTCTTCTAGTTATTCTGACTCTGACACGAGACGTATGGAGGAAAGAGTAAAGCTAGGGAATAAAGTTACACCATAAGGTTGCTCGGAAAGACTTGATGATCTTCTGCCTACCTATCTCCATTGACCCATGACCGATGAAGAATCAGAGTGACGTAGTTCCCCTCACTAGGGATGAAAATGCAATGAAGAAATCAAATGATTGCCATTATTGAGAGTATCAGAATACTTTTGTCTTAATTCTTTTAATTCTTTTTCTTACAAGCTTTGATAAGAAGACTTCCAATCAAGACAATGCCCTCTTCCCTATTTGTTCGGAGCAAAGTTGATGGCTTTCGAATCAATCAAATCCTGTACTTTGCGGTGAAAAGACTTACATCCATCAATATGGTGTCCTGGTGCCCCATAATGGAAATTACAGTGGGTGTTGGCATCCCATCCATCTGGTAGTGGATCAGGAAGTGGAGACAGCTTGTGAGGCTCAATCAATTTCAATTGAAGTAAGTGTTGAAGTAGATTTGTATGAGACATTGGTAAAGGGTCAAAAACTCTTTCGCTGAGCATACACTGCCCCTGCTTCTCCGTCCTACTTCTTCTTCCCGTTTGAAAACGGCTTCTTGGTTCTGGAAGTAGAAGCATCGTTGTTCTGGATCTTTCCTTGCTTCATCCATTGTTCGACCCTTTCACCAGTCAGTATGATATCAGAGAAGTCACTTAACGAACACCCTGCCATACGCTCCATGAAATGCTCCGGGAGGGTATCCATGAATAATCCATCATTTATCTTTCGAGCAAGGGTGGTTGAACCCTCGCATCCAACTCGCGCCACCTTTACGCGTACTCTTTAAAGCTTTCGGAGTTCTTTTGAGACAAGCTCTGTAATTGGGTCCTACTCGGAGCCATGTCGATGTTATATTGATATTGATTGAGGAAAGCCTCCCCGACCTCTTTCCAGTTGTGAACATCAGTCTTCTCCAATTTTATGTAGCATTCCAGTGAGCCTCCAGGCAGGTGTAACACTCCAAATTTTCCCTCTTCATTTTAAGCATCATATCACATCATATTCATCATACTCATATCATTTCCTCAGCATCATATCATAGAAAGATGAAGCATAACATCCCTCATGTCCTAGCATCAAGCATATGGTCATCTGTGGAGGTCCTTGAAGCATTTCAAGCAATGTTAAGGATCCCAATGAGTTTTTACAATTTCTATGGTGAGTCTACACTCCATTTACAAGATCAAGTTCATTGGCAAAAGCTCAGAAGATTGCATGATCATCAGAGATCTCAGGACAAGGCAAAGCTCCTATACAAAGCACCCAAATTAGGGTTTGAGATTCAAGCACCAAGATCTCACAAATTTGGCCATTTCTTTTGGGCAAAGTCTTCTATATGTTAAGGGGATACTATGTGTCAAATTTCATGAGAAAATTCCATGTGGAAGTCAATCAATGCCTCAGTTGCTTGCAGATGAAGGAAAAAGTCAACAGAGCCCATAAAAAGTCAACTGTGCAATTTCAAGGGGTCTAACCCAAATTTTTTGGCCAGGAGGGGTCCTTACAATGTTATAAGAGGTTTTTAATGCCTAAAGTTCAAGAATCATGGAGATTTGAAGGGTTTTGCAAAAATGGTACAAAGTTGGTTTATGGAATTTTCCAAATTTGCCAACTTTTACCCTAATTTTCAAATGGCCTTAACATGATCAAAAATTCTTCAAATGGACCAAAGTCAAACATGAAAGTTGAAGAGTAAGGGCTCCCATTTTCAAAAAGTACAAGTACATTTTCAGAGGATTCCTAGAACTCCTTGTAGGCCATTCGAAAATTTCAGCTTCCTAGGGCAAATTCTCACTTTTCCAAAAGCCACCAAGTGCAAAAGGGCTCAAACTTGAATTTTGTGACTTGGTACAGGCCCAATCTTGTTTCCAATTCAAAATTAATTACATTAGGACCAATTTGCTCCAAAGAAATGGTCATTTTCGTGCACTTTTGAAAAATCCCTCCAAAACATGCAAATTAGCAAAAGTCATGAAACAAGTGTGAGGGTTTGATCTAAAGGCCAGGAATGACTGGATTTGAATCAAGGGTGGAAAATGAAAGCCACATGTGCTGAGAGGCCCAAGAGAGCATGAGCATAGCATGCTTATCTCACCAAGTGCAAATTATTCAAAATCACACTTTTCTCATTACTGATTCGTGCATTCTTTTTCACACTTTCAGCATTGCTTTGTGAGGTCATAACAAGCACAATTAGGGTTTCATCAAATCTCAGATCTCTTTCATTCTCTCATTATCAACTTTCATGCAACCTTGCATTTCTTCACATATCTCTTGATTCTCTCACTTTCTTCACAAAACTCTTCCATATTCTTGATCAGTGAATCATATAGATCAAGATTCAACCACTCATTTGAGCTTAAGACACAGAAATGGAAAGGTGCCATTGAGAAGCAACTTGCTCTGAAACTTTAGATCCATCCTGCTTCAAGACCTTGGATGCATTTATTTTGCATCTAAGGAGTAAGAGGAGTGATTTGCACGCATTGCTTGGTTTTCTAGCTCACTATTTCAAGATCTCCATCTCAGGTATGGCATGAAATCTCATGATCTAAAAATGGATTTGAATTGTTGCTTTGTGTTCTTTGATCTTCACTGGTCATGCTGCACTTTGTGGATTTGAATTTAGTGCATTGTAGTGAAAGTTATATGCATTTCAATTTTGAAGGTCAATCTTTATTTTGCTCGATCCCTTAGATTCAGTGAGTTTTAAGTGTTTTTGATGCCATATTTGAGTTCAATGATGTTGAATTAGTTAATCTGGGTTATTTATTTCCATTTATTGGTGAATTTTTTGTTCTGGTTTGGTTTCCGGTGCCGGAGCCCTAGCTCCGGTCACCGGAATTTGTTTTAAAGTTCAATTAGGGTTCCATCGAAGAAGATGAACCATATCTGTTAGATTCTTCAATCCAGCGTCCGTCCGTGTGCCACGTAGCCCTAGGGCTGCCTCCGTCTCATGTTGTGTTGCTTCATTTCATTTAATACAACATGTATTATGGTCCACGTTAACTATGATACACCAGCCAACCACAGCGCGCTATACTGCCAACTCAATTAATGAGAAGGCCAAGCTCACGCAATGGATGAATCATGCGTTCCTGTTTTTTTCCAGCTATTTCCATTAATTCCAACTAATTTCCACCACAATTAACATAAACATGCGCCAGATCCTGGGCCAAGCAGTACTTTTCGCACCCCACCTCACTTTGGCCCAATGCATTTCCACGTTAAAACCTACTACATACACCTCCACTCCATTTTCCATTTTTATTTCTTTTTCTTTTGTTCTTTTTTTATTCAGTTCCATTTCAATTTTTATAAAATAGTTCCCTTCACTTAAAAAATCCCAAAAAAAATCATGAGTGATATTTTGAGTCTCTATTATTTTATCTTATTTTTATTTTATTTTTTTCCTTTTTCCACGTGTCTGAATTAATTCACCATTTCACATAGCTTCTTTTAATCCTTTCTTGACCACTCTGCCTTGTATAATTTCCATAGACTTCAATATTTTGAGTTTTGATCCCATTCTTTTTTATTTGATTTCCTAAGACATTGAACTTTTCATGTGATGTTTCTATGGATTTTTAGAAACTTGTTTCTTGAGTCTTGGTCTTTTGACTTGTGATGTAAGTTTGTAACCCTCACTTGTGTTCTTGCTTCCATTAAACCTAGTTTGCTTCTGAATCTTCTCAAATCCTTTTGGCTAGTTGATATAACATGTTTGAAGATCATTTGGTTTCAATTGTGGAATTTTTAGATGGTCGGTTGATTTGTTGTGGATTTTATCTTGAACCTTGTCCCATTTTGCTTCCTTTGAACCTTTTGGTCTCTTTTAAGCCTAGAAGGGCACTTGTGCCAACTTTTTCTTCTCATTTGGCGTTCCTTTGGGGTGTGGGTACCTTCCTGGTCCTAGGATAGGGTTTGTGTCTTCTGAATTTTTGTGTTTGCTTCTTCTTTAAGTCATTTGTTTCCTTAAGTGTTTTCACTTCATCTTATTGTTTCTTTTGCTTCCATTTTGGTATTGCTTGGTCATGTACCTTTCTTCTCTTCATATTGTTGGATTCTTAAGCCATTCTTCATATTGTTTTAGTTCTGATCTTGAGCATTGTGTCCATATCTTGTGCATTTTGCTTTGCATATTTCATAAGTGTGCATTTGTCTTCATATGTGTTCATGTTGCATCATTTTGTCTTATAGCTTCATGCCTCATTTCTTTGAGTTGCATTTGCATTGTGCATATGTTCATATCATTTCACTTCTGATTGTGTGATGTTAGAATGTTATCTTGCTCATTTTGTTTCACTTGTATGCATACTAACCTTGCAGGGGCTATGGTAAGTGTGAGATGTGGGAATTGAGTTCCACATCTCCAATTCTCATCTTCTCCTCTTATGTTTATGTGCACTAACCCTTTGTTGTTGGGCTTAGGCCTTTCTCATCCCTTCTTCTATCTTCTTCTCTTATTCTTTCCTTCTTCATTAGGATAGAAACCTCACTAACCCTTAGGACATCCATGCATGTTAACACTTAGGATTGTTTTAGTCCCCCTTTCGAATTTTTCCTTTGAGATCCTTTTGGTTATTCTCTTCTCATCTCATAACTCTTAAAAAACACTTTAATAAGTTTGAAGTGTTGTCTTGATCCATAGCCTTATCCCATGAGGTATGCTTGTAGTCTTCCCATCTTGGGATAGTACAAATTTACCTTGTGATGCACAAGTCTGATCAAGGTATCTTCTTCATAAAAGAAAAGCATAAAAAACACTTCTGTAAATACCAAAATACTTAATAAATAAACAAGTTAGTGAGCCTAAGCCCTAATATTTGGGTTCATGTTTTGGGGATCTTCTCCTTACTTGAGTGTGCTTGTTCTATTATTCCATCTTGGAATGTAGTGACAAGTGCACATTCCATGGAAAAGAGCTTGAGTTCACTTCCTTGTGACACACTCATAAAAGCTTCTAAAAAACACAAACAAAAAATAAGCGTCTTTCCTTCGGGAATTCTTTTCTCATCTCATTCGCTCCGTACGTGAACTTGCTCCTACTTATCACTTTGCAAGACGGTTACGCACTCGTCTTCCGAGTCTGCAACACCTGAGCAATGGCATAGGAAGTTCAAGCCTTTAATTCACAAGAAATTTCCTTGTTACCCCTAGTTAGGGGAACTACAGCGTCTCTGATCCTCATTATCCTGATGAGGTACGTAGGCAGCGGGATAGGGCTCGTTCGAGCACAATATTTATTTTCCCTACATTTTTCATTTCTTTTCTCAGTTCTTTATCCAGTTCATTTCTTTTCTTTTGCTGCAGCTTTCATCCCCTCACCCTTTGAAACAGTTTCTTTGCAAGCATGGATCCCGTCGGGTACGGCGGACGATCTGGGTGCTAATACCTTCCCAGGTTGTAACCGACTCCTGAACTCAGTCTCTTTGGTTCGTAAGACCTGTGTCCTTCCTCTTCTTTCCTCTGGTTTGTGCAGCATTACCATTCCCTTTCTTCAGGATAAAAATGCCTGGCTGGTGACTCTATTCTTTTTCCGCGCCACTTTTGCGTTTGTACCAGGATGGAAATCCGGGGAGCGACAGCTGGTGACTCTGCTGGGGACTGCACACCAGAGATCTCTGGTTCCCCTGTGAGTCTCTCCTAGCGCTTGTTTGTTTCGGTTTCATTGGGTGATGTTTGTTTGTTGTGGCTTGTTGTATTGTATTGTTGTTTATTTACAGCTTTATTTACAGCTTTATTTACAGTTTTCAGTATTTATATTCCGCATCATGTATATATACTGGACTGTCTGGACTGGTTTTCTGTTTGGTGGGATGGTTGTTACTTGTTCCTGAGAGATGAGCCAAGTACCCGGCTCGATTGCACCATAGGACTTAGAGCGGTTCCACTTTGGCCTCATGAGATCTTATCATGGGGGTAGTAGTGAGTTCCACACCCAGGTTGCGATTGTCTTGGAAATGTCTTGATTTGGGGATCTTCCTCTCTCATTACATAACCTTGACAGTTATGTGCAGCTGGGGACCGATCATTGAGAACCTTGTGGAAATATCCCTCTTTAGTGATGACAGTGGCAGCCCACATTTTGTGGCAAACCCATTCGCATCCGAGGGCCCACCTGGGGATCACATAGGATGACCTTGTTTCCCGGACTCAGCTGAGGCCTCGTTGCGTAGTATATAATGCCAAACCGATTCCCTGATTTGGTCATGAGCCATTTCTCGGAGATGGTGATAGTATTATTACTATTTGGCTTTGAGAGTCCGTGATGTCTGACCTGGAGCCTTTTACCAGTGAGATTGGGAGGGGTTTACAGGTGTGCAGGAACCCATGGCCTCAACATACACTCATCTATTCAGTGGTCCTTGTTATGATTTGTGGTCCTGTGATTATGATCTTTGGTTCTATGGTCCTATGGTTCTGAAGTTCTGGTTTTCTGGAGTTCTTGTTCTGGTATTCTTGATATTGTGGTTCTGAGATCTTCTTCAGAGAGTTGTGATTATCAGAGAGTGTGACTCAGGGGACTTTTGGTTTGCCAGTTATTCAGAGGGGCCCTTGTCAGTGATCCAGTTCAGATGGTCCCAGTTGATCATATGCTTGCATTGCATTGCATTTGCATCATTCTTTGCATTAACTGTTTATGTTTCCCATTTTTCAGGTCATTGTTCTTAATCTGCTCCTAGTTCTGGTAGTCTTATCTCCATGGTAGAAATTAGAAGAGTTCCAAGGAAAAATAATGTGCATTATACCTTTCTTCAGCCTGAAGTTAGAAGTGTTCAGGGGTTAGCAGGTCTGATGAATGATCAAGTCTTGGGCAATTTCAAGAAAAGATATGGCCAGATACTGAAGTTTGTGGACAAGCCCACTGCAGACCAGAAAGACAGTTTGCATACCCTGTTGCAATTTTATGATCCTCTGCTGCGTTGCTTTGTTTTTCCAAGTTACATCTTAGCTCCGACATTGGAAGAGATCTCCAGCATGCTGAATTTTCCGGTCAGAGAGACACTGCCATTCTATGGGTCAGAGGTTGTGCTTAAAGATGAAGACATAGCCAAGGTTTGTAGGTTGCCAGTTGCTTCTGTCAGGAGGGCTCTGCAAGAGAGTGAAGGTAAAGGGCTACCCTGGAGTTTGATTATCCCAGAAGCAGAGAGATATGCTACAGAGGCTAAGTGGAATGACTTTGGAGCTTTGCTCGCATTGATGGTGTATGGGTCCAGCTTGTTCCCTGGAGAGAAAGAGTTTGTCAGCTTAGAGGTGATCTCAATCTTTGCAAAAGGCAATCCAGTGCCTACTCTATTGGGTGACTTCTACTACAATGTTCATTACAGAAATGAGAAGGGTAGGGGTGGTCCAGTAGTCTGCTGTTCTCCTTTGTTTGTTGAGTGGTTTGCTAGACAGTTGCCTAAGTCAGGTGCCTTCAAGGAGATGAGGGATGAATGGAGATGGTCCAGAAGACTGATGGGGTTGACTGTTGAAGATATTGCTTGGGGATATGATAGGGATCTGCTAGGTAAAGAGTTGATGGTCAGTTGCGGAAGATTTGCTGGAGTACCTTTGCTGGGAAGGAAAGGTGTCATCAGTTACTATCCAACATTAGCCAGAAAGCAGTTTAGCTACCCTTTGAAAGATCCTCCTCATATGGAAGAGTTGGCTGAATCTTTGTACTTTCCTGTTGAAGGAAACAAAGAGTTAGTTCAACAAGCAGTCCAAGCCTGGGCTCACAGGATAAGAAAGGGTAAGAAAGACTTCGGCCGACTTGATCCCAAGACATATCCACCATATGCTGCATGGTTGCAAAGACATGTAGAAGCAGTTCTCATGCCTTTTTCAGTTGAGGCTCCACTTTATCCCAGAGAGGTGCCAAGTCAGAGCAGTACTGTCTCTCTTGAAGAGTACAAGAAGCTAGAAGCTCAGCTGCATGAGGTCAGAGTGGAGAATGCTGAGATGGTAAGCCTGTACCACCATGCCAACAGGGCCAAGAATGAAGCTGAAGACAAGCTGTAGAAGCTCCAAGCCTCTCTGGAAGCCAAAGAGAAGGACTTTGCTGGTAGATAAGCCCATTTCCACAGGTTGGGTATGATAGAAGCCCAAAGAGAAGCTGAACGCAAGAAGACTCTAAAGACTCTCAATGATGCTCGTCAATCCATTGTTTGGCTGCAAGGCCAAAGGGAGGAAGAGCAGAAGAAGTTCAGAGAGAAAGAAGAGTTCTTTGAAGTTCAGATGGCTTTCAAGAAGGAGGAGGTGGAGCAAGTCCACACCATCCGGAGGGAAAAAACCCAACAGCTAGCACAAAGTCAGATGGCCCTGGAGTAAGCAAGGAAAGAGATTGAAGAGCTCAAGCTAAGAGCAGGGGTCAAGAAGAGCAGAGCTGAGGTGGCAGAGCCGGGGTCCTTAGCTTAGTTTATTTTTTGCAGACTACCTACAGACCTGTTGTAGGAGTCTTGCTTTTATTTCTTTTGTCTTTATTTGATGTACTGGCTTGTAACCCTTCGGGGATTATTTTTGGTTGTATTCTGACTTTTAGCCGGCAGTGGTTTGTTCATATACAGTATTAATGTGCAAGTTATCATTTTGAATGTGCAAGAATCGTTTGTCTGATACTGCTAATGTCTGAACACTCATCAAAGAGAAAGCTTGAAAGCTAAATACTGAAAATGACTGTCTGAGAATAGATGCAAGAACTGGGGCATTGCAAATGCTTAAAATTGGGAACATGGACAGTTACATTGCATCGCATATAAATTGTTTGTTTGTTTTGCAGGTAGTGTCTCAGTTACTAACGTGTTTTGTGTTTTAGGCACTATAGCTCCCCGTAAAGTTCGGGAACAGCCAGTTGCACATAGATATCCGACCAAGATTAATAGAGAGCGAGTCATGGACCAGATGCAAGCGGACTTGGAAGATCTGAGACTGAGAATGGATAACTTTATGACATTGATGGCAGGCATGGGTCAGAACCAAGAGCGTCTGCGGGAGATGATAGAAAACAATCAACCCAGGAACAACACTGATGCTGCTGCTGATAATCGTACCGGTGCGGGCGCACGTCAGGTTGAAGCTCCTGTAACACAGCCAGGGGTAACAATAATCAATGATGGGTTGAATAATATTCAGATGGATAATCAAGATGAGCAGTTCACTCTACTTGACGAAGCTAAGGGTCAAGGAGCTGAGATGAACAAGAGGTATGAAGAAATGGCTGAGCAAACCAAAGCCATTCAATCCCAGAGCTCTTTGGGATTTGACATAACAGATTTGGGCTTGGTTCCGGGGGTCAGGATCCCATACAAGTTTAAAGTTCCAATCTTTGAGAAGTATAACGGCACTGCATGCCCGAAGACCCATCTTCAATCATTCGTTGGGAGAATTGTTGCTCACACGGATGATGAGAAACTCTGGATGTATTATTTTCAAGACATCTTGGTTGGAGCTTCTCTGGAATGGTACATGAAGCTTAGCAGAGTCAATATCAAGAGTTGGAAAGATTTGGCTGAAGCCTTTGTGAGACAATATCAATATAATATGGACATGGCTCCGAACCGCACGCAATTGCAGCACATGGCTCAGACTGCTAAGGAAGGTTTCAAAGAATATGCACAGAGGTGGCGCCAGCTCGCTGCCAGAGTGCAACCACCGCTGCTAGTGAACGAAATGGCTGACATGTTTATGGGTACTTTGCAGGGTGTGTTTCTTGAAAGACTGGCATCCAGTTCTGCCACTAAATTCAACGATATTGTTATTGCGGGAGAGAGGGTTGAGACCTTGCTGAAGATGGGGAAGATACAAGATCCAAGTGCTAGCAGCTCGAACGGAGCGAGGAAAGCTTTCAGTGGACCTCCTAGGAGAAAAGAGGGAGAGACAAATGCTATATTTGGCCGAGGCCGGGGCCGTGGTTATAGAAGACCGTATGAGCATGTGGCAGCTGTCACAATCCCTTCAGCTCCAGTGCAACAGATGCAACCTCCTCCACAACAACAACATCAGCAACAACAACAACCTCGTAACAACTATCAGCAGAGACCGTATCAGCCAAGGCAAACTCGCCCGGCTAATAGGGTGATTGAGGCTATCCCTATGACCTATGCTGCTTTGCTGCCAAGACTGTTAGATTTGAACCTGATTCAACTAAGAACTTTGTCACCGCCACCTCCCGGAGAGCTTCCAGTTGGTTATGATGTCAATGCACGATGCGCTTTCCACTCTGGAGCACCGGGCACTCGACTGAGAAGTGCAGGGCTTTGCATCACAAGGTTCAAGATCTTGTAGACTCTAAAGCAATCAACTTTGCGCCACCGCCGAATGTTAATTCGAACCCTATTTCGCATCATGGAAGGGCAAGAATCAATGTTGTTGAGGGTGGTAAAGAGTTGAGTCTTGTGCTGAGTATTGAAGAAGTGAAGACTCCTTTAAGGGTAGTAAAAGAGAGACTGCTGAATGGTCAAGTGTTTCCTGGCTGCTGTTTTGATTGTGAAGACTGTATAAATGCTGAGAATGGCTGTGAGAAGCTGAAGATGGGTTTGCAAGGTTTGATTGATGATGGATCCTTACAGTTCAGCAAATTTGGTGATGATGAAGCTGATGATGTGTCAACAATTACCATTTTCTATGATGAAGCTGACATGCCTGTCAGAAGAGAGCCAGTTACAATCTATGCTCCTCATATTAGTCTCGTAACTATCACCGTACCTGGGCCTGTTCCGTACACAGACGATAAAGCCATTCCTTGGCATTATGGCTCATATGTATATGTAGCTGGACAGAAGATCGAAAGCAAGTCTGTTGCTATGGACCCGACTGTAGAGAATGTCGGAGGAGTTGGGGGTTTCACCAGAAGTGGTCGTTTATTCGCTCCCCCTGTGCTGAGAGGGGATCCTGAGGCTGAGGCTTCATCCAAGGCCAAAGGAAAGCAAGCTATGAATGAAGAGTCAACTACTCCTGTTGTTGGGCAGGGTACATTTGAAAAAGAGGTCGAGGAATTCATGCGGATCATTAAAAAGAGTGACTTTAAGGTGGTTGATCAACTGAACCAGACACCTTCCAAGATTTCCATCTTGTCACTGCTGATGTGTTCTCCCGCACACAGAGAGGCCCTATTGAAAGTCCTGCAAATGGCCTATGTTCCTCAGGAAATCACTATCAACCAGCTTGAAGCTGTTGTAGGAAGTGTTAATGCAAGCCATGGCTTAGGCTTTACAGACAGGGACCTCACGTCGGAGGGCAGAAACCACAACAAAGCACTACATATCACTATGGAGTGGAAGGGTGCTGTGTTGTCTCACGTTCTTGTAGACACAGGCTCTTCCCTGAATGTGTTTCCGAAGAAGGCACTAATGAAGCTTAATGTTGATGGGATTGTCCTGAGACCAAGTGATCTGATTGTCAAGGATTTTGATGGTTCGAGAAGATCAGTTTTTGGAGAGGTTGAGTTTCCCGTCAAGATAGGCTCTCAAGTCTTTAAAAGTGTTTTCTATGTTATGGACATCCAGCCTGCATATAGCTGTTTGTTGGGAAGGCCATGGATATACGCTGCTGGAGTTGTTACTTCAACCCTGCATCAGAAGCTTAAATACGTGGTTGACGGCCAGGTCATCACAGTTTGTGGAGAGGAGGACATCTTCGTAAGCCACTTGTCGACGTTCAAGTATGTGGAGATGGATGGAGAAATCCATGAGACTTTATGCCAAGCTTTTGAAGCAGTCAACGTCAGCATATTGACCCCTGTGGAGAAGAGCAGTGAGAAAGGGGGTACATCCATCCATTCTTATAGAGAAGCAAAAGAGGTTGTTCAATCAGGCAGTGCCCAAGGCTGGGGCAAGCTGTTGGAGCTAGAAAAGAAAGATGATAAGTTTGGCTTAGGGTATCAGCCTGGTGGGTCTACTCCAAGTGGTAAGGCTATCACGTTCACAAGCGCTGGGTTGCTCGACCGCAACCAGATCTGCACAGCAAGCCAAGATGGGGATAGTGACGGTGACTGGGACAACTGGATCCACCCGTGTGCGCCCGGCGAGGAGCTAACAAACTGGTCTGCTGAAGACATTGTTCAAGTCACCTGGCTCTCAGAGTAATTATTTTGTTTCCTTTTATTAGCATACTGCATTGTCAAATCCAGCATTCTGCCCAAGATGCTTGGATCCATTATATTGGGCCACCATGTTTTGTATTGCATCTTATTTTGCTATGAAATAAAAGGTCCCTGTCTTTGTTTTTAAAAAATTTCACAAAAAAATATAAAAATGGCAATGTGTTTTCCTTTTTTGTTTTTGTGTTAGCGTCTCTTTTTTTCAAAATTAGCAGATTCTGAATAAGCACATCATCTGTGCAGTGTTGATCATCCGGATTCCACTGATAACGTTCCTGCTATGACTATGCATGACTTTGACAATCCTGTCTACCAAGCCGATGAAGGGGTTGAGGAAGACCTTGACCTCCCTGAAGAATTGGTCAGATTGTTGAAACAAGAAGAACGGGTTATTCAGCCTCATCAAGAAGAAATTGAGATCATCAACATTGGCAGTGAAGATGTAAAGAAAGAAATCAAGATTGGGGCCAGTCTTCAGGCTGACGTCAAGAAAGAGCTGATCAGTATGTTGAAAGAGTATGTGGATATCTTTGCTTGGTCATATCAAGATATGCCATGGTTGGATACCGACATCGTTGTGCATAAGCTACCTCTGAGAGAGGACTATCCTCCTGTAAAACAGAAATTGAGAAGAACTCGTCCTGACATGGCGATGAAGATCAAAGAGGAGGTTCATAAGCAATGGGATGTCGGTTTCCTTGTTGTAACTAGTTACCCACCTTGGGTAGCTAACATTGTACCTGTACCAAAGAAGGACGGCAAGGTCTGGATGTGCGTTGACTACCGGGATTTGAATAGAGCAAGCCCAAAAGATGACTTTCCGTTGCCACACATTGACGTGTTGGTAGACAATACTGCTCAATTCTCGGTGTTTTCCTTCATGGATGGCTTCTCCGGATATAATAAGATAAAGATGGCGCCGAAAGACATGGAGAAGACAACGTTCATTACCCCATGGGGTACATTTTGCTATAAGTTCATGCCCTTTGGTTTGAAGAACGCCGGGGCAACTTATCAGCGGACAATGGTCACATTGTTCCATGACATGATCCACAAGGAGATTGAGTGTTATGTGGACGATATGATTGCTAAGTCCTAAGACGAAGAAGAGCATCTGGTCAACCTGAAGAAGTTGTTCGATAGACTGATCAAGTACAAGCTGAGGTTGATCCAAACAAGTGCACTTTCGGAGTGCGTTCCGGGAAACTGCTGGGTTTCATTGTTAGTCAGAGAGGAATTGAGGTAGATCCTGCCAAAGTAAAAGCTATTCAAGATATGCCTGCACCGAAGACAGAAAAAGAAGTGTGCGGGTTTTTAGGGAGGTTGAACTACATTTCTCGGTTCATATCTCAACTAACTGCCACATGCGAACCGATATTCAAATTGCTAAGAAAAGAGCAAACGGTCAGGTGGAACAATGACTGCCAAAGAGCTTTTGACAAAATAAAAGAATATTTGCAGGAGCCTCCAGTGGAAGGAAGGCCTTTAATCATGTACTTGACCGTGCTAGAAGGGTCAATGGGGTGTGTGTTAGGCCAACATGACGAGTCTGGTCGAAAAGAGTACGCCATTTATTACCTTAGCAAAAAGTTTACCGACTGTGAATCCCGATATTCACTGCTCGAGAAAACTTGTTGTGCTTTGGTATGGGCTGCTCGCCGACTGAGGCAGTACATGTTGACTCATACCACACTGCTCATTTCCAAAATGGATCTTGTCAAGTACATCTTTGAGAAACCAACGTTAACCGGAAGGGTTGCTAGGTGGCAGATGGTTTTAACTGAATACGACATCCAGTATACTTCTCAGAAAGCCATCAAGGGAAGTGTATTGTCGGATTACCTTGCACAGCAACCTCTTGAAGATGATTATCAGCCAATGAAGTTTGATTTCCCTGATGAGGACATCATGTACCTCAAAGCAAACGATTATGAGGAACCACTTCCAGAGGAGGGGCCTGACCCTGAATCCAAATGGAAGTTGATGTTTGATGGGGCCGTCAATATCAATGGTCGTGGAGTTGGTGTCGTACTCATTACTCCTGAAGGTGTTCACTTACCCTTCGCTGCCAGAATTACATTTGGCTGCACCAACAATGAAGCGGAATACGAGGCATGTATAATGGGAATAGAGGAGGCAATTAATCTTCGGATTAAGAACCTCGATATATTCGGAGATTCAGCCCTCGTCATTAACCAATTTACCGGCAAGTGGTATACGCATCAAGAGCATCTAATTCCATACAGGGATTATGCTAGAAAACTGTTGACGTTCTTCACAACAGTTAAACTTCAATACATACCACGTGATGAAAATCAGTTTGCCGACGCATTGGCCACTCTCTCTTCGTCAATCAAAGTCTTATGTTGGAATTATGTGCCCAGAATTGATATCTTCAGGCTTGACGCTCCAGCTCATGCCTTCTCTGTAGACGCCGTGTCTGACGAGAAACCTTGGTATTTTGATATCAAGTTATTCCTGGAAAAGCAAGAATACCCAACTGGGGCATCTTCCAATGACAAGAAGACCTTGAGGCGACTTGCTGCTAGTTTCTTCTTGAACACGGATGGGGTCTTGTACAAGAGAAACTTCGACATGGTCTTGCTCAGATGTGTGGATAGACACGAAGCAAGCCTGTTGATGCAGGAAGTCCATGAAGGATCTTTTGGTACCCATGCAGGAGGGCATGCTATGGCAAAGAAATTGCTGAGATCAGGGTATTATTGGATGACAATGGATGCAAATTGTTGTTCATTCGCTCGTAAGTGCCACAGGTGCCAGATATATGTAGACAAAGTGCATGTTCCTCCAAGCCCGCTCAACGTCATGTCATCTCCTTGTCCCTTTTCTATGTGGGGCATTGACATGATCGGGAAGATCGAGCCTACTGCTTCAAATGGTCATTGCTTCATCCTGGTCGCGATTGATTACTTTACCAAATGGGTAGAAGCAACATCTTATGCCAACGTCACTCGTCAAGTGGTGGCAAGATTTCTGAAAAGGGATATCATATGCAGATACGGAGTACCCGAAAGGATCATTACTGATAATGGTTCTAATCTCAACAACAAGATGATGGCAGACTTGTGTCGGGACTTCAAGATACAGCATCACAATTCTTCTCCTTACCGACCAAAGATGAACGGTGCGGTAGAGGCAGCTAACAAGAATATCAAGAAGATTGTGCAGAAAATGGTTGTCACCTACAAAGATTGGCATGAGATGTTACCATTTGCTTTGCATGGGTACCGAACGTCAGTCAGGACGTCAACAGGGGCAACTCCCTTCTCTCTGGTGTATGGCATGGAAACAGTCCTGCATGTTGAAGTAAAGATCCCTTCATTGCGTGTGATGATGGATGTAAAGCTGGATGAGGCTGAATTGGTGTGTGCTCGTTATAATCAGCTATGCTTAATTGAGGAAAAGAGATTAGCGGCTATCTGTCATGGTCAGCTTTATCAGAGGATAATGAAGCGTGCATTCGACCAACGAGTACGTACTCGAGAGTATCAAGTGGGAGAGCTTGTGTTGAAGAGGATTGTTCCTCCAGGTTCAGATTACAGGGGCAAGTGGACCCCAAACTACGAAGGACCATTCATAGTGAAGAAAGTCTTCTCAGGAGGAGAATTGATGCTCACCACTATGGATGGAGATGACTTCCAGTCCCCTGTTAACTCGGACGCAGTTAAAAAATACTTCGCATAAAGAGACCCGCTAGACACAAAAACAGAATTATAGTCCAGGCAAAAAAAGGGGCATCTCGGCGAGCTAAAAACAGAAAAAAAGCTCGGGCAAAAGTTAGGGAAATAAAAAAAATGTACACCCGCTGAGTTGAAAAGCCACATCGGACAGCTCAGGCAAAAAAGGGTATCCCGGTGGATTGAAAACCCGAAAGGGCGATCCACGCAAAACAAGGGAATAAGCGAACAACTGCGATCCGAGTAATCTGAACCACGTCACCGTTTCGTACAACTTGATAATATCATAAGGATAGGAAGCAGTCTCCTCATCCTCTCAAAAAGCCAAAGCAAAACGGAAAGTCTCGAAGACATGCAGGTCATAGCAGAAATGGAACTCCTTGGAATGTCGTGTCCATTGCCATTAGGATAGTTTCTTTTTCTCAATTTTACGGTGGCTACCTCTTTCCAGGTGGTTTGCTTCCTGATGTAAAATCTTTGCCTATTCAGAGGCTATTCAATAAAAAGAATATTCAGTCAAAAAGTTGTGTGTGTTTATTTTTTGTTTGCAAAATGTCCTGAATTTTTAGCAAAAAAATAGCATTGCATTTAAACATGGTGATAATTTGAAAAGAAAATGACATGCAGGGAAACTGTAAACCCTCTTTGAGTGTCGGGTGACGATGGATGAACAGATCATACCATACAAATCCCCGGGGCACACTTGTGTTTTCTGTTGTTGCAGGTTGCAGGATGGCGTCACATTCTCCCCAGCAATTTACTCTTCCCCAGTGGAGCATCTCCCCAAGCAGAGATTTCTTCCCCCAGCAGGTATCTGAAAGCCTGACATCTCCAGCAGAGATTTCCTCCAGCTAAGCCTTGGCAGCAGCCCAAGCAATTTCTTCTTCCCCAGTGAAGTAGCAGTTTGTTCTTCCCCAGTGGAGTATGCCCAGCAGGTATCTGAAAGCCTAACATCACCAAAGTTAGAATTATTATAATTCTATCCTCAGCTAGATTTTTGTTCAAGCAGCTTCCCCAGCTAAGTTTGAAGATGATCTTGTCCCCACAAAGTTCATATCTGATTTTCACCTCCGTCAGTGAAATATTCCCCAGCAAAGTGGCCATTTCTTTTAGGCAATTTTATGATACAGTCAGGTATTCATCACCTCAGTCAGTCAGGTATTTAGACCTCTTGACTTGTCTTCCCCTGCAGAGTTGTACTTCTTGCTGCCAATCAGGCATCTGTTTGTTGCTCGTCCGTAATCCTCAACACTCGTCTGTGTTATCCCTAAGCAGAGATTTCTCCCCAGCAGTGATGTATTATTGCTCTGTTGATGCTCGTCTGCATCTTTCAACGCTCGTCTGTGTTATCTTTGGTATTGCTCGTTTGCTTCCCCCAGCAATGCTTTATGATTACCTTGAGGTTGCTCGTCTGCAATTTTCCAGCGCTCGTCTGTGTTATGATATCTCATGCGCTGTTACTCGTCTGCAACTTCCCAACACTCGTCTGTGTTGTGATATCTCATATGTTGTGCTTGTCTACAACTCCCAACACTCGTCTGTGTTTGTTATTGGATCCTTTGATGCACTCGTATGTGCCTTGATATGTATTTTTCAGTTGTTGCTCGTCTGCAACTTTCCAGCACTCGTCTTTGTTTGGTATGCCTGATATTTGTGGATACTCGTCTGTATCATTTCCAGCACTCATCTGTGTTATTTACCTGTTTGAAGCTCGTCTGATTTGCTTGGATACTCGTCTGTATCATCCCCAGCACTCGTCTGTGTTATAGCTTATATCTGTATGTGAGGATTTGTTGTTTATCCTGGTATTCTTCTGTGATTATTTCAAATGCTCGTCTGTGTTTAAATTTCTGGTATTCGTCTATACCAGTGGCTGGTACT
This sequence comes from Lathyrus aphaca, assembly GCA_963966055.1. Lineage (NCBI taxonomy): Eukaryota > Viridiplantae > Streptophyta > Magnoliopsida > Fabales > Fabaceae > Lathyrus > Lathyrus aphaca. The sequence continues at coordinate 320,328,322 of OZ014525.1, forward strand.
CGTCTGTATCATTGCCTGAAGCGCTCGTCTGTGTTTCTCGGATCATCGTCTGATACTCGTCTGTATCATTGACTTTTCGGCACTCGTCTGTGTTATCTTGATGATCATCCAATACTCGTCCGTATTGAAGAGGTTTCAAATCCTGACAGTGGGAATTTAATGTCAAAATGATTACCGGTCCTGGCGTAACAGGCAAATCCGAAGGAGGCTCGTCTGTCTCAAGCACCAATTATTATTTTTGTTGCACCTGGCGTTACAGGTTTGCTCAAAGAAGACTCGTCTGTCTTATACCATATATCCGCGAATAATATATGAAGAAGGTTCGTCCACCTTGATTGCATGTCTATCCCACGGACTTAAGTGCATGACGGTCCTGGCGTAACAGGTAAATCCGAAGGAGACTCGTCTGTCTCAAGTCATATGTTCTTGCAGTGTTTGAGGACTCGCATGTCCAGTTCCTGGCGTCACAGGATTGTTTGAAGACTTGTTTGTCTCAGAGTATGTTCTTGTAGTGTTTGAGGACTCGTATGTCCAGTTCCTGGCGTCACAGGATTGTTTGAAGACTCGTTTGTCTTAGTGTTCTTACTCCAGATATCAGTTTCAACTTGGAACAAGCTCGTCTGCTTTTTCTCCTTCTTATCCCCATAGCGTCATCTAGTTGGGTTTATTTCCCAGTGTTGCATTCTTCGTCAGAGTGCAAATTTCTGGTCTTCTTCGCATTCAACCACAGTTTATCTTGAATGGTCGATAGCCCGTACTATCGTCCTTTTCAGATTAACTGATGATTGAATAGGGGCAGCTGTAACACCCCAAATTTTCCCTCTTCATTTTAAGCATCATATCACATCATATTCATCATACTCATATCATTTCCTCAGCATCATATCATAGAAAGATGAAGCATAACATCCCTCATGTCCTAGCATCAAGCATATGGTCATCTGTGGAGGTCCTTGAAGCATTTCAAGCCATGACAAGGGTCCCAATGAGTTTGTACAAGTTCTATGGTGAGTCTAAACTCCATTTACAAGATCAAGTCCATTGGCAAAAGCTCAGAAGATTGCATGATCATCAGAGATCTCAGGACAAGGCAAAGCTCCTATACAAAGCACCCAAATTAGGGTTTGAGATTCAAGCACCAAGATCTCACAAATTTGGCCATTTCTTTTGGGCAAAGTCTTCTATATGTTAAGGGGATCCTATGTGTCAAATTTCATGAGAAAATTCCATGTGGAAGTCAATCAATGCCTCAGTTGCTTGCAGATGAAGGAAAAAGTCAACAGAGCCCATAAAAAGTCAACTGTGCAATTTCAAGGGGTCTAACCCAAATTTTTTGGCCAAGAGGGGTCCTTAAAATGTTATAAGAGGTTTGTAATGCCTAAAGTTCAAGAATCATGGAGATTTGAATGGTTTTGCAAAAATGGTACAAAGTTGGTTTATGGAATTTTCCAAATTTGGCAACTTTTGCCCTAATTTTCAAATGGCCTTAACATGATCAAAAATTCTTCAAATGGACCAAAGTCAAACATGAAATTTGAAGAGTAAGGGCTCCCATTTTCAGAGGATTCCTAGAACTCCTTGTAGGCCATTCGAAAATTTCAACTTCCTAGGGCAAATTCTCACTTTTCCAAAAGCCACCAAGTGCAAAAGGGCTCAAACTTGAATTTTGTGACTTGGTACAGGTCCAATCTTGTTTCCAATTCAAAATTCATTACATTAGGACCAATTTGCTCCAAATAAATGGTCATTTTCGTGCACTTTGTAAAAATCCCTCCAAAACATGCAAATTAGCAAAAGTCATGAAACAAGTGTGAGGGTTTGATCTAAAGGCCAGGAATGAGTGGATTTGAATCAAGAGTGGAAAATGAAAGCCACATGTGCTGAGAGGCCCAAGAGAGCATGGGCATAGCATGCTTATCTCACCAAGTGCAAATTATGCAAAATCACACTTTTCTCATTACTCATTCGTGCATTCTTTTTCACACTTTCAGCATTGCTTTGTGAGGTCATAACAAGCACAATTAGGGTTTCATCAAATCTCAGATCTCTTTCATTCTCTCATTCTCAACTTTCATGCAACCTTGCATTTCTTCACATATCTCTTGATTCTCTCACTTTCTTCACAAAACTCTTCCATATTCTTGATCAGTGAATCATATAGATCAAGATTCAACCACTCATTTGAGCTTAAGACACAGAAATGGAAAGGTGCCATTGAGAAGCAACTTGCTCTGAAACTTTAGATCCATCCTGCTTCAAGACCTTGGATGCATTTATTTTGCATCTAAGGAGTAAGAGGAGTGATTTGCACGCATTGCTTGGTTTTCTAGCTCACTATTTCAAGATCTCCATCTCAGGTATGGCATGAAATCTCATGATCTAAAAATGGATTTGAATTGTTGCTTTGTGTTCTTTGATCTTCACTGGTCATGCTGCACTTTATGGATTTGAATTTAGTGCATTGTAGTGAAAGTTATATGCATTTCAATTTTGAAGGTCAATCTTTATTTTGCTCGATCCCTTAGATTCAGTGAGTTTTAAGTGTTTTTGATGCCATATTTGAGTTCAATGATGTTGAATTAGTTAATCTGGGTTATTTATTTCCATTTATTGGTGAATTTTTTTGTTCTGGTTTGGTTTCCGGTGCCGGAGCCCTAGCTCCGGTCACCGGAATTTGTTTTAAAGTTCAATTAGGGTTCCATCGAAGAAGATGAACCATATTCGTTAGATTCTTCAATCCAGCGTTCGTCTGTGTGCCACGTAGCCCTAGGGCTGCCTCCGTCTCATGTTGTGTTGCTTCATTTCATTTAATACAGCATGTGTTATGGTCCACGTTAACTCTTATACACCAGCCAACCACAGCGCGCTATACTGCCAACTCAATTAATGAGAAGGCCAAGCTCACGCAATGGATGAATCATGCGTTCCTGTTTTTTTTCCAACTATTTCCATTAATTCCAACTAATTTCCACCACAATTAACATAAACATGCGCCAGATCCTGGGCCAAGCAGTACTTTTCGCACCCCACCTCACTTTGGCCCAATGCATTTCCACGTTAAAACCTACTACATACACCTCCACTCCATTTTCCATTTTTATTTCTTTTTCTTTTGTTCTTTATTTATTCAGTTCCATTTCAATTTTTATAAAATAGTTCCCTTCACTTAAAAAATCCCAAAAAAAATCATGAGTGATATTTTGAGTCTCTATTATTTTATCTTATTTTTATTTTATTTTTTTCCTTTTTCCACGTGTCTGAATTAATTCACCATTTCACATAGCTTCTTTTAATCCTTTCTTGACCACTTTGCCTTGTATAATTTCCATAGACTTCAATAATTTTAGTTTTGATCCCATTCTTTTTGCTTTGATTTCCTAACACATTTAACTTTTCATGTGATTTTCTCTAGATTTTTAGAAACTTATTTCTTGAGTCTTGGTCTTTTGACTTGTGATGTAAGTTTGTAACCCTCACTTGTGTTCTTGCTTCCATTAAACCTAGTTTGCTTCTGAATCTTCTCAAATCATTTTGGCTAGTTGATATAACATGTTTGAAGATCATTTGGTTTCAATTGTAGAATTTTTAGATGGTCGGTTGATTTGTTGTGGATTTTATCTTGAACCTTGTCCCATTTTGCTTCCTTTGAACCTTTTGGTCTCTTTTAAGCCTAGAAGGGCACTTGTGCCAACTTTTTCTTCTCATTTAGGGTTACTTTGGGGTGTGGGTACCTTCCTGGTCCTAGGATAGGGTTTGTGTCTTCTGAATTTTTGTGTTTGCTTCTTCCTTAAGTCATTTGTTTCCTTAAGTGTTTTCACTTCATCTTATTGTTTCTTTTGCTTCCATTTTGGTATTGCTTGGTCATGTACCTTTCTTCTCTTCATCTTGTTGGCTTCTTAAGCCATTCTTCATATTGTTTTAGTTCTGATCTTGAGCATTGTGTCCATATCTTGTGCATTTTGCTTTGCATATTTCATAAGTGTGCATTTGTCTTCGTATGTGTTCATGTTGCATCATTTTGTCTTATAGCTTCATGCCTCATTTCTTTGAGTTGCATTTGCATTGTGCATATGTTCATATCATTTCACTTCTGATTGTGTGATTCTATCATGTTATCTTGCTCATTTTGTTTCACTTGTATGCATACTAACCTTGCAGGGGCTATGGTAAGTGTGAGATGTGGGAATTGAGTTCCACATCTCCAAATCTCATCTTCTCCTCTTATGTTTATGTGCACTAACCCTTTGTTGTTGGGCTTAGGCCTTTCTCATACCTTCTTCTATCTTCTTCTCTTCTTCTTTCCTTCTTCATTAGGATAGAAACCTCACTAACCCTTAGGACATCCATGCATGTTAACACTTAGGATTGTTTTAGTCCCCCTTTAGAATTTTTCCTTTGAGATCCTTTTGGTTCTTCTCTTCTCATCTCATAACTCTTAAAAAACACTTTAATAAGTTTGAAGTGATGTCTTGATCCATAGCCTTATCCCATGAGGTATTCTTGTAGTCTTCCCATCTTGGGATAGTACAAGTTTACCTTGTGATGCACAAGTCTGATCAAGGTATCTTCTTCATAAAAGAAAAGCATAAAAAACACTTCTTCATCTGTAAATACCAAAACACTTAATAAGTAAACAAGTTAGTGAGCCTAAGCCCTAATCTTTGGGTTCAAGTTTTGGGGATCTTCTCCTTACTTGAGTGTGCTTGTTCTATTATTCCATCTTGGAATGTAGTGACAAGTGCACATTCCATGGAAAAGAGCTTGAGTTCACTTCCTTGTGACACACTCATAAAAGCTTCTAAAAAACACAAACAAACAATAAGCGTCTTTCCTTCGGGAATTCTTTTCTCATCTCATTCGCTCCGTACGTGAACTTGCTCCTACTTGTCACTTTGCAAGACGGTTACGCACTCGTCGTCCGAGTCTGCAACACCTGAGCAATGGCATAGGCAGTTCAAGCCTTTAATTCACAAGCAATTTCCTTGTTACCCCTAGTTAGGGGAACTACGGCGTCTCTGATCCTCATTATCCTGATGAGGTACGTAGGCAGCGGGGTAGGGCCCGTTCGAGCACAATCTTTATTTTCCCTACATTTTTTCATTTCTTTTCTCAGTTCTTTATCCAGTTCATTTTTTTTCTTTTGCTGCAGCTTTCATCCCCTCACCCTTTGAAACAGTTTCTTTGCAAGCGTGGATCCCGTCGGGTACGGCGGACGATCTGGGTGTTAATACCTTCCCAGGTCCTAACTGACTCCCGAACTCAGTCTCTTTGGTTTGTAGGACCTGTGTCCTTCCTCTTCTTTCCTCTGGTTTGTGCAGCATTACCATTCCCTTTCTTCGGGATAAAAATGCCTGGCTGGCGACTCTATTCTTTTTCTGCGCCACTTTCGCGTTTGTACTAGGATGGAAATCCGGGGAGCGACAATAGGTTGTCTTGGAAATAATACATCCAAAGCTTCTCGTCTTTGGTATGCACAACGATTTCTCGGTAAAAAGCTTGGAGATGTGTTTTTGGGCAAGAACTGTCGTTGTATTTGTCAAAACATGGAGGCTTAAAATTTGGAGGGATGACCAACCTTTGAACCAGAACCATGTCAGAAACATTGATGCCTAGTGTATCCCTGCATTCCAAAGCTCTAACTTTCTCAGTCAACATCTGAAAGTCTTGGACATTACCACGTGTGCCAAAGCCCATGTCTTCATTGACCAAGGTAAACCGATCTTCTTGTTGATCAGTCACATGAACTGGAATATGGCCATCCTCTGGAGTGGGAGTCTTGTTACCCCTAGGTGGGATAACATTGTTGTTGATTAGATTTCCCTGAGCATCCAAGGTGACAACTGGAGGATCCACCCGTGGTGGATCTAGTCTTAGAACGAAAGCTCTTAGTTCTTTCTGTCCCTGGTTCATGCCTTGCATCATAGTCATGAATTCAGCTATCCTGGTTCGGAGTTCATTCACTTCAGTCTGTACGAAGTCCATGATTTTTCTCTGGTTGCGGCAAGTAGCGTACCGATGCCGACGATAATTCAATCTTTCCTGAAATAATCAAAGAAGTTATGAAACCCAGATAACCTGTTAGTATGAAATATATGATATGCATGAAATGTATGAAAATGCCATTTTACTGATCCTAACTTCGTTTAGATGGAGGGACAGATACACCCACAGAGTGCCACACTATAAGATAAAATGTTGAGTGAGTGTGTGCAGAGAAAATATTGAGCATTGAGAGTTCATTATCGAACTAAGATTTCCAGAATGGAAAAGTCGAGACAATGGCACCCGAAAATAAACCACCATAGAGCAATAATGAGCAAACGCGTGAAAAAATCATACAACTAATGTCAACAATACCGAAGTACAAGAAAAAGCCACAATCAAAGATGCAAACAGGAGATTCCATCAACAACTCTGAAGGTAATCTCAAAACATAGTAAAGCAATCCAAGTACATCAAAGAATTCTACATCCCCTTGTTCAACAATTATTTAAATGATCATCACCCGACTTGAGCTTCTAATGATGCACATGCAATCTTCCTGACCAACCAGGCCAAGAGTCTTCAACTCATGAGTACACCTTCTGGTGTAATGACCCCTGAATCAATTAGATCTTGGACACTGTGTTTGAACTCTTTTCACTCATCATTGTATGCCTGAACATTCCTTAATGGAATTCACACATAACATCCATATTGTAATATGGGGGAATGGGGTAAGACATTGGCAAGGCATTCCTTGGCTGAATCAAAGAGTTCTTGAGCAAACGAGAAAATACTTGACTGGGAGGGATGAGACTTGGAGTAAACACTCTTCCGGGCTGCTTGAGTCTGAGTCTCCCCTGTTGTTGATAACTCTGTTGCTGAAATGAATTCGAACATCCAAAATCCTCCTGCAGTTCCTTTTCCATGTTTGATCGGTGAATGAGAAGAGGTTGTTGGCATGATGACTTTACAACCCAAAATGGAGGGACACACCCTTGATTTGAGAAGACCCTCATGGAAGGGAAAGGAGGACTCCCCTCTTTTGCAACCACTGATATAAGATCCCTTGACATATTCCCGCTGATTGGGTGAACTCAATCGTCTTTGAGTCCATGAGCTCTTGGACCTGATATTTGAACCTTTTACAGTTTTCTACAATGTGACCAGGTGCACCAGAATGGAAATCACACCTAGCACTGGCATCAAAATATGGAGGAAGCTTTTTAGGCGGGGTTACCCAAGTGACGAGTTCAACCAGTTTAAGTTCGAGCAAGCAAGGAAGCAACTGCGTATATGACACTGGAATAAAATCAAACTTAACTTTAGGATTCTTCGGTCTTTGTTCACAATTTTTGCCCTTAAACTTCCTTTGGGGAACTGGAAGCAACTGCGGGTCGAGAGGCTTAGGAGTCCAAAGTTATGGAGAACGTCCACGAAACATTTCCTGGTCTCGGGAACATCCTACTGAACAGGGAGAAGCAAGAACTTCAGTAGCAACAACGAGAACATAGTAACCTTTGTCCTTTAATACTACCTCTGGAACCTCCGTGGTCTAGTTCTCTTGCTTCTACAATTAGTAAACGTTTTCTCTCAGTAGATCATGACCATGAGACAAGGCCTGCATGTCCACCATGAATTTTCCCATTCAGATCTTCATTTTAGCCACTTCCGGTCGGAGTTTCTCCATGCCTATACCTTGAGGATTGTGATTCAAGTTGGCCATTGTCTGAAGAGAAACCATATCAGGATAAGAGTCTGTCCCCGAACATCTGTCATGAATGCAAGGATGTATACAAATGCCATGGTTTACTATTTCCAAGAAAGTAAGATTCAGGTGTAATATCCTCGGAAATAACTGAACATGAATGTTTAAACGTTATGATGTCATGTATGCAACTGGCATGTGATCACTGGTCTGATGTTGGTGTTGAACAGTGAACCAAGTGTTTGTGCAGGGTCTCAATAATAGGGTCACAATGACAGTCACAATAACAATTTATCTGAACAGAAATCCCGGACCTCAGAACCAAAGAACCATAGAACCATATCATAACACTGAACAATAGTGGCAAAATGGGTATGTTGGAAGTTTTAAGGTCCCTGTAAACTTGTAAACCCCTCCCATCTCACTGGTGTGTGCTCCAGGTTAAACTTCACAGACTCTCAAAGTCGAGCAGCGATAATACATTCATCATCTCTGAGAGATGGCTCATGACCAAATTAAGGAATCGGTTAGGAATTATGCACTACTTAGGGAGGTCTCAGCTGAGTCTGGGAAAACAAGCATCCCTCATAAGTCCCCAACTTCAAGCACTGAATTGAGAAACAATAGTACATTCAACCCTTGGGATACAGTATTATCGTCATACGAACAATTTGCCTTAACTGGGTTCCTATGAGAGAACCAGACCATCCTATTCGAGTTCCCAGTGGGCCCTCGGATGCGAGTGGATTTGACAACAAATGTGGTCTTCCACTTTCATCACTAGAGAGGGTTGTTTCCACTAAGGTCCTCAATGATCGGTCACCAGATTCACATAACTATCAAGGCCGTACCCTGAAGTGGAAGAAATCCCCACACATAATAGTTCCAAGACGGTCGTAGTCTGGGTGTGGAACACATCGCCACTCATCATGGTGAGATACCATGGAATTACAATTTCTATCCACGCTAAGTCCTAGGGTGCACTCAAGCTGGGTATTTGGCTTATCTCACAGTTGGGGCCCAAAAATTTGGTTTGGAGCTAGCTTAGAAAGGTGATTAGGATTTTGCTTTGGAATTAGACTTGGTAAACTCTCTAGATCCTTCTCCATAATTCACAAATAATTCAAATGAAAAAAAATCTGAAAATGAGAAAATGGAGCCAAAACACACTTGCTGAACTTGCTGCAGGAATTCAAAATCCGCAGCGGTTAACCGGTTAACCAAAAGCGTTAACCGGTTAACGCAGGAAAAATTTGAAATTTCCCTCCTTTTGGTGGGAAAATCCAAGAATACATTTGTGTCAACCGTTTTAATTTGATCTTGATTCCCAAATCCTCCTAGGGCTTTGACCAAGATATGGAGCTTGTATAAAATGCCCTGTGGATTTCCTGCCAGGTCACTTGGCTCCTGACTTTGACTTGTAAAATCATGAGTTCCCAGATGATTGATCATACGCCTTATGCTAGAACATGTGAGTGCTATGCTTCATTTTTCTATGCAAAAATGCTAAGTATATGTCATGCTTATGATGATTATGATATGATGATGATTCTAGAAAGAAGAGGGCAAATGTGGGGTGTTACAGCTGCCGTTATTCAAGCAACTGTTAATCTGAAAAGGACGATAGCACGGACTATCGACCGTTCATGATAAACTGTGGTTGAATACCAAGAAAACCTGAAATTTGCACTCTGCCGGAGAATGCAGAGACGGGAAATAAACCCAACTAAATAACGCTCTGGGTAATTGAAGTGAAGACAAAGCAGACGAGATCCTTCCAAATTGAATTGTTACACCAAATAAGGAAAACTTAGACAGACGAGTCTTCTTCAAGCAAACCTGTTACGTCAGGAACTGGATGTACAAACCCTCTTCAAGTAAACCTGTTATGCCAGGAACTGGACATACGAGCCCTCTTCAAGTAAACTTGTTACGCCAGGAACTGGACATGCGAGCCCTCTTCAAGTAAACCTGTTACGAAAACATATGACCTGAGACAAACGAACCTCCTTCGGATAACCCGTTACGCCAGGACCGATGATGCACTTAAGTCTGTGGGATAGACATGCATAATCGGGATAGACGAATCCTCCTCATATACCCTCTGTAGATATATGGTCTAAGACAAACGAGTCTTCTTCAAGCAAACCTATTACGCCAGGTGCGATATTAGGATTGGACGAACCCTCTTCACAAATCTTGCGTAGATAAGTGGTGTCTGAGACAGACGAACCTCCTTCGGATAACCCGTTACGCCAGGACCGATAACCATTTTGATGTTTAATCCCACCTTTAGGACTTCAAACCTCTTCAACACGGACAAGTATTGGATGATCATCAAGAGAACACAGACGAGTGCCATAAGTCAATGATACAAACGAATATCAGACGATGATCTAAGAAACACAGACGAGCGCTTCGGGCAATGATACAAACGAATATCCGCCACTGATACATATGAATACCATAAATCCAACACAGACGAGCATTTGAAGTAGAAATACCAACGAGTACCAAAAATCCAACACAAACGAGCATCTGGAGTAGCAATACAGACGAGTACCAGAAATCCAACACAGACGAGCATTTGGAGTAGCAATACAGATGAGTACCAGAGTAACTATCAAATCAACACATATCGATATAAACCAACACAGACGCGTGTGGAGGATGATACAGACGAGTATCCAAACAATGCAGACGAGTGTCAAGCGAAGACAAGCTTTGGAGTCATGCATACAAGCTTCACTCAAATATCAGACGCAGACGAGTGCTGGGGAATGCAGACGAGCATCAAAAAAATGTCAAACATAGACGAGTGTTGAGGAGTGCATATGAGCATCAAACAAATATCAAACACAGACGAGTGTTAGGGAGTGCATACGAACACCAAACAAATGCCTGACTGGCAACAAGAACCCCAACTCTACAGGGAGAACCAGATCAAGAGGCTTTGGCGATGCTTAACTCTGGTTAGGGGGATGAACAACTATTTGTATCATCACATTGGCCAAAAATAAATTGGCGACTTCTCTGGGGAATACTTCAATGATGGGAGTGAATCCCAAACATGAACTCTGTGGGGAAATCAAGCGTTCAGCTGCCTGCTGGGAATACTTCACTTGTGGAAATATAATCCGCCAGGGGATAAGAATTGTTCCATTAGCCTCAGAGTTCTGCTGGGGATGCCACTCACTCTAACTCAGTTGGGGAACATACTCTGCTTGGGGAGATATGACACCATCCTGCAACAATAGTATACGCACATGTGCCCTGAGGACTTGCATGGTATGATCTGTTCATCCATTGTCACCCGACACTCAAAGATAGTTTTAAATGTTTCCCTGCAATGTCATTTTTTTATAGAAAAATCATCATGTTTCAAATGCAATGTTCTTTTCGCCAAAAATTCAGGACATTTTTGCAAACAAAGTAAACACAACACAACTTTTGACTGAATATTCAATTATTGATGGGTCTCTGAATAGGCAAAGTTTTACATCAGGAAGCAACTACCTGGAAAGAGGTAGCTACCATAAAATTGAGAAAAGAAACTATCCTAATGGCAATGTACATGGCATTCCAATGAGTTTCCTTTCTGCTATGACCAACATATCTTCAAGACTTTCCATTCTTGCCTTTGCCTTCTGAAGAAGAAGAAGAGACTGATTCCTATCCTTCTGGTATGGCCAGACTGTTTGAAATGGTGATTTGGTTCAGATTACCCGGATCGCAGCTGTTCGCTTATTCCCTTGTTTTGCGTGGATCGCCCTTTCAGGTTTTCAATCCACCGGGATACCCTTTTTTGCCTGAGCAGTCCGATGTGGCTTTTCAGCTCAACGGGTGTACATTTTTAAAAAAAAATTATTTTCCCTAACTTTTGCCCGAGCTTTTTATTCTGTTTTTAGCTCGCCGGGATGCCTTTTTCTTGCCTGGACTTTAATTCTGTTTTTATGTCCAGCGGGTCTTTTATGCGAAGTATTTTTTAACTGCGTCTGAGTTAACAGGGGATTGAAAATCTTCTCCATCCATAGTAGTGAGCATCAGTGCCCCACCAGAGAAAACTTTCTTTACTATGAATGGGCCTTCGTAATTTGGGGTCCACTTGCCCCTGTGATCTGAACCTGGAGGAATGATCCTCTTGAGTACAAGCTCGCGTACTTGATACTCTCGAGTAAGTACTCGTTGGTCGAATGCTCGCTTCATTCTCCTCTGATAAAGCTGACCATGACAAATAGCCGCTAATCGTTTTTCCTCAATTAGGCACAATTGATTATATCGAGCACGTACCCACTCAGCCTCGTCAAGCTTCACATCCATCATTACACGTAAAGAAGTAATTTCTACCTCAACAGGCAAGACGGCCTCCATACCATATACTAGTGAGAAAGGAGTTGCCCTGGTTGACGTCCTGACTGACGTTCGGTACCCATGCAGCGTAAATGGTAACATCTCATGCCAATCTTTGTAAGTTACAACCATTTTCTACACAATTTTCTTAATATTCTTGTTAGCTGCCTCTACCACGCCATTCATCTTTGGCCAATAAGGAGAAGAATTGTGATGCTGAATCTTGAAGTCCCGGCACAGTTCTGCCATCATCTTGTTGTTCAAATTGGAACATCAGTAATGATTCGCTCGGGCACTCCGTATCTGCAAATGATGTCTCTCTTCAAAAATCTGGCTACCACTTGGCGAGTGACATTGGCATAAGATGCTGCTTCAACCCAATTGGTGAAATAATCAATCGCAATCAAGATGAAGCGATGACCATTTGAAGCAATAGGCTCTATCTTCCCGATCATGTCAATGCCCCACATAGAAAAGGGCCAAGGAGATGACATGACGTTGAGCGGGCTGGGAGGGACATGCACTTTGTCTGCATAGATCTGGCATTTGTGACATTTGCGGGCGTATGAACAATAGTCTGCATCCATTGTTAGCCAATAGTACCCCGACCTCAACAACTTCTATAGCATGTCCTCCTGCATGAGTACCGAAGGATCCCTCGTGGACTTCCTGCATTAACAGGCCTGCTTCGTGTCTATCCACGCATCTGAGTAAGACCATGTCAAAGTTCCTCTTATACAGAACTCCGTCTGCATTCAAGAAAAAGCTAGCAGCAAGTCGTCTCAAGGTCTTCTTGTTGTTGGAAGATGCCTCAGCTGGGTATTCTTATTTTTCCAGGAAAAGCTTGATATCAAAGTACCAAGGTTTCTCATCAGACACTGCGTCTACAGAGAAAGCATAAGCCGGTGCGTCAAGCCTGGAAACGTCAATTCTGGGCACATAGTTCCAACACAAGACTTTGATGGACGAAGAAAGAGTAGCCAATGCATCGGCAAATTGATTCTCATCTCGTGGTAAATATTGAAGCTTAACCGTTGTGAAGAACGTCAACAATCTTCTAGCATAATCCCTATAAGGAATTAAGTGTTCTTGATGTGTATACCACTTGCCGGTAATCTGGTTGATAACGAGGGTTGAATCTCTGAATATATCGAGATTCTTAATCCAAAGATTAATAGCCTCATTTATTCCCATTATGCACGCCTCGTATTCCGCTTCATTATTGGTGCAACCAAAGGTAATTCTGCCAGCGAAGGGAAAATGAACACCTTCGGGAGTAATAAGAACAGCACCAACTCCATGTCCATTGATATTGACTGCCCCATCAAACATCAACTTCCATTTGGATTCAGGGTCAGGCTCCTCCTCCGGAAGTGGTTCCTCGTAATCTTTGCTTTGAGGTACATGACATCCTCATCAGGGAAATCAAACTTCTTTGGCTGGTAATCGTCTTCAAGTGGTTGTTGTGCAAGATAATCTAACAATACACTTCCTTTCATGGCTTTCTGGGAAGTATATTGTATGTCATACTCTGTTAATATCATTTTCCACCTTGCAACCCTCCCGGTTAATGCTGGTTTCTCGAAAATATACTTGACAGGGTCCATTTTTGAGATTAGCAATGTGGGGTGGGTCAACATGTACTGTCTCAGTCGGCGAGCAGCCCATGCCAAAGCGCAACAAGTTTTCTCAAGCAGTGAGTAAAGGGATTCACAGTCGGTAAACGTTTTGCTAAGGTAATAAATAGTATGCTTTTTTCGACCAGACTCGTCATGTTGGCCTAGCACACACCCCATCGACCCTTCTAACACAGTCAAGTACATGATAAGTGGCCGTCCTGGAACTGGAGGCATTAGGATCGGAGGCTCCTGCAAATATTCTTTTATCTTTTAAAAGGCTTTTTGACAGTCCTCATTCCACCTGACCGTTTATTCTTTTCTTAACAATTTGAAGATTGGCTCGCATGTGGCAGTTAGATGAGATATAAACCGAGAAATGTAATTCAATCTCCCTAAAAACCCACGAACTTCTTTTTCTGTTCTTGGTGCAGGCATGTCTTGTATTGCTTTTACTTTTGCAGGATCTACCTCAATCCCCCTTTGGCTAACAATAAAACCCATCAATTTACCGGAACGCACTCTGAAAGTGCACTTGTTTGGATTCAACCTCAATCTATACTTTATCAATCTTTCAAACAGCTTTTTGAGGTTGACCAGGTGTTCTTCTTCCTCCTGGGACTTGGCAATCATATCGTCCACATAGCAATCAATTTCCTTGTGTATCATGTCGTGGAACAAAGTTACCATAGCCCGTTGATATGTTGCCCCGACATTCTTCAATCCAAAGGGCATAACCTTATAATAGAATGTACCTCACGGGGTAATGAACGTCGTTTTCTCCATGTCTTCCGGTGCCATCTTAATCTGATTGTACCCGGAGAAACCATCCATGAAAGAAAATACCGAAAACTGAGAGGTGTTATCTACCAGCACGTCAATGTGAGGTAATGGAAAATTATCCTTTGGACTTTCTATGTTTAGATCCCAATAATCGACGCACATCCGGACCTTGCCATCTTTCTTTGGTACAAGCACAATGTTAGCTACCCAATATGGGTAACTAGTTACGGCAAGGAACCCGACATCCCACTGCTTTTGAACTTCCTCCTTGATCTTCATCGCGATGTCAGGGCGAGTTCTTCTCAGCTTTTGTTTTACCGGAGGGCAGTCTTCCCTCAGTGGCAGCTTGTGTACAACAATGTCGGTATCTAACCTCGGCATATCTTGATACGACCAGGCGAAGATATCCACATATTCGCGTAGCATACCAATCAATTCCTTATTTATCTCGGCATGTAGACTGGCCCCAATCTTTATCTCTTTCTTTACATCCTCAGACCCGATGTTAATGATCTTTATTTCTTCCTGATGAGGCTGAATGACCCTTTCCTCTTGTTTCAACAACCTAGCCAATTCTTCTGGGAGTTCACAATCTTCCTCAACCCCTTCATTAGCTTGGTAGATAGGATTGTCGAAGACATGCATGGTCATAGGCGGAACATTATCAAAGGAATCTGGATGATCAACACTGCACAAATGATGTGCTTATTTCAGAATCTGTTTTTTACAAAAAGACGCAAACACACAAACACTGAAAAAGAAAACATTGTCATTTTATTTGTTTTTTGTGAAAAATTTAAAATGAAAGAAAGAGAACACAATTTGCTTGAAAAATGTCCTTTATTTATGGTGAAAACAAATGCATTAAAAGCATGGTGGCCCTACAAATGGATCCATGCACCTTGGGCAGAGTGCAGGATTTGACATGCAGTATGATAAAATGGAAACAAGAAAATTACTTTGACTACCAAGTAACTTGAATAAAATCTTCAGCAGACCAGTTCCGGAGCTCCTCCCCAGGTGCGCATGGGTGGATCCAGTTGTCCAAGTCGCAGTCACTATCCCCATCTTCCTCTGTAGCACAAACATTGTTGTAGTCAAGCATTCCAGCACTAGTGAACGTTATGGGCTTACTGCCCTAAGACCAGCTGGACTAACCAGGTTGATATCCAAGACCAAACTTGTCGTCCTTCTTTTCCACTTCTAACAACTTGCCCTAGCCCTGGGCATTCCCAGATTGGACTACTTCCTTAGCTTGCTTGTAGAAGTATATAGGAGTCCATTCCTTCTCATTGCTTTGAACTGCAGCAACCAGAGACAAAGTACTAACATAGACTGTCTCAAAAGCTTGGCAAAGTGTTTCGTGGATCTCCCCGTCCATTTCCACGTATTTGAAGGTCGACATATGGCTTATGAAAATATCCTCTTCACAGCATACAGTAACAACTTGTCCGTCCACCATATACTTCAACTTTTGATGCAACGTGGATGTTACTGCGCTAGCAGCATGAATCCAAGGACGTCCTAGCAGACAGCTGTAAGCAGGCTGGATATCCATAACATATAACTTGCTTTTGAATATTTGAGACTCAATCTTTACCGGTAGCTCCACCTCCCCAAACACAGACCTCCGTGACCCGTCAAAGGCTTTTACAATCAAATCGTTGGGTTGTAAAACGATGCCATCAACATTCAGTTTCATTAGGGCCTTCTTAGGGAGTACGTTAAGAGAAGAGCCTGTATCTACCATGACATGTGATAGAACACCGCCTTTACACTCCATGGTGATGTGTAAGGCCTTATTGTGATTGTGTCCCTCAAGTGAGATCGCTATCTGTGAACCCTAACCCATGGCTGGCATTCACACTAGCTACCACAACCTCCAACTGGTTAACAGTTATCTCTTGTGGTACATATTCCATTTGCAAAACTTTCAATAAAGCCTCCCGGTGAGCTTGAGAACACATTAATAATGACAGAATGGATATCTTGGATGGGGTCTGATTCAGCTGTTCAACCACCTTATAATCACTTTTCTTAATTATCCTCATGAATTCTTCAACTTCCTTTTCAAAAGTACCCTGACTAGTGACAGGAGTTGTCACATCTTCAGTCACTATCTACTTACCTTTAGCCTTTACAGCAGCCTCAGCTTCAGGATCACCTCTAAGAATTTGAGGAGCAAAGAGACGCCCACTCCGTGTAAACCCACCAACTCCTCTGACATTCACAACAGTCGGGTCAATTGTCATTGTCTTACTTTCCACCTTTTGTTCTTCTACGTATACATCTGAGCCATAGTGCCAAGGAATGGACTTGTCATCAACATATGGAACTGGCCCCAGAACAGTAATGGTTACTGGACTCACCTCTGGAACATAGATAGTCACCGGCTCTCTCCGGGAAGGAACTTCGACAGGATCAAAGTAAATTGTTACCATAGACACACAATCATTTATGTTGTCAACCTTGTCAAACTGTAGAGACCCATCATCAATCAAATACTGCAACCCAGCTTTCAAATCTCTGCAACCATTAATCGAATTCATACAACCCTCGCAGTCAAGATAACACCCTGGGAATACCTACCTTTTCAGCAACCTGTCTTTTACCACTAACAATGAAGTCTTTACTTCTTCCGCATTCAAAATCAGGTTCAACCTCTCGCCACCATCAACGACGCTTATCCTGGCCCCTCCATGATTTGGAATGGGATTTGTTGTAACATTTGGAGGCGGTGCGAATTTAATTGCTTTTGAGTCAATCAAATCTTGGACTTTATGTTGTAATTCCTGCACTTCTCTGTTGAGTGCCTGGGAGCTCCTGAGTGAAATGCGCATCTTGCATTAGCATCATACCCCAATAGAAGTTCTCCAGGTGGTGGTGGTGCCAACGTCCTCAACTGAACCATGTTCAAATCTAACAATCTTTGTAGCAGTGTTGTGTATGTCATAGGGATTGCCTCTAGCACCCTGTTAGCTGGACGAGCTTGTATTTGTTGATAGGGTCTTTGCTGATAGTTATTATGCTGCGGCTGTTGTTGTTGATGTTGTTGGTGTGGTTGTTGAACAGGGCTTGTGGGAATGGTGACAGCTGCCACCTATTCGTAAGATCCCATGTATCCACGGCCCTGGCCTCGGCCATACACCGCATTAGTTTCTCCCTCTCTCCTTCTTAGAGGTCCATTAAAAGCTTTCCTGACACCACTTGAGCTACCTACACCACTGTCTTGGATTTTCCCCATTTTCAGCAGAGTTTCAACCCTTTCCCCGGCTATCACAATATCGTTAAACTTTGTTGCTGAACAAGACACCAGTCTCTCAATAAACACACCATGTAGTGCTCCCATAAACATGTCTGCCATTTCATTCTCTAACAAAGGAGGTTGCATTCGAGTAGCAAGCTGACGCCACCTCTGGGCGTACTCTTTGAACCCTTCTTTAGCACTCTGAGACATTATCTGCAACTGGGTACAATTTGGAGCCATATCCAAATTATACTGATATTGTTTACAAACGCCTCAGCTAAATCCTTCCAGCTTCGAATATTGACCCTGCTCAGCTTCACGTACCATTCCAAGGAAGCTCCTACAAGACTGTCCTGGAAGTAATACATCCACAACTTTTCATCATCTGTATGTGCAGCAATCATTCCCACAAAAGACTGAAGGTGAGTTTTCGGGCAAGCCGTACCATTGTACTTATCAAAAGCAGGGACCTTGAACTTGTAGGGAATTCTCACCCCTGGAACTAAGCCCAGATTAGTGATGTCAAACCCTATAGAACTCTGAGACTGAATGGCGCGAATTTGCTCAGCCATTTCTTCAAATCTCCTATTCATGTCAACCCCCTGGCCTTCTGCCTCATCCAACAATGTGAATTGTTCATCCTGCCCGTCCATCTGCATGTTATGCACTCCATCATTGATAATAGTGACCCCTGGTTGCACCACAGGGATTTCAACACGACGGGCGCCACCCCCGTTACGATTACCTCCATCTGTTGTCCCATTGTTCCTGGCCTGATTGTTCTCTACCATTTCGCGCAGGCGCTCTTGAGTTTGATCTATCCCATCCATGAGGGTCATGAAGTTATCCATTCTTGTCCTTAAGTCATCCAGATCCGCTTGCATCTGATCCATTGCTCTCTCTCTCTCTATTCACCTTTGTAGGGTATCTGTGTACGATTGACTGTCTTTGAACCTTTTTGGGAGCTATAGTGCCTACAATTGATATAAATGTTAGAAAACTTGATAGATGTACCTGAAAAACAAAACACCAGGTTATATGCATGCAATGAAACTATTCATGTTTACACAATCAGGCAGTTGGTGCCCCAGTTCCGGTATTTTAGCAGGGTAATCCAGATGGCCTTTTTTGTAGAAATTGATTTTCTATCACGAACTCTTTTTGAAGGGTATTCAGATCTTGATGGTTTTGGACACACATGTTTTAGCATACTCATAAGATTGAACATAGGAAACTATCATAATAATAAAATAAAGACCTTAAAAAGGCAAAAGTAACAATAATTTCCCGAAGGATTACAAGTCTTAAAGTGCGGAAAAAATAAAATGAGATTCCTACAACAAGCCTGTAGGTAATCCAAAATGCAAGAAAAGCACTAGAACTCTAAACTACCAGAAGATTCTGACTCCTCTCCTGAAAGTCCCAACTCTGCCCGGCCTTTCTTCACCCCAGCTCTCAACTTGAGTTCTGCATTCTCCTTAAGTACCTCTTCCAAATCTTGACGGCTTTGTGCCAACTGTTGGGTCTTTTCCCTTCGTATCGTGTGAATTTTCTCCAATTCAACCTTTTGGTCTTAGAGCTGTAGCTTGTACGCCTTCTCTTTCTCTTTAAACTCCTTCTGGTTTTTGTCTCTCATCTCCTTCATCCAAGTGATGGATTGTCTGGCCTCCCTAAGGGTCTTCTGAAGCTTCTTGTGCTTTGTTTCCCTTCTTGAGTCCATCAACCCTCTCCTTTGGAAATAGGCTTCCTTTCCAGCAAACTCTTTCTCTTTAGCTTCCTGGGTGACCTGCATCCTCTGTAGCTTTTCTTCTGCTATTTATTTTAGCATGATTAGCACGGTGGTACAAGCTAGCCATTTCAGAATTCTCTACCCGAACCTCGTGCAACTGAGCTTCCAACTTCTTATAATCTTCAAGAGAAACAATGGTTTGTACAGGTACCTCTTTTGGATATAGTGGAGCTTCAACTGAAAATGGAAGGAAGAAAGCCTCTACGCGAGCTTGTAACCAAGTAGCAAAAGGAGGATACATCTTTGGGTCTATATTTCCAAATTCTCTCTTACCTTTCCTTACCTTATGGGTCCAAGCCTGAGATGCCTTAATAAGAAATTTCCTATTCCCTTCCACTGGGAAATAAAATGACTCAGTTACCTCTTCATCTGATGGGGAAATCTTCAAAGGATACCCAAATTGTTTCCTTGACAGTACTGGATTATAGTTAATCACACCTTTCCTACTGAACAAAGGCACATTAGGAAAATCTCCGCAACTGACAAGTAACTCCTTGCCTAACAGGTCCTTGTTGCATCCCCAAGCTATATTCTCATAAGTTAATCCCATCAATCTCCTGGACCATCTCCATTCTTCTTTCAAATCTTTGAAAGGTCCTGATTTCGGGAGTTGCTTAGTGAACCAATCAGCAAACAGTGGTGCACAATAATTCACTGGTCCACCTCTTCCTTTCTCATTCCGGTAATGAACACTGTAATAGAAATCTCCCAACAAGGTTGGCACAGGGTTTCCTTTAGCAAAGATAGACATCACTTCCATGCTTACAAACTCTTTTTCTCCTGGGAAAAGACTAGATCCATACACCATCAAGGCCAGTATAACACCAAAATCAACCCACTTATTTTCTTGTGCATAACCTTCAGCTTCTGCTATGAGTATATTCAAATGGATTCCTTTACCTTCACTAACTTGTAAACCCTTTTCACCTTTGCAGCTGGTATATGGCACACCTTAGTTATCTCTTCCTCCCGAAGAACCATCTCTGAACCAAAATAAGGTAAACTGTCCCTAACAGGAATACCAAGGATGCTGGAAATCTCCTCCAAAGTAGGAGCCAAAATGTAATCTGGAAATACGAAACACCGCAATGGAGGATCATAAAACTGGAGTAAAGTATGCAAACTATCTCTCTGATATGCAGTTGGCTTGTCTACATACTTCAAAATCTGACCATATCTCCTTCTGAAGTCACCTAAAACCTGATCATTCATCAAACCCATCAATTTCCGAATACTCTTAACCTCTGGTTGAAGAAAAGTGCAATGAACATTTCTCTTTCTTAACCCTTTCTTGACTTCTGCCATCTGGATAAGGAATAGCTACCGGAACTGGATACGAGTAATAACCTGAGAAAATGAAAACACAAACAGTTAATGCGAGTATGATGCAATGCAAATGCAATGCAGACATATGATTAATCTCTGGGACTGCCTGGATACTGAATATAAGAACCAAGTGACCAGGAACCAGAATTCTCTGAATAAGGCCCCATGAGCAAGAACTCAAACTCAAACAACCCAGCTCAAATATCATATAGCTTAAGAACTCCAGAACTCAAGTAACCGTGTCAAGTGATAGGATTGTACTGATAATGAGGTATGATGAGGTTAAGGGCGCCTGCAAACCTGTAAACCCTTCCCAATATCACGGGTGTGCTCCGGGTCAAACACCACGGACTCTCAAAGTCGAATAGCAATAATACATTCACCATTTCCGAGAAATGACTCATGACCAGATCAGGGAATCGGTTAAGCATTATGTACTACTCAGGGAGGTCTCAGCGTGAGTCTGGAAAAACAAGCATCCCTTATAAGTTCTCAGCTTCAAGCGCTGAAATCGAGAGACAATAGTACATTCAGCCCGTAGGATACAGTACTATCTTCATACAACCAGATGCTTTAACTGAATTCCGATAAGAGAACCTGGCCATCTTATGCGAATTCCTAGTGGGCCCTCGGGTGCGAATGGGTTTGCCACAGAATGTGGTCTGCCACTGTTACCATTGGAGAGGGATGTTTCCACAAAGGTCCTCAATGATAGGTCCCCAGTTGCACATAACTATTGAGGTCGTGAAATGAGAAGGAAAGATCCCTAAATTAAGACATTTTCAAGACAGTCGCAAATCTGGGCGTGGAACTCACTACTACCCCCATGACAAGATCTCATGAGGCCAAAGTGGAACCACTCTAAGTCCTAAGGTGCACTCGAGCCTTGGTAATGAGCTCATCTCATAGTAACAGTATCACCCAAGTCCCACCAAACAGAAAAATCCAGTCCAGACAGTCCAGTATAATATATGATGCATGAAAATAAGTACTGAAAACTGTAAATAAAGCTGTAAATAAAACAGTAAAATAAACACACAACAACAAACAATCAACACCCAATGAAACAGAAACACGCAAGCGCTAAGAGAGACTCTCAAGGGGAAACCAGAGATTCTGGGTTCGGTCCCCAGCAGAGTCGCCAGCTGTCGCTCCCTGGATTTCCATCCTGGTACAAACGCGAAAGTGGCGCGAAAAGAGGTAGAGTCGCCAGCCAGGCATTTTTATCCCGAAGGAACGGGAATGGTAATGCTGCACAAACCGGAGAAAAGAAAAGGAAGGACAAAGGTCTTGCGAACCAAAGAAACTGAGTTCGGGAGTCGATTACGACCTGGGAAGGTATTAGCACCCCAGATCGTCTGATGTACCCGATGGGATCCACGCTTGCAAAGAAAATTGTTTCAAAGGGTGAAGAAATGAAAACTGCTGCAAAAGAAAGACTGAAACTGGATAAGAAAATAAAAGAAAAGGGGAAAATGTAGGGAAAATAAAAGAGTGTGTTCGAACGGGCCCTACCTCGCTGCCTACGTACCTAATTTGGACAATGAGGATCAGAGTCGCCGTAGTTCCCCTAACTAAGGGTGGAAAGGATTACTTGTGCGTTAAGGCTTGAACTGCCTATGTCAATGCTCAGGTGTTGCAGGCTCGGACAACGAGTGTGTTACCGTCTTGCAAAGTGACAAGTAGTAGCAAGTTCGTACGTAAAGAGTGAAGGTGATGAGAAAAGAAGTCCTGAAGGAAAGACGTCTATTGTTTGTTTGTGTTTTTTTAGAAGTCTTTTAGGAGTGTGGCACAAGGAAGTGAACTCATGCTCTTTTCAATGGAATGTGTACTTATTACTACATTCCAAGATGGAATAATAGAACAAGCATATCCCAGTAAGGAGAAGATCCCCAAAACTTGGCTCCCAAGATTAGGGCATAAGCCCACTAGCTTGTTGAACTTATTAGGTGTTTTAATAATTAAAATGAAGAAGTTCTTTTTAAGTTTTCTTTATGAAGATGGTCTCATGATCAGACTTGTGCATCATGCTAGACAAACTTGTACCATCCCAAGATGGGAAGACTACAAGTTCCCCATGGAATAAGGCTATTGCACAGGAGACCACTTCAATCCTTATTAAATGCTTTTTATGGTTTTTTTGTTTTGAGATGAGAAGAGAAAGGAACGAAATGAGCAAAAGGTAAAAGCCTAATGGGGAAAGACTAAACCTAATATTAACATGCTTGGATGGTCCTAAAGTTAGTGAGGTTTGAACTATCCTAGGAAGGAAGAAGAAGAGAAGAGAAGAAGAAGAGAGGAAAGTTAGAGAACAACTTACTCCTCTAAAAGAAATAAGTTGCTTCTAAAGGGGGAGGATGAAAAGTTGAATCACAAGATGGCATAAGGCACATCAACAATCACAAAATAAAAGGCAAAGTAAGAAGGGAGTGGAAAAGTTGAAATGTGGATAAACATCCACACTTCACTTACCATTGCACCTACAAATGTTAGCAAAATTTCCAACATATATTCAACAAATCAATCAAATGCTAACAAATCAACACAATTCATGGAATTAACATGTTCAAAGTTTTAAAAAAAACAAAGTCACCAAACATACCAAACTTTGAAAATACATGAATCCACGTATTGAGAGAATGAAGACATACATCCACCAATAAGCAAACTACTCTAAACAAACATATAAAATGATCACACAATTATCCATGATGATTATGGAAAGTATGAGAAGCAAACAAACTCAAAACAGCTCAAAAATGTCCTTCTGCTTCAGTGTTAACCGGTTAACCAAAAGCGTTAACCGGTTAACCAACCTAAACCTGCAGCAAAGAAGTCAAAAAAAAGACGCGTTAACTGATTAACCTAAAGCGTTAACCGGTTAACACTGTGCGAACAACAGCAAATTCCTACAGAAAAAGATCAGTCCAAACCAGCTTATTTTAATAATCCACCAACAGTCCAGCAATCAATTATGCACGGAATAATAAGATAAATTCACATTAATCAACCACAATTATGTTCATGAACATTAACACATAGATCCAATCACAAATCAACCAAACAACACAAGCAAACAAGCAATTAGCACAAACACATGGTGGATCTACAACATAAGCATGCAAATAAGCCAAAAACAGAGATAGATCTAAACTTAACCAACCTACAAAGCTGAGATCTGCTTTGGTAAATGTTGTTCAAGTTGAAAATGATGAATCTCACGGAAAACTTCGATGATCTGGTGTTATTCTTCACACACGATGCAAAATAAATGCAAGTAAAGGATCTTGATGCAAGGGCTTAATTCCAAAATCACTTCTAGCCACCAAATCAGATCTGAACCAGTAGTAAAAACCAGAAAAATGATGCAAAGAAAGCAATGGATGAAGGTCTAGTTCCAAGATCAACAAACTTCAATGCAAAGTTTGATGATCTTCAAAGAAGAAGGAACTTTGAGTGATTGGAAATTGGGAGAAAAAATGAGAGAATGGTGAGAGAATGGTGAAAATTCAGAAATGAAAAGTATGAATTATGAGAGAGTTTTTTCTTGGTTTGGAGGGATATGGGATAAATAACATCTAGGTTTGGGGCCCAAAAATTTGGTTTGGAGCTAGCTTAGAAAGGTGATTAGGATTTAGCTTTGGAATTAGGCTTGGTAAACTCTCTAGATCCTTCTTCATAATTCACAAATAATTCAAATGAAAAAAAAATCTGAAAATGAGAAAATTGAGCCAAAACACACATGCTGAACTAGCTGCAGGAATTCAAAATTCGTAGCGGTTAACCGGTTAACCAAAAGCGTTAACCGGTTAACACAGGAAAAATTTGAATTTTCCCTCCTTTTGGTGGGAAACTCCAAGAATACATATGTGCCAACCGTTTTAATCTGATCTTGATTCCCAAATCCTCCTAGGGCTTTGACCATGATACGGAGCTTGTATAAAATGCCCTGTGAATTTCCTGCCAGGTCACTTGGCTCCTGACTTTGACTTGTAAAATCATGAGTTCCCAGATGATTGATCATACGCCTTATGCTAGAACATGTGAGTGCTATGCTTCATTTTTCTATGCAAAAATGCTAAGTATATGTCATGCTTATGATGATTATGATATGATGATGATGCTAGAAAGAAGAGGGTAAATTTGGGGTGTTACAACTCCTATATACTGTTATTCTGCAGGTTATGAAGTGCACATACATGTTTTCAGATTTGAGCTTTCAACTTATAAGATCCTATCTTGGTTTTTGATTTGGTGATACATGAAGCTTGTGTTCTTCCTATGGTTGGCACTGCCAATGTTCAATGGAGCAACTTACATTTATGAGAATTATGTGAGGAAATACGTCAAGAAACTTGGTAATTATGGAGGTTCGAATTATCCTGAGGAGTACAAGAAGGTTCTTCATATGATGACACTCGATGCAAGAAAAAGCAATTGAAAGTTATATCGATGGTAAGTGAATGTTTGTTTGTTTGAAATGAACTTCAACTTATAAGTAGCAGGAGCCAAAAAAGATGTGTAATTCTGAGTTTTTTTTTTTTGTCTGATCCTACTCAGACCTCTATTAGAATTAAGACAAGTTTCATTTAAGTGATTATTATAGTTCTGTTAAAATATTCATCTCTTTCAGGTACATATTAGACCGACTACTTTAATACACATCTATGTAAATATTTGATCTTAAGTTGGCTAAAAAAAACTGAAATTACGAATTGACTATTTAGAATGATATGTACATGTATTTACCTATAATATCATTCTTGCTACTTTTAATTTTTCATTAATCTAAAATAAAAAACTATTATTAATATTCTCTCATGGGGGAGATGTTCCTTATTGAATTTTCATATAAAATCAAGAAAATTGAATTCAATTAATTATTAATTAATATGAACGGATAATTTTTTTAATTGAAAATGTTATTAATTACAAAAAAAAAGTTTGTCATTAAGTAAATTTATTTTAACCGGGTCTACTAACATGTTACAACTAATATTTCATAAGTCATTTATTATATGATAGTTTTGAATTGTAACCATATCATTTACTCAAATATATAAATAGTATATTCACTCAACAAGATTTGTTACCTGCGGGTATACCACTAGTTTATTATTAAGATTAATTGCAAGTTTGGAATTAAGACTTTGGCAAAATAGACAATTAGAAAATAAAGAACAAACTTTCATATTTTTTAAAATAGTGCTTTTATATATAACAATAAATGAATGTTTATCTTAATATTATTTTAAAAATACTATAATAACTTAAATTATATTTAAATAATTTATCTAAACCATCTAAAATCTTTTTTTCAATTATCCAAAATTCTACCAAAATGAATACTCAAAAACTATATTAGAGAACTTTAAAAGGTTTAGATAAATATTTTTAATTCAATATATACTGATAGAATATTTTACAAATTAAAATTATATCAATAAGTAATATTCTTTTATCATTCTTTTTTAAAATGCTATTTTAAAAATGTAAAGGATTATATTAACTACAGTAATAAATAAAAACTAGTCCTATTCTTATGCTTTAGAGTCTTAGTAGGTTAAAAGTAGAGTTCAACTATGCAAAATTTGTTAGTAATAATGACAAAAAGAAACAGAAAATATCAACACCATATTGAAATAAAAACCAAAATAAATTGAAGTTGTTCATCAAATTCCCCAAAATGGAATTTCATTGAAATTCTAACTCTATCAAAAATCGACCAATTATGTTCATGATCGCAAATAGCCAATGCATCATAGTAGTAATTCACTAGCTGTTACCATTAGTAGAGTAGTTCAGATATTTAATAAGTACAACCATCAATACTATATCAGACATAGTAACATAGTGAGCTTCACATGAACTTGTTTTGCATAGTGAGCAATGCTGAAGAATCTACAAAACCAAACAAAGTTACATTAGAAACATGAACTGAATTAAACAAAACAGTGACTAATAAAACTAACCAAAATGATAGAAATAAGATCAACCACCATAAATTATTTTACCTTGGACATTCATCATAATCAATAATAATAACTCTCCACCAAATCTCTTTCCTTCGGCTGTACCACACAATCAACAAACATGTCTTTAAGTTTTTCATGCTGAAGCATTAGATCAAGAATACCATCTTCAAAGTTCACCGCACGGTTTTTGCCCCCATCATTATCCGAAAATACTAGTTCCGACAACCTGTCCTTTTCGGCCTGTTTGAAATATTTGACACACTCGGTAGTCTCGTGCGTGAGCAGATGGTACGTGTACACAACTCTCTTTTGTCCAATCCTGTATGCTCTACTGATAGCTTGTCGCTCAACAGAAGGATTCCATAGAACATCAAGTAGCACAACTCTTGACGCTCCAACTAAACTAATTCCTTCGGAACAAGCTTTCGTACATGCAAGTACAATCTTAGCTTTGCTGTTTGCATCATTGAAGTTGTGGATTAAAGACTGTTTTTCCTTCAGATCAATCGTGCCATCTATGTAGAGTATTTCCTTCCCCTCTGCCCAATTAAAGGAAGAGCTTAATTGCTCTACAAGTAAGCGTAAAGGGGCGGTGAATTGGCTGAAGACGAGAACTTTTTCATTAACAGCATTACAGAGATTAACAAACTCCACCAAAAATTTTGTTTTGACGCCTTCATATGGATTCAATCTAAGTTTTTCTAGCCGTTCCTTGTCAACAACAGATTCTTCTTCTTCCAAAAGTTTGCATTCAAGGAATAGAGACGGATGGACCGATGACAGTATCAGCTTACGCTCAAAGTTCAATATGTTCTGAGAACTTTTAATGCTATCAAGAATTTGCTTCTGATAACTGTCAGGCTTCAAACGAAGAACACACTCTCTTAACCCGAAAAGCTTCTTTTGAAGAATCGCGCCTTTGTAAACATGAACAAAAGGATCCATTAGCAACTTCAAATGCTTGATTTTATCATCAGAAGGATTTCCTGTTGTACTGTTTCCAATAACCGGTTCCCAACTCCATTCTTTTGCTGCTTCCTTATGTTTCTGGCAAAACCTTTTCAGCTTGGGTGGTATCGTGTTAGGAAAAGAAGGCTTCACTATGCTGAAAGTGTTGTACAGTTCCAAGAAATTATTCTGGAAAGGAGTTCCAGAAAGCAGAATTCGCTTCTTTGTTTTAATTTTTGATAACACCTTCCAAACATGACTTCTTGCATTTCTTGGTGTATGTCCTTCATCTAGAACCAACAAACCAGGAGCTTCAAGCAAAGCCTTCCTCATATAACTGTTTTCTTTTCTCTTCTGTTTATTATTTTTCTTATCTTCAGATTCCCATTCCCATCCTCTCACATGTTTATTCTTTTTCTTATCTTTGCATTCCCCTTCTCCGCCAGCTAGCGCCTTGAACAAACTGTAGCTGATTCCCAGAATGCTTGTTTCTTTGAACCACGAAATCAGTTTTGCCATTCGCGTTTCGTCCAAACCATGCCGCCGTGAATTAGACCAATTAGTTGCATTAACAACATCATCATGTTCTTTAACGGATAACTCAGGATTGTTCAAATTGTGAAATGGAACACCTATGTCCCATTTTTTGAATTCGTCTTCCCAAGTAAGCAACAAACCTGCAGGAGCAACAATGACTGGCAAGCATTTCGGAAAAACTTTTAAATAAGCCTTGAGAAACATTATTGTCAGCTTTGTCTTTCCAGTTCCAGGAGCATGTGAAATAATGCAACCACCCTCCCTTTGAAGATTTGCGTTCTTTAACCCTTGAAGCTCGATGTTTCCTACTAACTTCTTCCAAATGAACTCAAAACCTTCTTGTTGGTGAGAATATAAGGTCGGTTTTACATCAGGAATTAGGTCCCAAACTGTTCTTTCATCGTAAGAGAAATTAGTCCCCGAGTCATGTTCAGAAACATTGAAATGGGAGTCATGAAAGTGTGAGACATTTGCATTACCAAACGAAGCCCTTTGTCCCGATCCTTCATAGGGAAATTTATCAATCTGTGTCACATAGAAAAACAAGTATGCAAAAACTCAGGGCCTCTTCTCAAAGTCAAATCAGAGCAATTATATACAACACAGTTCAAATCCAAAAATTAAGCTTCTTTTTACATTAATCAACATCAAACCAAAGATGCAAACATCAGTGGCTCCCACCAACGAATCCCATTGTCAAATCAGAACAAACATACATGGATATCACAGTTACTAATCCCTATTTTTCTTTTCAATTTTTAAGCATATTGAGTAATGCAAAATAATGCAAATCAGCTTGTTAGTCACTGATAGCAAAAAGTTCAGCCATAGCTGCAATTAAATTGCGAGTTACATAACAACAGTGGTTTGTCCAATTTTTGCTAACCAAGAGCCAAACAAACAAACTAAGCAAGATAGTATTTATATAAATCAACATCAGAGACCATGCTTACCACTTGTGGTGAGACATCTTTAATATCAGTGACAACCCAACCACACCGCCTGCAATATACACCAATCTCTTCGTCGAGACGAATGTCATGTTCACAGTCAGAGAATGGACTTCCAATATTCTCCTGAGTAGTTTCATTGGTCCCCAAATTTCCGATCTGCAGATAGTAGCACATATAGGTAGTCACTTCTACTGATTTCTCCTTACAGATCTCATTGAGTAAACATGCAAACAATTTATATTAAAAAGCAAAATCAAAATCAGCTTTAGTTCAAAATTTAAATGTTGTTAAAGAGGATTACCATGGATTCAGCTTCAAGTTCTCTAAGGGTTGTATCCATTTTATCCCATAGTACTTCCTCCTCTTCCTCGCTCTTGGTCTTTTGCACTTTCTCCACCTTTTTAAGGCTCCATATCAATGGAGCTGTCTCGTTACAAACAGGTGGTGGGCATGTATCATGTCGAATAAAATCTTTCATCTCCAACACAGGTGAAACATTCTGAATTTTATTATTCTTGTTTCCCCAATAGTATTCAGCAAGGAGTTCAACTAAACGCAACTCCTTCGGCATATAAACTCTGCTTTTTCCCCTTTGATTCAAGCCGTTCTTATCCACGGATTCCTTCCTCTCGCCACTATGGGTGTTAGCTCTACCATTATAATCCCTTCCCTTCATCTCCATCATTTTCTGTTTATCTGAATCCTTCATCTTCTTCTGTTTTGCTTGAATGGAAGAATCACTTTCATCCTCAATAATCACAATTTCTTTAGGTTTAACACTGTCTTCGGATTTGGATTTGGATTTTCCAACATATAGATTATGATTATCAGGGGCATTTTTTACTTTCATTTGCACACCTTTTGATGTCAGAGTCTCTGATGCTTCATGAAGTTTGGAAGCAGGAGGCCCCATTGGAACAAAAGAACCCTTTTTCTTGAAGGCATTAGAGGTTCTTACATTACCATCAACCGCATGCGCCAATTCATAGTTGTTTACAGAACATGAACTATTATCAAGCTTTACCTCTGCATTATTACTATTTCGACCATCATCATCTCTCCCCATCTCTGCTAGCCCATTGTCACATTCTTGCCAAACCTTTTCCAAATCCACCTCCTCCCAACACATTTTCTTCGTTTCCACCTCTTCATCCTCCTCCTCCATCTCCTCCACCTTCTCCTCCTCCTCCACCACCACCTCCTCCTCCTCTTCCACCATCACCACCTCCTCCTCCACCACCTCCTCCACCATCACCACCTCCTCCTCCTCCCACCCCATTTTCTTCTCCTCCTCCCCCCAACCCTTTTTTATCCCCTTCTTCCGAACCTTTTTCTTGTTTTCTTTCTCATCACAATTATCATCATCAGCAGCATAAGAAGAACTGCTATTATCACTGTCAGAAACTTCATTCACCTCATCAACTAGAAACTCCTCATCACTAGTATCAATTTCCTCACTTTCTTCACTTTCATCATCACCATCATCATATTCATCTTCATCATCATCATCATCATCATCATCATCAGATTCATTGTCATCATCTGAATCTAAATCTGAATCTATAATCGGATTTTCAGATGTCAAACCACACTTTTCACCATCAAAGCTTTCATCTTTTTCAGCTAACTCACCAACTCCTCCATTTTTCTCGCCCTCTACTTCATTTTCAACACCCACACAACCCTCTGAACCGTTCTTTTCACAATCTTCCAACCCTCCTTCATCTGAATCTATAATCAGGTTTTCAGATATCAAACCACACTTTTTATCATCAAAGCTTTCATCTTTTTCAACTAACACACCAATTCCCCCATTTTTCTCACTCTCTACTTCGTTTTCAACACCCACACAATCTTCCAACCCTCCTTCACCACCATTTTCAACAATATCTCCACTCAGTTCCTCATCTTTAACATCAATGTCATCAACCTCAAATTTGTTCTTGTTACGATATTCCAACCAATCCTCGTCGCCAACCTCATCAGAATCACCATCAACACAACCCTGAGAAAATTTCGTATCACGAAATTTCAACAAATCTTCATCACCTTCCTCGTCACTATCGATGCAAACTACATTATCTTGTTCATGCAACACAAAAGACTCTTGATTTGCCTTCCTTTTTTTAGAGCTCGAACCCTCATTTTTTTCATTAATTTTTCTACGCTTGGATTTCAACGAACACGCACACGAACCATGAATTGAAAGACTACCGAACAGCGGAACATTCTTGCTCCGAGTACGGCTCGAAACACCATTCATTGTGGCATTCTTGCTTCGAGTTCGACTCGAAACACCGGCCATTGTGACAAACACAAGAACAATAGCAAAAGAAGCAGAAAAAACTTTGGCGAGAGAGAGTAAGGAATGTGATGTGATGAGATACTTTAAGAATGGAAGAAAGAAAAGAGTTGGTAAGAGTAGCAAAAAGGATGAGAGAGACAGAGAGAGTATGGCGCCAAAGCAGAAGAAGAGGAATCAATCAATCACGGAACACCAAACTAAAATATCGTAGGTTAGAAATTATAATTAATGAATAAATTGATTTTTATATTCTTCTTTCTTTTTTTTCAATCTATATTTAATGAGATTTTCAGTTGAATTCTGATTTTGATTAAATTAAGGTGAACTCTTTGTATCCATAAATTTAATTAGATACTAATATCTAATTATTATATATTTTTTTATTTTAAAATAAATTAAAATATTATAACAATTTATATTAAAGATAAATTAAAATACTGATATTCAATTATTTATCATAAATATCTAAGAATTTAACTTAAATTAATATATTACTAATTTATTTTGAACACAATCTTTTATGTACTGTTTTTTTTTAAGGTAAATTGTTAATGTATCTGAATTTTAACGGTATATATGTACCAAGGGTGGGTGTTTATAAATACATTCCGATCAACGAATCCGTTGATTGAAAATTAAAGTCTAATTTCTAATTTAATTGAATTCATTAATTACAGATATAATTAATTCAAATCGCAATAAGTTTTGGTTTGGTTATTAAATGTTTTCGTAGAAATAATTAATTCTAATTTAAATGGATCCATTAATCAATTTATTTCTATAAATAGATTATTAATATATGCGTCCCAATGATACATGTTAGCATTTCTCTTTTTATTATTGATTTTTTTATCATATTATTTAAGTATTGTTCTTGTGTAAAATTGTTTCACATGTTTCACTAACTGTACAGAAATGATTCGGTCAGGTCCTCATTGTTTTCAGATGAGATTGTGATAATGCTTGTAGGAGAATGGGTGGTGTATTTGCAAGGTACTTCGACGCTCAAGTGAATTTCAGTGTGAGACCAATTAAAACGTAAGAAATTGGGTGATTAGAATTGAATATTTGGCCTTACAAGGGTGAAGGGTATTTATAAGAGCGCATGCTCGCAGATTACGGGCGTGTATCCTTTGACTGAGCATAATTGCCTCCTGTAAATCTGGAGGGCAGTTGGTCGCGTAAAAGGCGTTATGGCGCGTGAGAGGAAGTCCCCAGTGGCTATATGCCAACGGCTCTTTCTTACAACGGTCATATCTTCGATAATCTCTTAATGGGTTTATGCGTAGTTGAATACTGGATTTGGCCTCAATTTGGAGTAGGGCACTTGCTAGGCCAGCCCAGAACAGGAGCCCCCAAGTCGCTATGCTCAAGCGAGGATAGTAATTTAAAGTGTTGAGGTTCATGGTCGACGTAACTTTCTTGTAGATGTTATGAGCGTAAATTTCCTTTGGTTTTCGTGTCGGGCAGATGTCCGAATGAGGAAGACATATAGACATTGCAAAAAGATTCTCTTTTGAGAAGCCAAAACGTATGTAGCTTTAGTTACACGTGTTGAAAAGTGACGTAATTCATTTATGACACCTAGGGGTTAGTCCTAGGTAATAATTACATAAGTTTTGTGATTCCCCGCGCAAGCTTAAGGTATTATAAAAAGGGGAAGAAAGAATTCATTTGCTCATTTCGCACGAACTCTTCCTCCCACCGTAAAAAATTTCTCTGCAACTTCTCATTGGACATTCATCGTCGCCGTCGTACACTTCCCGGAAATCATCCATGGATCAAGGTAATCTTCATCCCCTTCCTTCTTTTCTGCAGTTTTGAGTGATGAACATTCATCAATCTCCTATGAAGTTCGTAGGATCTTCATATTTTCTAGGGATTCCTAAGAATTTTTGGAAATTTTGATGAATGTTCATCAGATGCGTATGAATGTCATGAAGAACTATGGTTAGCTTTAGGGTATAGATAGATTAGTTTTAGATTTTTGCTAGATTCTGATTATGATAACTTAGTGTTAGTTGATCGAGAAAAGGGTCGTTGTAGCTGGTGGTTAGTATAGGGGCTTATCCCCAGAAGACCTTAGCTTGAAAGTGACGAGGCTTAGCCTAGTATGCCAATTTCTTCCTCATATTTTTTTTCCTTGGTGAAGGGGCTGACTCAGGGCACATCCTTGGTCCTTATCGAAGCTTTTTCACTTGATTTGCAGTGGAAGGATGGATTTGAGATCGTCGAATTCATTATGTTTCCTCTGCTTTTCAGGTGAAATGAGTCAGAAGGACGCACACGGAGTCGAGGAGAACCCTGTTGTTGATGTCGCGAATGTCCTCGCTTCTGACCGTTTATGGATTATAGACGAGTCGCTCGAGACGGCGTCTCAATTCGCAGTAAATGCCTCTGACGCGTGGGGAAAATTGAGAAGAGGAAAAGGGAGAACCTGCAAATTGGCGGGCTTTACCTCCAAAACCCGCTCAGAGGATTTGCTCGCGTTATCCTGCCCTTCGTTTCCCGATGTATGAATTTTCCTTTCGCGAGGCTAGGTACCGTTTGCCCTTCACTGACTTTCAGCAAGTGGTTTTCACCCATCTCGAACTTGCGCCCTCCCAGTTGCACCCAAACGCCATGGCCTTCATAAGGGCCTTCGATCTGGTGTGTCATTACCTGGAGATAGGGGTGATTGTTAACTTGTTCTTCAGGATCTTCCATCTTCAGAGGAAGTCCCAGGATGGCCGACAGAGTTGGGTGTTGTTAAAACAAGCGAGCAGACTTTTCAAGGCTTATCTGGATTTTGTTCATGACTTTAAGTACCACTTCTACGTTATTCAACCATTCTCGTAGACGGTCAAAGATTCGTTGTACGATAGGGAGATCGTCGACGACAGGTGTAACACCCCAAATCTACCCGGCGGAAATTCATAAAGCAGAGTTTCAAAAATTCAATATAACATAGGATGCCACATTTTTCAAACTTTAACAACAACTTCATTTATTCTCATATATCAAGTATACATAACACTTTCGTTTAGGATGAAACCATAACAACAACTTTTATTCAATTCTTTGAAATAAAGCAACTTTTACAAATAGGCAGCGAATTCACTAATATTCAATTATACATCGTGTAACAACTTGTTCAACTTAACAACTTAGTAATAACATGTTTTTAATTGAAACAACTTAAAACAATAACAATTTAATATGACAACAAGACAACCAAGCGTTCATCCCCCTAGTGTTACGTATCAGAGCACCGACACCGACTCGACTAATGAAGATAACAATCTCCCTTCAAGCTAACCTACACGTTACCAACCAAGGGTAACATTCAAACAGAAGGGTGAGATATCTAACCATATAAACAAGAGTATGATAATCAATATGCTAGACAGAATCATACAATTTTTATACTATCCAACAACAACATCTTACCAATCATCCCAAACAATCAACATATTTTATCAGCTTAATTCACACATCATCATAACTAATTCCAACTATAAAATTAGCATAGACACCTTCATCAACTTCGACGAACATATACAACATATTCAACTTCTTCAATATCAACATAATCGACTTTACGAACATAAACATATAAACAACTCAGGCAACATAATCATATAATCAACTTATTCAACATAATCATATAATTAACTTAGCAACATAATCGACTTATCCAACATGGACCACTTACTCAACGTAATTGTCACACCCAAAATTTTGACCGGATTTTTTTCAAATTTTATTCATCTGGCGCATTTTTATCGATTTATTTGATAGTCAGTCATTTTTGCATTCTAATCCATTAATCATTAATCATGCAGTTCTATTTATTTTACTTTTAATGTCATATTTTATTCTTGATTTTTTTTAGAATTACTTATTTCGCTTTAAGAATAGGAGTTTAGATTATATTAGATATTTTAGAATTAGTTTTAATTTAAATTTTATTTTGGTTCAATTCTAATTTAGATTTTTTTTTATTTTAAGTTAATTTAGATTTTAGTTTAATTTTAATTTCAATTTATTTAGTTTAACTTCAATTTCTTTAATTCAATATAATTTATTTTTTGATAATCATTTTCAATTTTTTTTTCTTTATTATTATTAGTTTTTGATCGTACCTGGAGATCAGGATCCGATACGGCTGGCTTCGAGCGTAACTGAAAGACGGATGGTGATGAAAGGAGGGGGTGTACCTGCAAGGCACTCCGATGCTAAAGTAAGTAACCGAACAAAGAGTGGGCAAGTACGAGAATTAAGGTCAGAGAATTGAATACCTGACCCTCCCAAATGAGAGGGTTTATATAAGGGGCTAAGTGGAAGATTATTGGTCTACACCGTTGGGCGCGGATCGAGGAATCAATAAAGATAGGTAACGGTCAAAACTAGCCGTTGGAGGGCTTTGTCTTGGTCGGTACGCTCTTGGTCGACAGAGACCACTATCCTTGATTATGCTCGACGTCAAGCGCTTTCTGCCAAGTTGGTTTGCTTGGCCCAATTATGGGAATTAGGCCAGTCCAGAACAGGAGCCCCCCAAGTCATTGCTCGTGCGGAGGAGCAGTGACTTAGTAATGGTTTCGTGCTCGAGGACGAGCAGTATTTGGGCTAGGAATTTTATGCTGCCGACCTTTGAGGGGCGAGCAGTTGGTACGTTGCTCGACGGGAGAATGTGAAACGAAAAGCTGGAATATTTGGGAATTCGCGCTTATTAATGATATGACGGCTAGCCTAGGGGCTAGCGTGTAGGGTTCACGCGTGCTTGCACGTGTTTCCCTCCCTATAAATAGGATTTCCAGGCTTCATTTTGAACTTTTCGTTTCATCTTCTTCTCCGACGTCTTGCTCGTTCACCAACCTCCGCTCACAGCCGTCGACCACCGCATCCTACCGTCGACCACCGATTCCAGACTCTACATCTTCTGCAAATGGCTTCTCAAGCACAAGGTACGGCTTATTTTCATTGTTTTCAGTAGTTATAGGTTAGATATCTTAGAAATGCATGCGGTTTAGGGTAGTTTTAACGGTAGTCTTAGATTTAGAGCCGGTAAGCCCTAGAACTTCTGCCACCGTTGTTGGTCGGCTGCAAACCCTAACTCATGATCGACGTAGGTGTTGGTCGACCTTGACTTGGGATTTGATAAGTATTTTAGGCTAGATCCCGTAATTTCTGACGTTGGGCGTAAGCCATCGCTTTGAGCGATGGTCAGCCAGGGCTACAGCTCGGGACCCTGTTCCTGGGTTGATGCGCGCCCTTTCACTTGTCGAGCGGTGGAAGGGTGGATTTGATATTCTTAATCGAATTCACTGACGCTTTTCCTCTGCTTTTCAGGTGAAAACTCGCTCATGGACCCGTTGGATGTGTCCTCGGAAGAGACGTCCTCGGAAGATTCTGGATCTTCTGCGTCAGTCCCCTCCGACTCCGGGAGTTCCTCGGGAGACTCGGACGCGAGCACTATGGAAGAAGGAGCTTCAACAGACTCGCCACGAGTCCCTGAACAGATAAGGATCTCGCCCGAAGAATGGGTGGTGGAGGATCTGCTGGACAAAGTGTCCTCATTCTCAAGGCCTCGAGCGGAACCGCTGCCCGTCGTTGGCGACCCTGCCGACTGGGTTGTGACTTGCCCAGGAGATGATGACCGCATCTTCTCGGATTTTGGAGGTCGGGCGCTCTCCATGTACGAGTATGCGATTTCGGTCCTGGGGGTAACTTTGCCCTTCAGTGACTTGGTATATGCTGTGCTCGGGCATCTGGGTATTGCTCCGTCTCAGCTACATCCTAACTCGTACGCGTTTTTGAAGGCATTTGAGGTGACGTGCGCCCATCTGGGTGTTGGTGCCACGCTCCCTCTGTTCTTCCGTCTGTTCTCCCTGCAACGTCAAGTCGGGCGAGGGACTGATCGAAAGGGGTTCGTCTCTTTTAAACAGAGGACGAAAATTTTCAAGGCTCATTCAGAGTCCATCCGAGCTTTCAAGATGGACTATTTTCTGATCAAACCCACGAGCGTGGTGGCTGTGAGGGCGCTGAGCTTTCTGGGGATAGATACTGATGAGAATGATGAACCCAAGCTCGACGACCAAGGGCATGTGATCCCGAGGAGGCTTTGGTTATTCCCCTTCTCCTGGAGTTACACCCACTACGAGAGGTCGGTTAGTGAGTTTTTCCAGGTGGGGGACTCTTTGAACGAGGATGACGCGGCTAGTTTCGAGGCCTTCAGAAAGTTGATAGCGTCTTTTACCCCGACCCCCCTGCTGGACGGAGAAGGGAAAATTATGCTGGATCAAGATGGGGGGAAGCTGTGGAGCGTCCCTTGATCGACGTCACAGTTTTGCTGGCGTGCAATATCGGGCAAGAAGTGTCCGAGTTTTTTGGTATCTGTTTTACTTCAGTTTGTCATATCTTTGATATTATTATGTCGTCCGTGATTGACCTAATTTTCTTTTTCCCTTTTCAGGCTCCCTGTCGAACCCGCTCGACAAAATACAAGAACGCTTGTGTCAGCAGCAGCAGAAGAAGAGATCGAGGGTCGTGCAGACTAAGCTGACCGAAACCAGTGGCTCTGGGTCGGTTCCTTTGGTCCAGGGTTCTCCGAGCGCTTCGACCGGGTCTTTGATGAAAAAGCATAAGTCTGCAGTGACTGTGGACCTGACGGCCCACGCTCCTCCCAAGCCGAAGCATGCGTTGCCTCCGTGCTTCGTGAAACGCAATTTCTTCGAGGCGACGAGCATGGAAGTAGACCATGCAGATTCCCTGTACTTGGAAGGTATGGATCGTCCTTCCCGGCGGTTGTCTCTGGCCCAGGATGCAAGTGCTATCATGCGGGTCTTGTCGATGGCCTGACTGACGGCTGAAGGAATTCCTGGGCAGGAGAGGGAGATGGGGAGGTTGAAGGAGCAGCTGGCTGCCGCTGAGGAGAAGTTGAAAGCGGCCACTGAAGAAGCCAGTGCCACGGCCAGGGAGTTGATCGAGCGAGGCAACATTATCGCTAAACTGGAGGTCGACAAGAAGAGAGCCCTGGAGCAAAGCAAGAAACTGAAGGATGCCTTCTGCCCAAAGGAGGATGAAGATGCTGAAACTAAAAGCATGGTGACTAGGGCTCATTTCCTAGCTCGAATCGACCAGGATATGGAAGATATGAACTCGTCAAATGAGCTCAGTTTCCAGAACACTGTGGACCAGATAAGGGCTCTTCATCCTGACTTGGCCTTGGACGTCAGTTGGATCAACTATCTATACAAGGCCGAGGATGGCCAGATTGTGGTTCCCTCAGACTTGGTAGCGGAGGATTCACAACCGGGGACGACTGTTCAGCATGGCCAACCCGAAGTGCAACCGGACCAGGACGAGGCTCGACAAGGGGAGGATCGACCTGATGGTGAAGATAGTTAGTTCTTGGCCTGCGTGCCTTGTAATTTATTCTGTTTCTTTTTTTGGGGGGCGTGGTCCCCTTTGTAAGTAATTATGAACAAGTCGGCCCAGCGAGGTCGCATTTTTTTGCTCACAATTGATGTTTACTAGTGCTCGTTTGTTTTATTATATTTATTGTTCAATTTCTCGTCTGTCGGAGGACTGTTTTCTTTATATTTCAAATGCTAAGTGTTTGTCGTGCGTTTTTGCACTTATTAGATATGATCGAATGTATACGGGGTGTGTTTGTGATCCATTGGTTTGGGGAACCAATTAGATTCTGGAGTTTTCGCTCCTGGCCGGTGCCCGGGCCAAGGTAATGGCCCGGGCTCCGTGGCTTGAACGTCCCATCGCGAGCTGGGGTTCTACCTGGTCGTGGTACTTAGGCGACGTCGGACTCGTTTGAGTATCCGCCCGTGCGACAGGTTTCTCCTTCCCTTGGAGGGAGATCCTGGTGATCATGTTATTTTTGGGCTGTCGTGCTTGTACCTGGGCACGCAGTTCTTGGTCAGTCCTATTGCTCCTCGCTTGAGAGTTGAGCAAGGTGACTTTGTGAGTTAGCTGTAATATTTCTTGAGCTTCTCGGCGTTCCATGGCCGAGCAAGCTCTTCCCCGTGTAAATTTTCTTAATAATAGGCTCCGTTTTCGGTTTTTGCTCGGATGCGATATGGGCCCTCCCAATTGGGTGTAAGCTTCCCCTCGCGGGGATCCTTGTGATTTCTTCTGAGAACAAGACTGCCTACCTCGAACGTTCGTCTTATGACTTTAGAATCGTACCGAACGGCTATTTTTTTGTTTGAGGACGGTCTCCCGAAGAGCAGCTTCTGATCGAACTTCCTCGACCAGGTCAAGCTTGTCCCTCAAAGCCTCAGAATTGGTGTCCTGGTCCATAGGGAATTCTGTGCGTCTAGATAAGACGTGCATTTCTATATGGATCACTGCCTCGGTCCCATACACCAATCGGAATGGGGACTCCCCGGTTGTTGAGTGGGGGATGGTCTTATATGCCCATAGCACACTATGTAGCTCCTCGACCCAGTGCTTCTTATGTTCGTCCAGTCTTCGTTTCAAGCCTCTTAGGATTACCCTATTCGCGGCCTCTGCTTGCCCGTTAGTTTGGGGGTGCTCCACCGAAGCGAAATGTTGTTTCGTTCCTATTGATGCAACAAATTCTTTGAAGTATTTATCTGTAAATTGAGTGTCGTTGTCGGTCACAATGGCGAGCGGTACTCCGAACCGGGCGAGGATGTTCCTCTTGAAGAAACGTAGTATGTTGAGTGCAGTAATTTTGGCTAAGGCCTCAGCTTCTATCCACTTGGTGAAATAATCGACGCCTACAATTAGGTATTTGTTTTGGCCGGATCCGACGACGAATGGTCCTAAGATATCCATCCCCCACCATGCGAATGGGCAAGGCGACGATAGTGATTTTAATTCGGACGGGGGTGCTACATGTACGTCCCCGTGTCGTTGGCACTTGTCGCACCTTTTCACGTGCTCATTTACGTCGTGTTGGAGTGTGGGCCAATAGTATCCTGCTCGAAGAATTTTTCTGGCCAATGACCGTCCGCCTGGATGTTGCGCATTAATTCCTTCATGGACTTCTCTTAGCACGTGTGTGATCTTCGTCGTATTGTGCTGGCCGTTTTGGGTCGGTCGGTAACTCTCCTTTAGTCAGGTAGTTAAATACTGGGGTCATCCAGCAGTTCGTGTCGCCCACGAGATTAACGTCTAGGTGGATTGATGATTGCCCAATGCTTGGTCGGGGAAGCGTTTTCTGTATGACGGATTTGTTGTTTCCCTTCCTTTTAGTGCTTGCCAACTTGGAAAGGATGTCGGCCCGGGTATTGTTCTCTCGTGGGACGTGTTTGATTTCCACGCTTCTGAATCGCTTTAGTTCGCCTTTTACGAGGGCCAGGTATTCGGCCATGTTATCGTTTTTGGCTTGAAAGTCTCCTCGGACTTGGCTAGCGACCAGCTGAGAATCTGTGCAGATTGTGATTTCTTCTGCCTCCAAGTCGGTCGCGAGCCGTATGCCTGCTAGGAAGGCCTCGTACTCCGCCTGGTTGTTGGAAGTGGGGGAAATATAAGGTTAAGGATACTTCGATGATGTTCCCTTCCTTGTTCTCCAGAATAACCCCAGCTCCGCTGCCCGCTTGGCCGGATGCCCCGTCCACGAAAATAGTCCACCTGGAGGAAGATTTTGGCTCTTGCTCAGTGAAAGTGAGTTCCGCTACAAAGTCGGCCAGTGCTTGAGCTTTGAGAGCTTGTCTTCCCTCGAATTTGATGTCGAATTCAGATAGTTCCAACGACCATTTTAACATTTGTCCGGCCATGTCTGGTCGATCGAGCAATTGTCTCATGGGTTGATCGGTTCTTACGATGATGGTGTGGGCCAAGAAATAATGGCGTAGCCTTCTGGCTGCGAAAAGGAGGGCCAGGGCCACCTTTTCTACCTGGAGATACCGAATTTCCGGGCCATGGAGTGCTTTGCTCGTAAAATAAACAGGCTTCTGCCCCTCAGGTAAGTCGCGTACGAGGGCCGCGCTCACTACTTCGTTTGCAACGGCAAGGTAGAGATAAAGTATCTCTCCTTCTTCAGGTCTGGATAAAACTGGGGGTTCACTTAGTGCCCTCTTCAGGTGGGACAACGCTAGCTCGCACTCCTCCGTCCATTCGAAAGTTGCCTCTTTGCGGAGGAGCTTGTAAAAGGGGAGAGCGTGTTGAGCGGATTTCGCTACGAACCGAGCAAGGGAAGTGAGGACCCCGTTTAGAGTTTGTATGGATTTTTTAGAAGTAGGAGTTGGGAGTTTCGCGAATGCCCGAAATTTGTCGGGGTTGGCTTCGATGCCTCGCTCGGTCAAATAGAATCCGAGGAACTTCCCTGCTCGGACACCATATGTGCATTTCTCGGGATTGAAACGCATTTTGCCTTATCGTGCCTGATCGAACACTTTTCGTAAGTGGGACGCGTGGTCCGTCTCTTGTTGAGATTTGACGATCATGTCATCCATATATACTTCGAGCATGTCCCCGATTTCTGCCCGGAATACCTTATTCATCATGACGTTATAATAGTAGTTGCCCGATTCGGTCATGAAGGTCGTGTATTTTTTGTCGGACACGGCCATGGGTATTTGATTATACCCTGAGTAGGCGTCCATGAAGGACAATAGTTTGAAGCCAGACGAATTGTCGACCAATTTATCAATGTTAGGTAAAGGGTATGCATCTTTCGGGCATGCCCGGTTAAGGTCAGTATAATCAACACACATTCTCCACTTTCCATTAGATTTTTTCACAAGTACAACATTTGAGAGCCAGGTTGTGTACCTGGCCTCGGTTACAAATTTTGCCTCTAGGAGGTCTTTAACAGCAGATTCAACTACTTCAGTTTTTTCGGTCGACTGCTTCCTCCTGCGCTGGGCGACCGCTTTGTGTGTTGGGTCGATGGAGAGGTGATGGCAGGTTGTCTCGGGGTCGAGTCCTAGCATCTCTGCGGCGCTCCAGGCAAATAGATCTGCGTTCCCTTTGAGGCAAGCTTCCAACTGTCATTTTGCCAAGTCGGGCATATGTGCCCCGATCTTAACGCACCGGGTTGGGTCATCTCCCAGGGGAATCTGCTCGAACTCTCCGTCTGGGACTGGTCGGGATAGTGAATCTGTTGGCTTTTGGATGCCCTCGTTGTCGTCTGAGAACCTGCAGTCCAGGTCGATTGAGTCTACTTGAGGGAAGACCTTGGGTGTTTGTGGAACATCTGGTGAGCTCAATGCTGAAGGGTTTGGTTGGTAAGATATTGAGCTAAGACCTTTAGATGCTACTTCGAAACACCGGTGAGCAGCATCGACGTCTCCGTGCAGCGTGGCAACCTTGCCCGAGGTAGTATAATACTTCATTTTCAGATGGACGGTGGATGGCACATCGATTAGCTCGGCCAGTGTTGGTCGTCC
This sequence comes from Lathyrus aphaca, assembly GCA_963966055.1. Classification (NCBI taxonomy): domain Eukaryota; kingdom Viridiplantae; phylum Streptophyta; class Magnoliopsida; order Fabales; family Fabaceae; genus Lathyrus; species Lathyrus aphaca. Next base: position 320,371,198 of record OZ014525.1, read on the forward strand.
CAGAATGCACTGGTATAGCGACGGGCAGTCCACGACTAGGAACTGGACTTGGACCGTCCTGGTTGTTTCAGCTGCTCCGAAGGTGACAAACAGATCGAAGTAGCCCCACGGTCGGGAAATCGCCTCGTTGAATCCTTATAAGTCTGACCCGACGTACGGAGTCAGGTGTGTTTCGTTCAGCTGGAGTGTTGAAAACAGCTGGGAGTACATAATGTCGCAGGAACTGCCTTGGTCCACCAAGATTCTTCTCACATCGAAATTCGCCATTCGCGCCCGGATGAGTAGCGGGATGCTGGAGTTTGGCGCTCCTCCCAAGAGTTCTTCTCGGTAAAAGGCGAGGGGTATCGAGCCCTCTCTTGGTGGGTCCAGGGTTGCGTTTTGCGCGGGTCCCTTTGCAATCAGCTGGTCGGATTTTTGCTTTACGGATCTGACCGTGATTTTATTGAACCCTCCTCCTGAAATGACCATCGCGGATGGAAAGGTTTCCCATGGACTATGGGAGGAAAAGTATCCCGGGCTCCCGGTGTGATCGGGTAGGAAGAAATCTTTTGGGCGATAGATGCTCAGGGCAACCTGCATGTTCGCATCTGCAGGAACGGGTATAGCCTCCTCGACCTTTTGAGTCTCCTGTGCTTCTTGTCGAGGAGTGTCTCTGGATTTGGTGAATTGTTTAAGGTGCCCGTCCTTGATAAGAATTTCAATTGCGTCCTTGAGATGGATGCAGTCTTCTGTGTTATGGCCATGACTTTTATGGAATCTGCAATATTTTGTTTTGTCTGTGCCCGGTTTGCTTGTCTGCTGCTTCGGAAAGCGTACCCCTGCTTCGGACAAGATTTTCTCTCTGGAAGCCAGGAGTGGAGTATATTCGTGGAATCGGCCGACGAGTCCTCTGTGCTCCCGCGGTTCACGAGAGCGATCATCCTTTCTTTTGTCTCCTCCCCGACGAGATGTCGAGGGTTCATCGACTCGGTGGGGCTTTGCGTCTTCGCGACGCCGAGCGTCTCTTACGGAGCTGGTTGCCTGCTTTTCCTCATATTGGATATAAGCTTGGGCTTTCAGTAAGAACGCGTCGAGGGTGGCAGGGGTCTCGATGCCGACTGCCCGGTGAAAATCTATTGATGGGCGCAGTCCTTGTTCCAACAAATACTTCTTCATATCGTCGGTTGTGGACACTTGGACTGCCTCTTTGTTGAACCTTTCGATGTAAGTTCGCAAAGGTTCGTCCTTCCCTTGGATGATCGCTTCGAGCGAAGCTTCTGTCTTTGGGTGCCGTCTTGAGGCGGTGAAGTGCCTGGAGAATGTGCATCCAAGTTGTTTCCAGGAAATGATGGATTCAGCCTCAAGGCTTTTGTACCACGTCATCGTTCCTTTCCTTAGTGTCGTAGGAAAGAGGCGACATTTGATCGCTCCTCGTACTCCTCGGTAGTCGAGCAGCGCATCGATATTCTCAATATGCTCGTCCGGATCTGTGGTTCCGTCGTACGAGCCTAGCGGTGAGGGTTTCTCTAAACCTCTTGGAAGTTTAGCCGCCATGATTTCTGACGAGAGGGGACCCCGAGCGTCCTCGTCCTCGCTGGAGTTGAATGAAGGGGATCTGTGAGCGCGCTTCTTCGTTCGCCGAGGAGATGCAAATCTTAATTTGCTCCTTCTTGATTTTCTTGGAGGGGAAGACCGCGGAGGGGACTGACGAGGTCGTTTTTCGCCAGTGGATTCATCGACGTGTCCCTTCCTCTTTCTCTTGGGAGGAGAGGGACTGCGCCTTCTCTGGTGTCTCGCAGGAGACTGGGGTCGACAGTAATTGTCTTCGAGACAGGCGATTTTCTCGCCATGGGCGAGGAGCAACAGATTTATCTGATTTAGGATTTCGGCCAGGGCGGCGAATTCAGATCCTGAAGGAGTCGAGGGAAAGAGGGCTTTCGGGCGACTCTCCAGAGGTTGATCGCGGTCGGGAGAAGGCGATGCTGTCTTCCTGTCTGGGTGATCTTGCACGGTTTCTTCGTGCGGAGGGTGATGAATGTTGCTCTCACAATGCGTGAGGATCATGTCGTCGTTTGATCGGTTGTCTGGATTGTCTCGAGCAGCCATGGATCTTGGTAAAAACTTTGGTTCTTTGAAGACTTTGAGAGAGAGAGAAGAATGGGGAAATCAGTTTCCCACAGACGGCGCCACCTGATCATACCTGGAGATCAGGATCCGATACGGCTGGCTTCGAGCGTAACTGAAATACGGTTGGTGATGAAAGGAGGGGGTGTACCTGCAAAGCACTCCGATGCTAAAGTAAGTAACTGAGCAAAGTGTGGGCAAGTACGAGAATTAAGGTCAGAGAATTGAATACCTGACCCTCCCAAATGAGAGGGTTTATATAAGGGGCTAAGTGGAAGATTTTTGGTCTACACCGTTGGGCGCGGATCGAGGAATCCGTAAAGATAGGTAACGGTCAAAACTAGCCGTTGGAGGGCTTTGTCTTGGTCGGTACGCTCTTGGTCGACAGAGACCACTATCCTTGATTTTGCTCGACGTCGAGCGCTTCTGCCAAGTTGGTTTTCTTGGCCCAATTATGGGAATTGGGCCAGTCCAGAACAGTTTTATTATTATTATTACTACTTTTCTTTTGTTTTTCTTCATATTTTAAAAAGGAAAAATGACAAGTGGGATCCACTATAATGTAGTACAAACACTTCACATGGATTTGCAACTTGGAATTATCGATGGTCAAGAATTATTCTCACACTTCACATGGATTGTCAACTTGGAATTATCAATGGCCAATAATTATTCTCACACTTCACATGGATTACCAATTTGGACTTATCAATGACCAAATATCATTTTCATAAAGTCACATGCATTGCCACATCAACATTCCTACCTTATTCACACTATAAATAATATCTCTCTTTCTCTCATTTGAGACTAACAAAATCACCTTTAAATTCTCAAAATCTAGCACATTCATTACATATTTTTCAAAGTCAAAATTCTTTTTTTTTTTACTTACACAATACCCATAAGCATTCACCATCTTCACCACAACAACAACCTCCATCAAAACACCTTCACCTTATTCTACACAACAAACTCAACCTTTGCTAGCTTTGGAGTTTGTGAGTATCATCCATCATTTATTTATTTATATTTTAGTTTGTGAAACTATGTTGTAAAAATATTATATTTTTTATGTGTTCATATTTTATTGTTGTTATAGTATTAATATATGTTACCTTATGATAAATATCCATGTTTATTTATTTCTCTTTCATTTTTATTTTACTAGTTTTTTTTTTATATATTTTAGTTTGTTATCTATTTAAATTATTTTAAAATTTCCTTATTAGTTTAAGTTATTAGATTGATTTTAGTTTCTTCATTTCAAAATATAGTTTTGTTTAATTTATTTAGTAATTTTAGAAGTAAAGTATATATGCGACCAATATGAGGCCATTTTATTTAATTTTTTTTATTTCACAATTTATTTTATTTTAATTAGTCTAATTATTTATTTTATTTTATTTTCGCATTTTAATATAATATCAAGCTCTAACGGCTTCCAATTAATTAATACACCGCACACACGCTTTCTCTTGGGCAAATTACAACGAGGCCCTTTATTTCATCGCAATCTCGTGTAAATTACTTTGTATCCCTCTCCCGATTACTTTGTACGCAATTTATCTTTCCACCATTATTTTACGGTTTCGTATTACTAGGAACACCTTTAGGGACTAGGATTTGAATTCACATAATCAATCAAACAATTCATATGCCTATATTTCGCACACACGTAAGTCGATCGCCTATGTGATTTCTATCTGAACGCCTTTACGCGTCATAAATTAATTAACGAGGAACTGAACCCTGGAGTCTAGCATTTCACGAGTTCTTTAATGAATCACACATGGGCTAGCCCCACGCGTAGTGTTTCATTTACTCCTTCGTTACTAAAAACATTAAACCCTAAATCATCTAAAACAAAATAAGTACGATAACAAAATAAATTACGAAAGAACAAAACTCTGGAGTCTAGCATTCCACACATTCTGGAATGAATCACTCCTGGGCTAGCCCCACACGACGTGGTTCATTCGCCCTTTCGTATCTAAAAATACATAACACTTAACAACCTTCGAATAGATGAGACATGATTCATCTCCATAGGAAAGACATTCCTCTTATTCCCACAAACATAACAGTCAATTTTCTCAAACAATTTCTCAAAGGAAGAATGTGACAATCACTTGTTGATCATATATCCAAGTTTGAAGCTTCTTCCGATTTCAATTTTCTCCCTTAAATGTTTGTGGTAGAATAGGTGAGATATCTCTCTTAAAGATGACGACTTGTCTCTTTCAAATACAACTTAAAATCTACCAGCAATTACAAATCATTTTCATAATTAATTAACGAAGAACTGAACTCAGGAATCTAGCATTCCTCGGGTTCTTGAATGAATTACTCTTGAGGCTAGCCCTCGGGTTGTGATTCATTCACTCTTTCGTTTTAAAACACCTTAAGTAAGATCAAATATCTTTCTCCAAACGAACATTATTTAAATCTTTCTATCTCGCAAACAAGCTAGCGCTTCAGCCTCCACCGCGAGTAAATAAGCCAACGCTTAGCATTTAGAAAGCATTTTAAATAATTGTTCATTAAAAAAAAACAAATCGTAGTTGCACAAACTACGAAGCTCTGACTTTCCCATTGCACAAGGGAATACGTAGGCACAGAGATTTTAATCCTTCGCGAGCACAATAATAAAAAATTTAATCTTTTCTCCGTCATCTCCATAACAATAATAATTAAAATACTTTCCTTTTTTCTTAAAACACACATATTAACAAACATTTAAAGGACAAAGACTTAAATCAACATTCAATTGCATAGTAGACTAAGAGGTTCCCGTTGAGTACAACGGACGTGAGGGGTGCTAATACCTTCCCATTGCGTAACCGACTCCCGAACTTAGAATTTGGTTTCATTGACCATTTCTTATCCTATTTAGGTTGTATCTATATCTCCCTTTTCTTTAATTAGAATAAATAGAATTAGGTGGCGACTTTGTTGTTTCTTTCCGCGTCCCATCGCGAGGATCGTATTTTTTGAGGTACTACAGCTTGACGACTCTGCTGGGGACTGCCTATGCGAGTGAGAGTCGAGCCTAACTTAGCTTTATGCGTTTATTAGTTGATCTGGTCTTTTTGTCTTCTCTATCTTTGTTATGTTTGTTTAGTTGTTCTTTCTCTTATTGCTCATTATTATAGTTGTTTATGGGATTTTGGGATTATATCACAAGTAAAAAATGAGTTATGGAAAAAGAAGAGGGAACACCTAAGTTAGAATTGGATGTTATTAGTGTTAGTCTCCAAGGACTCGCTCCTTGCAAGCCTAGCATGAAAGCTCCCCCGGATAGTTAGACTTTTCGTAGATATTTTTGCAACGCAACTAGCCTGTCGCGTGAACTGATTCATGAAAGGGTTGTGACTCTGGGACCCCCTAGAACCAGTTTCAATATTGGCAGTTGTGTAGTGTTAGTCTCCGAGGGCTGGCCCCTTTGTCAGCCTAGCATGAGAACTCCACTCAAGGTAGACCTTATCGTTATTATCGTCAAAATGCAGCTAGCCTACGGTGGGACGTTAGTACGATAAACATATGTGACCTTGAGTTTCCCAAACCATCACTGTAGAAACTATCATGTGAGTGGGTTTTATGGGTACAGACTATAGAACCAATCTCTTACAGCCTACCAAATAGGAAGTTTCGAGTTTATTTCCAGCTTCTGTGTCTTTTTGTGCTTGTGACCCTAGGCATACCTGCATTGCATGGCATTGCATACCATTTGCATCATTTGCATTAATTCATACACCCGGGTTGTTCGTTAATTCATTCAAGTTGTCTCTGTCTTCCAATTATCTGTCAACCGTCAAACTGAAGCTTCGTAGCCGATACAGAACCCGAGCTTACCGCAGACGCAGGATGTCAGAACAGGAGGTTCACAATGATGAGGTCTGAATGGAAATTGATGAGTTGAAGACGAGTGTGACAAAGCTGACTGAGATGCTTCAATTTTTGATTGCTAGAGGAGAGCCACCTCAGAGTGTAACACCCCAATTTTCGTAACTAGTTATTTATTAGTTAATTGTGTGATTTTGTGACTAATAGATTTAATTAATTATTTCGATTAATATGAATTAATTAATTTAATTAAATTATGTGATTTAATTTAGTTAATAGATTTATTTGGTTTGTATGGAATAGTTTAATTATTTGATTAAATTGAATTATTTAATTTATTAGATTTATTTTATTTAGTGGAATAAAATAGATTTAGTATATTTGACTAATTAGGCTATTGTGAGTGTGTAATAAGTAAGTTAGTGAGTGAGTTAGAAAGCCCAATAAGAGATTGAGTGTTTATGACTATATGTTAGGGTTTTAACAAAGATAGAAAGAGTAGAAAGATAGAAGAGGCTAAGAGAGGAGGAAGAGAAGAGAAACTCAAGAACAACTTAGAAAGCTCAAGAAATCCAAGGTAAGGGTGGGTTTTCATTAATTATTTGAGATTGTTGGATAATATGTAATGGGTAGAAATATGATTAGGTAAAAACCCTATTTGTTTTCTATGATTTTAATAAATTTAGGTTTTACTAATAAACTTTGATTTGTGATGAAATATTGTATTTGAAATTGGTATATTGATATAGTTTAAGGACCCATTATGAATTAGAAATGAAATAGGATTTACAATTACAATGTACAGTAGCACAAACCTAGAAATGAATTAGAAATGAAATAGGATTTACCATTACAATTCACTGTAACAATGAATTTTCTTTAAGTGGATTAAATGATGATGATGTTTTGAATATATCCCATTGTATAGATTTTTCGGGATGCATTAAGAGGTGAGAAATTAAATAGAATAATATATTAGCATGATTATGTATGTGGTGATAATTACTACAATATACTACCTATTAATCTTAACATATACATCTACATTAAAGTAGTAGTACATGCAGTATGGTGTTTAAGAAAAAAGTATGATTAATGATAGACTATATAAACATGACATGAATGATGAAGGCAAGTGGCGCTTAATGGATAAGAAATAGTCATTGATGTTAATATATGTACTCTGGGATAGAATTAGGATAGAATTATAGTTTATTTAATTAATGAAACAATAGTCTGTACATAGTGCAGAAGTGAATTTATCCTTATACTGTGTGACTACCTACTACCTTTTCCCCTTGCCTTGATTTATCCGCATGAGATGGTGATGACTAGGTGTAGGAAATACAGACTAATAGGAGAAAATTAGCTACTTGTGGTAGCCATTTGGAGAATAGAAAATGTGATCCACTTTATATTCAATTGAAAGAAAAGAGAATGGGTATTATGAAGTGAATTCATATATATATATATATATATATATATATATATATATATATATATATATATATATATATATTCTAGACCCTGTAAGATCCTATTTCTTATAAAATGATAACAATATGTTATTAATTGAGAAATAAATTAATAAAGTGATAGTAATATTGATTGATATGGAATCTTGTGGTAACTGTAGAAGCAGTACACTAATGGATGGACACAGGGTGAATTTTACTGAATGGATGAGAATATAATGGTATTTAGTTATGTATAGGAAGTAGTAATTATTAAATGGAAATGATAGTAAGGAGAACACATAATGTAGTCAGGAAAAGAGGGTGGTAGATATGATTAATTGAAGAAGTAAATAGTGAGGCACTTAAATACTATGTAGTATAATATATATATTTTTTGATAATGTATATTAGATGATGAAATCAGCGCATAAGAGTGATTAATTGATAATAGTTTTATTAATTATGGATAGTATTAACACCCCATTTGGAAAACATAGTACTTCTTTTCAACTATGGGTACTGTAGCTATATTGAACTTAAGGATTTATTTAGTAATCAAATTCATGTGAAGGTTACTTAATAATAATAATCTCTATTTAATTATTGAATGGATTTACCTTTAATTGGTATATGAATATTGTATTTAACTATTAATAATGAATTGATTAGTTTATATTTAATCGGTATCAGATATTTTGAGAATTGTGTTGATTTTTGTGAATTATTTGTAAGAATATGTTTGTATGTGCAATTGTGTGATAATTCAAGTGTGATGAATTATTGAGATACACGTGAATATTAAGATTAGGGAACGGTCTTAATTGCATATGGTTGTTGTAATTGCACATGCATCATTTTGTCAAGAGGCAATGCTTGCTAGTTCCGTGGGAGCTAGTGACTTGTCCCAAACCTAGGGGATGGGTTTGAAAGCTTAGGGAACGGGCTTTTTGTGAGTTATCGGTCTAGGGAATGGACCCAGTTTAAATGTAAAACCGAAAAATGATAACAAGTGATTGGTACCACGTGCATGAGTTGCATTTGAGTCTTACATTGAGTCTCATTGTGTTTATGGTTGAAATATGAGATTATATGTATTTTGTGAATTGTTGAATTGGTAAATTATGACTTTGTGCGGATATACTTGTGAATAGTATGGATACTTGAGTAATGTCATGTTGATGAAAATTTTAAAGTGTGGGAATAAATGAGATTATGCTTGTATGTCTTAAATTGTATATTATCTTATGATTTCGATAATTATATGAATTCTCACCCTTCTGTTGGAATGATGTTTTATACGACATCGCTCAGGTACCAAGGAGTAGAATTGCTTCTAGCGCGAGGTAGACGTTGGAGTAGCTTGTCTTAATTGCGTATTTATTTTGGGTCGAGTCGTGCTCTGATTAAGTAACACCGGGGAACGTTTTCATTTCATGTTTTAAGAGTTTTGATTGTATACTCTATTTATTTGTTAATTGGATTTGAATTTTATGGTGAATTGGCTTTTTATGCCATGTTGATTTAATTAATGAAGTTTTATTTGAGACTTGAATGTTATGAGATTATTAATGAAAAAGATTCGCTGCTACATGCTAAGTGAAAGTATATGAAAAGGATGAATTTATTTCAAGTGTTATTGAGCATGACAGATATTTGAATGATGTTTTGAATTATGTGTGACACCCTTATTTGAGATGCATGATAAATTACTCTGATTATGTATAAATTTTCTGCGGGGTTTAGAAGGGTGTTACACAGAGGACAATGATCCAAGAGGTTGAAATACTGTTGTCGAACATCGACCTACCCAGTTGCCACCTTCAACTTAGCCGGAGTTTGGTTTGCCACACAACTACTTTCCACCTCACGTTACTACATCTATGGTTGGTCAGGCGTCCAAACCCGCTTTTCAAGTTCCTATTTTCACTGCATCCAGACCTGTGATTCATACTGGCCAAATTCCCTATGAACACAATGCTGCTAGTGCTCAGGGTGATGATCTTGAAGATTATGTTAAACCTGAAGTTGGTCGTGAGCAGTATCGAGCTATTGACAAGCGATTAAGGGCTGTAGAGGGTAATGACTTTTTCAATGTTGATACAAGTGATATGTGTTTGGTATCCGATCTCATCGTGCCTGCCAAGTTCAAAATTCCCGAATTTGAGAAGCACAAGGGGAACACTTGTCCAAAACTCCATTTAACGATGTATTGTCGAAAGATGGCTGCTTATGCCAGGAACGACAAAATACTTATTCATTGCTTTCAAGACAGTTTGAGCGGTTCCTCTATGAAGTGGTACATGGGACTTGAGAAAGATCGTATCCATAACTGGGCGGATTTGGGTGATGCTTTCGTGAAACAATACAAGTACAACTTGGACATGGCACCTGATCACCGTCAATTGCAGAATATGTCTCAGAAGGAGAGGGAATGCTTCAAGGAATATGCTCAACGTTGGAGAGAGTTGGCATCTCAGATTGAACCTCCTCTAGCTGAGAAAGAAATGACTGGTATGTTCATGGATACTTTGGCTCCCTTTTATTGGGAATAGATGATCGAAAGTGTCTCTTCCAGTTTCACTGATCTGGTTACCATTGGACAAAGGCTTGAAGAAGGAATCAAGAATGGAAAAGTGTCAAAAGTTGTTGAGTCTTCCAATGCTGCTAAGAAACCTTTTGGGAATTTCCAAAGGAAGAAGGAATATCAGACCAATGTTATTTTCATTGTGGGTAGAAGACCTCAATATAGGGCTCAACAGGATAATCAAGCTTATGTTTCCGCTATTGCTCCTGTGATTGCTACTCAACCAACTAGAGCTCCTCAACGTCCGGCTATTGGACAAACTCAGAATCGTGATAGGGTTCACTTTGACCCTATTCCCATGATGTACACTGAGTTATATCCTGGTTTGGTTCAGATAGGTTTGATAACCACTAGACCTATGCCTCCTACTCCAGATCCTCTCCCACCAGGCTACAAGGCAGATCTTCATTGTGAATTTTATCAGGGTGGAGCGGGCCATGATTTGGAACATTGTTTTTCTTTGAAGACAAGAGTGAAAGAGTTGATAAGAGGCAAGATCCTCTCCTTCCATGATACCAATCCAAATGTCAAGGACAATCCTTTGCCAAGGCATGCAACTTGAAGCTTCAATCAAATTCAACCAGTTCTCCCTAAAGCCATTGTTTCAAGATAGGACAGCTCATCCTTGTTTACTAATTAGTCACTAGGCCTTTGTTTCCTTTATGTTTGTATTTTCCTTGTATTTGTAACAACTGTTTACCTTTTAATTATGTTTTTACTTCTTTGATTAATGAAATGAGCATTTGCAATCTTTTGAATTCAGTTCATCTGTTTATTTATGCCTTTACATTTTCTATTTCAAAAAAATACATATATACCTTTTGTTCAAAAACTTTTGATAATGCAAATATTTGAGGGAGAATGATGAAAAATACCCATAGCTATTGTGGTTTGATTTCGGATAAAACCTTGTCGATGATGTACATGCACTGTTTCAATTCCCAAACACTAGAGAGATAAAGAGTTAATCCCTAGTTCACCACTTCGGACCTAGAAGTAGGAGTTTCTTTCGGATCAAAACCCTTATGTTTAACCTGGGACAGGGTAGTTGTTCAATTATTTTGATTACACATTCAAATTACAAGATGATCCATTACAACCAATGGTTTGGCAATCATAGCTTTCAATATTTCAAAAAATACAAACAAAAAAAATCCTGTTAAGTCAAACACAAAAAAAAGGACTTAGGCAAAAGTTAGGGATCAGTTCAAAAAAAAAATCAAGCTAAAGAAGCCCTCAAACCCTCAACATCAAAAAAATAAGATTTAGTGACCACCATATCCAAAACCAATGGGTCACTACCAATATCCATCAAAGCCAAATAAAATGACTGTCATTCCTGATGAACCTCAAATCATCATCTTTACTAGTACATTGTCAAGATGAATGTGTATAGATTCAACTGAGTGTAGGACTGGAGATTTATCACGAAGAAGGGTGGGTACAAACACAATTTTGAGCTTTTATCCTTTGTTTCATAAACCGTGAACCAGGCCACGATACAACCCTTAAAAGACCTAATTGAGGCAAGGTTATTCTGAAAAGCATGCTACAACAAGGTTGTGTTTAACTGACTCCAAAAAGATCTTTGCAAGTCTTTTGTTTTATACATGTCTTTGCTTTACCTTTCACTTTGAATGTCATAAACCGTCGTGTTTTGACTAGTGATTCATTTGCTTTTCTTCCAACAATAATTTTGATTTCAAAAGTTGCATTTGCTTTTAATTATCATGGTTGTATAAATGTTTTTTGTTTGCAAACTATCTTTTCTAGCAAGGAATTTTCAAATAGTGAAGAACTGGTATGGTGATCCTATCAAGGGCAAGTTCCTTCTAGACCATGTTGAGAATCAATTCAAGGTTGGTTGTTCAGTGCAATCCCATCTCAGAGTTGGTTCATCCAGAAGAATTTACAAGACTCATACTGGGGAAAGCTTTCCAGTGCACTATAAACTAGTCGTTCATAATCAGTCAAGCTGAAGCAACGATCAACTTATCTACAATAGTCAGCTTATCTGGGGCAATTCATAGGAAAAATCCCTAAGCAACTCTTCATCCATTCTCCAAGGATCATCAACTTGGTACAATTTATTAGTGTGGCAAAGGTCTGTTCAACATCAACATCTTTAGTCCCCGAGAAGAATAACAGTGATCTCACAGTGTTGAAGAATCAGTCTTCCAATCTTGTCATCTCCACAAAAGAGTCAAGCCCTGTTGTCAGCATCTGCATTACATGTATTTGATCATACATCATAACAAGTTCATATAATACGCATAACAAGAGTGTTTTATCCTCATTTGCATTTACCGTAGGTCATGTTATGGTCAAACATTTACCTCACTTTGAAAGTCCAACTTCTTGGCGCCTACCAAAAACTTACCTTTCTTTCACTCCAGTGCCATTCCTGGATATTTTATTCCTCCAGTGCTATTCCTGAGTCTTTGTATTATTCCTCCAGTGTTGTTCCTGGATCTTTTCATACTTCTTCCAATGCTATTCCTGGGTCTATATCTTGTTCCTTCAGTGCCATTCCTGAAATTTTTATCTGCATATCCAGTGCCATTCTTGGATATAGTGATTTGCCTTTAACTTCAGTGCCATTCCTGAAAATTTTATCTGTATATTCAGTGTCATTCCTGTATATTTTCTTTCCTCCAATGTTATTCTTGGGTCTATATCTTGTTCTTTTAGTGACATTCCTGAAAGTTTTATCTGCATATCCAGTGCCATTCTTGGATATAGTGATTTGCCTTTAACTTCAGTGCCATTCCTGAAAATTTTATCTGTATATTCAATGCCATTCCTGGATATTTTCTTTCCTCCAGTGCTAATCCTGGGTCTATATCTCGTTCTTTTAGTGTCATTCCTGAAAGTTTTATCTGTATATCCAGTGCCATTCCTGGATATAGTGATTTTCCTTTAACTTCAGTGTCATACCTGAAAATCATTGCTCAACCTTTATTCAGTGTCATTTCTGGATATAGGTATTTGCCTTTACCTCCAGTGTCATTCCTATAAGTTTTATTTGTATATTCAGTGTCATTTTTGAATATAGTGATTTTCATTTACCTTCAGTGCCATTCTTGAAAATCATTGCTCACTTTATCCAATGCCATTCTTGGATATCGTGTCCCTTGTCTAAAGCTATGATTGAATGTCTTGCATTTGATTGAAAATCTCTTACTTTACGTTCGTCTAATACAATTCATGGATGTCTGTTTTTATTCGACTTCGTCCAATCCAATCCATGGGCGTTATTTCTTCTCTGTTTTTATTCTTAAGTGTCAATTGGTCGCATCGTGCCACTGCGCATTCACTTTGAATATTTCGTTGTCATCCTAAGTGTCAACTTGACTTCACCCATGTTAGTTGAACCAACGCTTTGGATTTCTTTTTGTTTTCGTCTTTTGTTATTCTTAGTATCAACAGTTACACTTGAACCTGTTGATTTATCACTTCGAATACTTCTAGTCTCCGTTTCTTCATCCCCAGTGTTCTCAAACCTTTTCCCTAGTGGGATCCTCTCTTGTTATCATGTTTCATATAACATCATTCCCCGCATAACTAAATCTCTCATACATCCATTCACATTGCATTTCATCTGCATCCGGTCAAAATTCTAGGCATTCTAATATTTAATCCTCTTCTACCTTGAATGTTAAAAAAAAACTTTGTTATTCATACATTTAGGTTCAAGAAGATTAAATAGGGGCAACTGTCACACCCTGAATGTTGACCAAATTTTTTTCAAATTTTATTCATCTGGCGCATTTTTATCGAATTATTTGATAGTCGGTCATTTTTGCATTCTAATCCATTAATCATTAATCATGCAATTCTATTTATTTTACTTTTGATGTTATATTTTATTCTTGATATTTTTTAGAATTACTTATTTCGCTTTAAGAATAGGAGTTTAGATTATATTAGATATTTTTGAATTAGTTTTAATTTAAATTTTATTTTGGTTCAATTCTAATTTAGAATTTTTTTTTATTTTAAGTTAATTTAGATTTTAGTTTAATTTCAATTTCAATTTATTTAGTTTAACTTCAATTTATTTAATTTAATATAATTTATATTTTGATAATCATTTTTATTTTTTTTTCTTTATTATTATTCTTATTATTATTATTATTAGTTTTTTTTTGGAAAATGTAAAATATATTACCAACAAAAAACAATTACATGCAAGGCGATCCAAAGATCCAGCCAACAAACCAACCAAAACTAAGGCAACATTAACAAGCTAATGTGCTTTCTCAATCTAGAGCTACCCTAAAGCCTTTGACTTACACAGTTTATGATGTTATCTATTACATGATGCATATTGTTCTCCCCCCCAAAAACAATTATATTCCTATGATTCCATACATGATAGACAGTTTCAGCTATTGCACATTTCAACACCATAGCTTTCCAACCCTTCCCTTTTCATTTTTTGCTCAGCCTCTCTAACTCCTCATTCCAATTACTAGCCTCGCGCGGGATTTGAATCCAATTCAGCACCGCCATCCATATCCGATTTGTTTCCTGGCAATCAAAAAATAAATGATTAATGGACTCCTTCTCATTACAAAAACAACATTTATCCTCATGAATCATGTGAAATCTCAAGAGCCGGTCTTTCGTAGCAAGCTTTTTGTGGCATGCCATCCACAACGTAAACATCGCCCTTGGTCTAGCTTGGTTCTTTATCACCTCATGACGCCAATCAACTCTAGGTTGCTCACCCTTTAAAGCATTATACATGCTGCTAGTGTTATATCTCTCGCTATGTTTTAATTTCTCCCATTCTACTAAATGTTCAATTTTCCCCCTCACACGCAGTATCCCCTTCATAATCCAAGATTGAGAGTTTCTAATGGGGGTCTGCATAATATCCTGGTTTTTCAGAATGTAAGTATTCACCCATTTTATCCAAAGGCTATCCTGCTTCTCGCTCAAATTCCACAACAACTTCGCTAAGCACGCCACATTCCATGTTTCAATGTCAATCACATTCAACCCTCCTTTATCCTTTGGTTGGCAGATTTTTATCCAAGCAATAGGAGATTTCTTAGTAATGTTCTCACTATTAGACCACAGGTACGACCGACATATCGCTTCAATCTTCTTGACAACTGATCTTGGTAAAGGCATCACTTGCAACCAATAACTAGTAGTGGCAAATAATATATTATTTATTAGTTGCAGTCTCCCGGCAAAGCTCAGAAATTTAGTGCTCCAATGCCTAATTCGGTTCGTCAATTTTTCTGCAAGCATTAAACATTGACCAGCTGACAATCTTTTATTAGACAAAGGAATCTCAAGATATTTGAATGGGATTTGCCCTTTCACAAAACTAGTTGTGTGCAGAATCTGCTCCTGCACATCATCTGCCACATTGCTGAAAAAAACTTTACATTTACTCGGGTTCACAGCCAGACCAGTAGCCTCTGAGAATTATGTAAAAGCCTTCACGAGAATCTCCACTGAGCCCCTATCCCCTCTCACAAACAACAATAAATCATCAGCAAAACTGACTTCTATCAAGTTGATCTTCTCACACTTAGCATGGAAGTTGAAGTCTGGTATCTCCTTGAGTCTTTGCAATTTTCTATGTAAGTACTCCATGACGATTACAAAGAGCAAGGGGGATAATGGATCCCCTTGCCTTAGCCCTTTTTTTGCTTTGAGGATACTAGTCATTTCCCCATTCACTTTGTATCTATAGGAAACAGTTGTCACAGTCAACATTACCCATTGAATGAACCTGTTAGGGAAGTTCATCTCTTTCAGAATATTTTCAAGGGCTATCCATTCTACTGAATCATAGGCCTTTTGAAGATCCATTTGTATCATGCATTTGGGAGGACCATAGTTATTGTTGCATCCTTTGAGGAGATCAAAAGCTAGAAGGATGTGATCCTGGATATGTTTTCCAGGTATGAAGGCAGCTTGGCTCATATCAATTATGCTAGCAAGCACTTTACTTAATCTCTTTGTCATGACTTTAGAGATGATCTTGTAAACAGTGGTGCAACAAGAGATGGGTCTGTACTCTGATACTTTGGCAGCAGTAGGGATCTTAGGAATTAATGTCACAAGAGTACAGTTGATGGCAGACAACATTTTTCCTGAGTTGTAAAACTCCCAGACAGCTTCACAAACCTCTTTCTTCACTATCTCCCAATAAGTCTTGAAAAACTTTGACCTATAGCCATCAATGCCTGGTGATGTATTTTCATCAATGCTAAACAAAGCATCCTTTATTTCTTTCTCAATAACAGGGCTAATTAATTCTTGTTTCTGAATGTCATTTAGTTGGGCATCTTTCCTCATATCCACTATGTTAATGCCTTTCAAATGTTAAGCTGTATTACCCACTAAGGCCTTGTAGAATTCCACCACAATAGTCTCCATTTCCCCCTGATCAGCTTGGTACTCCCCTGCATTATTCAGCAAACCTCTCATACTTGTATGCTGGTATTTTCTTTTTAAAACAGCATGGAAATACTTGTTATTGCCATCTCCCATTTTTATTCGGTTAATTTTTGCTCTCTGATGCAACAATTGCTCCTCTAGGTTATTCAGTCTGATCACCTCCTCAGTTAGATTTTTAGTTTCCTCAATCAGATGACAATTCAACCTATCATGTTTCAATTTTGATTGGACCTCATTTAACTGGTTTCTGGTAATATTCAGTTGGTCACCAATCCCCTTAAACTGCCTGCATATGTTCCTTATGGGGTTCCTAAGCATTTACAGCTTTCTCCACAGTCTGAACGTAGCAGTTCCACTAACATGTTGATTCCAATGGTTACTAATGACCTCCTTTAGCCCCTTTAAGTTGACAGCAATATTTTGGAATTTGAAAGCATATCTCTTTACTTTAGGCCTATCCTCCTCCTCCAGACATAATAAAGCATGATCTGATACACCTGCTTCCATGATTCTCAGAATCTTGTTAGCATTTTTCACCATCCAATCAAGGTTTCCAATGCACCTGTCTATTCTTGAGTAGATGGCACCATGGGCATGTTTGTTGAACCAGGTAAAGTGGTCTCCAATTGTATCTTTTTCCACCATATCTAAATTCTCCATCATGGTATTTAGGTCAGCATACTCACTCTCTTGAACTTCCCTGCCTCCAATTCTATCAAGGGATGTCAAGACATTGTTGAAATCCCATATAATACACCAAGCTCCATTGTATTGAAGTTTCTCAATGTCTTCCCACAATTTTCTTCTTTGATGAATAGAATTATGAGCATAAACAATAGTGCACCAACTTTTAGCATTATCTTTCAAGTCTTCTATTTCCAAATGCATGAATTGATCAGAACTGTCTAGCATCTTCACCCTAATCTTATTCTCATTCCACATAATCCAGATTCTCCCATTACTATGCTTCTCATAGTTATCTAAATATTGCCACTTGGACCCCATCTTATTTATGATATTTTGAGCTTTTTGTTGTTTCACTCTAGTTTCCACTAATATTGCTAACACAGGATTCAACTTATTCAGTCTTTGAAAGACCTCTCTACTTTTTCCTGCATTGCTTATTCCTCTAACATTCCAAGACACTATCATGTTACTCCTTCATTACCATTAGGGCCATTCCAATCCCCAATAGTTTGAAATCTATTTTCACACATAACTGAACTAGAGTTCACAACCAGTTTGTTCTTACCTTTCCTACTAGCTGAGTTATGTGTCCAAGAGGTGCCTACTCCATCTTCATTCTTCTTTGGTGTTACTTCCTATGTCAAGCTTTGAACCACTTCCACATGAGCCTGTTTCCCAGCTGGTATAACCACACCATCACTTGGCTTTTGTTTCACTTCAGTTACCTCCACCACTTTAGGCTGCCACTTCTTAAACACAGTTGGCCTCTCATTGACACAAGTATGCCCTATCTTTTGACAGGACTCATAGTACTTAGGCTTCCATTCATATTCTACTTTTTGCTTCATTTTCTTCCCATCTCCATCCTCAATAGCAATTCACTCCTTTAGCTGCTAAGTTATGTCAACTTCTACCAATATTCGAGCATATGACACCCTAAATTTGTTAGTAGTACATTCATCTGTAAACAGGGGATTTCCAATTGCACTTCCTATCTTCCCAAGACTACTAGCTCCCCACATTTTCAGAGGAAGTTGTGGTAATTTGATCCATATAGGCAGTGTGCGCAGCATGTCCCTTTTGAAGTTAAAGTCTGGAGACCATTCCTTGAGTATCATTGGCATATTTTGGATAGTGAAGGGACCTCTAGTGAGTACCATATCTCGCTCAATAAACGAATGAAACTTCGGTATGAAATAAACATCTTCATGGTAAAACATATCTGGAAGTTTGACAAAGTTCCAGAATTTACTCATGAACTGTTTTACCACATTCATACTAAGCTCTCTCCCAATTGCATACATGATGACTGTCGTTTCCCAATATTTGATTTCAGACTCCACATCTTCTTCTCCAATTTCCACGACAACCTCACCATCAACAAGCTTTGGAGCCACAAATCCAATAGCCATTCCATTAGATGCCACACGATTACCACTAATTACATCAACCCATAGCTTCTTAGGTTGTTCCTCTTCAATTTTTTGTTTCTCCTTCATCAACGTTTCATGTGTAACCCTAATAATCTCAGGGTCTTCCCTTATGATATCTTGTTCATCCTGCTGGATACTTCTCGAAGCGCTACCACTATCCGTCCCCTTATCTAGATCTAGAGTTCGAACAACATGAGATAACACCTTCTTCCGTTTTGGTCGTCCTCTCCCCCTCCCCATCCTCCGCTACCCCTTTTCCACTAAAACCTTCACTAGATTTTGGTCCCTATTCCTAAGAATAGGAATTTAAACCGCCATCTAGCTTCAGTCTCAGTCGTAAACGGGTATAGATCAGTCAAAATTTCAGGTTGCGCCGTTCACCGGATGTCAAACGCACCCTGCCGGAAATCGCCTATGTTCTTAGTGCCAACTTTACGTATTTTTTTTTAAATATTTTTTTTAGTATTATTATTATTATTATTTATTATTATTATTATTACTACTTTTCTTTTGTTTTTCTTCATATTAAAAAAAGGAAAAATGACAAGTGGGATCCACTACAATGTAGAACAAACACTTCACATGGATTACCAACTTGGAATTATCAATGGTCAAGAATTATTCTCACACTTCACATGGATTTCCAACTTGGAATTATCAATTGCCAAGAATTATTCTCACACTTCACATGGATTGCCAACTTGGACTTATCAATGACCAAATATCATTCTGATAAAGTCACATGGATTGCCACATCAACACTCCTACCTCATTCACACTATAAATAAGATATTTTTTTCTCTCATTTGAGACTAACAAGATCACCCTTAAATTCTCAAAATCTAGTACATTCATTACATATTTTTCAAAGTCAAATTTCTTTTTTTTTACTTACACAATACCCATAAACATTCATCATCTTCACCACAACAACAACCTCCATCAAAACACATTCACCTTATTCTACACAACAAGCTCACCATTTGCTAGCTTTGGAGTTTGTGAGTATCATCCATCGTTTATTTATTTATATTTTAGTTTTTGAAGTTATGTTGTAAAAATATAATATTTTTTATGTGTTCATATTTTATTGTTGTTATAGTATTAATATATGTTAGCTTATGATAAATATCTCTGTTTATTTATTTCTCTTTCATTTTTATTTTACTAGTTTTTTTTTATATTTTAGTTTGTTATCTATTTAAATTATTTAAAAATTTCCTTATTAGTTTAAGTTATTAGATTGATTTTAGTTTCTTCATTTCAAAATATAGTTTTGTTTAATTTATTTAGTAATCTTAGAAGTAAAGTATATATGTGATTAACACTTAAAAATATAAAAAAAATATTATTGTTTAGTAAGTTATTTAAATTTAGTTGTAATTTTGTTTAGTTGTTGATAAATTAAAAGTTCAAAAAGATGCGTCTTTGCTTTTCAATTCCGTTTTGATTTTTATTTTGGCCAATGATATAGCAAAAAGTCACAATTAAGTCGATTTCAATAAATTGGTAAAATTGTGACCAATATGAGGCCATTTTATTTAATTTATTTTATTTCACAATTTATTTTATTTTATTTAGTCTATTTATTTATTTTATTTTATTTTCGCATTTTAATATAATATCAAGCTCTATCGGCTTCCAATTAATTAATACATTGCACACACGCTTTCTCTTGGGCAAATTACAACGAGACCCTTTATTTCATTGCAATCCCGTGTAAATTACTTTGTATCCCTCTCCCGATTACTTTGTACGCAATTTATCTTTCCGCCTTTATTTTACGGTTTCGTATTTCTAGGAACACCTTTAGGGACTAGGATTCAAATTCACATAATCAATCAAACAATTCATACGCCTACATTTCGCACACACGTAAGTTGATCGCCTATGTGATTTCCATCTGCACGACTTTACGCGTCATAAATTAATTAACGAGGAACTGAACCCTGGAGTCTAGCATTCCACGAGTTCTTTAATGAATCACACCTGGGCTAGCCCCACGCGTAGTGTTTCATTTACTCCTTCGTTACTAAAAACATTAAACCCTAAATCATCTAAAACAAAACAAGTACGATAACAAAATAAATTACGAAAGAATAGAACTCTGGAGTCTAGCATTCCACACGTTATGGAATGAATCACTCATGGGCTAGCCCCACGCGACGTGCTTCATTCGCCCTTTCGTATCTAAAAATATTCAAAACACTTAACAACCTTCGAATAGATGGGACATGATTCAACTCCATAGGAAAGACATTCCTCTTATTCCCACAAACATAACAATCAATTTTCTCAAACAATTTCTCAAAGGAAGAATGTGACAATCACTTGTTGATCATATATCCAAGTTTGAAGCTTCTTCTGATTTCAATTTTCTCCCTTAAATGTTTGTGGTAGAATAAGTGAGATATCTCCCTTAAAGATGACAACTTGTCTCTTTCAAATACACCTTAAAATCTACCAACAAATACAAATCATTTTCATAATTAATTAACGAAGAACTGAACTCAGGAATCTAGCATTCCTCGGGTTCTTGAATGAATTACTCTTGAGGCTAGCCCTCGAGTTGTGATTCATCCGCTCTTTCATTTTAAAACACCTTAAGTAAGATCAAATATCTTTCTCCAAACGAACATTGTTTAAATCTTTCTATCTCGCAAACAAGCTAGCGCTTCAGCCTCCACCGCGAGTAAATAAGCCAACGCTTAGCAGTAAGAAAGCATTTTAAGCAATTGTTCATTAAAAAACACAAACCGTAGTTGCGCGAACTACGAAGCTCTGACTTTCCCATTGCACAAGGGAATACGTAGGCACAAGGATTTTAATCCTTCGTGAGCACAATAATAAAAAATTTAATCTTTTCTCCTTCATCTCCATAACAATAATAATTAAAATACTTTCCTTTTTCTTAAAACAAACATATTAACAAACATTTAAAGGACAAAAACTTAAATCAACATTCAATCGCATAGTAGACAAGAGGTTCCCGTTGAGTACCACGGACGTGGGGGGTGCTAATACCCTCCCCTTGCGTAACCGACTCCCGAACTTAGAATTTGTTTTCGTTGACCATTTCTTATCCTATTTAGGTTGTATCTATATCTCCATTTTCTTTAATTTGAATAAATAGAATTAGGTGGCGACTCTGTTGTTTCTTTCCTCGTCCCATCGCGAGGATCATATTTTTCGAGGTACGATAGTAATCAACATAAACCACTTAATCAACTTAAATCTACATAAACAACTTATTCAACTTGAGCAACTTAAACAACTTTATCAATTTAAGCAACATGAACAACTTTATCAACTTGACAACATAAACAACTTTATCAACTTGGCAACATAAACAACATAAATAATACGACACGGAATGCGACTCGACTATGCATATATGTAGCACCCTAATTTTTGCCCTAAGTTTTCTTTGCATTTTCATCTGCATCTTGCATACAAACAAGACCGCACTGGTAGCTCGGTTCTTCTCGGGTTAGGTTTATGACTCATTGGAGATCACCTTTATTTTTAATTGCTTTATTTGTTTATGTTTACTAACCATTAATCAAAATCCAAAAATGTTTTTGTTTCCTTTCACTAACATTTTCAGGAAGAGGAACCATGTGAAAATGCCCAAAAATAGCAGTCCTGCCGCTCGAATAAAATTTCACAGACAAAAGTCGAAGTTGATCCATAAGTAATTCAAATTTATATGATCAAGGACTTCCCAAATTGATTCATTCAAGGAATTCCAAGGTTCATGTGTTTATTTCCATGCCTTCTTCGACGTACAAAAAGAATCGGGCCACAACAACCAAGCAATCACATTTGAATAAAATATTCAAATTTTAGCTTGGTTAACCGGTTAACCATATACGTTAACCGGTTAACTAGTGCGAAATATGAATATTTTATTCAAATTCAGCACCATTAGATCATTGATATATTTGGAATATTCTAGATCCATTAGTCTTTGATTTCTCTACATCACTTTGATCATTTCCTACCATAAACCCTCACTAATCACCACTCTTTTCCATTTCCCACCAAATTTGCAATTACCAAGCCTAATTTTAATTAACAAAGCAAGCTCCATTCCACCAAATTCTCATACCTAAAGTTTTTATATAGGACCATAATTTCATTCATTCACCAAGCTTTGAAGAGCCAACAAATCCCTTGCAAAATACTTCCCCAAAACCAAAAATCTCACTAAAGCTCTTTTCCTCTTTTTGAAGTTATCAAGAATTCACATTGAATTCTTGACTAACTTGAGCTAAACCTTCATCCTATTCTTCTCTTGTTCATAAATTGCAGTAGATCTAGCTTGATTTGGTCCAATTTGAAGAAGTGCTTTTGGTAATTCACTATTCTCACAAACCCATACTCATCACCAACATTCAAGATGTATATTTTTGGTGCCTTTGATTCTAGTTCCTTTGGATCTTAATTTGTTATTTGATTGCATGGATTCCACTGTATTTTGGTTTTAAAATTCGTGCAAATTTAGATCATGATCACCAAATGTTTGAAAAGGGTTTTGAAAATGGATCATGCTGAATTTCTGCAATTTTTCTGCTACTGGTTCAGCGTTAACTTGTTAACCATTTACAGTGTAAATTGGTTAACCAGTTAACCAGTTTTAAAATTGCATGGATTTGCTTGTGTTAACCGGTTAACAAAATTGGTTAACCGGTTAACACAAGTCAGAATGGTGTTTTTGGCTTGTTTTAAGCCCCTTTTTGGTTCCTCTTTCTTCTTCTTCTTCTTCTTCTTCTTCTTCTTCCTCTTTATTTTCACCTTGGTAAGCATTTTTGGGAGTGATTTCTCCTTAATTTCAATGAACTTTGGGTTTAGGTTTGAGTAGTTAATGTTCATTAGTTCAAAACTACCTTTAAGTGAATTATTCAATTTATTTAAGGTAATTTGCATTAGTGATACATTTTCATGCTTGAATCCACCGAGATGAGTGATTGAACTTAAGTATGGAAGAATACCATGAGTGTGACTCAATTTTGTATTCATCTTTAGTTTTGTGTGGTATTGCATCCGGATAGCGGTTTACATATCGTTTATCTCGCATGCATTAACACTAACATTATTCACCTTAATTGGTGGTGGTCGGCCTCATTTGTAGGATAATTACTTTGTAAATTACTCGGCGATTGCTTAACATAGACCTAAATGTGTCCTGAATTCGGAATAAAAATCTAATTGGGTACTTGCACTTTCGTGGACCGAACCTCTTGTTGGTCATGTAATCCCAAAGTGGTTAATCATATTGCATTAAGAATCGAGACTTATGAATATTTGATGCGTAGGTGCTTTGGGTCTCCCAATCGCCTTTCAAATTTCATTGAATTCAATTTGGTTTGCCTTGATTAATCGCTATAGTGTAAGATGCTAAGCGGATCCGGTTGCCTTTCGATTTTGGTTGCTCTTTTTGGTTGTGGTTGATTAAGTTCACCATACCACTTTTATGTAAACATTATTATACTATTACTACTATTTTTATACTATTATACTATTTGCTCTTATTTTTGTCGTATTAATTTTCCTTTTGTCCGTTTGGACACGAAAACATTAATAAAGTATTAAACCTCTAAAAAACTTGTGACTTTAATTTGTGGACTATTGGTTACTATCCTTGGAATTAGAGTGAAGTTTTGGACTTAGATTTTTAGGACACCTTTCCTTTGCCTTGATCTTCATGAAGTTGGTGCTTGCCTTTATTTGGCCATTTGCTAGCTTATAAGGATGGAACTCTTATGCTCATAATTGGAAGTATCATCAAGTTTTGTTAGATCTTTCTTCCTTTATCTCCTTATTTTCTTTTTTAGGATAGCTCCTTCATCTCCTCCCCTTCTTTAATTTTCATAATCTTCTCTCTTTTTCAAAGGATTATTGTTTTCTAAAATTATCACTTATTTAATAAACAAAACCTTGACTTTTGTCAAGTGGATTTTTTTAACATTTTATTTTCTTTTAAAACCAATGAATTTAACCATCTTGACCTTAATTAAAAAAAAAACTCATTCAAGTTGTTTTGTGACTTTGTGCACTTTTGTTTGTTTTCTTTAAGAGGTGCCAATTATGAGTCATTATTCTTTAGTCGGGTGTAAGTCTCTTAATCTCCATGGTTGTAGTTTGATGTAATTGAGTCTCTTGTCATTTGTGGGGGTTTAGTGACATACTCGTTGATTTTATCCGAGTTGGCGCCCTCTCTATAATGATGTATGAGTCCATGCCTTCATTCTCATGGTAGTTTGTTTGGCTATCCACTTGAAGACGACAAATTCTCTTCACTTAATAAAATCAATTACAACCAACCATTTTCACTATTTATACCATGGACTACGAGGTTTTGATCTCGCATTGCACTTTAAGGGTACGTAGGCATGAGGTGGTAAACCTCTCCAAACACAAAAATATTAAAAATAACTCTTTTCTCATCCCTCCACTCTCATTTAACAAACCATTTTCAAACCAAAAGCAGTAAATTTTTTAAAGGGCTCCCGTGGAGTACCACGAAAATTTTGGGTGCGTAAAACCTTCCCATTGTGTAACCTATCCCCTTACTTGTTTCTCTGTTGTGTTTCTTTAGCTTTTGCATTTAGATTCATTAGGATTTATTCGCTCTTTTTTCCTTTTCCTCTTGGAATAAAATAAAAGCGCGGTGGCGACTTTGTTTACTTTGAGTTAAGTTAATTAATAACTTACACTCATGATTTTACCGCTACAATATGCATGTGGTACCATTGGAGTAAAACTCCCAACTTAAAATATACCAGCTTATCAAGGTATCTGCAAGGCATAAGCCTTCAACTTAAATATTTTGCCAATCCAAACCAACATGGTGAACATCTACTCCAACTTAGAAAATGCAATGTATGCCATGATACAATGACTCGACACATAACAACAATCAACTTCAATCAACATATAACAAACATCATAGCAACTTCAATTCAACACCAATTCAACTTTGGCCATAGGCCTACAACTTATATGCATCGACGTTGGTCATACGACCTACAACTTCAATAATCAACGTTGGTCTTTCGACCTATAACTTAAAAACACCCATAAACTGGGACAAAACAACATATTCAACGTACAATAAAATCCACACATTCAACATTTATTCAACAAAATAAATCGACTAAAGTCACCTATTAATTATTACGAACTACCTCGACAATTTCTGTTAAATTCCGGACAACTAATTTTTCCGCTTAATTTTCCTTATTCGGCTAAATCAACACTGTTTTACACATTACAACTTCTACTAGTCATTCTCACTGCATCTATTACATCCAACTTACTAACATACACCTTTTTCTGCTACTAAATTATAATGTCATTAAACTAAGTCTTGTTGCAAAACTACCTCTTCCTGTTAAATTCATTCTCTGTTCAGGATTAATACTGGTACTTCTAGCTTCTGCCACTTCATCATCCTCTCCATCTACTAACCACATGCTAATTACTGATACATATTAATTATCTACTAAAAATCCACTTGTTTAATTTACTAGCCTAGTTAATGTTACTAAAGGTACATACATAATCATCATACTGCATAAGGACAAAACCAAAAAAGAAAGTGGACCCCACAGCTAAGGGTGGCTTGCGCCACCCACCTGTAACTATTGGGGCCTGCGCCATGTTGTGCTTCCATGGCCTGCGCCACTCAGATCATGGCCTGTGCCATGTACTGAATCCTGGGTGGCCTACGCCACCCCTATGCGTGTGGTGGGCGTGGCCTGTGCCACCCCCTTATGTATAGGGTTCATCCCCAAATTATTTTTTCCAGCAACCGATTACTTCACAATGAAATTCACAAATCAATTGTACAATCGTATCAAAGAAGAACATATTTTTGTCATTATAAATCGGAGCAACACAAATCAACATAAATTCAACAACATATAATAAGAAAATCATACAACCCCAATCTCACATATTAATCATCATAATCCCGAGTATAGAGTTCGAAACCCACCCTTACCTTTGATGGTCGCTCGAATCTCCGATCAGTTTTCCGTTTAGACTTTCCGGCGTTGACTTCTCGTAACCACTCTCCACTTTTCCTCGTTCTCCAATTTTACTCGTTCTAACTTTTCTACGTTCCACTTTTCTCTACTTCCACTGATACTTCTTATCTTGACTAATTCTCCTTTTATTTTTCTTCTTTTTAAAATAATAATAATAATAATAATCCAATCAATAATCAACTAATGGGCCTAACTGCAACACCCCCTTAATTTGCTATTTCGAACATGGTTTCAAGCCCACTAATTAATCCACTGCAACAACTATAATATTAACTCTGATAATATTTCTACGGCTTCTGACTTATTTTTCCGACTTAACAACTTAATTTATCACAATGCCAAAATGATAAATTACCGCAAAATGATAAATTACCGCAACTTAATTAAATAGTTAATAATAAATTATCCGATTCAACTACTTTAACTACTTATTTATTCCGACTAATCAACTCTCATCCTCGAAGGCATCCCCACTTATAATACATACAACAACTCATAACATCAATGAGAACAACAACACAAACAACAATCAAGCAATACACTTGACAACGATAAACGCAACACAACGAGTAATCAACTTACAACTTATAACACATCAACACAAGAACACACAACTTAAACACAACATATAATACAACCAAGCTACCAACATCATTGTCATTCACATAAGAACAACTACACGACACCGTGCCTTCGCTGCACACTCTGATTAATTGCATACTACCAAGTTTACCGAGTCTAACTCCAACTTCCAATCATCAAAATCAACATATCAACAAAGCCTCCGACTTAATCCTCTTGAATACACAACATCATTGCAATAACATAAGGTACAATGGTCTAACGGATTTCCACAGATAACTCACATTTTTCACTTCCAACTAATTCAACATACCAAATCCTCGATTCCTACTCATACTGACACAACCTTTCATAAATTCTTATTCGAATTAACACAACCAAGTATCTCATCCTTTTTCCAACCAAATTTGCACTTTAATAAACCAACTTACAACTTTACTTCTCTTAATACTTGCAACTCAACTTTATCAGACATTTTCGTCAAATCACAGTTTTACATTTCCACCTACTTTTCTTTCTAATCATCTCAAGAAAGCTTCAAGTCTCAAGTCACTTGATTCATTACAAAACAACACTCAGATCATCCAAAATTCAACTATGATTTTTCTTATTACTCTATTTAATCCAAAATCAACATCATACTTGTCGCTCCCAAAGATTTGCATCCCGGTACAAGCGTGAACGGTCGGCGAAGAGAGAAATGAAATGAACTTAATAGAGTCTCCAGCTAGGCATTTTTATCCCGAAGGAAAGGTAATGCTGCATAAACCTAGAAAACGATGGATAAGACGGTTGCGAACCAGAGAAACTGAGAAAGGGGGTTGGTTACAACCTGGGAAGGTATTAGCACCCAGATTGTCCGTCGTACTCGACGGGATCCACACTTATAATATTTGTATTTAAAGGGGTAGTGTCTGTGCTATCTATGTGCAAAAGCTGGAAAAGAATATACAAGTGTCAGTGCAAGAAAATGAAGTGAAGTGCTCAGGAATGAGGCTTAAAAAGAATGCTGGAAGAGGGGGGGGGGGGAAGACACATAGACTTGTGTTGGATAACAGTTAAGTTATGCCTATGTATCCTCTCGTGCAATGAGGAAGTCAGAACACCGTAGTTAGACTCAAAGAGGCTAAAAGATAAATTGACTGATGAACTGCTTACTTGTCTATGCTCAAGTGTATGACTCGTCTGGCTCGAGTGCTAACTGTCTTGCATTAGATGGAAGAAGCGAGTTCTCGTTTGTGAGTGAATGAGGTGAGAAAAGAATCCCGAAGGAGACGATTATTGTTTGTTTTTGTGTTTTCAATCTTTTATTGTTTTTGGTGTTTGTCATAAGTTAATGAGCTTAAGCCTGAACCAAGGGTTAGTAAACTCATCATATCCTCCCTTTGATTAGGGATAATGAGAATACCTTAAGTATGAGATAAACATCCCAACTTAATTACCATGATGATGTAGGATTAAGATCATTAACCTACTTGTGATTATTTAGATGTTTTTGGAGTTTTGGTTTATTGTTAAGTAATGAGTTTAAGCCATAATCAAGGATTTGATGGACCCGTTACACCATCCTAATAGAAGGATAATAGATGAGAACATTTAAGCTGAGGAAGATACCTCAACTTAATCCATGATTAGGGATTAACCTCATGACAAAACAAACCCTTATTAAATGGATTTTAATAAAGGGTGAGATTAAGAAGTGAGTTTTAAGTTTGTAAGACAACTTGAGAGGGACTTGTCCATTAACACTAGGGTTGGTCCTTCTTAACCAATAAAGGAAGAATTAGAACCCTAATGCAAGGCCCAAGTTACAAGCTATTGTCTTAGTGATTATTAAGATGGATTGATTAAGAGGTTTAAACAAATTAAGGGTTTAACACTTAGGATTAAAGTTATACACTCCATCCTAAGAGAAGGATGTAGGCATAACCCTAATTACAAAGTCTTAAAACCTTAAAGGTTTAGTCTCTAATGATGAGATGAGAAGAGAGACACAAAGAAGACACAAAGGTTAAAGCTAAAGGGGGACTGGTTACAACCCTAATTATTGTCATGCTTGGATGTTACTATGGTTTCTAAGGCTTGAGAAAGATCTTCAGAGAAGCCACCAATGGAAGAAGCAGATGAAAGGAGGAGAAGCAGAAGAAACAAGTTACTTACTTCACTGAAGAAGATAAGTAACTTGGAGAAAGAAAGTGAAAGACGAACATGAATGAGCAAGCTCACTCTAAGACAAATGAAAATGCAGCAAGGATGCATAAGAAGAAAGAGAAGAGAAATGAGAAGTGAAGGCAAATTCACTTCTCAAGTTATCTTACTACCTGAAAAGGTTAGCATAAGGAAAGAAATGAAATGAAAATGAAACATATGCAAAGGCAAAAACAAAACCAGAAGCAAACACATGATGCAAATTATGCTATGAGATGATGCAAAGGCATGTCAAGTGTTATGAATGTTCATACAAAGTGAAAGAATGCAAATGAAGCATGTTGGAAGCATGAAAACACATGGATGCTTATGAAATGAAATGGATGCAAAGCATAGCAATTGTATGAAGAAATGACCAAGAAATGTTCAAGCAATGTCCTAAGATGTCTAAGATGGCATACAAGTGCTTAGAATCGCATGGCAAGTTCACATGTTCATGCAATGCAATGTAAGATGCAAGTATGGATGCAAGATTAGGGTTACATGAAAGGATGAAATGCAAATGTCAAAAACAGAAGCAAATCACATGATAAAATTTTGCAGATTAACTTAAAAGAACCCTAACCCCATATGATATCACACCCAAAGGAGAAGGTCTAACTCTTAACCTAAAGAAAGTTGTGAATTTTCTAAGTTAACTAGGGTTTTTGGTTACCTTAAGAGGGAAAATGCAAATCAAATGGAAAATGCAAGATAAATTTATGACAAAACTATCCTAGAAACTACATGCTATATGAAGAATAATGCAAAAAGAACCAATGTCAAACCCTTCATGGTTAGGCAGAAAAGAATTTTCAAAGTTAGGGTTCCAAAAAGGGATTTTTATGAACCCTAAATTCAAGAAAAATGTCAAAGTTGAATCAAAACCAAAAAGAAATTTGTATGAATGGTTTGACAATGTTTCTAAATGTCCTAAGATGCAATGTGATTTTGTTTGGAATTTTTAGAAACCTAAATGGTATTTTAATTAATTAATTTCCATTAATTAATTAAAATAAACATTTAAATATTTTTAAAATGATTTTTTAATGCAAAAAATAAAAATAAAAATGTTTTTGGGTGAAGAAAAATATTTGAAGTGAAAATGCAGAAGAAAATATTTTTGGAATTTTCTAAGTATTTTAAATAAATTGCACAAAATAAATGGAATTTAAATGAAATAAAAATGAATTTAAATAAAAGTATGATGATCTGATGGACAGGATTTGAATTGGGGAAGTTTGCTTTGACCAACGCGCAATCTAAGGGTCCAGATTCAATCTGGCCTAATTTTAATTAATTAAATAAATTAAATGGATTAGGGTTAAGTGAACGAATCTCAGACCTGCACACACGCGCGAAACTCACATCTAACGCTCCAGATTTAAACTTGGCTAATCACCTGAGATTAGCCCTAATTATTTTCAGACGGCCGGAACAGTGCTCCGGTCGTCTTCTCAGGTAGGGTAGTTTCTCAATCTCTCTCCCTAGGTCATTTCAGGAGCTCTAAAGCTCCAGATCAACTCCTCACCTCTTCCTAAACACGAATCCACCCTCAAAACTAATTTATTTTGCATCAATCATATGAGAATCAAACAAGAACATGTTTTACGGGCAAAATTTCAGAAGTTCAATACAAGCTTATTTCTCACTCATTTTCAAAACAAATTAGATCATGGTGATCAGCAAAGCATAAGGAACAATTTAGAAACTTAAAAGCATGCTTCTGGAAAAACGTTTGAAGATTGATACCTGAGTTGGAGCTTTCACCTCTAAAGCTTTTGGACCTCTTCTTTTGTGCAAATCCTCTTTACTTGACCCTCTGATGAAGCTGGAATGCTTGGAAGGAGCTTAGAATGGCTGGATTGTGTGGTTGCACTTCAACTGGCCAGAAATCGTGTTTGTGTTTGGCTGGCTTTTAGGGCTTGGTAATGGTTGGGAAATGCTCTAATGGTGATGGTGAGTTAAATGATGAAGTTTGTTTGGAGTTTAAGTGGCTATGCTGAGTGTTTCGAAAGCTTTTGCTTTTGGGGTGATTTTGAGAAACTTGGTGGTTCTGAGGTTTCAGGCTTGTGTGTTGTATGTTATGAGTTGCCTTTGATCCACATAACAATGTTTGATAGGTCAGAAAGTGGGTGGTGGCCTGTGGTGATTGGTATGGGCAAGTTGCCAAAATGTCAACATAACTTGTACTTGAGGTATGGGCTCATGTTTCAGCTGTCTTAGGGCATGTCTTGGCTCAGCAAAGATCAAGGAGAACCATGGAAAATGTTTTGTGGTGATTCAGCAAGTGCGTGAGAAGTTTCATGCTCTTTTGCAAATTTGAAGAAGTTTGGCCCCTTTTGAATTTCTTGAAGTTCAAGGCATGAAATGACATGATTCTTTGGGAAATTTTGGTCACAAAGCATTGCATTATGTTGGTATGATGCTTAGAGAGTGATTAGAGGTCACAAAATGACTTGGTATGTGAAATTGCACATAATCCTCTTTGGTGTGAAAGTGAAAATTATGTGATTTTTGCCAAATTTGCCAAGCCATAACTTGAGTTCCATAATGAATTAGGACTTGTTCTTGTACTTTTTAAAAAGGGAATGATCCAATCTACAACTTTCATGACCAACAATTTTTCATTTGAAGCATTTTTGGTTGAGAAAGAGGAGGTTGAAATACTTTCCCAAAATGGAAAGTTTCCATTACAAGTCATTTTCATTTTTGGCAACTTTTGGTTTATCTCAAATTTCTTCAACTTTGTGAACTTCCAAGCACTTCAATGATCAAATAAATATCATACAACCTCAATCCACTTTGGTTCCATGGTTGGGGGCCTCAGATGCCCTGATTTTGCTCTAACTTGCTCAAGAAGTTACCCAGTGAACAGATGACTTCCACAATGAATTTCTTCATCAAACTTGGTACACATGATACTTATAACATATTGAGACTATTAGAAACAAGAATGACCAAAAAATTTGGAGTTATGGCCTCTGAAACCAAAACCCTAATTTCAGGTCATTTGTGTAGTGAAACCCTAGCTCTGCTTCCATGCTTTCCAAGTTCTTGTGATTTCTTGACTTCCTTGATCTTTGAGGGATATAATATGATGATAGAACATACATGGACCCTCTTGGAATGGTTGGAGACCTTTGGAGTGGCTCAGATAGATCCTTGGATTGCTCAGATCACAAACCCTAAATGCATATGAACTTGAACTATGTAGATGAAACAAAAATGCCAATTTGATATGATATGCTTAAACTTATGCAAAGATGAAAGATCACAAGCCATGGTGTGAAATTAGTGAGGGAAAATTTGGGGTGTTTACAATACTATCGTCTATAAATCCAACTAATTTTCTTATATACGAATCACCATCGACAAATCAAACAATCCTCAAGCGCTTGGCATGACTTCAACCAATTCGACGTACATACTATACTAGTTGGCATGACACATCTATCCATCAATTATATTTCGTCTGCTATTAATAATTGATTAAGGGCGATCAGTTCCTCAATTTGTCAATAGACATTCGGTAACCATAACGGTGGCATAAATCATCATTACCCAACATAATAGCGTACTTCAACTTGTGCCCAAAGTCCATAAGTATAATGCTCCGCCAACTCTCTACGGCTTAACAACCTATTCTTAGTCTCCTTAAGTTCCAATTTCGTCAATGATACAAAACATCCAAAAATTCAGTACACATTCTCTTATACACGCTCAAAGCACACCACTACTTTAGTTATCTTCCTACTACCGGAGTTGTCACAACATCAAGTATAACTAAATTCGGTTCATTCCAGTTACAACTTTTATCCAAGTTAAAATTCTTAACAACACTAATCAAACATCCATCTTCTTTTCTATAATACCATCATCTAATATCGGCATTTTAATCATCCATACTCGACATAAATCTCATATCTATGTGTTCTACGATACTTTCGCATTCCCCTCTAATACCAACATTTTATTTCTATCAACATTCCACACTCGTATTCATCTTTCCAAAATTTTTAGCAATAAATGCTCAACTTCGAACACAATTTTCTATTCCAATAAAAACCTCAAACTCACAAAATTATATTCCAAAATGAAGAGAATTTCATGCAGATTCGAGAACTTCAATAATCGTTTGAATTCGATTCACTAGTAAAAAGTTGTCCTCCTTGCAATGGGACTGGTCAACAATTCCCGTATGCAGATTTTTCCAAAAATCAGCAGCAGACCCAAATATTAAAATGCATTTATCCCCCTCATCATAAACCTCCTGAATGCAAATCTTATATACAAACTGTAGGGAATTTCGTAAGCTTTCCAAAAAGTCCAGAACCTCTTCAATCCGAGTCACAGTTTAAAAGTTATGTTTCTTTTACCAACAACTTCTCCAAAATTCCAAAATCAGAATTTTGAGATTGATGAATATAAGTTCCATATCTCTCTCTTGCTTCCAAGATCTACCAAAAATATCGCTCTACATCCAACTTCGAAATCGCTTGACTTTAATCCAACTACACTCATGGCGTAGTGATCTACCGACTTGATACTTCAACTTGATCCATCAACTTGTCTTTTCATTTGGAATAAATCCTCTTCCTTAGAAACTCTCCATCCAAAATCCACGCATCGATCAACCCGACCGATACAAATTCATGAGTCCATGCTCTCGTCGGTCCTCAACAACATCTCTTAACAAACTTGCACTCTTGCAATCAACATCAACTTTGAACGAACTTCAACATTCCAACAACAGTCCGAGAGTCAAGCTTCTCCCCCACTTAATTCCAACCAACACTTGCAGACAACGACTAGAAACTAACAACATATATCGACAGTATTTCACACACATGCCACGTATTACGGAATTAACAACACTAGACAATATTGGCCGAACGGACCGACCTGCTCTGATACCACTAATGTAACACCCCAAATCTACCCGGCGGGAATTCATAAATGAGTTTCAAATATTCAACATAACATAGAATACCACATTTTTCAAACTTTAACAACAACTTCATTTATTCTCATATATCAAGTATACATAACACTTTCGTTTAGGATGAAACAATAACAACAACTTTTATTCAATTCTTTGAAAAAAAGCAACTTTTAGAAATAGACAGCGAATTCACTAATATTCAACTATACATCGTGTAACAACTTGTTCAACTTAACAACTTAGTAATAACATGTTTTTAATTGAAACAACTTAAAACAATAACAATTTAATATGACAACAAGACAACCAATCGTTCATCCCCCCGAGTATTACGTATTAGAACACCGACACCGACTCGACTAATGAAGATTACAATGTTCCTTCAAGCTAACATGCACATTACCAACTAAGGGTAACATTCAAACAAAAGGGGTGAGATACAGAACCATATAAACAAGAGTATGGTAATCAATACGCTAGATAGAATCATACATTTTTCATACTATCCAACAACAACATCTTACCAATCACCCCAAACAATTAACATATTTTACCAGCTTATTTCGAACATCAACATAACCAATTCCAACTATAAAATTAGCATAGACACCTTCATCAACTTCGACGAACATATACAACATATTCAACTTCTTCAATATCAGCATAATCGACTTTACGAACATAAACATATAAACAACACAGGCAACATAATCATATAATCAACTTATTCAACATAATCATATAATTGACTTAGCAACATAATCAACTTATCCAACATGGACCACTTACTCAATGTAATCAACATAAACCACTTAATCATCTTAAATCTACATAAACAACTTATTCAACTTGAGCAACTTAAACAATTTTATCAATTTAAGCAACATAAACAACTTTATCAACTTGGCAACATAAACAACTTTATCAACTTGGCAACATAAACAACATAAATAATGCGACATGGAATGCGACTCGACTATGCATATGCATGTGGTACCATTGGAGTAAAACTCCCAACTTAAAATATACTAGGTTATCGAGGTATCTGCAAGGCATAAGCCTTCAACTTAAATATTTTGCCAATCCAGGCCAACGTGGTGAGCATCTGCTTCAACTTAGAAAATACAATGTATGCCATGATACAAAGACTCGACACATAACAACAATCAACTTCAATCAACATATAACAAACAACATAGCAACTTCAATTCAACACCAATTCAACTTTTTCCATAGGCCTACAACTTATATGCATCGACGTTGGTCATACGACCTACAACTTCAATAATAAACATTGGTCTTTCGACCTACAACTTAAAAACGCCCATAAACTGGGAGAAAACCACATATTCAACGTACAAGAAAATCCACACATTCAACATTTATTCAACAAAATAAATCGACTAAAATCACTTATTAATTATTACGAACTACCTCGACAATTTTTGTTAAATTCTGGACAACTAATTTTTTCGCTTAATTTTCCTTATTCGGCTAAATCAACACTGTTTTATACATTACGACTTCTACTAGTCATTCCCACTGCATCTGTTACATCCAACTTACTAATATACACCTTTTTTTGCTACTAAATTATATTGTCATTAATCTAAGTCTTGCTGCAAAACTACCTATGCATGTTAAATTCATTCCCTGTTCAGGATTGATACTGGTACTTCTAGCTTCTGCCACTTCATCATCCTCTCCATCTACTAACCACAAGCTAATTACTAATAAATATTAATTATCTACTAAAAATCCACTTGTTTAATTTACTAGCCTAGTTAATGTTACTAAAGGTACATACATAATCATCCTACTGCATAAGGACAAAACTAAAAAGAAACTGGACCCCACAACCAAGGGTGGCTTGCGCCACCCACCTGTAACTATTGTGGCCTGCGCCATATATGAACATGGCTTGCGCCATGTTATGCTTCCATGTCCTGCGCCACTCTGATCATGGCCTGCGCCATGTACTGAATCTTGGGTGGCCTGCGCCACCCCTATGCATGTGGTGGGCGTGGCCTGCGCCACCCCCTTCTGTACATGGTTCATCCCCAAATTAATTTTTCCAGCAACCGATTAATCCACAATGAAATTCACAAATCAATTATACAATTGTATCATAGAAGAACATATTTTTGTCATTATAGATAATACAAAAATCATACAACCCCAATCTCACATATTAATCATCATAATCCCGAGTATAGAGTGCGATACCCACCCTTACCTTCGATGGTCTCTCGAATCTCCGATCGGTTTTCCGTTTAAACTTTCCGGCGGCAACTTCTCGTAACCGCTCTCCACTTTTCCTCGTTCTCCAATTTTACTCGTTCTAACTTTTCCACATTCCACTTTTCTCTACTTATACTGTTACTTCTTATCTTGACTAATTCTCCTTTTATTTTTCTTATTTTTAAAATAATAATAATAATAATAATAATAATCCAATTAATAATCAACTAATGGGCCTAACTGCAACACCCCCTTAATTTTATATTTCTAACATGGTTTCAAGCCCACTAATTAATCCACTGCAACAACTATAATATTAACTCCGATAATATTTCTACGGCTTCCGACTTTTTTTTCCGACTTAACAACTTAATTTATCACAAAGCCAAAATGACCGAATAATAATTCATGAATAAATGCTTATCCCGACTTAATCCATTAACTTCCTATTATCAACCAAATGGTCCAATAATTCTAACAACATATCCAATAATACCCGGAGAATATTCCATAACGTATTCCACAACTTTTGTCAACTTAATTAGTCAGATTCGACTTAAACCAACTTATAATTATCAACATAATATTCCGATATTTCTGAAATCAACTTAAATACACAAATTACCATAAATCAACACAACACAATACACTTATATTTAATTAAATAATTAATTAAATAAACGGGAGTTACAACAGGAAGAGGTTGGTGGGCCATTTCTCGTTGGAATGGGTGGATGTTCATTTCTGACTTCCCATCGAACATTATATTGCTAAGCCTGAGGATCTGGGGGCGGATGACAAAACGACTTATAATACGCTATTTAACTTTGTTGCTAGTTTCCGTCCTTTAGAACACGTGGACTCTGACGGGCATGCCCTTCTTAGGCCTGATGGAACACTGACCACTTAGGCCAGGTTAATAAACATGAAATCATTGCTCAGTTGTTCGAACGAAGAGGCGGCGATGTGACTCTTAGGTGGTTTTTTAGCCTTTCAATTTTTGTCTGCGGACTTGTTCGGTAACTGATTTGTTTCTTTGTTTTCTTTTGCAACAAAAATGGACGAGATGCGTGATTGTTTGGTGAAGACCAACAAGGGTAACCTTAAGAAAGGTCCCAAGAGTAAGGTTGAAACTGTCAAAGATCAGGCTACCCTAGACGGGTTCGTCGCTTCTAGTTCTACTTCGGGGAACACCTTATTGGGAAACTCTCCATTGGGAAAAAGGCCTAGGGTCGAGGAACCCCCTTCTCTTCCAAAAACTAATGCAACATCTTCAGGCTCGTTTGTTCTGCCCCCATGCGTAACACTGTAACACAGTGGGAGAACTGACTTTAGTTATGTTGCGGATAGCAAGAGTCGCCACCGACTTTTATTTTATCCAAAGGAAAGGCATAAAAGAACAGGAAATACCTTTAAAAGATTTTTGGGTTCGGGGGGTAGGTTATGTAAAGGGAAGGTGTTAGCACCCTTTACATCCATGGCTATCCATGGGCTCTTAGTTACTTAGCTCACTTTAAAATGTTTTTGAAAAGTGTAGTGTGTATTTAGAAATTTTCTTAAGTGCTTTATAATGATCCATGTACGGATATATATAAAGGCTTTGTTTTGAAAATTGCTTGAAAAATGTGAAGTGTTTGAAATGTTTTTGAAAAGTGAGCAAGCACATAAGAGGAACCTACCCTAAGTTAAGTCTTTTCTGTTCTTAAATATCCTTTAAATGGTAAGACTATCCCTATTATTAAGGAATAGGTAGTCATTACCTTGGATGTACGAGGGACAAGTGAAGGGACAACTGTTATTTAGGCAACTGTAAGGTGTATTTAGCAATTCGAAGGGACTTATCATCTTTATTCGAAAGGGACAAGATCATTACGAAGGCAACCATGTAGGGACTTGATCTTTTTTTATCTTTTAAGGGACTAGATGATATAGATGAAGGGACTTTGCTTTACACCTTACTTGACCTTTTCCTTTAGGCAACATGAGAGGTAACCCTTAAGAAGTGAGATGGCGATCAAAGATCGACTTACGTGTGTGAGTGTACCAATTCAAATATTTATCTTGAGATTAATGATCTAAATTCAATTTTACATACAAACATGTTTTACACTCCCTATTTTACTAACCATAGCATTTAAAAATAAATAATAAAAATTATTCTACAACTATTACATATTGGATACAATTACATAATAATGATAATTAAAATAAATTAGCAAATAAATAAATAATTAAACGGGTTAGTAATAATGAAAATAAATAAATAAATTAAGAGGGTTAGTATAACAATATAATATAGAAATAAATTAAAAGTTCAGAATTAAATAAATAAATATTTTTTAAGAGAATTTAATAAAAGAAATCAATAATAAGTATTATATACTAATAATATGATTAATAGTTCTAATATTTTAATTTTATATACATATTAAAAAATATCTAATTATAATAAAATAAATTATATTCACAAGATAAAATTAGGGTTTTTAATTGTTCTTTATGAAAATAAATTGGAGTTAGTTAATTAATTAAATTATTTACATACATAAAACTATATACAAATTATAAAATGAATATACATGATTAAAATTTATAAATAAACTAAAAGTTATAATATAATTAGGATTTATAAAAGAAAATTAGGGTTAATCAAATAAATTAGGGTTTATGAGTTTAGAAAATAGAATTAGGGTTTTAAAATAAAATTAGGTTTTATATGAAAATAATTAGGGTTTATGAATACAATTAATTTATTTATACAAATCAAATAATATTAATAATATACATAATAAAATAAATATTAAATAGTTCTAAGAATAAAGTTTGAATTTTTTTCCAGAAAATATAAGTTCTTTGAGTTGTTCACAAGAAAATAATATAAACATTATTTTAGCATTTATCTATTTATTAAATTAATTAAATATATAAACAAAAATCAAAAAAAGAAAGTAAGAAAAATGAGAAAAAGACTTACCTGGGGCTGGGATTCGAACCCAGGCCCTAGGCATTGCATCCTCCAAGACCAACATGCCATCCACTAGGCCAGCTGCGTGCTGGTGATATAGAATGAGAACCATGTTGTTTTGTTTCATAACCTGCAAAAATCACAACAAAAAAAAAAGCAAAACAATACAAAAGGGCCTGGGGGGGATTCGAACCCAGGACCCTCAACCAACAAACAAACACTCCAACCATCCAGCCAGAAGGGCGCATCTGTGAGATAACCACAACAATTCATAATATATTAAGTTATGTGAATGAATGTGAAAATCAAATAAAAAGAATGCTGCCTCCAAGAATCGAACCAAGGTCTTGAACCATAACACGCGCAGCCATTACCACTGGGCCAGGCAGCCTTAGCTGAAATAAAATAGAAACAATTACAAAAAATATTAAACCAATTTTTGAATTTCCTGATGGCGCCAAGAGGTCATCTTCAACCTTGGTTCCTGCGAATTTTGTTGCGAAGTTTGTCACGAATTTTCCTGCGAATCTCATATTATATAAAACCTACGAATTTGAAATATCACCAAAACAGTACAATTATTACAAATTGATTAGTGAAACATGATCCTCAAGATCCATACAACACAACCATGTTTCCAGAATTCATTTATCTTTGATTAATCAAGAAACCCTAAACCTTGGCCGAAACCCTAAGAATGGTGTTTTCATGATTCAGCCATGAAGCTTTGATCTAAGTATCCAGAAACGTTCTACACATCACTATAAACATGATTAAACAAACAAAATCCATCAAAACGCAGTGAATTTATGGAATCGAAAAAAAATAATTCAAGAACAAAAATGCTTCGGGTTATGCATTATGGCATGATTCAAAGGCATGTAAGGGTTGGTTTTGATTCAGGGAAGCTCAAGGAAGCTTGTAGTGTCTTTAGAATACCTTGAAACCTCTTCTAGGATTGAAACCGAAAATTGTTTTTTGAAGGATTTTGTGAAGTTTGAAATTATGGTTTGAGGCTGCCAAATCGTGTCCTTCGCATTGTGTTATGTTTGTGTATATGTAGTAAACTGAATTAGGTCAAAAAGTTGGGCTATCCTTTGGATATTTTGGTCATGGGAGATTGAAAAAGATCATGCCTTAAATTTCAAATATTCCTTGATACAACCTTTCTATCTTAAGACAATCACCATAATTTTCATATCAATCTGATCCAATTAACTTTCATGACTTTCTAGAAGCAATATCCACATTTAAATATTTGATTTCATATTTTATTTCAATTTAAATGATATTTTAATGAATAAAATTCAAATAAATATGAAATAAAAAATAAAAATTCAGAAAATACTTGGATTGGGTCGTGTGGGATGATATCTCAAGGATTGGGTTGCACAATAGTAGGCCCATTTGGAAAAATTTGATTTTAAGACCCCTTTTGTTCAATATTTTTCTCAAAAATTTCCCAACTTTGCAAGGACACAAATCCTTCAATTTTAAGGCTATGAGGGTGTTCTTGGACATTTTGGAAATCTTAAAGAGTACTATAACTAACCCCATTGGTTTCATGTCCATATCGTTTACCATTCTCAAGTTATGCTCTTTTGAAGTTGTTGACTTTTTGTTGACTTTTAAAAGGACCTATAATGTCTTAGCTTATACCTTCCAAATGAAGCATTTTTGGGCTTGGCTTGTGAGACACAAAGTTGTAGAGAATTCAATTTCATTCAAAATGAGCTTTGGACGGGAAACATTTGATGAAGCATGTGAAAGTTATGGCTGGTCAAAGTTCAGTTGACTTTTCCTGAGGAAACCCTAATTTAGAAACTCCTGATTCTTGATGATCTGAAATCTCCTTGATGAATCATGATCAACCCTTGATCAAATGATGAATTTTACTTCATATACTTGATGTTGGAAAAAAATCATGAAGTTTGACTTTGGTTTGAGCACAGTTGACCTCAGTTTGACTTTTTAACTACTTTGACTGATTTTGACCTATCTGATCATCTGACTGAGCAAACCTTTGGGAAAAGTCTTGAAACTTGTCATGGGGATTCTTAAACACATATAAGATGTTATGAAGCTCACTTGAAGTCTTTTAAGTCCATTTATCCTGATTAAAGTCTAAACCCTAATTTAGGATGCATTGCTTAGGAGGATGCATTGGCTGAGGGAACTGTCAAATCTTCTGACTAATTGTGAACTTTGTGAACCTTGTGAACCTCATAAGATGTCTTGTGAACCTTGTGAGCCTCTTAGTACACAAGGTCTTGTCTTGTGAGGGCAAATTTTGGGGTGCAACAAACACATAGGCCTATGTTCGTTGAAGGGTCATCCGTCCGAGTCCCTGATTTTGACGTTGTAATGCCCGTATTTAGTTAATTAATTTAATTAAATATTGTCGCGCATTTTCCCAATTAATTTTTTGTTGAGTGTTGTTTAGTCGTTTGTGTTGTTAAGTTGTTTGAGTTGGTATATTGTGTCGTTTGTGTTGATAAGTTAATAAAAGATGTTTAAGTCAAATAAATAAAATAAGTGTTATTAGTATAATATTAAGTTGGGCTTAGTTTTGTGGTGTAAAAGTCGTAAGTTGGGGGTGTAAAGTTAGTCCTATTAATAATTAGGTCGATTAGTGAGAGTTTAGTAAAAACAAGATGAAAACCTAATTAGGAGAATAATCAGAATTTTGTAAGAGAAGGAAGAACAAGTCTCAGAGGGAGATCAAAAAGAGGCTAGGTTGAGGATTTTCGCAGAGATTTTTACGACGAATTCGAGCTGCCTTCAATCCAAAGTAAGGGTGCGGTTCGAATTCCATAACTGGGACTAGATGATCGTATGTACTTTGGTTTTTTCGTGTAATTTTGTTGTTGGGTTTTGTATGGATTGTTGTTGTATATTTTGTGTTGATATTTGATAAAGAAGCATGTTGTTCTTGTGGTATTGCCATTCTGAAAACTGTCCTGGTTGTGATAATCGTTGTTGTGTTGTAGTTGCTGGTTTATGTTGCAGAAATCGTGTAGAGAAGAAGTTAGGGATCGTAAAATTAATCATAGAACTTGATAGATGAATATAAACATAAGTTTTTGAGTGTAAAATCGATGAAGAAACCCAATTAGGCTTGAGTAGAATGAAGAAGTTATGAGATTCGTAGCA
This sequence comes from Lathyrus aphaca, assembly GCA_963966055.1. NCBI lineage: Eukaryota > Viridiplantae > Streptophyta > Magnoliopsida > Fabales > Fabaceae > Lathyrus > Lathyrus aphaca. The sequence continues at coordinate 320,413,861 of OZ014525.1, forward strand.
GAAGATAGGATTGTATGCATTATGGTGGAATTCGTAACAGATTTGGTGTTACACATAACAAGGTAGGCATTACGCGTAACAAGTTCCCTTACATAAGGCATTACGTGTAACAATCTTGGGTATTACACGTATAGAGATGGGCATTACGCGTATGGGCAGAGTGAGTGCAGAAAAGTGCAGTTTTTGGCAATTCGTCCTGTTTTTGCATTCTTTTTGAGTTGGTTTGATCTTAGACTTTAAGTAGAGATAAAATAAGTTTATTATAGTAGATTGGAAGTTTTAAAAGTAATTAATTTAGTAATCTAATCGATTTAGCCGTAAATTGTCATTTTCACGTTGAAGTTATGCTAATGTTGCTATAAGTCGTGTTGTCCCGGTTTTGGGTAAGATTATTAAGTTGCAGGTCTTATGACCAATGTTGATTAATGTTACTGAGTTGTTAAAATTGATATATTATTAAGTTGTTGATTATGTCGTTGTTGTTGTATTCCGTTCATAGTTGCATACATGTGCATATTTCAAGTTGGAGCGTATGCTCGATTCAAGTTAGCCTAGATTGGCAAATAAGTTGTTGATGACTCGAAAAATTGGAAAGATTTCAAGTCGGGAGTTTACTCCAAATAGTACCACATGCATTTAAGTTGAGTCACCTTTGAGTTGCATTCTATGATGTTGTTAATTGTTGTTGGTTGTAAGTTGTACGTTAATGATTTCTTGTTGTGTGAAGTGGTGTTATTATATGATTATCTTGCTTACATATTGATTATCGTAATCATGTTTATGTTATTCGATATCTTACCCCTTTTGTTTTGAATGTTGCCCTCTGTTGGTAACGTGCAAATAGAAAAGATTTGTCTTTGTGGCTTTTGTTTAAGTTTATGAACTTGTTTCAGTTGTTTTATGTTGGAAAACCATGTTGAAGTATTTTGATGTTGAATTTATTGAAGTTGTTTTAAAGTTGAAACTTTGTTGAATTAGCTGCGTTGTTTTCAAAGTATTTAATTGATGAAGTTTTGTTATTTGATTTTAAGTAGAAAAGTGTAATATCTCTTGTTTGTTGAAGAATATTTATAACTCTGATATAAATAATTAAAGTCAGGTAGAAATGGGGTGTTACATTAGTGGTATCAGAGCAGGTTGGTCTATCTGATCAAGTTGTCGAGTCGTAGTTGTCTAACGATCGAGTATTGTTATGTGGTTCTAACTTTTGTTGTGTTGTAGTGTTTAGTTGATATGGCTGGAAGAAATGATGCTCCGATGGTTGCTGCAATGGCTCAAGCTCTGCAGAATTTAATGAATGTTTGTGGGAATGATAAGTCTCGTACTTTTGCAACTTTTCAGAGGGAGAATCCGTCTACATTCAAGGGTAAGTATGACCCTGATGCTGTGTTGGTCTGGTTGAAAGAGATTGAGAGAATTTTCCTTGTGATGGATTGCACTCCAGCATAGAAGGTTCGTTATAGAACTCACATATTGGTAGTTGAGGCTTATGACTGGTGGTTGGGAACCAGAGAAAGGTTAGAAGTTGCAGGTGAAGAGATCACCTGAGTCATTTTTCGCAGAGAGTTTATGAGGAAGTATTACCTCGAAGATGTGCGTGGTAAGAAAGAGATTGAGTTTCTTGCGGTGAAATAGGGAAATATGTCAGTGACGAATTATGCTGCGAAGTTCATGGAGTTGTCGAAGTTCCATACGCACCACGATGCAACAACTGCTGAGTTTTCAAAGTGTATCAAGTTTGAGAGTGGGTTGCGTTCAGAGATTAAGAAAGTTGTAGGGTATCATAAGATTTTTATTTTTGCTGACCTGGTTGATCGTTGCAAGATCTTCGAGGAAGATAACAATAATAATTACAAGATTGTTACTGATCGAAGGGGCAAGAATCAACAGAATCGTGCAAAGCCTTATGATACTCCAGCTGGTAAGGGTAAGTAGAAAGTTGCTTCGGGTTAGAGGACTAGTGGGGGAGATGCTCCTACTGGTATTGTTTATTTCAAGTGTGGGCAAGCTGGACACAAAAGTAATGTGTGTACTGCTGAGGTGAAGCATTATTTTCTTTGTAGAAATGTTGGGCATGCGATATCTGATTGCACACATAAAGAGATGATTTGTTTTAACTATGGTGAAGAAGGGCATATTGGTAGCCAGTGTTAGAAGCCAAAGAAAGAAAAGTCTAGAGGAAAAGTGTTCGCTTTAGTTAGAACTCAGACAACTAATGAGGACAAGCTCGTCAGAGGTACATGTTTCATTAATAGTATTCCCTTAATTACTATTATTGACACGGGTGTTACCCAGTGTTTTATTGCTGCTGATTGTGTTAAGAGACTGGGTCTTGAGTTGTCTAAGATGAAAGGAGAAATGGTTATAGAGATTTTGGCTAAGGGATCGGTGACTACTTCTCTAGTGCGTTTGAGTTGCCCATAGTCTATCTTTGATAGAGACGTTTATGTTGATCTGGTATGTTTACTGTTGACTAGGATGGATGTAATCCTAGGTATGAACTAGTTAGAGTATAACTATGTTCATATTAATTGTTTTCGTAAGATGGTGAGGTTTTCTACTCCAGAAGAGGAAGCAGTTGGATTGTTGTCGTTCAGAGAGTTGCAAAAGTTGATGAAAGAGGAAGCCCAGATGTTTACGTTGATGTCGTCGTTATCTATGGAAACTAAAGCTAACATTGAAGAGTTGTAAGTAGTGAATGAATTTCCTGAGGTATTTCCTGATGTACCACCTGAGAGAGAAGTTGAGTTTGTGATTGACCTTGTACCTGGTACTAGACCTGTTTCTACGGCACCGTACATGATGTCCACATCTGAGTTGACTGAATTAAAAACGCAGTTGGAAGAGTTGCTTGAGAAGAAGTTTATAAGACCTAGTGTATCACTGTGGGGAGCTCGAATTCTGTTGGTTAAGAAGAAAGATGGAAGTATGAGGCTTTGTGTGGATTATAGACAACTGAAGAAGGTGACAATCAAGAACAAGTATCTGTTACCAAGAATAGATAATTTGATGGATCAGTTGGTGGGTGCTTGTGTGTTTAGCAAGATCGATTCGAGATCGGGCTATCATCAAATTAAGGTGAAAGATGAGGATATTCAGAAGATGATGTTCAAGACACGGTATGGACATTACGAGTATTCAGTTATGCCTTTCGGTGTGACTAATGCGCCGGGAGTATTCATGGAATACATGAACCGTATCTTTCATACTTATTTGGATCGTTTTATAGTTGTGTTTATAGATGCTATTTTAGTTTATTCTAAGTCAAAAGAAGAGCATGATGAGCATTTGAGAACAATATTGGAAGTTTTGAAGGATAAGAAGTTATATGCGAAGTTGTCCAAGTATGAATTTTGGTTGAAGGAATTCAGTTTTCTTGGTCATGTGATTTTAGGTAGAGGTATTACAGTGGATCTTTCTAAGATAGATGATGTGTTGCAATGGAAAACTCCTAAGTCGGCTACTGAGATTAGAAGTTTCTTGGGATTGGTCAGTTATTACCGAAGGTTTATTGAAGGATTTTCTAAGTTGGCACTTCCATTGACTCGATTGACTTGTAAGAGTAAAGATTTTGTGTGGGATGTGCAATGTGAAGAGAGTTTTGCAGAATTGAAGAAGAGATTGACGTCGGCTCCGGTTTTGACTTCCGAATTCAGAGGAACCGTTTGTTGTGTATTGTGATGCTTCATTGATGGGTTAAGAGGTGTTCTTATGCAAAATGGTATGGTGATTGCTTATGCAGTGAGACAGTTGAGAGTTCATGAAAATAACTATCCTACACATGATTTGGAACTTGCTCTAGTTGTTTTTGTATTGAAGATCTGGAGGCACTATCTTTATGGTTCTAGATTTGAATTATTTAGTGACCATAAGAGTTTAAAGTATATGTTTGATCATAAAGAGTTGAATATGAGGCAACAAAGATGGTTGGAACTGTTGAAAGATTGTGATTTTGGTTTGAATTACCATCCGGGCAAAGCTAATGTAGTAACTGATGCATTGAGTCGAAAGACATTGCATATGTCGGCAATGATGGTTAAAGAGTTAGAGTTGATTAAGCAGTTTCAGGATATGAGTTTGGCTTGCAAAGTGACGCCGAAGAGTGTTATGTTGGGTATGTTGAAGATTAATAATGATTTTCTGGACAATATTAGAGAAGCTCAAAAATTGGATGTGAAACTAGTGGATGTCATAGTTGATTGTGGCGAATCTGAGAAGAATTGTTTTAAGTTGGATGCGCATGGTGTTTTGAAATTTCAGGATAGGATTTGTATACCTGATGATGCTGATATGAAAAGGATGATTCTTGAGGAAAGTTATAAAAGTAATTTGAGTATTCATTCGTGAGCAACTAAGATGTATCAAGATTTGAAGAAGTTGTTATGGTGGTCTGGGATGAAGAACGATGTTGCACGTTTTGTGTGCGCCTGTTTGATTTGTCAGAAGTCGAAAGTTAAACATCAGAAGCCTGCTGGTCTGATGCAACCATTGGAAATTCGAGAATGGAAATGGGATAAAATTTCTATGGACTTTGTAACGGGATTGCCTAATACTTCAAGAGGACATGATTCAATTTGGGTGATTGTTGATAGGCTTAGGAAGTCGGCTCATTTTATTCCTATTAACATCAGTTTTCTAGTTTTGAAGTTGGCTGAGATTCATGTCAGAGTAATTGTGAAATTGCATGGTGTTCCTTTGTGTATTGTATTGTATCGAGATCCGAGGTTTACGTCGGAGTTTTGGAAGAGTTTGTAAGAAGCGTAGGGTTCTAAGTTGAGGTTGAGTTCAACGTATCATCCTCAGACATATGGTCAAACTAAGAGGACAATTCAGTCGTTGGAGGATTTGTTGAGAGCTTGTGTACTTGAACAGGGAGGTTCGTAGGATACTTACCTTCCATTGATCGAGTTCACGTATAATAACATTTATCATTCTAGTATCGGAATGGCACCTTTTGAGGCGTTGTATGGTCGGAGATGTAGGACTGTTATGTTGGTATGAATATGGTGAGAGTGTGGTACTTGGACCAGAGATAGTTCGAGAGACTATCGAGAAGGTGAAGTTGATTAGAGAGAAGATGAAAGCTTCTCAAAGTCGGCAAAAAGTTAGCATGACAAGCGAAGGAAAGAGTTATAATTCCAAGCTGGTGATCATGTATTTTTAAGAGTTACGCCTGTGACAGGTGTTAGGAGAGTGTTGAAATATAAGAAGCTTACTCCTCGTTTTATTGGTCTGTATCAGATTTTGAATAGAGTTGGGAATGTTGCTTATAGAGTGGCTTTACCGCCAAACTTGTCGATGTTTCATGATGTGTTCCACATGTCGCAACTCCGGAAGTATATTCCAGATCCTTCTCATGTGATTAGTATGAATGATGTGCTAGTATGGGATAATCTCACTGTGGAGACTATACCAATACGAATTGAGGGTCGTGAAATGAAGACTTTAAGAGGAAAGAGATTGCTCTAGTGAAATTTGTTTGGTTGGGCGCTGTCGGAGAAAGTATAACTTGGGAGTTGGAAAGCAAGATGCAGTAATCGTATCTTGAGCTGTTTGAGCGAGGTAATATTTTCGAGGACTAAAATGTTCTAAGTGGGGGAAAGTTGTAACGCCCATATTTAATTAATTAATTTAATTAAATATTGTCGCGTATTTTCCCGATTAAATTTTTGTTGAGTGTTGTTTAGTCGTTTGTGTCGTTAAGTTGTTTGAGTTGGTATATTGTGTCGTTTGTGTTGATAAGTTGATAAAAGTTGTTTAAGTTGATTGTACGTTGCGGCTTAAGTTTTGTTTGGGTTGTTTAAGTAGAATAAGTCAGATTAGTTAAGTAGAATAAATAAAATAAGTGCTATTAGTATAATATTAATTCGGGCTTAGTTTTGTGGTGTAAGCGTAGTAAGTTGGGGGTGCTAAGTTAGGCCCATTAGTAATTAGGTTGATTAGTGAGAGTTTAGTAAAAACACGCTGAAAACCTAATTATGTGAATAATCAGAATTTTGTAAGAGAAGGAAGAATAAGTCTTAGAAGGAGATCAAGAAGAGGCTAGGGTGAGGATTTTCACGGAGTTTTGTACGGCGAATTCGAGCTACCTTCAATCCAAGGTAAGGGTGGGGTTCGAATTCCATAACCGATACTAGATGATCCTATTTAGGTTGGTTTTTTTTTTTGTAATTTTGTTGTTGTGTTTTGTATGGATTGTTGTTGTCGATTTTGTGTTGATATCTGATAAAGAAGCATGCTGTTCTTGTGGTATTGCCATTTTGAAAACTGTTCTGGTTGTGATAATCGTTGTTGTATTATAGTTGCTGGTTTATGTTGCAGAAATCAGGTAGAGAAGAAGTTAGGGATTGTAAAATTAATCATAGAACTTGATAGATGAATAGATGCATAAGGTTTTGAGTGTAAAATTGATGTAGAAACCCAATTAGGCTTGAATAAAATGAAGAAGTTATGAGATTCGTAGCAGAAGACAGGATTGTATGCATTCTGGTGGAATTCGTAACAGATCTGGTGTTACGTGTAACAAGGTAGGCATTACACGTACCAAGTTCCCTTACGCAAGGCATTATGCATAACAATCTTGGGAATTACACGTATGGAGACGGGGGTTACGCGTATGGGCATAGTGAGTGCATAAAAGTGTAGTTAATGGAGATTCGTCTTGTTTTCGCATCCGTTTTGAGTTGGTTTGATCTTAGACTTTAAGTAGAGATAAAATAAGTTGATTATAGTAGATTGGAAGGTTTAAAAATAATTAATTTAGTAATCTAATTGATTCAGCCATAAATTGTCGTTTTCACTTTGAAGTTGTGATAATGTTGTTATAAGTCATGTTGTCCCAATTTTAGGGAAGATTATTGAGTTGCAGGTCTTATGACCAATGTTGATTCATGTTGCTGAGTTGTTCAACTTGTTTTATTGTTAAGTTGTTGATTATGCCATTGTTGTTTTATGCCATTCATAGTTGCATACATGTGCATATTTCAAGTTGGAGCGAATGCTCGATTAAAGTTGGCCTTTATTGGCAAAGAAGTTGTTGATGCCTCGATAAACTGGCAAGATTTCAAGTTGGGAGTTTACTCCAAATGGTACCACATGCATTTAAGTTGAGTCACATTCGAGTTGCATTCTATTATGTTGTTAATTGTTGTTGGTTGTAAGTTGTACGTTGATGATTGCTTGTTGTGTGAAGTGGTGTGATTATATGATTATCTTGCTTACATATTGATTATCATAATCATGTTTATGTTATTCAATAGCTTACCCCTTCTGTTTTGAAAGTTGCCCTCTGTTGGTAACATACAGATAACGAAAAGTCCAGTACTTAGTAGCTTCGAGTTGGTGTTTATCGCTCTGATACGTAGCACTTTGGGGGATGAACGCATGTTTTGTCTTTGTGGCTTTTATTTAAGTTTATGAACTGGTTTCAATTGTTTTATATTGGAAAACCAAGTTGAAGTATTTTGATGTTGAATTTATTAAAGTTGTTTTAAAGTTGAAACTTTGTTGAATCCAATGCGTAGTTTTCAAAGTATTTTGTTAATGAAGTTTTGTTATTTGATTTTAAGTACAAAAGTGTAATATCCCATGTTTGTTGAAGAATTTTTATAACTATGATTTAAATAATTAAAGTCGGGTAGAAATAGGGTGTTACATTAGTGGTATTAGAGTAGGTCGGTCTGTCTGACCAAGTTGTCGAGTCGTATTTGTCTAACAATCAAGTATTGTTATGTGGTTCTAACTTTTGTTGTGTTGTAGTGTTAAGTAAAGATGGCTGGAAGAAATGATGTTGCGATTGCTACTGCAACTCAAGCAATGGCTCAAGCTCTGCAGAATTTACCGAATGCTGGCGGGAATGACGAATCTCTTACTTTTGCGACTTTTCAGAGGGAGAATCCGCCTACATTCAAGGGTAAGTATGACCCTGATGTTGCGTTGATCTGGTTGAAAGAGATTGAGAGAATTTTCTGTGTGATGGATTGCACTCCAGCACAAAAGGTCCATTATAGAACTCACATGTTGGCAGTTGAGGTTGATGACTGGTGGTTAGGAACCAGAGAAAGGTTGGAAGCTTTAGGTGAAGAGATCACTTGGGCTATTTTTCGTAGAGAGTTTATGAGGAAGTATTACCCTGAAGATGTGTGTGGTAAGAAAGACATTGAATTTCTTGCGCTGAAACAGGGAAATATGTTAGTGACAAATTATGATGCGAAGTACATGGAGTTGTTGAAGTTCTATATGCACCATGATGCAGCGACTACTCAGCTTTCAAAGTGTATCAAGTTTGAGAGTGGCTTGCGTTCAGAGATTAAGAAAGTTGTAGGGTATCAGAAGATTCGTATTTTTGCTGACCTGGTTGATAGTTGCAAATTCTTCGAGGAAGATAAAAATTCTCATTACAAGATTGTTACTGATCGAAGGGGCAAGAATAAATAGAACCTTGGCAAGCCTTATGATACTCCAGTTGGTAAGGGTAAGCAGAAAGCTGCTTCCGGTCAGAGGACTAGTGGGGGAGATGCTCCTACTGGTATTATTTGTTTCAAGTGTGGGCAAGCTGGACACAGGAGTAATGTGTGTACTGCTGAGGTGAAGTGTTGTTTCCGTTATGGAAACGTTGGGCATGTGATATCTGATTGCACGTATGAAGAGTTGGTATGTTTTAACTATGGTGAAGAATGGCATATTGGTAGCCAGTGTCAGAAGCCAAAGATAGCAAAGTCTGGAGGAAAAGTGTTCGCTTTAGCTGGGACTCAAACGACCAATGAGGACAAGCTCGTCATAGGTACATGTTTCATTAATAGTTTTCCTTTAATTACTATTATTGACACGGGTGCTACCCATTGTTTTATTGCTGCTGATTATGTTAAGAGATTAGGTCTTGAGTTGTCTGAGATGAAATGAGAAATGGTCGTAGATATAATGGCTAAGGGATAGATGACTACTTCTCTAGTGCGTTTGAGTTGCCCGTTGTCTATCTTTGATATAGACATTTATATTGATATGGTATGTTTACCGTTGAATGGGATGGATATAATCCTAGGTATGAACTAGTTAGAGTATAACTATGTTCATATTAATTGTTTTTGTGAGTCGGTGAGTTTTTCTACTCCAGAATAAGGAGTTTGATTGTTGTTGTTTAGAGAGTTGCAGAAGTTGATGAAAGAGGAAGCCAAATGTTTACGTTGATGTCGTCGTTATCTATGGAAAGTAAAGCTAAGATTGAAGAGTTGTAAGTAGTGAATGAATTTCATGATGAAATTCCTGATGTACCACCTGAGAGAGAAGTTGAGTTTGCGATTGACCTTATACCTAGTATTAGATTCGTTTCTATGGCACTGTACATGATGTCTGCATCTGAGTTGGTAGAATTAAAGAAGCAGTTGGAAGAGTTGCTTGAGAAGAAGTTTGTGAGACCAAGTGTATCACCGTGGGGAACTCCAGTTTTGTTGGTTAAGAAGAAAGGTGGAAGTATGAGGCTTTGTGTGGATAATAGACAACTGAAGAAGGTGACAATCAAGAACAAGTATCTGTTACCAAGAATAGATGATTTGATGGATCAGTTGGTGGGTGCTCGTGTGTTTAGCAATATCGATTTGAGATCAGGCTATCATCAGATTAAGGTGAAAGATGAGGATATTCAGAAGATGGTGTTCAGGACACGATATGTACATTACGAGTATTTGGTGCTGCCTTTCGGTGTGACTAATGCGCCGGGAGTATTCATGGAATACATGAATCGTATCTTTTATACTTATCTGGATCGTTTTGTAGTTGTGTTTATAAATGATATTTTAGTTTATTCTAAGTCAGAAGAAGAGCATGTTGATCATTTGAGAACAATATTGGAAGTTTTGAAAGATAAGAAGTTATATGCAAAGTTGTCCAAGTCTGAATTTTGGTTGAAGGAAGTCAGTTTTCTTGGTCATGTGATTTCAGGTAGTGGTATTGCGGTGTATCCATCTAAGATAGATGCTGTGTTGCAATGGAATACTCCTAAGTTGGCTAATGAGATTAGAAGTTTCTTGGGATTGGCCGGTTATTACCGAAGGTTTATTGAAGGATTTTCTAAGTTGGCACTGTAGAAGCATACTTCAAGCTCAATGTTTTGATGACGTCAACATTATTCAAGCTCATTCCATATTGCAAAAAGTCGAGATGACAACAAAGATCAAGATCATGGCTATTCATCATCTATGGAATGCTACCGTTCGAATCAAGCTATTGTGCAACATTTTCAAGACTTGGGCACAAGGCTTAGGTATATCAAAACTCACTCCTTAGAATGATATACAAGTGTTCAAAATTATTTATCATGTTAATTCAATACATATGCATATTTTGAAAAATAATCGGAACTGGTTTAACACTTAAAACATAATTATTTTTATGAGCTTTAACAGTGTTAACCGGTTAACCATATGGGTTAACCACTTAACGGTCCCAAATTTTCAATTCTGTGGTAACGTTTCAGCGCGTTAACTGATTAACCCATATGGTTAACCGGTTAACACTGGAGGATTTTTGAAAAATTGTTTCTCTTCAATTCAAATATTTTGTTAAGTGTTATACCTCTTCATGATTTTATTTCATAACCTTTTTATACCTTTTCAAAGAATTTTTTCATAAATTCTCATACCTTTTTGAATAGGTGTTTCAACTCTTATAAATTCTTAAAATTTCAAATTCATAAACACCTCCAAGAATTTTCAAATATTATCACACAATCAAAATCACTAAATTCAAATATTTTTCATACTTCAAAAAGTGTTCATAAGTTCATCATATTTCATATTTCCATTTGAACACTTGTGTTGAATTTTGAGTAGTGAATTTTGAATATAGGAGAAGATCAATTTATATTGATACCAATCATTGTATTACTCACTCAAACAAAAATTATAGAAAGTGTTTTCTATTTGGGACTTGTGTTCCAAGGATTGTTTGGACATAAGGGTTAGTGTGGCAAGAGGATTGTTCTTGCACACTTGATTGTTTAGTTTGTTAGAAAGTAGGCCTCACCATTGAAGGTGTGATAGGTTGTACTGTTCTAAAGAAACTAGTGGAAATCTCTTTCATGTTGAAAGGGGACTAGATGTACCTTCAGATTGTGAAGGGAACCAGGATAAACCTTCGTGTCATTTTTTATTTCCTGCTTTACCATTTTCATTCCATAAACCATAAAAAGCAAAATCCATCCATCGAAGAAAAAGAATCGAAAAATTTGATAACACCTAATTCATCCCCCCTCTTAGGCGCACTTTGATCTTACAATTGGCATCAGAGCAGGTTTAGGTAACCTGTTCCTACAAGATCCTATGGCTTCCGCAAACTCGAATCCTGTTTTCAAAGATGGTGGAAGTAGCAACAAGCCTCCGCTCTTCTCCGGCGAATACTTTGATTTTTGGAAAATCAGAATGAGGGCACATCTTGAAGCCCAAGGAGAAGGCATATGGGAAGCAATCGAAGAAGGTCCGCATAACCCTATTAATGTGATCAACGGTGTTGGAACCGCAAAGTTGAAGAATATGTATGATGAATATGATAAAAAGAAGATCCTAAATGAGAAGAAGGCAATCAACATACTCCAAAGCGCTCTTAGTATGGACGAATTCTTCCGCGTATCACAATGCAAATCGGCAAAGGAGATTTGGGATACTTTAGTAGAAACACATGAAGGAACAACAAAAGTAAAAAGATCAATGCTTAACACGTTGAGTCAAGAATATGAAATGTTTCGCATGCAGCCCGGAGAATCTATTGTGGCCTTACAAAAAAGATTTGTTCATCTAACCAACCACTTGATTGCACTCGGGAAGACCTTCACCAACGACGATCTCAATTTGAAAGTCCTAAGGTCCTTGACAAGGGAATGGCAACCGAAGGTGACCGCTATTTCGGAGAAAAAGAGTCTCTCAATGATGACATCCGCATCTTTATTCGGAAAACTTCAAGAGCACGGATTGGAATTTGGAAGGCTCGAGAAGCACGAAAGTCAAGAGAAAAAGTCCAAAGGAATTGCTTTGAAGATTGACACGAAGGATGACAAAGATGACGAGATTTCCGAAGATGAGAACTTCATGCTTCTTGTTAAGAAGCTTGGTAAGTTTTTTAACAAAAATAATAATTCCTCTTTTCCTAAAAAGAATAAACATTTCAAGAAGAAGGATGCATCCACATCGATTCAAGAAGTTACATGTTATGAATGTGGGAAGCAAGGTCATATAAAACCGGATTGTCCAAGACTTGCAAAGAAAGGAGGATTCAAAGGCAAGAAGGACTTCAAAAATAAAAAGGCTTATGTTGCTTGGGATGACAATGAAGTTAGTTCCTCATCAGAATCGGAAAGCGATGAATGTGCAAATATGGCGTTAATGTCGTCACATCACTCCGATGAAGAAAATGACGAGGTTAGTAGCAACTTTTCAATTTATGAAAATGATGCACAAGAAGTCATAGATGAACTTCTAAAAGAATGCAAGACTTTGTACAAAAATATTTCATCCCAAAAGAAAAGAATATTATTTTTAGAAGAACAAAATACATCTTTTGAAAAATACATTGAAAATGAAAAACAAAAAGTAATGGATGAAAAACAAAGCCTTGCATGCAAAAATTGTGAGTCATTATCTTTTCAAATTGTTCAAATCAAAAGAGTTTTAGAAAGATATGAAAAATGTCGACTTGGAGGAAATTCTTAGGCACCAAAGATATCCAAATGATAAAAGTGGCTTAGGATATTCTAAGTTTTCCAAACCAAGCACAAGTGAAACCGTTTTCGTAAGAGCTAGTGAACAAATTGTAAAAGAAAAGACTAACAATTCTAAAACTATGCATCAAAGTCATAAAAAGAAAAGAATCATTAAGAAACAAAAATATGTTCCTAGATTTAAAAGTCAATTTCAACCTACTTGTTTTTATTGTGGAATCAAAGGCCATACACCTAATGCTTGCTATGTGCGCAACATTGGTGTTGCTAAAGGGCATTATGTGTGGGTTGAAAAGGGTACTAACTATCAAGGACCCAAAGCAATTTGGGTACCTAACAATACCTGACTTTGTTTTGTAGGTATGCTTAAAAACAACTTCTACTCAATGGTATCTCGATAGCGGTTGTTCAAAGCATATGACGGGCGATATCAACAAATTTTCAAGTCTAACACTTAAGGCCAAAAGATACGTTACTTACGGTGTTGATAATAAAGGAAGGATTCTTGGAGTTGGAACCATTGGTGCATCTCCTCATACAATCATCAAAGACGTCCTTTATGTGGAAGGCCTTAAACACAACCTTCTTAGCATAAGTCAATTGCGTGACAAAGGGTTCCGAATGCTTGATAGAACATGAAGTCACTCATGAACTCTTGCTAAAAGGTAAAAGATTTAATAACATTTTCATGATTTCTTTTGATGACTCTTCCTTGAAGGTGAAGTGCTTAATGTCAAACAACAACGAGGCATGGCTTTGGCATAAGAGGATTGCTCACATTCACATGGAGCATTTAAACAAATTAATAAAGCATGATCTAGTTGTTGGTCTTCCGAAGATAAAGTTTATCAAGGATAAGCTTTATGACGCATGTCAAAAGGGGAAGCAAACCAAAACATCCTTCAAGACCAAGAAAGTGATATCTACTTCAAGACCACTACAATTGTTACATATGGATCTCTTCGGTCCATCAAGAACAAAAAGCTTCGGAGGTAACGTTTTTTCCTTAGTTATTGTTGATGATTTCTCTAGATACACTTGGACTTTGTTTTTAGTGCAGAAAAGTGACGCCTTCAAAGCATTCAAGAAGTATGCCAAGCAAATTCAAAACGAGAAGTCACTCTCAATAGTTTCCATAAGAAGCGACCATGGTGGCGAATTTCAAAATTCATCATTTGAAGATTTTTGTGAAGAGCATGGAATCTCTCACAATTTTTCCGCACCAAGGACTCCTCAACAAAATGGTGTCGTAGAGAGGAAGAATAGGGCATTAGTGGAACTTGCAAGGACAATGCTTAGCGACTCAAATCTTCCTAAATACTTTTGGGCGGATGCGGTTAGCACGGCGTGTTTTGTAAGTAACCGTGTCAATATTCGACCTATTCTCAAGAAGACCCCATATGAGTTGTTCAAGGGAAGGAAACCCAACATATCTTTCTTCCACATATTCAGATGCAAATGCTTCGTTCTCAACAACGGCAAGGACAACCTTGGTAAGTTTGATGAGAAATCCGATGAAGGTATATTTCTTGGCTATTCTCTATCAAGTAAAGCTTTTAGAATTTTCAATAAACGAACACTTACTATTGAAGAATCTATACATGTTTACTTTGATGAGACTAACCCCTCGAAAGAGGATAATATTATTGTGGATGATGATGATGATGTAGTAGATCTATCACAAAAACAAAAGGAGACATCAAAAGAACAAGCAAAATCACAAGAAGATGACTCACCAACCATTAAAGAACATCAAGATCTTCCAAAAGAATGGAGAACTCATAGAGATCACCTGATAGATAAAGTGATTAGGGATATTAGCCAAGGCGTTGCAACTCGACTTAATCTCAAGGATGCTTGTCTCAACATGGCGTATCTCAAATTGAACCAACAAAAATCGATGAAGCCTTAGGCGGCGATCAATGGATAATAGCTATGCAAGAAGAACTCAACCAATTGGAAAGGAACCAAGTTTGGACTCTTGTACCAAGACCGGACAACAAACACATCATAGGAACAAGATGGGTGTTCAAAAACAAACTTGACGAGAATGGGATCATAGTTCGTAACAAAGCAAGATTGATCGCACAAGGCTACAACCAAGAAGAAGGAATCGACTTTGATGAAACATTCGATCCGGTAGCAAGGTTAGAAGCAATTAGATTATTACTTGATTACGCTTGTTCAATGAATTTTCAGTTGTACCAGATGGATGTCAAAAGCGCTTTCCTAAATGGCTACATAAATGAAGAAGTCTACGTCAAACAACCTCCGGGTTTTGAAGACTTAAAGAATCCCTCTCATGTCTACAAGTTGAAGAAGGCTCTTTATGGCTTAAAGAAAGCACCAAGGGCATGGTATGATCGCCTTAGCAACTTCCTATGTCAGAAGGGTTTTAGGAAAGGAAAGGTTGACAAGACTTTGTTCATCAAGAATCTCAAGGGCAACACCTTACTTGTTTAAGTCTATGTCGACAATATCATCTTCGGTTCAACGAACAAAGATCTTTGCAAAGAATTCTCTCTTATGATGCAAGGAGAATTCGAGATGTCCATGATGGGAAAGATGAACTACTTCCTTGGTTTATAAATTAAGCAAACAAAGGATGGTATCTTCATCAGCCAATCCAAGTATTTCAAGGAATTATTGAAAATATTTGATATGGACAATTGCAAAGAAATGTCTACTCCAATGGGATCCGGAACGTATGTTGATCAAGATCTTTTCGGCACTTCAATAAATATTACAAAGTATCGAGGTATGATCGGTTCACTTTTATATTTGACGGTAAGCCGTCCTGACATTATGTTTAGTGTTTGTTTGTGTGCCCGCTTTCAAGCTAATCCGAAGGAATCACATCTCACCGCCGTGAAGAGGATCATGAAGTATCTCAAAGGAACGACGCACGTCGGATTATGGTATCCTAAAGGTAGTACTTGTTCTTTAATTGGTTATTCTAACGCTGATTATGCAGGATGTAAGACCGATAGAAAACGTACAAGTGGTACTTGTCACATTCTCGGGAATGCACTAGTGTCGTGGGCATGTAAGAAGCAAGCATGCGTTGCACTTAGCACGACCGAAGCGGAGTACATCGCAGCAGGAAGTTGTTGTGCCCAAATCTTGTGGCTTAAACAACAACTCCTCGATTTCGGTATAGACCTCGGTTGTATCCCTCTCCGGTCTGACAACACAAGTGCCATCAATATCAGGAAGAACCCGGTCATTCATTCAAGAACAAAGCACATAGATATCCAGCATCACTTCATTCGAGATCATGTTCTAAATGGAGATGTCGATGTTACATTCGTGGATACACACAATCAACTCGCCGATATATTCACTAAACCGTTGGCTAAAGAGCAATTTTTCAAGATTCGACGAGAACTTGGTATTCTCAATGAAGGTGACATCTAACCTTATCTTAAAAATTGTTTATTATATGTTTTTATTGCATTATATGTATGTTTGTTCACTTTTTACTCATAAAATGCTAGCACTTCCATTTCACCGATTTTCGTTTTTCTCACTTTCGTATACCCGAAAATAATCGGTTTCAAAAACTTTTTTGATCGAAAGTTGTGTTTTGATGAGTGCTAACACTTTATGAAAAATATTTTATGAAAAACTTTTTATTTTTGCTCTAAAACATGCTGTTGGATTTTTCAAAAAATTCAAAATTTTTAACCGTTAACTGGTTAACGTAATAGGTTAACTGGTTAACACATCCAAAATTTGGATTTCCAGCGCATGTTTCAGAACCTGTTTTTATTATTTTTTTTCTTCTGTTTTTTTTTGTTTTTATTATGTCTTTAATATATATTCTATAAGTACATTGCATTGCATGTTTGGTTCATTCACATCCACATGTTTTGACTCTTCAACCATTTGACTACAATAAACACTATTTATCATCTTCTTCCAACTTCCAACCTTCAACAAATTAAACCCCCATTAAAAACCACTATCTCTTCATCTTTATAAATACTCTTCAAACTACATTCAACTCACCCAACATCAAATCCGAAAATATCATCTCCTCCAAACCCTAACTCCATCATTGTTCATGGCACCCCAAAGGAAAGGAAAGGAACCTGCCTCAGTGTCAGAAGAAGCTCCAGTTACAGAAACAATGGAATCCACAAAGAAGAGGAGGCTAGACTTCAAAGTCAGAGTCAGACCATTGCTTAAGGGTAAATATGTTCTTCTGAAATCCTTTAAACCTCCAACTTTTAAGTTTCCTGCATTGCTAGAATTTCAAGGAATGAGTGACTTTGTTGCTGACAACAGGATAGTTTACCCGGATTTGGTCCAATCCTTTATGCATAACTTTTCACTCAACTTGGATAGGAATGGTAAACATAAGCTGCATAGTCTTGTTAGAAACTGTGAAATAAAGGAGGATTTAGGTGCTTTGGCTGCATCCTTGAACATTCCATTTTCCGGTGTGTTTCTCCGCAAAGGCGTGAACCACATTGATGACATTTGGTCCGGCTATAACAAAATGGAGTATTATTACTCAATATGCCGTTTTCCGAAGGATGTTGTGACATCGGGACAACGCACTTCAAGAACTCTATGCTATGCGAAGAATTTGACCGTTGATGATCGGTTGTTACACTATATCATTTGCTATGTGCTACTGCCCAAGGATTTAAACCACTCTCAAATCAATGACTTGGAGATGCAAGTGTTGTTTGCTATCAAGAAAAGGGTGAAGATTAATTGGATGCTCACAATGATGTATCATTTGAAGCAACAACTCTCGCTCAAGACAAGACTTCCGTATGCTAGGCTCATTTCTCGGATCATTGAGAAAACCGACTTGGTTATTGGTTGGGAACCATTTATTGCCATTAAGGCTACGGCGGATGAGATTAATGAGATTACAATTGTGAAGAATACCAGAATTGTTCAACGCAACAATGGTTCTTATGAATATGCCGATGGTTCCTCCGCTCCATCCTTTCCTATTCCCGAAGGTGGCATAACCAATGACTTCCTTTACACCACCATCATGACACACCATCGTGAAGCTCAACAAAACCATCGTGAAACCCAACGCACTCTCAAAAGTCTTCGGAAAGTCATTATCGGTTCTCACAACCAAACCGAAGCGGATGATGAAAGTGAAGCCGGTAGTGAAGATGGTGAAGATGAAAGTGATGAAATGTCCGATGATGAATGAACATGCATGTATTGTTGTTTTTATTGTTTTAATTAGTTTTAAAAAATTATGTTATAAGTCCTAAGTTTGTTAGGCACTTTTGATTTTGTTTCGGTTATGTTTCCGTACTCTTTTCTCGTTTTAATCCAATTATGTTTGTGTTATATTTGTGCTATTGTGTATGTTTTCATCCTAAGTTGCATCATGTTGAATTTTATGCTGTATTTTCATGATTATGCTTGATTCTCTCTTCCTTTTTGCTAATACCAAAGGGGGAGAAAAGCTTGGTTTCTAATATCTCTCTATGCAGAATTTTGCCTCTGTTTAGATAGGGGGAGTTGCTGGACATAAGGGGAGAAGCAAGCCTAGAACAACATCGATCGATCAAAGCTTGTGCACAAAATTCGTTTAGTTGTCATCATCAAAAAGGGGGAGAATATAGAAGCATACTTCAAGCTCAATGTTTTGATGACGTCAACATTATTCAAGCTATTCCATATTGCAAAAAGTCGAGATGACAACAAAGATCAAGATCATGGCTATGCATCATCAATGGAATGCTACCGTTCGAATCAAGCTATTATGCAACATTTTCAAGACTTGGGTACAAGGCTTAGGTATATCAAAACTCACTCCTTAGAATGATATACAAGTGTTCAAAATTATTTATCATGTTAATTCAATACATATGCATATTTTTAAAAATAATCGGAACTGGTTTAACACTTAAAACATAATTATTTTTCTGAGCTTTAATAGTGTTAACCGGTTAACCATATGGGTTAACCGGTTAACGGTCCCAAATTTTCAATTCTGTGGTAACGTTTCAGCGCGTTAACCGATTAACCCATATGGTTAACTGGTTAACACTGAAGGATTTTTGAAAAATTGTTTCTCTTCAATTCAAATATTTTGTTAAGTGTTATACCTCTTCATGATTTTATTTCATAACATTTTTATACCTTTTCAAAGAATTTTTTCATAAATTCTCATACCTTTTTGAATAGGTGTTTCAACTCTTATAAATTCTTAAAATTTCAAATTCATAAACACCTCCAAGAATTTTCAAATATTATCACACAATCAAAATCACTAAATTCAAATATTTTTCATACTTCAAAAAGTGTTCATAAGTTGATCATATTTCATATTTCCATTTGAACACTTGTGTTGAATTTTGAATAGTGAATTTTGAATATAGGAGAAGATCAATTTATATTGATACCAATCATTGTATTACTCACTCAAACAAAAATTATAGAAAGTGTTTTCTATTTGTGACTTGTGTTCCAAGGATTGTTTGGACATAAGGGTTAGTGTGGCAAGAGGATTGTTCTTGCACACTTGATTGTTTAGTTTGTTAGAAAGTAGGCCTCACCATTGAAGGTGTGATAGGTTATACTGTTCTAAAGAAACTAGTGGAAATATCTTTCGTGTTGAAAGGGGACTGGATGTACCTTCAGATTGTGAAGGGAACCAGGATAAACCTCTGTGTCATTTTTTATTTCCTGCTTTACCGTTTTCATTCCATAAACCATAAAAAGCAAAATCCATCCATCGAAGAAAAATAATCGAAAAATTTGATAACACCTAATTCACCCCCCTCTTAGGCGCACTTTGATCTTACAGGCACTTCCGTTGACTCGGTTGACTTGTAAGGTTAAAGCTTTTGTGTGGGATGTGTGTCGCTCCCAAGATTTTCATCATAGTACAAACGCAAAAGTGGCGCGGAAAAGGTAGAGTCGCCAGCCATGCATTTTTATCCCGAATGAATGGGAAATGTAATGTTGCACAAACCTAAGGAAAAAGGAAAGAATAAGGTCTTGCAAACCAAAGAACTGGGTTCGGGAGTTGGTTACGAACTGGGAAGGTATTAGCACCCCAGATCATCCGTCGTACCCGATGGGATTCACACTTGTTAGTCTGTTTCAAAGAGTAAATAATAAAACTGCTGCTGAATAAAAATCACTACTGGAATTGGAATGAGAAAGGGAACTGGAAAAGAGATCGAAAAAGGTACGAGAAAAATATAGGGAAAATAAATAATGTGCTCGAACGGGCCCTACCACGCTGCATACGTATCTCATGGGAAATGAGAATCAGAGTCGACATTGTAACACCCTCTTTCTATACCCCCAAATAATCAATTAAATCATTTAGGCACATATTAAAAATTTCATCAGAGTGTATTTGAAACATGGTGTAAAAGGAGCATGCCACATTATACTTGAAATTAAAACATAAAACACCTGCTCAACAAAGATATGCAACAAACGGGGTAACTTGCAACAGAAGGATCTCATCCTTACACCCGTATTCAATAAATTCAAATAATAGCGGAAACTAACATAACAACTTCAAACTTATATATTTATCATAAATATATCCACAAGTTTGATTCACCAAAATATTTCATGCTTACATAAAACATTCATCACCAAAATACACATATACAAATGTATCACAAAAGGCATCAAGCCGACCCTAGCTACCCGGTGCTACATATCAGAGCCGACCGACCAAAAGAATGAAGGCAAGCTTCACAAAAAGACCTCCAGTAACCTACTCTGCAATGCCTCATAGAGCATCATAAAATAGCAGAAGGGTGAGAAACATTATCATAGTAACATTGTATATAATTATATATCTCAACATATAAAATACACATACATCGTGTTCTCACCACAAATTACTTCTCATCATCTATATACATCACAATGTTCACACACACACACACACACACACACACACACACACACACACACATATATATATATATATATATATATATATATATATATATATATATATATTCACACTAACACACTAATTATGCACAATTCACACATATACACCACAATGTATATATACACATATATATAATCACACATCCATATATATATATATATATATATATATATATATATATATATATATATATATATAAACAAGGAGTTTTCATCAATACATACTTTCATCTCCATATAAACATACATATATTCATGTTTATTTCATCATTTCACAATTTAGATGATAAATGCAAATCATAGAGACCGAAACACGACTCTATCCAGATGCAAATGCGGTACCAACTCAATCATCATCAAGTTCACTCAGGAACTAATTGGAACCATCGCTCGTTACCTAAAGTAACTCCTCGTCGGGCATACGATGTTCACCCATTGCTCACACCCCACATGGGCACACAATGTTTATGGATTGCTCACACCCCACACGGGCACATAATCCGATTGCTCACACCCCACACGGGCCCACAATCAATGTGAATAAATCACCCATTGCTCACACCCCACGGTATTGTTAGTAAAGAAGAAGGACAGAAGCATACGATTATGTATTGATTATCGACAGTTGAATAAAGTGACAATTAAGAACAAGTATCCGCTTCCGAGGATCGATGATTTGATGGATCAATTGGTTGGTGCACGTGTTTTTAGTAAGATTGATTTGAGATCGGGATATCACCAGATTCGTGTGAAAGAGGAGGATATTCAAAAGACGGCTTTTAGGACACGGTATGGTCATTACGAGTATTCCGTGATGCCATTCAGAGTTTCTAATGCGCCAGGTGTGTTTATAGAATACATGAATCGTATTTTTCATGATCAGTTGGATCGTTTTGTGGTTGTGTTCATCGACGACATTTTGATTTATTCTAAGTCTCAAAAGGAGCATGAAGAGCATTTAAGGATTGTGTTACAGTTTTTGAAAGAGAAGCAATTGTATGCTAAGTTGTCAAATTGAGAGTTTTGGTTGTCGAAGGTAAGTTTTCTTGGGCATGTTATTTCCGATGGTGGAATTAGTGTTGATCCATCCAAGATTGATGCGGTAATGCAATGGGAAGTTCCTAGATCGGTTACGAAGATTAGAAGCTTTTTAGGTTTGGTGTTATTATCGGAGGTTTATTGAAGGATTTTCAAAGTTGGCACTTCCGTTAATGCGGTTGACTTGTAAAGGAAAAGCTTTCATTTGGGATATTCATTGTGAAGAGAGTTTTATGGAACTTAAGAGAAGGTTAACAACGGCTCCGATCTTGATTTTGCTGAATCTGACAGAACCATTTGTGGTGTTTTGTGATGCTTCATTGTTTGGGTTAGGTGGTGTTTTGATGCAAGATGGAAAAGTTGTAGCTTATGCTTCAATACAATTGAGAGTGCATGAAAATAATTATCCTACGAATGACTTGGAATTAGCGGTTGTGGTTTTTGCTCTAAAAATTTGGAGGCATTATCTTTATGGTGCAAGATTTGAAGTTTTTAGTGATCACAAAAGTTTGAAGTATTTATTTGATCAAAAGGAATTGAACATGAGACAAATGAGATGGTTAGAACTTTTGAAGGATTATGATTTTGGTTTGAATTACCATCCGGGTAAGGAGAATGTGGTGGCCGATGCCTTGAGTCGTAAGTTGTTACATATGTCCACATTGATGATAAGAGAATGGGAACTTTTGGAGAATTTCAGAGATTTGAGTTTGGTTTGCGAGATGACGCCGAGAAGTGTGAGACTTGGTATGCTTCATGTTATGAATGACTTTATTGCAACCGTTTGTGAAAGGCAAAATTTGGATTTGAAATTTGTCGATTTGATGATGAATGAGAATGAGGATTTCAAGGTTGATAATTTTGGAGTTTTGAGATTCTGTGGTCGTATTTGTATTCTCGATGATGAGGAGTTGAAAAAGAGTATATTGGAAGAGGGACACCGGAGTAATTTAAGTATTCATCCGGGAGCGAATAAGATGTTTCAAGATTTGAAGAAGATCTTTTGGTGGTCCGGATTGAAGAGAGATGTAGCTCATTTTGTGTATGTATGGTTGACTTGTTAGAAGTCTAAGGTGGAACATCAGAAGCCTAGTGGTTTGATGCAACCATTGGATATTCCGGAATGGAAATGGGATAGTATATCGATGGATTTTGTTACGGGATTGCTGAATACGCAAAGAGGTCATAATGCTATTTGGGTGATTGTGGATAGGCTTACTAATCTGCTCACTTTATTCCGATGGATATTAGTTATTCTTTGGAGAAGCTAGCCGAGATTTATGTTTCTGTGATTGTAAAATTGCATGGAGTTCCTAAGAGTATTGTGTCGGATAGAGATCCTTGATTTACATCGAGATTTTGGGAAAGTTTGCAAAAGGCTTTGGGTTCTAAGCTAAGATTGAGTTCGGCTTACCATCCGCAAACGGACGGTCAAACCGAGAGGACAATTCAATCGTTAGAGGATTTGTTGCGTGCTTGTGTGCTAGAACAAGGTGGCAATTGGGATAGTTATTTTGCGTTGATTGAGTTCACCTATAATAAAAGTTTTCATTCGAGTATTGGTATGGCACCATTTGAGGCTTTGTATGGTCGGAGATGTCGAACACCTTTGTGTTGGCATGAAACCGGAGAGAGAACGGTAGTTGGACCGGAGATGGTACAACAAACGACGAAAAAAGTAAAGTTTATTAGGGAGAAGATGAGAGCTTCTTAAAGTAGACAAAAGAGTTATCATGATAAGAGAAGGAAGGATCTTAAGTTTCAGGAAGGAGACCATGTGTTTTTGAGAGTTACACCGGTTACGGGTATGGGTCGTGCTTTGAAATCGAAGAAGTTGACTTCTCGTTTTATTAGGCCGCATCAGATTACTGCACGAGTTGGTGTTGTGGCTTATCGTGCGGCGTTGCCTCCGAATCTTTCGAATTTTCATGATGTGTTCCATGTTTCACAACTTCGGAAGTATGTTCCGGATCTGTCACATGTTATTCCTATGGATGAGGTTAAGGTAAGAGATAACCTTACGGTGGAAGCTTTTCCAGTTAGGATTTTAGATCGTGAAATTAAGAAGCTAAGAGGCAAGGATACTGCGCTTGTGAAAGTGGAGTGGGGAGGCACTGCAGAAGGAAATATGACTTGGGAATTGGAGAGTGGGATGCGCGAGTCATATCCGGATTTGTTTGAATCAGGTAATATTTTCGAGGGCGAAAATTTCTATAGTGGGGGAGAGTTGTAACGCCCCGATTCGATTTTCCCAATTTTTGTGGAGTATTTTATTTAATTTGTATGATAATTGTTTTATTTGTGAAATTATTGTGATGATATATTATGTTGTGGGATTTTACCGTTTTATGAATTTCTGGGTAAAATTGGATAAGAGGGTATTTTAGACTTTTGTTAATTAATGATAAGTTAGAATTAGTAGAATTGTTATTTTGTGAGAAAATGATATTTGGTTGGAAAGAAATAGAAATAATAGAGTAAGAATAGAATTAGAGAGAAAAGAGTATAAGTTGTGAGAAAGAGAAAGAAAAGAAAAGATAGAAAGAAAAAGAGAAGAAAGAAAAAGAGAAGAAAGAAAAAGGAGAGAAGAGAAAAAGAAGAGAAAAGAGGGAAAGTTGGAAAAGCTTCAAGATTGCTCTGAGGAATCGAAATAATCGGGTAAGAGTGATAAACATTGTTATCTTAATATTGTGTATGATTATGTATGTGTTTGATTGGTTGAGTTTTGGTTTTGATTGAAGTTAGAGAAGATGAATAGTTAGGGTTTGAGAGAAAATGTGAGAAATTGGTAGATTAATCGGTTGGAAATTGTTATAACCGAAGTATGATAGCTAGAATATGTTATTGATCGTGTTTGTTGAGTTTTGGAGGAGTTTTGGGGGCATCTTGATGGACTGTTACGCTGTTGAGAATTCTGGAAATCGCAGTGGTCGCTCAACAAGCTATCCCTCGCTCAGCGAAAGTTCCAGGGCGATTCTCGCTCAGCGAGCGAGAGGGCGCTCAGCGAGCCTGTAGGTGTTTGAGGGGTTATGTGTTTTAACCCATAACTTGAGTTTCGGGTATCCGTTTTTAGTGATCCTTATATCAATTCGAAGCAAGAAACATGTAAAATCTATTGATGCTAAGAAAAGTAGTTTTTAGCCGACTTTTACCCGACTTTTCCGATAAAACGCAATTATATTAATTATGGAATTGTGGGTTTGATTGTTGTGTTGTGGTCGTTTGGCAAGTAGATACATTGCTTGAATTAAATGCGAACGTATGCTAATTGTATGAGATGAATGCATAGCTATATTGTGAATATGTATGCATTTTCACGAATGTTGTGTGTCATTTTGCATGTGAGCATAATGTATGCATTCTTGTGCTGTGGGATTCCTTGTGAATCTGTTGTAGCATCATGTGCTCATGTGGAGTGTGAGCGATGACTACAACAAGATCGTGTGCCCATGTGGGGTCTGAGCGATCAGATTGTATATCCATGTGAGGTGTGAGCAATCCAGAAACATCGTGTGCCCGTGTGGGGTGTGAGCGATGGGTGATTTATTCACATTGATTGTGTGCCCGTGTGGGGTGTGAGCAATCAGATTGTGTGCACATGTGGGGTGTGAGCAATCCATAAACATTGTGTGCCCATGTGGGGTGTGAGCAATGGGGAACATCGTGTGCCCGACGGGGAGTTACTTTAGGTAACAAGCAATGATTCCATTTGGTTCCTGAGTGAACCTGCTGAAATGTTGAGTCGGTACCACATTTGCATCTGCATAGAGTCGTGTGTCGGTCTCTATGAGTTGCATTTTATCATTTTAATTATGATATGCATAAATTAACATGAATGTGCATATGTTTATTTGGAGTATTATGGAGATGATAATATGTGTGATGAAACCTACTTGGTTGTATATATGCATGTGTGATATGTGTATATGCATGCGATTTATACATTTGTAATGTATATGTGTGATTAAACATAGCTAGACGTATGTTTATGCAGAATGAATAGAATTGAGGAATAAACATAAATGATATGAGTTTATGTAAGTTTATGTGAATTGGTGCATGATGAACATGCTTAAATTGTGTTTGTACACGTTGCGATGTGTATAGGTGATGAGGAATGAATTGTGGTGAGAATATGCTTTATATGCATTTTATATGTTGAGATATATAATTATATGCAATATTATTATGATAATGTTTCTCACTCTTCTGTTGTTTTATGATGCTCTATGAGGCATTGCAGAGTAGGTTGCTGGATGATATTTTTGTGAAGCTCGTCTTCATCTTTTTGGTCGGTCGGCTCTGATATGTAGCACCGGGTAGCTAGGGTCGGCTTGATGCCTTTTGTGGATACATTTATATATGTATTTTGATGTGAAAGGTTTTATGTAAACATGGAATTATTTTGGTGATTCAAACTTGCAAATATATTTATGATAAGTATATAAGTTTGAAATTGTTATGTTTTGTTTCCGATGTTTAATGAATTGATGAATACGGGTGTAAGGATGAAATCCTTGTGTATGTAAGTTACCCCGTTTGTTGCATATCTTTATTGAGCAGGTGTTGTATGTTTTTAATTTCAAGTATAATGTGGCATTGCTCTTTTATACCATGTTTAATTATACTCTGATGAAATTTTTATCATGTGCCTAAGTGATTTAATTGCTTATTTGGGGTATAGAAAGGGGGTGTTACACAAAACACCA
This sequence comes from Lathyrus aphaca, assembly GCA_963966055.1. Lineage (NCBI taxonomy): Eukaryota > Viridiplantae > Streptophyta > Magnoliopsida > Fabales > Fabaceae > Lathyrus > Lathyrus aphaca. The sequence goes on from OZ014525.1 coordinate 320,440,228, forward strand.
AAAACAATAAAAAAACTGAAAACACAAAAACAAACAATAAACGTCTCCTCCAGGATTCTTTTCTCATCTCCTTCACTCTGAAAACGAGAACTCACTTCTCCCGTCTAATGCAAGATAGTTAGCACTCGAGCCAGACGAGTCGCACACTTGAGCATAGACAAGTAAGCAGTTCACAACAAATCATCCAGTCTCTCTGAGTCGAACTGCGGTGTTCTGACTTCCTCATTGCATGAGAGGATACATAGGCATAAGTTAACAGTTATCAAACAAAAGTCTCGTTGTCATCCCCCTCTTTCACCTTTCTTTTCTAAGCCTCATTCTTGAGTACTCACCCTCTCTTTTGCACTGACACACTGTATTTTCATTCCTAGCTTTTCATACACAGTCAGCACATACACCATCCCCTTTTAAACACAATTAAGTAAGCGTGGATCCCGTCGAGTACGACGGACGATCTGGGTGCTAATACCTTCCCAGGTCGTAACCAACCCCCTTTCTTAGTTTCTCTGGTTCGCAACCGTCTTATCCATACCCTTCCAGGTTTATGCAGCATTACCTTTCCTTCGGGATAAAAATGCCTAGCTAGTGACTCTATTCAACCTCAACCTCCAACATCACTGACCGTTCGCGTCTGCACCGGGACGAGAGTCCGGGGAGCGACACATACCTATACTTTAATGAAAACTATTATTGTAGGTGAACTCAATCAACGCTAAATAACTATCCCAGGCACCACTTTGCTCTAGCACACAAGCACGCAACAAATCCTCCAATGATTGAATTGTCCTCTCGGTTTGACTGTCCGTTTGCGGATGGTAAGCCGAACTCAATCTTTGCTTAGAACCCAAAGCCTTTTGTAAACTTTCCCAAAACCTCGATGTAAATCTAGGATCTCTATCCTATACAATACTCTTAGGTACTCCATGCAGCTTCACAACCACAGAAACATAAATCTCGGCTAACTTCTCCAAAGGATAACTAATATCAATCGAAATAAAGTGAGCAGATTTAGCAAGCCTATCAACAATCACCCGAATAACACTATGACCTCTTTGCGTATTCGGCAATCCCGTAACAAAATCCATCGATATACTATCCCATTTCCATTCCGGAATATCCAACAGTTGTATCAAACCACTAGGCTTCTGACGTTCCACCTTAGACTTCTTACAAGTCAAACACGCATACACAAAATGAGCTACATTTCTCTTCAATCCGGACCACCAAAAGATCTTCTTCAAATCTTGATACATCTTATTCGCTCCCGGATGAATACTTAAATTACTTCGGTGTCCTTCTTCCAATATCATCTTCTTCAACTCCACATTATCGGGAATACAAATACGACCACGGAATCTCAAAACACCAAAACCATCAACCTTGAAATCCTCATTCTCATTCATCATCAAATCAACAAACTTCAAATCCAAATTTTTCTTTTCACAAACGGTTGCAAGAAAATCATTCGTAACATGTAACATACCAAGTCTCACACTTCTCGGTGTCATCTCATAAACCAAACTCAAGTCTCTAAAATCCTCCAAAAGTTCCCACTCTCTTATTATCAATGCGGACATATGTAACAATTTTCGAATTAAGGCATCGGCCACCATATTCACCTTACCCGGATGCTAATTCAAACCAAATTCATAATCCTTCAAAAGCTCTAACTACCTTTTTTTGTCTCATGTTCAATTCCTTTTGATCAAATAAATACTTCAAACTCTTGTGATCACTAAAAACTTCAAATCTTGCACCATAAAGATAATGCCTCCAAATTTTCAAAACAAACACCACAACCGCTAATTCCAAATCATGCGTAGGGTAATTCTTATCATGCACTCTCAATTGTCTTGAAGCATAAGCCACAACCTTTCCATCTTGCATCAAAACACCACCTAATTCAAACAATGAAGCATCACAAAACACCATAAATGGTTCCGACGGATTTGGCAAAATAAATATCGGAGCCGTTGTCAACCTTCTCTTAAGTTCCATGAAACTCTCCTTACAATGAATATCCCAAATGAAAGCCTTTCCCTTACAAGTCAATTGCGTTAACGGAAGTGCCAACTTTGAAAATCCTTCAATAAACCTCCGATAATAACCCGCCAAGCCTAAAAAGCTTCGAATCTCCGTAACCGATCTAGGAACTTCCCATTGCATTACCGCATCAATATTGGATGGATCAACACCAATACCACCATCGTTAATAACATGTCCAAGAAAACTTACTTTCGACAACCAAAACTCACACTTTGACAACTTAGCATACAATTGCTTCTCTTTCAAAATCTGTAACACAATCATTAAATGCTCTTCATGCTCTTCTTGAGACTTAAAATAAATCAAAATTTCTTCGATGAAAACAACCATAAAACAATCCAACTGTTCATGAAAAATATGATTCATGTATTCCATAAACACACCCGACGCATTAGAAACTCCGAATGGCATCACATAATACTCGTAATGACCATACCGTGTCCTAAAAGTCATCTTCTGAATATCCTTTTCTTTCACACGAATCTGGTGATATCCTGATCTTAAATCAATCTTACTAAAAATACACGCACCAACCAATTGGTCCATCAAATCATCGATCCTCGGAAGCGGATACTTGTTCTTAATTGTCACCTTGTTCAACTGTCGATAATTAAGACATAACCGTATACTTCCATCCTTCTTCTTTACCAACAATACCGGAGCACCCCAAGGAGAAACACTCGGCCTAACAAATCTCTTATCCAACAAGTCATTCAAATTCTTCTTCAACTCTACCAACTCTGAAGCTGACATACAATACGGTGCCATCGAAATCGGTCTAGTACCCGGAACTAGATCAATAGAAAACTCAACTTCTCTTTCGGGTGGTACATCTTTAATATCCCCCAGAAACACTTCTGGAAAATCACATACCACTGGGAACACACTGGGCTCCACTTTACTATCCACTGACCACGATGCAAACAAACCAAACAATTGAGCCTCGTCCACTAAACGTTTCTTCAACTCTTTCGTGGATAGGAAACTCTCATCTTCATCATCATCCAAAGAAGGAAATCTCACTAACTTACGATAGCAATCTATATGAACTCGATTGAACTGTAACCAGTTCATACCCAAAATTATGTCCAAACCCTCCAACAGCAAAAAAAACTAAGTCCATAATAAAATATTTACCATACATGGTCAAAGAACAACTTACACACACCAAATAAGTAATTACCAACCTTGAAGCAGGAGTCTCAATAACCATCTCACCACCCCAAGAAGTCAAAAACAAATTCAAACGCTTAGCACACTCAAGAGAAATAAACAAATGAGTAGCTCCCGTATCAATAATAGTAACTAAAGGCGTACTATTAATAAAGCATGTACCTTTAATCAAACGGTCTGCACTAGTAGTGTCCTTCCCTGCTAATGAAAACACCTTTCCTCCTGCTTGAGCTTGCTTCGGCTTAGTACACTTAGTACTAATGTGACCCGCTTCTCCATAATTGAAGAACTTCACAACATTCCTCCTACACTCGGTAGTAGCATGTCCAAGGCCTCCACAATTTGAGCATTTCACTATGTTCTTCCCACACTCAAAAGACTTATGACCCAAATCACCACACTTGTAACACTTAACGGGACCAGAACCCCCTCCACCAGATCTCTTATCAAAGTTTCCCCTATGCTCTCCCTTATCAGTGGGTGTCACATAAGGTCCACTTCTAGCTTGTTACTTTCCTTTCCTCTCATTCAAACTCTTGTAATATGTAGAACAAGCTTTGCTATCTTCCTCGCAAATTCTACAACATTCCGTCAAATCCGAAAACCTTCTTATTCTCTGATATCCCACAACTTGCTTAATCTCAGGATGTAAACCATTCTTATACTTAATACACTTCGAAAATTCAGCAGCAGCATAATGAGGATGAAACTGAACCAACTCCACAAACTTAGCAGTATAGTCCACCACTGACATACTACATTGCTTTAGTTCAAGGAACTTCATCTCCTTCTTCTCTTTCACACTCTTAGGGTAATACTTCCCTAAGAATTCAGCATGAAAAACATCCCAAATTATCTCTTCATCCTCTTCCTCAAGAGCTTGACTTCTACCGACCCACCAATCATCGGCTTCTTCCTTCAGCATGTGAGAACCAAGCCCCACCTTACTCTCTTCATCACAGTCCATGACTCTGAAGATTCTTTCAATCTCTTTCAACCAATTCTGAGCACCATCGCGATCAAATCTTCCTTTGAAGATCGGTGGTTGATTCTTCCTGAACTCATCATTAGCATTCACATTCGGCGCTCCATGCACTGCCCTAGCCATTGCTTCCAAAGCAGCAGGCATTGCATTGTCATTTCTACCAGCCATATTCTGATTATTCCCAAAGACAACAACAAGATTAAACAAAAGTTCAACCATCACAACAACAAGACAAACACAACTGACTCGAACACTGTCTCTGATACCACTTAATGTAACACCCCTTTTCTATACCCCCAAATATTCAATTTAATCATTTAGGCACATATAGAAAATTTCATCAGAGTATAATTAAAATATGGTATAAAAGAGGAATGCTACATTATACGTGAAATAAAAACATACTACACCTGCTCATTCAAAGATATGTAATAGACGGGGTAACTTGTAATAGAAGGATTTCATCCTTACACCCGTATCCAAATGATTGAAATACCAACGGAAACTAAACATTAATCACATCAAACATATTCATATATATATATATATATATATACATACATATATCTATATATATCTATCTATCTATCTATCTATCTATATATATATATATATATAATCAAGTTTGATTCACCAAATATATCATGTTTACACAAAACATTCATCATCAAAATACATATACAAAATGTTTCACAAAAGGCATCAAGCCGAACCTAGCTACCCGATGCTACATATCAGAACCGACCGACCAAAAGAATGAAGACACACTTCACCAAAAAGACCTCCAGCAACCTACTCTACAATGCCTCATAGAGAATCATAAAACATCAGAAGGGTGAGAAGTATTATCATAATAACAATGCATATAATTATATATCTCAACATAAAAATACACATATACATTTCTCACCATAATTCATTTCTCATCACACATATACATCACAATGTATATATATATATATATATATATATATATATATATATATATATATATATATATATATATATATATATATATATATATATATATATATATTCATACTAACATAATCATCATGCACAATCCACATAAACACATATATATTCATGTTTATTCACCAACATCATTATTAGATGATAAATGCAAATCATAGAGACTGACTCACGACTCTATGCAAATGCAATGCGGTACCAACTCAATCATATCAAGTTCACTCAGGAACTATTGGAACCATCGCTCGTTACCTAAAGTAACTCCCCGTCGGGCATATGATGTTCACCCATTGCTCACACTCCACATGGGCACACAATGTTTATGAATTGCTCACACCCCATACGGGCACACAATCCGATTGCTCACACCCTACACGGGCACACAATCATTTGTGAATAAATCATCCATCGCTCACACTCCACATGGGCACACAATGTTTATGGATTGCTCACACCCCACACAGGCACACAATGTTACAACAGATTCACAATAGAATCTACAACACAAGAATGCATACATTATGTTTCACATACAAAATGACACACAACATTCTTGAAAATGCATACATATTCACAATATAATTATGCATTCATCTCATATAATCACAAACAAACCACGTACGTTCGTATTAATTATTCCAAACAATAACAAATATATTCACATCAACATGCATTCATATTCATTCCGCGCCATGCATTTAATTGCACAATGGCCACTATACCACAATTCCATAATTAATTTAATTACGTTTTATCGGAAAAGTCGGTTACAAGTCGGCTAAAAACTACATATTTTAGCATAAATAATTTCTACATGTTTTCTAGCTTCGAAACGATATAAAGAACACTAAAAACGGATAACCGAAACTCAAGTTATAAACCAAAGGAAACACCAAACCCAAAATTCCTAGGCCCGCTGAGCGACCTGCTTGCTCTCTGAGCGAGGAAATCTCTAGAAATCTCTCTGTGTGAAAGCTGCGATTTCAGAACATCTCAGCTACGCAACAGTCCTCACAAACACTCCCAAAACTCCAAGAAACTTCCATAAACATGATCAATAACACATATTTAACAACATACTTCGATTATAACAAGTTCTAACCGATTAATCTACCTCTTTCTTAGATTTTCACCAAAAACCCTAAACCTAACATTCTCTAAACTCTTCCAACACAAAAACCCAATCATTCTAACACATACATAATCATACACAAAGTTAAGATAATGATATTTCACACCCTTACCCGATTGTTTTGATTCCTAGGAGCAATCTTGAAGAAATCCAAGCTTTTCCTCTTTTTATCTTCTTTTCTCTTCTCTTCCTTTTCTTTCTCTTCTATTTCTTTCTATATTTCTCTTTTCTTTCTCTTTCTCACAACTTATAACTTTCTATCCTATTTCTATTCTCTATTTTCTATTTTCTCAACAAAATATCATTTTCTCACAACATTCTAGAATACCCTCCAATCTAACTTATCATTTTCTAACTTATCATTAATTAGTAAATGTCTAAAATACCCTCCAATCTAATTTTACCTGAAAATTCTCAAAACAGTAAAATAATATCACACATCAATATATCATACAAACACACCAATTTCACAATTGAAACAAATATCATTCAATTTAAATAAAAGACTCAACAAAATGGGAAATAATCGAATCGGGGCGTTACATCAGCAGGCTATCTTTGAGTGTATGCAGGATCACCCTAATTGCCATGCTTCTCATCGGATTGAGTTCAACTGAAGAAGATTCTACAAATCCAGCTGGCATAACTGCCATAACAAACTTCACTCATTTAACTCACTTCACTCAATTAACCAGGGCTAGTTAACCCTGATTCTAACTACTAACTAGAGGTCATATGCTCTATAAAAGGATGAATGGTGATTGAGTTTGGGTTCAAATTCACATTTTCACTCAATTCACACCAAAATCCTCCAAATTTTGCTCTGCATTCTCTCAGCAAGATCTCTGCAGTTTGAAGGATTAAGCTTCCACAATCATAGCATTTATCTTCTTCCTTGTGCTTCTTCAAGCATCATTCACAGTGCATTTTCATGGAGGTTTGAAGTTGGAAATTTGAAATTGCATCATTGCAATACTTCAGCATTTTGAATCGAGCAAGTCAAATCGTCATCCAGTAAGCCTCATTAATCATCAATTCATCACCAACATTATGAATAGATCAAGATCTATGGCTGCCATTGTTTGAATCACCAAGGAATCACCTCTGCAAATTTTATGCATCTTCATCAATTCCTCAAGATTCTTCATCAACAAAGTGTTTATTTCACTCTACAAAGGATCAAGATCAAGCATAGAAGACCTTGGAACCTCCCTTCTGGATTTCTACAACTTTGAACACCACTACATTTCAAGTTTGTCATTCAATTTATCTTGTACGAATTCAAGATTTCTTGTTTGTTTTGTGTTGTTTAAGGCTCAATAGGAGCAGTGCACACTCTGGCTAGTTTATATGCTTCCTAGAAGCTTAGATTCAATTTTTAGGTTGGAAATGTTTGGCTTCGATTCGTAGAATACATGAACCCTAAGGAAAAATTGAACCTAGACATGTGATCAGTGCAGTGAGACGAGTGCAACCATGGTTTCATTTTCATTTTAGTGAGGTTTTTGGCCTAACCCTAACCGGAGGTCACCGGAGAAGGTGACCGGAGCTCTTCTCCGGTGACCGGAATAGTAACCTTAGGTTTATGTGAGAACATAACACAACCCTTAGATTTGTTTCAATCCAACGCATCAGATTTTGACACCACATTAATGAAATACATGCCTGACACATGATTTGTTTTATAAACTAAATTCTTTAGCTTCTTTTTGCACCCCCATGTGCGTGTGTAAAGGCCTATTTCAATGCATTCTATTACTTCCTGCACCCCCAGGCCCATTGCATTTCATTTCTTTTATTTCTTTTTATCACTTTTATTTCATTTCCATTTTCAATTTTATAAAATACCAAAACTCATCCAAAACTCCTAAATAAATTCACATGTGTTCTTGAACATTTTCTCTAATTTTCTAGATTTTTTAATTCAGTGTTTTCTTATATTTTTTAGTCAGAATTAGTTTTGCAATTAATTTCTTCCACATTTTTCTTATTCTGGACCAATCATTTTGTCCATTTTTGTTATCCTAAACCATAAGTGATAAATTATCCATTCCTTTTTCCCTATCCAGGAGACTCATCAAACTTCCCAAAAATAATTTTTTTTCAATTTTTAGGTCATGTTTTGTCTTCTTTTGAACCCATTCTTTTGCATTGGTACTTATGAACCATAATTCAATTCTAGCATTTGTTTGACTAGGCAAGAATATGAATATTTTTGAGATTTTTAAGACTTGAATCATCTTCTGTCTTGTAATCTTGGATATTAAATTTCATAATTTTTATAGGTCATTTGGTATTTTTTCTAAGTTTCTTGAATCATAAGTCACATTTTTGGTCCTTAACCATAATGTACTTCTCACCACCTCATTTGTGATCATTTTGTGAATCAAATTTCCATCTTAATTTTTCATCAAGCCCCTGGTTTTTGTATGGGGAGTTCATATTTCTTTGGTCATATTTGGTTTTATTTCTAAGTCATTTTTCTTACTTTGAAAACCATGTTTCCATGTTCCTTCCTTCATTCTTCATTCTTATGTTTGAATCCCCATGACTTGAGTCTCTTCTTCCCCATTTGATTTCATGTCATTGAAAACTTCTATTTAGTGTTAGGTTCTGGACTTTACATTCACCATTGACCTTAGACATTTTTATCATGATTAGATACTTAAGCTTCCCTTATAACTTTTCCTTAGCTTTCATTAGGGTTTAATGATATTTTAGGGTATAGTTTGAGTTTGCTTTACTTCATAACCTTAGACCATTTTTATTTGATTTAGCTCCTTCCTTTAGAAGCTAGATATCATGTAATATACCTTAGAGTTTGATCTTTAGTCCTAGAAGTTAATTAGTGCTTTATTAGCTAGTGTGAGTTCTCCTTTGAATTTTGCCATGCTATAATTGTTCAAAATGCTTCATCATGATAACATTTGTTTTGTAGGGGGAATATTGAGGTATACATTACTTCATTCTCATATCTTATGCATTTTAATTGTGTTTGCCTTAGCACCTTGTGCTTTGATCATAGGCTATCCCTTTTTCTCTCTTAGAAACAACTTATCTTCCTTAGGAAGTAAGTTGAGTTCTAAGTTTCCTTTCTTATTAGGTTTAGAATACCTCATTAACAATAGGACATCCATTGAATAAATAACTTAGGGTTGTGTCTTAGTCCCTCTTTGTTTTTCCCTTTCTCCATTTGAGTCTTCTTCTCTCATCTTCAAACAAAATACAAAATACTTAATAATGGCTTGAAGTAGTCTCTTGTGTATAGCCTTATTCCATGAGGCACTCATATTCATTCCATCTTGGAATAGTGTGGGCTTGTCTAGCATGATGTAAAAGTCTAATCATGAGAATATATTAACAAAGAAAATATAAAATACATTTCTTCACAAACTATAAAAACATGTAATAAGTTCAACAAGCTAGTGAACTTAGATCCTAATCTTTGGAAACAAGTCTTGGATAATTTCTCCTTACTTGGTGTGCTTGTTCTACTATTCCATCTTGGAATGTAGTTGCAAGTACACATTCCATGGAAAAGAATTTGAATTCACTTCCTTGTGCCAAATTCATAAAGACTCTTAAAAAGCAAACAACAAACAATAAGCGACTTTCCTGCGTGAATTTCTCTTCTCACCTCATTCACTCACAACGCGAACTTGTGACGACTTGTATCACATGCAAGACGGTAAACGCTCTCTCACAAGTCGAGCATACAACACTTGAGCATAGACTTAAGCAGTTCCTGTGCATACAAAAAATCACAAACAATTAGTTCCCGCCTTAGTTAGACGAACTACGTCGACTCTAATCCTCATTTCCCCGATGAGGTACGTAGGCAGCGGGGTAGGGCCCGTTCGAGCACATTATTTATTTTCCCTATATTTCCACCTTTCTTTTCGATCTCTTTTCCATTTCCCACTTTCTATTCCAGTCAGCAGTTTTATTCAATAGCATCTTATTTCTCACCCTTTGAAACAAACATACAAGCGTAGATCCCGTCGGGTACGTCGGACGGTCTGGGGTGTTAATACCTTCTCAGGTCGTAACCGACTCCCGAACCCAGATCTTTGGTTCGCAAGGCCTCGTCCTTTCCTTCTTTCTCAGGTTTGTGCAACATTACCTTTCCCGTTCCATTCGGGATAAAAATGCCTGGCTGGCGACTCTACCATTTTCGTGCCACTTTCGCGTTTGTACTAGGATGATAATCCCGGGAGCGACAACTGATGACTCTGCTGGGGATCGAACCCAGAATCTCTGGTTTCCCTCGTAGAGTCAATCCTAGTGCCCGTTTGTTTTTGTTTCTTTGGGTGTTTATATGTGTGTTGTTGTGTGTTTATTTACTGTTTTCATTTACATTTTACTTTACAACATTTATTTACTGCTTTCAGTATTTATTTTCACATGCATCATTTACTGGACTGTGCTGGTTTCATTTTTTATGTGGGATGGGATTTGTTACTGTGAGATAAGCTGGTAATCAGGGCTCGAATGCACCTTAGGACTTAGAGTGGTTCCACTTTGGCTTCATGGCATCTTGCTATGTTGGTAGTAGTGAGTTCCACATCCAGACTTACGACCTTCTTGGAATTGTATTGATGCCAGAATCTTTTTGGGGAAATACACAAACTTGATAGTTATGTGCAGTCAGGGGACCGATCATTGAGAACCTTTTTGGAAACATCCCTCTCCAGTGATGACAGTGGCATACCACATTTGTTGGCAAACCCACTTGCATCCGAAGGCCCACTAGGAACTCGCATAGGATGGCCTGGTTCTCTCATAGGAACTCAGTCAAGGCAAACTGTTCGTATGACGATAGTATTGTACCCTTCAGGATGAATGTACTATTGTTTCTCGATTCAGTTTTTGAAGCTGGGGACTTCTGAGGGATGCTTGTTTCCTTGGACTCAGCGGAGACCTCCTTGAGTAGTACATAATGCCAAACCGATTCCCTGATTTGGTTATGAGCCATTTCTCGGAAATGGTGAACGTGTTATTGCTATTCAGATTTGAGAGTCCGTGATGTTGACCCGAGTAGCACACCCGTGAGATTGGGATGGGTTTACAGGTTTGCAGGAACCTTAACCTTCAAACACCCACTGTGCCAGTATGCTTCAGTATTGTGATCTATTTGGTTACACATTGATTATGAGATTTGAACCTTTGATCAGAGAGATGTTTGTTTTGATGTGGTGATGTTGTGACCATGTACAAACACTTGCTTACATGTTTGACACTACACAAACACATCATTGATCACATTCCTTGCCTTGCATAAGCATCATGACATCATTACTCGTATGTGTTCTTTTTATTCTCAGGGTTCATATTACTTTCGATTCCCGGTCGCATTGCTGCTTCAAAATGGAGACTCTAAGGAAGAAGAATGTTCATTATACTTTCCCGCAACCAGAGACAGAGGGTATTCAGAAGTTGATCAGCCTAATGAATGACAAAGTTCTTGATGACTTCAAAAAAGAGTATGGAAAGATTATGGAATGTGTGAATAAGCCGACAGTTGACCAAAGGGACAACTTGCATTCCTTGTTGCAATTCTATGATCCACAGTTAAGAGTCTTTGTTTTTCGAGACTACATTTTGGCACCTACCTTGGAAGAGGTCTCCAGTATCCTGAATGTTCCTATCAAAGAAGGTATGCCTTATTATGCTTCAGAGAGGGTCCCTTCTTATGAAGACATTACTGCTGCCTGTCACTTGAGTATGCTCAGATTCAAGATGGGACTAGAAGCCAGCCATGGTAAAGGGATTTCTTTGGAGTTTCTCATCACATAAGCTCATGTTAAGGCATTGGGAAACAAATGGGCAGATTTCAGAGCATTGCTAGCTATAGTGGTGTATGGGATAAGCTTGTTCCCAAGAGAGAAAGGTTTAATCAGCATGGAGGCTATCATCATCTTTGTCAAAAGAAATCCAGTGCCTACATTTCTGGGTGACTTCTACTATGGGGTTCATTACAGGAATGAAAAGAGAAAAGGACATGTGAACTGTTGTGCTCCCTTGTTTGCTGACTGGTTTATAAGGCAACTCCCAAAATCAAGACCTTTCCAAGACTTGAAACAAGTTTGGAAGTGATCCAAAAGATTGATGGGTTTAACCTTAGACAACATATCTTGGGGATGCAATAGGGACTTGATAGGCAAAGAGATTATTGCTAGTTGTGGCACTTTCCCCAATGTACCCTTGCTGGGAAGAAAAAGGGGGATAAACTACAATCCTTCATTATCAAGAAAACAATTTGGTTACCCTCTGAAAGTTCCACCATCAGCTGAGGAGGTAGCTGAGTCATTATATTTCTCAATAGAAGGAAATATGGGGTTATGTGTACAGGTAGCCCAAGCTTGGAATGTTAGGACAAAGAAAGGAAAGAAAGATTTTGGGAAGGTGGACCCAAAAACATATGATCCTTTTGCTAATTGGTTGAAAGATCGTGTAGAAGTCTTACTTCTTCCATTCTCTATGGAATCCCCTTTGTACCCTAAGGAGGAGCTACCTTTGGATTCAGTACCTCTCAAGGACTATCAGAAATTGGAGGTCTTGTTTAAGCAACTCAGAATGGAGAATCAAGAGGCCAACAACTCATGCCAGAAGTTGAAGATTCAAAATCAGAAGTTGGAAGAGAGAGCTCACCAGGATGAAGAAATTGGCAGGCTCAAGCAGCAGGACTTCCAGGAGAGAGAACTCTATTTCAAGAAAAGAGTATTAGCTGAAACTCACAAGGCGAGCTAGCACCGAAAAGATAAGAAATAGTTGAATGAAGCTAATGAAGCTATAACTTTGTGGCAAGAGAAATGGGAAGATAATTTGAAGAAGTATAAAGAGTTGGAGGCCAAATACAAGCTAAAGATTAAAGGTCTTCAGGATTCTTTAGCTAAACAAGGAGAGCTCCTTCAAAAGGCCAACCACCAAGAGAGGAGTCATCTTCAAGATGTGGCAAATAGTCAAGAGACAATGGAAGATTCTCATAAAGAAATAGAGGAGTTAAAGCTTCGGGCTGATGTTAAGAAGACCAAGACTAATTCAAGTGCAATCAAAGAGAGTGAGAAGGTGTTCCTACAACAAATTGAGGAGTTGCATGCCTCTTTTGACCTTAGGGATCTCCTGATTCAAAAGCTCATACAGGAACCATAGCATCCAGACATAGCCTAGTTGCTTCAAGGTGTCAAGCGCCTTAGCTGGAGGTTGCAAAATGTAGATTTTCCTAGACTTTAGTCTTGTATTCACATATTTGGATTACCCATAGGCCTATTGTGGGATTCTTCGCTCGCTGATGTACTTTCCCTTTTGATGTATGAACTTGCACCCTACATGGACTTTGCTATTCCAAGTTTCTTTTGATTTGCCTTAAATATCTGGTTGCTATCTTTTGCACAAACACGAGATATTAAATACTACCACTTCACATCTGAATGTCACACAAGGTCTTCTTTCAAATTCTTTTCTCTTAATATCGGAATGGGAAAGTAAAACAAAACCCTTGAGGATAAAAGGAGCACATCATTGCATACATATCATTTGTATTTTTCTCTCGTTTGCAGGTTTCTCCAGGTTACTTAACTTATCCATATTTCAGGAAAATATTGCAAGAGCTTCCAGGACCCGTCATCTTAGACAAAGCATTCCTCACCGGTACGCTACCCACAACAATCAAAGAAACATCATGGACGCGGTGCGGACAGAGCTCAACGAATTCCGCACCCGAATGGGAGAGTTTATGGTTATGATGCAGGGTATGGCCCAAGGACAACAAGAATTGAGGAACGCCATGCAGAGGCTTACTCCTCCCCAAATTGACTCTCCAGTGGTTACTCCAGAGAATCCACCTAACAACAATGGAGGAGGTGGACATCCAGGTTCAGAGACTGGCACACCTACTTTTATCCTTGTGGAAGACCATCAGGAGGATCAATTCCCTCCTACTAATGATGATATGGGATTTTGCATGGGAGGAAACTTTCAAGACTTTCTGTTACTGGCTGAAAAGGTTAAGGCTCTTGAATATAGAGACACTATTGGGATAGACGTATATGATATGGGCTTGGTTCCTGGAGTGGTCATTCCTCCTAAGTTCAGACCACCAAGTTTTGATAAGTACAACGGCAATTCCTGCCCCAAGATGCATCTACATGCTTTTTACCGAAAGATCGCTGCTCACACTAGAGACGAGAAACTCTGGATGTACTATTTCCAGGACAACCTCTCCGGGGGCTCACTAGAATGGTATATGAAATTGGAAAGGAAACTCTGTCCGGAATTGGAAAGAGCTTGGGGAGGCCTTCCTTAAGAAATATCAGTACAACATTGATATGACGCCTAGCCGTACTCAACTCCAGAGTTTGTCGCAGAAGAATTCGGAAAGCTTTAAAGATTATGCTCAAAGATGGCGTGAGGTTGGCGCCAGAGTACAACCACCTTTGCTGGAAAGAGAAATGGTGGATCTCTTCATGGACACCCTTCCAGGGCACTTCATGGAGAGGTTAGCAGACTGTTCATCAAGTGGTTTCTCAGACATTATCTTAACAGGTGAGAGACTTCCCTTCAATACAGTGGCAATCCCCATAAGTATAAGGAGTTTCTTTCCTCCCCAGCAGGTTGCTACCTCAGCAGAGTATCATACATCTGATTCCCCAGCCGAGTCAAAAGAAATATCATTTCCCCAACGGAGTTCAATGGGTAGTGTACCTCCCAGATCAAGATCATCCCCATCAGGGTCCTGGCTCTCCAATCTCAAAGTCTAATTTATTTTTGGCAATGACGGTAGTTCATAGCCGGTGTGTCATTAACAACATTCCCCACAAAGTTGTTTTCTCCTCACAAGGATTAACCAGATCAATGCAGTGATCATTATTTCTTCCCCATCGAAGTCGTCAAAGATACCTTGCAGTCTCCTTATCAGGAGATTCCTTTGCTTTTTCATTTGCATTTAGTAATCATTATTACATTTTCATCCTTCAAAGTGTAGCATTTCCATTGTCATGGAGCATTACACCATTAATCCAAACATGTGCATATCAGCATGGGCCAGTTTTGGGAATATTGCATCAAAACCCACAACGTCTTCTTAACCTGAAGTATCTCCTGCAGAGCATTTTTCAAGTTTTTCAATGTCGAGCCCCAAGTTCGTCATTGTTGTGAGCCCCAAGTTCACATTTCCGTTTCCGAACCCCAAGTTCGCCAACCTTTTGAACCCCAAGTTCAACCTACTTGGAAACCCCAAGTTTGTCAAGTTTTTCAGTGTCGAGCCCCAAGTTCGTCATTGCTGTGAACCCCAAGTTCACATTTCCGTTGCCGAGCCCCAAGTTCGCCAACTTTTTGAACCCCAAGTTCAACCTACTTGTAAACCCCAAGTTTGTCAAGTTTTTCAGTGTCGAGCCCCAAGTTCGTCATTATTGTGAGCCCTAAGTTCACATTTCCGTTGCTGAGCCCCAAGTTCGCCAACTTTTAGAATCCCAAGTTCAACCTACTTGCAAACCCCAAGTTTGTCAATTTTTCCAATGCCGAGCCCCAAGTTCTTCATTGTTGTGAACCCCAAGTTCACATTTCCGTTGTCGAGCCCCAAGTTAGCCAACATTTTGAACCCCAAGTTCAACCTTTACATGCAAGCCCCAAGTTTGTCAAGTTTTTCAGTGTCGAGCACCGGGTTCGTCATTGCTGTGAACCCCAAGTTCACATTTCCGTTACCGAGCCCCAAGTTTGCCAACATTTTAAACCCCAAGTTCAACCTTTACTTGCAAGCCCCAAGTTTATCAAGTTTTTCAGTGTCGAGCTCCAAGTTCGTCATTGTTGTGAGCCCCAAGTTCACATTTTCGTTGCCGAGCCCCAAGTTTGCCAACTTCTTGAACCCCAAGTTCAACCTACTTGCAAACCCCAAGTTTGTCAAGTTTTCCAATGCCATCCCAAGTTCGTTATTGTTGTGAGCCCCAAGTTCACTTTTCCGTTTCCGAACCCTAAGTTTGCCAACTTCTTGTTCCTTACAAACCCCAAGTTTGTCAGGTTTTTATTTTACCGAACCCAAAGTTCATCATTTTCAGGTTTTTCTTTTGCCGAACCCCAAGTTCGTCATTTTCAGGTTTTTCTGTTTCTGAACCCCAAGTTCGTCATTTTCAACTTTTCTTTTTGCGGAACCCCAAGTTCGTCAATTTTATTGTACCAACCATTTTCATTTCCCACAGAGTTCAAATTTTCAGGTCTATTCAAGTATTCAATCACTCCACCCCTTGAAAGTCTAAAAGCAATCACTATTATTCGTTCAGGTTTGCAGATGATTGAATTGGGGCAGCTTTAATACCCTAAAAGTTTCCCTCTCATTTTGCATAACATCTAGCATAGCATTTTCCATACTCAAGGTCATGTCACAACCAAAAACATTGCATCATATTCATCATAGCTGAGGTATAGGTGTGTGATCAGTGATTGAAGCAACTAAAGGCCATACAAAGCAACCAAGGGGTTACAAAGCTTCACATCATTATTCAAAGGGTTCATAACATCCTATAAGTCTTCATTTGAGGCCACAAGTCTTAAAGAGAAGTGAATTGATCAAAGGATGCAAGCAGTGCGACATCTCCTGACAAAAACAAGGCCAAATTAGGGTTTCTGATTAACTGGGCTTTTCAGTGAAGTTTTGATCCAATCTCGATTTCATTGTTTCTTACATGAGGACAAGTACTTAGGGTTCAAACTTCATCCATAGATTCATTTGGGAAGGGCTTCAATTGATCAGTGGATTGAAAATCAAGGAATTTGGGAAAAGTCAACCAGACTGAGCAAAAGGTCAACTCTTGACTTCTTGAGATCAAAATCATGAAATTAGGGTCACAAGAATCTTATAGACCAAGTTTGATCAAGAAATGATGGAGAAATCAACAAAAAATTAATTTTGCTTGTGTATGTATCGATACATACTTGCTTTGCATCGATACAAGTCTTTGTTAATCATAAGAGGGGAGTTTGCTTCTGTATGTATCGATCCATACAAATTTTGTATCGATGCATGCTTCTGTATGTATCGACTCATTTGTGTTATGTATCGATGCATTGGTGAATTAACTTGCTGGAAATCACCATAGCTTCTGTATGCATCAATGCATACATCTTTGTATCGATTCATACATGTTATAAAACTTACATGTATCGATGCATACGAGTTATGTATCGATATATAAGCCTAATTTTCTGCTAAACAACTTCTATTTGATACAAGAGAGGGCAATGAGAGTTCAGTTTTCATGGGGGCTGCATTTGTGAGTGAATTGTACTCACAATTTACTTCAATTCAAGCATCAACCAGTGCAGCTACATCAGAATGCATCCTCACCATAATGATCATGAGCTTTTGTGCATTTGATTCATTGGTCTCAAGCTGCATTTGGCTCTTGTATTTGTGGCATCAATAGACTATCTTTGAGTGTATGTAGGATCACCCAAATTGCCATGCTTTTCTTAATCAAGCAAGCAAACTCAAGCTGCAATCCTTGGTCAACTAAGTTGTGTTCCACTTCACTAATCTTCACCATAATTTACATGTTCCCTGCAGCATTGGATTGAGTTCAACTGAAGAAGATTCTAGAAATCCAGCTGGCATAACTGCCATAACAAACTTCACTCATTTAACTCACTTCACTCATTTAACCAGAGCTAGTTAACCATGGTTCTAACTGCTAACCAGAGGTCCAATGCTCTATAAAAGAATGAGTGGTGATTGCGTTTGGGTTCAGCTTCACATTTTCACTCAATTCACACCAAAATCCTCCACATTTTGCTCTGCATTCTCTTTGCAAGATCTCTGCACTTTGAAGGATTAAGCTTCCACAATCATATCATTGATCTTCTTCTTCCTTGTGCTTCTTCAAGCATCATTCACAGTGCATTTTCATGGAGGTTTGAAGTTGGAAATTTGAAATTGCATCATTGCAATACCTCAGCATTTTGAATCGAGCAAGTCAAATAATCACCCATCAAGCCTCATTAATCATCAATTTATCACCAGCATTATGAATAGATCAAGATCCATGGCTTCCATTTCTTGAATCACCCAAGGAATCACCTCTGCAAATTTTATGCATCTTCATCAATTCCTCAAGATTCTTCATCAACAGAGTGTTTATTTCACTCTATAAAGGATCAAGATCAAGCATAGAAGACCTTGGAACCTCCCCTATGGATTTCTACAACTTTGAACACCACTGCATTTTAGGTTTGTCATTCAATTCATCTTGCACAAATTCAAGTTTCTTGTTTGTTTTGTGTTGTTTAAGGCACAATAGGAGCAATTCACACTCTGGCTAGTTGATATGCTTCCTAGAAGCTTAGATTCAATTTTAAGGTTGGAAATGTTTGGCTTCGATTCATAGAATACATGAACCATAAGGAAAAATTGAACCTAGATATGTGATCAGTGCAGTGAGACGAGTGCAACCATGGTTTCATTTTCATTTTAGTGAGGTTTTTGGCCAAGCCCTAACCGGAGGTCACCAGAGAAGGTGACCGGAGCTCTTCTCCGATGACCGAAATAGTAACCTTAGGTTTATGTGAGAACATAACACCACGCTTAGATTTGTTTCAATCCAACACATCAGATTTTGACACCACATTAATGAAACACATGCCTGGCACATGCTTTGTTTTATGAACTAAATTCTTCAGCTTCTTTTTGCACCCCCATGTGCGCGTGTAAAGGCCCATTTCAATGCATTCTATTACTTCCTACACCCCAAGGCCCATTGCATTTCATTTCTTTTATTTCTTTTTATCACTTTTATTTCATTTCCATTTTCAATTTTATTAAATACCAAAACTCATCCAAAAATCCTAAATAAATTCACATGTGTTCTTGAACATTTTCTCTAATTTTCTAGATTTTTTAATCCTGTGCTTTCTTATACTTTTTAGTCAGAATTAATTTTGCAATTAATTTCTTCCACATGTTTCTTATTCTGGACCAATCATTTTGTCCATTTTTGTTCTCCTAAACCATAAATGATAAAATATCCATTCCTTTTGCCCTATCCAGGTGACTCATCAAGCTTCCCAAAAATAAATTTTGTTCAATTTTTAGGTCATGTTTCGTCTTCTTTTGAACCCATTCTTTTACATTGGTACCTATGAAACATAATTCAATTCTAGCATTTGTGTGACTAGGCAAGAATATGAATCTTTGTGAGATTTTTTAGACTTGAATCTTCTTATGGCTCGAGATCATGGATATTAAATTTCATAATTTTTCTAGGTCATTTGGTATTTTTTCTAAGTTTCTTGAATCATAAGTCACATTTTTGGTCCTTAACCATAATGTACTTCTCACCACCTCATTTGTGATCATTTTGTGAATCCAATTTCCATCTTAATTTTTCATCAAGTCCCTGGTTTTTGTATGGGTAGTTCATATTTCTTTGGTCATATTTTGTTTTATTTCTAAGTCATTTTTCTTACTTTGAAAACCATGTTTCCATGTTCCTTCCTTCATTCTTCATTCTTATGTTTGAATCCCCATGACTTGAGTCTCTTCTTCCCCATTTGATTTCATGTCATTGAACACTTCCATTTAGTGTTAGGTACTGGAATTTACATTCACCATTGACCTTAGGCATTTTTATCATGATTAGATACTTAAGCTTCCCTTATAACTTTTCCTTAGCTTTCATTAGGGTTTATTGATATTTTAGGGTATAGTTTGAGTTTGGTTTACTTCATAACCTTAGACCATTTTGATTTGATATAGCTCCTGCCTTTAGAAGCTAGATATCATGTAATATACCTTAGAGCTTGATCTTTAGGCCTAGAAGTTCATTAGTGCTTTATTAGCTAGTGTGAGTTCTTCTTTGAATTTTGCCATGCTATAATTGTTCAAAATGCTTCATCATGCTAACATTTGTTTTGTAGGGGGAATATTGAGGTATGCATTAATTTATTTTCATCTATTATGCATTTTAATTATGTTTGACTTAACACCTTGTGCTTTGATCATAAGCTTTCCCTTTTTCTCTCTTAGAAACAACTTATCTTCCTTAGGAAGTAAGTTGAGTTCTAAGTTTCCTTTCTTATTATGTTTATAATACCTCATTAACCATAGTACATCCATTGAATAAATAACTTAGGGTTATGTCTTAGTCCGTCTTAGTTTTTCCCTTTCTCCATTTGAGTCTTCTTCTCTTATCTTCAAACAAAATCCAAAAGACTTAATAATGGCTTGAAGTAGTCTCTTGTGTATAACCTTATTCCATGGGGCACTCATATTCATTCCATCTTGGAAAAGTGTGGGCTTGTCTAGCATGATGTACAAGTCTAATCATGAGACTATCTTCACAAAGAAAATATAAAAGACATTTCTTCACAAACTACAAAAACATGTAATAAGTTCAACAAGCTAGTGAATTTAGACCCTAATCCTTGGAAACAAGTCTTGGATAAATTCTCCATACTTGGTGTGCTTGTTCTATTATTCCATATTGGAATGTAATAGCAAGAACACATTCCATGGAAAAGAGTTTGAATTCACTTCCTTGTGCCAAATTCATAAAGACTCTTAAAAAGAAAACAACAAACAATAAGCGACTTTCCTGCGGGAACTTCTCTTCTCATCTCATTCACTAACAACGCGAACTTGCGATGACTTGTATCGTATGTAAGACGGTAAACATACTCGCACAAGTCGAGCCTGCAACACCTGAGCATATACATAAGCAGTTCTGACGCATAAAAAAACAAAAATAATTAATTCCCGCCTTAGTTTGGTGAACTACGTCGACTCTGATCTTCATTTTCCCGATAAGGTACATAGGCAGCGAGGTAGGGACCGTTCGAGCACATTCTTTATTTTCTCTAAATTTCCTCCTTTCTTTTCGATCTCTTTTCCGTTTCCCACTTTCTATTCCAGTCAGCAGTTTTATTCAGCAGCATCTTATTTATCACCCTTTGAAACAAACAAACAAGCATGGATCCCGCCGGGTACGGCATGTGAGACATGGCATGAATTTTAATGTGTAAAAAACATGGCATGTTTGAAAGCATAAGTGGTTCTCTAAGGAAAAGCAAGAAATAACATTTTGGAAAAATGAACTAAATGAGCCGACTCAAATTCCACAATGAGCCGACTCAATCAGTGTGTTTTGGTGCCCAAACACACGAATCCCAAGAGGCTGTCTGAAGCATCATTTTGATCGACTCATGAGTATGGATGAGCCGACTCAAAATCCTTCATGAGTCAACTCATCAAAGAGATTTTTCTTCTCATTTCCTGCGGGTCTCAACAGGCTGCCTCTCTGTTATTTTTGGCCGGCTCACCTGGAAATTTGAGTCGGCTCATTTAATAATTTGAGTCGGCTCATTACTGTGCAGACTTATTTTTTATATTTAATTTTTCCTTCTTTTATGTTACAATCACTAACCAATATAAATAGCAGGTTTCATTTATTTTGAGAGGTGAACAAGAAAAGTGAAAGATATACACACTTCTCTCTTCATCTTCTTCCTTCTTGCATCCATCAACAATCACACACAATACTCTTTGTTGATTAAGGTACTTGCTTCGAAGATAACGTTCAATCGTGAATTAGAATTTCAGATTGGGTCTAGAGAGTGTGGGTTTTTCTTGGAAAAATCTAAAGGATTTTCTCCTCCAATATCATTGAAGATTTAAGGGTTTTGCACTCAACTATTGTTCGTAGATTTAGCCGAGTGAGGTAGATTGAAGATCAAGTGGATCGTTCTTTAATATCACGGTAGACGGAGGATTGCGAAGGTCTTTGGGGGTTCACAAGTGTTGGAGAAACTCAGCCATGCTCAAAGTTTGGAGGATCGCGTATCCTTGCTAGAAGGGAGCAATTAATCGGAGGCTTTCTCGACACGCGTGGAAGACTTGATTCTACTTTGGATCAAGGGACAAGAAGAAGATTTATAGCATATTCAATGCGGTTTGGTTTGTTGGTTCATTTATCTCTCTTTTTGTAAAACAATTGCGATTTAATAAAATTGTCCAATTCGATTGTGAATTGGGGGCAGAGTACTTCGAGCAAGGACGACGAAGGAACGGGCTCAACAAATTCCTTGTGTTCTTTATGTTTCTCGCATTTTACTTTTGTTCATCTTGATCTTGTGTGCTTTAAAATTCTGGTGTATCAAATTAGTGCACTCAAAGTGTTTGATAAATAGTTACACTCAAAAGTGATAACTAGAGTGGGTAAAATTCTGCACTATTTGATACAACAAAATTATCCTTGGTGTGTGCACTCCAAGTGTTTGGTATAAAGCCTAACCACACAAATTCAATTTGATTGTGCCTAATTTCTTTTCTATATCATTGTTAAGAATAGTCTTATCAACTGTTGAATTATCAAGTGAATCATTTGTGAAATATTAATTCTTCTAGTCATCATTTCATTCCAATTGGGTTTTGCGTATATCCGATCTCCGGTAACTTCAAATTTGAACTAGACGATTTTCCGGGAAACTTCCGCAATACTTTTTCAATTAAATTTTGAAAAGTAAATTTTAAAAAGGGATCTATTCAACCCCCTTCTAGATCCGCGCTATCGTCTAACAAGTGGTATCAAGAGCATCGGTTCATCCAGTGCTTCACATACAACTTATTGGAAAATGGACAACAATCCAACAAGGGCGTACAATAGAGCTCCAGTTTTTACTGGAGAAAACTATAGTCACTGGAAAGATTATATGCGCATCCATATCAACCCTGTTGATAGAAAAATTTGGAAAGTTATTCAAGACGACCCTTTTCAAACACCATGGCTGGTCCGGATAATGTCCAAATTGAAAAACCGGAAGCACAATGGGATGATAATGAAGAAAAGAAATATAGCTACGATTGGAAAGCTCGAAACATACTCATAGCTTCTTTGGGAGCGGATGAATATTTTCGAGTTTCTCATCACACATCGGCTAAAGCTATGTGGTAAGCCTTACAAGTTGCCCATGAAGGAACCGATGATGTTACGCTTGCTCGAATTAATACTCTACAACAAGAGTTCGATCGATTTCACATGAGCTAAGGGGAAACCGTTTGTGAAATGGGAAAAAGATTTTCTCACTTGACAAATTGATTAAACGCTCTTGGTAAAACTACTCCTAATGATGTAGCTACCAACAAAATTTTGAGATATCTTACTAGAGAATGGTTGCCAAAAGTTACAGCAATCAAAGAAGCCAATGATGTAAGAACCTTGGATCTAACTACACTCATTGGAAAACTACAAGAGCATGAACAAGAGCTCTTAAACTTACATGAGCATGAAGATAATGAAAAGAAATAAAAGATCAAGAAAAATAAAGATCATGAGAAGAAGAAGAAGTCTATTGCATTAAAAGCTTCTTCCTCAAAATCCTCCACCAATAAAGATAGTGGGAGTGATTCAAGTGATGATGAAGACGAATCAAACGAAGATATGAGTTTATTTGTAAGAAGATACAATCGGTACCTCAAAAAGAATGAGATTTCCCATTCAGACAAGCGTCTTATCAACTATTGAAGAAAATCTAATCCTTCCAAGCAAGAGATTGTTAAAAGTACTAAAGGCAAGGGATCTTGTTACAACTGTGGAAAACCGGGACATTACAAACCGGATTGCCCTATGCTAAAGAAAGACAAGGGAAAAGACAAATATCAAAGAAAAGGTAACAAGGCTAGAAGAGCATATATTGCTTGGGAAAGCGATAGAGATTCGTCTAGCAAAGATACCTCAAGAGATGAGGAAGAGAGAGTAAGTCTTTGCCTCATGGCTCATAAGAAAGGCAAGAAAGAGGTAAGACATGCTAAATATGATTATGCTGAAAAATTGTCTTATAATGATTTTCTTAGTACTTTTAATGTTCTCCATCAAGAAGCTAAATAAGCTTTCAAGCGCATTGCATCCGACAAAAGAATTTTTGCATATTTAGAGAAAAAGGTTTCGGATAATGGAAATGCTATGAAATCTCTTAAGACATCGATGGTAGAATCTATAATAGAAGACAAGCGAGAATGGCACAACTTTCATAGTTGTGAAACATGTTGGATTTGGCAAAAAGAGGTTAAAACTCTTCAAGCCAAACTAGACAAGTTGTCACAACCAAAAATGACATTTACTATTGATCGTTCAAACTTTAGAGAATCAATGAACAACCCATATAAAAAATATACCTATGTTGTGAAGGATCAAAATAGTAAATGCAAGTCTAAACCATTCTTGAAATGTCACTATTGTTGCAAGGAAGGTCATACAATTGCCAAATGTCAGTTTAGGAGATACTTGGTCCCTAAAGGCATTTGTCAATGGTTGCCCAAAAGAAATTTTTTTTCACTCACACTCTAGGACCCAATGAAAATTGGGTACCTTTCTCTCTTGTCTAATCATGTAGGTGGAGTGTCTTGAGACTATGGAGAAACGATGGTTTCTTGATACTGGATGCTCAAGACATATTTCAGGTGATATTTCCCTATTCTATGACTTTGTGGCTAAGAAGAAGGGATTTGTTACCTATGGTGATAACAACAAGGGAGCTATACTCGGCAAAGGTAGTATAGGTAATCCCTCTTCTACATCTATCTCTAATGTCCTTTTAGTTGAGGGTCTTAAATATAACCATGTTAGCATTAGTCAATTATGTGATAAGGGATATAATGTCTCATTCTATAAAGAAAGTTCCATAATTAAACATAAGGAAAACAAAGAGGATGTGTTTAAAGGCTTGACGGTTAACAATGTATATATGCTTGATTTGAATTCGATGACCATGAGTGATCCTAAATGTCTTATTTCCAAAAGTGAAGAGTCTTGGCTTTGGCATAGACGTTTAACTCATATCAACTTTGACTTGCTAAATAAGGTTGTGTCCAAAAACTTAGTAGTCGGTTTGCCTAACATAAAGTTCACTAGAGACCATCTTTGTGATGCTTGCCAAATGGGAAAGAAAACCAAGATATATTTTAAATCAAAATATTTAGTCTCTACTTCTAGACCTCTTGAACTTCTACACATGGATCTTTTTGGTCCTTCTAAAATCAAAATTATAGTAGGGAACTATTATGGTTTTGTTATCGTTGACGACTACTCTCGATTTTGTTGGACAATCTTCTTAGCTAGTAAAAGTGATACCTTTCCGGCTTTTGAAACTTTTGCCAAATTATCTCAAAATAAACTTGGCACAAACATTGTAACTATTAGGAGTGACCATGGAGGTGAGTTTGAAAATCATCTCTTTGAAATTTTTTGTGAAAACCATGGCATTGATCATAATTTTTCCGCTCCTAGAACTCCACAACAAAATGGTGTTGTGGAACGTAAAAATCGTGTGTTGGAGGAATTGGGAAGAACTATGATTAATGATAGCAGCCTTCCTAAATAGTTTTGGGTCGATGCTATTAGCACCGCTTGCTATGTTTTGAATATGATCACTATTCGACCTATTATAAACAAAACGCCTTATGAACTTCTAAAAGGAAGAAAGCCTAATGTGTCACATCTTCATGTTTTTGGTTGCAAATGTTTTGTGCTAAATAATGGAAAAGAAAATATTGGTAAATTTGATTCAAAGGCGGATGAGGGCATCTTCCTTGGATACTCTAATTCAAGCAAATCATATAGAATATACAATAAAAGGTTGCTTATAGTTGAAGAATTTGTACATGTATCTTTTGATGAATCTTATCTGAATGTTGTCGGAAAAGGTAGTGTTGTTATTGGTGCAGGTGCCTCCTCTAGTGAGATTGTTAAAGACATTGATATTTCTCGTGTGGAACCCTTTCTGGATTTTGTTAATAAGGAGCCGGTTGATGTGTCTAGTCTCAAAGATGAAGGTCAAACATCCTTTCAAAATGATCTACCATTGGAATGGAAGACATCAAAAGATTATCCTATCGATAACATCATTGGAGATATCTCAAAGGGTGTCATTACTAGATAAAGACTAAGTAACTTTTGTTTTTATCATGCCTTCATATCTCATATTGAGCCTAAAAATGCCAAAGAATCCTTACTTGATGAAAATTGGTTCCTAGCCATGCAAGAGGAACTAAATCAATTTAAAAGAAATGAGGTTTGGGACCTTGTTTCACCTCCGCGAGATCATTGAGTATTTGGCACAAAATGGGTTTTTAGGAACAAATTGGATGAAAACGGAACTATTATTCGCAACAAGGCCCAACTTGTTGCTCAAGGGTATAACCAAGAGGAAGACATAGACTATGAGGAAACTTATGCTCCTGTTGCCCGCCTTGAGGCTATACGCCTTTTACTTGCATTTGCTTGTTCATAAAACTTCAAATTATATCAAATGGATGTTAAGAGTGCCTTCCTTATTGGATATATAAATGAAGATGTTTATGTGTGTCAACCTCCTGGATTTGAAAATTTTGAAAAACCAAATCATGTTTACAAACTAAAACGTGCTTTATATGGTCTCAAACAAGCTCCTAGAGCTTGGTATGAACGCCTAAGCAAATTTTTAATCAATCAAGGTTTTTCAAGAGGAAAGGTTGACACTACTCTCTTTATTAAACGTGAAGGAAACCATTCTATATTAGTTCAAGTATATGTAGATGATATTATTTTTGGATCTACTAACATGAAGTTGGTCAAAGAATTTTCAAGTTCTATGCAAGGTGAAGTTGAGATGAGTATGATGGGGGAGCTAAATTTCTTCCTCGGACTTCAAATTAGACAACTTGAAGATGGAACCTTCATAAGTAAATCTAAATATTGCAATGAGTTGCTCAAGAGGTTTGATATGACAAACTCCAAGCCTATTGATACACCAATGCCTACTGCGGCAAGTCTTGATCGTGATGAAAAGGGTAAGGATGTGGATATAAAAAGGTATCAAGCTATGATCGGATCCCTTCTTTATCTTACCGCATCGCGTCCAGATATCATGTTTAGTGTATGTATGTGTGCTAGGTTTCAATCTTTCCCTAAGGAATCACATTTAAAATCCGTTAAACGCATACTTAGGTATCTTTGTGGTATGTCAAAGTTTGGCTTATGGTATCCTAAGGGTAGTGATTGCTCTTTGGTAGGTTTTTCCGACTCCGACTTTGCCGGTAGCAAAGTGGATAGGAAAAGCACAAGTGGAACTTGTCATTTCTTTTCAAACTCTTTTGTTAGTTGGCATAGCAAAAAGCAAGTTTCTACTGCTTTATCAACTGCGGAGGCGGAGCATATTGTAGCCGGAAATTGTTGTGCCCAAATCCTATGGCTAAAACAACAATTTCTTGACTTCAGTATCTCTCTTAAACAAATTCCAATTTTGTGTGACAACACTAGTGCAATTAATCTTACAAAAAATTCTATTCTTCATTCACGCACTAAGCATATTGAAATAAGATAGCATTTCCTTAGGGATCATGTAGAGAAAGGTGATGTGGTGTTTGAGCACGTTGAAAGTTCAAATCAACTAGCCGACATTTTTACAAAACCACTTGCTACCAATCCTTTCTTCTATATTCGTAGGGAAGTTGGTGTTCTTTACATCTCGGATCAATCTTGATAATCATTGCTTTGTTTATACATTATTCTTTGGTTCAACTCCTTGTTGTATAGTGTTATCTTACATCTATTTCACATATACTCGAGGTAATATCCTTCTAAACTTAGTTTTCTTTTTCATTCATGATATATATATATATATATATATATAGTAAAATTGTGTTGCATTGCTTATGTTTGTATCTTTATCTATTTCTTCTCTTCTCTTGGAATATGATTGGTTGTCTGTCAAATGATTAGCATAAATGATGATATTTTCATGATTTGAGGTGATTTAAGTGGCTTTTGTGAATTTTTTTTGTCAAAACTATCGGGTCCCAACAGGACGACTCATGATTAAGCTCATGGAACCCTATGAGTCGACCTCTCTGCTTCATTGAGCCGAATCATTTCAAATTCAAATTGAGTCGACTCATTTTACATTTTGAGCCGGCTCATTGTCACGTCAACTGACATTTGGCAGTCTTGAAAAGACGCGCCGCCTTCCTTTCCTCCTTCCTAGTTCGGCACATCAATGCCTTCCATCAACTCTTGACTTTCCAATTATTTCTTTTTATGGATTTTTACAATACATCTCATTAACAATTCATTTTCATATCATCATGATCTCATATTTTCATATTCTCTCAAGTTTATCTCTTCCACCTAAAACCCTAAAATCCTCTCTCAAAGCTTCAAAACTCTCAACAATGGTTTAAAGAGCAATAGGTAAAAGATCTCAGGGCTCTAATTCACAATCATCTCTACCTGTCAATGCTTTGTCTCTTCTTCCATCTGATTTAGTTGAAGTTTATAACAAAAAATTCAAGAGCAGGAAGGTTGTTCCTCAATATGTTTACTCATGAACAACAACAAATCAAATTAACATTCCTCACATTATTGAACTGATGGATTTTCAAGTTATCAATCCTTTTCTCTCCTGTCATGTCGATTATAATGAGGATTTGGTCATAATGTTCTATGCTGGTCTGGTTGGTACTTTTAAAGGGTTCGAATTCAACTTCCGTATGGGCTCTAGAATGTTTGCTGTTAATGCTCAAGTGTGGAAAGATTTGTTTCGCATTGATCCTAAGGAACCTAGTATCTTGATGACTAATTCATCTCAAGTGGAGAATTACTCATTTCATTATGAACAAAACGGTATGCTCAAAGAACCTTTTGTTGAATTCATTGTTAATTCTGAATTGTTTCTGAATACAACTACTACTAGAAAAGTCAAGCCGTTGGATCGTATCCTTCATTGGATCGTTGCACACAATTTACGTCCCAAGAAAGGCGACTTTTCTCGTATTTATATGAGTGAAGTTCACTTGATATATATTCTTCGGAACAAAGTCAAAGTCAACTGGCCCCATTATTTTGCGAGTCATATTTTTTCCCTCAAGGAAAATAAAGGAGTTGCTCTTGCATATCCGTCAATCATTCAGAAGATCATTGACAAAGCGGAACTTGTTAATGATGACTTACCCATTGTATCCGTGCCTGACACCAATTGGTTTCAACAAAAGACCCTAAGTCTTATGGGTCACATATGGGACTCTCAAGAAAGACGGTATCAGTATGTGGTAAGAAGTGATCAACATCAACTGTTAGAAGACAATTCTGATGGAGATGATCTTGAGGACCAAAATGAACCAAATGTGGTTCCAAATGAAGACTTGCCCACTGGCAACAAAGAGTGGCATGTCATCCCATCAAATGATTCCTATGAAAATCAAGGATAGGGTGAATGGCAACACACCGGGTGGACAAACACTACTACTCGCTTTGCTCCTCCATCTCCTCCTCCGTCTCAACTGCAACAAGATAATCCTTCCAGAATCATGGCTATGCTCCAAAATATGCAACTTTAACAGCAAGCTTACTACACAACTCAGACTGAGAGATACTCGGAGATAGAACGGCGTTAAAATGAGCAAGATACAACTTTTTCCGATTATGTGTCTATTCAAGACACTCGATATACCTCACTGCAGGATCATTTGGCTGCTCAGGACACTGCCTTCAACTCTCTCAACAGCAGCTTTCTTCAGTTTACCGAAACCGATGTGGATGACTCACAACCTATCACTTATCTTCGCCGTTATCCATCCACTCGGGATCGTAATCCCCAAGCTTGAGAGAATCATTGCATAATGTTTGTTTGTTGTGTTTATGAATGTAGTGTATGGTTTGTTTTTGTATGTACTCATATTTCCTTTGGTTGAATTTGTTTTGTTTATTGTCATATTCTTTACTCGCTTTTCCAAATTGTGTGTTTGTGAATGCGTGTTACTATTGCAATTGGTTTCTCATTTGAAATTCTGTTTAGCATGTTATTTCCATTGGTGGTTCACTCATATATATCATCTTCTTTTTAATGTTGTCAAAGGGGGAGATGATATTGATAGCATATAATATTGGATCATATTGTCAGGGGGAGCTTAACAACAACATATGGCGATTGATTCATCAATTTTTTGCCATCATCAAAAAGGGGGAGTTTGTGAGACATGGCATAAATTTTAATGTGTCAAAAACTTGGCATGTTTGAAAGCATAAGTGGTTCTCTAAGGAAAAGCAAGAAATAACATTTTTGGAAAAAAGAACTGAATGAGCTGACTCAAATTCCACAATTAGCCGACTCATTCAGTGTGTTTTGGTGCCCAAACACACGGGTCCCAACAGGCTGCCTGAAGTATCATTTTGGTCGACTCATGAGTATGGATGAGTTGACTCAAAATCCTTCATGAGTCGACTCATCAAAGAGATTTTTCTTCTCATTTCCTGCGGGTCTCAACAGGCTGCCTCTCTGTTATTTTTAGCCGGCTCACCTGGCAATTTGAGCCGGCTCATTTAATGATTTGAGTCGGCTCATTACTGTGCTAACTTATTTTTTTATTTAATTTTTCCTTCTTTTATGTTACAATCACTAACCAATATAAATAGCATGTTTCATTTATTTTGAGAGGTTAACAAGAAAAGTGAAAGATATACACACTTCTCTCTTTATCTTCTTCCTTCTTGCATCCATCAATAATCACACACAATAATCTTTGTTGATTAAGGTACTTGCTTCGAAGATAACGTTCAATCGTGAATTAGAGTTTCAGATTGGGTCTAGAGAGTGTGGGTTTTTCTTGGAAAAATATGAAGGGTTTTCTCCTCCAATATCATTGAAGATTTGAGGGTTTTGCACACAACAATCATTCGTAGATTCGGCCGTGTCAGGTATATTTAAGATCAAGTGGACCGTTCTTTATTCTGACGGTAGACGGAGGATTGCGAAGGTCTTTGGGGGTTCACAAGTGTTGGAGAAACTCAGCCGTGCTCAAAGTTTGGAGGATCGCGTATCCTTGCAAGAAGGGAGCAATTAATCGGAGGCTTTCTCGACACGCGTGGAAGACTTGATTCTACTTTGGATCAAGGGACAAGAAGAAGATTTACAGCATATTCAACGCGGTTTGGTTTGTTGGTTCATTTATCTCTCTTCTTGTAAAACAATTGCGATTTAATAAAATTGTCCAATTCGATTGTGAATTGGGGGCAGAGTACTTCGAGCAAGGACGACGAAGGAACTGGCTCAACAAATTCCTTGTGTTCTTTATGTTTCTCGCATTTTACTTTTGTTCATCTTGATCTTGTGTGCTTTAAAATTCTGGTGTATCAAATTAGTGCACTCAAAGTGTTTGATAAATAGTTACACTCAAAAGTGATAACTAGAGTGGATAAAATTCTGCACTATTTGATACAACAAAATTATCCTTGGTGTGTTCACTCCAAGTGTTTGGTAAAAAGCCTAACCACACAAATTCAATTTGATTGTTCCTAATTTCTTTTCTATATCATTGTTAAGAATAGTTTTATCAACAGTTGAATTATCAAGTGAATCATTTGTGAAATATTAATTCTTCTAGTCATCATTTCATTCCAATTGGGTTTTGCGTATATCCGATCTCCGGTGACTTCAAATTTGAACTAGACGATTTTCCGGGAAACTTCAGCAATACTTTTTCAATTAAATTTTGAAAAGTAAATTTTAAAAAGGGATCTATTCAACCCCCTTCTAGATCCGCGCTATCATCTAACACGGCAGACGGTTTGGGGTGTCAATACCTTCCTAGGTCGTAACCGACTCCCGAACCCAGATCTTTGGTTTGCAAAGCCTCGTCCTTTCCTTCTTTCTCAGGTTTGTGCAACATTACCTTTCCCGTTCCATTCGGGATAAAAATGCCTGGCTGGCGACTCTACCTTTTTCGCACCACTTTCGCGTTTGTACTAGGATGAAAATCCCGGAAGCGACAATACCGACACAACCCTTCATAAATTCTTATCTGAAACAACACAACTAAACAACTCTTCTTGTTCCAACAAAAACTCACACTTTAATAAACCAAATTACAATTCACTCTTTCTAATACTTGCAACTCAACTTTATCTGACATTCTTGTCAAATCACGCTCTTACATTCCTATCTACTTTCCCCTCTAATCATCTCAAGAAAACTTCAAGTCTCGCGCCACTTAACTCATCACCAAAGCAACACTCCAATTATCTAGAGGTCAACTATGAGTTTCCATATTACTATTCAATCCAAACTCAACTTCATACTATCATCCTTAAATCTGACTAACATTCTTATATACAAATTTACATTGCTAAAACAAACAATACTCAAGCGCTCGACTTAACTTCAACCAATCCAACATGCATACTATTCCAGTCGGCATGACACATCTATCCATATATTATGATTCCATCTACTATCAACAATAGATTAAGGTGGATTAGTTCCTCAATTTATCGATAGACATCCGGAAACCATAACGGTGGCATAAATCATCATTACCCAACACAATAGCGTACTTCAACTTGTTCCCCAAGGTCCTTAAGCATAATGCTCTACCAAATCTCTAAGGCTTACCAACGCCTTCTTAGTTTCCTTATTTCCAACTTCGAGAATTATACCAAAATGTCCAAAAATCCATTCCACAATCTCTTATACACGTTCATAGCATAACAAAACCTTAAATATTTTTCCAACACCGAAATCGCTACAACATCGAGTACAATCCAATTCGGTTCTTTCCAATTACAACTTTCATCCAAGTTAAAATTTTTAACAACGTTACTCGAGCATTCGTCTTTCCTCTCAGCTTAACCATCACATAACATCCTCACTTTACTCCTTCTTATTCAATGTAAATTTCTTCTCAATGCATTCTCTAACACAATTACATTCTTGAAAATACTAACATTTTATTCCTAATAATATTTCACATTTGTCTTTATCTTTCCAAATTTTCAGCAATAGTTGCTCATCTTAAACCACATATTTCTCTTCCAATACAAACCTCCCAAACACAAAATTATATTCTAAAATGAAGAGAATTTCGTGTAGATTCCAGAACTTCAAAAATCGCTTAAATCTGATTTACGAACAAAACGTTATCGTCGTTGCAATGGGACTGGTCAAGAATTCCCATAAGCAGAATTTTCCAAAAAATCAGCATCAGACCCAAATACTAAAATACACTTATCTCCCTCTTCACCAACTTCCTAAAGGAAAATCTTATATGAAAACTGTAGGGAATTTCGTAAGCTTTCTAAAAAGTCCAGAACTCCTTCAATTCAAACCTCGAGTAAAAAGTTATGTCTCTTTTACTAGCAGCTTCTCTAAATTTGCCAAAAATCGGAATTCAAGATTGATGAACATAAGTTCCATCTTCCTCCCTTACTTCCAAAATTCACCAACGTCCTTTCTTTTTCTTCTAACTACAAAAATTACTGGACTTTAATCCAACGATACTCACGACATACAATCTATCGGCTTAATCCATCAACTTGTCATTCCCCTTAGAAAAATCTCTTAATCTCATTCAATTTCTCATCCATATTTTACGCACTTCTCACACTCAACCGATACGAATTCATGAGTTCATACTCTCGCTAGTCCACAACCACGTTGCTTCAATAACCTTGCACTCCGCCAACCAACATCAACTTGAACCAGCTTCTACATCTCAACAACACGTTTGGGAGACAATCTCTCCCCCACTTAATTCCAAACCAACACCTCCAGACAATGACTAGAAACCAACAAGCAAGTGCCGAAAGTGTTTTCACACACATGTCGCACACTGAGGAATCAACGACATTAACAACATTGGCCGGACGGACCGACCTGCTCTGATACCACTAATTAAACACCCTTCTACCCCAAATACAAATTATATAAATAAACCGATATAATAAAAGTAACTCATAAAAGGTGACACATTTCTTCATAAAACATCAATAAAAAAATATTATATTAAAAATATTCTTTTCTCTAAAAATCAAAACTATCACAGTGGAATCATATATTCAAAAATATTTTCCTCATATCTCATTAAAACATAAAGACCTTTTGGTCAAAGTCAACAATTATCATCATTCTCAATTCAACATTTAACAACTCATAAAACTCATAATAACAAATTGACAATCCAATCATATAAGTGTTCTATTTCCCCCCAATGTTACATCTATCAGAGCAAGACACCAGACACTCTAGACTTAAGCTATACAACTTCTAGCTAAGAATTGACGCACCACGAACTCATCTCGGATATCTGCAAGTTACCCACAAAAGAGGCAACATTTCCAAGTAGGCAGGGTGAGAAATCATAATTCATTATAATAATATAAGGATATTGAATACAAATAAATCAAGCACAAACATATCATAACAACATCGACAACAAAATTCAGCAACAAACACAATCTCCAAAAAACACAATCTCCAAAAAACACATCCCTTACAAAGCGATGTCAGCTACAATGAAATGCGTAATATGCGTGTGGTACCAATTTTCTCTTTGAGATGGACACATGGCCATCAACCCTCCACAAGGAAGTACACAAAAATCACCGAATTACTTCAATCCACAAAATGGGATTGAAGCTACCAAATGGGCCAAAGCCCCCACCAAAAATATGCCATGAAATGTAATGATGCGATACTCCTCATAAATCACCAAAAATCAACAAGTGCATCATTCATTTCATGTTCAACAATTAATCATCAAATAATCATGTCTTTCATCATGAAAACACATTGATAATACTTCTTTATCGTTAATACAACAAAACAACTCCTTTAATCAACGAGATAATAAAACAACTTCTCTCATCAACATCAATAAATTGTCAATTCACAATAACCTCATGTTTATAAGCATAAAACCATTTTTTAAACAATACAACAAAATAACTCATTTTATCAACAACAACAAATCATCAATTTACAATATAAATCATATTTATAGTCATAAAACTAATTCCAGCAATACAACAAAACAACTTCCTTCATCAACAACAACAAATCATCAACTTACAAAAAAATCATGTTTATAATCATAAAACCAATTAAACTTTTTCTAAATATTCATCATTGAAAAATGTCTCACTTCACTCATTTTATTTTATCAAATTAAAGTTCGTCTCGTTGTCGCTCCCGGGATTTTCATCCTAGTACAAACGCGAAAGTGGCGCGGAAAAGGTAGAGTCGCCAGCCAGACATTTTTATCCCGAATGAATGGGAAAAGTAATGTTGCACAAACCAAAGAGAAAAGGAAAGGACGAGGTCCTGCGAACCAAAGATCTGGGTTCGGGAGTCGGTTACGACCTGGGAAGGTATTATCACCCCAGATCGTCTGCCGTACCCGACGGGATCGACGCTTGCTTGTTTTGTTTCAAAGGGTGAGAAATAAGATGTTGTTGACTACAAGAACTGCTAACTGGAACTGGAATAAGAAAGGAAACTGGAAAAAGAGAACAAAAAGATACGGGACAAATGTAGGGAAAATAAAGAGTGTGCTCGAATGGGCCTTACCCCACTGCCTACGTACCTCGTCCAGAAAATGAGGATCAGAGTCGACGTAGTTCGCCTAACTAAGGTGGGAACTGTTTCTTTGTGTTTTTTATGAATGAACTGCTTATGTTTATGCTCAGGTGTTGCAGGCTCGTCTGGTACGAGTGCTTTTACCGTCTTGTATGCGAGACAAGTCGTCGGAAGTTCGTGTTTAGAGTGAGTGAGATGAGAAGAGAATTCCCGCAGGAAAGTCGCTCATTGTTTGTTTGATTTTTAAGAGTTTTCTATGAATTTGACACAAAGGAAGTGAATTCAAACTCTTTTCCATGGAATGTATACTTGCCACCACATTCCAAGATGGAATAGTAGAACAAGCACACCAAGTAAGAAGATTTATCGAAGACTTTTTTCCAAGGATTAAGGTCTAAGTTCACTAGCTTGTTGAACATATTACATGTTTTGTAGCTTATGAAGAAATGTCTTTTAGGTTTTCTTTGTGAAGATAGTCTCATGATCAAACTTGTACATCATGCTAGACAAGCTCACACTATTCCAAGATGGAATGAATTAGAGTTCCCCATGGAATAAGGATATACACAAGAGACTACTTCCATCCTTTATTAAGTGTCTTTTGGGTTTTTGTTTGAAGATGAGAGAAGAAGACTCAAATGAGAAATGACAAACACTAAGGGGACTAAGACACAACCCTAAGTTATTTATTGTATGCATAAGTAGGCCCTAAAGGTTTGTGAGGTTTTCTAATCCTAAAGAAGAAAAGGAAAAGAAGAAAAGGAAATTAGAACTCAACTTACATCCTAATGAAGGTAAATGATTCTAAAGAAAGGGGAAAGCCTATAAGCAAAGCACAAGGTGCTAAGGCAAACACAATTAGAAATAATAAAGAGATGAGGAAGAATTTATATAAACAAGGCTTACCTCAACCTCCCTAAAAATCAAAGGTTAGCTTTACAAAGTCATTTGAACATATGGAATATGGCAAAACTTAAATAAAGCTCAAACTTACTAAGGAAATGCAATAAAGGATTCCTAAGCCTAAGTCTTAAGTCTAAAGGATCCCATAGGATAAAAAGCTTCTTAAGTCAGTAGTTAAACCCTAATAAAACCATATAAGGTTATAAGAACCAAATAAAGGCAAACTATGCACTAAATGGTACTAAACCCTAATAGGAGTCAAGGTGAGGTTAAGTGAAATATTCACATGATTAAGCATGGAAAACTTGAAGGAAGTCAATGGTGAATGAAAAATACAGAAGTAAACACTAAATTGGGATATCCTAAAGTGTTAAAACAAGTGGGGATAAATAGATTCAAGTGATAAAGATTCAAACATAAGATTGGAATATGCAAGACAAGCATTGAACACATGGTTCCAAAGGAAGGAAAATACTTAGAAAGAAAAAGTCAAACATGAACAAAGGGATTTGAACTTCCCATACAAAAACCAGGGGCTTGATGAAATGTTAAAATGGAATTCAAACTCAAAGAATTAGTCACAAAATAATTAGAGCGAATGGCATTAGGGTTAAGGAACCAAAAGTGTGATTTTGAAGTTTTAATGTTCAAAAGCAAATCAAATGAAGTAAAAGGGTTTATGACTTAAGATGAGGATATAGAATTGGATGTGGGATACTTACAAGATGTGTAAGGATGATACAACATGGACACCATATTCACGAAATGGGATTAGAAGTGTTAAGATGAGAGAAGTATGTGAATTAGGGCAAAGTAAGCATACATGAACACATGGTGACTTAAAGATCAAATAACCTAAAAACTCAAAGGGTAAGGACCTAAAATTGACACAAATTTATTAAAAAGGTTCAAAGGAAACATGTGAACTCAAGGGAAGAGGTTCTAAGGCATGGCATAAATGCCTTCTCAAAATGACATTTGAAGGATGAAGAAATAAGGACCAAAATATGACTTGCTAGCCAAGGTACTTAAAAAATATCAAAGGACATGGAAAAAAAAATGAAAATTGACATTCAAGGTCATAAAACAGGGGCTAACAAACCTCTAAAATATCTCACAAAAATTCACCTTTTAACTCATTCAAATGAGGATGCAAAGTGAATTAGGGTTTAGAAGTTATATGTTCAAAGGAATGGCTCAAAATGGTGCCAAACATGACCTAAAAATAAAGCAAAAAATATTTTCAGTGACCTAAGGATATCCTCTAAATATACTAACAAGAAGGGACTCAAAACTATTTTTTGTTGAGGAGATATAAAATAGACAAGGTAAGGTATCCAAGAAGAAATAAAAGAAAAAAATAATTTATGGTTTAAAAATAAATGAAAATGAAATTAAAAATAATGGAAAATTTGTAAAAATGTTGAAGATGGTAGGAGAATTTATTTAGGATTTTTAGAGGTCATTTAGAATTTTTCACAAAATGGAATTGAAATGGAATAAAACGAGAAAAATAAAAGAATGAAAAATGAGGAGGGGTGCGTTTAGGAACTATGTTCAGTTGAAATTCATTGGGCTCAAGAAACTGAGGGTGTGAATAGCAAAGAAAGCCCAACCCATGTGCGCTAGGTTTAGGAAGTTATGGTGGTCTTCAGGTCAAAGTTTTGACTCACTATGGACTCTTGGATCAATATAAGGCACACAAAATTAGTCAAGGTAATCAAATCAAATGGACCAGATTTTGATACACATGGCATAATGGTGGGAGACACACATGTGAAAATTCAGGTTTCATAGAATGGCACGTGAGACGCAACTGGATCATTAATTCGTTGGCACAATTGGAAGCGTAGTATTGCGAGGATCCAATGGTTGTGTTTTAACTGAGGGAAACAAATTTAGGGCACTGTTCCGTCACCGGAGAAGACCTCCGGTCATCTTCTCCGGTGACATTCCGTTAGGGAAAAACCTCAACTTCCATTAAAATGAGAGCTAAGACCACGAAAATGTTCATTAGGTTAAGCACATCTCAAATCTGTAAATACCCCAAATTTTCCATCACTTTTTCTCACACC
Source organism: Lathyrus aphaca (assembly GCA_963966055.1). Classification (NCBI taxonomy): domain Eukaryota; kingdom Viridiplantae; phylum Streptophyta; class Magnoliopsida; order Fabales; family Fabaceae; genus Lathyrus; species Lathyrus aphaca. Next base: position 320,478,875 of record OZ014525.1, read on the forward strand.
ATGGCTTGTGATCTTTCATTTTTGCATTAGCATAAGCATATCATATCCCACTGCATAGTTCATTTCATCTGCATCTAGGGTTTGTGATCTGAGCAATCCAATAAGTGATCTGAGCCATCCCAATGGTCTTGAAGCTTACAAAGAGGGTCCATGTGTGTTCCATGATCATAATATGTTCCCCAAAGTTCATAAAAGTCAAGGGATCACAAAGCATGGCAAGGGCATAGAGGCAGACTGAAGATTTCCTACACAGATGACCTAAAATTAGGGTTTTGGTTTCAGAAGCCTTAATCCTAAATTTTTTGGTCATTCTTGTTTCTAATGGTCTTAATATGTTATAAGAATCATGTGTACCAAATTTGATGAAGAAATTCACTATGGAAGTCATCTGATCATTGGGTAACTTCTTGAGCAAGTAAGGTAAAAATCAGGGCATCTGAGGCCCCCAACAATGGTACCAAAGGGTCATCATCATCATCATTTTGAGTCTCTATGATATTTATTTGATCATTGAAGTGGTTGGAAGTTCACAAAGTTGAAGAATTTTGAGCCAAATGCAAACTTGCTATTTTTGGAAATGACTTGTAATGGCAACTTTCCATTTTGGGAAAGATATTCAACCTATTCTTTCATGACTAAAAATGCTTCAAATGAAAAATTCTTGGACATGAAAGTTGTAGATTATGTCTTCCAATTTTCAAAAAGTACAAGAACATGTCTTGATTCATCCTAGAAATCAAGATATGACCTTTCAAAGTTTGCAAAAATCCTATAATTTTCAAGTGTGCACCAAAGAGGGAATTTTGCAAATTCACTTGCCAAGCCATTTAATGACCTCTAATTGAACTCTAAACATCATACCAACATAATGCAACACATTTGGACCAGAATTGTGCCTTGGATCACAAGAAACCATGCCTCATTTTCACAAAATGTTCAAAGAGGGAAAATGCATAAAGCTTGCAAAACCTATGATATCTCTTCATCCAAGTGATCCAGCTGCACAAATTCAATCCTAGGGCTCTCCACAAACTCAGCTGATGCCAAGACACCCCTTGAAACAAATCTGAACCATGCCCATACCTCAAGTACACAATGTTGACATTTTTGCAACTTGGCCCATACCAATCACACTATGCCACCACCCACTTTCTGATCACTCTCATTGGCCTATACTAACCTTATGCAGCTCATTTCATAACACACACAAGCCTGACACATCACACAACTCAGATTGCTCAAAAATCCCCAAAACCTTCAAGCTTTCGAAACTCACTCCTCATCCACTCAAACTCAAACTTTCACCACCAATCATCTCCACACATCAAAAGGATCATTTCCCACCCCTTTCCATGGCCTGAAAACCCCCCAATCTCAAACACGATTTGTGCCTTAACAGAACTGGAACACACAAACCAGCCACCATAAACTTGTTCTAAGCATCACATCATCCTCAGGGGGTCCATTGGAGTTGATTATCACCAAAGGAAGGGTCAAAAAGCTCAGAATCAGAAAGCTCCATCTCAGGTAGCCATCTCAAAACTTTTCTCCAGAAACTTCATTTTAAGTTCTTAAATGATTCTATGTGCTCCCCTGATCATGGGGATGTGATTATTTTTTTAAAATGGTTGAGAAACCAGGATGTATGCTTGCTCTGAAACTTTTGACCTAAAAATGTTTTTCTTCGATTCTCCATTTTGATGCAATATAAATGATTTTCATGGCCTGATTCTTGTTTAGAATGGTTTGGGGGTTGATTCTGGAGAGTTTGGGAGTTTGGGGTAGCCTAGGGAAGAAGTTGGGGTGAAGTGCTCGCCGGAGAAGATGACCGGACATTGCTCCGGTCACCTAAAAGTGTTTAAGGCTTAATTAGGGTTTAATTTATCAGTTTGAATCTTGGCCATTAGATCTTAGGGTTAGCGCGTTTTTGGATGGACCAGATTAGTTCATTAATGTTAATTCGTAATTAATTAAATTAATTGAGATTAATTATCCAGATTGAACATTAGCCCTTAGATCATGTGCGCAATCAACCCCTCCCCCCTCAGTTTAAATCATGACCCTCAGATTAACACACTTCTCATTTAATTCATTTTAATTTCATTTTATTGCATTTTCTTTTGTTCAATTTATTTAAAATAGCAAAAATCATCAAAAAAATCTCAAACTTTGCATTTCAGTTTCAAATATTTTCTTAACCTAAAAAAATTTTTTATTTCAATTTTTGCATTTAAAAACTATTTTTAAAATATTTAAATGTTTTATTTAATTAATTAATTGATTTTAATTAAATAAATATGCATTTAGGTTTCTAAAAATCACCAAAAAATTCATGAAGCATTCCAATACATTTAGAAACATTTTCAAACTCACCATACAAATTTCCTTTTAGGTTTGATCACATTTTCACAATTTTCTTTGAATTAGGGTTCTTAAATTTCACATTTTCTAACACTAACTTGAAAAATTGATTTCTGCCTAAGCATGATGAGTTTGAACTTGATTCATGTTGCATTATTTCACATATTTCATATAGTTTCTAGAATATTTAACTCATATTTTTATCTTGAATTTTCAATTTGATTTGCATTTTCCCTTTAGAAGCACCCAAAAACCCTAGTTAACTTAGGAATTTCATAACTTTCACTAGGATTGGCTTCTGACCTTCTCCTTTGGGGTGTGATATTTTATATGTTTAGGGTTTGTTTGAGCTCAATTTCAATTTTTTTATCATGGTGAATGCTTATGTTTTGGTCAAATGCATCACATGTTGCCTTAAACCCCTAATTTTGCATCTTCATTTGCATTCTTCTTTGCATATCATGAACTTGTGAACTTGTCATGTCATCCCATACTTTTTTTATGTCATCTTAGACATCTTAGGACATGTTTGAAACATTGCTTGATCATTTTTGCATCATTTTGGCATGCTTTGCATCCATTACATTTCATGAACATCCATGTGTTTTCATGCTTCTAAACATGCTTCCATTGCATCTCATCCTTGTATGATCATTCATATGCATCTTGTATGACTTTGCATCATCTCATATTCCATTTACATTGCATATTCACTTCTGACTTTGGTCTTTGCACCTTCATTTGTCTTATTTATTTTCATTTCATTCCTTATGCATTCATACTAACATTTCAGGAACTTTTGGTAAGTTATCTGGGAGCTGGATTTGCCTTCACCTCCCACCTTTTCCTTCCTCTCATTTGCATATTTATTTGTATTTGAAGTGAACTTGTTTCACTTATGTCTCTCTTGCTCCTTTCTTTTCTCCTAAGTTACTTATCTTCTTCAGGAAGTAAGTAACTTTTTCTTCTTCCTCCTTCTCTTTTCATCTGCTTCTTCCATGGTGGCCTTCTTGAAGATCCTTTATCTTAAGCCTCACAAACCATATGATATCCAAGAATGATAACTTCTAGGGTTGTACATAGTCCCCCTAGTCTTTTACCTTTGAGTCTCCTTGAGTCTCTCTTCTCATCTCAATAATCAGAGGCTAAACTCTTAAAGCTTTAGGACTTTGAATTAGGGTTATGCCTGTATCTTTATCTTAGGATGGAGTGTATAACTTTAATCCTTAGTGTTAAACCTTTAATTTGTTTACACTTCTTAATCAAAACACATTAATAATCACTAAGACTTTATCTTGTAACTTGGGCCTTACATTAGGGTTCTATCTCTTCCTTATGGTTAAGAGGGACTAACCTTAGTATTTAATGGACAAGTCCCCCTCAAGTTGTATTACAAACCATAAAATCCACTTCTTAATCTCATCCTTTAATTAAAATCCATTTAATAAAGGATTGTTATATAATGAATTTAATCCCTAACCATGGATTAAGTTGAGGTATATTCCTTAGCTTAAGTGTTCTCATCTATCATCCTTCTATTAGGATGGTGTGATGAGTTCACTAATCTGTGATTAGAGATTAAACTCATTACTTAACACTAAAAAAAAACCCAAAAACATCTTAATAATCACAAGTAGGTTAATGATCTTAATCCTACATCATCATGGTAATTAAGTTGAGATGCTTATCTCATACTTAAGTAGGCTCATTATCCCTAATCAGGGATGATATAATGAGTTTACAAGCCCTTGATTTAGGCTTAAGCTCATAATCCTATGCAAAACACCAAAAACAATAAAAAACAATAAAAAACTAAAAACACAAAAACAAACAATAATCGTCTCCTTTGGGATTCTTTTCTCATCACACTCATTCACAAACGAGAACTTGCTTCTTCCCTCTAATGCAAGACAATTAGCACTCGAGCCAGACGAGTATTACACTTGAGCATAGACAAGTAAGTAGTTCACAGTGAATTCATTTTTCAGTCTCTTTGAGTCGAACTACGGTGTTCTGACTTCCTTATTTCAACATTCTTTTTAAGCCTCAGTTCCTGAGCAATTCACACCTTTTTCACTGACACCTGTACTTTATTTCCCTAGCTTTTGCACACAGATAGTACATACACCTACCCCTTTTAAACACAATCTTGTAAGCGTGGATCCCGTCGAGTATGACAGACGATTTGGCTGCTAATACCTTCCCAGGTCGTAACCAACCCCCTTTCTTAGTTTCTCTGGTTCACAATCGTCTTATCCATCTCTTTCCATGTTTATGCAGCATTACCTTTCCTTCGGGATAAAAATGCCTAGCTGGAGACTCTATTCAACCTCTTTTCTCATTTGCTGACCGTTCGCGTTTGCACTGTGGGACTTGATGTCTTTTCTGGGAGCGACAAAATCCATGTTCAAAAATCAGACATCAAACACACAGTGACCAAATCGAAGCCAAGAAGATTCAACCTAAAAACTAATTCTATGCACCTAAGGTGCCTATCATCTAGTCAGAGGATGCACAACTTCTATCATGCTTAAAGCAACACAAAACAACCAAAAGACGATGAAAACAAGCTAATGAAGTTCAAGTGAAACCTGAAATGAAGTGTTCTGAATTGTTGAAGAATACCAGAGATCTTGCCTTTAATGCTCTTGATGTGTGCTCCTGAACTTCTTTAGAGTGAAATAAACACTTGAATGAGGGTGAATCTTAGTGCAATTTGGAAAATGCAGAGATTTTGCAGAAACTGAATCTTGAAGTTTCAAGCTGCTTGAGCCATGGAAATGGAGCAAAATGTGATGAGGATGATGAATTGAGGATGATTTCAAGGTTGTTGATGAAGATTATTGAGAATCTTAACAATTTTCAGAGATATGCATTGGTGCAATGTTGAAGCTACCACTGAATTCAGCCATGGAAGTGATGCTTTGAAGTGATGATGATTGATCAGTGCATTTTAATACACATTCTACCATGTTTTCACTTAAGTATTTATTTGTTTTTCTTTGTTTATTTTTATATTTTAATTTGTTTTTCTATTTTACTTTATTTTTGGCTTAATTTAATTTTCGTACTTAATTTTCAGCTTTAACGACGTTTACAGAAATGATCATAACCGGAGTTCCAGGAATCTGATTGAGGCGTTCTACCAGTCGATGGAAAGCTAAGAGAGAGAGCTACAACTTTTATGTTGGAGTCGAAGTCAGATTCGGAGTCATATTTTCCAGAATTTTGTTTGAAGTTGCTGCATTAGTTTTATTTAGTTCCGGGTCATTTAATATTGGGTTGGGTTATGTATTTGACCCAGTTGGGTTGTAAACGAGTTTTTTAGGTTTGTCTATTTAACCTAGCAGCCACAACTGTTCAATGGACACTTTTTACGATTTTATTTTATTTTTCTTATGCTTGAAAGAACCGGAATGAAGAACTAATTCCAAGGCAAAATCCTGCTGATTACAGGTTCCATCATACTTTGAGGTTATAATAATTTTCAATCCAAATTCTATTCCTTTCAATATTATGATACGTGATCATTGTTTGCTCAATTCTATTATCATATTAGTGTTGATTTAATTTGATTGTTGTATGATCCTTGACCGTAGTCACGTTAGCGTTTGCTTAATTCGTTATCGTGTTTGATTAAACCGTGTTTGCTTAATTCACGAGAGCTTAAATTTGTTTGCTTAATTCGGATAATAGGAACATACATCACATAAAACCAGTTGCGCTTGTCAATGAATTTTATAATCAAATAGGAATAGATAATCCACTTAGGAGGTTGAAATTATAATAACCAATGATAAGTTGGAACCCAAATCAGTAGGATTAGCCGTTTTAGCTTATTTGGTAATCACTTTTTATTTTAATTGCCTTTTCTTCAAATTAAAGTCTAAACCCCCATTAATCGTTACTATCGTTAGTTAATAAGATCAAGAATCCTTGTGAGACGATTCGAGTCATTGTCGCTATACTACGTTTTCAAAAATTACCCGTTTTTGATCCGTGCGCGATACGCAGATCAAATTGGCGCCGTTGCCGGGGATTCTTGTTGTTATTAACCGATTTTATAGTCATAGTTATCGTTTTCTTGCTATATTTTTTCTTTTGTTTTTTTGTAGTGTTTGTTGATTTTCAGGGTTGCTATACCGGTTGCAGCACAGTGATAACTTTTCCAGCCTTTCAGGTAAGTTGGAAGCTACAATTTCGATTTGCTCCGATTTTTTTTCCAGAAAATCAGAAATAAATCGAAGAACAATACTCTTTAAGAATAGAATTCTAAAAGATTTCGAACCTCAAAATCGTAAATTTTGCGTTTTTCTATTTTATTTGATTTATTTTCTCTTTTAATATTTTAAAAAAAAACTGAAATTTTTGGTGCGAGCTTTACTTGATTTAATTAGATTTGTAGCGTTACTTATATATTTTTTAGATTTTATTTTAATCACTTTTCTTTTTTTCCATTATTTTTAAATATGTATTGATTTTATTTGATACTGTGTTGAAATTCATAATCATATCATGACTGATCAAAGAACTCTGAGAGAATTGGTTGAACTTGTGAATTATAATGCTTTATGTATTAAATATCATGTTGTTGATGCACCTTTCGAATTGAAATTTGGTTTAACACACTTTTTGCCAAGTTTTAATGGTTTTGCAGATGAGGATCTGAATAAGCATCTAAATCAATTAGAAGTAGGGTGCTTTGCACCTTCTGAACCTTCACTAGAGGATCTTGTAAACCAAATTGCTACAAATAATATCAAGAATCAACAACAAATAGATTCTAATTTTCAGACTTTGCAAATACAACTTGATCAACTTACCACTTCGATGAATGCCATGCAACAAGCTCAAGGATCAAACCAACAACCTTTGGAAGAACATTTTATTTTTCAAATAGAGTTTCCTTCTGAAACTGTTGATGATACTTGTATTAATTTGTTTGCAGCTGATTTTCCATCATTGTCTGATTTTGATGATGTTTACTCTTGTGATGTTTGTAGTGACACTAAAATTTGCCATGTTTGTGCTGAAATTGAGGTTTCCTTGCAAGTTGATATTCTTACTGCAAATGAGGTTGCAAATAAATTTGTTCGTGTCAATGAATCTCTCGACACCCCGACTTCTCGGAACAAACCATCCATTGAGAAATCACCCTCATGACATGTGATGCAGTAAGTCAATGCAGCTTGATATTAATGCTTGAAATTGTGCCCTTGAATTGATTCTCATGCAGTACATGGCAACTATCATGAGCAAGAAGACATGTGATCTTTTAAACTTGTTGGTAGGCAATGTAACATGACATCATTTAACATTTGTCTATTTGTTTTACAGGGTATCCACATATTCTTTGATTTGGTTTTGACTATTCTTCTGCTCAGCCATCTTCATCAGTTATCTTCCTCAGAGATCTTCTTCAGCTGATATCTTCTCCAGTTGTCTTCATCACTATATTTCCTCATTTATCTTCATCAGCATCCATTATCTGTATGGACTCATCCAGGAAGAGCAACATTACTTATTATTTCTTTGAGCCCTCCCTAGCAAGCATCAGGCAGATTCAGGCACTTATCACTCCTGATCATGTTCCTTTATTCAGGTAACATTTTGTTGGTATTATGGACATGATCATGGACTTGGATGCATCCCAGAGGAGCATGATTCACACTTGCCTGCAGTTTTATGACCCTCCTCTCAGATGTTTTACTTTCCCAAACTTTCAGATGGGTCCTTTGATGGAGGAGTTTTCCATGTTGTTGGGTGTTCCCATCAGAAGAGGAATCCCTTTCATCCCTGAGATGACTGCTCCTAGGAATGAAGACATAGCTAAGGCTCTGCATTTGGAAGTCACCATCATTGATCAACATATGACCACCAGGGCTGGAATCCCAGGCCTCCATTTGGACTTCTTGATCACTCAGGCCACCAGTCATGTTGTAGTTGGGAAGTGGGAAACTGTTTGTGCTCTCCTGGCTCTTAGTATATATGGAATCATCTTGTTTGCAGATGAGCCTAAGTTTGTAAGCAAGATTGCTATCCACCTCTTCCTGCTGAAGAATCCAGTTCCTACCTTGCCGGGGGATTTCTATTACTCAGTGCATCAGAGAAATAAGAAGCAGAGGGGAAGATTAGCCAGAGGTTGTGCACCTCTCTTCTACTGTTGGTTATTGAGACACCTTCCGAAGACAAAAGCTTTCCTGAATCCTCATCAATCAAGAAATTGGGCTAAGATAATGATTGTCCTTACTTCAGAAGACATCAGATGGTGTACTTAGAGCACCAAGGGTAGGGACATGATTACAAGCTGTGGATAGTATCCTAATGTACCTCTCATTGGAGTGAAGGGTTGCATCAACTACAATCCTTTGATGTTCAAGAGACAGTTGGGATATTCCTTAGTACATCCATCGAGAGAGCAGGATTTAGCAGAGATCCTTTACTGTGATATTCAGAATAATCATGCCATCGTCCGATAAGCAGCCTGGGCTTGGGATAACATACAGACAAAAGGGACTGCTATTCTTGGCAAGTGCAACAACATAGCTTCATCTCAATACATTGATTGGTCTCGCATCAAAGGACATATCACTCGCATTCCATTCACCCGGGAAGATGTGCCAGGGCCGTCCGAAGTTGAGCCTGTAGCTACAGTCAGTTTAGAGGAGTTTGAGAAGCTGAAAGAGAGGAATGCTCAACTTTCTGAAGCTCTAAAGAAGACCCTCTAGGAGAGGAATGACGGTCGTCTGGATATTGAGAGGTTGGAGATGCTCCGGATTGAGCATATGGCCAAGATAGAAAAGACTGATGATTACATCAGAAAAGCCCGAGCAGGGGAGTTAGTATTGAAGAATGCTTGCAAAGAAGCTAAGATTCAGAAAGCCAGAGTTGAGCATTACCTAGAGGAGAGTCAGGCTAGATGGATCAGGATCACTGAAGCTCGTTTGCAAGAAGATCAGAAGACACATGCTAGGATAGAGCAACTGGAAGCTAATGAGAAGAAGAGTCAGGAAGGCTTGTTAGCAACACAGAAGGAAATATCCGAGCTGAAACTTCGGGAGGGGTTGAAGAGATCAAAGGACCAAGACAAGTACCAGAAGCTGACAAGTGCCATTACCACCAGGAACCTTCTTATTAGGACCATCACAGAGCATCCAGTTGGACCAATGACTGATGCTCTCCTGAAGGAAGTCAAGGAGGATGACTTTGGGCTGGATGTTTGATTTCTTTGTACTTGTATTTTATTTTTGTTGTACTTTATTTCTCATGGTGATTTTGTTGTATTTATCGACTTAATTGACCCACCATGGGAACTTGTTGTAATCGTAAACTATGTATCTTTTGCATTTGTAATATATGGTTTATGTATTACTTGGATGGGCTTCATTTCTCTTCAACATCTTCATTCCCAGAGGTCTGGAAGGTCAAAACCAAAGAACCAAACTGGATACCCTTGGAAGACAAATAGACATACTGCATTGCATACTAACCTCATTCTTTGTTTTGTAGGTGTTTTTGTTGTTGTTTTCTCACTTTGCCGTTGTTTCAGGAAACATTGCTCGTATGAGGGTTTTCCCCATCAACAGAGTTCACCGGTATCCAACCAGAAACAACCTTCCAAGCTTAGAGATGGACCAAGTTCAACAAGATTTGACTGACGTGAGAACTCAGATGGCTAATGAAAGAACTGAGATGAGGGCTCAGATGAACCAGTTCATGGCAGTAATGACTGGGTTGGCCCAAAGCCAAGAAAGATTAAGAGAGTTAGTCGAGCAGAAAACTCCAGAAGAAAATCATCCAGGTACAGGAGGTACTAGTAACAATGATCATGGGCAGCCACGAACAGATGCGCCAGAGTTTGGGCCTCACCTCAATCCTGAAGTCAATGTTATTAGAAATACTCAAGGAAACACTGGAGGTCGTGCCTTGCAAGAGGACCCTCAAAAGGAACAATTTACAGTAATTCGTGCTGGGGATGAAGCCTATGATCGTCGTCTGGACGAAATAGCAGAGAAGCTGAGATCTTTGGAGTCCCAAAACTCTTTGGGATTTGATGTAATGGACATGGGTTTAGTTGAGGGAGTCAGAATTCCTCACAAATTCAAGCCTCCCTGCTTTGAGAGATATAATGGTACCTCTTGCCCACGTACTCACCTGCAGTCCTTTCTGGGGAGATTAAAGGCATATACCATGGATGAAAAACTGTGGATGTTCTACTTTGAGGATAGTTTGACCGGGGCATCCCATGAATGGTATTCTCACCTGTCCAGAGCAACAGTCAGAAACTGGAAGGATTTGGCCGAAGCTTTCATACGCCAATATCAATATAACTTGGACATGGCTCCCAACAGGACCTTCCTGATGGGTATGTCTCAATCATCAAGAGAAAGCTTCAGGGAATATGCCCAAAGATGGAGACAGCTGGCTGCTGTTGTCCAGCCTCCGATGTATGAGAGAGAAATGGCCGACATGTTTATGAACACATTGCAAGGAACTTAGATTGAAAGACTTGCTACTTTCTCTTCCACTAGCTTTGCTGATGTAGTTATAGCTGGTGAGAGAATTGAGAGTCTTTTGAAAATGGGCAAAATTTCAGACAACGATGCTAGTTCCAGTAATACAAGAAAACCTTTCTCAGGACCTCGTAGGACATGTGAGACCAACTCAGTACACATGGGCAGAGGTAGGCCTCAATACATGCCAAGATCAGTAGCTTCTATCACCATTCCAGCTCCAACACCTCAACAACAGTATCCTCCACAACCACAACACTTCTCACCGCAACAACAATTTCCTCAACAGAGATCTTACAACAATAACAATCAGCAACAACGCCTGTTTCAACAAAGGGCTTCACAAATCAACAGGGTGATCGAACCCATTCCGATGCCCTATGCTGCCTTACTTCCACAATTATTAAAGCTCAATCTGATCGAATTGAGGACTCTGGCTCAACCAGATCCCCAGAATCTTCCAAGAAACTATGATGTTAATGCCAGATGTGCCTTCCACTCCAATGCACCTGGCCATACAACAGAAAAGTGCAGAGCCTTACACACGAAGGTTCAAGATTTGATTGATTCTAAGGCAGTCAACGTTGCACCCCTTCTAAGTGTTACCAAGAATCCTATGCCTAGCCATGGTTGGCCTAGGATAAATGCCATTGAGGAGGATCAACCATTGAACCAAATTGACAGTGTTGCAAGTATTCAAACACCTCTGGCCGAGGTTAAAGCCCAGCTTTTAAGGTGCCAAGTGTTTCCGGGTTGTGAGGCCCATTGCTTAGCTTGCAAGACTTCCGTCAACTGTTGTGCAAATTTGGAGACTGGTATCAACAATCTAATCAAAGAAGGCACTTTATAGATCACTTCAACAGTTCTAACTCCTACAACATCAACAACCATTCCTCCTACAACACCAGCACATGTCATTCCATCAAATGTAACAAGTATCACTCCTACAACTTCAACAACAATCATTCCAACGGATTCTTCTACAACATCAACAACCATCCCTTATTCAACTTCAACAAATATCAGTTCAACACATCCTTCTACAACAACAGTAACCATCAATGAAGACATTTCCATAGTTACCATTTACTATGATCCGACAATAATCCACGTTCCAGATCCCCTCAACGACTCACAACAACATCTCCATCAACATCAACAACCTCCATCACCAGCACCATCTCCGGTCAGACCTCCTGTTACAATTTATTATGAACCTCAGACTGTCTCAATTCCTTCTCCCACAACAATCAGTTCGGTTACTATCATGGTACCAGGACCAGTTTCGTATGACAACAGTAGTGTCGTGCCTTGGCACTATGGCTCAGATTTGTATTGCGACGGAAAGAAAGTCACTCTTGACACTTCTACACCACAGATTGATAATGTGGGGGGAGGCGGAGGCTTCACTCAAAGCAGACGTCTCTTTGCCTCACAATTCCCAAGAACTAATGCTGAAGCAGAAGCTGCTGCCAAGGCTAAGGGCAAGAGTGTGGTGCCTGAAGAGCCTATTACCAAGGAAGCTCAGAAGACATCCTTTGATCAGGATATAGACGAGTTCATGAGAATAATCAAGAAGAGTGACTATAAGGTTGTGGTCCAGCTCCATCAGACACCCTCTAAAATCTCAATTCTATCACTGCTAATGTGTTCCGAAGCTCACAGGAATGCACTTCTCAAAGTCCTGCACGCAGCTTACGTGCCAGAAGAGATTACAGTTAATCAGCTAGAAACGGTGGTTTCTAATATCAACACTAGTCATGGACTAGGGTTCACCGATGCTAATCTAACTGCGGAAGGTCGTAACCATAATAAGGCTTTGCATATCACCTTGGAGTGTAAAGGTGATGTTCTCTCTCATGTCTTGGTTGACACTGGGTCCTCACTCAATGTTCTTCCAAAGAAAGCCTTGGTCAAGATGGAATATGATGACCTTGTATTGCGTCCAAGTAACCTGGTGGTGAGAGCCTTTGACGTTTCTAAAAGATCGGTTCTTGGGGAAATTGAGCTGCCTGTGGTGATTGGCCCATAGATCTTCAAAACTATCTTCTACGTGATGGACATTCAGCTTGTCTATAGCTGTTTGTTGGGTCGGCCATTGATTCATGTCGCTGGCGCTGTAACGTAGACCCTTCACCAGAAGTTAAAATACGAATGGGAAGGCCAAGTTATCACAATTTGTGGGGAGGAGGATATCTTCGTTAGTCATCTAGCTACTTACAAGTATATTGAGATGGACGGAGAGATCCACGAGACAATGAGCCAAGGGTTTCAGGCCCTCAATGTCAATGAAGCAACAACTGAAGTTCCTGGTACTTTTATCTCCTCTTATAAGCAAGCTCGAAAGGTTGTTGAAGACGGGAATGCCCAGGGCTGGGGCAAGCTGCTGTAAGTTCAGATCAAGGAAGATAAGTTCGGGTTGGGTTACAAACCGTCCCGACAGGTCCAAGAGGAGGCTATTGAAGCTCCCAAGTTTATCAGTGGGGAATGCTGACCGCGGATGCAATCAACAATGTGGAAGACGAGGCTGAATGCAACTTCAACCTAGAAAGCTGGATTCGTCCAAGGGTCCCAGGCCAGCAAGTCCTCAACCGGTCTTCCCAGGAAATTATAAGGATTACTTCTGCAAAGTAATTATTATTTCCTGTTTAAGCATGCATCAAGTCCTGCATCTTACCCAAGGTGTCAGGACTCATTTTGTAATAGGGCCATATTTGTATTTTGTGCAAATGAACGGTTAATGAACAAATGGACATCTTTTGCAAACAATCCTTTTTTCGCTCACTGTCTTTTCATTTTTGTTATTTTCGCATAAAACAATAAATGGTAATGTTTTTCAATAATAACTCCATCCATAATTTTTCTAAATAAAATAAAATCAATCACTAAAATGAACAAATCTCAACCCTTGCAGAGATAATCCTCCAGATTGCACCGACAACGACACTGCTTTGACCTTGTATGACTTCGACAATCCGATTAATCAAGCAGATGAAGGGGTTGATGACGACTATGATTTGCTTGAAGAGTTGGCTAGGTTGTTGAGACAAGAGGAAAAAGTGATTGCTCCTCATCAGGAGGAGGTTGAGACCATCAATATTGGTATCGAGGAAGATGTAAAGGAAGTGAAGATTGGGGCCAGTCTGCAAGCTCCAGGGAAAGAACAACTCATCAGTATGCTTCAAGAATATGTCGACGTGTTCGCTTGGTCTTATCAAGATATGCCGGGTTTGGATACGGATATTGTCATGCACAGGTTGCCACTGAAAGAAGATTGTCGGCCGGTCAAACAGAAATTATGCCGTACTCGCCCAGATATGGCCATGAAAATTAAAGAAGAAGTACAAAATCAGTGGGACGCCGGTTTTCTCGCTGTAACTAGTTACCCGTGTGGGTTGCTAACAATGTACCCGTACCTAAGAAGGATGGCAAGGTACATATGTGTGTTGATTTCCAGGATCTGAACAGAGCTAGCCCGAAAGATGATTTCCCATTACCTCACATTGATGTATTGGTGGATAACACAACTCAGTTCTCGGTATTTTCTTTCATGGACGGATTTTCTGGATAGAATCAGATTAAGATGTCACCTGAAGACATGGAGAAGACAACTTTCATCACACCTTGGGGCACATTCTGCTACAAAGTAATGTCGTTTGGTCTGAAGAACGCCGGTGCAACATATCAACGGGCTATGGTAACCTTATTCCATGATATGATCCATAAAGAAATCGAGTGCCATGTGGATGATATGATTGCCAAGTCCCTTACAGAGGAAGATCATCTGGTGAATCTACTGAAATTGTTTAAGCGTCTGAGGAAGTATCATTTGAAGTTGAACCCCAATAAATGCACATTCAGTGTACGTTCCGGTAAGCTGTTGGGTTTTATTGTAAGTGAAAAAGGAATTGAGGTTGATCCCGACAAAGTGAAAGCCATCCAGGAGATGCCTGCACCTAAGACTGAGAAAGAAGTTCGAGGGTTCTTAGGTAGATTGAACTACATCTCAAGGTTCATATCTTACCTCACCGCAACTTGCGAACCCTTGTTTAAACTGTTAAGAAAAGAACAAACAGTCAGGTGGAATGATGATTGCCAAAGAGATTTTGATAAGATCAAAGAGTATCTGCAAGAACCTCCAATCCTCACGCCTCCAATCGAAGGAAGACCTCTAATAATGTACCTGACAGTATTAGAAGAGTCAATGGGGTGTGTGTTGGGCCAGCATGACGAGTCTGGTCGAAAAGGGTATGCAATATACTACCTAAGCAAAAGGTTTACCGACCGTGAACAATATTATTCACTACTCGAGAAAACTTGTTGTGCTTTAGCGTGGGCTGCTCGCCGACTAAGATAGTATATGTTGACTCATACTACCTTGTTGATCTCAAAGATCGACCCCGTCAAGTACATTTTTGAGAAGCCAACACTTACCGGAAGGGTAGCAAGATGGCAAATGATTCTAATAGAGTATGATATTCAGTACACCTCTCAAAAGGCCATCAAAGTCAGTGTATTGTCTGACTATCTGGCCGAGCAACCCATTGATGATTACCAGCCTATGAGATTTGACTTCCCTGATGAAAACATCATGTTCTTAAAAGCAAAAGATTGTGAAGAGCCTATTCACACTGAAGGGCCTGATCTAGAGGAAGCATGGACTATGATGTTTGACGGGGCAGTTAATTGCAACGGTCGCGGGGTTGGTGCCGTACTTATCACACCTAAAGGAGTTCATATGCCTTTCTCAGCAAGGCTCAACTTTGCCTGCACTAACAACGAAGCAGAATACGAAGCTTGTATCATGGGTCTTGAGGAAGCCATTAACCTCAGGATCAAAACTTTGAATGTGTTCGGAGATTCAGCTTTGGTGATCAACCAGACCAACGGCAAATGGTACACTCATCAGGAGCATCTGATTCCCTACCGTAACTATACGAGGAGATTGTTGACCTTCTTCACAATAGTTAAGCTTGAATACATCCCTCGAGATGAGAATCAGTTTGCGGACGCTTTGGCTACCATTTCATCTATAATCAAAGTACAAGCTGCCAATTATGTACCTCGGATTTTGGTATCCAGACCGGCATATGTATTCTCTGTGGACACTATCACTGATAACAAGCCATGGTACCATGACATCAAATGCTTCTTGGAAACTCAAACATACCCACCTGGGGCATCGTCAAAAGATAAGACATTAAGAAGGCTAGCCGGAAGTTTCTTCCTCAATACTGATGGTTCTTTGTACAAGCGAAACTTCGACATGGTCTTGCTCAGATGTGTTGACAAGAAGGAAGCAGACCTACTAATGCACGAAGTACATGAAGGTTCTATTGGCACCCATGCCGGAGGACATGAAATGGAAAATAAGTTATTAAGATCGGGTTACTACTGGATCACAATGGATGCAAATTGTTGTGCCTATGCCAGAAAATGCCACAAATGCCAGATCTACGCAGATAAAGTGTATGTGCCTCCGAATCCTTTGAATGTAATGTCTTCACCTTGGCCCTTCACCATGTGGGGCATTGATATGATTGGAAATATTGAACCGACTGCTTTAAATGGTCACAGATTCATCCTGGTAGCCATTGATTACTTTACCAAATGGGTTGAAGAAGCTTCATATGCAAATGTCACCAGGCAAGTGGTAACTTGATTTCTGAAAAGGGATATCATCTGTCGATATGGAGTTCCCGAGCGAATCATTACTGATAATGGTTCCAGTTTGAATAACAAGATGATGGTAGAACTTTGCTGGGACTTCAAAATTCAACATCACAACTCTTCTCTTTACAGGCTAAAGATGAATGGCGCTGTTGAGGCCGCTAACAAGAACATCAAGAAGATTGTGCAGGATATGGTAGTCACCTAAAAAGACTGGCACAAAATGCTACCATTTGCCTTGCATGGGTACCGAACCTCTATCAGAACGTCTACCGGGGCAACACCTTATCAGCTTGTGTACGGTATGGAAGTTGTCCTACCTGTTGTATTTGAACTACCCTCCTTACACGTAATGATGGATGTGAAACTGTATGAAGCATAATGGGTCCGATCCCGATATAATCAACTGAGTCTGATTGAAGAAAAGAGATTAGCAGCCATCTATCATGGGCAGTTGTATCAAAAGCGAATGAAGAAAGCCTTTGATCAGAAAGTCAGACCTCCGGAATACCGAGTGGGAGATCTTGTTCTGAAAAGACTTCTTCCTCCTCATACAGACCACATGGGAAAATGGACACCAAACTACGAAGGCCCATTCATAGTAAATAAAGTTTTCTCTGGTGGAGCACTGATGCTCACTACTATGGATGGCGAGGATTTCTTGTCTCCTATGAATTCATATGCAGTTAAAAAATACTTCCCATAAAAGACCCGCTGGACATAAAAACAGAATGTAAGTCCAGGAAAACATAGGGCATCCCGACGAGTCAAAAAAAACTAAAAGACTCGAGAAAAAATAAGGGAAAAAAATGTACACTCGCTGAGTTGAAAAGCCACATCGGACAACTCAGGAAAAAGTGGGTATCCCGGTGGATTGAAAACCCGAAAGGGCGATCCGTGCAAAATCAGGGAATAAGCGAACAACTGTATTCTTAATTCGTGTGTATCACTCACAACATGGAAAGCTTCGAAAGGATAAAGCGTCGGTCAGAATCAACCTTCTTCAGAAAGCAAGATAAGAAGAACGTCAAGGTCATACGGGTCATAACAAAGGAAGCTCACTGGAGCGTCAAATTCAAACATTGCCAACACTTTTATTTTCTCAATTTACAGCAATTTCCTCCTTTCAGGGGATTCACTTCTTTGACTGTACTTGCATATTCAGGGCACACACATCAATAAAATCAGAATATTCAGTCACACTTTGTCTTTTACCTCTTGTTTTTGTTTACAAAATGTCCAGAGTTTGTAATACAACAATTGCATAAAACATATGAGCCATTTTAATAAATGCTTGCAGGAAATATGTTACTCTCAGGTAAATCTAACTCCTATGACGAAATCCGGTTGAGGATACCTTGGGACACTTGTTCATTTTTGTTGTCTTAACAGGTTGCAGGTACTCAAGGCAGACCATTTCACAGCATGAGGCATATCAAGCATAGTATCCCCAGCCAAGTCAGCAATCACATCATCAGCAGGACTCCTTGACAAGAAGTATTTCCTCGTGAAGCTTTATCCCCCCAGGGGATCCCTTGAGGAATTCATCTATCCCCAACATATCGCTTGGACGAAGGAGTGGCAACAAATTACTACCCAGAAGTTATCTCCTCCCCAAGCAAGATCTCTCGAGCGATGCCTGATGGCTCTTCCCCAGCAAAGTGGTCAGGAGCTTTATATTCCCTATCAGAGTTGCCAGGATTTTCCTCATCCTTAGAAGAGTTGGTGGAATTGCTTCCCCACAGAGTTTCCATTCTCTCCCCAGTAGAGCAATACATGAAATACTTCCCCAGCGGAGTTGCTGAAACTTCCTCGTCCCCAGCGGAGTTCTCCTTCCGGAAAGATAAACCAGAGATCTTTCTCCCCGCAGGATCCAGATCTCGGATCGGTTTTCTCATTTGCATAATCATAGCATTTAAATCATTCTTTCCCAAAAATAAGCGTATCATTTCGTCTAATACGGAGCATTACGGCAAAAATCAAACATGTGCATGATCATGAGCCAGGTTCGAGCCAGTCACCTGCAAATACCATATTCACTTCACCAGCAATATATAAAACTTATCCCCCATAGTCAAAGCCATAATACCTTCTGCATTCTCGATACAGATGCCTGTTCATATTTATACATGCTCTTTTCGACACTCGTCCGTGTCATCTTTCCCCGGTAAAGTCGCCATAAAACCTTCAGAATTCTCAAACACTTGTTCATAATTGTACATATTCTTTGTTGACACTCGTCCGTGTCATACTTCCCCAGCAAGTTAAAACACTCGTCTGTGTCCCTTGCTCAATCCCTTTTTGACACTCGTCCGTGTCTTGCACATACTTCACCAGCAAATTCATACCTGTACATACTTATACAGAAGTCTTCGATACTCGTCTGTATCTTGTATATATCACCCTTCAGCAGATTCAACACTCGTCCGTGTTCTTTGCCCAGCCGATTGATACTCGTCCGTATCATCATCCTTCAAGCACGTGTCAGCATTTGTTTCTACCGATACTCGTCCGTATCGTGGTCCTAAGGATGCTCGTCCGCATATTTAATCTATACACACCGTCAAACACTTATACCTTCTATTTTAAAGCGTAAGCACTCATCTGTGTTTACATCCCCATAAAGAAAAAACAACTTTTTCTATCCGACATTCGTCCTATGTCGTGATATTTTCGGCAGCCGTCCCCTGCCAGGTGATCGTCCTTCACCTTTGGATGACCGTCCCTCATCTTTTCCCCAGTGGAGTCCCCATTGATGGAACCTTCTATCCGAAATTCGTCCTATGTTGAGATAAAGTGTATTCGTCCCCTGCTAGATGATCGTCCTTCACCTTTTGATAACCGTCCCTCATCATTTATCCGATGGCCATCCCCATCTTTGATCTTTTTATCCGGCATTCGTCCTATATTGCGATAATCCCCAAAAGCAGCCGTACCCCGCTAGGCGATCATCCTTCACCTCTTGATGATCCTCCTTCATCATGCTTATCTGATGGTCGTCCCCATCATTGACCTTTTCTATTCGACATTCGTCCTATGTCGTGATAAAGAGCAGGCCGTCCCCTGCTAGGTGATCGTCCTTCACCTTTGATGACCGCCCCTCATCAAATATTTCATTTATTCTTTAAGCTCGATGGACGTCCCCGTCGTGGTCCCTTTTCCTTTTCCCGATGATCTTCGTTCATTGGTTTTACCTGATGGCCATCCCCGTCAGTGTTTCCCTCTTTCCTTTGATCCCCAGAGAAGTTTATTTCCATACCCGATGGTCGTTCCCGTCGCAGGTTTCTTTATTTCCCAACATGATGGCCATCCCCGTCATTGCTTTACTTACCGTTTTACCCCCAGCAGTCATCCTCTGCTCGATGGTCATCCTCCATCGCTTTCACTTGATAAACATACTATACTATCTTTTACAATTTATATCCCTTTCTTCTACTTCCCAGTGAGTGAAAATTTCGGACTGTCTTTGGTATTCAACCACAAGTTATCTTGTTTGTCTGTTAAGCCAGGCGCTCACATCCTGCACAGCTAACTCATGCTTGAATAGGGGCAGCTGTAAACACCCCAAATTTTCCCTCACTTTTTCTCACACCATGGCTGTGATCTTTCATTTTTGCATTAGCATAAGCATATCATATCCCACTGCATAGTTCATTTCATCTACATGTAGGGTTTGTGATATGAGCAATCCAAAAACTGATCTGAGCCATCCCAATGGTCTTGAAGCTTACCAAGAGGGTCCATGTGTGTTCCATGATCATAATATGTTCCCCAAAGTTCATAAAAGTCAAGGGATCACAAAGCATGGCAAGGGCATAGAGGCAAACTAAAGATTTCCTGCACAGATGACCTAAAATTAGGGTTTTGGTTTCAGAAGCCTTAATCCCAATTTTTTTGGTAATTCTTGTTTCTAATGGTCTTAATATGTTATAAGAATCATGTGTACAAAATTTAATGAAGAAATTCACTGTGGAAGTCATCTGATCATTGGGTAACTTCTTGAGCAAGTAAGGTCAAAATCAGGGCATCTGAGGCCCCCAACAATGGTACCAAAGGGTCATCATCATCATTTTGAGTCTCTATGATCTTTATTTGATCATTGAAGTGGTTGGAAGTTCACAAAGTTGAAGAATTTTGATCCAAATGCAAACTTGCTATTTTTGGAAATGACTTGTAATGGAAACTTTCCATTTTGGGAAAGATATTCAACCTATTCTTTCATGACCAAAAATGCTTCAAATGAAAAATTCTTGGACATGAAAGTTGTAGATTATGTCTTCCCATTTTCAAAAAGTACAAGAACATGTCTTGATTCATCCTAGAACTCAAGATATGGCCTTTCAAGATATGCACCAAAGAGGGAATTTTGCAAATTCATTTGCCAAGCCATTTGATGACCTCTAATTGACCTCTAAACATCATAACAACATAGTGCAACACATTTGGACCAGAATTGTGCCTTGGATCACAAGAAACCATGCCTCATTTTCACAAAATGTTCAAAGAGGGAAAAATGCATAAAGCTTGCAAAACCTATGATATCTCTTCATCCAAGTGATCCAGCTGCACAAATTCAATCATAGGGCTCTCCACAAACTCAACTGATGCCAAGACACCCCTTGAAACAACTCTGAACCATGCCATACCTTAAGTACACAATGTTGACATTTTTGCAACTTGGCCCATACCAATCACACTATGCCACCACCCACTTTCTGATCACTCTCATTGGCCTATACTAACCTTATGCAGTTCATTTCATAACACACACAAGCCTGAAACATCACACAACTCAGATTGCTCAAAAATCCCCAAAACCTTCAAGCTTTCGAAACTCACTCCTCAACCACTCAAACTTAAAACTTTCACCACCAATCATCTCCACACATCTTAAGGATCATTTCCCACCCCTTTCCATGGCCTGAAAACCCCTCAATCTCAAACATGATTTCTGCCTTAGTAGAACTGGAACACACAAACCAGCCACCATAAACTTGTTCTAAGCATCATAACATCCTCAGGGGGTCCATTGGAGTTGATTAGCACCAAAGGAAGGGTCAAAAAGCTCAGAATCAGAAAGCTCCATCTCAGGTAGCCATCTCAAAACGTTTTTCCAGAAACTCCATTTTAAGTTCTTAAATGATTCTATGTGCTCCCTTGATCATGGGGATGTGATTATTTTTGAAAATGGTTGAGAAACCAAGATGTATGCTTGCTCTGAAACTTTTGACCAAAAAATGTTTTTTTTTCCGATTCTCCACTTTGATGCAATATAAATGATTTTCATGGCCTGATTCTTGTTTAGAATGATTTGGAGGTTGATTCTGGAGAGTTTGGGAGTTTGGGGTAGCCTAGGGAAGAAGTTGGGGTGAAGTGCTCGCCAGAGAAGTTGACCGGAGCTTGCTCCTGTCACCTAAAAGTGTTTAGGGCTTAATTAGGGTTTAATTAGTCAGTTTGAATCTTGGCCATTAGATCTTAGGGTTAGCGCGTTTTTGGATGGACCAGATTAGTTCATTAATGTTAATTCATAATTAATTAAATTAATTGAGATTAATTAGCCAGATTGAATCTTAGCCCTTAGATCACACGCGCAGTCAACCCCTACCCCCTCAGTTTAAATCCTGACCCTCAGATCAACATACTTCTCATTTAATTCATTTTAATTTCATTTTATTGCATTTTCTTTTGTTCAATTTATTTAAAATAGCAAAAATCATCAAAAAAATCTCAAACTTTGCATTTCTGTTTCAAATATTTTTCTTAACCTAAAAACATTTTTTATTTCAATTTTTGCATTCATTAAAATATTTAAATGTTTTATATAATTAATTAATTGATTTTAATTAATTAAATATGCATTTAGGTTTCTAAAAATCACCAAAAAATTCATGAAGCATTCCAATACATTTAGAAACATTTTCAAACTCACCATACACATTTCTTTTTAGGTTTGATCACATTTTCACAATTTTCTTTGAATTATGGTTCTTAAATTTCACATTTTCTAACCCTAACTTGAAAAATTCATTTCTGCCTAACCATGATGAGTTTGAACTTGATTCTTTTTGCATTGTTTTAAATATTGAAAATAGTTTCTAGATTATTTACCTCATATTTTTATCTTGCATTTTTAATTTGATTTGCATTTTCCCTTTAGAAGCACCCAAAAACCCTAGTTAACTTAGGAATTTCATAACTTTCACTAGGATTGGCTTCTGAACTTCTCCTTTGAGGTGTGATCTTGTATAGGTTTAAGGGTATGTTTGAGAACAATTTCAATTTTTTATCATGGTGAATGCTTCTGTTTTGGTCATATGCATCTCATGTTGCCTTAAAACCCTAATTTTGCATCTTCATTTGCATTCTTCTTTGCATATCATGAACTTGTGAACTTTTCATGCCATCCCATCCTTTTTTATGTCATCTTAGACATCTTAGGACATGTTTGAAACATTGCTTGATCATTGTTGCATCATTTTGGCATGCTTTGCATCCATTACATTTCATGAACATCCATGTGTTTTCAGGCTTCTAAACATGCTTCCATTGCATCTCATCCTTGTATGATCATTCATATGCATCTTGTATGACTTTGCATCATCTCATATGCCATTTACAGTGCATATTCACTTCTGACTTTGGTTTTTGCACCTTCATTTATTCTTATTTCTTTTCATTTCATTCCTTATGCATCCGTATTAACATTTCAGGAACTTTTGGTAAGTTATCTGGGAGGTGGGTTTGCCTTCACCTCCCACCTTTTCCTTCCTCTCATTTGCATATTTATTTTTCTTTGAAGTGAACTTGTTTCACTTATGTCTCTCTTGCTCCTTTCTTTTCTCCTAAGTTACTTATCTTCTTCAGGAAGTAAGTAACTTATTCTTCTTCCTCCTTCTCTTTTCATTTGCTTCTTCCATGGTGGCCTTCTTGAAGATCCTTTCTCTTAAGCCTCACAAACCATAGGATATCCAAGCATGATAAATTTTAGGGTTTTATATAGTCCCCCTAGTCTTTTAACTTTGAGTCTCCTTGAGTCTCTCTTCTCATCTCAATAATTAGAGACTAAACTCTTAAAGCTTTAGGACTTTGAATTAGGGTTATGCATGCATCTTTATCTTAGGATGGAGTGTATAACTTTAATCCTTAGTGTTAAACCATTAATTTTTTTTACACTTCTTAATCAAAACACATTAATAATAACTAAGACTTTATCTTGTAACTTGGGCCTTACATTAGGGTTCTATCTCTTCCTTATGGTTAAGAGGGACTAACCCTAGTATTTAATGGACAAGTCCCCCTCAAGTTGTCTTACAAACCATAAAATCCACTTCTTAATCTCATCCTTTAATTAAAATCCATTTAATAAAGGCATTTTATATAATGAATTTAATCCCTAACCATGGATTAAATTGGGGTATCTTCCTCAGCTTAAGTGTTCTCATCTATCATCCTTCTATTAGGATGGTGTAATGAGTTCACTAATATGTGATTAAAGATTAAACTCATTACTTAACACTAAACAAAAACCCAAAAACATCTTAATAATCACAATTAGGTTAATGATCTTAATCCTACATCATCATGGTAATTAAGTTGATATTCTTATCTCATACTTAAGTAGGCTCATTATCCCTAATCAGGGAGGATATAATGAGTTTACAAATCCTTGATTTATGCTTAAGCTCATAATCCTATGCAAAACACCAAAAACAATAAAAAACTGAAAACACAAAAACAAACAATAATCGTCTCCTCCGGGATTCTTTTCTCATCACACTCATTCACAAATGAGAACTTGCTTCTTCCGTCTAATGCAAGACAGTTAGCACTCGAGCCAGACGAGTCATACACTTGAGCATAGACAAGTAAGCAGTTCACGGTCAATTCATTTTTCAGTCTATTTGAGTCGAACTACGGTGTTCTGACTTCCTCATTGCACCAGAGGATATGTAAGCATAACTTAATAGTTATCGAACAAAAGTTTCTTTGTCACCCCCCTCTTTCAGCATTCTTTTTAAGCCTCAGTTCCTGAGCAATTCACACCTTTTGCACTGACACCTGTACTTTCTTTCCCTAGCTTTTACACACAGATAGCACATACACCTACCCCTTTTAAACACAATCTTGTAAGCGTGGATCCCGTTGAGTACGACAGACGATTTGTGTGCTAATACCTTCCCAGGTCGTAACCAGCCCCCTTTCTCAGTTTCTCTGGTTCGCAACCGTCTTATCCATCTCTTTCCAGGTTTATGCAACATTACCTTTCCTTCGGGATAAAAATGCCTAGATGGCGACTCTATTCAACCTCTTTTCTCATTCGCCGACCGTCCGCGTTTGCACCGCGGGACTTGATGTCTTTTCTGGGAGCGAGAAAATCCATGTTCAAAAATCACACATCAAACACACAGTGACCAAATCGAAGCCAAGAAGATTCAACATAAACACTAATTCTATGCACCTAAGGTGCCTATCATCAAGCCAGAGGATGCACAACTTCTATCATGCTTAAAGCAACACAAAATAACCAAAAGATGATGAAAACAAGCTAATGAAGTTCAAGTGAAACCTGAATTGCAGTGTCCTGAATTGTTGAAGAATACCAGAGATCTTACCTTTAATGCTCTTGATGTATGCTCCTGAACTTCTTTAGAGTGAAATAAACACTCGAATGAGGGTGAATCTTATTGCAGTTTGGAAAATGCAGAGATTCTGCAGAAACTGAATCTTGAAGTTTCAAGCTGGTTGAGCCATGGAAATGGAGCAAAATGTGATGAGGATGATGAATTGAGGATGATTTCAAGGTTGTTGATGAAGATTATTGAGAATCTTAACAATTTTCAGAGATATGCATTGGTGCAATGTTGAAGCTACCACTGAATTCAGCCATGGAAGTGATGCTTTGAAGTGATGATGATGATGATCAATGGAAGAATGGAGAGTGTTGATGAGGGATGAAGCTAGATCTGCACAAATTGCACTGAAAAATTCAAAAAGAATGCAAATCAAAATGGTTGATGTTTGGAGTGAATTTCAAGCAAAATGAAAAAGTGAGTTCAATTCAGTTAGGTTTGATCTTATATAGCTCTTAACTCTCATGGTTTACAGTTGGAACCATGGTTAGCACCATGGTTAACTGATTCAATTCAGTTAGGGCTGAGTTACTCTTATTATGAAGAGTTGAAGTGTTTGCTCGAGCTGGATTCCATATGATGATGATCATGATACTTAGGGTGATGCCATCTCTATGACATGTGATGCAGTAAGTTAATGCAGCTTGATATTAATGCTTGAAATTGTGCCCTTGAATTGATTCTCATGCAGTACATGGCAACTATCATGAGCAGGCAGCCATGTGATCTTTTAAACTTGTTGGTAGGCAATGCAACATGACATCCCTATATTAAGTAATGAACACCTGCTAACTAAATGTGGAAATCTCTCATAATGCAATGCCTTAGGTAGCAAGCAAACTAGTTGGACAAGCTACTCTTCCATGGAGGATTGCTTCAAGAACAAGGCACTAATCCCTGGAGTATTTGTACTCAAATCAAAGGTAATGTGACCTACAACAAGTTTGTAGTTCAAACCAACATGGGACATGAACTCTAAACACCTAAATTGCCTCTTTGAAACTCATTCCACAAGACTGTTTCATAGGCCTGCGCAGGATTGCATTGGCTTGGGAAAGATACCTCATGACATGACCAGGCTTGAAACCCCCTTTTAGACCTCCATAACTTCCAACCAAATGCTCAAATGAAAAATCTCCAAACAAGAAAGTTGTAGAGGATACATCCATGAACAACTTTGATGTTGGGAGAAAATTATTTTGATTCCATTTTGGTGGAGAAAAATAGACCTACTTCTTGCACACCACATGTTTGATATAATTCCTGGCAAGTCACGCGCGCATGGCCTGCCTTGCCTGGCCCATGATTTGGTTTTTTTGCCTTGATTTGTCCAAACTTTGAATGATCATAACTTCCTCAATTTTAATGTTATGGACATGTTCCACCTATGGATTTGAAGCTTAAGATTTCCTCTTTCAAACAGCCCTAGTGGAATTTTCATTTGACTTTTATTTTGGGAGAAGACCTCTCTTGAAGTTGGCTGCAAAATGGCCAAAACTTGCCATTTTTGGAAACCCTAGTTTTCCAAAAATGGTAAGTCTTGATTTTCTTGATTTCTCATTATCAATCCATCATTTCTTGATCAAATTTGGTCCATGGACTCCTTGTAACCTCAATTTCATGAATTTGACCTCAAAAAGTCAGGAGTTGACTTATTACTCAGTATGGTTGACTTTTCCCTAATTCCCTGATTTCCAAGTAACTGATCAAGTGAACACCTTCCAAAAGGACTCCATAGATGAAATTTCATCCCTAGAAGCTTAATATCATGTAGAAAACAATGAGATCAAGTTTGAACAAAAATCTCCTTGGGAAGCTCAATTAATCAGAAACCCTAACTTGACTCCTTTTTGTCAAGAGATGTTGCACTGCTTGAGTGTTTGAATCAATTCACTTCTTTCTATGACTTGTGGCTTAAAATGAAAACTTGTGGGATGCTGTGAACCCTTTGCACGATGTTGAGAAGCCATGTTGCCTTTTGATTGCCCTTGGATGACCATCAATCTCCTCAATCATTGATCACAAGCCTTATGCCTCAACCATGTTGGTTATGATGCAATGCTTTATGCCATGATATGGATTTATGTATGCAATGTGATATGCTAAATGCCATGAAAATTAGAGGGAAAATTTTGAGGTATTACAATTGCCCCTATTCAATCATCTGCAGACCTGAATGAATAATAGTAACGACTTTTAGATATTCAAGGTATGCAGTGATTGAATACTCGAATAATCCTGAAAATTTGTACTCTATGAAAAATGAGAATGCCATCCTGTTTCTTTTCTTCTCTTATTATTATTATTATTATTATTATTATTATTATTATTATTATTATTATTATTATTTTTGCTGACCTTTGACAGGACAAAAAGGGAAATGAGCTCATCATACTTAAATGATAACTCAAAGAACACGAGGCCATCATACTTAGACGGACTCGAAGATGAAACCATTGTACTGAAATGGAATCAGAAAGAATGGGATCATTGTACTTAAATGATTACCCATGACGCGACCGTTGTACTGAAACGGAGACACGAAAAATGAGCTTGTTGTACTTAAACAAGACCCGGAGATGAGACCATTATACTTAAACGAAACTCGAAGGGAACGTGATCGTTGTACTTAAACGATGACCCGCAACATGACCGTTGTACTTAAACAGGACACGAAAAATGAGTCTGTTGTACTTAAACAAGACTCATGAACGAAACCAGTGTACTTAAATGGAATCAAGAGGTTGAAATCATCGTACTTAGATGAAGTCAAGGAAATGGGATCATTGTACTTAAATGAAAACCCAACACGAGACCGTTGTACTGAAACGAGACGTGAAAACTGAGCCTGTTGTACTTAAACAAGACTCAAAAGTGAGACCATTGTACTTAAATGGAGATTCGACAACACGAAACCATTGTACTTAAACGGAATCATAGAAAATGATATCATCATAGTGAGATGAAGTCAATGGAACAGGATCATTGTACTTAAACGATGACTTGTGACGTGACCGTTGTACTGAAACGAGACCCAAAAAATGAGACCGTTGTACTGAAACGAGACTCAAAGGCGAGAACATTGTACTTAAATGGGAGCTCGAAAGAAAACGGGATCATTGCACTTAAACAATGACCCGCGATGCGGCCGTTGTACTGAAACAGAGACGCAAAAAAATGAGACTGTTGTACTTAAACGAGAGTAAAAAAGAACGGGATCGTTGTACTTAAACGAGAGCCCGAGACGCGATCGTTGTACTTAAACGGAGATAGGAAAATAATGAGACTGTTATACTGAAACAAGACTCAACTGGGGATAACAAACATGACTTGGTAGAAATAACCACACTGGGAAATGAACTTGGCACTCTTTGTGGGGAATATATCAGGTTGAAAAGATGTTATGGGCTTTTGTGTAATACACCCCAAAACTGGCCCATGCATATGATTGAATTTTTCCACGGCGTAATGCTCTATAATGATGGAAATGCTACACTTTGAGGATGCAAATGTAATGATGAGTACTAAATGCAAATGTAAATGCAAAGGGATCTCATGATAAGGAGAAAACAGGTACCCCTGACGACTCCGCTGGGGAAGAAATAATCACTAGATTGATTTAATGACTCCCTGTGGAGGGAGAGCAACTCTGCGGGAGATATTGTGGATGATACACCGGCTCTGAATTTCCGCCATTCCCAAAAATAAATTGGACTTTGAAATTGGATCCAAAACCCTGTTGGGAATGAACTTGACTTGAGAGGCACGCTACCCATTGAACTCCGTTGGGGGAATAACATCACTCTGACCCGGTTGGGGAACCAGATGTATTGGCGCTCTGCTGAGGAAGGAACCTGCTGGGGAACTCCTCAGACACACAATCTTCTGCTTGGGGAAGAGATGTCTCCACGTGTTGTTGGAGATTGGAAGCCTCTAATGGGGAATGCTCCTTTTTTGAAGGAAAATATCTGTTTGGGGAGACCATCTGTCTTTGTTTACCACTACTAGGGGAAGATTTCAATTTCCACTTTACTGGGGATAATGGAAGACATCCAAGCAGACGTTGTGTAAGAATTCTTCCCAAGAACCTGTTAAAGAAGGCCTCTTGGGTCTACTCTAGATCTGCTAGCAACACCTGTACCTGCACCTTCATAAACACAACTGATAGTGCCTGTAACACAGAGAATTAGTTTGGCTTGTATGCCCCAGGCTTATGGTATGAATCACCACCCCCATCACTCAATGCTTTAGAGTGGTATCATATAGTTATGTCCTCCTGCATGAGTTATAAGGCATTCCAGTGTTCATAATGAAATATTTATCACAATTTGCTGGACGTTTTTGCAATTAGTCAATGTCAGATGAAAAAACAAAAACCCAAGGACACAAATTTGAACGAAGTTGCATTTTATTAATTGGAAAATTTCCCTGAATAGGCATTACATCAGAAAGCAATCCCTATAAAGAGCTAGTTTCTCAAAAGGAAAACAAATTATCCTATTGGAAATGTGAAAAATGGATCTCATCAAGCTCCGACCCGACTATGAGTTCTATATCTCCAAGACTCTCCGCTTGTTTCGCATTTGAGGAAAGTGATGAATTGGTCTCTAACCCTTGGGGTGCCCTTAGTTGCAAATGGATCATAAACCTCGCAGACCGTAGTCGTTCGTGTTAGTCCTTCTTTTGCGTGGATCGCCCTTTCGGTTTTTCAATCCACCGGGAAACCGTTTTTTTTCCTGAGTTGTCCAATATGGCTTTTCAGCTCAGCGGGTGTACACTTTTTTCAACATTTTCCCTAATTTTTTCCCGAGCATTTTATTCTGTTTTTGGCTCACCAGGATGCCCTTTTTGTCTGGATCTTTATTCTATTTTTACCCAGCGGGTCATTTTACACGAAGTATTTTCTTATTGCGTCTGTGTTGACAGGGGATTGGAAGTCTTCGCCATCCATGGTCGTTAACATCAAGGCTCCTCCTGAGAAGACCTTTTTAACCACGAATGGACCCTCATAATTGGGTGTCCATTTTCCCCTGTGATCATTGAGAGGAGAAAGAATACTTTTCAACACTAAGTCACTTGATAGGTACCGTTGAGGCCGTACCTTCTTGTCGAAATCCGGTTTCATTCGCCGTTGATACAACTGTCCATGGCATACAGCTGCTTGGAGTTTTTCTTTGATGAGGCTCAATTGGTTGTACCTGCCTCAGAGCCATTCAACTTCATCCAACTTGACATCCATCATTATTCTCAATAAGGGGATCTCAACTTCGACTGGTAGGGACTGCCTCCATACCATATACTAGTGAGAACGGGGTTGCCCCTATCGAGGTACGCACAGACGTTCGGTACCCATGTAGTGCAAACGGTAGCATCTCATTCCAATCCTTATATGTCACAACCATCTTCTGAACGATTTTCTTGATATTCTTGTTGGCCGCCTCGACGGAGCCATTCATCTTCGGGCGATACGGAGAAGAGTTGTGATGCTCTATTTTGAAATCCCGACATAAATCGACCATCATCTTATTGTTGAGGTTAGAACCATTATCAGTAATGATCCTCTCAGGAATTCCATACCGGAAAATGATATCTCTTTTGATAAATCGGGCGACCACTTGCTTTGTAACATTGGTTTCGCTCCCTGGATTTCCATCCTGGTACAAACGCGAAAGTGGCGTGGAAAGAAGGTAGAGTCGCCAGCCATGCATTTTTATCCCGAAGAAACGGGAATGGTAATGCTGCACAAACCGAAGAAAAGAAAAGGACGAAAACATGTCCTGCAAACCAAAGAAACTGGGTTCGGGAGTCGGTTACGACCTGAGAAGGTATTAGCACCCCAGATCGTCCGCCGTACTCGACGGGATCCATGCTTACAAAGGAAATGTTTCAAAGGGTGAAGAAATTAAAGCTGCTGCAAAACGAAGGACTGGAACTGGAGAAAAGAAAAAAAAGGGATAAAAATGTAGGGAAAATAAAAGAGTGTGCTCAGACGGGCCCTACCCCACTGCCTACGTACCTCATCTGGACAATGAGGATTAGAGTCTCCGTAGTTCCCCTAACTAGGGGTAGAAATATTTCTTGTGTCTTAAGGCTTGAACTGCCTATGTCAATGCTCAGGTGTTGCAGGCTCGGACGATGAGTGTGTAACCGTCTTGCAAAATAACAAGTAGGAGCAAGTTTGCATTTAGAGTGAATGAGGTGCGAAGAGAAGTCCCGAAGGAGAGATGCTTATTATGTTTGTGTTTTTTAGAAGTCTTTTTATGAGTGTGGCACAAGAGAGTGAACTCAAACTCTTTTCCATGGAATGTGTATGATTCGCGTGTCGCGCGCGAATCAAAAACGAGTAATTTTCTTTAAAACGTAGTATAACGACAATGACTCGAATCGTCTCACAAGGATTCTTGATCTTATTAACTAACAATAGTAACGATTAATGGGGGGTTGATTTTAAGGTCGAATTATAAAAATGGATTAAAATAAGTGATTATAAAATAAGCTGAAACAGTTAATCTACTGTTTTGATTTTACAACTTATCATCGACCCAAATAATTCCCAATTCATAAGCGGCCTCTATTTCCTTTTCGATTATAATAACAACCAAACAAGCGTAATTGATATTATATGATAAATATTCCTAATTTCCGAATTAAGCAAACGGATGAAATATTTCAATCGTGAATTAAGCAAACACGACAAACATACGCGAATTAAGAAAACGCGATTACAGTATAGGAATATGCAATCATCGAAATAAATCAATCTAACCTTAGATAAATCGAATTAAGCAAACAAGATATCAAGATCAGAATTGAAAGGAAATAGATTAATTGGAAAATATAAGAACCTCAAAGTGTCGGCGAAAACCGATTACAGCAGATTAATCCTTGGAATTAGTTCTCCATAATTCGTCTCTTCGAGCGTAAAAAAATAAAATCGTAAAAGGTGTGTATTGAACAGTTGCGGCTGCTAGGTTAAATAGAAAAACCTAAAAAACCCGTTTACAACCAAACTGGGTCAAATATATAACTCAGGCCCAATTCTAAATGACCCGAAACTAAATAAAACTAATGCATCAGCTTCAAAAGAAATTCTGGAAAATAAGACTCCGAATCTGACTTCGACTACAACACAAAAGTTGTAGCTCTCTCTCTTAGCTTTCTGTCAACTGGTAGAACGTCTCATTCAGATTGCTGGAACTCTGGTTATGATCATTTCCGTAAAAGCTACTAAAGCTGAAAATTAAGTATGAAAATTAAATTAAGCCAAAATTAAAGTAAAATAAAAAAAACAAATTAAAATATAAAAATAAACAAAGAAAACTAAAGAAATGCCTAAGTGCAATCATGGGAGAATGTACATTAAAATGCACTAATCAGTGTACTTGCTACTACATTCCAAGATGGAATAATAGAACAAGCACACCAAGTAAGGATAATTTATCCAAGACTTGTTTCCAAGGGCAAGGGCCTAAGCTCACTAACTTGTTGAAGTTATTAAGTATTTTAATGGTTAGGTGAAGAAGTATTTTATTTTATGATTTTCTTGATGAAGATGACCTCATGATCAGACTTGTGTATCATGCTAGACAAGTGTACTATTCCAAGATGGAATGAATACATATGCCTCATGGAATAAGGCTATTGCACAAGAAGTCACTTCTTTCTTTATTAATGTTTTTTAGGTTTTTGTATGAAGATGAGAAGAGAAAAGAAACCAAAGGAGCAAAAGGTAAAAGTCTAATGGGGAAAGACTAAACCTAAAGTTATCATGCAAATGTGGTCCTAAGATTAATGTGGTTTGAAACTATCCTAAGAAAGAAGAAGGAAAGAAGAAAAAGAGAAGAAGAAAGGAGAAGAAGCTAGACGAAAGATGGCCCAAGCACATCACAACCACAAAATTGAAAGCAAAGTAAGAAAAGAGAGGAAGAGTTGAAATCTGAATAACACCTACACTTCACTTACCATTGCACCTACAAATGTTAGCAAAATTTCCAGCACATATTCAGCACATCAATCAATGCTAACATATCAACACATATCATGGAATTAACATGTTCAAAGTTTCAAGAAAACAAAGTCATCAAACATGTCAAAGTTTTTAAAATACATGAATTCACGTGTCTAGTAAATGAAAGCATGCATCAACCAACAAGAAAACTACTCTAAACAAACATATAAAACGATCACACAATGATCCATGATGATTATGGCAAGTATGAGGCAAACAAACTCAAAACAGCCCAAAAATGCCATTCCACCTCAGTGTTAACCGGTTAACAAAAAGCGTTAACCGGTTAACCAACCTAAACCTGCAGCAAAAGAAGTCAGAAAACAGGCGCGTTAACCGGTTAACCTATAGAGTTAACCGGTTAACACTGTGTGAACAACAACAAAAACCTGCAGAAAAAAGGCATTCCAAACCAGCTTATTTCAAATAATCCACCAACGGTCCAACAATCAATTATGCACGAAATAATAAGATGAATTCACATTAATCAACCACAATTATACTCGTGAACATTAACATATAGATCCATTCACAAATCAACCAAACAACAAAAGCAAATTAAGCAATTAGCACAAGCACATGATGGATCTATAACACAAGCATGCAAATAAGCCAAAAACAGATATGGACCTGAACTTAACCAACCTACAAAGCTGGGATCTGCTTTGGTAAGTGTTGTTCAAGCTGGAAATGATGAATCTCGCGGAAAACTTCGAAGATCCGATGCTATTCTTCACACACAATGCAAAATAAATGCAAGCAAAGGATTTTGATGAAAGAGCTTAGTTCCAAAAGCACTTCTAGCCACCAAAACAGATCTGAACCAATAGTAAAAACCAGAAAAAGATGCAAAGAAAACAATGGATGAAGGTCTAGTTCCAAGATCAACAAATTTTAATGCAAAATTTGATGATCTTCAAAGAAGAGGAACTTTGAGTGATTGGAAATTGGGAGAGAAAATCAGAGAATGGTGAGAGAGTAGTGAAAATTCAGAAATGAAAAGTGTGAATTATGAGAGAGCTTTTCTTTCTTGGTTTAGAGGGAAATGGGATAAATAGTCTCTAGGTTTGGGGCCCAAAAATTTGGTTTGGAGTCCAAAAAAAATGGTTTGGAGTTAGCTTAGAAAGGTGATTAGGATCTAACTTTGGAATTAGGCTTGGTAAACTCTCTAGATCCTTCTCCATAATTCCCAATTAATTCAAAACAAATAAATCAGAAAAATGAAAAATTGAGCCAAAACAAGCATGCTTCTCTTGCTGGAAAATTCAAATTTTCGCATCCGTTAACCGGTTAACCAAAAGCATTAACCGGTTAACGCAAGAAAGATTTGAATTTTCCCTCCTTTTGGTGGGAAACTCCAAGAATACATCTATGCCAACCATTCCAATCTGATCTTGATTCTCCATCCTCTTAGGGCTTTGACCATGATATGGAGCTTGTACAAAATGCCCTGTGAGCTTCCTGCCAGTTCACCAGGCTCTGGACTTTGACTTGTAACATCACGATTTCCTAGGTGATTGATCATATGCCTTATGCTAGAACGTGTGAGTGTTATGCTTCATTTTTCTATGTAAAAAAATGCTAAGGATATGACATGCTCAAGCAACTGTTAATCTGAAAAGGACGATAGCACGGGCTATCGACCGCTCAAGATAAATTGTGGTTGAATACCAAGAAAACCTGAAATTTGCACTCTGCTGGAGAATGCAGAAAGGGGAAATAAACCCAACCAAATAACACTCTGGGTAACTGAAGTGAAGACAAAGCAAACGAGCTCCTTCTAAATTGAATTGTTATGCCAGATAAAAACTTAGACAGACGAGTCTTCTTCATGCAAACCTGTTACGCCAGGAACTGGACATACGAGCCCTATTTGAGTAAACCTGTTACACCAGGAATTGGACATATGAGCCCTCTTCAAGTAAACCTGTTACGCCAGGAATTGGACATACGAGCCATCTTCAAGTAAACCTATTACGCCAGGAATTGGACATACGAGCCCTCTTCAAGTAAACCTGTTATGCCAGGAATTGGACATACGAGCCCTCTTCAAGTAAACCTATTACGCCAGGAATTGGACATACGAGCCCTCTTCAAGTAAACTCGTTACGCCAGGAATTGGATATACGAGCCCTCTTCATACATTTTTACAAAAATATATGACTTAAGACAGACGAACCTCCTTCAGATAACCTGTTACGCCAGAACCAGTGATGCACTTAAGTCTGTGGGATAGACATGCATAATCAGGATAAACGAACCCTATTCATATATCCTTCATAGATATATGGTCTAAGACAAACGAGTCTTCTTCAGATAACCCGTTACGCCAGGTGCAACATTAGGATTGGACGAACCTTCTTCACGAATCTTGCGTAGATAAGTGGTGTCTGAGACAGACGAACCTCCTTCGGATAACCTGTTACGCCATGACCGGTAACCATTTTGACGTTTAATACCACTGTCAGGACTTCAAACCTCTTCAACACAGACGAGTATTGGATGATTATCAAGAGAACACAAACGAGTGCCATAAGTCAATGATACATATGAATATCAGACGATGATCTAAGAAATGTAGACTAACGCTTCAAGGGATGATACAGACGAATATCAACCACTGATACAGACGAATACCAAAAATCCAACACAGACAAGCACTTGGAGTAACAATACAGACGAGTACCAGAAATCCAACACAATCGAGCATTTGGAGTAGCACTTCGGACGAGTACCAGAGTGATTATCAAATCAGTACATATGGATATAAGTTAACACAGAAGAGTGTGGAGGATGATACAGATGAGTATCCAAGCAATGCAAACGAGCTTCAAACAGATAACAAAACACATACGAGTGCTGGAGAATGCATTCGAGCATTAAACAACTAACAATACACACACATACAAGTGCTGGAGAATGCATACGAGCATCAAACAACTATCAAACACAGACGAATGTTGGGGCATACAGACGAGCAACAAGTAAATATCAAACATATACGAGTGCTGGGGAATGCATATGAGCATCAAGCAAATATCAAACACAGACGAGTGCTGGGAAATGCAGATGAGTATCAAGAAAATATCAAACACAGACGAGTGCTGGGGAATGCAGACAAGCAAATATCAAACACAGACGAGTGCTGGGGAATGCAGACAAGCAACAAGAAAATATCAAACACAGACGAGTGTTGGGGTGTGCATACGAGCAACAAGAAAATATCAAACACAAACGAGTGCTGGGGAATGCAGACGAACAACAAGCAAATGTCAAACACAGACGAGTATTGGGGAATGCAGACGAGAAACAAGCAAATATCAAACACAGACGAGTGTTGGGGAATACAGACGAGCAACAAGCAAATATCAAACACAGACGAGTGATGGGGTGTGCATACGGGCAAAAACAGATGCCTGATTGGCAATAAGAAATCACAATCCTGCAGGGGAGAGCCAGGTCAAGAGACCTTGATGATGCTTAACTCTGGATGGGGAGATGAATAACTGTCTGTATCATCACATTGACCAAAAATAAACTGGCGACTTCTCTGGGGAATATTTCAATGATGGGAGTGAATCCCAATCATGACTCTGTGAGGAACAAACATCTTCAGACCTGGCTGGGGAAGATGCTTGGTTAAATAACCCTTGCGGGGAAACGAATTCTGACATTTTGAACTTTGTGGGGAAATCAGGCGTTCAGCTGCCTGTTGGGAATACTTCACTTGTGGAAAGATAATCCACATGGGGATGAAAGCTTTTCAATTAGCCTAGGAGTTTTGTTGTGGGTCCCACCTGCTCTAACTCAGCTGGGGAACATTCTCTGCTTGGGAAGATATGACACCATCCTGCAAAACCTGCAACAACAGTATACACACATATGCCCCGGGGACTTGTATGGTATGATCTGTTCATCCATTGTCACCGACACTCAAAGATAGTTTTAAATGTTTCCCTGCAATGTCATTTTTTTAGAAAAATTAACATGTTTCAAATGCAATGTTCTTTTTGCCAAAAATTCAGGACGTTTTTGCAAACAAAGTAAAGAAAACACAACACAACTTTTGACTGATTATTCATTCATTGAGTGGCCTCTGAATAGGCAAAGTTTTACATCATGAAGCAACTACCTGGAAAGAGGTAGCTACCATAAAATTGAGAAAATAAACTATCCTAATGGAAATGTACACGACATTCCAATGAGTTTCCTTCCTGCTATGACCAACATGTCTTCAAGACTTTCCATTCTTGCTTTTGCTTTCTGAAGAAGATGAAGGGACTGATTCCTACCCTTCTAATATTGCCAGACTATATGAAACGATGATTTGGTTCAGATTACCCGAATCGCAGTTGTTCGCTTATTCCTTTGTTTTGCGTGGATCGCCCTTTCGGGTTTTCAATCCACGGGGATACCCTTTTTTTGCCTGAGCTGTCCGATGTGGCTTTTCAACTCAGCGGGTGTACATTTTTTTATATTTATTTTCCCTAACCTTTTCCCGAGCTTTTTATTCTGTTTTTAGCTCGCCGTGATGCCCTTTTCTTGCCTGGACTTTAATTCTATTTTTGTGTCCATCTGATCTTTTATGCGAAGTATTTTTTAACTGCGTCCGTGTTAACATGGGATTGGAAGTCTTCTCCATCCATAGTAGTGAGCATCAGTGTCCCACCTGAGAAAACTTTCTTTACTATGAATGGGCATTCGTAGTTTGAGGTACACTTGGCCCTGTGATCTGAACCTGGAGGAATGATCCTTTTGAGTACAAGCTCGCCTACTTGATACTCTCGAGTACGTACTCGTCGGTCGAATGCTCGCTTCATTCTCCTCTGATAAAATTGACCATGACAGATAGCCGCTAATCTCTTTTCCACAATTAGACACAATTGGTTATACTGAGCACGTACCCACTCAGCCTCATTAAGCTTCACATCCATCATTACACGTAAAGAAGGAATTTCCACCTCAACAGGCAAGACTTCTTCCATGCCATATACCAGGGAGAAAGGAGTTGCCCCGGTTGATGTCCTGACTGACGTTTGATACTGTCGCTCCCGATAAAATGGGACTGGCCCAGATAAAGGTACAGACGCGAACGGTCGGCGAAAGGGACAATGAGAACACACAGCAGTGAACTCACTGGAAAAGAAAAGAGTCGCCAGCTAGGCATTTTTATCCCGGAGGAAAGGCAATGCTGCATAGACCTAGAAAGATATGGATAAGACGGTTGCGAACCAGAGAGACTGAGAAAGGGGGTTGGTTACAACCTGGGAAGGTATTAGCACCCAGATTGTCCGTCGTACTCGACGGGATCCACGCTTAAAAGATTTGTGTTTTAAAGGGGTAGTGTCAGTGCAATTTGTGTATAGAATAGCTGGAAAAGATGTACAGGTGTCAGTGTAAAAGAAGTGCAAAGTGGGATATACAGTGTCAGTGTAAGGACAAAGGATGAGATGCTCAAGACCATGAGGCTAAAATAATGCTGGAAAGAGGGGGAATATACAGAGACTTTTGTTCGATAACTGTGAAGTTATGCCTACGTATCCTCTCGTGCAATGAGGAAGTCAGAACACCGTAGTTCGACCCAAAGAGACTGAAAGGTGAATTGACTGGTGAACTGCTTGCTTGTCAATGCTCAAGTGTATGACCTGTCTGGCTCAGGTGCAAACTGTCTTGCATTAGACGGAAAAAGCAAGTTCTCGTTTGTGAATGAATGAGGTGAGAAAAGAATCCCGGAGGAGACGATTATTGTTTGTTTTTGAGTTTTCAGTCTTTTATTGCTTTTGAAAGTTGTCGTAAGTTAATGAGCTTAAGCCTAAACCAATGGGTTTAGTAAACTCATCACATCTTCCCTCTGTTTAGGGGTAATGAGAATACCTTAAGTGTGAAGTCAGCTTCTCACACTTAATCACCTTTGGTGTAGGATTAAGATCATTAACCTACTTGTGATTATTTAGATGTTTTTGTTGTTTTTGTTTAGTGTTAAGTAACGAGATTAAGCCATAATCAGGGATTAAACAGACTCATTACACCATCCTAATAGAAGGATAATAGATGAGAATGTTTAAGCTGAGGAAGACTCCTCAACTTAATCCATGATTAGGGATTAACCTCATGACAAAACAAAGCCTTTATTAGATGGATTTTAATTAATGATAAGATGAAGAAGTGAGTTTTATGGTTTGTAAGACAACTTGAGGGGGACTTGTCCATTAACACTAGGGTTAGTCCTTCTTAACCAATTAAGGAAGAATTAGAACCCTAATGCAAGGCCCAAGTTACAAGCTTGATGTCTTGATAATTATTAAGTGATTTGATTAAAGGAGTTAAACACATTAAGGGTTTAACACTTAGGATTAAAGTTATACACTCCATCCTAATAGAAGGATGCAGGCATAAACTTAATCACAAAGTCTTAAAACCTTTAGGGTTTAGTCCCTGATTATGAGATGAGAAGAGAAGACTCAAAGAAGACACAAAGGTAAAATTAAGAGGGGAGACTAATCAAAACCCTAATCATTGTCATGCTTGGTTGTTCCTAAGGTTTGTGAGGTTTACAAGAAGAAATCTTCAATGGAACCACCAGGAAGCAGATGAAAGGATCAGGAGAAGCAAAGTAACTTGCTTCATTTAAGAAGTCAAGTCACTTGAAGAGAGAAAGTAAGAAGAAGAAGAATGATCAAGCTCAATCTCAAACACAAACATAAATGCAGCAAGGATGCATAAAAAGAGATGAAGAGAAGTTATGAGAAGTGAAGGCAAATTCACTTCTCAATGTCACTTACCACCTGAAAGGTTAGAAAAGAAATGTAATGCAATGCAAAATGGGATGAGATGTCATGATGAGAAACAAAACCAGAAGTACATTCATGATATTAATGATGCTATGAGATGTCACAAACATGAGGCAGCACATGGGGATGATCATACAAGCTCATGAATGCAAATGAAGCAAGTTAGGAATCATGAACATACATGAAAAGTTGTGAGATGCATATGGCATACAACATGGCAAATACAAGATGCAATGGTCAAACATGCTTTTAATATGTCTTATGATGTCAAATGAATCAAATGGATGCTTTAAATGTCAAGGCAAGTCAAGGCATGGATGCAAATGCAAGATGGATGCATATGGAAGCCCAAATTAGGGTTTATGATCAAAGTATCAAACACAAACCAAAATCAGAAGCAAACAACATTATAAAAAATTGAAAATGCACTCAAAGGACCCCCAATCCTATACTAACCCAATGCCCAAAGGAGAGGTTTCAACTCTTAACCAAATTCAAGTTATGATTTTTCTAAGTTTTCTAGGGTTTTAGGGTTCCTTAACAAGAAAATTACCAAACAAATGGAAAATGGAAGATCAAATCATGGCCATTTAATCTCACAAACTACATGCTAAACACAATGCAATGCAAAAGGAATCAAGGTCCAACTCTTCATGGATAGGCAGAAATGATTTTTTGAAGTTTGGATCAAAATAATGCATCAAAATGATTTTAATTCAATGAAAAATTCTCAAAATGCATCAAGATCAAAAATTAAATTTGGTTTGAAGGTTGGACAATGTTTCTAAATGTCTTAAAACATTTCATGAATTTTTTGGTGATTTTTAAATACCTAAAAGTATTTTTAATAAATTAATTTTCATTAATCAATTAAAAATAAACTTTTAAATATTTAAAAATACTTTTTAATGCTAAAAAATAAAAATAAAAATATTTTTGTGTTTTAAAAATTAATGAAACTCTTGACAAAAAGTTTCATAATTTTTAAAGCCTTTTTGCTATTTTTAATAAATTGTACAAATAAATATGAAACAAATGAATTAAAAATGAAGAAAAAAGAAAAGTCAACTGAATGGAGGGCCAAGATGAATCCTGGGAGAAGAGGGATTGACTACGCGCGCAATCCAGTGGCCCATATTCAAACTGAGTTAAACATAATTATGAATTAATTAAATGTGATTAGGGTTTCTAATGGTGAATCTCAGCCACACACACGCGCGCGAAGTCAAACCAGTCAAAGCATCTAACGCACCAGATTCAAACTTCCTTAATTACAGGATTAAAACCCTAATTATTTTCAGGTGGCCGGAGAAGACCTCCGGTCGTCTTCTCCGGTGGGAACCCCACCTGAAAATTTCTAAAACTCTCAAAACGTAACTAAAATGAAATCTAAGAACACAAAAATGATTCCCACAACCCACTGAATCAAAACCCCAAGCTAAAACTCATTTATATTTCATCAATCTCACGAATCGAAGCAGAAAAGATTTTAGGGCAAAACTTTCAGAAACAAATTAAACTCTCATCTCTCCACCATTTTCAAAACTAAAGACATCAGAGCAATCAGTGAAGCATGAAGAACAACTTTAGAACTTAAAAAATCATTTCTGGAAAAAAAGTTCTTGACCTACCTGAGTTTCGAAGCTTTCAATTTTGCAACTTTCTGACCTCTCCTCTTGATGCAATCCACCCCACTTGATCCCCTGATGATGCCTGAATGCTTAGAAGGAGTTTATGTTGGCTGGTTTGGGAGATTGAACAAGTTCTGTTCAATGAAGTGAAGGAATCGTGTTTGTGAATCAGGCTGTTTCTAGCAATGGTGAAGGGTTCTTTGTGATCAGGATGATGAGTGGAGAAGGTTTGTGAAGTTTGTTCAAGTGTTTGTGGCCTGTGGAATCAGATTCGAAGGAAAATGCAAGTTGGAGAGAGTTTGTGAATGTGAGTTGTGGTGAGTTTTCAGGCTTGCTTGTTGTTGTGTTTAGCTAGCATTTGATCCACATAAACAACTCCTATTGGTCAGATGATGTGACCTGCCCTTTATTGATTGGTATGGTGCCTTTTACAAAATGTCAACTTTATGTAAGAGAAAGCATGGGTCAAGTTCTAGCTTGGTACAAGGGGTGTGGGCTGCGCAACAACATGAGGGGAAAGGCTAGGGCTGGTTCAACAACATAGGCAGCAAGTGGATGGAAGTGATCATGAGCTTTTGCAACTTGGTTTCTTTTAGTTCACATGGAAAAATCTTGCTCCCAAGGCCATGAAACATGTGATCTTTTGGTTCAAATCTAATTTTTAGAACTTGTATGGTGCTTGCATATTGGTTTGATATGAACTAGAAGTCACAAATGCTTTGGTACAAAGTTTTTGCAAGTTTCTCATTTGGTGCATATTTTGAAAATTAGTGATTTTTGCCAACTTTGACACACCATAACTTTTGATCCAAAATGAATTAGGTCATGTTCTTGTACTTTTTGAAAAGGGAAAGATCTAATCTACAACTTTCATGACCAAAGTTTTTCCATTTGAAGCATTTTTGGATCAAAAAGTAAGGTTTGAAAAGTGACCTAAATTGACAAATTCTTTAAAAGTCAACCATGCCCTAAAAAGTCAACTTTGCAAAAACTTCAAATTCTTGAATTTTGTGAACTTCAAACTTTTTCTATGATCAAATAAAGATCATATACACCCAAAATGATGAAGATCACCCCTTGGTTGGGTCATTGGGGGCCTCAGATGCCCTGATTTTGCACTGACTTGTCTGAAAAGTCAACTCTTGATCAGATGACTTCCCCATGGAATTTCTTCATGAAAATTGATATGCATACTCCCTATACCATATAGAGACCAATAGAAACAAGAATGACCAAAAAATTTGGAGTTATGGCCTCTGAAACCAAAACCCTAATTTTAGGTCAACTGTGTAGTTAAACCTGGCTCTGCATCCATACCAATCCCAGTTCTTGTGATTCTTTGGCATTCTTGACTTTGAGAGGATGTAATATGATATAAGAACACACATGAACCCCTTTGAAGTGATTGATGGCCTTTGGAGTGGCTCAAGAAGCTCTTGGATTGCTCAGATCACAAACCCTAGATGCAGATGACTTTGAATCTATGCAGTGAATCAAAATTGTGGTATGAGATGTTATGATTGAGTTTATGCATATGAGGTGATCACAAGCCATGGTGTGAATGGGTGAGGGCAAATTTGGGGTGTTTACAGCTGCCCCTATTCAAACATGAGTTAGCTGTGCAGGATGTAAGCGACGGCTTAACAGGCAAACAAGATAACTTGTGGTTGAATACCAAAGACAGTCCAAAATTTGCACTCACAGAATGAAGAAGAAAAGGGATATAGATTGTAAAGGAAAATAAAGTATATTGTAAAGTGAAGGCGACGGAGGACGACCGTCAAGCAGAGGACGACTGCCGGGTAAGGAGCAATGACGGGGACGACCGACACGCTGGGGAAGGTGCGGGAAATAAAGCAATGACGGGGACGGCCGACATGCTGGGGATAAAAGGTATTATGATGGGGACGGTCATCAAGATGAAGTCGTAGGATTCTCTGGAGATTAATGAAGCATGACGGGGACGGCCATCAAGTTCATAAAGTAAAGTAACCAACGATGGGGACGGCCATCGGGCTAAAAAAGAAAAGGGACCACGACGGGGACGGCCATCGGGTTAAAGAATAAATGAAATAAACAGATGATGAGGTACGGTCATCAAAGGTGAAGGACGATCACCTAGCAGGGGACGACTGCTCTGTTGGGGTTAAGATGAGGGAAGGTCATCTAAGGTGGAGGACGACCACCTGGCAGGGTACGGCTGCCGAAAATATCGCGACATAGGACGAATGCCGGATAAAAGGTCAACGATGGGGACGGCCATCGGACGAGCATGATGGAGGACGACCATCAAGAGGTGGAGGACGACCACCTAGCAGGGGACGGCTGCTCTCAAGGTTTATCATGACATAGGACGAAAGTCAGATAACCGAAATCAACAATGGGGACGGCCATCGGATAAAATGATGAAGGACGATCATCAAAAGGTGGAGGACGACCACCTAGCAGGGGACGGCTGCTAAATATCAACGATGGGGACGGCCATCGGATGAGCATGATGGAGGACGACCATCAAGAGGTGGAGGACGACCACCTAGCAGGGTACGGCTGCTCTCAGGGTTTATCATGACACAGGACGAGTGTCAGATAAAAGGAAAATTTGCTTACTGGGGAAAAGTAAACACGGACGAGTGTTTATATCCAAGAAACAAAAGGTATAAGTGTTTTGATGTTGTGTATAGATTAA
Organism: Lathyrus aphaca; assembly: GCA_963966055.1. Taxonomy (NCBI): domain Eukaryota; kingdom Viridiplantae; phylum Streptophyta; class Magnoliopsida; order Fabales; family Fabaceae; genus Lathyrus; species Lathyrus aphaca. The sequence goes on from OZ014525.1 coordinate 320,523,165, forward strand.
GGATGCGGACGAGCATTCCTAAGACTATGATACGGACGAGTATCAGGTAGAAACAAAAACTGACACGTGTTCCGAGATGATGATACGGACGAGTATCAACTGGTTAACAAGGAACACGGACGAGTGTTGAATCTGAAGGGACTCTTCTGGGGAATATTTAGACACAGACGAGTATCTATATTCAAGAAGACAAAAGTGTTTGACACGGTGTATGGATTAAAGATGCGGACGAGCATCCTTAAGACTATGATACGGACGAGTATCAGGTAGAAACAAACACTTGACACATGTTCTGAGATGATGGTACGGACGAGTACCAACTGGTTAACAAAGAACAAGGCCCAATGGCGAATCTGTGGGGGGGGTATAAGTGGTATATACAAGATACGGACGAGTATCTGTATAAGTGTGAATATTGCATAGATGAGTATTTATCTGCTGGGGAGAGTGACACGGACGAGTGTCAACAAGGAGAAAAATATAGTATTAACAAGTATATGGGTTGTAAAAGTGTAGGTGACTGCGCTGGGGATATGACACGGACGGGTGTCAAGAAAATGTATTATAGGTAGGGGTGAGTGCAAAGATGATGTCTTTGGCTTTCTGCTGGGGGTATGACACGGACGGGTGTCAGGAAGCTTCTATGATACGAGTGGTTTTGTTTGCAAAGAATATTCAGGCGACTTTACTGGGGAATGATGACACGGACGGGTTGTCAAAATGAGTATCTACTGGTGTTTGTGAATTGTGAGGCAACTGCTTTTGCTGGGGAATCTGGGGGATTTTTCTGTATATTGTTGATGAACGGTCATTATTCACAAGTGGTCGATTCACAAAATGGCTTATGATTATGCTATGTGTTTGATTTTTGCCGTAATGCTCCGTATTAGACGGAATGCTACGTTTTGTGGGTGAATATGATGCAAATGCCATGATTATGCAAAGATACCCAACCAGGATTTGGATCCCGTTGCTGCGAAGATCTCTGGCCGATCTGCCTAAAATGGACATCCCAGCTGGGGGATGAGATCATTGATAGATCTGATGAGACGCATCTGCTTGGGGAAATGGTTCAACAATAGACCTATTCCTAGTAAATGAGGGACCCAGCTGGGGTTTGTAGAAGCTTTCCGTACTCTGTTGTGACTCCTTCATGCGTTGCTCTTCTGGATAGAGGCTGAAGTTCTGTGGGGAAATGGTTCCCTGGCTTTTGTATTTTGCTGGGGAAGAATGATTGGCATCTCGGCTGGGAGAAGTGACAAGTGGCAACTTAACTGGGGAAGTTATTAGTGGCAACTCAGCTGGGGAGAAAGCACCTCAGGTACTGAGAATGAGTGTTGACTTGTCAGCTTGCTGGGATGAAGCTTACATGCCCCAAGTTGCGTTCTGGATACCTGCAATCCTGCAAAGATAGGGAAACGCACAAATGATCCCGAGGTATCCTTTACTGGATTCCGTCATAGGATTCTAGACACTTTTGAGAGTAAGTATATTCCCTGCAAGCATGTGTTTTCATTTTTTAGAGAAAAGCATTTGTACTTATGCAATCAGTTTTTTAGAGACATCAGACATTCTTTGCAAATAAAAATGTGCAAGACGAAACATGACTGAAAAATCTGATTTTATTAATTCAAATGCCCTGAATTGGCGAGATACAGTCAAAGAAACATATCTCCTAAAATGAGGAGACTGTTACAAATTGAGAAACAAAGTGCTGGCGATGCTGACGACGCTTTCAAGGAGCTTCCTCGTTCGCTATGACTCGTATGACTTTCGACGTTCTTCTCGTCTTGCTTTCTGAAGAAGGTTGGTTCTGATTGAAGCTTGATCCTTTAGAGGCTTACCAAGTTGCAGGTAATACAGACGAATTCAGAATGCAGTTGTTCGCTTATTCCCTTATTTTGCATGGATCGCCCTTTCGGGTTTTCAATCCATCGGGATACCCATTTTTGCCTGAGTCGTCCAGTGTGGCTTTTCAACTCAGCGGGTGTACATTTTTTCTATTTATTTCCCTTACTTTTGCCCGAGTCTTTTATTCTGTTTTTGACTCGCCGGGATGCCCTATTTTTGCCTGGACTTTCATTCTGTTTTTATGTCCAGCGGGTCATTTTCATGCGAAGTATTTTTTAACTGCATCTGAATTCACAGGGGACGGGAAGTCTTCACCATCCATGGTGCTGAGCATCAGTGCTCCACCAGAGAAAACTTTCTTTACCACGAATGGTCCTTCATAATTTGGAGTCCATTTGCCCCTGTGGTCTGTATGAGGAGGGAGGATTCTTTTCAGCACAAGATCTCCTACTTGGTACTCTCGGTGCCTGACTTTCTGATCGAAGGCTCTTTTCATTCTTTTCTGATACAACTGCCCATGACAGATTGCAGCCAATCTTTTCTCTTCAATCAGACTCAGTTGTTCGTATCGGGACCTGACCCACTCTGCTTCATTCAGCTTAACATCCATCAGTACTCGTAGAGAGGGCAATTCAACTTCAACAGGTAGGACTGCTTCCATACCATACACAAGCTGATACGGTGTTGCCCCAGTGGATGTTCTGATTGACGTGCGGTACCCATGCAAGGCAAATGGTAGCATCTCATGCCAGTCTTTGTAGGTGACTACCATCTTCTGCACAATCTTCTTGATATTCTTATTAGCCGCCTCAACAGCGCCATTCATCTTTGGCCTGTAAGGAGAAGAATTGTGATGTTGGATTTTGAAGTCCCGGCATAACTCAGCCATCATCTTGTTGTTTAAGTTGGAACCATTATCAGTAATGATTCGCTCGGGAACTCCATATCGACAGATGATATCTCTTTTCAGAAATCTGGCTACCACTTGCCTTGTGACATTTGCATATGACGCTGCTTCAACCCACTTGGTAAAATAATCAATGGCTACCAAGATGAATCTGTGGCCATTTGAAGCAGTTGGCTCAATCTTGCCAATCATGTCAATGCCCCACATAGCAAAGGGCCAGGGTGAAGACATTATGTTCAAAGGATTGGGAGGCACATGCACCTTATCTGCATAGATCTGGCATTTATGGCATTTTCTGGCGTAGGCACAACAATCCGTATCCATTGTGATCCAGTAATAACCTGATCTTAGCAGTTTCTTAGCCATAGCATGCCCTCCAGCATGGGTACCAAAGGATCCTTCGTGCACCTCGTGCATCAACAATTCTGCTTCTGTCTTATCAACACATCTGAGGAGTACCATATCAAAGTTCCTTTTGTATAACGACCCGTCAGTGTTCAGAAAGAAACTACCAGCAAGCCTTCTCAAAGTCTTCTTATCATTGGAAGATGCCCCAGATGGGTATGTTTGATCCTCCAAGAAACACTTAATATCATGGAACCAAGGCTTATCATCTTTGACAATATCTGCTGCAAATACATATGCTGGTCTGTCAAGTCTGGACACTGAAATCTGAGGTACAAAGTTAGCAGCTTGAACTTTGATCATGGATGAAATGGTAGCAATAGCATCTGCAAACTGATTCTCGTCCCGAGGGATATACTCAAGCTTGACCATTGTGAAGAAAGTCAATAACCTTCTTGTATAATCCCTGTAAGGTATCAGATGATCCTGGTGGGTGTACCATTTTCCGTTGGTTTGATTAACTACCAAAGCTGAATCTCCGAATACGGTCAATGTCTTGATCCTGAGGTCAATGGCTTCCTCAAGACCCATAATGCAAGCTTCGTATTCAGCTTCGTTGTTAGTGCAGTTGAAAGTGAGTTTTGCCGAGAAAGGCATGTGAACCCCTTTAGGTGTAATGAGTACTGCACCAACACCACGACCATTCATGTTAACAGCCCCATCAAACATCATAGTCCATTCTTCTCCCGGGTCAGGCCCTTCAGTGTGAACAGGCTCTTCATGATCTTTCGTTTTAATGAACATGATGTCTTCATCAGGGAAGTCAAATCTCATAGGCTGGTAGTCATCAATAGGTTGCTCAGCAAGATATTCAGATAGTACACTGCCCTTGATAGCTTTCTGAGAGGTGTACTGAATGTCATATTCCGTGAGAATCATTTGCCATCTTGCAACCCGTCCGGTAAGTGCTGGCTTCTCGAAAATGTACTTAACCGGGTCCATCTTTGAAATCAATAAAGTAGTGTGGGTCAACATATACTGTCTCAGTCGGCGAGCAGCCCACGCTAAAGCACAGCAAGTTTTCTCGAGCAGTGAATAACGTTGTTCACAGTTGGTACAATTTTTGCTCAGGTAGTATATTGCATACTCTTTTCGACCAGACTCGTCATGCTGGCCCAGCACACACCCCATTGACTCTTCTAATACTGTCAAGTACATTATCAGAGGTCTTCCTTCAACTGGAGGCATAAGGATTGGAGGTTCTTGCAAGTACTCTTTGATCTTGTCAAAAGCCTTCTGGCAGTCTTCGTTCCACCTGACCGTTTGTTCTTTTCTCAACAACTTGAACAATGGTTCGCAGGTTGCTGTGAGGTGAGATATGAACCTTGAGATGTAGTTCAATCTACCTAGGAACCCTCGAACTTCTTTCTCAGTTTTCGGTGCAGGCATCTCCTGAATAGCTTTGACTTTATCAGGGTCAACTTCAATCCCTTTCTCGCTCACAATAAAACCCAGTAGCTTACCAGATCGTACCCCGAATGTGCATTTGTTGGGGTTCAACTTCAGTTGGTACTTCCTCAGGCGCTTGAACAGCTTCAGCAGATTCACCAGGTGGTCTTCTTCAGTAAGGGACTTGGCGATCATGTCATCCACATAACATTCGATTTCTTTGTGGATCATATCGTGGAATAACGTCACCATAGCCCGTTGATATGTTGCACCAGCATTCTTCAATCCGAATGGCATCACCTTGTAACAGAACGTTCCCCAAGGTGTGATGAAGGTTGTCTTCTCCATGTCTTCAGGGGACATTTTGATCTGATTGTATCCTGAAAATCCGTCCATGAAGGAGAATACCGAGAACTGAGCCGTGTTATCAACCAATACATCAATGTGAGGTAATGGGAAGTCATCTTTCGGGCTGGCTCTGTTCAGGTCCCGGTAGTCAACACACATCCTTACTTTGCCGTCTTTCTTAGGCACCGGTACTATGTTAGCAACCCACGGCGGATAGCTAGTTACAGCAAGGAACCCAGCGTCCCACTGCTTTTGTACCTCTTCTTTGATTTTCATTGCCATGTCTGGGCGAGTACGGCGCAGTTTCTGTTTAACTGGTGGGCATTCTTCTCTCAAAGGCAGCTTGTGCACAACAATGTCGGTGTCCAACCCGGGCATATCTTGATACGACCAAGCAAACACATCCACATATTCTTGAAGCAGATCAATCAGTTGTCTCTTCACTGAGTCTTGCAGGCAGGCCCCGATTTTAACCTCTTTCACGTCTTCATCTGTACCAAGATTAATCGTTTCGACCTCCTCCTGATGAGGAGTGATAACCTTTTCCTCTTGTCTCAACAATCTGGCTAGCTCTTCAGGAAGCTCATATTCTTCTTCAACCCCTTCATCAGCTTGATTGATTGGATTGTCAAAGTCATACAAAGTCATAGTCGTGCTGTTGTTGGTGCTGACTGGAAGGCACTCTCTGCAAGGGTTCAGTTTGTTCATTTTAGTGATTGATTTTAATCTTTGTTTAGAAAAGTGAAATAAAGTTATCATTTTGAAAACATCGCCATTTATTTTTTTGTACAAAAAGAAAAATGAAAAAAACAGTGAGCGGAAAAGGAAAAGACTCATTTGCAAAAAGATGTCTGATATTTCATTGATTTAATCTTGTTGCACAAAAAGTACAGATGGCCCGATTACAAAATGAGTCTTATCATCTTGGGAAAGATGCAAGACTTTGATGCATGCTATAAAATACAGGAAATAATAATTACTCTGCATGAGTAACCCTTATAATTTCCTGGGAAGACCAGTTTGAGATACTGCTCCCCGGGATCTTTGGACGAATCCAGCTTTCCAGGTTGCGTTCTTCTTCCAGCTCGTCTTCCAAATTGTTGATAGCATCAGGGGTGAGCATCCCCCCACTGACAAAACCGGGCTTCTCAGCAGCCTCTGCTTGATTTTGTTGAGTTGGTCTGTAACCCAACCCAAATTTGTCCTTCTTCTCCTCCACAGATAAAACCTTGCCCCAGCCTTGGGCAGTTCCTTCTTTAACAACCTTCCGGGCTTGTTGATAAGATGCCATGGAGATTCCAGATACAGCAGATGCTTCGTTCACGTTCAAGGCCTCAAACCCTTGGCTCATCGTTTCATGGATCTCCCCATCCATCTCAATATATTTGTAGGTAGCCAGATGGCTAACAAAAATATCCTCCTCTCCACAGATAGTAACGACTTGGCCTTCCCACTCAAATTTTAACTTCTGGTGAAGGGTAGACGTTACTGCGCCAGCGGCATGAATCCATGGTCTACCCAACAAACAGCTGTAGGCAGGCTGAATGTCCATCACGTAGAAGATCGTTTTAAAGGTTTGTGGGCCAATCGTTACAGGCAGCTCAATTTCCCCCAGAACCGATCTCTTGGAACCATCAAAGGCTCTTACTACCAAGTTACTGGGACGCAATGCCAATCCTTCATATTCTAGCTTCACCAGGGCCTTTTTAGGTAAGACATTGAGGGATGATCCTGTGTCTACCAGCACATGGGAAAGGACTGCACCTTTACATTCCATGGTGATGTGCAAGGCCTTGTTATGATTGCGGCCTTCCGTAGTCAAATCAGTATTGGTGAACCCTAGCCCATTGCTAGCGGTAACATTTCCAACCACAGTTTCCAACTGATTGACGGTGATCTCTTCAGGCACGTAAGCTGCGTGCAAGACTTTGAGTAGTGCATTCCGATGGGCTTCGGAGCACATGAGCAATGATAGGATTGAGATCTTGGAAGGCGTCTGATGAAGCTGATCCACTATTTTGTAATCACTCTTCTTGATGATTCTCATGAACTCATCAACTTCTTGATCAAAGGGTGTTTTCAAAGTTTCCTTAATAGCTTGATCTTCCTGCACCGGGCTCTTCCCTTTTGCCTAGGCAGCAGCTTCTGCTTCGGCAGTGGGTCTTTGAATTTGTGGAGCAAAGAGACGTCCGCTCCGAGTGAAGCCTCCGCCTCCTCCCACATTGTCTATTTGTGGTGAAGGGGTTGATGATTCAAGAGTGATTCTCTGTCCTCCGCAGTATACGTCAGAGCCGTAATGCCAAGGGATGGCCTTACTGCTTTCATAGGGTACTGGCCCAGGCACTGTGACAGTGACTGGACTGATGGCAGCTGCAGAAGCGACTGTGATAGTTTGTGGATCATAATATATTGTGACAGGTGCTCTGACGGGAGTAGCACTTTATGAGTTGTATGCGGAGTCATTTTCAGGATCATAATAAATCGTAACTGTTGAGACATCTTCATGGTTTGCTGCTGATGTTGTAGGAGACATTGTCGGAAGGATGGGTGTTGTTGTTGTAGGAGATTCAAAATGAAGTGGCGCTGAAGTTGTAGAAGGAATGTTCGTTGATATCTGATCAGTTGAAATGACAGATGGAACATTTGTTGATGAAGCTGAAAAGTTGTCGGGAACAATGGTTGTTACAGTTGTAGGAGGTTCTGGAACTGTTGCTGATGAGATTGCTGGACTTGTTGGAAATGATGTCGTGATCTGAAGCAGGCCACTCTGGATGAGACCATCTATGCCATCCCTCAAATTATCGCAACCATTCACTGAAATGTTGCAGTAAGCACACCCTAGCTCACATCCTGGGAACGTTTGACATTCGAGGAGCTGAGCTTTGATTTCTACCAACGGTGTCCGAATCTGACCCACACTGGTTATCAAATAAGACGGCTTGCCTTCTTCAATAGCATTGATTCGGGGACCACCATGGTGCGGCATAGGGTTTTTGTTGACATTTGGTGGTGGTGCGAAATTTAGAGCCTTAGAGTCTACCAGGTCTTGTACCTTCATGTGCAAAGCTCTGCACTTTTCTGTACTATGGCCAGGTGCATTTGAATGGAAGGCACATCTGGCGTTGGAGTCATAATTTCTGGGCAGACTATTAGGGTCTGGAGGGGCCAATGTCCTTAGCTCAACTAGGTTGAGTTTCAGGAGTTGTGGCAGCAATGTTGCATAGGGCATAGGGATCGGATCGATCACCCTGTTGGCCTGAGAGGGTCTCTGTTGGAATGGTCTCTGCTGATTGTTGTTGTTGGTGTTGCTGTTGTTGTAATTTCTCGGAGGATACTGATTTTGTTGCTGGTACTGAGGTTGTTGCTGATAATTTTGTTGCGGTGGTTGATAAGCTGGTTGTGGATGAGCTGGAGCGGGAATGGTGACTGCTGCCACGGACCTATGAACATATTGGGGCCTGCCCCTGTTGGTGTGGATAGCATTGGTCTCACCAGTTCTTCTTGGGCCTGCAAAAGGCTTTCTTGTGTTACTGGATGAGCTTGCACCGTTGTCTGAGATCTTACCCATCTTCAATAGGCTTTCAATTCTTTCCCCGGCTATGACTACATCTGCAAAGCTGGTGGAGGAGAAGGCAGCTAGCCTATCAATGTAAGTCCCCTGGAGGGTGTTCATGAACATATCAGCCATCTCCCTCTCTGACATAGGTGGCTGAACAGCAGCAGCCAATTGCCTCCATCTCTGGGCATACTCTCGGAAACTTTCTCTAGATGACTGTGACATTCCCATTAGGAGGGTCCTGTTGGGTGCCATATCTAAGTTGTACTGATATTGTCTGATAAAGGCCTCTGCCAGGTCCTTCCAACACCTGATAGTTGCTCTTGTCAGATGAGAGTACCATTCTCTTGAAGCTCCCGTCAAGCTATCCTCAAAATAGAACATCCAGAGCTTCTCGTCCATGATATAGGCCTTCAGCCTCCCCAGAAATGATTGCAAGTGGGTCCGTGGGCAGGAAGTCCCGTTGTACTTTTCAAAACAAGGAGGCTTAAACTTGTGGGGAATCCTGACCCCGTCTACCAAGCCCATATCCATAACATCAAAACCCAAAGAGTTTTGAGACTCTAAGGATCTTAATTTCTCAGCTATCTCATCAAGCCTTCTATCATAGGCTTCCTCCCCAGCTCCCATCACTGTGAACTGATCTTCCTGGGGGTCTTCTTGCAGTACCCTCCCTGCTGTGGCAGTTCCTTGTATATTGACAGGGATGTTGGCCTCTGGGTGGAGGTGGGGTCCAAAGACTGGGGGATTGACATGAGGTTGGACTCTTTCATTATTGCTTGTCCCAGCAGTCCCTGGCTGATGGTCTTCCTGATTTCTTCCCTCCACCAGTGCTCTCAACCTCTCCTGGCTTTGAGCCATATTGTTCATCACCTCCATGAATTGTGTCATCTGATTTCTCATTTCCAACCTCTCGTTGGTCATTTGATTTCTGACCTCTGTAAGGTCCTACTGCATCTGATCCATCTGTATGCCCGGAAGGTTGTTACGGGTTGGATATCTATGTGGACGGTTGAGTGGAAACACACGCCGTCGAGCAATAATTCCTGAGACCACAACAGAGTTAGTAACAAATAAACAAAAACCTACAAAACAAGGTAAAAGGTTAGTATGCAATGCAGTGTGTCTATTTGTTTCCAAGGTATCCGGCTTGGTACTTGGTTTTGACCTTTCCAGACCCCTTGAAGAAGTTGCTTGTGATGTTGCTTGAGGAATTCAGATGAAACAAACCAACACATATATTACAAAAAGGTAAATGATACAATGTTTGTTTCTTTTACAATACAAGCCCTCTGAGGGGTCAAAAAAATACAACATAAAGAAAAATACATAAAATGAAAGCAACAACAAGCAAAAGGTCAAACACCAAGGCCAAATTCATCCTCCTGAACTTCCTTGAGAAGTGCTTCAGTCACAGGATCAGCGGGACGCTCTGTAAGGTTTCTGATAAGGAGATTCCTTGTGGCAATAGCTGTAGTTAGCTTCTTGTGCTGACTCTGGTCCTTTGTCCTCTTCACTCCAGCTCTGATCTTCAGCTCTGAGATCTCCCCCTGGGCTGCTGCCAGGGCTTCCTGTTGCTCTTTTGCACTGGCTTCCAGCTGCTCAATCTTGTCCTGAGTCCTTTTATCTTCCAGAGTACGAGCCTTGGTGATTTGGACCCACCTAGCTTGGCTCTCCTTCAGATACAAGTCAGTCCTGGCCTTTTGGAACTGAGCTTCCTTACAGGCATTCTTCAGGATTTGTTCTCCAGCCCTAGACTTCTTAATATAATCCTCTGACTTCTCAATTCTAGCCAAATGCTCCACCTTCAACTTCTCCAACCTTTCAATATCCAATCTACCATCACTCCTCTCCCAGAGGGTCTTCTGTAGAGCTTGAGTCAGCTTTTCATTCCTCTCTTTCAACTTCTCAAACTCCTCTAAACTGACAGTTGCTGGAGGTGGTGTTGTAGAAGGTCCAGGCATATCTTCAATAGTAAAGGGCATCCCAGAAAATTGAGCCCTGGCATGGGACCAATCATAGTACTGTGCTGATGCCACATTGTTGCACTTCCCCAGGATGGTTACCCCCTTAGTCTGCACATTGTCCCAGGCCCAGGCTGCCTGCCTGACAACAGCCAGATTAGGCTTGATTTCAACATAAAGGGTCTCAGTCAGATCTTGTGCTCTAGGAGGATGGACTAATGCATAGCCCAGTTGTCTTTTGAACAGCAGAGGGTTGTAGTTGATGCAACCCTTTACTCCAATCAGAGGCACATTGGGAAATTGCCCACAACTTGTAATGATGTCTCTGCCCTTAGTACTCTGTGCACACCATCTGATATCATCTGAGGTTAGAGCAACAAGCCTCCTAGCCCAGTTCTTCTGCTGGTGAGGGTTCAAGAATGCATCAGTCTTTGGCAGATGCTTGAGCAGCCAAGTATGGAACAAAGGTGCACAGCATCTCACTAATCTTCCCCTTTGCTTTTCATTCCTTTGATGAACAGAGTAGTAAAGATCTCCCAGTAAGGTAGGCACTGGGTTTCTCAGGATGAAAAGATGGATAGCACTCTTGCTAACAAACCTAGGCTCATATGCAAATAGAATGACCCCATATATGCTGAGGGCCAACAGAGCACAGACTGCCTTCCACTCCCCCAGGGAGGCCTTCAGACTAGCCTGAGAAGTCAAGAAATCCAGATGGAAACCAGAGATTCCAGCTTTAGATGTCAAATTCTGCCCAATCAGGGCTGGCTCCAGATGTAAGGCTTTTGCTATCTCCTCATTACTTGGGAAAGTCATCTCAGGGTTGAAAGGGATTCCACCCCTGAGGGGCACACCAACCAATGATGAATATTCCTCCAACAAGGGTCCCAACTGAAAATTCTGAAATGTAAAGCACCTCAGGGGAGGGTCATAGAACTGCAGGCAGGTATGTATCAAGCTCCTCTGTGAAGGGTCCAAATCCATAACCACATCAAGGATTCCTCCATAATGTTCTCTAAAAAGTGGTATATGGTCTGGAGTAATCAGGGTCTGGATCCTCCTGATGCTAGCCAACTCAGGCTCAAAGAAGTGATAGGAGATGTTACTTTTCTTAGGTGCCATGTTGCTGAAGAATGGGTGCTGATGATGATGACTGAGGACAACACTGAAGATGGGCCACTGATAGGCTGAGACTGAGGATGCAAGTGACTGAAGCAGGTGACTGATAGCTGAAGCAAGTGTTGATGAAGATAGGTCTAAGCTGATGATGGGGTCAAAACCAAGCCAAAATGATAGGATGGATACCCTGAAAAACAAATAAACACATGTTAGAATGATGCAATGAGGATGTATGCAAATGATATGCAAAGGTTTGTGACTGAGCTGGATCTGATCAAGTGCTCTAGTATAAGCCCAAGTGTGTTCAAGAAATCCAGATGGAGGTCCATAAGTCCAGTAACCAAGGTGGGGGACTCAAATAAAGAGTCGCGTATCCAGGGTTTTAGAATCACAAGAACTGTTCCAAAATGGAGTACTCTTATTCAAACAAAGTAACAGGGTATGCTGAGGTCAAGGGTACCTGTAAACAGCCCAACCCCCTCACAGGTAGTGTTCTAAAACAAGGATCCTCAGACTTGGATCAATTATGAGAAGTGTAAACACTTCTAACCCGGAGGTACAGTGTTTACAATAACCATAAAAGTTCCTCCTCTAATTCACCTCAGTTTCTGAAGGTCAATACTAAAAGTCATCCAGACTTAGCAGGCTTCCCAGATAGCCCTAGTACTGCAGGAAATCTGCAACACAGAGTTCTCAAGAAGAAACCCATATCTGAACCGTGTTTCATATTCCCGCACCAGACCGAGATGGAATGGGAAAGAATATGAACCACTCTAGCCTAGGTGTCACTCAGGTCCCAGGTATAGGACCTTAACTCTCAATAGAACCCCACCCACCAAAGCAAAACCAGATCCAGCCAGACAGCATGACAGTATGATATATGCAAAATCTATAAAGAAAGCAATAAAGCAACTGTACATAAAGCGATAAACAAAAATAAATATACAAGCACAGGTAGCACATAACACCCCAGTAAACACAAATCAATCAAGCGCTAGGAGGAACCCACAAAAAGAACCAGAAGCCCTGGTTACAGTATAAGGGTCCCCAGCAGAGTCGCCAAGCTGTCGCTCCCGATAAAATGGGACTGGCCCAGATAAAGGTACAGACGCGAACGGTCGGCGAAAGGGACAATGAGAACACACAGCAGTGAACTCACTGGAAAAGAAAAGAGTCGCCAGCTAGGCATTTTTATCCCGGAGGAAAGGCAATGCTGCATAGACCTAGAAAGATATGGATAAGACGGTTGCGAACCAGAGAGACTGAGAAAGGGGGTTGGTTACAACCTGGGAAGGTATTAGCACCCATATTGTCCGTCGTACTCGACGGGATCCACGCTTAAAAGATTTGTGTTTTAAAGGGGTAGTGTCAGTGCAATTTGTGTATAGAATAGATGGAAAAGATGTACAGGTGTCAGTGTAAAAGAAGTGCAAAGTGGGATATACAGTGTCAGTGTAAGGACAAAGGATGAGATGCTCAAGACCATGAGGCTAAAATAATGCTGGAAAGAGGGGGAATATACAAAGACTTTTGTTCGATAACTGTGAAGTTATGCCACGTATCCTCTCGTGCAATGAGGAAGTCAGAACACCGTAGTTCGACCCAAAGAGACTGAAAGGTGAATTGACTGGTGAACTGCTTGCTTGTCAATGCTCAAGTGTATGACCTGTCTGGCTCAGGTGCAAACTGTCTTGCATTAGACGGAAAAAGCAAGTTCTCGTTTGTGAATGAATGAGGTGAGAAAAGAATCCCGGAGGAGACGATTATTGTTTGTTTTTGAGTTTTCAGTCTTTTATTGCTTTTGAAAGTTGTCGTAAGTTAATGAGCTTAAGCCTAAACCAATGGGTTTAGTAAACTCATCACATCTTCCCTCTGTTTAGGGGTAATGAGAATACCTTAAGTGTGAAGTTAGCTTCTCACACTTAATCACCTATGGTGTAGGATTAAGATCATTAACCTACTTGTGATTATTTAGATGTTTTTGTTGTTTTTGTTTAGTGTTAAGTAACGAGATTAAGCCATAATCAGGGATTAAACAGACTCATTACACCATCCTAATAGAAGGATAATAGATGAGAATGTTTAAGCTGAGGAAGACTCCTCAACTTAATCCATGATTAGGGATTAACCTCATGACAAAACAAAGCCTTTATTAGATGGATTTTAATTAATGATAAGATGAAGAAGTGAGTTTTATGGTTTGTAAGACAACTTGAGGGGGACTTGTCCATTAACACTAGGGTTAGTCCTTCTTAACCAATTAAGGAAGAATTAGAACCCTAATGCAAGGCCCAAGTTACAAGCTTGATGTCTTGATAATTATTAAGTGATTTGATTAAAGGAGTTAAACACATTAAGGGTTTAACACTTAGGATTAAAGTTATACACTCCATCCTAATAGAAGGATGCAGGCATAAACTTAATCACAAAGTCTTAAAACCTTTAGGGTTTAGTCCCTGATTATGAGATGAGAAGAGAAGACTCAAAGAAGACACAAAGGTAAAATTAAGAGGGGAGACTAATCAAAACCCTAATCATTGTCATGCTTGGTTGTTCCTAAGGTTTGTGAGGTTTACAAGAAGAAATCTTCAATGGAACCACCAGGAAGCAGATGAAAGGATCAGGAGAAGCAAAGTAACTTGCTTCATTTAAGAAGTCAAGTCACTTGAAGAGAGAAAGTAAGAAGAAGAAGAATGAGCAAGCTCAATCTCAAACACAAACATAAATGCAGCAAGGATGCATAAAAAGAGATGAAGAGAAGTTATGAGAAGTGAAGGCAAATTCACTTCTCAATGTCACTTACCACCTGAAAGGTTAGAAAAGAAATGTAATGCAATGCAAAATGGGATGAGATGTCATGATGAGAAACAAAACCAGAAGTACATTCATGATATTAATGATGCTATGAGATGTCACAAACATGAGGCAGCACATGGGGATGATCATACAAGCTCATGAATGCAAATGAAGCAAGTTAGGAATCATGAACATACATGAAAAGTTGTGAGATGCATATGGCATACAACATGGCAAATACAAGATGCAATGGTCAAACATGCTTTTAATATGTCTTTTGATGTCAAATGAATCAAATGGATGCTTGAAATGTCAAGGCAAGTCAAGGCATGGATGCAAATGCAAGATGGATGCATATGGAAGCCCAAATTAGGGTTTATGATCAAAGTATCAAACACAAACCAAAATCAGAAGCAAACAACATTATAAAAAATTGAAAATGCACTCAAAGGACCCCCAATCCTATACTAACCCAATGCCCAAAGGAGAGGTTTCAACTCTTAACCAAATTCAAGTTATGATTTTTCTAAGTTTTCTAGGGTTTTAGGGTTCCTTAACAAGAAAATTACCAAACAAATGGAAAATGGAAGATCAAATCATGGCCATTTAATCTCACAAACTACATGCTAAACACAATGCAATGCATAAGGAATCAAGGTCCAACTCTTCATGGATAGGCAGAAATGATTTTTTGAAGTTTGGATCAAAATAATGCATCAAAATGATTTTAATTCAATGAAAAATTCTCAAAATGCATCAAGATCAAAAAATAAATTTGGTTTGAAGGTTGAACAATGTTTCTAAATGTCTTAAAACATTTCATGAATTTTTTGGTGATTTTTAAATACCTAAAAGTATTTTTAATAAATTAATTTTCATTAATCAATTAAAAATAAACTTTTAAATATTTAAAAATACTTTTTAATGCTAAAAAATAAAAATAAAAATATTTTTGTGTTTTAAAAATTAATGAAACTCTTGACAAAAAGTTTCATAATTTTTAAAGCCTTTTTGCTATTTTTAATAAATTGTACAAATAAATATGAAACAAATGAATTAAAAATGAAGAAAAAATAAAAGTCAACTGAATGGAGGGCCAAGATGAATCCTGGGAGAAGAGGGATTGACTACGCGCGCAATCCAGTGGCCCATATTCAAACTGAGTTAAACATAATTATGAATTAATTAAATGTGATTAGGGTTTCTAATGGTGAATCTCAGCCACACACACGCGCGCGAAGTCAAACCAGTCAAAGCATCTAACGCACCAGATTCAAACTTCCTTAATTACAGGATTAAAACCCTAATTATTTTCAGGTGGCCGGAGAAGACCTCCGGTCGTCTTCTCCGGTGGGAACCCCACCTGAAAATTTCTAAAACTCTCAAAACGTAACTAAAATGAAATCTAAGAACACAGAAATGATTCCCACAACCCACTGAATCAAAACCCCAAGCTAAAACTCATTTATATTTCATCAATCTCACGAATCGAAGCAAAAAAGATTTTAGGGCAAAACTTTCAGAAACAAATTAAACTCTCATCTCTCCACCATTTTCAAAACTAAAGACATCAGAGCAATCAGTGAAGCATGAAGAACAACTTTAGAACTTAAAAAATCATTTCTGGAAAAAAAGTTCTTGAGCTACCTGAGTTTCGAAGCTTTCAATTTTGCAACTTTCTGACCTCTCCTCTTGATGCAATCCACCCCACTTGATCCCCTGATGATGCCTGAATTCTTAGAAGGAGTTTATGTTGGCTGGTTTGGGAGATTGAACAAGTTCTGTTCAATGAAGTGAAGGAATCGTGTTTGTGAATCAGGCTGTTTCTGGCAATGGTGAAGGGTTCTTTGTGATCAGGATGATGAGTGGAGAAGGTTTGTGAAGTTTGTTCAAGTGTTTGTGGCCTGTGGAATCAGATTCGAAGGAAAATGCAAGTTGGAGAGAGTTTGTGAATGTGAGTTGTGGTGAGTTTTCAGGCTTGCTTGTTGTTGTGTTTAGCTAGCATTTGATCCACATAAACAACTCCTATTGGTCAGATGATGTGACCTGCCCTTTATTGATTGGTATGGTGCCTTTTGCAAAATGTCAACTTTATGTAAGAGAAAGCATGGGTCAAGTTCTAGCTTGGTACAAGGGGTGTGGGCTGCGCAGTAACATGAGGGGAAAGGCTAGGGCTGGTTCAACAACATAGGCAGCAAGTGGATGGAAGTGATCATGAGCTTTTGCAACTTGGTTTCTTTTAGTTCACATGGAAAAATCTTGCTCCCAAGGCCATGAAACATGTGATATTTTGGTTCAAATCTGATTTTTAGAACTTGTATGATGCTTGCATATTGGTTTGATATGAACTAGAAGTCACAAATGCTTTGGTACAAAGTTTTTGCAAGTTTCTCATTTGGTGCATATTTTGAAAATTAGTGATTTTTGCCAACTTTGACACACCATAACTTTTGATCCAAAATGAATTAGGTCATGTTCTTGTACTTTTTGAAAAGGGAAAGATCTAATCTACAACTTTCATGACCAAAGTTTTTCCATTTGAAGCATTTTTGGATCAAAAAGTAAGGTTTGAAAAGTGACCTAAATTGACAAATTCTTTAAAAGTCAACCATGCCCTAAAAAGTCAACTTTGCAAAAACTTCAAATTCTTGAATTTTGTGAACTTCAAACTTCTTCTATGATCAAATAAAGATCATATACACCCAAAATGATGAAGATCACCCCTTGGTTGGGTCATTGGGGGCCTCAGATGCCCTGATTTTGCACTGACTTGTCTGAAAAGTCAACTCTTGATCAGATGACTTCCCCATGGAATTTCTTCATGAAAATTGATATGCATACTCCCTATACCATATAGAGACCAATAGAAACAAGAATGACCAAAAAATTTGGAGTTATGGCCTCTGAAACCAAAACCCTAATTTTAGGTCAACTGTGCAGTTAAACCTGGCTCTGCATCCATACCAATCCCAGTTCTTGTGATTCTTTGGAATTCTTGACTTTGAGAGGATGTATATGATATAAGAACACACATGAACCCCTTTGAAGTGATTGATGGCCTTTGGAGTGGCTCAAGAAGCTCTTGGATTGCTCAGATCACAAACCCTAGATGCAGATGACTTTGAATCTATGCAGTGAATCAAAATTGTGGTATGAGATGTTATGATTGAGTTTATGCATATGAGGTGATCACAAGCCATGGTGTGAATGGGTGAGGGCAAATTTGGGGTGTTTACAGATACCCATGCAGCACAAATGGTAACATCTCATGCCAATATTTGTAAGTGATAACCATTTTCTGCACAATCTTCTTAACATTCTTGTTAGCTGCCTCTACCGCACCATTCATCTTTGGCCGGTAAGGAGAAGAATTGTGATGTCGAATCTTGAAGTCCCGACACAGTTCTTCCATCATCTTGTTGTTCAAATTGGAACCATTATAAGTAATGATTCGCTCGGGCACTCCGTGTCTGCAAATGATGTCTCTCTTCAGAAATCTGGCTAACACCTGGCGAGTGACATTGGCATAAGATGTTTCTTCAACCCATTTAGTGAAGTAATCAATCGCAACCAAGATGAAACGATGACCATTTGAAGCAGTAGGCTTTATCTTCCCGATCACGTCAATGCCCCACATAAAAAAGGGCCAAGGAGATGACATGACGTTGAGCGGGCTAGGAGGAATATGCACCTTGTCTGTATATATCTGGCATTTGTAGCATTTACGGGTGTACGAACAACAATCTGCATCCATTGTTAGCTAATAGTACCCTGATCTCAATAACTTCTTAGCCATTGCATGTCCTCCTGCATGAGTACCGAAGGATCCTTCGTGGACTTCCTGCATTAACAAGCCTACTTCGTGTCTATCCATGCATCTGAGCAGGACCATGTCAAAGTTCTTCTTATACAAAACTCCGTCTGCATTCAAGAAGAAGCTAGCAGCGAGTCGTTTCCAGGTCTTCTTGTCGTTGGATGATACCCCAGCTGGGTATTCTTGTTTTTCCAGGAAAAGCTTGATATCAGAGTACCAAGGTTTCTCATCAGACATTGCGTTTACAGAGAAAGCATAAGCTGGCGCGTCAAGCCTGGGAATGTCAATCCTGGGCACATAGTTCCGACACAAGACTTTGATGGACGAAGAAAGAGTAGCCAATGCATCTGCAAATTGATTCTCATCTTGTGTTATATACTGAAGCTTAACCATTGTGAAGAATTTCAACAGTCTTCTGGCATAATCCCTATAAGGGATTAAGTGTCCTTGATGTGTATACCACTTGCTGGTAATCTGGTTGATAACGAGGGCTGAATTTCCGAATATATCGAGGGTCTTAATCCGAAGATTAATAGCCTCCTCTATTCCCATTATGCACGCCTCGTACTCCACTTCATTGTTGGTGCAACCAAAAGTAATTCTGGTAGCGAAGGGAAAGTGAGCACCTTCAAGAGTGATAAGAACAACACCAACTCTGCGTCCATTGATATTGACTGCCCCATCAAACATCAACTTCCATTTGGATTCAAGGTCAGGCCCCTCCTCCGGAAGTGGTTCCTCGCAATCTCATGGCCTTGAGGTACATGATGTCCTCATCAGGGAAATGAAACTTCATTGGTTGGTAATCGTCTTTAAGTGGTTGCTATGCAAGATAATTCGACAATATGCTTCCTTTGATGGCTTTCTGGGAAGTATATTGTATGTCATACTCTATTAATATCATTTGCCACCTTACAACCCTCCCGGTTAATGTTGGTTTCTCGAAAATATACTTGACAAGGTCCATTTTTGAGATTAGCAATGTGGTATGAGTCAACATGTATTGTCTCAATCGACGAGCAACCCATGCCAAAGTGCAACAAGTTTTCTCGAGCAATGAATAACGTGATTCACATTCGGTAAACTTTTTGCTAAGGTAATAAATACCATGCTCTTTTCAACCAGACTCGTCATGTTGGCCTAGAACACACCCCATCGACCCTTCTAACACAGTCAAGTACATGATAAGTGGTCGTCCTAGAACTGGAGGCATTAGGATCGGATACTTCTGCGAATATTCTTTTATCTTCTCAAAGGCTCTTTGACAGTCATCATTCCACCTGACTGTTTGTTCTTTTCTTAACAATTTGAAGATTGGCTCTTATGTGGCAGTTAGATGAGATATAAACCATGAAATGTAGTTCAATCTCCCTAAAAACCCACGCACTTCTTTTTCTGTTTTTGGTGCAGGCATGTCTTGTATTGCTTTTACTTTTGCAGGATCTACCTCAACCCCCCTTTGGCTAATGTAACACCCTAAATTTTCCCTCTGGTTTTCTATCTTTTTTCTTTTTTTTGCATTCATACGCATTTTGCATTAGGTCATACCATTTTCATTGGCTCTTGAGACATAGGATCGTTATTTTCTGAAGGATTAGAGTTTCACGTCATCATTTGCAGATTATCAGAAGAAATCAAGGCTTTGGCTATGCAGCCATTTATTGCATCATTGCCTTATGCTATTGCAACTTGATTAAGGTTTAAGTCCCTGATCAAGGATTTCGCGTCTAAAGACTATTCATCCGATTTTTATGGCATACCATCAACAATGAATTGTGAATTAAGGCTCTTTTCTTCGTCATGTCGCAAGGCTATTCATCTTTTCTCAGCATTTTAGAGGTTTCTTCGAACGCAAGTGGTTTATGTCAGTGGGCTATTTCTCAGTCAGTATGAGCCCAAGTTCAAGTTGTGTTGTGCGAAATTCACCAATTATTAAGCAGTGGTTTGTTTGGGGTTTGATTTCAAAATCAGAATTCATTTGGCCAGAGATTCAGAAGATTATTAATTCAGATGATATTGTTTCATTTACAAGGTGTTCAATGATATTTGTGCTTCATGTTTTATCAGAGGATGTTGGCGGGAATTCGAGTGTGGTTGTGGGTTAAAATTCAGTCAAGGTGCATTAGTGGACGGAGGCTTTGTTCAGGTTCATTTTGAATTCTATTCGATGACCACTTCTTATTTCTAATTTCATCTTTAAAATACATTTTTAGACCATTTTCCGATTTTTGAGTCATCATCCATCTTTTATCGTATCCATTTCCATTTACTTTCATCATTTTTGCCTTTTCTTCAATTCACTTTTATCAAATTGAATCCATTTATCCACTTTTATCAACATTTTATTATCCATTTTCATAAACTATTTTCAAATCCATGTTAATATCCATTATATTAACCCATTTATAAAGTCCAATTAATTACCAATTCATTTTCTAACCATTTTCTAATCCATGATAGTGTTCATTATAGTATTCCACTTATTTTATCCAAATATTCTTAATTCAATTTCATATCCAATATTCACATTAATATCATTAATCCTTTTCTATTTTCAATCTTATTTCCATATTCATATACAAGTCCATTTATCCACATTCCAATTATCAAAGTCATTGATCCATAATCCACACAACTATCATTTGTCCATTGAAACCATTTTTAGTCCATACATAATTTATTGACAGCATAACACTGACCCTACCACTCACGAAAAAGCCATCACAATTTATCACCAGCACAAGCTAAAGTCTCACCACACACAATTCCATGACTTTTCCACCTATTCACATGGTCCCACCTTCAACAAAACTTTAGAGCCACTACAAAAATTCATCCAACTTCTATCATTCCTACCACCCATTCACGTGCCCACTACACGCACAATCCCACACGACTTTCCATCAAGTCTCTGTGGCCCCCACCAGCACAAATTCCTTCTGAAAATCTCCAACACATGACCTTCACGCACTCAACTACACAATTTCTTCAGCACTCACACACGGTCACACTTTTTACACACAAACAATGCACATCGAAACAAAATCGATTCAAGCACAAATACACAATGGAAATGAGCCATCACAAAAACAGTCTGCAACAAAAACACACTCACTCATTCTTTCACGCTTGGCAACCTCAATCCCTTTCACTCCTCAAAACACAAATTCTTCCTAAAAACCTTCATTCAAACCTCATTCACTCTGCAACCTCATACCTTCCATCACTCCTCTTCATCACCGAAACCACCAATTCCTCTTCTGATTCACCTTCATTGACCTTCTTCAACCATCACCAACACAACGCCATTCTCCTACCTTCATTTCTTCAACAACCTTCTTATTTTTCCTCCATTCATCTATTCGCCTTTGACCTCAACCTTCAAACACACACCATAACAACTTCAACCTTCTATCAATAACTCTCCTCAAACCTCATCATGCAAAACCCTTCCTCCACAAAAAACCGAATCGAAACCACCTCCATCTTAATCAAACCACTTTGATTCTCTTAAACAACATGAAACCACACTTCCATAATTCTTTATATCTCTGCATTTTGAATCACTCCTCTTCAACCTCCTCAAATCACCGGCAATCCCATTCACCGAAACACAAATAACCATAACCACCTTCATGTTGTCACCTCCGTCAACAACACAAAACCAGATCAACACACAAACAGAAAAGAATAAATAGAGATGAAGAGGAATCGCGGTTGAATCGCGAAGGAGAGTTGAGGCGAGATTAGAACTGAGATCGAAACTGGAGAGGAGAAGTTGTTCAGATCCGAAACTGAAACTCACCGAAGAAGAGCAAGAGCCACCACGATCTGAATTGGAGAGAAGGGGTTAGCCGCGTGAACAACAGCGACGGCGGACTTTGAATGAAGAAGAAGGCCGTTTCCGTTTCGACGCCGACGATCTCGAGAAGCACGACACATTTTTTGCTCTAGCGGCGGCTCATAAGGAAGAAGAAGATCGCGTTATTTTTTCATCGCAATTTGAACATTGATGCTGAGAAAGATGAAAGGCTGAGGGAGAACACCGAATCGTGAGGAAAATCGAAGCCATGGATTGCGAAGAATACGAAGAAGGATAAGGGTTTATGAAGGAGAACACAGTGGCGATTTCATTTTTGCGGAAAAGAAGCACTGAGGCAGTGATGATGACGAGCGAAAGAGGAGAAAAAGTCATTTGCTGAGATTTATTTTTTAATCTTGTTTTAGGTCTTTTTGTGTGGGATTGTTGGAAGAAAATCGGACTTTAAAGCCCATATAAGCCCACAAATTCCTTTTCGCACCACCGACTAGCCCACTGCACACCAACCAAGCACCTTGGGTTTAGGAAGATTGGGCCTGCACCATATCTTTCTATCAGCACATCCAGTATCCTGCGGCCCAGACCCCTCTATTCTATTATTATTTTATTTTCTTTTATTTTTGTTAATTGATTATTTATTTTTAGTTAGTATTTGTTGATTTTAGTTGCCAATTTGAATTTTATTTTGTTTAGAATTAATTTAGAACTTTATTAGATTTTTGTCGTTAATTATTAATATAGTCTTGTTAATCTTTGATTTAGAATCTAAAAATAGTTTTGTTAATTAATTTTTAGTTTTTGCTAATGTTCTTAATTGGGAAGTTATTAGAATTTAGTTTAATTTTGTTATTTTTAACCTTAATTTAGTTTAATTTTTTTAGTTTCCACTAATTAATCAGGTTTAAAAGAATTGTGTTTAATATTGGTTTTAGTTTGTGTTTGATGTTTTGTAGACTTTTCGCTTGAGTTTGGTGATGGAGGATGTAGCTTGGTGATGACCTCGTGACTAACTATTTTGCTTGGACTAATGAGATCTCTGGATAGAATCTGCACTTAAACTTTGGTTTTGCATGGACTAATTCTTGGTTTTTTATTCTGGATGCTGGAAGCCTACATTTGACTTTGGTCTGATATCCTGATAATGGACAATTGTGCTTTGAATTGTAAATCCGCTTTGGGCTTGATATTTCTTCTTGATTTCTCTTGTACATATTGAAGAGGCAACGGACCTTCTCCGTTAGGTAACACTGAGGCCCGATTTTACTTATTGCATGCTGCTGCATCTAGAAGTCCTACTGGTGTAGGCTCTATTTGTGCATTGTCTGATTACTCCATATCGCATTCTCCTCTCCTCACTTATTTCTTTTTCATCTCAATTTCTTCTTCCTCATCTTCTTTTATTCTTTCTTAACTTGAGGTGTGCTTAGGCCACCATGGTTCTTCTTCTCCTTTCTCCTTCTTTTCTTTCCTTCTTCCCCATTAGATTTTACCTTTAAGATCTCTTTGGTTCTCTTCTATTCTCATCTCAAACAAAACTCTAAAAAGCACCTTAATAAGGATTGAAGTGGTTTCCTGTGCAATAGCCTTATTCCATGAAACACTTGTAGTTTTCCCATCTTGGGATAGTACAAGCTTGTTCATTATGATGTACAAGTCTGATCATGAGACCATCTTCATCAAGAAAATCATAAAACACACTTCTTCATTTCAATTCCAAAAACACTTAATAAATTCAATGAGTTAGTGAACTTAGGCCCTAATCTCTGGAACCAAGTTTTGGGGATCTTCTCCTTACTTGAGTGTGCTTGTTCTATTATTCCATCTTGGAATGAGTATCAAGTACACATTCCATGGAAAAGAGCTTGAGTTCACTTCCTTGTGCCACACTCATAAAAAGCTTCTAAAAAACACAAACAAACAATAATCGTCTCTCCTTCGGGACTTCTCTTCTCATCACCTTCGCTCCGTCCGCGAACTTGCTCCTACTTGTCATTTTGCAAGACGGTAACGCACTCGTCGTCCGAGCCTGCAACACCTGAGCATTGACATAGGCAGTTCAAGCCTTAATTCACAAGCAATCCTTTCCACCCCTAGTTAGGGGAACTACGATGTCTCTGATCCTCATTGTCCAGATGAGGTACGTAGGCAGCGGGGTAGGGCCCGTTCGAGCACAATCTTTTATTTTCCCTACATTTTTTCCTTTTCATTTCTTTTTAATTTCCCTTTCTTTTCTTTTCTCCAGTTCCAGTCTTTCTTTTTGTAGCAGCTTTCATTTTTTCACCCTTTGAAACAGACTTCTTCGCAAGCGTGGATCCCGTCGGGTACGACGGACGATCTGGGGTGCTAATACCTTCCCAGATCGTAACCGACTCCCGAACTCAGTCTCTTTGGTTCGCAGGACCCTTGTCCTTCCTTTTCTTTTCTTCTGGTTTGTGCAACATTACCATTCTCGTTCCTTCGGGATAAAAATGCCTGGCTGGCGACTCTACCTCTTTTCCACGCCACTTTCGTGTTTGTACCAGGATGGAAATCCGGGGAGCGACAGCTGGCGACTCTGCTTTGCACAAGTGTACTATTCTAATATGGAATGAATACATATGCCTCATGGAATAAGGCTATTGCATAAGAAGTCACTTCTTTCTTTATTAATGTTTTTTTAGGTTTTTGTATGAAGATGAGAAGAGAAAAGAAACCAAAGGAGCAAAAGGTAAAAGTCTAATGGGGAAAGACTAAACCTAAAGTTATCATGCAAAGGTGGTCCTAAGGTTAATGTGGTTTGAAACTATCCTAAGAAAAAAGAAGGAAAGAAGAAAAAGAGAAGAAGAAAGGAGAAGAAGCTAGATGAAAGATGGCCCAAGCACATCACAACCACAAAATGGAAAGCAAAGTAACAAAAGAGAGGAAGAGTTGAAATATGGATAACACCCACACTTCACTTAGCATTGCACCTACAAATGTTAGCAAAATTTCCAGCACATATTCATCACATCAATCAATGCTAACATATCAACACAAATTATGGAATTAACATGTTCAAAGTTTCAAGAAAACAAAGTCATCAAACATGCCAAAATTTTAAAAATACATGAATTCACGTGTCGAGAAAATGAAAGCATGCATCAACCAACAAGCAAACTACTCTAAACAAACATATAAAATGATCACACAATGATCCATGATGATTATGGCAAGTATGAGGCAAACAAACTCAAAACAGCCCAAAAATTTCATTCTGCCTCAGTGTTAACCGGTTAACAAAAAGCATTAATCGGTTAACCTATAGCATTAACCGGTTAACACTGTGCGAACAACAACAAAAACATGCAGAAAAAAGGCAGTCCAAACCAGCTTATTTCAAATAATCCATAAATGGTCCAACAATCAATTATGCACGGAATAATAAGATGAATTCACATTAATCAACCACAACTACTGATGAACATTAACATGTAGATTCATTCACAAATCAACCAAACAACAAAAGAAAAACGAGCAATTAGCACAAGCACACGATGTATCTATAACACAAGCATGCAAATAAGCCAAAAACAGAGATGGATCTGAACTTAACCAACCTACAAAGCTGAGATATGCTTTGGTAAGTGTTGTTCAAGCTGGAAATGATGAATCTCACGGAAAACTTCGAAGATACGGTGCTATTCTTCACACACAATGCAAAATAAATGCAAGCAAAAGATTTTGATTCAAGAGCTTAGTTCCAAAAGCACTTCTAGCCACCAAATCAGATCTGAACCAGTAGTAAAAACCAGAAAAAGATGCAAAGAAAACAATGGATGAAGGTATAGTTCCAAGATCAACAAATTTCAATGCAAACTTTGATGATCTTCAAAGAAGAGGAACTTTGAGTGATTGGAAATCGGGAGAGAAAATGAGAGAATGGTGATAGAGTAGTGAAAATTCTGAAATGAAAAGTGTAAATTATGAGAGAGTTTTTCTTTCTTGGGTTGGAGGGAAATGGGATAAATAGTCTCTAGGTTTAGGGCCCAAAAATTTGGTTTGGAGTCCAAAAAATATGGTTTGGAGTTAGCTTAGAAAGGTGATTAGTATCTAACTTTGGAATTAGGCTTGGTAAACTCTCTAGATCCTTCTCCATAATTCCCAATTAATTCAAAAGAAATAAAATCAGAAAAATGAAAAATGGAGCCAAAACAAGCATGCTTCTCTTGCTGGAAAATTCAAATTTTCGCAGCCGTTAACCGGTTAACCAAAAGCGTTAATCAGTTAACGCATGAAAGGTTTGAATTTTCTCTCCTTTTGGTGGGAAACTCCAAGAATACATCTACGTTAACCATTCCAATCTGATCTTGATTCTCCATCCTCCTAGGGCTTTGACCATGATACAGAGCTTGTACAAAATGCCCTGTGAGCTTCCTGCCAGTTCACCAGGCTCTGGACTTTGACTTGTAACTACACGGTTTCCCATAGCATATCCTCCAACATGGGTACCGAAGGAGCCTTCTGAACCTCTTGCATCAACAGGTCTACTTCGTGTCTATCCACGCATCTGAGCAGGACCATGTTGAAGTTTCATTTGTATAGTACATCATCTTGATTCAAGAAGAATCCTCCTACTAGCCTCCTGAGAGTCTTCTTGTCCTTACTAGATGCCCCAGCTGGATATTCCCGAGTCTTCAGAAATTTCTTGATATCGTAATACCAAGATTTTCTATCCTCAACACCGTCAACTGGGAAAACATAGGCAGGTCATTCGTGATGAGAGACGTCGATTCGAGGCATATAGTTTCCTTGATGAACCTTGATCATGGAAGATAGAGTTGCCAAAGCATCAGCAAACTGGTTCTCATCTCGAGGTATATAGTGCTATTTGACTTTGGTGAAGAAGGTTAACAACCTCCTGGTGTAGTCCTTGTATAGAGCTAAGTGAGGCTGATGAACCTGCCACTTGCCATTGACCTGGTTGATAACTAGGGAAGAATCACCAAAGATCTCCAGGTTCTTGATTCTCCCACCGATTGTTTCTTCGATACCCATAATGCAGGCCTCATACTCTGCCTCGTTATTAGTGCACTCAAATGTTAGTCGAGCAGTGAAAGGCATGTGTGCCCCCATCTGGTGAGATAAGGACAACACTTACTCCCCTATCTTTCATGTTCACAGCTATGTCAAACATCAATTTCCATTTGGATTCGGGGTCTGGCTCCTCCCCTGTAAGTGGTTCTTCACAATCTTTCGACTTGAGGAACATGATATCCTCATTCGGAAACTCAAACTTCATTGGATGGTAATCATCGATTGGCTGTTGGGTCAGATACTCCGATAATACACTCCCTTTGATGGCTTTTTATGAAGTGTATTGGATATCATATTCTGTCAGAATCATCTTCTATCATGCTACCCTTCCTATTAGTGTCGGCTTCTCGAAGATATACTTTACAGGGTCCATCTTAGAAATTAGGAAAGTGGTATGAGTCAGCATGTACTGTCTTAGTCGGCGAGCAGCCCATGCCAAAGCACAACAAGTTTTCTCAAGTAGTGGGTAACATGTCTCACAATCGGTAAACTTTTTGCTAAGGTAATAAATGGTGTGCTCTTTTTGACCGGACTCGTCTTGCTGACCCAACACACATCCCATTGATCCTTCGAGTACGGTGAGGTACATGATTAGGGGTCTTCCTAGCACTGGAGGCATGAGAATCGAAGGTTCTTACAAATATTCCTTAATTCGGTCGAAGACCTGTTGGCAGTCATCATTCCATTTGATAGCCTGATTCTTCCTCAAAAGCTTGAAAATAGGCTCACACGTGGCTGTTAGGTGCGAGATGAACTGTGCAATGTAGTTCAACCTCCCTAAGAATCCACGTACTTCTTTTTCAGTTCTTGGTTCAGGCATCTCTTGGATGGCTTTTACTTTTGCAGGGTCGATCTCGATTCCCCGTTCACTGACAATGAAGCCTAGCAGCTTACCGGAATGCACCCCGAAGGTGAATTTGTTTGGGTTTAACCTTAATCTGAATTTCCAAAGCCTGTCAAATAGTTTTGCTAATTTGACTAGATGTTCTTCTTCTGTTTGTGACTTCACAATCATGTCATCAATGTAGACTTCAATCTCGTGATGAATCATATCATGGATAGTGTCACCATTACACGTTTGTTGGTTGCTTCGGCAGTTTTCAAACCAAACGGCATAACTTTATAACAGAAGGTCCCCTAGGGCGTAATGAATGTAGTCTTCTCCATGTCCTCTAGTGCCGTTTTGATCTGATTATAGCCCGAGAAGCCATCCATGAAGGAGAATACTGCAAATTGAGCAGTGTTGTCAACTAGCACATCAATGTGAGGCAAAGGGAAATCATCTTTAGGGCTGGCCCGATTCAAAACCCTATAATCTACGCACATTCTGACCTTACCATCCATTTTAGGGACTGGTACAATATTTGCGACCCATGGAGGATAACTAGTCACAACCAAGAACCCGACATCAAATTGTTTCTGCACCTCCTCTTTAATTTTGATGGCCGTGTCAGGGCGTGTTCGTCTCAACTTTTGCTTTACGGGTGGGCAATCTTCCCTGAGAGGTAATTTGTGCACCACGAAGTCAGTATCCAGTCCATGCATGTCTTGATAAGACCAGGCGAAGACATCAACATACTCTTGAAGCATGACAATTAGACGACTCTTGATAGATTCTTCTAATGCAGCCCCGATCTTTACCTCTCTCTTGTCTTCTTCAGTACCCAGATTTATCACTTCAATAGCTTCCTCATGTGGCTGAATTATCTTCTCCTCTTGTTTAAGCAACCTGGCTAGCTCTTCGGGCAGTTCACAATATTCCTCACCTTCCTCATTGGCTAGGTAGATCGGGTTGTCGAAGTGATATTGAGACATAGCAAGGTCGTCATTGATGAGACCTGATGAGGAGCATCTGCATGAATGATGATTCATGCTAGATTTAGAAATGGTTTGAGGAAACATTGCCATTTATTTTGAGTAAAATTTTGTATATTTTTTCTTTTCAAAATTAAAAACAACATGAAAATGAAAGACATGGAGCAACATGTATGAATGCAAAAATGTCCGCTTTATTTATGATTATGACATTATATCATGAACAAAAGAACCCTTACAATGAGTTGATATGCCCCGGGTAAGGCATAGAGCTTGAATACAGGAAAGCAAAAACATAAAATATTACTCTTCAGGCTGAGTGACAGAGATAAGCTTTTCAGCCGACCAGTTGTTGAGTTGTGTCCCCGGATCACAGGGCTTAATCCATTCGTCAAGATCGTAGTCACTGTCAATCACGTCCTCTTACGCAGCACATGCGTTGCCATGATCAACCCACCCAACACTGGTGAAGGTAATTGGGCCTTTCCGATCTCTAGCACTTTGTCCAGGTGTTGACTGACCAGGATGGTAGCCAACTCCATACATGTCTTTCTTTTCTGGGATCTCAATTGTCTTTCCCTGACCTTCCTTCGCACCTGACTCTACCACCTATAAGGTCTGCTTGTAAGAAGCTATATAAGCTCCTTTCTTTGGGTCTTCAGATAAAGCAACTGATGATGGTGCATTTCCATACTTGATGGGCTCAAAATCTTGGCAAGGAGTCTCGACGATTTCTCCATCCATCTCCACGTATTTAAACAAGGCTAGGGGATGATGAAGATGTGTTCTTCTCCTGACACTGTTACAATCTGCCATTACCATACAAATTTGAACTTTTGATGGAGGGTAGAGGATGTTGCCCCTACTAAATGGATCCATGGTCTCCCCAACAAGCAACTATAGGTCGGTTGAATGTCCATCATGTAGAAAGTAGCATTAGAGACTTATGGTCTCACCTGGATAGGCAACTCCACTTCAACGAACACTGACCTCCTCGAACCATCGAATGCCCGTACGACTAAGTCGCTTGGCCTCAACACGACCCCATCATAATTCAGTTTCATGAGGGCTTTCTTTGGTAGTACATTTAATGACGACCCTGTGTCAACCAGGACGTGGGAGAGCACAACCCCCTTGCATTCCATGGAGATGTGCAAGGCGCGGTTGTGACTACGGCCCCGGATGTTAAGTCCATATCTGTGAATCCCAAGCCATGGCTAGAGTTTACACTTGACACCACTATTTCCAATTGATTTACTGATATATCTTGCGGTACATACGTGTTGTTCAGAATCTTAAATAGGGATTTCCTATGCGAATCCGAACACATCAATAAGGATAAGATCGAGATCTTCGAGGGAGTCTGCTGTAAATGGTCTACGATCTTGTAGTCACTTTTCTTAATGATTCTTAGGAATTCCTCCGCTTCCTTATCAAAAGTGATGTCAGGATCTGTTATTGGCGCAGGTGTATCATTAGTCATGGTCTGCTTGCCCCTGGCTTTCGCTTGAGCTTCGGAATTATCTTTGGGTGGCAATGCATTACCTCTCAAGGTTTTTGATGCAAATAATCTACCACTTCTGGTAAATCCCCCGACTCCAATATTTTCAATTTGGCATGGAGAGGAAGTGGACGCAGCCATATCTTGTTTTTGGCCATTGTAGTACACTTCACCCCCATAATTCCAGGGAATAGCTCTGTCATTCTGATATGGGACTGGTCTATAGGTGGTGATGGTTATTGGCGCCACCCTTGCTGCGGCAGGAACTTGTGATGGGTTGTAATAAATTGTAACAGTTGATATATCATCATTCTTCCCAACTTTATCGAACTGTATACTTCCTTCATTGATCATCTTCTGTATCCCCGACCTCAGCTGATCGAAACCATCCAGGGAACTATCACAATCTGGGAAACTTTTTCCACAACCCGGGAACATGCTCCTTTTGGACAAGCAGGCTTTTACTTCCATCAAGGGAGTCTTAAAATCTTTGACATCAGATACCAAATTCAAACCTTCACCGCTATCAATAGCCCCCACAATCCTTCCATGAGGAGGCATATGATTTTGGATTACATTTGGAGTAGGAGCGAAATTGATTGCCTTGGAGTCAATCAGGTCCTGGACAACATGCTTCAAAGCTTTACAATTCTCTTTGTTGTGACTAGGAGCCCCAGAATGGAACTCACAACGAGCATTGTCATCATACCCCTCAGGGATTTTCCCCGATCTTGGAGGTTGTAGGGTCCCTAGTTGGATCATCTGCAGTTGTAGAAGATTCTGGAGGAGCTAGGAATATGACATAGGTGGCGTCTCAAGATGCCTGTCTTTTGATCAGGGAGGATAATATGGCCTCAGAGCCCTTTGTTGTTGGTAGTTTGGTTGACGCTGTTGTTGCTGAACCTGTAGTTAGTTTTCTAGAGCAACAATGGTGACAGGAGCTGCCTGATGATACACATTCTGGTTTCCTCTTCTGTTTTGAGTATACACAGCCTCGGTTTCTCCTTCTCGGCGCTTCACAAAAGGCTTCTTTATGTTGGAGGTTGACGCTCCGCTATTCTGGATTTTGCCTTGTTTCATCCAACTTTCTATCCTTTCACCCGTCAGAATGATGTTCGAAAACCCACTAGATGAACAACCTGCTAATCTTTCCATGAAGTTCCCTGGGAGGGTATCCATGAAAAGATCCACCATCTCTCTTTCCAACAAAGGTGGTTGTACTCTGGCGGCGACCTCACGCCATCTTTGAGCATATTCCTTGAAGCTTTCTGAATTCTTCTAAGATAAGCTCTGGAGTTGAGTACGACTGGGTGCCATAATATTATACTGATACTACTTAAGGAAGGCCTCCCCAAGCTCTTTCCAATTCCGGACAAATTTCTTTTCTAACTTCATATACCACTCTAGTGAGCCCCCAAAGAGGTTGTCTTGGAAGTAATACATCCAGAGTTTTTCATCTTTAGTGTGAGCGGCTATCTTGCGGTAAAAAGCCTGTAAGTGTGTCTCGGGGCAGGAATTTCCATTATACTTATCAAAGCTTGGAGGTCTGAATTTAGGAGGTATAACCACCCCAGAGACCAAACCCATATCAGATACGTCAATGCCGAGAGTAACCCCTACATTCAAGGGCCTTAACCTTCTCGGCCAATAGATGAAAATCCTGAAAGTTTCCACCCGTGCCAAAACCCATATCATCGTTGACTGGAGGGAACTGATCTTCCACAGGGATAAGAGTAGGGGTTCCAGTTTCTTGAACCGGAGGTCCATCTCCTCTATTGCTGTTGGGTGGATTTCCCTGGGCATCTAGAGTAACCACCGGAGGGTCGGTTTGGGGAGGAGTAAGCCTCTACATAGCATTTCTCAACTCTTGCTGCCCTAGGGCCATGCCCTGTGTCATCGCCATAAACTCCCCCATTAGGGTGCAGAGTTTGTTGAGTTCTGTCTGCACAGTATCCATGATGTTTCTTTGATTGTTGCGGGTAGCGTACTGGTGAGGAATACTCTGTCTGGGATGACGGGTCCTGGATGCTCTCGCAATATTTCCCTCTAAATATATTAGTTAAGTAACCTGAATAACCTGCAAAAAGAAAGAA
Organism: Lathyrus aphaca; assembly: GCA_963966055.1. Lineage (NCBI taxonomy): Eukaryota > Viridiplantae > Streptophyta > Magnoliopsida > Fabales > Fabaceae > Lathyrus > Lathyrus aphaca. Next base: position 320,555,595 of record OZ014525.1, read on the forward strand.
AATGCAAATGATACGAATGCATGCAATGCTGTGTTCCTTTTATCCTCGAGGGTTTTGTTTTACTTTCCCATTCCGGTATTTAGAGAATAGACTTTGGAGGAAGACCTCGAGTGATATTAAGATGAGGAAACTTGGCGTTTATTACCCCGTGTCCGTGAAAAAGATAACAACCAAATATCCAAGACAAGTCAATTGTATAAACTGAAATCTGAAATAACAAATTCCCCGAAGGGTACCAGTTCATACATCAGAAAAGAAACAAAGTAAATCAATAAAAAGGAGTCCTGCAACATGCCTATGGGTAATCCAGATATGAGAGAATGAGACTAAACCCTAGGAAGTTCTACATCTTGCAACCTCCAGCTAAGGCGCTTGACACCTTGGAGCAACTGGGCTATGTTTAGATGATATGGCTGTTGTATGAGCTTCTGGATTAGGATATCCATGAGATCAAAAGAGGCATGCAACTCTTCAATCTGTTGTAGGAACACCTTATCACTTTCTTTGCTTGCACTTGACTCAGTCTTGATTTTCTTAACATCAGTCTGAAGCTTTAACTCTTCTATTTCCTTATGAGTGTCTTCCACTGTCTGTTGACTCTTTGCCATATCCTGAAGGTAATCCTTTTGTTGGTAGTGGGCCTTTTGGATCAGCTCTCCTTATTCAGCTAGAGAGTCTTGTAGACTTTTGATCTCCAGTTTGTATTTAGTCTCCAACTCCTTCTGCTTCTTTATATTATCTTCCCACTTCTCCTGCCACAAGGTTATGGCTTGATTAGCTTCGTTCAAAGCTTTCTTATCTTTTCGGTGCTGACTTGCCTTGTGAGTTTCAGTTAGCCCTCTTTTCTTGAAGTAGAGTTATCTCTCCTGGAAGTCCTACTGCTTGAGTCTGACGATCGCTTCATCCTGGTGAGATCTCTCTTCCAACTTCTGATTATGAATCATCAACTTTTGGCACAAATGTTTGGCCTCTTGATTTTCCATTCTATGTTGTTTAACCAATGCCTCCTATTTCTGGTAATCTTTGAGAGGTACTGAATCCAAGGGTAACTTCTCCTTAGGGTATAGAGGGGACTCCATGGAGAACAGGAGAAGTAATACTTTCACACGATCTTTCAACCATGTAGCAAAAGGATCATATGTTTTTGGGTCTACCTTCCCAAAATCTTTCTTTCCTTTCCTTATCCTGACCTCCCAAGCTTGGGCTACTTGTACACACAACTCCATATTTCCCTCTATTGAGAAATACAATGACTCAACTACCTCTTCAACTGATGGTGGAACCTTCAGAGGATAACCAAACTGTTTCCTGGACAACAAAGGATTATAGTTTATTCCCCCTTTCCTTCCCAACAAGGGTACACCGGGGAAAGTGCCACATCAACCAATAATCTCTTTGCCTATCAAGTCTCTATTGAACCTCTAAGATAGGTTGTCTGAGGTTAAGCCCATCAATCTTTTGGACCATTTCCAATTTTGTTTCAAGTCTTGGAAAGGTCCTGATTTTGGGAGTTGCCTGACAAACCAATCAACAAACAAAGGAGCACAATAGTTCACATACCCTTTTCTTTTCTCGTTCCTATAATGGACCCCATAAAAGAAATCACCTAGCAGTGTAGGCACTAGATTTCTCTGAGTGAAGATGACAACAACTTCCATGCTAATCAAACCTTTCTCCCCTGGGAATAAGCTTATCCCATATACCATTAAATCTAGTAATGTACTGAACTTAGCCCACTTGTTCTCTGAGGCCAGATCTTGAGCTTCCTTGACAAGAAAATCCAAGCGAAATCCCTTAACTTTATTGACATCCAGCCCCCTACTAACTTTGCACAAATCCAAATGGAAAATGTCAGCTATGTCTCTGCAAGAAGGAATCTTCTCCAAGCCATAATAGGGAACACCACTTTTGATGGGGACCCTAAGGATGCTGAAAACTTCTTCCAATGTAGGAGCCAAAAGATAATCTGGAAACACAAAGACTTGTAACTATGGATCATTGAATTGTAGCAAGGAATGAAGGTTGTCCCTTTGATCAACTATTGGTTTATTCACATATTCCAAGATCCTTCCATACTCTCTTCTGAAGTCATCCAGAACCTTGTCATTCATTAAACTGATCATCTTTTGAATACTCTCAGTTTCTGGTTGCGGGAAAGTGTAGTGACCATTCTTCTTCCTTAGAGTTTCCATCTTGAAGTAGAAATGCGACCGAGAATCGGGAGTAATAGGAACCCTGAGAATAAAAAGAAAACATATGATTAATGATGTCATGATGCTTATGCAAGGTAAGGCATGTGATTAGTGATGTGTCTGTGTAATGTCAATCATATGGGCAAGTGTCTGTGCAGGGTCACAACATCATCCCATCATCTTTCTGATCAAAGGCTCAAATCTCAGAATCAATGTGTAAGAGAACAAATCACAATACTGAATCATGTTGGAACAGTGGGTGTGTTGAAGGTTAGGGTTCCTACAAACCTGTAAACCCCTCCCAGTCTCACGGGTGTGCTACTCGGGTCAACATCACGGACTCTCAAAGCCAAATAACAATAATATGTTCACCATTTTCGAGAAATGGCTCATGACCAAATTAGGGAATCCGTTTGGCATTATGTACCACTCAGGGAGGTCTCAGCTGAGTCCAAGGAAACACGCATCCCTCATAAGTCCCCAGATTCAAGCGCTGAATCAAGAAACAATAGTACATTCAGCCCTTGGGATACAAGACTATCTTCATACGAACAATTTGCTTTAATTGGATTCCTATGAGAGAACCAGGCCATCCTATACGAGTTCCCAGTGGGCCCTCAGATGCGAGTGGGTTTGCCAACAAATGTGGTATGCCACTGTCGTCAATGGAGGGGGATTTTTCAACAAAGGTCCTCAATGATCGGTCCCCAGATACACATAACTATCAAGGTTGTATATTTCCCCAGAAAGATTCCGATATCAATATATTCCCAAGACAGTCGCAAGTCTGGGTGTGGAACTCACTAATACCAACATAGCAAGATGCCATGAAGCCAAAGTGGAACCAATCTAAGTCCTAGATGCACTCAAGTCGGGTATCTGGCTTATCTCACAGTAACAAATCCCATCCCACAGAAAAATGAAACCAGTACAGCCAGACAGTCCAGTATATATGATGCATGAAAAATAAATACTGAAAACAGTAAATAAATGCTGTAAAGTAAGAACTGTAAATGAAAACAATAAATAAACACACAACATCACACATATAAACACCCAAAGAAACAAAAAAAAACAGGCACTAGGATTGACTTTCAAAGGGGAAACCTGAGATTCTGGGTTCGGTCCCCAGCAGATTCGCTAGATGTCTCTCCCGGGAATTTCATCCTAGTACAAACGCGAAAGTGGCACGGAAAAGGTAGAGTCGCCAGCCAGTAATTTTTATCCTGAATGAATGGGAAAGGTAATGCTGCACAAACCGAAGAGAAAAGGAAAGGACAAGGTCTTGCGAACCAAATATCTGGGTTCGGGAGTCGGTTACGACCTAGGAAGGTATTATCACCCCAAATCGCCCGCCGTTCCCGACGGGATCCACGCTTGCTTGTTTTGTTTCAAAGGGTGAGTGTCATACCCCAAATTTGTCCTACCCGCACCTTTTATTTTACTGTGTCATCATTTTTTTAGAAATTCAAAAAAAAAAATACGTACTATTTTATTTTTCTGTATGATATTCGGAAAAAGTAAAAAAAAAACAATGTGTTTATTTCTCTTTAAAAATTCATATTTTCTTTTATCTTTAATATTATCATGAGCATTTTATTCATTTTATTTTTATTATCTAGTCATTATTCAAAAATTAAGGAAAAAAACTATTTCTTATTTTTATTATTAATACTTTGTATTAATATTATATTTATTATTAGTTTTATTAGTTTTTTTTTTATTTTCTATTATTTCTATTATTATTATTTATATTATTGTTAGTATGTTTCATTTTATTTTTATTATTGTTACCATCATTATAACCATCTCTATGTTAATTTTCCATTACTAAACAATTTTCCACTATCATTATCATCATTAACTTTTTTTTATTATTCACTTCTTATTATTTTATTATTATTATACTTTTATCATTATTATTATTATTATTATTATTATTATTATTATTATTATTATTATTATCCTTATACTATTATTATTATGATGATTACTATCACACAAATTTCATACTTGAACCAATTACCACGGTCCCACAACAGTTCTTTCTCATATTATCAACAAATATCCCAGCCCCACATTTTTTACTGCCTAAATTATACTTGACCTCGCAAAGAAAAAGCACTCAGCAGACCCCACCAATTTCAAGCAGCACAACGCAGCACAACACAACTCTCCACTCATAACAAACTTTCACTCAGCACCCAAAAAACGCCTTTCTCCATATATTCATAACCAGCAACAAAATTTCCCAGCCTGTCAAAAGATTCTTCTTATCCTCATCCAATTCTCTTTTTTACCCTCTCAAAAGTCCTCCTATAAATGAACCATTCCTTTCATAATTTTATGAGGCTTGGAAAACTCTTATAAACCCTGCAAAAAGAAACCATTCCAAAACCAAGTTTACAATAAACCAAAAAGAAGTCTGCTAAAAAATCAAATAACCAAGCCTCAAATTTCACTTCACCTGCACAAAATTATATTTCCTTCTTCAATAATACAGAACGTTCATCCAACCATACCTCTCACAATCTCACACCATAATAACAACACCATTTTGCACAAACTCATAACTACCTTCAATCCCATCCATTTTCAAGAAACCTGCAAAAACAAACCACCTTCAATTTTATAACACCACAAACCATGAAAAAAACTCACTGACAACGCACAAAAAGTCCAATGAATCACCGCCTGTGGCCATTTGTTTCTTTCCTCCACCCATAACTGCAACTCACCAACACAGTAAACAAAAAAAACTCACCGTAAATACAACATCACTCTTCAAACCTCCATCTCCAAACCTTAAAGCACAACCAACGCAAAACAGAGAAAGAGTGAGACGGAAAACAGAACAAATCACTAATCTGCAAGTCTTCCACATACCTTTCATAAACCGGAGATCCGATCCAAAACCGCACCGCCGCCACCACTCAAAGCGGAATCGCAACCCAGACCTCCGATTTCGTTCGCCTTCAACCACTACCATAACTGAAAGTCGCCGCGAAATCCGATCCAAAACGCGTCGAGATCGTACAAATTCATGAACTGAATCAAAGCCAAAACCACTAAAAAACCACCGATCCACCGCGTTAAGTTCTGATTCGAAACCGGAACCACAAAACCCAGCCACCACCGCCGGCCTTCACCCACCGAAAAAGGACCTATCCGCTACTCAACTAGAACTCCATCAGCTCTCCATAACCTCACCTCACCGGCCAAAACCACCGCCTTCACCATAGCCAAAAACTCAAACCTGTGAAGCTTCACCGAACCATCAACTCGCCGAAACCTTAAGCCGAGACTTACCACCTGCGTCGCTATCGCCGTGGAGACCTGAGAAAGAGACCGAACAGAGTGGGAAAGATCCGCGTGAGTGCAAGTAAGGGTGATGAGGCCGAACCGTTGAGAGAGTAGCGAAAGTGAGCGAAGCTTTGCTTTTAACGTTTGATGCTGAGCGATTCCAAGCGTGTCATAAACGGAGCAAATCCGAGAGTGAGGAGGTTAGGTCATCGCCGTCAAAACCTTTGAAGGTGGGTTAGTTTTGTTTTTGTGCTTTTTTTGCTCTCCTGCTTTGAACCGTGCTTTATATTTTCCTGTGGATAAAAAGAGCGTATGAATCGTAAGAGAGGTTTGAGAGCTTTGACCTTGTTGTTCATTTTTTTATATAATTTAATTTTAGGTTTTTTCATATAATTTAATTTGCAGCTTTACATTTTTTTTATATAATTTAATTGCAGCTTTGCTTTTATTTTTGTTTTCTTACTAATAATTTTCTTTTTAAGATAAACAAGGTTGTGTACTGATTGGTTTAATCTTTTAGGTTTTTTATTATTTATTTTATTTTGTTAATGTTCATTTTTTTTTACTTTTCACATATCCTGTTCTACTCATATACTCATGCTCATTATTTTTTTTATTATGTAAATTTTTTTCAAGCTTATATTATTATATGAATTTATCATTTGGTAAATGTTTGCTTGAATCTCTTATTTTAAATCTCCTCTATTTGATTTATTTGATTTTGTTTTTTTTTATTTTCTTTATTTGTTTTTGGGCCAATGACTTGATAAAAGGCCGATATTCGCCCGATTTCGTTAAATCGGTGATGTTCGGTCAATATGAGGCCCTCCTTGTAATTAGCTTTTTTTTCATTTTATTATTTTATTATTTTGACCAATAAATATTCAATTTAATTAATTTTATTCTTTATTCTCAAATATTAAAAATTTATTTATTTGTATTTATTATTTTATTATAATTTTTGCGATTTAATTCAATTTACTTATTTAATATTCCATTTCAAAAAAAAATGTTCAACTCCTCATAGAATGATTCTAACCTTGAATCAATTCTAAGGAAGTAAATGAACCAAATTTCGACGCGTCCCAAAAAGGTCCAACGCCTTCGAATAGTTGTTCTCGATTAAAAGGTCAAACGCCTTCGAATAGTTGTTTCCGATTAAAAAGGCTGAACGCCTTCGAACAGTTCAAAAACACTGCACACGCGCTTTCTCTTGGGCAAATTACAACGAGACCTCTTTATTTCTCGCAATCCCCTGTATTTATTTTGTATCCCTCTCCCATTACTTTGTACGCATTGTATTTTCCGTATTTTATCTAATTCTGAATCCTTGGTCCAACGCCAAGCGATTTCACTTGCACACTTGCACTTTATTTTTCCAGTTATTATTTTTCGTTTATTAGGATCCACTCCACCTTTGCGAGCCAAGCGCATTGTGCCTCGCTAACAAACTACAAAACAGACCTTCAGTTGCATTTACCCTTTAACCTCAAAAAACCAAAATGTTTCGATTAGATCCAAACCCTTGATCCAACGTCAAGCGGTCTTAGGAAATAAAACACTTTAATAAAAACGAGAAGATCTGTACGCCACGAGCCTTAAGCGGTAGAAAGGAGGATAACGAGCTCTCGTTAATCGCTCCGATTATTTCGACGCAGGACGCTCGTCTTGTTGGACGAGATAAACTATCCATAGTCTTTAGTACATTTCAACTCCTAAACCCTTTCATTGAAGGAAGGTAATAAAATCAACAACCATCAATCGTAGTTGGCCGAACTACGAGGCTCTGACTTTCCCATTGCACACGGGAGTACGTAGGCACGAGGATCTCAATCCTTGCCGAGCACCTAGGATCAATCTAACTTATATTTCAACTCTTTTCCCTCTTGCAAGTAATTCGTTTAAGCATAGACATCCTTTCGCGTGTGATAACTTAGATGGTTCCCATCGAGTACGATGGATGTAGGGGGTGCTAATACCTTCCCCCTGCATAACCGACTCCCGAACCCAAGCAATGGTTCCGTTGACCTTTGTCCTCATCCTTTTCTTCCCGGGTTGTATCTATATCTTCCCTTTACCTCTTCGGGAATAAATATAATTAGGTGGCGACTCTTCAGTCTGTCCAGCGCGCGGCTCCCGTCCTTTCGGATCGCGTGAGGTCGTATTTTTCGGGGTACGACAGCTGGCAACTCTGCTGGGGACTGGTTCACCCCTATGCGAGTCAAGCCTAGTCTAGGTTCCCACGCTTGTTTGGATGTTTGCTTATATGCTTTATTTGTTTATTTTTATCGCTTTCTTTATCGCATTCCATATTATATATCTTGTGGCTCCTTGGTACTATAATTTGGATTGATACTTTGCAAAAGAAACTTGAGGGAAAGGATCTATACCCGGGCTTACGAGTATAAGCATAAGTTAGCGAGGTTGTGTAGTATGGGCTCCCGAGGGAACCTCTCTCGTGGGTTGTCGATACGAAAACCTCACTTGGAGTAGATTTTAATGAGAATACTGACGACCGTCAAGCTTTCGGCGTGTGTGCTCAGTTGTTTTCATTAAGGTCAGCAACTCTGAGAGCCTTTAGAACCTTTTGGTTAAAACATCGGTTGATGGTTGCGTAGTATTGGGCACCAGGGTTTGCCCTCGCGTGGCTCGATACGAAAACCTCACTTGGAATAAACTTACTCAATGGAGTTGATTGACTGTCAAGAATGTATGAAATTGACACGTGCATCAAACAGTTGAGAAAGTTCCATAACTCCAGGACTTTGTTTTAAACCTTGTGTCGATGATCACGTAGTATGGAGCACCAAGAGATTTCCCTCTCGCGTGGCTCAATACGAAGATCTCACCCAAAATAGATTCATATGGCGGAGTCAATCAACCGTCATGCTTATGGCGCGTGTGATGAACAGCCATATGAGTTGATAACTTTGGGATCCCTAAACTTTAGAGTCTACCCAGTGAGTTCCCGATCAGAGTATCCTCCATCTGTACCTTGGACTCATGAAGCTATGATCTTGTGATCCTGGATTCTGACATTGCATATCATCTCATTTGCATTAATTTTTCATCTTGCATTTCATTCCAAAGTCGAGAACTTATTTCATGTTCCTCCATCTTCAGTAAATCAAGTTGGTTTCTTGACGCCCGTATCGAGCTAGATGAACGTATCTAACTAGAGCCAACACTAGAAGACTGATGGACGTGATTCAAGAAGAGCAAGCTGCTATGAGGGAAGAGACCGATTCGGTCAAGGGCAAGATTGACCAGATTTATGAGACTTTGCAAGCTTTGGCAAGAATGGAAGAACGTCGCGAAGCTGCTGCAGCAATGAACAATGCTCAAGTGCAAGGATCTACCTCACGAGCAATGCCTTCAGTTCCCGTTCCAAATCCTTTGGTCTACGGTTTGCCTCTAGGTTTCACTCCTGCTGTTGAAGAGGTCACTTCCCAACCGATACCTGCTTCTGGTGTTACTGTTGGTGCTATTCCTCAAGGTCAACCTATTCCAACTCAAGTCCAGTTTCCTCAGGCTGAAGAGAATCATCAAGTTGAGTACGAGATGCATACAGCTGTTCCAATCACCAATCCTCATGATGTTCAAGAATCTGAAGCTATGAAGATGTGTCGCGAGTTAGCTGAAAAACTCCGAATTATGGAAGGACACAACTCAACTTCTCTGAGTGCCTCAGACATGTGCTTAGTTCCAGATGTCGTGATCCCTTCCAAGTTCAAACTTCCAGAATTCGAGAAATACAAAGGCCTCAGCTGTCCCGAGCTTCACTTGAGGATGTACTGTAGAAAGATGGCCGCTCATGCCAAGGATGACAAGCTCATGATCCATTGCTTCCAAGACAGCCTGTCTAGAGCGTCTCTAGAATGGTACATGCAACTCGAACGCAACAATGTTCGTACTTGGCTCGATCTATCTGACGCATTCAAAAAGCAGTACAAGTACAACACTGACTTAGCTCCTAACCGTACTCAGCTTCAGAGTATGTCTCAAAAGGAGAGCGAATCCTTTAAGGAGTACGCCCAACGCTGGAAGGAGTTAGCTGCCAAAGTTCATCCGCCATTGGTTGACCGTGAATTGATCGATATCTTCATGGGTACCCTACAGGGGCAATACTATGAGAAGTTGATCAGCAGTGTATCTTCTGGATTTTCAGACATGGTGATGGTAGGAGAAAGAATTGAAGAGGGTTTGAAGAGTGGAAAGATCCAAGGAGGTTCTAGCATCCAAACCAATGCCAAGAAACCTTTCAACGGGTACAAGAAGGGAGAAACAAATGCCGTTTCTGCTGCAAGTGGGAATTTTCAGCAGAGTGCACCTGCGCCAGTTCCTTACAACCAGTACCCCTATGTTGCTGCTGCGCAATATGCTCCTATGCCATATCAGCCAATTCCTCCAATGCCTTATCAGCAGGCCTTTCAAGCTCTATTTCTGCCTCAGATGGATCATCAACCACGTCCACGTCCTATGGTTGCAGCTGCGCAGTATGCGCCCAATCCGTACCAACAACCGGCTTATCCACAACGGCCTGGTCAACAGCAACAACGCACTCCTCAACAGCGTCCACCATATCAACAAAGAGGATATGATAGGCACATTGATCCCCTACCTATGTCATACACTGAAATCTTTAAACAGCTATTAGCAAAAGGACCTCTTACTTTGAGAGATATGTCACCTCAGACTGGCAATGCCCGGAACTATGATGCCAATGCTCGTTTTGAGTATCACAAGGGCGCTCCAGGTCACACAATCGAGAACTGTCATGCCTTCAAACACTTGATTCAGGATATGATCAACTCTAAGGACCTCACTCTCACTCCGAGGAATGCAAATGTCCAGAACGATCTAATGCCGCCGCACGGTGCCAACAAGTGAAGACATTTGAAGAGGTTGTTGAAGACCAATCTGAGTAGTCTCCAACTTTGAAGCATTCAATCAAGAGAAGTTCAATTCCTCAAATCAAGGCAGCCAGTGCCATTTATTATTTCCGCATTCCTGTTGGTTTGTAATGTTTGTCTAAGTACTATTTGCTCTGAACATTGTTATCGTTTGTACTTAGTTATGTTCATGTTATGTTTATGCATGTTTTGAATCAATTTATTCGCATTCGCTCATATTTATCATTTATCATAGAAATCACAAAAATATTTCCTCACTTCACTTTAGCAAATATTTGAGGGAGGATGATGAAAACAAAATACCCATAACTGTTGCGGTATGCTTTCGGATAAAACCTCGTCAATGATGTACAGGCATTCTTTCAAATCCCCAAACACTGGAGATACAAGGAGTTAATCCCTAGTCAACTACTTCGAGCCTAGAAGTAGGAGTTCTTTCGGATACAACCCTTACATTTAATCCGGGGCAGGGTAGTTGTTCAGTTGACATGATTACACTCTCAAATCGCAAGATGAGGCATCCCGTCAAAGGACCATCAACAAATGATTTGGCAGTCACAATATTCAACAAAATACAAAAAAATATAGAAAAGAAAAAACCGCTAAGTTGAGCACCCGAAGGGAGACTTAGTCGGAAAAAAAAATCAAGAGAGGAACTCAAATCCTAAGCAAAAGTAAAACAAACATCAGTGACCACAAAATCAAGAATCAAAGGGTCACCAATAACAAAATAAGATGACTGCCATTTTCAAGCAAACTTTAAAGCTTCATCTTCACTCTTGCAAAGTCAAAACAAATGCATGTGTAGAGCTAACTGAACGTAGGACTGGAGAACAATATGAAGAAGGGATGGGTACAAATCAAACTTTGAGCCTTATATCCTTTGTTTCTCAAAACCAATAACCAGACCACGTTACAACCCTCGAAAGTCCTAATTGAGGCAGGGTTTATTCTGAAAGCATGCTACCAATAAGGTTGCGTAAATTGACTCCCATATATTTGTTAATCTTCAATCTCGATTGCACAATATTCTTGCTGCATTTTTTCACGCACCTTCTAAATCAACACCTCGTTTGGGCTAACAGTCCATTCGTCACACTATCACAAGCATTCAAATAATTTGACTTTTTCAAAACTTATATGAATTTTACATTAACACTACCATTTGTGTATGAACAATTTAATTGCAAATCAGTGCTTGACATCGGTACAATCCCAACAAGGGGAAATCAAAAGAGAAACTTGAACTTCATCGCCAACATGAGTCAAGACTACTTCAACAGCCCAATCAGGGGCAATTTTATTTCAAAATCAGCTCAGTTAGGGGCAAATTATCTTCAACAGCCCCATCAGGGGCAAATTATCTTCAAACAGCTCAATCAGGGGCAGGTGCTTACCAAATCCAGACTCTGGGGCCGCTCATGCCATGGTCATTGTCAAAGCTCCCCACCGGATTTATTTCGAATACCCTACAGGCAGGGGCAAGCAAACAAAGAGCACATCTTCCTATCTCTTTTCCCCAGCTGAACAAGCAGTCCTTGCTAGACGTTGGCAACCGTTCAAAGCAAAATCAGTCTTCATGTGTCAATTAAGTCGCTTCTCTCACCAGCAGATAACCAAACTTGGAGCTTTCAGATCCATATTCTGATCGTACATCGTCGAAGATCGAGTGTCGGGGAATCAAGCCCTCCACTCACCCAAAGTCCAATCATTATTGGAAACTACCAGACCAAAAGTCCACCAAGCTGGCACCTTTCAATCGCTCATATGCATCATTATGCATCACCAATGTCATACGCATCATTTATATCAATCATTTGCAACATATGCATCATATGCATACCTAAATAAATCATACTTTTTATTTTTTTCCCAGCAGTTTCGACTTACATCTCAGTGCATAAACATTTGCATCGTATTTCCATCTTTATGGAATACCATTTCAAAAATCGAGCATGGTTGCATGATTCAGGATCCAGGATCATCACAAGTTTCCGGTCCTTTCCCCAGCGGAAGATAAGATCATATCAATCGAAGATTCCAGGCATCTCCTCGGCGGATTCAATGGCCGTATTTAAATTTTATTTGCCTTATCATCTTCTGGTGATAAGTGATTTTATTTTTCAGTTATTTGCCTTATCATCCTCTGGTGATAAGTGATTTTATTTTTTCAGTTATTTGCCTTATCATCCTCTGGTGATAAGTGATTTTTTTTCCAGTTATTTGCCTTATCATCCTCTGGTGATAAGTGATTTTTTTTCCAGTTATTTGTCTTATCATCCTCTGTTGATAAGTGATTTTATTTTTTCAGTTATTTGCCTTATCATCGTCTGGTGATAAGTGATTTTTTCCAGTTATTTGCCTTATCATCCTCTGGTGATAAGTGATTTTATTTTCAGTCTTTTGCCTTATCATCCTCTGTTGATAAGTGATTTTATTTTTCAGTCATTTGCCTTATCATCCTCTGTTGATAAGTGATTTTATTTTTCAGTCTTTTGCCTTATCATCCTCTGTTGATAAGTGATTTTATTTTTCAGTCATTCGCCTTATCATCCTCTGGTAATAAGTGATTTTATTTTTGTTAAATCTTTCGCCTATCATCCTCTGTTGATAGTGATATTTTTATTTCTGTCTTTCGCCTATCATCCTCTGTTGATAGTGATCTTTATTTTTTTTTGTCTTTCGCCTATCATCCCATGTTGATAGTGATTCTTTGTTTTTCTGTCTTTTGGCATCCATATCGACCTAATTCGAGTGCCGATTTTGCCTTATCATCCTCTGGTGATAAGCGATTTTTATTTTTCAGTTATTCGCCTTATCATCTTCTGGTGATAAGTGATTTATTTTGTCAATTTGTTTCTTGCTGTGTCACCCATTATTTCCAATTTTAGTCATTTGCTACTTTAACAATTTCTTTCTTTGTTGGACAAATTTGGAGTCTGTTAGTATCTAATTATCCTATACCTTGAAAGATTGTACACGAGTCAGTTCATCTTACTCGGTCTAAGCCAATTTGATAGGGGCATCTGTCATACCCCAAATTTGTCCTACCCTCACCTTTTATTTTACTGTGTCATCATTTTTTTAGAAATTCAAAAAAAAAATACGTACTATTTTATTTTTCTGTGTGATATTCGGAAAAAGTATAAAAAAAAACAATGTGTTTATTTCTCTTTAAAAATTCATATTTTCTTTTATCTTTAATATTATCATGAGCATTTTATTCATTTTATTTTTATTATCTAGTCATTATTCAAAAATTAAGGAAAAAACTATTTCTTATTTTTATTATTAATACTTTTTATTAATATTATTGTTATTATTAGTTTTATTAGTTTTTTTTTATTTTCTATTATTTCTATTATTATTATTTATATTATTGTTAGTATGTTTCATTTTATTTTTATTATTGTTACCATCATTATAACCATCTCTGTGTTAATTTTCCATTACTAAACAATTTTCCACTATTATTATCATCATTAACTTTTTTTTATTATTCACTTCTTATTATTTTATTATTATTATTATACTTTTATTATTATTATTATTATTATTATTATTATTATTATTATTTTATTATCCTTATACTATTATTATTATGATGATTACTATCACACAAATTTCATACTTGAACCAATTACCACGGTCCCACAACAGTTCTTTCTCATATTATCAACAAATATCCCAGCCCCACATTTCTTTTACTGCCTAAATTATACTTGACCTCACAAAGAAAAAGCACTCAGCAGACCCCACCAATTTCCAGCAGCACAACGCAGCACAACACAGCTCTCCACTCATAACAAACTTTCACTCAGCACCCAAAAAACGCCTTTCTCCATATATTCATAACCAGCAACAAAATTTCCCAGCCTGTCAAAAGATTCTTCTTATCCTCATCCAATTCTCTTTTTTAGCCTCTCAAAAGTCCTCCTATAAATGAACCATTCCTTTCATAATTTTATGAGGCTTGGAAAACTCTTATAAACCCTGCAAAAAGAAACCTTTCCAAAACCAAGTTTACAATAAACCAAAAAGAAGTCTGCTAAAAAATCAAATAACCAAGCCTCAAATTTCACTTCACCTGCACAAAATTATATTTCCTTCTTCAATAATACAAAACGTTCATCCAACCATACCTCTCACAATCTCACACCATAATAACAACACCATTCTGCACAAACTTATAACTACCTTCAATCCCATCCATTTTCAAGAAACCTGCAAAAACAAACCACCTTCAATTTTATAACACCACAGACCATGAAAAAAAACTCACTGACAACGCACAAAAAATCCAACGAATCATCGCCTGTGGCCATTTGTTTCTTTCCTCCACCCAGAACTGCAACTCACCAACACAGTAAACAAAAAAAACTCACCGTAAATACAACATCACTCTTCAAACCTCCATCTCCAAACCTTAAAGCACAACCAACGCAAAACAGAGAAAGAGTGAGACGGAAAACAGAACAAATCACTAAATCTGCAAGTCTTCCACATACCTTTCATAAACCGGATCTCCGATCCAAAACCGCACCGCCGCCACCACTCAAAACGGAATCGCAACCCAGACCTCCGATTTCGTTCGCCTTCAACCACTACCATAACTGAAAGTCGCCGCAAAATCCAATCCAAAACGCGTCGAGATCGTATAAATCCATGAACTGAATCAAAGCCAAAACCACTAAAAAAACCACTGACCCACCGCGTTATGTTCTGATTCGAAACCACAACCATAAAACCCAGCCACCACCGCCGGCCTTTGCCCACCGAAACAGGACCTATCCGCTACTCAACTAGAACTCCATCAGCTCTCCATAACCTCACCTCACCGGCCAAAACCATCGCCTTCACCATAGCCAAAAACTCAAACCTGTGAAGCTTCACCGAACCATCAACTCGCCGAAACCTTAAGTCGAGACTTACCACCTGCGTCGCCGTCGCCGTGGAGACCTGAGAAAGAGACCAAACAGAGTGGGAAAGATCCGCGTGAGTTCAAGCAAGGGTGATGAGGCCGAACCGTTGAGAGTGTAGCTAAAGTGAGCGAAGCTTTGCTTTTAATGTTTGAGGCTGAGCGATTCCAAGCGTGTCATAAACGGAGCAAATCCGAGAGTGAGGAGGTTAGGTCATCGTCGTCAAAACCTTTGAAGGTGGGTTAGTTTTGTTTTTGTGTTTTTTTTTCTCTCCTGCTTTGAACCGTGCTTTATATTTTCCTGTGGATAAAAAGAGCGTATGAATCGTAAGAGAGGTTTAAGAGCTTTGACCCTGTTGTTCATTTTTTTATATAATTTAATTTTAGGTTTTTTCATATAATTTAATTGCAGCTTTGCTTTTATTTAATTGCAGCTTTACATTTTTTTTATATAATTTAATTGCAGCTTTGCTTTTATTTTTGTTTTCTTACTAATAATTTTCTTTTTAAGATAAACAAGGTTGTGTACTGATTGGTTTTATCTTTTAGGTTTTTTATTATTTTTTTTATTTTTTTTATGTTCATTTTTTTTTACTTTTCACATATCCTGTTCTACTCATATACTCATGCTCATTATTGTTTAGATTATGTAAATTTTTTTCAAGCTTATATTATTATATGAATTTATCATTTGGTAAATGTTTGATTGAATCTCTTATTTTAAATCTCCTTTATTTGATTTATTTGATTTTTTTTTTTATTTTCTTTATTTGTTTTTGGGCCAATGACTTAATAAAAGGCCGATATTCGCCCGATTTCGTTAAATCGGTGATGTTCGGTCAATATGAGGCCCTCCTTGTAATTAACTTTTTTTTCATTTTATTATTTTATTATTTTGACCAATAAATATTCAATTTAATTAATTTTATTCTTTATTCTCAAATATTACAAATTTATTTATTTGTATTTATTATTTTATTATAATTTTTGCGATTTAATTCAATTTACTTATTTAATATTGCATTTCAAAAAAACATGTTCAACTCCTCATAGAATGATGCTAACCTTGAATCGATTCTAAGGAAGTAAATGAACCAAATTTCGACGCGTCCCAAAAAGGTCCAACGCCTTCGAATAGTTGTTCTCGATTAAAAGGTCCAACGCCTTCGAATAGTTGTTTCCGATTAAAAAGGCTGAACGCCTTCGAACAGTTCAAAAACACTGCACACGCGCTTTCTCTTGGGCAAATTACAACGAGACCTCTTTATTTCTCGCAATCCCCTGTATTTATTTTGTATCCCTCTCCCATTACTTTGTACCCATTGTATTTTCCGTATTTTATCTAATTCTGAATCCTTGGTCCAACGCCAAGCGATTTCACTTGCACACTTGCACTTTATTTTTCCAATTATTATTTTTCGTTTATTAGGATCCACTCCACCTTTGCGAGCCGAGCGCATTGTGCCTCGCTAACAAACTACAAAACAAACCTCCAGTTGCATTTACCCTTTAACCTCAAAAAACCAAAACGTTTCGATTAGATCCAAACCCTTGATCCAACGTCAAGCGGTCTTAGGAAATAAAACACTTTAATAAAAACGAGAAGATCTGTACGCCACGAGCCTTAAGCGGTAGAAAGGAGGATAACGAGCTCTCGTTACTCGCTCCGATTATTTCGACGCAGGACGCTCGTCTTGTTGGACGAGATAAACTATCCATAGTCTTTAGTACATTTCAACTTCTAAACCCTTTCATTGAAGGAAGGTAATAAAATCAACAACCATCAACCGTAGTAGGCCGAACTACGAGGCTCTGACTTTCCCATTGCACACGGGAGTACGTAGGCACGAGGATCTCAATCCTTGCCGAGCATCTAGGATCAATCTAACTTATATTTCAACTCTTTTCCCTCTAGCAAGTAATTCGTTTAAGCATAAACATCCTTTCGCGCGTGATAACTTAGATGGTTTCCATCGAGTACGATGGATGTAGGGGGTGCTAATACCTTCCCCCTGCATAACCGACTCCCAAACCCAGGCAATGGTTCCGTTGACCTTTGTCCTCATCCTTTTCTTCCCGGGTTGTATCTATATTTTCCCTTTCCCTCTTCGGGAATAAATAGAATTAGGTGGCGACTCTTCAATCTGTCCAGCGCGCGGCTCCCGTCCTTTTGGATCGCGTGAGGTCGTATTTTTCGGGGTACGACTGTGAGAAATAAGATGTTGCTGAATAGAAGAACTGCTAACTGGAACTAGAATGAGAAAGGGAACTGGAAAAATAGAACAAAAAGATACGGGACAAATGTAGGGAAAATAAAGAGTGTGCTCAAATGGGCCCTACCCCACTATCTACGTACCTCATTGGGAAAATGAGTATCAGAGTCGACGTAGTTCGCCTAACTAAGGCGGGAATTGTTTGTTTGTGTTTTTTATGACCGAACTGCTTATGTCTATGCTCAGGTGTTACAGGCTCGTCTGGTACGAGTGCGTTTACTATCTTGAATGCGAGAGAAGTCGTCACAAGTTCGTGTTTAGAGTGAGTGAGATGATAAGAGAATTCCTGCAGGAAAGTCGCTCATTATTTGTTGTTTTCTTTTTAAGAGTTTTCTATGAATTTGGCACAAAGGAAGTGAATTCAAACTATTTTCCATGGAATGTATACTTGCCACCACATTCCAAGATGGAATAGTAGAACAAGAACACCAAGTAAGGAGAATTAATCCCAGACTTATTTCCAAGGATTAGGGTCTAAGTTCACTAGCTTGTTGAACTTATTACATGTTTTGTAGCTTTTGAAGAAATGACTTTTAGGTTTTCTTTGTGAAGATAGTCTCAAGACCAGACTTGTACATCAGGCTAGACAAGCTCACACTATTCCAAGATGAAATGAATATGAGTGCCCCATAGAATAAGGCTATACACAAGAGACTACTTCCATCCTTTATTAAGTGTCTTTTGGATTTTTGTTTGAAGATGAGAGAAGAAGACTCAAATAAGAAAGGACAAACACTAAGGGGACTAAGACACAACCCTAAGTTATTTATTGTATGCACAAGGAGGCCCTAAAGGTTTGTGAGGTTTTCTAATCCTAAGGAAGAAAAAAAGAAGAAGAAAAGGAAATTAGAACTGAACTTACTTCCTAATGAAGGTAAGTGATTCTAAAGAAAGGGGAAAGCCTATAAGTAAAGCACAAGGTGCTAAGGCAAACACAATTAGAAAGCATAAAGAGACGAGGAAGAAGTTACATAAACAAGGCTTACCTCGACCTCCCTATAAAACAAAGGTTAGCTTTACAAAGTCATTTGAACATATGGAATATGGCAAAACTCAAATAAAGCTCAAACTTACTAAGGAAATGCAATAAAGGATTCCTAAGCCTAAATATTAAGTCTAATGGATCCCATAGGATAACAAGCTTCTAAAGTCAGTAGCTAAACCCTACTAAAACCATCTAAGGTTATAAGAACCAAATAAAGGCAAACTATGCACTAAATGGTACTAAACCCTAATAGGAGTCAAGGCGAGGTTAAGTGAAATTCACATGATTAAACATGGAAAACTTGAATGAAGTCAATGGTGAATGAAAAATATAGAAGTAAACACTAAATGGGGATATCCTAAAGTGTTAAAAAAAAGTGGGGAGAAAGAGATTCAAGTGAGAGAGATTCAAACATAAGATTGGAATATGAAAGACAAACATTGAGCACATGGTTCCAAAGGAAGGAAAAGACTTAGAAAGAAAAAGTCAGAAATGAACAAAGGGATTTGAACTTCTCATACAAAAACTAGGGTCTTGATGAAATGTTAAAATGGAATTCAAACTCAAAGAATTAGTCACAAATGAATTAGAGTGAATGGCATTAGGGTTAAGGAACCAACAGTATGATTTTGAATTTTTAATGTACAAAAGCAAATCAAATGAAGCAAAAGGGTTAATGACTTAAGATGAGGACATAGCATTGGATGTGGGATACTTACAAGATGTGTAAGGATAATACAACATGGACACCATATTCACAAAATTGGATTAGAAGTGTTAAGATGATAGATGTATGTGAATTAGGGCAAAGTAAGCATACATGAACATATGGTGACTTAAAGATCAAATAACCTAAGAACTCAAAGGGTAAGGACCTAAAATTGACCCAAATTTATTAAAAAGGTTCAAAGGAAACATATGAACTCAAGGGAAGAGGTTCTAAGTGTCGCTCCCGGAGAAGACACTAGGTCCCACGGTGCAGACGTGAACGGTCGGCGAAAGAGAAATGAGGTTTAATTTAATAGAGTCTCCAGCTAGGCATATTTATCCCAAAGGAAAGGTAATGCTGCATAAACCTGGAAAGAGATGGATAAGACAGTTTCGAACAAGAGAAACTGAGAAAGGGGGTTGGTTACGACCTAGGAAGGTATTAGCACCCAGATCGTCCGTCGTACTTGACGGGATCCACGCTTACAAGATTGTGTTTAAAAGGGGTAAGTGTATGTGCTATCTATGTGCAAAAGCTAGGAAAGAAGATACAGGTGTCAGTGCAAAAGGGTGAATTGCTTAGGAACTGAGGCTTAGAAAAGAATGCTGAGAGAGGGGGATAACAAAAAGACTTTTGTTCGATAACTGTTAAGTTATGCCTACGTATCCTCTTGTGCAATGAGGAAGTCAGAACATCGTAATTCGACTGAAAAAGAATTGACTGTGAACTGCTTACTTGTCTATGCTCAAATGTATGACTCGTCTAGCTCGAGTGCTAACTGTCTTGCATTAGACGGAAGAAGCGGGTTCTCGTTTGTGAATGAGTGTGATGAGAAAAGAATCCCAGAGGAGACGGTTATTGTTTGTTTTTGTATTTTCAGTTTTTTATTGTTTTTGGTGTTTTGCCTAGGATTATGAGCTAAAGCCTAAATCAAGGGTTGTAAACTCATTATATCCTCCCTGATTAGAGATAATGAGCCTACTTAAGTATGAGATAAACATCTCAACTTAATTACCATGATGATGTAGGATTAAGATCATTAACCTACTTGTGTTTATTTAGATGTTTTTGGGTTTTTGTTTAGTGTTAAGTAATGAGTTTAATCTCTAATCACAGATTAGTGAACTCATTACACCATCCTAATAGAAGGATGATAGATGAGAACACTTAATCTGAGGAAGATAACTCAACTTAATCCATGGTTAGGGATTAAATTAATTATATAACAAGCCTTTATTAAATGGATTTTAATTAAAGGATGAGATTAAGAAGTGGATTTTATGGTTTGTAAGACAACTTGAGGGGGACTTGTCCATTAAACACTAGGGTTAGTCCCTCTTAACCATAAGGAATAGATAGAACCCTAATGTAAGGCCCAAGTTACAAGATAAAGTCTTAGTTCTTATTAATGTGTTTTGATTAAGAGGTGTAAACAAATTAAAGGATTAACACTAAGGATTAAAGTTATACATTCCATCCTAAGATAAGGATGCAGGCATAACCCTAATTCCAAAGTCCTAAAGCTTTAAGAGTTTAGCCTCTGATTAAGAGATGAGAAGAGAGACTCAAGGAGACTCAAAGGTAAAAGACTAGGGGAGACTATATACAACCCTAAAAGTTATCATGCTTGGATATCCTATGTTTGGTGAGGCTTAAGAGAAAATATCTTCAAGAAGGCCACCATGGAAGAAGCAGATGAAAAGAGAAGGAGGAAGAAGAATAAGTTACTTACTTCTTGAAGAAGATAAGTAACTTAAAAGAAAGAAAGTAAGAAAGAGGGAGCACAAGTGAAGCAATTTCACTTAAAAGACAAATAAGAATGCATATGAAAATGAAATAAAAATTGGGAGGTGAAGGCAAATCCACCTCCCAGATAACTTACCAAAAGTACCTGAAATGTTAGTATGAATGCATAAGACATAAGGCAAAAGGAAATGAGATGAAATGAGATGCAAAGACCAAAACCAGAAGTGAATATGCAATGTAAATGGCATATGAGATGATGCAAAATCATAACAAGATGCATATGAATGAGCATACAAGGATGAGATGCAATGGAAGCATGTTTAGAAGTATGAAAACACATGGATATTCATGAAATGTAATGGATGCAAAGCATAGTAAATGAATAAAGAAATGATCAAACAATGTTTCAAACATGTACTAAGATGTCTAAGATGACATACAAAAGAATGGAATGGCATGGAAAGTTCACAAGTTCATGATATGCAAAGAAGAATGCAAATGAAGATGCAAAATTAGGGTTTTAAGACAACATGAGATGCATATGACCAAAACATAAGCAAACACCATGATAAAAAATTGAAATTGAACTTAAACATATCCTAATCCCATACAAGATCACACCCCAAAGGAGAAGGTCAAAAGCCAATCCTAGTGAAAGTTATGAAATTCCTAAGTTAACTAGGGTTTTTGGGTGCTTCTAAAGGGAAAATTCAAAATCAAATTAAAAATGCAAGATAAAAATATGAGGTAAATATCTTAGAAACTACATGAAATATGTGAAACATTGGAAGAATAACCAAGTTCAAACTCATCATGGTTAGGCAGAAATGAATTTTTCAATTTAGGGTTAAAAATGTGATTTTTAAGAACCCTAATTCAAAGAAAATTGTGAAAATGTGATCAAACCTAAAAAGAAATTTGTATGGTGAGTTTGAAAATGTTTCTAAATGTGTTGGAATGCTTCATGAAATTTTTGTGATTTTTAGAAACCTAAATGCATATTTAATTAATTAAAATCAATTAATTAATTAAATAAAACATTTAAATATTTTAAAAATACTTTTTTAATGCAAAAAATAAAATAAAAAATGTTTTCAGGTTAAGAAAAATATTTGAAACAAAAATGCAAAGTTTGAGATTTTTTTCATGTTTTTTTCTATTTTAAATAAATGGACAAAAGAAATGCAATAAAAATTAAATTAAAATGAATTAAATGGAAATTCAAAGGATCCAGTGGCTGAGATTTGAACTGGGAAAGGGAGGGTTGACTGCGCGCGTAATCCTAAGGCTGAGATTCAATCTGGAATTTTATTTAATTAATATTAATTAATTAATTAATTAAAAGATTAGGGTTTTATTGAAATGATCTGAACCACTAAAAAATGCGCTAAGCAAGATCCAAGGGCCTGAATTCAAACTGGGGAGATTAACCCTAATCCTAACCCTAAACATTTTCAGGTGACCGGAGCAAGCTCTGGTCATCTTCTCCGGCGAGCCCTTCATGTTAACTTCTTCCCTAGGCTACCCCAAACTCTCCAGAATCAACCCCCGAGCAATCCTAAACAAGAATCAGGCCCCAAACAACATTTATTTTGCATCAAACTCATGAATCGAACAAAAACATTTTTAGATCAAAAAGTTTCAGAACATCAATACATGCTAGTTTCTCAACCATTTTCAAAAATAATCATATCACCATGATCGAGGAGACATATAGAATCATTCTAGACTTAAAACAAGAGTTCTGGAAAAAAAGTTTGAAGGTGACTACCTGAGATGAAGCTTTCTCAATCTGAGCTTTCTGGACTTCTCCTTGATGCAAAACCACTCCAATGGTCCCCCTTGAGCTTCTGAAAGGCTTGAATGAAGCTTGTATGGCTTGGTTTATGAGTTTCAGTTTTGAGTATGCAGAAATCGTGTTTTTGCTTTGTGAGGTTTCAGGCTATGGCAAGGGGTGGGAAATGATCCTTATGATATGTGGAGTTGAATGGTGAAAGAAGTTTTGAGTTTGAGTGGCTGAGGAGTGAGTTTTGAAAGCTTGAAGGTTTTGGGGATTTTTGAGCAATCTGACTTGTGGGATGTTTCAGGCTTGTGTGTGTTATGAAATGAGGTCCATAAGGTTAGTATAGGCCAATGAGAGTGATCAGAAAGTGGGTGGTGGCATAGAGTGATTGGTATGTGCCAAGTTGCAAAAATGTCAACATTGTGTACTTGAGGTATGGGCATGGTTCAGAGCTGGATTTAGGGGTGTCTTGGCCTCAGCTTGATTCATGGATGGCCCTAGGATGAAGTTTATGCAACTGGAACACTTGGATCAAGAGATGTCATAGGTTTTGCAAAGTTTATGCATTTTGACAACTTTGGACATTTTGTGAAAATGAGGCATGGTTTCTTGTGATCCAAGGCACAATTCTGGTCCAAATGTGTTGAACTATGTTTGTATGATGCTTAGAGGTCAATTAGAGGTCATGAAATGGCTTGGCAAGTGAAATTGCAAAAATCCCTCTTTGGTGCACACTTGAAAATTATAGGATTTTTGCCAACTTTGAAAGGCCATATCTTGAGTTCTAGGATGAATCAAGACATGTTCTTGTACTTTTTGAAAATGGGAAGACATAATCTACAACTTTCATGCCCAAGAATATTTCATTTGAAGCATTTTTTGTCATGAAAGAATGGGTTGAATATCTTTCCCAAAATGGAAAGTTTCCATTACAAGTCATTTCCAAAAATAGCAAGTTTGCATTTGGCTTGAAATCCTTCAATCTTGTGAAATTATAACCACTTCTAAGATCAAATAAAGATCATAGAGACTCAAAATGATGATGATGACCCTTTGGTACCATTGTTGGGGGCCTCAGATGCCCTGATTTTGACTTTACTTGCTCAAGAAGTTACCCACTGATCAGATGACTTCCACAGTGATTTTCTTCATCAAATTTGGTACACATGATCCTTATAACATATTAAGACCATTAGAAACAAGAATTACCAAAAAAATTGGGATTAAGGCCTCGAAATCAAAACCCTAATTTTAGGTCATCTATGTAGGAAATCTTCAATCCGCCTCTATGCCTTTGCCATGCTTTGTGATCCTTTGAATTTTATGAACTTTGGGGAGCATATTATGATCATGGAACACACATGGACCCTCTTGGAAAGCTTCAAGACCATTGGGATGGCTCAGATCACTTCTTGGATTGCTCAGATCACAAACCCTAGATGCAGATGAAATGAACTATGCAGATGAAACAAATATGTAATATGAGATGGAATGCTTATGCAATTCCATATGAAAGATCACAAGCCATGGTGTGAGAAAAAAGTGAGGGAAAATTTGGGGTGTTTACACTAAGGCATGGCATCAATGCCTTCTCAAAATGAAATTTGAAGGATGAAGAAATAAGGACCAAAAGATGACTTGCTAGCCAAGGTACTTAAAAAATATCAAAGGACATGGAAACAAATATGAAAATTGACATTCAAGGTCATAAACCAGGGGCTAACAAACCTCTAAAAATTCTCAAAAAAATTCACCTTTTAACTCATTCAAATGAGGTTGTAAAGTGAATTAGGGTTTAGAAGTTATATGTTTAAAGGAATGGCTCAAAATGGTGCCAAACATGACCCAAAAATAAAGCAAAAAATATTTTCAGTGACCTAAGGATGTCCTCTAAATATAATAATAAGAAGGGACTCAAAAATATTTTTGGTTGAGGAGATATAAAATGGACAAGGCAAGGTATCCAAGAAGAAATAAAAGAAAAAAAATAAATTCTAGTTAAAAAATAAAAGAAAATGAAATTAAAAATAATGAAAAATTTGTAAAAATGTTGAAGATGGTAGGAGAATTTATTTAGGATTTTTAGAGGTCATTTGGAATTTTCACAAAATGGAATTGAAATGGAATAAAATGAGAAAAATAAAAGAATGGAAAATGAGGAGGGGTGTGTAGATGTTAAGAATTGACAGAATTTTTGACAAACTAGAATAAGTGAAATTAGTTCATGATGTCACACCAGATGTTGTGACATTGTCAAACAGAGTAACAGTTAATGAACTTAAGTCAAGATATCAGGATGTCACACCAGATGTTGTGACATTGTCAAATAGAGTAACAGTTAATGAACTTAAGTCAATATATCAGGATGTCACACCAGATGTTGTGACATCGTAAACCTGCTACCAGACTTAAATGATGCATAACAGAACTGAGTAAATTCGGGGGAATTTATCTGGAATTAATTGTAAAGAGATAAGCAATACAAGGCGCATCTTTAGGGAGCTTAGTTATCTGATTTCAGTATAACAGAATAACTAACTCACCTTGAATCAAGGAGGTAACAAACTAACTAACCCTAATTCAAGGTGATGACAGTGGG
The DNA here is from genome assembly GCA_963966055.1 of Lathyrus aphaca. NCBI lineage: Eukaryota > Viridiplantae > Streptophyta > Magnoliopsida > Fabales > Fabaceae > Lathyrus > Lathyrus aphaca. The sequence continues at coordinate 320,581,016 of OZ014525.1, forward strand.
ATTTATCAGGTCTGGATTATTTGCAAAAAGCCCACAAACCAAGCATCTATTTAAGGAACTGAAACTCTCAGAATCGAGTACGAATTTTAGAAGACCAAAAAGGGTGTTTGTGTTTTATAGCATGTTTTAATTGTGTATCACTTTATGAGCTTTTAAGCAAAAAGTGTATTGTGTCTTGATTAAAACTTTTAAGTAAGATCAAGCTGTTGTGTTTGAAGTGTGACTTCAATTTTATTAAACATTGTAAAATATCACTGTGTGATTGAGGGGGAGTGAGTAGGTACTCATATCTAAGTTGTGTCTTAGGTAGAAATTGCCTTGGGTAGATATTAAGTGAAGGATTAAACTGGTTGGTTTAATTCCAGAATTAATATTACTTATATTGGATTTCCTTCCTGGCTTGGTAGCCCCCAGATGTAAGTGTGGAGATACACTGAACTGGGTTAACAATTTCCTGTGTTATTTAATTTACCTGCACTTTAAGTTTTGTTTAAGTCTTCAAGTGTTTAAACATCTGATTCGACATCACGTACCTGATCCCAGAATTTCAATTGGCATCAGAGCAGGCACCCTGCCTGTTTAACTGGGTGAGATCTAGGGACTGCAAATTTTGGGAACATGGACAAAGATGTAGGATCTGTGAATAGACCACCTATATTGGATGGATCCAACTATGACTACTGGAAGCCAAGAATGGTAGCCTTCTTAAAATCTCTTGATAGCAGGGCTTGGAAAGCAGTCAACAAAGGATGGGAGCACCCTGTCCAAGACAATAAGGATGGGGCAAAAGTGTTGAAGCCTGAAGAAGTGTGGAGCAAGGAGGAAGAAGATTCAGCACTTGGAAATTCCAAAGCCTTAAATGCCTTATTCAATGGCATTGACAGGAACATATTTAGACTTGTGCATCACTGTGAGCTGGCCAAGGATGTTTGGGACACTCTCAAAACCACTCATGAAGGAACATCAAAGGTGAAGATGTCAAGACTTCAACTTCTCACCACCAAGTTTGAAAACTTGAGGATGAAGGAAGATGAGACCATTCATGAGTTTTACATGAACATCCTGGAAATTGCTAATACTTCTGGTGCCTTGGGAGAGAAGATGAGTGATGAAAAGTTGGTAAGAAAGATTCTTAGATCACTGCCAAAAAGATTTCACATGAAGGTTACTGCAATAGAAGAAGCTCAGGACATCTGCACAATGAAGGTTGAAGAGCTCATTGGTTCCCTTCAAGCCTTTGAGATGGGAATGAATGATACAATTGTGAAGAAAAACAAAAGCATAGCCCTAGTCTCAAACACTGAAAAAGAAGAAAGTCATGAAGCAGACTCTGAGGACAACTTATCAGAAACAATTGCTATGCTTGGAAGACAATTCAACAAAATTCTCAAAAGAATGGAAAACAGGCCCAGGCCAAGTGGAAGAAACTCTACTTATGAGAATAAAAGACCTTATGATTCTAATAGAAGGTCAAATTATGATGAGAAGACTAACCAAGGAAAAGGGATTCAATGTCATGGATGTGAAGGATATGGACACATCAGAAGTGAATGCCCAACCTATCTAAAGAAGCAAAAGAAAGGTCTCTCTGTGACCTGGTCAGATGAAGACTCAGGATGTGAGTCAGAAGAAGAATCTGCAAAGCACATCACTGCTCTAGCTGGAGTATGTGAAACTGAAGGTGGATCCAGTGATGAGGAGCTGACATTTGAAGAGCTTGAAGAATCTTACAGGATGATGTGTAAAAGGAGCATTGAAGTATGCATGGAGAATATACAGCAGAAGAAGCAGATTGAGGGATTAAAGGCTGAAAAGGCAAGTAATATGAGATCATTGACACTTTGAAAAGTGAAGTCAGCCTACTCAACTCCAAAATAGAGCATATGTCCAAATCTGTCAGAATGATGAAACCGTAGCTCAAACACACTGGATGTCATTCTCAACAACAACAAGCACTCAGGGGATAGGACTGGGCTTGGATTTAATAAAGCTCAAAACTTTGTGGCTAGCACCAGCCAAGCAACTCCAAATCCCATGAAGCCAAACAAGATGTCCAAGCAGATGTCTCAACATCATGACAAACACATGATGAAAAAGAAATATCAAAGATGGAGATGCCATCATTGTGGAAGGTTTGGTCACATCAAACCTTATTGTTACAAGCTACATGGATACCCCAATCAGAGTTCCCAAAAACCCTCTAAGCAGAAGACAGAGGTCACCAAGAAAGTGCTGCATGGACATCCAAATCAGAGGTCTCAGCAACCCCCTAAGCAGAAGACAGAGGTCATCAAGAAAGTGTGGGTACCTAAAGCTAGTCTTCATGCTGATCAAAGCTACAAATACATGCCCAAGAACAAGTTCAACAAACAACCTTGGAACTCTAAAGATGGACACTACACAGGGCAGATGCATCAAAGGAATCCTCACAACAGGCACAAATGGTCCAAGAAGGTTGTTGCCTATATAGCTCATACATCTCTCAGAGTATCTGCTAAGGAAGATTGGTACTTTGACAGTGGCTGCTCAAGGCATATGACTGGACTGAAGAATCTGTTGGTAGATTTAAAGTCACACTCATCCAAATATGTAACCTTTGGAGATGGAGAAAAGGGAGAAATCAAGGGAGTTGGGACATTGGACTGCCCAGGTGTACCAAGTCTAGATGATGTGCTGCTGGTAAAAGGATTAACTGCTAACTTGATCAGCATAAGTCAATTATGTGACCAAGGTTACAGTGTAAACTTTACCAAAACTGAATGCATAGTCTCTGATAAAGAACAGAAGGTTGTCATGAGAGGATCCAGATCAAAAGACAACGGATATATGTGGGAACCTCAAGATTTCAGCCTTATTTCAACTTGTTCCTTAGCCAAAGAAGAAGAAGAAGTGAAGCTGTGGCACCAAAGACTGGGTCATCTTCATCTCAGAGGAATAAAGAAGATCATATCTATGGAGGCTGTAAGAGGAATTCCAAGACTGAAGATTGATGAAAGTAAAGTGTGTGGTGAATGTCAAATAGGCAAGCAAACCAAGATGTCACACCCAAAGCTCCAACATCTGACAACTTCCAAAGTTTTGGAATTATTACATATGGATCTTATGGGACCAATGCAGGTTGAGAGTCTTGGTGGAAAAAGATATGCCTATGTGGTTGTTGATGACTTCTCAAGATATACATGGATAAGCTTCATCAAAGAGAAGTCTGATGTATTTGATGTATTCAAAGATTTGTGCCAAAGAATTCAAAGAGAAAAAGCAAGTTGTGTAGTCAGAATAAGAAGTGATCATGGAAAGGAGTTTGAGAATAAAAAATTCTCAGACTTCTGCTCTTCAGAAGGGATCAACCATGGGTATTCTTCTCCTATCACCCCTCAACAGAATGAGATTGTTGAGAGGAAAAACAGAACTATTCAGGAGTCAGCAAGAGCCATGATTCATGCAAAGAAGTTACCCCTGTACTTTTGGGCTGAAGCTATGAACACAGCATGCTACATCCACAATAGAGTCACACTAAGAAAAGGAACTTTATCCACCATCTATGAAGTCTGGAAGGGCAGAAAACCTACAGTCAAGTACTTTCATGTGTTTGGAAGTAAGTGTTACATTCTGGCTGATAGGGATCAAAGAAGAAAGATGGACCCTAAAAGTGATGAAGGGATTTTTCTTGGATACTCCATAAATAGCAGAGCTTACAGAGTATTTAACTCCAGAACCAAGGTTATAATGGAGTCAATAAATGTGATTATTGATGATGCCTCTGCAGATGTTGCTGATGATGTTGGAACATCTGCTGACAATCAAACTGAAGTTAAAACAGAAAGTGATAATCTTGATTTCACTTTAACTGAGGCAAGGTCAGAGCAATCCAACAAACCTCCCTCAATCAGAATCCAGAAAGATCATCCTAAAGATCTGATAATTGGTGATCCCAACAGTGGTGTAATCACTAGATCAAGAGAGATGATTTCAGGCTCTTGCTTTGTTTCAAAGATAGAACCTAAAAACATCAAGGAAGCTCTGAATGATGAGTAGTGGATCTCTGCTATGCAAGAAGAATTAGGCCAGTTTACAAGGAATGAAATATGGGATCTTGTTCCTAGGCCTGATGACATAAATGTGATTGGCACTAAGTGGGTGTACAAGAACAAGTCAAATGAGCAGGGGTAGTTACAACAAACAAGGCTAGACTTGTAGCTCAAGGATACACACAAATTGAGGGAGTAGACTTTGATGAAACCTTTGCACCAGTAGCAAGGCTTGAATCAATCAGACTACTCTTAGGAATTGCTTGTATCCTAAAGTTCAAGCTATTTCAGATGGATGTTAAAAGTGCCTTTCTAAATGGGTACCTTAATGAGGAAGTTTATGTGGAGCAACCTAAGGGATTTGTTGACCCAAGATGTCCAGATCATGTATATAAGCTAAGGAAGGCTCTGTATGGTCTAAAGCAAGCCCCAAGAGCATGGTATGAAAGACTGGCCACTTTTCTCATAAAACATGGGTACAGGAAAGGTGGAATAGACAAAACCTTGTTTGTGAAGGATGAAGAAGGAAAGGTCATGATTGCTCAAATATATGTAGATGACATAGTGTTTGGTGGGATGTCAGACAGGATGGTTAAATATTTTGTTAATCAAATGGAATCAAAGTTTGAGATGAGCCTAGTAGGAGAACTAACCTACTTCCTTGGACTGCAAATCAAGCAGACGGAGGACTCCATATTCATATCCCAAAGCAAGTATGCAAAGAACACTGTCAAGAAGTTTGGGATGGACAATGCAAGTCACAAGAGAACACCTGCCCCCACTCATTTAAAGCTGACAAAGGATGACAAGGGTGAGAATGTGGACCAAAGCTTATACAGAAGCATGATTGGAAGCCTACTATATCTGACAGCTAGCAGACCAGATATAGCCTTTGTAGTAGGTGTGTGTGCAAGGTATCAAGCTGAGCCAAAAGTAAGTCATCTAAACCAAGTTAAGAGGATTTTGAAATATGTCAATGGTACTTGTGACTATGGCATAATGTATTCTCATGGTTGTGAACCAATCCTCGCTGGATTTTGTGATGCTGACTGGGCTGGAAGTGCTGATGATAGAAAGAGTACATCAGGAGGATGCTTCTTTCTAGGAAAAAATTTGATTTCTTGGGTCAGTAAGAAACAAAATTGTGTATCCTTATCCAATGCTGAAGTTGAATATATTGCAGCTGGTAGCAGTTGTTCACAGTTGGTATGGATGAAGCAAATACTCACATAATACAATGTCCCACAAGATATCATGACATTGTACTGTGACAACTAAAGTGCTATTAACATCTCAAAAAATCCTATCCAACACAGCAGAACTAAGCACATAGACATCAGGCATCACTTCATCAGGGATCTTGTGGAGGAGAAAGTGATCATATTAGAGCATGTAGCCACAGAGCTGCAATTAGCTGACATTTTTACTAAGGCTTTGGATGCTTCCAATTTGAAAACCTAAGGGGTAAATTGGGAATCTGCTTATGTGAAATATAGCAGTTATGGAGAAGTGCCAACATGTCTTATGACATCATGTGGCATGATCACCAGATGGCAGCACCAGTCTGGTCAATAACTCTGTGTATTCCACTTTTAAAAATTCCAATAGCAACTGTTTCTATAAATGCACAAACGTGCTCTCAGCTCTTCACCTCCTCACTATCTCCACTAAACGATTTGCACGCTAAAGCTGATTTTCTAAGCTCATCAAAATCAATCAAACCTAACTCCTCTTCCACTACATTCGAAAAATGTCTCAACATCAAAACCCTAACTTCATTGATGAGGGTCTCAATCAAGAAGATGTAGTGCATGCAACTCCAATCTCTGTAGTACCAATGGATACTACTCCTATAGACGAAATCAGAGGAAGTGTCCCTATTGCTCAAAAACCTAGAACGCCCAATGTAAGAAGAGCAAAGGAGCCTGTGTTCAGCAAAAACAAGGGGACTCCTTCATCTACAAGCACCCCCAAAGCTTCTGACTATGTGGATGCATCCATCAAGCATCTTGTGAACAGGATTCTTTCTGAACAAAGAATGGTGCATGGGGTATCTGTTCCCATGAACAGCATGCCTGCTGTCGCTCCCGATAAATGGGAAATGGCCCAGATAAAGGTACAGACGCGAACGGTCGACGAAAGAGGGATGTGAGAACACACAGGAGTGAACTCACAGGGAATGAATAGAGTCGCCAGCTAGGCATTTTTATCCCGAAGGAAAGGTAATGCTGCATAAACCTAGAAAGATAGATAAGACGGTCGCGAACCAGAGAAACTGAGAAAGGGGGTTGGTTACAACCTGGGAAGGTATTAGCACCCAGATTGTCCGCCGTACTCGACGGGATCCACGCTTAAAAGATTTGTGTTTTAAAGGGGTAGTGTCAGTGCAATCTGTGTATAAAAGAGCTGGAAAAGGATGTACAGGTGTCAGTGTAAAAACAGGAGTATAATGCTCAAGACTATGAGGCTTAAAGAGTAATGCTGGAAGGAGGGGGAATATACAGAGACTTTTGTTCGATAACAGTTAAGTTATGCCTACGTATCCTCTCGTGCAATGAGGAAGTCAGAACACCGTAGTTTGACCCAAAGAGACTGAAAGATGAATTGACTTGTGAACTGCTTGCTAGCCTATGCTCAAGTGTATGATCTGTATGGCACAGATGCAAACTGTCTTGCATTAGACGGAAGAAGCTAGTTCTCGTTTGTGAGTGAATGAGATGAGAAAAGAATCCCGTAGGAGACGATTATTGTTTGTTTTTGAGTTTTCAGTCTTTTATTGCCTTTGAAAGTTTGTCATAAATTAATGAGCTTAAGCCTAAACCAATGGGTTAGTAAACTCATCACATCTTCCCTCTGATTAGGGGTAATGAGAATACCTTAAGTGTGAAGTCAGCTTCTCACACTCAATCACCTTTGATGTAGGATTAAGATCATTAACCTACTTGTGATTAATTAAATGTTTTTGGTGTTTTTTGTTTAGTGTTAAGTAATGAGATTAAGCCATAATCAAGGATTAAACAGACTCATTACACCATCCTAATAGAAGGATAATAGATGAGAATGTTTAAGCTGAGGAAAGCTCCTCAACTTAATCCATGATTAGGGATTAAACCCATGACAAAACAAGCCTTTGATTAAGTGGATTTTATTTGATGATATGATGAAGAAGTGATTTTTAGGGTTTGTAAGACAACTTGAGGGGGACTTGTCCATTAACACTAGGGTTAGTCCTTCTTAACCAGTTAAGGAAGAATTAGAACCCTAATGCAAGGCCCAAGTTACAAGTGTGATGTCTTGATGATTATTAAGTGAATTGATTAAGGGATTTAAACACATTAAGGGTTTAACACTTAGGATTAAAGTTATACACTCCATCCTAATAGAAGGATGCAGGCATAAGCTTAATCACAAAGCCTTAAAGCCTTTAGGGTTTAGTCCCTGATTATGAGGTGAGAAGAGAAGACTCAAAGAGACACAAAGGTAAGAAACTAAGTGGGGGACTAATCAAAACCCTAATCATTGTCATGCTTGGTTGTTCCTAAGGTTTGTGAGGTTTAAGAAAGAAATCTTCAATGGAACCACCAGGAAACAGATGAAAGGATCAGGAGAAGCAAAGTAACTTGCTCCATTCAAGAAGTCAAGTTACTTGAGGAAAGAAGGTAAGAAGAAGAAGAATGAGCAAGCTCAATCTCAAACACATAATAAAATGCAGCATGGATGCATAGAAAAGATGAAAAAAAGTTGTGAGAAGTGAAGGCAAATTCACTTCTCAAAATGACTTACCACCTGAAAAGTTAGTAAAGGAAATGCAATGCAATGCAAAATGAGATGAAATGACATGATATAAACCAAAACCAGAAGCATATATATGATGATAATGATGCTATGGGATGGTGCAAACATGAAACAAGGCATGAGGATGATCATACAAACTTATGGATGCAAATGAAGCAAGTTAGGAACCATAAACATACATGAAATGTTATGAAGTGCACATGGCATACAACATGGCAAATGCAAGATGCAATGATCAAACATGCTTTCAATATGTCTTAAGATGTTAAATGAATCAAATGGATGCACAAAATGCTATGGCAAGTCAAGGTATGCAAGCAAATGCAAGATGAATGCATATGGAAGCCCAAATTAGGGTTTATGATCAAAGCAACAAACAAAAACCAAAATCAGAAGCAAACATCATTATAAAAAATTGAAAATGCACTCAAAGGATCCCTAATCCTATACTAACTCACTGCCCAAAGGAGAAGTTCCAACTCTTAACCTAATTCAAGTTATGATTTTCCTAAGTTTTCTAGGGTTTTAGGGTTCCTTAACCAGAAAAATGCCAAACAAATGGAAAATTAAAGATCAAATCATGCCCATTTAATCTCACAAACTACATGCTAAACATAATGCAATGCAAAAAGAGTCAAGGTCCAACTCTCAATGGTTAGGCAGAAATGATTTTTGGAAGTTTGGATCAAAATAATGCATTAAAATGATTTTAATTCCATGAAAAATTCTCAAAATGCATCAAGATCAAAAAAGAAATTTAGTTTGAGGGTTGGACAATGTTTCTAAATGTTTTTAAAGGTTTCATGAATTTTTTGGTGATTTTTAAATACCTAAAAGTATTTTTAATTAATTAATTCTCATTAATTAATTAAAAATAAAATTTTAAATATTTAAAAATATTTTTTAAATGCAAAAAATAAAAATAAAAATATTTTTGTGTTCTGAAATTTAATAGAAGTTTGTACAAAAAATTTCAGAATTTTTAAATTGAATTTGCTATTTAAAAATAAATGAACAAAAGAAATATAAAAGAAATGAAATAAAATTAATAAAATGAAAAGTAATCTGATCCAACGCATCAGATTCAAAGCTGGGAGGAGACCATTGACTTGGCGCGTGAAACAAGGGTCAGGATGGACTCTGACTTAATTAGGTTTTACGAATTAATTAATTGGATTTAATTAAACTAAATGAGATTAGGGCAAAATGGACACATCTGGGCCACACAAACACGCGCCAGGTCAACTAAGTCAAAGGATCCAACGCATCAGATTCAAATGCTAATTAATTACAGGGATTAGGGTTAAGCACTTTCAGGTGACCGGAGGGAAGCTCCGGTCATCTTCTCCGGCGGGTTGAAAACCCTAGATCATGATTCAGGCCACCATCCATCAAATTGAAAGCTGGGAAATGTTCCTCTACCCAAACCCCATTCAAATCACCCCTCAAACTAAATTTATCATGCACAATCAGAGAGAATCGAAGCCAACAAGATTCACGGGCAAAATTTCAGAGCCTCAGTAAATCCTCATTTCTCACTCATTTTCAATTCTAAGCACATCCTCATGACCAGCAAGACATACACAATCAATTTATAACATAAAATGCAAGCTCTGAGAGAAAAAGTTCATGGCCATACCTGAGGTGGAAGCTTCTGGTTCTGGGCTTTCTGGGCTGTTCTTTGGTGCAAACTCACTCCAATGATCCCCCTTGTGCTAATGGTAAGCTTAGATGGAGTTTAAACAGGCTACTTTGAGAGGTCCAGTTCTGGTGTATCAGAAAATGAGGTCTGTGTATATGATGTTTCAAGCTCTACCAATGGTTGATTTTGGTTCCTTTTAGTGTGTTTGATTTGTTGGTGAATAGAAATTGGATGTTTGATGGCTGGAAAATGAGATTCGAAGAAGGGAAGTTCTTTGACAGTTTTTGTGAAGGCTGTGTTCTGGCTTGCTTCAAGGGCCAATGTCTTGCTATAACAATCCCACAATGTATGAATAGCCTGTGGAGCAGGTCAGTAGGGGTGGCTGCTCACTGTGCCAAGAGTATGGGGGTTTTGGCCAAAAAGTCAAGTTGCATTGTACTTGCAGCATGGGCTATGGCAGCAGCTGTTTGAGGGCATGTCTTGCTTCAGCTTGAGTCAAGGATGACCATTAGATTGCTTGTGAGTGACTGCAACATGTGGATCATGAGCTATGCTAGCTTTTGCAACTTGCCCACTTGGTGTTTTCTCATGATTTTGTGCTATGTATGTGAAATGATTCTTGCTGAATTTTGGTGCATAGAACTTCATTTAGTCATGGCAATGCATAGAAATCAGCTAGTGATCACATAACTCTTTGAAAAATGATTTTGCCAAGAATCCCCCTTTTGCACTTGTAATGAAAAATGACTTAAGGATCTTTGAAAACCAAAGCAAACAATACAAAATTCCTTGGGCCAATTCTGTTTTTTAGGTCATGTATGATCATGTGATGAAGTTTTGAAGTCATTTTGAAGTCAATAGAATGCTTGGTACAAGAACTTGCAAGTTTTCCATTTGGTGCATAACTTGAATTTTAGTGATTTTTGCCAACTTTGATGAGCCATAACTTTTGATCCAAAATGAATTAGGTCATGTTCTTGTACTTTTTGAAAAGGGAAAGATCTATTCTACAACTTTCATGACCAAAGTTTTTCCATTTGAAGCTTTCTTGAATCAAAAAGTAAGGGTTGAAAAGTTGCCTAAAATGACAAATTCATTAAAAGTCAAACTTGCCCAAAAAGTCAACTTTGCAAAAGACTTCAAATTCTCCAATTTTGTAAACTTCCAACTTCTTATATGATCAAATAAAGGTCATATACACTCAAAATGATGAAGATCACCCCTTGGTTGGGTCATTGGGGGCCTCAGATGCTCTGATTTTGCACTGACTTGCTTGAAAAGTCAACTCTTGATCAGATGACTTCCCCATGGAATTTCTTCATGAAAATTGATATGCATACTCCCTATACCATATAGAGACCAATAGAAACAAGAATGACCAAACAATTTGGAGTTATGGCCTGTGAAACCAAAACCCTAATTTTAGGTCAACTGTGCAGTCAAGCCTGACTCTGCTTCCACACCAATCCCAGTTCTTGTGATTCTTTGGCATTCTTGACCTTGAGAGGATATAATATGATATTTGAACACACATGGACCCCTTTGAAGTGATTGATCCCCTTTGGAGTGGATCAAGAAGCTCTTGGATTGCTCAGATCACAAACCCTAGATGCAGATGACTTAGAATCTATGCAGTGAATCAAAATTGTGATATGAGATGGTATGATTGTGTTTATGCATATGAAATGATCACAAGCCATGGTGTGAATGGGTGAGGGCAAATTTGGGGTGTTTACACCTGCTCCACAAGAAGAACCAAGCAACTAGGCTGAAGAGGACATTCCTGCTCAATAGGATGTCCCAATAAATGTTGAAGCATCTGAGGACCAGAACAAGGCCTCAACTGATAATGATGAAGCCATTGATGATCAAGCTCATGTTGATCAATCTGCTGAAAAAGAGGCCTCCCAACCTCCTCCTGTTGAAACCTTAGATGATGACTCTTACACAGATATCATTGCATCTGTTAACCCTAACATAGCCAAAAGGCTTAGGGCTAGGAAGGAGAAGAAGCCTGCTGCACATGCAACTCCTGAAAAAAACAATCAACTCCAAAGAAGGACAAAGTCAAAGTTGCCTTTGGACCTACTAAGCAATGGAGCAAGGTAAGCACCCAGAACATGAAAGCTACAACTCCACCTGACTTAGATGTTGAGGAGGATGTCCCAACATCCCAACCAAGGAAGAAGCCAGCACCTCCCAGGACTGCCTCTGCTGTTCCTGAAGCTCCTCTGGACAATGTGTCCTTCCATCATGTCTCTAGTGTGAGCAAATGGAAGTTTGTCTACCAAAGAAGGGTGGCTCTGGAAAGAGAGCTGGGAAGCAATGCATTGGAGTGCACTGAGGTAATAGACTTAATATCCACTGTTGGCTTATTCAAGACTGTTTCTAATTTTTCTCCATGTTATGAGCTGCTGGTCAAGGAGTTTATTGTCAATCTGCAAGAAGGTTATGCTGATGGAAAATCAGAAGATTTCAGGAAGGTTTATGTAAGGGGGAGATGTGTTGATTTCTCTCCTAGGGTTATAAATCACTACCTGGGGAGAGAATCTGATGGGCCAAATGAACTGGGCAAAACTGAAAACCAAGTCTGCAAGATCATCACTGCCAACCAGGTCAAGTCTTGGCCAGTCAAAGGAAAACTATTTGTCAGCCTGCTAACAAGGAAGTATGCTATGCTGCACAGGATTGGAACTGTTAACTGGGTTCCCATAAACCACACTTCATCAATAGCTACTGGGCTGGGAAGATTCATCTGTGCTGTAGGCACCCAAACAAATTTGGACTATGGGGCTTACATCTTTGATCAAACCCTAAAGCATGTAGGAACATCAGCAACCAAGCTTCCCATAGCTTTTCCCTCTCTGCTTTGTGGAATAATCCTCAACCAATATCCAGGCATCCTTACTGATAAGGATTCTGTCTGCAAGAGGGAGAGTCCACTGGCCTTCCACTACAAACTGTTCCTGAGCCATCATGCTGCAGATGTTGAAGCTCCCAGTGGGACATCTGCTGGACCATCAAATGTCAAGACTCATATATCCAAAGCAGCCTTGATTGCAGAACTCAAGACCACTTGCAAAGAGCTGGATGAAAGGAAGAAAAAGCTGGAGAACATTATTCAAAGACTAGAGTTGGAGGAAGCTGCTGGAAATGTGGATGGTTCTGATGTTGAGTCTGAGGATGAAAAGGATACAGAGTATGATGAATCTGAGTGAAGCTGGGTGTGATGAAAACTGTATTGCCTGTTCTACATTGTAACTTTGTTTTGTAATTTTGAATGTTTTTTTTCTCTCTGCTTGTGTAATGTTTGGCCCCAATTTCTGTCTAACAAGGGGGAGAAGTGTACTGAAAGTCTGCTGCTGTTTGCCTGAGTAATGAACAATGCCTGCTGCTGTTTGCCTGTTTAATGCTTGCTTCTGAACTAAGTTGTTTTTGAATATCAAATTTTGTTGAACAAGTCAAAGCAGTATACATACAGGTTTGAAGGGGAGCAAATTATTAGCTCTCACATGATTCAACAGAAAAGAACTCTGCTGCACTCTGATAAATAAAACTCTGCTGCACTCTGATAAAACCAGAAGATTGTGTTAGCAAAAAATTAGCCAAAGGGGGGGTTTGTAGATGTTAAGAATTGGCAGAATTTTTGACAAACTAGAATAAGTGAACTTAGTTCAGGATGTCACACCAGATGTTGTGACATTGTCAAACAGAGTAACAGTTAATGAACTTAAGTCAAGATATCAGGATGTCACACCAGATGTTGTGACATTGTCAAACAGAGTAACAGTTAATGAACTTAAGTCAAGATATCAGGATGTCACACCAGATGTTGTGACATCGTAAACCTGCTACCAGACTTAAATGATGCATAACAGAACTGAGTAAATTCAGGGGAATTTATCTGGAATTAATTGTAAAGAGATAAGCAATACAAGGCACATCTTTAGGGAGCTTAGTTATCTGATTTCAGTATAACAGAATAACTAACTCACCTTGAATCAAGGAGGTAACAAACTAACTAACCCTAATTCAAGGTGATGACAGTGGGATTTATCAGGTCTGGATTATTTGCAAAAAGCCCACAAACCAAGCATCTATTTAAGGAACTGAAACTCTCAGAATAAAGTACGAATTTTAGAAGACCAAAAAGGGTGTTTGTGTTTTATAGCAGGTTTTAATTGTGTATCACTTTATGAGCTTTTAAGCAAAAAGTGTATTGTGTCTTGATTAAAAATTTTAAGTAAGATCAAGCTGTTGTGTTTGAAGTGTGACTTCAATTTTATTAAACATTGTAAAATATCACTGTGTGATTGAGGGGGAGTGAGTAGGTACTCATATCTAAGTTGTGTCTTAGGTAGAAATTGCCTTGGGTAGATATTAAGTGAAGGATTAAACTGGTTGGTTTAATTCCAGAATTAATATTACTTATATTGGATTTTATTCCTGGCTTGGTAGCCCCCAGATGTAAGTGTGGAGATACACTGAACTGGGTTAACAATTTCCTGTGTTATTTAATTTACCTGCACTTTAAGTTTTGTTTAAGTCTTCAAGTGTTTAAACATCTGATTCGACATCACGTACATGATCCCAGAATTTCAGGGTGCGTTTAGGAACTATGTTCAGTTGAAATTCATTGGGCTCAAGAAACTGAGGGTGTGAATAGCAAAGAAAGCCCAACCCATGTGCGCTAGATTCATGAAGTTATGGTGGTCTTCAGGTCAAAGTTTTGACTCACTATGGACTCTTGGATCAATATAATGCACACATAATTAGTTAAGGTGATCAAATCAAATGGACCAGATTTTGATACACATGTCATAATGGTGGGAGACACACATGTGAAAATTCAGGTTTCATAGAATGGCACGTGAGACGCAAGTGGATCATTAATTCGCTGGAACAACTGGAAGCATAGGATTGAGAGGATCTGATGGTTGTGTTTTAACTGAGGGAAACAAATTTAGGGCACTGTTCCGTCATCGGAGAAGACCTCCGGTCATCTTCTCCGGTGACATTCCGTTAGGGAAAAACCTCAACTTCCATTAAAATGAGAGCTAAGACCACCAAAATGTTCATTAGGTTAAGCACATCTCAAATCCATGTTCAAAAATCACACATCAAACACACAGTGACCAAATCGAAGCCAAAAAGATTCAACCTAAAAACTAATTATATGCACCTAAGGTGCCTATCATCTAGCAAGAGGATGCGCAGCTTCTATCAAGCTTAAAGCAACACAAACCAACCAAAAGGTGATGAAAACAAGATAATGAAGTTCAAGTGAAACCTGAATTGCAGTGTTCTGAATTGTTGAAGAATACGAGAGATCTTGCCTTTAATTCTCTTGATGTGTGCTCCTGAACTTCTTTAGAGTGAAATAAACACTCGAATGAGGGTGAATCTTAGTGCAATTTGGAAAATGCAGAGATTCTGCAGAAACTGAATCTTGAAGTTTCAAGCTGCTTGAGCCATGGAAATGGAGCAAAATGTGATGAGGATGATGAATTGAGGATGATTGCAAGGTTGTTGATGAAGATTAGTGAGAATCTTAACAATTTGCAGAGATATGCATTGATGCAATATTTAAGCTACCACTGAATTCAGCCAGGGAAGTGATGCTTTGAAGTGATGATGATGATGATCAATGGAACAATGGAGAGTGTTGATGAGAGATGAAGCTGGATCCACACAAATTACACCGAAAACTTCAAAGAGAATGCAGATCAAAATGGTTGAAGTTTGGAGTGAATTTCGAGAAAAATGAAAAAGTGAGTGCAATTCAATTAGGTTTGATCTTATATAGCTCTTCACTCTCATGGTTTACAGTTGGAACCATGGTTAACACCATGGTTAACTGAGTCAATTCAGTTAGGGCCGAGTTAAGCTTGTTATGAAGAGTTGAAGTGTTTGCTCGAGCTGGATTCCATATGGTGATGATCATGATACTTTTTGTGATGCCATCTCTATGAAATGTGATGTAGTAAGTCAATGCAACTTCATATCAAAGCTTGAAATTGTGCCCTTGAATTGATTCTCATGCAGTACATGGCAACTATCATGAGCAGGAAGCCATGTGATCTTTTAAACTTGTTGGTATGCAATGCCACATGACATCCCTATGTTAACTAATGAACACATGCTAACTAAATGTGGAAATCTCTCAAAATGCAATGCCTTAGGTAGCAAGAAAACTAGTTGGACAAGCTACTCTTCCACAGAGGATTTCTTCAAGCAGAAGGCACTAATCCTTGGAGTATTTGTACTCAAATCAAAGGTAATGTGACCTACAATAAGTTTGTAGTTCAAACCAACATGGGACATGAACTCTAAACACCCCAATTGCCTCTTTGAACCTCATTCCACAAGACTGTTTCATAGGCCTGCGCAGGATTGCCTTGGCTTGGGCAAGATACCTCATGACATGGCCAGGCTTGACACCCCATTTTAGACCTCCATAACTTCCAACCAAATGCTCAAATGAAAAATCTCCAAACATGAAAGTTGTAGAGGAGACATCCATGAACACCTTTGATGTTGGGAGAAAATTCATTTGATGCCATTTTGGTGGAGAAAATATCCCTACTTCTTGAACACCACATGTTTGATACAATGCCTGGAAAGTCACGCGCACATGGCCTGCCTTGCCTGGCCCATGATTTGGTTTTTTTCCTTGATTTGTCCAAACTTTGAATGATCATAACTTCCTCAATTTTAAAGCTATGGACATGTTCCACATATAGATTTGAAGCTTAAGACGTCCTCTTTCAAACATACCAAGTTTAATTTTCATTTGACTTTTATTTTGGGAGAATACCTCTCTTAAAGCTGGATGCAAAATGGCCAAAACTTGCCATTTTTGGAAACCCTAGTTTTCCAAAAATGGTAAGTCTTGTTTTTCTTGATTTCTCATGATAAATCAATCATTTCTTGATCAAATTTGGTCCATGGACTCCTTGTAACCTCAATTTCATGAAATTGACCTCAAAAAGTCAAGAGTTGACTTTTTACTCAATATGGTTGACTTTTCCCCAATTCCCTGATTTCCAAGTAACTGATCAATTGAAGACCTTCCAAAATGATTCCATGGATGAAATTTCAAACCTAGAAACTTAATATCATGTAGAAAAAATGAGATCAATTTTGAACAAAAATCTCCTTGGGAAGCTCAATTAATCAGAAACCCTAACTTGGCCCCTTTTTGTCATGAGATGTTGCACTGCTTGAGTGTTTGAATCAATTCACTTCTTTCTATGACTTGTGGCTTAAAATGAAAACTTGTGGGATGTTGTGAACCCTTTGCAAAATGTTGAGAAGCCATGTTGCCTTTTATTTTGCCCTTGGATGACCATCAATCTTCTCAATCACTGATCACAAACCTTATGCCTCAGCCATGTTGGTTATGATGCAATGCTTTATGCCATGATATGGATTTATGTATTCAATGTGATATGCTAAATGCCATGAAAATGAGAGGGCACATTTTGAGGTATTACACTCATTAACTTTCCGACGCTTTAAACGGGACCTAAATT
This sequence comes from Lathyrus aphaca, assembly GCA_963966055.1. Lineage (NCBI taxonomy): Eukaryota > Viridiplantae > Streptophyta > Magnoliopsida > Fabales > Fabaceae > Lathyrus > Lathyrus aphaca. Next base: position 320,598,016 of record OZ014525.1, read on the forward strand.
TGAGTTACGAATCAAAAGTTATGAATTTTTCAAAAATAAAAGTGCCACTGTTACAGTGTTAACCGGTTAACCCATAGCGTTAACCGGTTAACCCATACCGTTAACCGGTTAACGCCTCATTTTTTTGCCTGAAACACATATTTTTCACTAGTTAACCGGTTAACACCTATGGTTAACCGATTAACACCTGTACATAAGCAGTTTTATGTTGTTTTTACGAATTCTACACCAAAATACCCCAATTTTTCATACGAATTCATTCCAATGCAACCCAAAACTTCTTACCAATCAATAATTAATCACATACAACAACAATGAATCAATTCAAACATCAAACACACCATTCTAAATCATCTTATCAATCCTAATTCACCAATTCATACTCTTATAACTCAATCTATGTCATCAAACCTAACAATCACCAAAATCATACAAAACCTAATATATTCATCAACCAATTCCTATAAAATTATAATAGATTATGAGAACTCCCAATACCTTAGATAATTTCGTCGATTAATACTCTTCTCCAAGGTTCCTAGCAACTTCACGACCTTAAGCTTCCTCTTCCTCTTTTCCTTTCCTAAGGCCTCTTCTTCACCAAAAACACGAAAAGTGAGAACTTTTGACCGTGTTCTCCTATTTGGGTAAAATTATCCCAGTTTATGCTTTTCCCAACTTATCATTACTTTTTCTCATAAAGACCACCTTACCCTTTCTTCAATATATTTTTATTAATAATAATAATAGTATAATAATACACTAATTATTCATATTCTATAAAAAAAATACTCCTTATACTCCCAAATGACCAATATAACCTCCATACCCCCACTTCTATTATTTTAAATAATATGAAATAATACGAATAATACTACATGATTATTCTTATTATTAATATTATTAAAATAATTTCACCATAATGCATCAGGCCACATAACCACTCATTGTCAAAATCATCATATATCCTAAAATAAGCAACAATTACTCATAATCGAATTTGGGGTGTTACAGTGGGCGTGAATATCATTCTGAGGCCCAAACCCAGATGTGCTGAATTCACAAAGTTTATTGTGGACCTTGGTCAACCATTGAATTTAACCAGGACCGATGGATTGATCTAACGCACATTGATCGGGTCAAAGTATGCAAATCCTATGGGCCGGATCAAATGACACACAATATGTGTAAGATCAGATATGCCTAAGAGGGGGGTTTGAATTAGGCCCTTAGATATTTTTCCATATTTTTATCGATTATTGAATATTTATTTTTATGGTTCTATGTTTTGAAAAGACGGTAAATGAGGAAAGAAAAATGACACCAAAATTTATCCTGGTTCCCTTCACAATCCGAAGGTACTCCAGTCCCCTTACGACTCATAAGAGATTTTCCACTATAGTTTTAGAGAAGTACAACCTATAACACCAACTTGGTGAATCCTACTATCTAACAACTATAAACAACCGTGTGCAAGAACAATCCTGTTGCAAACACTAACCCTTGTGTCCAACAATCCTGGATCACAAGTCAATACAAAAAATAATTTTTGGATAGAATGAAATGTAGGAATGATGAAGTCTTGTAACATCAAGAAATGTTGATCTTCTCCTTTGATTTATATTTCTCACTCAAAAACAATGAATATAAGTGTTCACTAAAGTGTATAAAAAGTTTAACTTTGTAAACAAATGAATTTAGTGCATTTTGATAGATTTAGAAAATTTGAGATTTTGAGTAAGAAAAATGTCTTATGAAAATCGTAGGAGGTGTGTTTTAAAAATTCTGCACAAAGCAATTTATATAAAGACATGACACCTCTTTGAAAAGGTACAAATTATGAAGGGATGCCTCAATCTAATTTGAAAAACACAATGCAAATTCAAAAATTTGAATGAAATAATTTCTGGAAATTTGAACAGTGGTAACCGGTTACTACCCAATGGGTAACCGATTACTTGCTGAAACATTAAACAGATTTTTCAAATCTGGGCTGAAGTAACCGGTTACTACCTACACGATAACCGGTTACTTGATAAAAAAATCAGAAAAAATTCTTTTAAATTTATGATCAGTAACATAAGGCATGCAAAGTGATTTGTTTAGAAATAGCAAATGTGAGTGCATCCTAAGTTGAACACTTAATAAACATTATTGATTCATGAGAAATAGAATTATATCTTTCGATGAGAAAACCCTATCTTTATGAAGACTTTATATGAATGAAGCTTGAATGATCCTTTTTGCTTGCTTTCAAGACTTGATGGATTTGTTGTTATCATCAAAATATAATTTGAGAAGATTGCTTCTACAATCTTCCCCTTTTTGATGATGACAACCAAAAGTGAAAAAGAAGTTTGCTTATATTTTTCTCCAAAAACTCCCCCTTTGAAGGTGCTCCCCCTCAATGTGATACTAGGAGGTATGAATGAAAAATTCTGCATAAGGAGAGAAACAAGAAAGCATACTAGAGACTTCTCCCCCTTTTCATCCACAAAAAGGATGGTAAAAATACTTTAAAAATTAATTAGCACATGAGTTCTTTAAAAATAATATAAGCCATAAAATAAGAAATCATATAGAAACAAATGCCAAACACAAATTATACGAACCATGAGTTTTACGAACATAAGCATAACTGAATTTTAAAGAGCAACAAGGTACGAAAACGGTAAAAGAGACTAGACAACATAAAGACTAAAGATATAAATCTTAAACTAAGAACATAAACTAGAACATAAAGAGAACAAAGCCTAGTCACTTCCAGAACCATCTTCATCCATATCATCTTTGTCACCATCCGAATTCCCCGCATTTGAAGGTTGAGAAGTAGAGAATTTCTGAAACATCTTCATTAGTTTTCCGAGGCTACGGGTGGTCTTTTGGTGATTATGGTTCATGGTGGTTTTGAGACTTACAATTTCATTATAGAGGAATTCATTTGTGTAACCACCTTCCGGAGCGGCTTGAGCGACAAAATCTTCCTTGTATCCATACAAACCATTTGGACCACATATGATACCGGTGTTCTTAGTAGCCGTGACCATGTTGATTTCATTTTGCTTAGCTGTCATGTCAAAGTGAGGTTCTCTTGAACTAGGGATACCAAAATGTTCCAAAATATTTGAAACAAACCGGATGTATGGGAGACCGCTACCAAGACGAACTTGATGCTTCAAATGATGAAAGATGACATATGCCTAATTGATTGGCCAATCCTCCTTCAAAGAGCAGAACAATATCAACTCAAGTTCACTAACTTGAGAAAAATTTGAACTTTTTGGGACCAACACATAAGCCAATATATAATGAAGCATGCGGTCGCTAACAGTTAAGGATTTAGCATATTTTATGATCCGGGAAGATTGAACCTGCCTACCGAGTAAATCGTCATGTATTCCTCTTGATCTTTCAATAAAATAAGCTAATGAATCAAAATTATCCCATCTGTCAGTGTTAGGCATAAAACAAACTTTGAACTCATATCCTTCAGATGGTATATCAAGAATGGTTCCTACCATTTCAATAGTAACCTCAATGTCCTTTTTATTGACCTTAGCAGTAAATTGTTCATCAACAAATTCATCTTCTCCAAAAGAAAGAGTGTGATAGAAAGTTCTTACCAAATCAGGATAGATTTTTCCTGTGTCAGCAACCAGCTCTTTCACACCAGATGCATCCAGAAGAGCTTCAAAAGTGAATCTATGAGTAGGTAAGACTTCAAAGTTCACATATTTTATGCTCATGAACTTTCGGGAGAGAATGTTAATGTCGAGTCTCCTTTGCTTCTAAGGTTTTATGAACTGCTCCTTACCAGTGTCAGAGTCAGAGCTGGAATCCACAATTTGTTGCTTTCCCCTATTCTTTGAAGCAGCCATGGAGGATATGATAAAGTTAGGGTTTGGTTTTGGATTTTGGAAGGGAGAGAAGTGAAGATAAGTTGTTCTTGTGAGGCAAGGGTTATAGAGTGGTAGATTATGAGTGGGTTTTAACTGTGAGTAATTTTGGTCAAGAGAGTTTATGAGAGGAAGGTGGGAGGTTGAGAGAGTAAATGGAGATTAGGTTTCCAAGAAGTAAATGAGGATTTAGTGTTCCCAAACATAACTTTAAGACACATATGAAAAGAATAAAAGAAAACATGTAGCATCCATAATGCATTCTGCGTTTTAAAAAAAATTCAGAAAATGACAGTGGTAACCGGTTACTACCTACCAAGTAACCGGTTACTTGCCTCAGTTTTTCAAAACATTTAAAAAAAATAGCAGCTCTGTATCAAGCAATTGGTAATGATTTTTTTCAAAATCTTTTCACAAAGTGTTAGCACATAATATTACGCAGCTTTTGATCAAAATATATTTTGAAACCGATTATTTTCGGGTATGCGAAAATCAGAAAAACAAAAAACGGTGAAATATGAGTGCTAGCATTTTGTAACACAAAAGTGAGAATATGCATTTTTTAGGCTATTATAGCACATAATAAGCAATTTTAAGAAAATTTAGATGTCACCTTCATCGAGAATACCAAGTTCTCGCCGAATCTTGAAAATTTTCTCTTTAGCCAATGGTTTTGTGAAAATGTCGGCAAGTTGGTTATGTGTATCCACGAACGTAACATCTACATCTCCTTTGAGCACGTGATCTCAAAGGAAATGATATCGAATATCTATTTGCTTTTTCCTTGAATGCATGACCGAGTTCTTTGTGATGTTGATGGCACTTGTGTTATCGCATCGAAGAGGAATGCAACCGAGATCTACACCATAATCGAGAAGTTATTGCTTAAGCCACATAATCTGTACACAACAACTGCCTGTTGTAATGTACTCTGTTTCGGAAGTGCTAAATGCAACGCATGCTTTCTTCTTACATGCCCATAACACTAGTGCATTCCCGAGAATGTGACAAGTACCACTTGTGCTTTTTCTATCGGTCTTACATCCTGCATAATCAGCGTCAGAATAACCTATCAAAGAACATGTACTACCTTTTGGATACCATAGTACGACATTCGTTATTCCTATGAGATACTTCATAATCCTCTTCACTGCGGTGAGATGTGATTCCTTCGGATTGGCTTGAAAGCGTGCACACAAGAAAACGCTAAACATAATGTCAGGACGGTTTGCCGTCAAATATAATAATGAACCGATCATACCTCGATATTTTGTGATATCTATTGAAATGTCGGATTCATCTTGATCAATGTACGTTCCAGATCCCATTGGAGTGAACATCACTTTGCAATTATCCATATCGAATCTTTTTAATAATTCCCTGCAGTACTTGGATTGGTTGAGGAAGATGCCATCCTTTGTTTGCTTGATTTGTAATCCAAGGAAATAGTTCATTTTTCCCATCATGGACATCTCGAATTCTCCTTGCATCATAAGTGAAAATTCTTCGCAAAGATCTTTGTTTGTTGAACCGAAGATGATGTCATTGACATAGACTTGAACCAATAAGGTGTTACCCTTGATCATTTTTATGAACAATGTCTTGTCAACCTTTCCTTTTACAAGTCCCTTTTCACATAGAAAGTTGCTGAGGCGGTCATACCATGCTCTTGGTGCTTGCTTTAAGCCATAAAGAGCCTTCTTCAACTTGTAAACATGAGAGGGATTCTTGAAGTCTTCAAAACCCGAAGGTTGTTTGACATAGACTTCTTCATTGATGTAGCCATTCAGGAAAGCGCTTTTGACATCCATCTGGAACAGCTGAAAATTCATAGAACAAGCGTAAGCAAGTAATAATCTAATTGCTTCTAACCTTGCTATTGGAGCGAACATCTCATCAATATCAATTCCTTTTTCTTGGTTGTATCCTTGTGCGACTAATCTTGCTTTGTTACGAACTATGATCCCATTCTCGTCAAGTTTGTTCTTGAACACCCATCTCGTTCCTATGATGTGCTTGTTGTCCGGTCTTGGTACAAGACTCCAAACTTGATTCCTTTCGAATTGGTTGAGTTCTTCTTGCATTGCTACTATCCATTGATCGTCGCCTAAGACTTCATCGACTTTGGTTGGTTCAATTTAAGACACAAAAGCCATGTTGAGATAAGCATCCTTGAGATTTAGTCTAGTTGCAACACCTTGGCTAATATCACCAATAACTTTATCTATCGGGTGATCTCTATAATTTCTCCATTCCTTCGGAAGATCTTGATGTTCTTCAATGATTTGAGTGTCATCTTCTTGTGGTATTGCTTGATCCTTTGACATCTCCTTTTGTTGTTGTGAAGAATCTACTATATCATCATCATCCATAATAATATTATCCTCTTTCGAGGGTTTAGTCTCATCAAAAGAAACATGAATGAATTCTTCAATAGTAAGAGTTCTTTTATTAAAAATTCTAAAAGTTTTACTAGAGAGGGAGTAACCAAGGAATATACCTTCTCCGGACTGCTCATCAAACTTACCGAGATGGTCCTTGTCATTGTTGAGAACGAAACACTTGCATCTGAAAATGTGTAAGAATGAAATGTTTGGTTTCCTACCCTTGAACAACTCATACAGAGTCTTCTTTAGAATTGGTCTAATTTTAACACGGTTGCTTACGAAACATGTTTTGCTAACTGCATCCGCCCAAAAATACTTAGGGAGATTTGAGTCGCTAAGCATTGTTCTTGCAAGCTCCACCAATGACCTATTCTTCGTTTCTACGACATCGTTTTGTTGAGGAGTCCTTGGTGCAGAAAAGTTGTGAGAAATTCCATGCTCTTCACAAAAATCTTCAAAAGATGTGTTTTGGAATTCTCCACCATGGTCGCTTCTAATGGAGGTTATAGTGAGTGACTTCTCGTTTTGTATTCGCTTCGCATAATTCTTGAATGCTTTGAAAGCATCACTTTTCTGCACTAAAAACAATGTCCACGTATATCGAGTGAAATCATCAACAATAACTAAGGCATAAATGTTACCTCCGAAGCTTTTTGTTCTCGATGGACCGAAGAGATCCATATACAACAATTGTAGTGGCCTAGATGTGGATACCAATTAATTGGACTTGAAAGTTGTCTTGGTTTGCTTCCCCTTTTGGAAAGCGTCGCATAACTTATCCTTGATGAAATTTATCTTTGGTAGACCGATAACTAGGTCATGCTTTATTAATTTGTTCAAGTGCTCCATGTGAATGTGAGCGAACCTTTTATGCCATAGCCACACCTCATTGTTGTTTTCCAATAGGAATTTTACCTTCAAGGAAGAGTCATCAAATGAAATCATAAAAATATTATTTATTCTTTTACCTTTTAGAAAAATGTTGTGTGTGACTTCATGTTCGATTAGACACTCGTTCTTTGTGAAATTGATTCGAAACCCTTTGTCACACAATTGACTTATGCTAAGTATGTTGTGTTTAAGGCCTTCAACGTATAGGTTATCTTCAATGATTGTAAATGGAGATGCACCAACGATTCGTACTCCAAGAATCTTTACTTTATTATCATCGCCGTAAGTAACATATCCTTTGGCCTTTAAAGATAGACTTGAAAATTTGTTGATGTCACTCGTCATATGCTTTGAACAACCGCTATCAAGATACCATTGATTCGAAGCTGTCTTCAAGCATACCTACAAAACAAAATCAAGTATTGTTAGGTACCCAAATTGCTTTGGGTCCTAGATAGTTAGTACCTTTTTCAACCCACACATAATTCCCTTTAGCAACGCCAATGTTGCGCACATAGCAAGCATTAGGTGTATGGCCTTTGATTCCACAATAAAAGCAAGTAGGTTGAAAATGACTTCTATATCTAAGAACATAACTCTTTTTCTTAAGAATTATTTTCTTTTTATGACTTTGATGTACACTTTTAGAATTGTTTGCCTTTTCTTTAACAACTTGTTCACTTGTTTTAACAAAAATGGTCTCATTTGTGCTTGGTTTGGAAAACTTAGAATATCCTAATCCACTTTTATCATTAGGATACCTTTGGTGCCTAAGAATTTCCGCCAAGCCAATTTGACCTTTTTCATATCTTTCTAAAACTCTTTTAAGTTGAATAATTTGGAAAGATAAAGACTCGCAATTTTTACATACAAGACTTTATTTTTCATCCATCAACTTTTGCTTTTCACTTTCAATATATTTTTCCAAAGTAATATTATTTTCTTCTAAAGATGAAATTTGTTTCGTTTGGGATGAAATACTTTTATACAAAGTCTTGAAATCTTTTAAAAGTTCATCTATTACATCTTTTGCATCATTATCATAAATATAAAAGTTGCTACTAACCTCATCGTTTTCTTCATAGGAGTGATGTGAAGCCATTAGAGCCATATTCGCACATTCATCTCTTTTTGATTCCGACGAGGGACTTATCTCATTATCGTCCCAAGCAACATAAGCCTTCATTCTGATTTTTCAGAAATCTAAATATTCCCCGGAGAAGAGTGGGGGCTTGTTGCTACTTCCACCGTCTTTGAAAACCGGATTTATGCTTGCGGAAGCCATGCTGGATCTAGGAACAAGTTACCTATAACTTTCTCCGATGCCAATTGTAAGTTCAAATATGCCTAAGAAGGGGGGGGGGGTTGAATTAGGCACTTAGATATTTTTCCGGATTTTTATCGATTATTGAATATTTCTTTTTATGGTTCTATGTTTTGAAAAGACGGTAAATGCGGAAAGAAAAATGACACCAAAATTTATACTGGTTCCCTTCACAATCTGAAGGTACTCCAGTCCCCTTACGACTCGTAAGAGATTTTCTAATATAGTTTTAGAGAAGTACATCCTGTAACACCAACTTGGTGAAGCCTACTATCTAACAACTATAAACAACCATGTGCAAGAACAATCTTCTTGAAAACACTAACCCTTGTGTCCAACAATCCTGGATCACAAGTCAATACAAAAAATAATTTTTTGATAGAATGAAATGTAGAAATGATGAATTCTTGTAATATCAAGCAATGTTGATCTTCTCCTTTGATTGATATTTTTCACTAAAAAACAATGAATATAAGTGTTCACTAAAGTGTATAAAAAGTTTAACTTTGTAAACAAATGAATTATTGCACTTTGATAGATTTAGAAAATTTGAGATTTTGAGTAAGAAAAATGTCTTATGAAAATTGTAGGAGGTGTGTTTTAAAAATTCTGCACAAAGCAATTTATATAAAGACATGACACCTCTTTGAAAAGGTACAAATTATGAAGGGATGCCTCAATCCAATTTGAAAAACACAATGCAAATTCAAAAATTTGAATGAAATAATTTCTTGAAATTTGAACAGTGGTAACCGGTTACTACCCAATGGGTAACCGGTTACTTGCTGTAACGTTAAAAGGATTTTTCAAATCTGGGCTGAAGTAACTGGTTACTACCTACACGTTAACCGGTTACTTGATCAAAAACCAGAAAAAATTATTTTAAATTTATGATCAGTAACATAAGGCATGCAAAGTGATTTGTTTAGAAATAGTAAATGTGAGTGCATCCTAAGTTAAACACTTAATAAACATTATTGATTCATGAGAAATAGAATTATACCTTTCGATGAGAAAACCTTATCTTTATGAAGACTTTATATGAATGAAGCTTGAATGATCCTTTTTACTTTCTTTCAAGACTTGATGGATTTGTTGTTATCATCAAAATATAATTTGAGAAGCTTGCTTCTACAATATCAGGTAGGATGACCCATGTATGATCTCTCAGTACTCACTCATGAAGCCACATGATTTTCACACACTCATTTATGTGTTGGAATGATGTGAGACGCAGGATTAGAATGATCGTGTGGCTGGGATTTAAAGTTGCAATAAAACCTAGGGCACTATTCAGGTCACCGGAGATGACCTCCGGTCATCTTCTCCGGTGACCTCTGGTTAGGGCAAGATCAAAACCTAACAAAAATGGAATCTAAGATCATCACTAGGTTCTCATCACTGAGTACATCTCAAATATAGGTTTAGTTATCATTTATCCTTCATAACCAATGCAAATTTGAAGCAATCAAATCTCAACCTAAATTCTAAAACTAAGCATCTACAATGCCTATCAACTAGCCAGATCAACCATTACTTCTCTCAAGCCATAAACATCATGAAACAAGCAAGAAAGTAGTGAAATCGAGCACAAAGCACTGAAGCAAAACTTGAATTGCATAGGTGGAATTTGTTGAAGAATACCAAAGAGGAGGATACTACAATTCTTGCTACTTGTCCTTGAACTTCAATAGAGTGAAATAAACACTCAAAAACCTTGGATTCTTGACAAAATTTGGAAAATGAAAAAATGATGCAGAAGAAGATTCTTGAATCTTCAAGTCAATTCTGCCATGGAAGTTGATCACAAGGTGATAATGATGAAGAATAGATGAAGCTTGAGGTGTATTGATGAAGGATGAAGCTGTGTGGATGCAAAATGCAATAGTGAGAATCCCAAACTCAGAGCAAAATCAGAGAGAGAAAGTGTGTGTGCAATTCAGTTAGATCTGAAGCTTTTATATCTATGGTTAATGCTAATCAAATCTATTTAATGGTTAGAACTAGAGTTAGTTCTTAACTTGAGGTGAAATGTTCAATTTGAGGGTGTGAAGTGCAATGGTATGAAGCTAAAATTGTTGAGATCGAATTTGTTTGAGTGTGGTAGTGTTCATGTCACTTATGATAAGGATTAATGGAATGCAAGGTGACTGAATTGATCAAGGCAAAGCAGCATGTTTGTTATGTTTGAAATTTTCATTGATTTTCAACGAGTGCCTGGCAATTGGTATGATCATGCATACATGAGATTGCACTCTACATGTGATGAGCTTTGGTGATTCCTAGCATGATAAAATGGGGTGTACATTGAACTGAATTAAACATGACATGTATTGCATTAGGTTGCAATAAAATAGATGGCATGTAGTGATTTTCTATGAGGTATTTCTTCATGCTCAAGCAACCAATCCATGGAATTCTTGTGCTCAAATCAAAGGACGTGTTACCTATAACAAGTGTGAAGTTTGATCCATGATGATATAAGACCTTTTAAGTACCTCAAATGTATCATTGAAAATCATGTCATGAAGCTGCAAGATTGGACTGCATAACTTGTCTTACCATTGCACAAAATGCCTTATGACTGACCAGGTTTGGGACATGACTTTGACCCTTCATAACTCATAAACAATTGATCATATGAACAATCCTCCAACATGAAAGTTATAGATAATGCAACAATGAAATACTTTGATGTTCGAAAAAATTTCATTTGAAGTCATCTTGATGGAGTAATTAAGCCATACTTCTTGCCCACCACATGTTTGAAGAAATACCTTGTCTGGCGCGCGCGTGATGCAAGGCATGACTTGGTTTTTGCCCTTGTTTTCCCTAGTTTGATCCAACTTTACTTGATCATAACTTCTTCAATTTTAATCCCATGAACATGTTCCACCTATGGATTTGAAGCTTATGATGCCCTCTTTCAAATAGACTATGTGGAATTTTCATTTGACTTCTATTTTGGGAGAAGGCCTCTCTTGAACTTGACTGAAAAATGGCCAAAACTTGCCATACTTGGAAACCTTAATTTTCCAAAAATGGTAAGATTTGGTTTTCTTGGTTTTTGATGATTCCTCCATCATTTCTTGACAAATTTTGTCCATGGACTTTTTGTAACATCAATTTCATGATTTTGACCTCAAAAGTAAGGAGTTGACATTTTCCTCAGCATAGTTGACTATTCCCCAATTTCTTAATTTTCAAATAACTGACCAATTGAAGACCTTCTGAAATGATTCAATGGATAATATTTCAACCATAGACACTTGAAATAATGTGGATAAAAATGAGATCAAGTTTGAACCAAAATTTCATTGAGAGGCTCCCTTAATCAGAAACCCTAATTTTAGCCCTTTTTGTTAGGAGGTGTTGCACTGCTTGAATTCTTTGATTAATCCACCTCTTTTTAAAACTTGAGGAATCAATTGAGATCTTGTGGGATGTTGTGAACCCTTTGAATAATGTTGAGAAGCCATGTGACCCTTCTATTTCTTTTAGATGATCTTCAAGTTGCTCAGTCATTGATCACAAACCCTATGCCTCAGCCATGAATGTTTATGATTCAATTCTATGCAAGGATGTGGAATTATGAATGCAATGTGATATGCTACATGCCATGAAAATGAGAGGAAAAATTTTGGGGTGTTACAACTGCCCCTATTCAATAATTTGTAGATCTGAAGGGATGATAGCAATGGCTTTTAGACTTTCCAGGTATGGAGGGATTGAATACTCGAATAAACCGAAAAATTTACACATCGTGGGGAGATGGAATTAATTGAGAAGAATGTAATTCTTGGATGACCAAGGAAGCAAGACACATTTTGAATGAGCTTGCAAAAAGACTATAATAACTTGGATGATAACTCAAAGATACGAAACCGGACTTGGCGGAATCAAAAAGTATTTATCCCGCTTGGGAGATAAAGAGAACAAGACACACCGTGAGTGAGCTTAAAAAGAGAATATCATAACTTGGATGATAACTCGAAGGAATGAAACCGGACTTGGCGGGATCGAATAGCATTTATCCCGCTTGGGAGATAAAGAGAACAAGACACACCGTGAGTGAGCTTAAAAAGAGAATATCATAACTTGGATGATAACTCGAAGGAATGAAACCGGACTTGGCGGGATCGAATAACATTTATCCCACTTGGGAGATAAAGCGAACAAGACACACCGTGAGTGAGCTTAAAAAGAGAATATCATAGCTTGGATGATAACTCAACAATAGGAAATCGGACTTGGACGGAATCAAAAAGTATTTATCTCGCTTGGGAGATAAAACTTGAAAAAAAGACTACCATAACTTGGATGATAACACAACAATATGAAACTGGACTTGGACAGAATCAAAAAGTATTTATCCCGCTTGGGATATAAAACTTGAAAAAGAGACTTCCATAACTTGGATGATAATTCAACAATACGAAACTAGACTTGGACGAAATCAGAAAGTATTTATCCCGCTTGGGAGATAAAACTTGAAAAAGAGACTACCATAACTTGGATGATAACTCAACAATACAAAATCGGACTTGGACGGAATGGAAAAGTATTTATCCCGCTTGGGAGATAAAACTTGAAAAAGGGACTACTATAACTTGGATGATAGCTTTCGCCATTGGTGTTCCTTCCGATCTCTACGCATTTCATCGCTCCACCGAAAATTTCCTCTGCCCCTACCGTACTCTAGCTTAGTAGTTTTCACCACCTGTCCAGGGTTGAGCCCTGCAATTTGACAGCGAACTTAAAAAGCCACCTACAAACGCTTTATGCCCAATCATTCCGGATAACGCTTGCATCCTCTGTCTTACCGCGGCTGCTGGCACAGAGTTAGTCGATGCTTATTCCCCGGATATCGTCATTTTTTCTTCTCCGGGAAAAGAAGTTCATGACCCATGGGCCTCTACCTCCACGTGTCATTGCTCCGTCAGGCTTTCGCCCATTGGGGAAAATTCCCCACTGCTGCCTCCCGTAACAAGCATTGACTTGTAAGAGTAATAGTGTTGAAAAATGAACTCGGCATTCCCTGTGGGGATATTTCAGTCTGATTGAAGATGTGATGTTTCGGGATTTTGTGCAGGGTACCAAAACTAGCTTATGCTTCATATGCATATGTTTGAATTTTTTCATGGCGTAATGCCCCATAATGACGGAAATGCTACGCTTTAGAGGATGCAAATGTAATGATGATTACTAAATGAATATGTAAAGGTGATCTCTTGATGAGGAGATAACAGGCATCCTAGGTAGCCTTATTGGGAGAGAAATGATCACTGAATATATTTAATGAATCCCTATGAGGAAAAGCAACTATGCGGGGGATATTGTTAATGATATTGGCTCTGAACTGCCACCATTGCCAAAAATAAATTGGACTTTGAATTGGGGAGAACGACAATCCTGCTGAGGATGAGCTTGACTGGGAGGTACGCCATCCTTAGAACTTCGTTGGGGACGTGATATCCTTCTGACCCGGCTAGGAAAAAGGATTTATCGATACTCTATTAAGGAAGAAACTAATGGGGAAATCCCTCAGGTACATTATCTTCTGATAGGGCGTGAAGAATTCTCATGTATTGCTGGATATAAGAAGCCTCTGGTGAGGAATACTTCTCTGTTGAAGAGGGGAAACTCTTTGCTTGGGAAGAGCATCAGCAACCTTCTGTTAGTTCACTGGGGAAGATTTCAATTTCCCATTATATTAGGGATGATGGGGAATGCCAAAGGGAATGCTTCCTGCTGAAGATGAAAGTTTTGATCACCTCTTGTTGGGAAAGAGATGTAAGAAGAATCTCCTGCTCGGGATGAGAGAATACATCATCTCATGTTCGGGATGAGAGATAATGATACCCTTCTGCTCGGAAAGTAACTTTCTCCTTGCTGTTCTATTGGAGAAGAGATATTCTAATGAAACTTGCAGAGGAATCTTGAGAAATGATCTGCTGAGGAAAGACTTCCTGAAGATCTGTGTTGGCAATGGCTTTGCTGGAAACACCTGTACCTGCATGTTAATGAACACAACTGATAGTTCCTGCAAAAGAATGAGTTAGTTTGGCCTACATGCCCCAGGTTTGTGGTCTGAATCACCATCCCGGTCACCCAACACATCAAATCTATGTCAAATGTTTTTACTCTCATGGATGTATTATAAAGCATTCATGTATTCGCCATCCAATATTTATCACAATTTGTTGGACATTTTTGAAATCAATCAACGATAGATGAAAAACAAAAACATATGAGAGACAATTGAATGAAATTTCACTTTTATTGATTGGAAAATGGCCATGAATAGGCATTACACTGGGAAGCAATCCCTGGAAAGAGGAAAATGCACAGAAGGAGAATAAACTATCCTAATAGAAATGTAAAAGGTCAAATCTTATCAAGCTCCGACCCGGCTATGGCCCATATGTCCTCTAGACTCTAAGAATGCTTTTCTTTTGAGGAAGATGATTGAATTGATCCTTAACCCTCTGATTGACTTTGATTGCGGATGATGCATCACAAATCTTACAGATCTCAGTTGTTCGCTTTAGTCCCCCTTTTGCGTGGATCGCCCTTTCGGGTTTTCAATCCACCGGGATACCCTTTTTTGCCTGAGTTTTCTGATGTGGCTTTTCAACTCAACGGGTGTACATTTTTTCAAATATTTCCCTAACTTTTGCCTGAGGCTTTTATTCTGTTTTGGCTCGCCAAGATGCCCTTTTTTGTCTGGACTCTTAATTTTTTGTCCAGCGGGTCTCTTTATACGAAGTATTTTCTAACTGTGTTTGCCTTGACAGGGGACTGGAAGTCTTCGCCATCCATGGTTGTTAACATCAAGGCTCCGCCCGAGAAAACCTTTTTAACCACGAATGAACCTTCATAGTTGGGTGTTAACTTGCCCCTGTGATCTGTTAGAGGAGGAAGGATCCTTTTCAGCACTAAGTTGTCGGCTATGTAGCATTGAGGCTGTACTTTCTGGTCAAATGCCCATATCATTCACCGTTGATATAATTGTCCATGGCATACAACTTCTAGGCTTTTCTCTTCAATGAGGCTCAACTAATTGTATCTGGATCAGAGCCACTCACCTTCGTCAAGTTTGATATCCATCATTAATCTCAAAAAAGGAATATCGACTTCTACCGGTAGGACTGCCTCCATACCGTACACAAGCAAGAACGGGGTTGCCCCGGTTAAGGTACGCACGAAAGTTCGGTACCCATGCAACGCAAACGGTAACATTTCATGTCAGTCTTTGTAAGTCACAACCATCTTCAGTACAATCTTTTTAATGTTTTTGTTGGCCGCCTCGACGATGCCATTCATTTTCAGGCGATACCACGAAGAGTAATGATTCTTTCAGGAATTCCATATCGGCAGATAATATCCCTCTTGATGAACCGGGCTACCACTTGTTTGGTGACATTGTCATAGGACACCCCTTTGACACACTTAGTGAAATAGTCTGTGGCGACCAGGATGAAACGATGATCGTTAGAAGCATTTGGCTCGAGCTTGCCAATCATATCAATGCCCACATGGAAAAGGGCCAAGGTGAATACGTGATGCTCAACAGGTTTGGAGGCACGTGCACCTTATCAGCATAAATTTGGCACTTGTGGCACTTGCGGGAGTACTTGAAGCAATCAAATTCCATGGTGATCCAATAATACCCCGACCTTAGGAGTTTCTTTTCCATAACATGTCCTCCAGCATGGACACCGAAGGAGCCTTCGTGAACTTCTTGCATCAAGATGTCAGCTTCGTGTCTATCCATGCATCTGAGCAAGACCATGTCGGAGTTTCGTTTATAGAGCACATCATCCTGGTTTAAGAAGAACCCATTTGCCAACCTCCTAAAGGTCTTCTTGTCTTTACAAGATGCCCCTGCTAGGTATTCTTGAGATTTTAGAAATTGCTTGATGTCATAGTACCATGGTTTGTTATCATCAGCACCATCAACTGTGAACACATATGTCGGTCTATCAAGATGAGAGACATCAATTTTAGGCACATAGTTATCATTAAGAACCTTGATCATGGAAGACAAGGTGGCCAAAGCATCAGCAAATTGATTCTCGTCTCAAGGTATATATTGTAGCTCGACTTTCATGAAGAAAGTTAACAACCTTCTCGTATAGTCCCTGTAAGGAGTTAGATGAGGTTGATGAACCAACCATTTTCCGTTAACCTGATTGATAACTAAATTCGAATCACCGAAGATCTCGAGGTTCTTGATTCTCAAACCAATTGCTTCCTCGATCCCCATTATACAGGCTTCATACTCTGCTTCATTGTTGGTGCATTCGAATGTCAATCGGGTAGTGAATGGCATATGGATTCGTTCCGGTGAGATAATAACATCACCAACTCCACTTCCGTTTATGTTAACGGATCCGTCAAACATCAGACTCCATTTGGATTCGGGGTCTGTCCCTTCCTCCAGGAGTGGTTCTTCACAGTCTTTCGACTTGAGGAACATGATGTCCTCGTCCGGGAACTCGAACCTCATTGGTTGGTAATCCTCAATCGGTTGTTGGGCCAGATAATCTGATAATATACTTCTTTTGATAGCTTTTTGTGAAGTATATTGGATATCATATTCTATCAGATCATTTGCCACCGGGCTACTCTTCCTATCAAAGTTGGCTTTTCAAAGATGTATTAAACGGGGTCCATCTTGGAAATTAACAAAGTGGTATGATTCAACATGAACTATCTTAGTCGGCGAGAACCCCATGCCAATGCGCAACAAGTTTTCTCGAGCAGTGAGTATCGTGTTTCACAGTCGGTAAACTTTTTGCTAAGGTAATAGATTGCGTGCTCTTTTCGACCAGACTCATCCTGCTCACCCAATACGCAGCCCATTGACCCCTCAAACACTATGGGGTACATGATCAAAGTTCTCCTTGGCACTGGAGGTATGAGAATAAGAAGTTCTTGTAGATACTCCTTGATTCGATCGAAAGCTAATTGGCAGTCACCATTCCACCTGATGGCCTGATTCTTCCTCAAAAGCTTGAAAATAGGTTCACACGTAGATGTTAGGCGAGAGATGAACCGTGCAATGTAGTTCAACCTCCCTAAGAAGCCACATACTTCATTCTCAGTTCTCGGATCAGGCATTTTCTGAATTTCTTTCACCTTCACAGGGTCGACCTCAATCCCCCTTTCACTAACAATAAAGCCTATTAGCTTTCTGGAATGTACTCCGAATGTGAACTTGTTCGGGTTCAATCTCAGTCTGAACTTCCGAAGATTGTCAAATAGCTTGGCTAGGTTGACTAAATGTTCCTCTTCTATTTATGACTTTGTGAACATATCATCAACATAGACCTCGATCTCGTGATGAATCATGTCGTGGAATAGAGTCACCATTTCCCGTTGGTATGTTGCCCCAGCATTTTTCAAACTGAACGACATTACTTTATAATAAAAGGTGCCCCATAGGGTAATGAAAGTAGTCTTCTCCATGTCATTTGGCGACATCTTGATCTAATTGTAGCCTGAAAAGCCATCCATGAAGGAAAACACAGAGAATTGGGCAGCGTTTTTAACTAGCACGTCAATATGTGGCAACAGGAAGTCATCAAATTATTACAGCTAAGAATCCAACATCAACTTGCAACCCACGGAGGATAACTTGTTACAGCTAAGAATCCAACATCAACTTGCTTTTGAACCTCTTCCTTGATTTAGGATCTGGTACAATATTTGCAACCCACGGAGGATAACTTGTTACAGCTAAGAATCCAGCATCAACTTGCTTTTGAACCTCTTCCTTGATTTTGATAGCCATATCAGGTCGAGTTCTTCTTAATTTCTACTTCAACGGAGGGCAATCTTCTCTAAGTGGCAGCTTATGCAATACGATATCGGTGTCCAACCCTGGCATGTCCTAGTAAGACCAGGCAAAGACATCAACATATTCTCGGAGCATGGAAATCAAACTACTTTATACAAATTCTTCCAATGCAGCCCCGATCTTGACCTCTTTTTTGTCCTCTTCAGTACCCAGGTTCACCACTTCAATGGCCTTTTCATGCGGATGAATCACTCTCTCCTCCTTTTTGAGCATTCTGGCTAATTCTTCGGGTAATTCACAATCTTTTTCACCTTCCTCGTCAGCTAGGTGTCGCTCCTCGGATTTCCATCCTAGTACAAACGCGAAAGTGGCGCGGAAAAGGTAGAGTCGCCAGCCAGGCATTTTTATCCCGAAGGAACGGGAATGGTAATGTTGCACAAACCAGAAGAAAGAAGAGGAAGGACATGGGTCCTACGAACCAAAGAGACTGAGTTCGGGAGTCGGTTACGACCTGGGAAGGTATTAGCACCCCAGACTGTCCACCGTACCCGACAGGATCCACGCTTGCAAAGAATCTGTTTCAAAGGGTGAAGAAATGAAAGCTGCTGCAAAGAAAAATGAGCTGAACTGGATAAAAGAAAAGAAAAGGGAACTGAAAAAGAAATGAAAAGGGAAAATGTAGGGAAAATAAAGATTGTGCTCGAACGGGCCCTACCCCGCTGCCTACGTACCTCATCTGGACAATGAGGATCAGAGTCGCCGTAGTTCCCCTAACTAGGGGTGGAAAGGATTGCTATTGTCTTAAGGCTTGAACTGCCTATGTCAATGCTCAGGTGTTGCAGGCTCAGACGACGAGTGCATTACCGTCTTTCAAAGTGACAAGTAGTAGCAAGTTCGTACGATGAGAGTGAAGGTGATGAGAAAAGAAGTCCTGAAGGAGAGACGTTTATTGTTTGTCCAGTGTTTTTTATGAGTTTTCTGCTTTGAAGTTTGCATAGGTAAGTGTACCTAAGTCTTACTCAATGGGATGTGTACTTCTTACATCATCCCGAAATGAAATGCGCAAGAGGCACACCTAGCTATGGAGGAAATCCCCAAATCTATTCCCACAAGTGAAGGCTCAGACACACTGACCTACTGGCATTTATTAAATGTTTTTGTTGTTTTTTGATTAAGAAGTATTTTTTAGCTTTTCTTTGTGAAGTAATCTCATGCTAAGACCTATCCACCGCGAGGGATATCCTACACCTCGCCCCGAAACGAAATGCGTGCAAGTATCTCATAGCAAAGTCTCGTGTCACATGAGAAGACTCGTCATTTATTAAAGTGACTTAAAGTTAAGTTTGAAGATGAGAAGAGGGAGCACCAAAAGGATCTCAAAGGTAAAATCTAATGGGGAAGACTAATCCTAATGTTATCATGCATGGGAGTCCTATGTTAGTGTGGTTTGAAATCTATCCTAATGAAGAAGAAGGAAAGAAAATAAAGAAGGAATAAAGGAATGGAAAACTCTAGAAGACGACTTACTTCTCTAAAGAAGTTAAGTTGTTTCTAAAAGGGGAGGGATGAAGTTATTCACGAGATGGCATAAGGCACATCACAAAGACAAAGGAGAAAGCAAAAATAAAGGATGAGATGAAGATTTGAAATGTGGATATCATCCACACTTCACTTACCATGAGCCCCTGAAAGGAAAGGTTAGTGAATCGCATAAGCATAAGACGGAAATAAGAATATTCAAACAATACGCAAACTAAATAAAGGTCACAAACCAAACCAATCAACAAGTCAATACCTAAACCCTATAGGTGACCTAAAACAAAGACCTATAAATCCTAATAGGATGGCATAAATGCCTTCCTCAAACTATGTTAGAAAGAAGGAAGAAAGAGGCACAAAACTCTACCTAAGAAACAAAACTCCCAACAAATACCAAAGGACATGAGAAAATTATGAAATTAAATTTCTAAAGCCAACAATCAGTAGCAAACAATGTGCCAAAATATCTCACAAAAATTCACAATTAAACTCCACCAAATAAACGCACAAAGCCGCTTAGGAACAATTAACGAAAACGCACAAATACGACTTACAAAATTATGGATAAAATGGAATTAAAAATAAGACAATTATTTTTATGTACTTTTATGAGTCTATGAAATAATGCAAAAAGAATGGAGTCAAAATGATGCTTGAGGTGGGAGATTAAATGAAAAAGAAAATAAATTAAAATTCGAAATAAAATGAGAAATTAATAAAATCAGGAAATAAAAAATATGACAAAATTCTAAAATGAATTATCTAACTAAAAATATTTTTTGTGTAATTTTCTAAAATGTTTATATATTTTTAATGAATTAAAAGCTAAGCCTAAATGAAAAAGAAATTAAAAAAACTAAGAATATGAGAGGGGGTGCAACAGTAGTAAAAATAGAGTTAAAAACAAGGACTGGGCCTAAGCAGGGGGTGGCGATAGCAATAGAGAACAGGCCCAACACACGCAAGGCTGTGAGGGTGCACGGTGGAGTTGCGGTCAAACTGGTGGACTGAAAGGGAAGCGTACGATCAAAGGGCTTGCAAAGTATGATCATCAAACGGTTTAAAACGAAAGTGCAGGATATGCAAGATACACCAGCACGTGTGGAATGAAAACAGAATGTCCTACCGGACGGTGACAAGTGTCACCGCCGGTATGGAGGGGAATCGCAAAATATGGTCACGATCTTATCTCTATCCTCATCAGAATCTCTGCTTTTATTCCTCTTAATACTTTAATTCTCATTACAAAAACATATAAACGAAAAAAGAAAAAAAAACAAACAGAAACTTCAAAGAAAAAACCTAGCTAACTAATTTCCTTCTCCTTCTTCTCGCTGCAACTGTTCATCCTTTTTCCTCATTCATCTCGCTGCCCCCGACCTCCGTTCGGCCTTCACTGGAGATCGCCCAAACATAAAACTACAAACATCAATCTCACTCAAATAACCATCCTCACCTCAAATCCAAACTCCAAACTCTCAACCATAAAATCAACGGAGCGGATCGAAGTAAAAGGATCATGAAAACACAATAAACCGATTGCAATATCAGTATGGTAATTAAGCATGAAAATCAGAGTTCACCAACCTACGATGTCGTGGACTGCGTCGATTACGTATCGAAGCGGAGGGAGATCAACGATTAATGATGACCGATGAAGACGTGATGAAGATGTTGTTGGAGAAATTGTTGATGATGTTGACTTTGATTGCATTACAGAACTCGATTTGGTGATGACAAAGGCGTTGATTCGGTTTTGCGCGGTAAATAGAGGGTGAGATTCAATTCAGCTTGTTATTTCAAGACGGAGAATCATGATTTTTGTGTGCTTGAAGATTGTTGTTATCAGTTTGTGTGGTGAGAAGATATGAATTCTGTTTGTGTTTATGATGAAGAGAATCCTTTTTCCGTCTCTCATGAAGAATTGAGATCTCTGGTTTGGTTGGATGAAGACGAGTGATGAGGAATTTGGTTACTGATTTTTTTCCGGTGTGATGAAGGAGTGATTAATTGGTTTTGATTCGTTATGATGCAGAAGAGAGAACTCAATTTTTGTTGTTGTTATTTTAGTGATCCCTGAGTCTTTTGTGATGAAAAGTGTGACTCAATTCTTAACAAACTTCTATTCTCCCTCAATTCTGTTATTTTTTCTTTTTAGTGATTCTGCCTTTTTTCTTTGTCGTGACCTTTTCGTGATCTCTGTTATTATTTTTTTTATTCCCTGCGTTTTGTGTACTTGGCCGACGCGTTTTGGGAAAGTGCATAACGTGTGTGATGCTTGGAAATGTGTTGTGTATTGCGGCTAGATTATTAGCTGGGTTTTGCTTCGGCTTGATGTGTGTAAGTTTGTGTAGAAAGATGGCTTCAAATGTATGACTTCAGCTTGTTGTTATGTGCTAAGAAAGTAGGCTTGTAGGATGGCGTGTGTGCTGATATGTGAAACCCATATGCAATTGACTATAGTAAGCTTTGGCTAGAGTTACGCAACGTGTTTAGCAGCTTGGAGGAAAACGTGATGTCATTGGCTGAGATTAGCAACTTATTGGTTTGTGTTGGCTTCATTTAATTAGCTGGAAAGTTCTGGTCACGTGGCTGCATGATGTTATAAAGTGTGTGTGGTAACTGAAAGTATATAATATTGGTTGATGTAGAGGCAATGACGGGGATGGCCATAAGGGTTGTAAAGTAAAGTAAATAACGATGGGGACGACCATCGGGTCAAAGAAATAATGATGAGGGACAGTCATCAATGGTGAAGGACGATCACCTAGCAGGGGACGGCTGCTCTTTATCACGACATAGGACGAATGTCGGATAGAAAAGGTCGACGATGGGGACGGCTATCGGATAAGTATGATGAAGGACGATCATCAAGAGGTGAAGGACGATCACCTAGCAGGGTACGGCTGCTCTCGGGTTTATCACGACATAGGACGAATGTCAGATAACAAAATCAACGATGGGGACGGACATCAGATAAAATGATGAAGGACGATCATCAAAAGGTGAAGGACGATCACCTAGCAGGGGACGGCTGCTAAATATAACGACATAGGATGAATGTCGGATAGAAAAGGTTCCAATAATGGAGACTCCACTGGGGAAAGGATGAGGGACGGTCATCCAAAGGTGAAGGACGATCACCTGGCAGGGTACGGCTGCCGAAAGTATCATGACATAGGACGAATGTCAGATAGGAGGAAAGTTGTTCTGCTGGCGACTTACTGGGGAATAGTAAACACGGACGAGTGCTTACGCCTAAGAAATAAAAGGTACCAGTGTTTGACACTGTGTATGGATTAAAGATGCGGACGGGCATCCTTAAGACCATGATACGGATGAGTATCGGTAGAAACAAACGTTGACGCGTGTTCAGAGATGATGATACAGACGAGTACCAACTGGTTAACAAAGAACACGGACGAGTGTCGAATCTGTGGGGAATAAATATATATACAAGATACAGACGAGTATCTGTATAAGTATGAACAAGTATTGTGAAGTATGAGCAAGACACGGACGAGTGTTCAACTTGCTGGGGGAAAGTTTGACACGAACGGGGGTCAGAAGAGAAAGTGTATAAGTTATGAACTCATATTTGTATATGAGAGCATAAAAGGTGTTTTGGAGACCTGCGGGGATAGGATGACACGGACGAGTGTCAAAAAGAGCGCGTTATGAACAAGTGTTTGGTTTGCAATAAGTGTTTCGACAACCATGTTTGGGAAAGGTGACACTGACGGGTTTTGAAAGGGAATATATGAACATGTATTTGTGGGAGAGTGCAATGGGGACGCTTCGGTTTTTATTTGCAAGGGATGTGAGCTTTTATGTACTACAGATGAAATACTGGTGGTAACTACAGGTGACTGGCTCGAACCTGACTTGTGATTATGCAAATGTTTGGTTTTTGCCGTAATGCTCCGTATTAGACGGAATGCTACGCTCTGTGGGGAAAAATGATGCGAATGCTATGATTATGCAAAGGGAAACCGATCCGGGATTTAGATCCCACTATTGTGGAGATCTCTGGTTGATCTGCTTGAAGGAATATCCCAGCTGGGGGAAGAGATCTTTGGTAGATCTGATGAGATGTATCGCTTTGCTTGGGGAACTAGATCATTGGTAGACCCGTCTTGTGATGAGAAAACCAGCTGGGGAGGAGGAAGCTTCTGTCACTTTGTTGTGTGAGAGTTTCAGGCATTGCTTTTCCGGGGAGATGTTGGAACTCTGTGGGGAGATAGCTCTTTTAGAGACCTGGCACTCTGTTCGGGGAAGGAAAGATCACTGAACGATATTCCTAGAGATCTCTGTGGGGTTCCCGGATGGGGAAGCTTCTGTTGAATAGACTTATGCTGGGGGATGAGGAGGTTTTGACAACTCTGCTGGGGAGAGCATTCCAGATGCTGCTTGGAGGGGGTATGCTGGGGAAGTGATGCTTGGCATGCCCCATGCTGCGTATTTGAATACCTGCAATCCTGTTAAGACAAAGAAATGTACAAGTATCCCAAGGCATCCCTTACCAGATTCCGCCATAGAAGTTAGATATTCCTGAGAGTAAGATTATTTCCTGCAAGCATTTATTAAAAATGGCTCATTTGTTTTATGCAAATATTATATCATGGATATTGGACATTTTGAAAACGAAACAAAAATGTACGAAACGAGGTGTGGCTGAAAATCTGATTTTATTAATCGGGGTGCCCTGAATTGGCAAATACAGTCAAAGAAATAAACCCCATGGAATGAGAAGATTGCTATAAATTAAAAAAGTAAAAGTGCTGGAAATATTGACGACGCTCAGGCGAGCTTCCTTTGCTCTGACTTGTATGACCTTGACGTTCTTCTCATCTTAATTTCTGAAGAAGGTTGATTATGACCAATGCTTTATCCTTTTGAAGCTTACCGTGTTGTAAGTGATATAGACGAATTCAGAATGCAGTTGTTCGCTTATTCCCTTATTTTGCGTGGATCGCCCTTTCAGGTTTTCAATCCACCAGGATACCCATTTTTGCCTGAGCTGTCCAATGTGGCTTTTCAACTCAGCGGGTGTACATTTTTTCTATTTTCCCTTATTTTTGCCCGAGTCTTTTTATTTTGTTTTTGACTCGCCGAGATGCCCTATTTTTGCCTGGACGTACATTCTGTTTTTATGTCCAGCGGGTCATTTTATGCGAAGTATTTTTTAACTGCATCTGAATTCACAGGAGATAAGAAATCCTCGCCATCCACAGTAGTGAGCATCAATGCTCCGCCAGAGAAAACTTTCTTTACTATGAATGGGCCGTCGTAGTTTGGCATCCATTTGCCCATGTGGTCTGTATGATGAGGAAGGAGTCTTTTCAGCACAAGATCTCCCACTTGGTATTCCCGAAGCCTTACTTTCTGATCGAAGGCTTTCTTCATTCTTTTCTGATATAACTTCCCATGACAGATTGCAGCTAACCTCTTTTCTTCGATCAGATTCAGTTGATTGTATCGAGTCCGGACCCATTCTGCTTCATTCAGCTTTACATCCATTAGTACCCGTAAGGAGGGTATTTCAACTTCAACAGGTAGGAAAACCTCTATACCATACACAAGCTGATAAAGTGTTGCCCCAGTAGATGTTCTGATTGAGGTACGATACCCATGCAAGGCAAATGGTAGCATCTCATGCCAGTCTTTGTAGGTAAACACCATCTTTTGCACAATCTTCTTGATGTTTTTGTTAGCTGCCTCAACAACGCCATTCATTTTCGGCCTGTAAGGAGAAGAGTTGCGATGCTGGATTTTGAAGTCCCGGCATAGTTCTGCCATCATTTTGTTGTTCAAATTGGAACCATTATCAGTAATGATTTGCTCGAGAACGCCATACCGACATATGATGTCTCTTTTCAGAAATTTGGCTACCACTTGTCTGGTGACATTTGCATATGAAGCTGCTTCGACCCACTTGGTGAAGTAATCAATGGTTACCAGGATGAATCTGTGGCCATTTGAAGCAGTCGGCTCGATCTTTCCAATCATGTCAATGCCCCACATGGCAAAGGGCCAATGTGAAGACATTACGTTCAACGAATTTGGAGGCACATGCACTTTGTCTGCATAAATCTGGCACTTGTGGCACTTCCTGGCATAGGCACAACAGTCTGCATCCATTGTGATCCAGTAGTAACCTGATCTTAACAATTTCTTAGCCATTGCATGTCCTCCAGTATGGGTACCAAAAGATCCTTCATGCACCTCGTGCATCAGCAAGTCTGCTTCTTTCTTATCAACACATCTGAGAAGAACCATGTCAAAGTTTCGCTTGTATAATGAACCATCAGCATTAAGGAAGAAACTACCAGCCAGCCTTCCAATGTCTTCTTATCATTGGATGATGCCCCAGGTGGGTATGTTTGATCCTCCAAGAAACTTTTGATGTCATGGAACCAAGGCTTGTCATCTTTAGCAATGTCCACAGAGAATACGTGTGTGGGTCGGTCTAGTCTGGATACCGAAATCCGAGGCGCAAAGTTTGCAGTTTGAACCTTGATCATGGAAGAAATGGTAGCTAAAGCATCTGCGAACTGATTTTCGTCTCGAGGGATGTACTCAAGTTTAACTGTTGTGAAGAAAGTCAATAATCTCCTCGTGTAGTCACGGTATGGAATCAGATGCTCTTGGTGAGTGTACCATTTGCCATTGGTCTGATTGATTACCAAAGTTGAATCCCCGAATACAATTAACGTCTTGATCCTGAGGTCAATAGCTTCCTCAAGTCCCATGATACAGGCTTCGTATTCAGCTTCATTATTAGTGCATGCAAAGGTGAGTTTTGCCGAGAAAGGCATATGAACTCCTTTAGGTTTAATGAGCATTGCACCAATTCCTCGACCATTCATATTAACAGCCCCATCAAACACCATTGTCCATTCTTCTTCTGGGTCAGGCCCTTCAGTGTGAATAGGCTCTTCATGATCTTTTGCTTTTAGAAACATGATGTCTTCATCAGGGAAATCAAATCTCATTGGTTGGTAATCATCAGTGGGTTGCTCAACTAGATAGTCAGACAGTACACTGCCTTTGATGGCCTTTTGCGATGTGTACTGAATGTCATACTCTGTCAGAATCATTTTCCATCTTGCAACCCTTCCGGTAAGTGCTGGTTTCTCAAATATGTACTTGACGGGGTCCATCTTTGAGATTAATAAAGTGGTGTGAGTCAACATATATTGTCTTAGTCGGCGAGCAGCCCACGCTAAAGCACATCAAGTTTTCTCGAGCAGTGAATAACGTTGTTCACAGTCGGTAAACTTTTTGCTTAGGTAGTATATTGCATACTCTTTTCGACCGGACTCGTCATACTGGCCCAACACACACCCCATTGATCCTTCTAATATAGTCAGGTACATTATTAGAGGTCTTCCTTCAACTGGAGGCATAAGAATTTTAGGTTCTTGTAAGTACTCCTTGATTTTGTCAAAAGCCTTCTAACAATCTTCTTTTTCATTCCTAGGCACAGGCATTTCCTGAATGGCTTTGACTTTGTCAGGATCAACTTCAATTCCCTTTTTACTTACGATAAATCCCAGCAGCTTACCGGACCGTACCCCGAATGTGCATTTGTTGGGGTTTAACTTCAGCTGGTACTTTCTCAGACGCTTGAACAACTTCAGCAGATTTATCAGATGGTCTTCTTCAGTGAGGGACTTGGCAATCATGTCATCCACGTAGCATTCAATTTCTTTGTGGATCATATCGTGGAATAACGTTACCATAGCCCGTTGATAAGTTGCACCGGCGTTCTTCAATCCAAATGGCATTACCTTATAACAAAATGTGCCCCAAGGTGTGATAAAGGTAGTCTTCTCCATGTCTTCGGGTGCCATCCTGATCTGATTATATCCTGAAAATCCATCCATGAAAGAAAACACCGAGAACTGAGATCTGTTATCGACCAATACATCAATGTAAGGTAATAGGAAATCATCCTTTGGGCTAGCTCTTTTCAGATCTAGGTAATCCATACATATCCTTACTTTGCCATCCTTCTTAGGCACAGGTACAATATTAGCAACCCACGGAGGGTAACTAGTTACATCAAGGAAACCGGCATCCTACTGCTTTTGTACCTCTTCCTTAATCTTCATCGCCATATATGGACGAGTACGGCGTAGCTTCTGTTTCACCGGAGGGCAATCTTCTTTCAAGGGAAGCTTGTGCATAACAATATCAATATCCAGACCTGGCATGTCTTGATAGGACCAGGAAAAGACGTCGACGTACTCTCGAAGCATATCAATAAGCTGTTCGTTTACTGAAGCTTGCAGACCGGCCCCAATCTTCACTTCTTTCAAATCCTCTTCGGTACCAAGTTCACTGTTTCAACCTCCTCCTGATGAGGGGTAATCACTTTCTCTTCTTACCTTAACAACCTGGCTAACTCTTCAGGTAACTCATAGTCTCCTTCAACCCCTTCATCAGCTTGATTAATTGGATTGTCGAAGTCATACAAGGTCATAGCAGTGCTGTTGGCGGTGCAATCTGGAGGATAATCTCTACAAGGGTTAAGATTGGTTCGTTTTAGTGATCATTTTTAATCTTGTTTAGAAAAAGTGAAAATGAAGTTATTTATTTTGAAAACATTGCCATTTTATTGTTTTGTACAAAAGTGAAAAATGAAAAGACAGTAAGTGAAAAAGAGACTCGTTTGCAAAAGATGTCCGATATTCATTGATTAATCCATTTGCATAAAATTACAATATGGCCCTATTATAAAATGAGTCATGACACCTTGGGCAAGATGCAGGACTTGATGCATGCTAAAAAAGACAGGAAATAATAATTACTCTGCAGGAGTAACCCTTATAATTTCCTGGGAAGACCAGTTAAGGACTTGATTCCCCGGGATCCTTGGACGTATCCAGCTCTCCAGGTTGCGGTTGCTTTCTGCCTCGTCTTCCAAGTTGTTAACAGCATCCGGGGTGAGCATCCCCCCACTGATGAACTTGGGCTCCTTAGCAGCCTCTGATTGATCTTGTCGGAATGGTTTGTAACCCAAACCGA
Organism: Lathyrus aphaca; assembly: GCA_963966055.1. Classification (NCBI taxonomy): domain Eukaryota; kingdom Viridiplantae; phylum Streptophyta; class Magnoliopsida; order Fabales; family Fabaceae; genus Lathyrus; species Lathyrus aphaca. The sequence continues at coordinate 320,626,891 of OZ014525.1, forward strand.
ATTTGTCCTCCTTCTTCTCCACTGGCAGTAGCTTGCCCCAGCCTTGGGCATTACCATCTTCAACAACCTTCCGGGCTTGCTGATAGGAGACAATTGAAGTACCCATCCTATCTTCTTGGGATGCGGAAAATACTTCAGTCGTCGCCTCATTGATATTCAGGGCCTCGAACCCTTGGTTCATAGTTTCATGGATCTCACCATTCATCTCAATATATTTGTATGTAGCCAGATGGCTAACAAATATGTCCTCCTCTCCACAAATGGTGATAATTTGTCCTTCCCACTCATACTTCAGTTTCTGGTGTAGGGTCGACGTTACTGCACTTGCAGCGTGAATCCATGGTCGGCCTAACAAACTGTTGTATGTCGGCTGAATGTCCATCACATAGAAAGTAGTCTTAAAGACCTGTGTAGCAATTATCACTGGAAGCTCCACCTCTCCAAGAATAGACCTCTTGGAGCCATCAAAATCCCTGACCACAAGATTACTTGGCCGAAGATCTATTCCATCATATTCGAGTTTGACAAGAGGTTTCTTTGGTAAGACATTGAGTGAGGACCCAGTGTCTATAAGAACATGAGATAGTACAACTCCTTTGCACTCCAAGGTTATGTGCAAAGCTTTGTTGTGGTGACGTCCTTCTGTTGTCAAATCAGCATCAGTGAAACCTAGCCCATGGCTAGTATTGACATTTGACACAACTGTTTCAAGCTGATTCACAATGATCTCTTCTGGCACGTAGGCAGCGTGCAAAACTTTGAGTAGTGCATCTCGATGGGCTTCGGGACACAACAACAGAGATAGTATAGAGATCTTAGAAGGAGTCTGGTGGAGCTGATCCACGACTTTATAGTCACTTCTTTTAATTATCCTCATAAATTCATCCACATCCTGATCAAAGGATGATTTATGAGTCTCTTTTGATGCAGATTCTTCAGGTATCACACTCTTCCCTTTGGCCTTGGCAGCAGCCTCTGCCTCAATATTATTTCTTGGAGCTTGTGATGTGAAGAGACGTCCGCTTCGGGTGAAGCCTCCACCTCCCCCGACATTGTCCACTTGGGGAGTGAGAATTGGAGAATCAAGAAGGAATTTTTCTCCGTTGCAGTAAAGGTCAGCACCATAATGCCATGGTATAGCACTGTCTTTATCATATGGAATAGGCCCTGGCACCGTGATAGTGAATGGGCTTACTGTGGCAGATGTTGGAACCGTAATTGTATGTAGATCGTAGAAGATAGTGACAAGACTTCTTGTGGATGTTGGAGGTGGTGAATTGAAGCTTGGTTGAAGCTGTTGTTGAGATTGTTGAAAGTTGCCGGAGTTCGGGACCGTTGTCGGGTCATAATAAATTGTGACTGTGAAGACATCATTGTTGGTGGTTGCTGGAGTTGTAGAAGGAGATGAAATGGAACTATTGTTTGTTGAAGTGATGGATGAAATGGTTGTTGAAGTTGTAGATGAATCAGTAGGAACAATGGTTGTTGCAGTTGTAGAAGAATTACTTGGAACAATGGTTGCTGCATTTGTAGAAGATTCACGTGTTGCTGATAAAAGAGTTGTTGGTGTTGTAGAAGCTGTGGTTTTAATTTGTAGAATGCCTTCTCTGATTAAGTCATTAATTCCACTCCTCAAGCTCGCACACCCATTCTCGGAAAGTTTGCATGATTCACAACAGGCCTAACAGCCTGAATACACTTGGCATTTCAAAAGTTGGGCTTTAACCTCTTCCAGAGGTGTCTGAATACATGCAATGTCTTCTATTAAACTCATGGGTGAGCCATCTTCTATAGAATTAATCCTTGGCCCACTGTGGCTTGGCATAGGATTTTTCATGACATTGGGAGGAGGTGCAAAGTTTAGGGCCTTTGAATCTACCAGATCCTGGACCTTCATATGCAGAGCCCTGCATTTTTCCGTAGAGTGACCAGGTGCGTTAGAATGAAAAGCACACCTAGAATTGACATTGTAGTTTCTTGGAAGGTTCTGAGAATCAGGTTGAGCTAATGTCCTCAACTCAACAAGATTGAGCTTTAGGAGTTGTGGCAGCAGTGTGGCATATGGCATTGGAATAGGGTCAATCACCCTGTTGGTCTGAGATGGCCGATGTTGGAACGGGCGTTGTTGTTGATTGTTGTTATTATTGTTATAAGATCTCTATTGAGGAAATTGTTGTTGTTGCGGAAAGTGTTGTGGTTGTTGAGCATACTGAGGAGGTGGAGCAGGGATAGTAACAACAGCCACTGTCCTGGGCAGGTATTGGGGTCTCCCTCTTCCCATGTGCACAGAGTTTGTCTCACCAGATCTACGGGGCCCAGCAAATGGCTTCCTTGCACTACTTGAACTGGCACCGTTGTCAGAGATCTTCCATATCTTCAATAGGCTCTTAATTCTTTCCCCAGCTATCACCACATCTACAAAGCTGGTGGAAGAAAATGCAGTCAATCTGTCAATATAGGTACCCTGGAGAGTATTCATGAACATGTCTGCCATCTCCCTTTCAGACATGGGGGGTTGAACTACATTAGCAAGTTGCCTCCACCTTTGGGCATACTCCCTAAAGCTCTCACGGGAAGATTGAGACATTCCCACTAGAAGGGTCCTGTTTGGAGCCATGTCCAGGTTATACTGATATTGACGGATAAAAGCTTCAGCCAAGTCTTTCCAGTTTCTCACTGTGGCCCTGGTCAAATGGGAATACCATTCTCGGGATGCCCCTGTGAGACTATCCTCGAAGTAAAACATCCACATCTTCTCGTCCATGGTGTATGCTTTTAATCTTTCCAAGAATGATTGAAGGTGGGTGCCTGGGCAGGATGTGCCATTATACCTTTCGAAACACGGGGGTTTGAACTTGTGAGGAATTCTCACCCCTTCCACCAATCCCATGTCCTTGACATCAAAACCTAGAGAGTTTTGGGATTCAAGAGACCTCAGCTTCTCTGCAATCTCATCCAACCGAAGGTCATAAACTTTGTCTCCAGCCCCGACCATTGTAAACTGCTCTTCTTGAGGATCCTCTTGCAAGACCCTTCCCCCAGCAGTGTTACCCTGAGTATTTCTTATGGCATTGATTTATGGGTTCAGATGAGGCCCAAACTCGGGTGGATCAGTGCGAGGCTGCACGTGATCGTTGTTACTGGTACCTCCTGTACCTGGATGGTGTTCCTCAGGAGTTTGTCGCTCAACTAACCCCCTCAGTCTTTCCTGGCTCTGAGCTAAACCAGTCATCACTGTCATGAATTGAGTCATCTGATTCCTCATCTCAACCCTTTCATTGGCCATCTGGGCCCTTACTTCATTCAAGTCTTGCTGAACTTGATCCATCTGGAGTCCCGGAAGGTTGTTTCTCGTCAGGTACCGGTATATTCTGTTGACAGGGAACACTCTTCTGCGAGCAATGTTTCCTGAAACCACAACAAAGTGAGAAAAAACAATAAAATAAAAACCTACAAAACAAAGAAAATGTTAGTATGCAATGCAGGATACCTATTTGTCTTCCAAGGGTATCCGATTTGGTTCTTTGGTTTTGACCTTCCCAGACCTCGAGGAAATGCTGATGATGTTGTAGAGATGGATAAAGCCCACCAGAAATAATACAAACTGATATATTACAAAGAGTGAAAATACATAGTTAGATTACAAATAATATTCCCATGGTGGGTCAAAATACAACAACAAAATCAAAAGTACAACAAAAGGAAAGTACAAGCAAAAGAGTCAAACATCCAATCCAAAGTCATCCTCTCTGACTTCCTTCAGGAGGGCCTCAGTCACTGGGCCTACTGGGTGCTCTGTGATAGTCCTGATGAGGAGGTTTCTGGTAGCAATGGCATTGTTTAACTTCTTGTGTTTGTCCTGATCCTTTGACCTCTTTAACCCCGCCCGGAGTTTCAATTTAGATATCTCCTTATGTGCTGCTAACAAAGCTGCCCGATGCTTCTTCTCACTAGCCTCCAGTTCCTCTATCTTAGCTTGAGTTCTCTGATCTTCCTGTGTACAGGCTTCAGTGATCCAGATCCACCTAGCCCGACTCTCTTCTAGATAATGCTATGCCCTAGCCTTCTGAGTCTTTGCCTCCTTGCAAGCATTCTTCAGTACTAATTCCCCTGCTCTAGAATTCCTGATGTAGTCATTCGTCTTCTCAATCTTGGTCAAGTGTTCAATCCGGAGCCTTTCCAATCTCTCATTATCCAGCCGACTGTCATTTCTTTCCCAGAGATTCTTTTTTAAGGCTTCAGATAGCTGAGTATTCCTCTCTTTCAGTTTCTCAAACTCTTCCAAACTGACAGTAGCTACAGGTTGCAGTGTTGAAGGTCTAGGTACATCTCCTAAGGTGAATGGCATCCGGGTAATCTGTGCCCTGGTACGAGACCAATCAGAATACTGTGCTGAAGCAATGTTGTTGCACTTGCCCAGGATGACTGTTCCCTTAGTCTGAATGTTGTCCCAAACCCAGGCAGCTTGTCTAAAAACCGCAGAGTTGTGCTGGATTTCACAATAGAGGGTCTCAGTCAAATCTTGCCCTCTTGGAGGATGAACCAAAGCATACCCTAATTGTCTCTTGAAGAGCAAAGGGTTGTAGTTGATGAAACCTTTTACTCCAATCAAAGGCACATTAGGATACTGCCCATAGCTAGTAATGATGTCTTTGCCCTTGGTGCTCTGAGTGCACCATCTGATGTCTTCTGATGTCAAGGCAATCAATCTCTTAGCCCAATTCTTTGGCTGATGGGGGTTCAGGAAAGTATCTGACTTTGGTAAATGTCTTAACAACCAAGAGTAATAAAGAGGAGCACAGCATCTGACCAGTCTTCCTCTTTGCTTCTCATTCCTCTAATGTACCGAATAATAGAAGTCTCCAAGCAACGTAGGAACTGGGTTCCTCAGTAAGAACAGGTGAATGGCATTCTTGCTTACAAACTTTGGCTCGTCTGCAAACAAGATAATCCCATATATGCTGAGGGCTATAAGTTCACATACAACATTCCATTTTCCTGCTGCAACATGCAAGGTGGCCTGGGAGATCAAGAAATCTAGGTGAAAGCCTGGAACCCCAGCTTTGGTGGTCATGTTCTGATCAATGAGGGCAGGCTCCAAATGCAATGCCTTAGCTATGTATTCATTCTTGGGAGCAACCATCTCAGGGTTGAAAGGGATCCCTCTCCTGATAGGGATTCCTAACAACATGGAAAATTCTTCTAGCAGAGGTCCTAAATGAAAAATCAGGAAATGTGAAGCATCTGAGAGGAGGGTCATAAAACTACAAGCAAGTATGGATCATGCTCCTCTGGGACGCATCCAGGTCCATGAAAATGTCCAATATGCCTCCATAATGTTCTCTGAATAATGGGACATGATCAGGAGTAATAAGAGACTGGAGCTGTCTGATGCCTGTCAGGGTAGGCTCAAAGAAGTGGTAAGTGATGTTGCTCTTCCTGGAAGTGACCATGCTGATGATGGGTGCTGGTGAAGAGAACTGAGGGTGACTGCTAATGAAGGTCACTGAGGAAGATGCTGAAGCAAGGTTTCTGATGAAGATAGCTGGAGAAGAATCTCTGTCAAACTAATAAAGGTACTGGAGAAGATAACTGAAGAAGTCTGAGCAGCAAAATGGGTCAAAACCAAACCAAAGACAAGAATGTGGATACCTTGTAAAACAAACAGGAAAATGTTAAATGATTCAAAAATGATGTATGCAAAATGATATGCAAAGGGTTTGTGATCAAGTGCTGGATCAGTTATCTACCTTGATAGGGTTCGTATGTGTTCATAAGTCCGGATGTAGGCTTAGAAATCCAGTAACCAGGTGGGGGACTCAAATAAAGAGTCACAAGTCCAGGGTAATCACAAGAACTGTCCAAATAATACAACCTTAACAAATCTAGTAACAAGGTATGATGAGGCCAAGGGTTCATGCAAACGTGTAAACATCCCAACCCCCTCACATGTATTGTTCTAGAACAAGGATCCTCAGACTTGAATCAGTTATGAGAAGTGTAACCACTTCTAACCCGGAGGTACAGTGTTTACAATAACCATAAAAGATCCTCCTCTAATTCACCTCAGATGCTGAAGGTCATAAAAGGTCATCCAGACTTAGCAGGCTTCCCAGATAGCCCTAGTACTACAGGAAATACGTAGCACATAGTTCTCAAGAAGAAACCCATGTCTGAACCGTGTTTCATATACCCGCACCAGACCGAAATGGAATGGGAAAGAATATGAAGCCACTCTAGCCTATGTGTCACTCAGGTCCCAGGTGTAGGACCTTGATCACTCAATGATTCCCACCCACCAAAGAAACAGCAGATCCAGCACATGATAATGACAGTATGAAATGCATAAAACTATAAATGAAAGCAGTAAATAAAGTTGTACAGAAAGCTTTAAATAAAGCAATAAAATAGGCACAAGTAGCACATAACACCCCCGTAAACACAAATCAAACAAGCGTTAGGAGGAACCCACAAAAAGAACCAGAAGCCCTGGTTGCAATATAAGGGTCCCCAGCAGAGTCGCCAAGCTGTCGCTCCCCACAAAAGACACCTCGGTCAGATAGGGTACAGACGCGAACGGTCGGTGAAAGGAGAAAATGAAGTGAAGGTGAATAGAGTCGCCAGCTAGGCATTTTTATCCCGAAGGAAAGGTAATGCTGCATAAACCTAGAAAAGGATGGATAAGACGGTTGCGAACCAGAGAAACTGAGAAAGGGGGTTGGTTACAACCTGGGAAGGTATTAGCACCCAGATTGTCCTTCGTACTCGACGGGATCCACGCTTAAAATATTGTGTTTAAAGGGGTAGTGTAAGTGCTATCTGTGTCCAAAAGCTGGAAAAGAAATGTACAAGTGTTAGTGCCAAAGGGTGAATGCTCAGGAGCTGAGGCTTAAAAGAGAACGCTGAAAGAGGGGGAAGACAAAGAGACTGTTGTTCGATAACAGTTAAGTTATGCCTACGAATCCTCTCGTGCAATGAGGAAGTCAGAACACCGTAGTTCGACTCAAAGGGACTGAAAGATAAATTGACTGATGAACTGCTTGCTTGTCTATGCTCAACTGTATAACTCGTCTGGCTCGAGTGCTAACTGTCTTGCATTAGACGGAAGAAGCAAGTTCTCGTTTGTGAATGATGATGATGAGAAAAGAATACTGAAGGAGACGATTATTGTTTGTTTTTGTGTTTTCAATCTTTTATTTGTTTTTGGTGTTTGTCATAGGTTAATGAGCTTAAGCCTAAACCAAGGGTTAGTAAACTCATTATATCCTCCCTTAGATTAGGGATAATGAGAATACTTTAAGTATGAGATAAACATCTCAACTTAATTACCATGATGATGTAGGATTAAGATCATTAACCTACTTTGTGATTATATAGATGTTTTTGGGTTTTTGTTTAGTGTTAAGTAATAAGTTTAAGCCATAATCAAGGATTAGTGAACTCATTACACCATCCTAATAGAAGGATAATAGATGAGCACACTTAAGTTGAAGAAGATACCTCAACTTAATCCATGATTAGGGATTAACCTCATGACAAAACAAGCCTTTATTAAGGTGGATTTTAATTAAGAGTGAGATTAAGAAGTGAGTTTTATGGTTTGTAAGACAACTTGAGGAGGACTTGTCCATTAAACACTAGGGTTAGTCCTTCTTAACCAATAAAGGAAGAATTAGAACCCTGATGTAAGGCCCAAGTTACAAGTTAATCTCTTAGTGATTATTAGATGGATTGATTAAGAGGTTAAAACAAATTCAGGGTTTAGCACTTTGGATTAAAGTTATACACTCCATCCTAAGAGAAGGATGCAGGCATAACCCTAATACCAAAGTCCTAAAACCTTAAAGGTTTAGCCTCTAATGATGAGGTGAGAAGAGAGACACAAATAAGACTCAAAGGTAAAGATAAAGGGGGACTAATCACAACCCTAATTATTATCATGCTTGGATGTTCCTATGGTTTGTGAGGCTTAAGAGAGATCTTCAAAGAAGCCACCAATGGAAGAAGCAGATGAAAGGAGGAAGAGGCAGAAGAAATAAGTTACTTACTTCATTGAAGAAGGTAAGTAACTTAAAGAAAGAAAGTGAGAGATGAACATGAATGGGAAAGCCCACTCAAATACAAATAAAAATGCAGCAAAGATGCATATGAAGAAGAGGAAGAGAAATGAGAAGTGAAGGCAAATTCACTTCTCAAGTTAACTCACCACCTGAAAATGTTAGCATACTATGCATAAGGAAAGAAATGATATGAAACATTGTATATGAATGGGAAAATGCCAAAACCAGAAGCAATCACATGATGCAAATGATGCTCTGACATGATGCAAAGGCAAACCAAGTGCTATGAATGTTCATACAAAGATGAGGTGCAAATGGAAACATGCTTGGACATTTGAAATTTCATGAAGTTTAATGAAAAAGAAATGAATGCAAACCATGACAAATGAATGAAGAAATGATCAAGCATGATTCTAACATGTATTAAGATGTCTAAGATTACATATGGAAGCATGAAATGTCATGGCAAGTTCATGTATGGATGCATATGCAAGATGAATGCAAATGAAGATGCAAAATTAGGGTTTTAAGGCAACATGAGATGCATATGATCAAAACAGAAGCAATTCACATGATAAAAATTTACAAATGAGTTCAAACAAACCCTAACCCCATATGATATCACACCCCAAAGGAGAAGGTCTAAATCTTAACCTAAAAGAAGTTATGTTTTTCCTAAATTAACTAGGGTTTTTGGGTACCTTAAAAGGAAAAATGCAAATCAATTTGAAAATGAAAGATAAATTCATGACAAAAATATCCTAGAAACTACATATTATATGGAAAACAATGCAAAAAGAACCATTATCAAACCCTTTATGGTTAGGCAGAAAAGATTTTTCAAAGTTAGGGTTCTAAAAAGGGAATTTTATGAACCCTAAATTCAAAGAAAATGTCAAAGTATGTTCAAAACCAAAAATAAATTTGTATGAATGGTTTGACAATGTTTCTAAATGTCTTAAGATGCAATGTGAATTTTTTTGTGATTTTTAGAAACCTAAATGGTATTTTAATTAATTAATTTCCATTAATTAATTAAAATTAACATTTAAATATTTTAGAAATGCTTTTTAAATGCAAAAAAAATAAAAATAAAAATATTTTTGGTTTCTGAAAATTAATAAAAGACTTGATAAAAAATTTCAGAATTTTTTAATGATTTTTACTATTTTTAATAAATATGTAAAATAAAATATAAAGAAAATAAAAATAAAAATGAAAGTATGCAGAATGAGAGGCTAAGATCTAAAGTTGAGGAATTCAGGGGTCAGGATGCAAAGTCAGTGTGACTGGGGGTATTTAAATCCAAAGGCCGTGATTTAATCTTCCTAATTAAATGAAATCCTACGACTGTGTTTTAATCTGAATTAATTAAATTAATTAATTAAGTTTAGGGTTTAATGATTAATCTCAGCCTTCCAAAACACGCGCCAAACACTCATCAAACTGCCCAAATTCAAACTCAGCTAATCACCTGAGATTATCCCTAATCCACCTCAGACGGTCGGAACAGTGTTCCGGTCGTCTTCTCCGGCAGTGTTCTTTCCCAACTCTCTCCCCAGGCCATTTCAGGAGCTCTAAAGCTCTAGTTCAAATCCCCAGCTCACCCTAAACACGAATCAACCCCTAAAACCAATTTATTTTGCATCAATCATGAGAATCAAACAAGAACATGTTTCACGGGCAAAGTTTCAGAAGTTAAATACACGCTTGTTTTCAACTCATTTTCAAAACAAATTATATCATGATGATCAGTATGACATGTATAACAACTTAGAAATTTAAAATCATGCTTCTGGAAAAAAGTTTGAAGATGGATACTTGAGCTGGAGCTTTCACGTTTGGAGCTTTCTGACCTCTTCTCCTGTGCAAACCCACCCCAATGGACTCCTTGATGATGTTGAGAAGCTTGGAATGAGTTTAAAATGTCTGGATTGAGAGGTTGCAACACAGCTGGTCCAAAATCGTGTTTGTGTTTGGCTGACTTTTAGGGCTTGGCAATGATTGGGAAATGATCTGTGGATGATGGTGAGTTGATCTATCGAAAAATATTGGATGTTTGATGCTTGTGCAGTGTGTTTCGAAGAGAGGAAGGTTGAGAGTGATTTTGTGGAACTTGGTTTATGAGATGATTCAGGCTTGTGTGATGTGTGTTATGGCTTGCTTTTAGTCCACAAAACAAGTCCCTATTGGCCAGAGAGTGGGTGGTGGCTGCAGTTGATTGGTATGGGTCCAATTGTAAAAAGTTAACAACTTGTGTACTTGAGGTATGGGCTCATACAGCAGCTATTTCATGGCATGTGTAGACACCCTAAATTTGCCCTCTGGTTTTCTATCTTTGTCTCCCTTTCGTTTGCATCTCATTTGCATTTCCATTAGATCATTAACATTTAGAATTCATAGCATGTGCATAAGACATGGGATCATTATTTTCCGAAGGATCAGGGTTTTCACGTTATTTGCCGATTATCGGGAATTTAAAGTCTTGGCTATGCTGCTCTGTGTCATCGTTTTCTTGTGTTAGGGTTTATTTCCCTGAGACGGTGATCTTCAAGAATTTCACGTCTGCAAGGACTATTCACTATGCATTTGGCTCATCACCTTGGATTTCTGCTTCATCAGGATATTTCTTCAAGATCAAGTGTTGATTTATTCAGATAGTCATTATTTCAATGGTGAATTGTCAGTGGTAGCTGTGTTGATCTCAAACAGTGGTTGAAAATCGAAGTTTTATGGTTGTGTGCGTGCTATCCATTTTCGTAAATCATTTTTATTTCTAAGCCAGTTCCATTTTGCTAATTATTCATCTTCGTCCCCAACTTGATTCATAACCATCTTGTTGAATTATTTCGATTATCCAATTTCCATATCACCAATTTCATATCCATTAGCTTTTCTATCAATTTATTTCCATTTTTCTAAACCATTATCCAATTAACCATATTTTTATCCATTTAATTAATCCATTTCATTTTCTATTTAATCCATTTTTGTCCCAACAAAATTATCATTTAAGGCCCATTCCATTGCCATCTTCAATAAACAAATAAAAGAAAAGCAAACAAAAAAAAGAGAGTGACAAGCGGAAGTTACAAGAAGTGGTTATCAATATATATTGCAAACTGTTTTCCTTTAATAGGAGATTGAGGCCATAACAAATTGGCAGCTAGCATGTGACTCCACTGACCCCACACTTGATATCACCCACAACATTTGCATTCCCCCCATGCGAAACATGCACAACACTCACACGCAATTCTTCTCCCACCTTTTGTCAGGACCCCACCACTCTCAACAATTTCATTCTCCCCACTGAATTCTCTCACAGATCCGTAACAAACTTTTGCTCCACCACGCATTGTGCATCTCGCATACGCACTCACGACCTGCACACCTTACATCCATCCAAAGTTTCAACAAAAAATGCTATAACGGTTTCACTATTTTTATCCTTCATGACATTACCAACAACAAAAGACGACCCCATCGTTTTCTCGCAAAAAAACACAACTCCAATCCTTTTTGTAACCTGCAAGGCAATCCGCAAATAACCATCTCTACTAACACATTTCATGATCTCAGAGACAACTTTCCTTTTTCAATCCCTACGATTTCTTCAAACTTTTTTCTTCCTGAAAATCACAAATCAGCCACAACCACCTTCTGCTATTTTCAAACACAAATCTTCGACTCACCGCCAAATCCCCTGTTGTGCTCTTCTTCCTCAAACTTTCTTCAAACTTCAACACCCACTCTCAAACAACTCGTTCCCAACTCTCAACCTCCATCCTCAAATCGTAACACACCTTTCCTCACTTCAACCTTCACTCTTCAATTTCTAACCAATTTCAAACAACTAACACCAACCTCACCGTCATAACACTCTCCCTTCAACTTCTTCAACATTTTTCTTCAAACATCACAAAGCCAACATCTCACAAACCAAATCACTCTTATTCATCATCAAACCATCAGCGCATCATCCTCTCAAACCTCTTCATATCCTTTTCACAAATCCAACCCCCTTTCAACACCAACCCGCACCCGCTCAACAACAACACAGAACAACCTCGCACCACCATTATCCCAACCATAAGCCAAACCTCCTTCACTCACCTCTCACTTTCTTTCATCAAACCGAATAGCAACTATACAACACAGAGACACCTTCTTCAACCCTTTACTCACACCCAAACCACCCCTTCAGCGAATCAACAACAACAACAAAACTTCAACGGCAATTTCGGATCTACAAATCTCGAAAGAAAAAAAAAAGAGAAGAAGATCTGAGATGAAGAGCTGAGTGATTTCAAAACAAAGTCATAAGTGGAAGGGGAAATCGAACAAATCGAAGTTGAGAAGGGGAAGGACCTGAGATCGCAAGACCAAGACGGAAGCGAGGCGGAGAGAGGCATTTTTCGGAGGTAATTTGAGGACTGGTATGAAGCCATCGCGTGAGGTCACGGTGAAGAGAAGCCAACGGCGGCCTCCGATGACTCTATGGCCGTCGCAATAATTGGGGAGTTAGATTCGCTCGCAGTGAGGGGGATGGGTCCCCGTTTTGACGGTGATTTTCGTGAAAAGAAGAACAAAAGTCCACGATTCATTTTGTTGTTTTTTTGTTTCTTTTAGAATTTTCTTTTAAATAAACAAACCCTTATTCATTCAATTTTATTCAGAATTTGACTTTTATTACTTTGTTTAAGAAAAGGCTTCATGTTGTAGGTAATGGGTTAGGCCCAATTAATTTTCTTCTCTTTGCACCCTCCGAACTGGACACCCTATCCTGGCTGATGATGTTGTTGGGCTGTAACTAAGCCCATGTTGGTTTTGCTGTTTCCATCCTGATCCTGCGCATGACCCTTTCTCTTTGTTTATTTTTGTTTTTCTACTTATTTTATGTCTTACTTTTTTTAGTTTAATTAATTGCCTTATAATTAATTTAGTTCATTAATCTTTGTTAAGAGTTATTGTTTTTAGAAGTTTATTATAATTTTATTTAGTTGATTTTGCTTGTTAATTCTAATTTTGTTTTGATTGTAATTTTGATTTTTTTAAATTTGGTTTAATAGTGCGGTGTTTAATCTGGATTCTAGTTTGCGTTTGATTTTTTGTAGGTTCATTGTTTCAAATTCGACGATGGAGATTGTAGCATGATGATGGCCTTGTGACTAATTTTATTTTCATAATCTTGTTGCAAATCCTCCGATAGGATTTAGTATTGTGCGAACCAATTCTTGTTGCTAATTTGGATTCTCTTTGTTGGTCTTCTTGAATGATGGAAGCTTATTGGATATTTGTTTGATTCCCTGGTAATGGACATTTGTCTGAGATCCTTTTGTTCATATTGAAGAGGCAGCGGACCTTCTCCGTTAGGTACCACTGTGACCCGACTTCACCTTATTGCATGCTGTTGCATCTGGAAGTCCTACTGGTGTAGGCTCTGTCTGTTCATTATTCATCTTATCTCCATATCGCATTCTCATCTCTTCATCTTATTTCTCCTTCATTTCGCATTCTCATCTGCTTATCTTATTTCTGTTTCATCTATTTCTTCTTATTCGTCTTAATTCTTCCTCCTCACCTTCTCTTATTCATTCTCGACTTGAGGTGTGCTTAGGCCGCCATGGAGCTTCTCCTTTCGTCTTTCTCTTCTTCTTTCTTTCTTCTTTAGGATAGTGAGCCTCACTAACCTAGGACCATCCGAGCATGTGAATATTATGATTAGACTTTTCCCGTTAGTTTTTACCTTTTTTCTCCTTTGGTGCTTTCTCTTCTCATCTTCAAATTCAATTCTAATTCACTTAATAAAGGTTGAGTACTTTCATGTGACATGAGACTTTGCTATGAGATACTTGCACGCGTTCCGTTTCGGGGCGAGGTGTGAGTCATCACTCGTGGTGGATAGGTCTTAGCATGAGTACTTCACAAAGAAAAGCTAAAAAACACTTCTTAACCAAAAAACCACAAAAATACTTAATAATGGTAATAGGCCAGTGTGCTTAAGCCTTCACCTGTGGGACAAGCTTTGGGGATTTCCTCCATAGATAGGTGTGCCTCTTGCACATTCCATTTCGGGATGATGTGAGATGTACACATCCCATTGAGTAAGACTTAGGTACACTTACCTATGCAAACTTTCACTCATAAAAGCTTCTAAAAAACACAAACAAACAATAAGCGTCTTTTCTTCGGGAATTCTTTTCTCACCTCATTCGCTCCGTACGCGAACTTGCTCCTACTTGTCACTTTGCAAGACGGTTACGCACTCGTCGTCCGAGTCTGCAACACCTGAGCAGTGGCATAGGCAGTTCAAGCCTTTAATTCACAAGAAATTTCCTTTTAGTACCCCTGGTTAGGGGAACTACGGCGTCTCTGATCCTCATTATCCTGATGAGGTACGTAGGCAGTGGGGTAGGGCCCGTTCGAGCATAATTTTTATTTTCCCTACATTTTTCCTTTTCATTTCTTATTCAGTTCTTTTCTCAGTTCTTTTCCAGTTCCAGTTTCTTTTCATTTTCATTTCTTTGCTGCAGTTTTCATACCCTCACCCTTTGAAACAGTATTCTTTGCAAGCGTGGATCCCGTCGGGTACGGCGGACGATCTGGGTGCTAATACCTTCCCAGGTCGTAACCGACTCCCGAACTCAGTCTCTTTGGTTCGCAGGACCTGTGTCCTTCCTCTTTCTTTCTTCTGGTTTGTGCAGCATTACCATTCCCCTTCTTTGGGATAAAAATGCCTGGCTGGCGACTCTATTCTTTTTCCGCGCCACTTTCGCGTTTGTACCAGGATGGAAATCCGGGGAGCGACAGCTGGCGACTCTGCTGGGGACCGAACCCAGAATCTCTGGTTCCCCTGTGAGTCTCTCCTAGCGCTTGTGTGTTGCTGTTTCATTGGGTGATGTTTGTTTGCTGTGGCTTGTTGTATTTTATTGTTGTTTATGTACAACTTTATTTACAGTTTTCAGTATTTATTTTCCGCATCATGTATATCATACTGGACTGTCTGGACTGGATTTCTTCTGTTTGGTGGGACTCGGGTGATACTGTATCTGAGAGATAAGCCAAGTACCCGGCTTAAGTGCACCCTAGGATTAGAGTGGACATATTGTACTCGCATGTGACATGATGAGTGGCGATGTGTTTCACGCCCAGATTGCGACCATCTTGGAAATATCTTGTGTGGGGATTTCCTCCACTTCGGGATAGGACCTTGATAGTTATGTGCATCTGGGGACCGATCATTGAGAACCTTTGTGGAAACAACCCTCTCCAGTGGTGGCAGTGGCAGACCACATTTTGTGGCAAACCCATTCGCACCCAAGGGTCCACTGGGGACTCGCATGGATGGCCTGGTTCTCTTATAGGAACTCAGTCAGAGCATCTGGTCATATGACATTAGTATTGTATCCTACGGGCTGAATGTACTATTGTTTCTTGATTTCAGCGCTCGAAGCTGGGGACTTATAAGGGATTCTTGTTTTTCCCGGACTCAGCTGAGGCCTCCCTGCGTAGTACATAATGCCAAACCGGTTCCCTGACTTGGTCATGAGCTATTTCTCGGAAATGGTGAAAGTATTATTGCTATTCGGCTTTGAGAGTCTGTGATGTCTGACCCGGAGCGCACCCGTGATATTGGGAGGGGTTTACAGGTTTGCAGGAACCCATGACCTCAACATACCCTCATTACCAGTGCATTCTTATTATTTTGATCAGGTCACTATGATCCTGGAGTTATTGACCTTTGGTTTTCAGTTACTATTTTGGGTTGTTATGCAGAGATCTTGTGGTTAGAGACGCTCGATTCTTGGCAATATTCCAGATTCCAGGCAGTTTCCAGCTGTGATCCCTTGTCTTTGCATCTTTTGCATCATCATATTGCATTTTGCATTTGCATCAGCATTGCATATTCTTTTTCCAGAGAGCTCATCCTTCCTCTTTTGTCTATGACCAGCTAGCTGATTTCCCGGTACTCAATTTGAACAAGTGTTAACTGTTGGAAGACGACAGTTTTTGAAGGAAGACTGAGCAGTGTCAAGAACTAAGAAAAGGTCAGTTTGGAAGCCGTCAGTAGCTATGTCAGGGAGCAACCATCAGAATGTTGAGTTTCCACCTGGGTTCACTTCGATGACCAATCCTTTGTATGGTCTTTCTCTTGATGAGGATCTTCCACAAGTGAACAATCTTGCTCAAGCTCAGCCTGCACAGACCCCGATCGTGAATCAAAGTGTACCTGAACCATCTGTTGTCCGAGGTGGACCTTCATCTTCTTCCGATTCTACGGATTATCAGAGTTTTGCTTTCCCGATGCCAGACTTCCAAGGGGCAATCCCTCTTGTGAAAACCAAGGATCCACCAGCTTTTGATCCTGCTGAAAGGTTTCGTATGTTGGATGAGCAACTCAAGGCCTTAGCGGATCCCGATACCTTTGGTTTTGATGCTTTAAACCTGTGTTTAGTGCCTGGTCTTGTCATTCCTCCAGATTTCAAGACTCCGAAGTTTGAAAAATACACTGGTGTCAGTTGCCCGAAGCGTCATTTGGTGATGTCTGTAGAAAAATGACTTCTCATGCATGCAATGATAAGCTGTTGATTCACAGTTTTCAGGACAGTTTAAGTGGGGCATCTTTAAGTTGGTACATGGATTTGGAAAACAGTCATATCCGATCTTGGAATGATTTATCCAGAGCTTTCGTAAAACAATACCAGTACAATATGGACATGGCGCCCAGTCGCACGCATTTGCAGAGCCTATCTCAGAGGAGTGGTGAATCTTTCAAAGAATATGCACAACAGTGGAGAGAATTGGCAGCCCAAGTGCAACCACCACTTTCAGACAGAGAATTAGTGGACCTGTTCGTGGACACCTTGCAAGGTCCATACTTGGAAAGAATGAGTAGCATTGGGACATCAAGCTTCTCTGATTTGATGATAGTCGGAGTACGCATCGAGAGCCTGCTCAAAAGTGGAAAGATCCAAGACTTTTCGAACATCCCAGCTAGTGAAAGTGAGTCTGTTGTTAGCTCCCAAGAGGAAGAATGGTATGACACCAGTGCAGTCATGGCCAATATTGAACATTCTGGACCAACATCTTCTCAGAGATCATCTTTTTCTAGGTCTGGTTATTCATATGGACAACAAGCGATACTCAGAGCACCATATCAGAAACCCTGGGCTCCTCCTCGTCCACATCTGCAAGCTCAGGGTCGAAGACCTCAGAATCAACTTCAGAGCCAGCATAGGCCTCGCAACAATCTAGAAAGAAGGATTGCTCCTCTTCATCCAGTTCCCATGGCATACATTGAACTATTGCCATATCTAATTCAAAGCTCTTTGGTGGTTCCTAAGCCTCTCAAGCCGTTGCCAAAGCCGTACCCTCCAGGGTACAATCCTCATGAGCAGTGTGGGTATCATGGTGGATTAATGGGGCATTCAACCGAAGATTGCAAAGCTTTTCAAGCCAGAGTACAACAGTTGATCGACAAAGGGTACATATCCTTTCCAGAAGGAAGTTTGGTTGTGCACGTCAACCTTTCGCCTGATTGAGTTCGAGGACTTCGGAGAAGCGTCTCCTAATTTTAGTGGTCCAGACAAGAAGATGTCATCAGAGTTGGTGATCATTGTATCCTTTTATCATTTGCATTGTAGTTTCTTTCCTGTTAGTAGCTACTTGTCTTTTAAGCATTGTTATTTTGAATGGTAATGTTAATGTAGTGATTTTGCACTTTTTGAATCGATTATGTCGCATTCGCTCATTTTTCTTTACTTGCATTGAAAAAACAAAAAAATTTGCATCTATTTACCTCCCATTTATTTCACTGTTGTTTAGCAGGTTTGAGGGAGGATGATGACAACTGAATACCCATAATTGTTGAAGGTATGCTTTCAGAGTAGAACCTGCTGACGATGTACAGGCATTGTTTCAATTCCCAAACACCGGAGATATAAGGGAGATAGACCCTCGTCAACCCCTTTGAGCCTTGAAGTAGGATTTTCTTTTCTGAACGAAAAAACCCTCACATCTAACCCGGGGCAGGGTAGTCATCAGTTAATCTGACCGAGCGTTCAAATTTCCAAAGGAGTGTGCATCCGAGGATCCATTACCTTTATTCATCACACCTCAAGAGGTCAAGGGACGTGAAACCACAATGGTTATCCCTCAACAACAAAGGAATGAGTCAGTCATTACCCTTTCAATAAGTCAGACAAACCAGTGTCGCACGATTTGTTCAAAAAAAAAATCAAAAGAGAAAAAAATAATAAAAGCCCGCTAAGTCAAAAAAAAAAGTGAAAACATATGACTTAGGCAAAAGTTAGGGCATCCCGCTGGACTTCAAAATCGAAAAACATTCAGAAAGAATCAGTCCAGGCAAAAGTTAGGGAGTAAAAATCAGAAAGAAAAATCTTCCATTAGAACAAAGTCGTGTGACTATAGACACAAAGTCAGAAGGGGTGGCTGTTACTCCAAGAAACCTCATTGGTGCTTAAACCGTCAATGTCATTGGTTCCTCAACCATCACAAAACCCTTGTGAGAGGCGAGCGCTTAAGTCGATTTAGCTGAACATAGGACTGGAGAACATCAAGGAGAATGGGTGGGCACAGATAAGCTTTGAGCCATAAATCTTTCTTTCTAAAAAACCGTGAACCAAACCACGTTATAACCCTTGAAAGTCCTAATTGAATCAGGTTCAATTTTGAAAGCATACTCCGACAAGGTTACGTAAACTGACTCCTAACGATTTTCTAACTCAGCACTACGTTTGGACTAATCGTCCATTCGTCACACACTGTCACAACATTCAAATAAATAAATTTTCAAAACTTGCATGTGAACTGCATTAAAATTACCATTTGTAAATGAGCAGTTTTATTTGCAAGTCAGCCTGTGTCTTCAGGGAAGTTCCTACAAAGGGCAATCAGAGGAGAATTTGATCATTCAACAGTGTTGACTAGAATCAAGCATATCTTGTTAGCCTATGGATCAGGGGCATGTTATCCAGTCATTTCATTGACTAGGGAATCTGTCAGGGTAAAGCAGATCCCAGGCATCAGTTGATTAAGGACGTCATTCAAAAGTCAGTTGGTCAGAGCTGAATCTGCCAAGCAGTGGGAGGCCACCCAGGGTTTCTGTTGACCAATGATGGTTTCTTCCAACGATCAGTCAGAATGAGTCAAGTCGCTTCCACGCTCATACAAAGGCAGGACACTTCCTGAAATCACTAAGTGCAACTCTCCTCGAGCATTGGGAGTCTGCTATTCCAGAAATTGGATAATTAGTGACAGTCTGCTCAGAGACTCACCCAACTAGGGGCAACTTTAGCTATACAGAGCAAGTTATTTCAGCAATCTCAAAGTTCAGGACGAGTGTCGGGAAATCATGTTGCCCACCCTCGCCTTTGTCACCCTTCTCAACCAGAAGCCTTGTCACTAAGACCTTTCTTCCCATCCTCGGGAGTTTTTGTAGCTTTTCATAAGCATTGCATAAGTCATCTGCATACGTTACTCATGTCGCTCGAGCATATAGAGCATATGCATCATAATTGCATTGAGCATCCCCTCTCAAACTTCTGATCTCACACCCAGGGCCTCGTAACCCCAACTTCTTGACATTCCAAAGTCCAGTTCTCATCTAGCGAACCAGTTCAAAGTCCAGTTCTCGTCTAGCGAACCAGTTCAAAGTCCATTTCTCGTCTGGAAAACCAACCCTAAGTCCAGTTTTCGTCTAGCAAACCCACTTCAAATACCAGTTCTCGTCTGGTAGGCGAATCTTTTAACCAGTTCTCGTCTGGTCACCTTTTCATTTAGCCCGTTAAACGCCAGTTCTCGTCTGGTAGTCATTCTTTTTCAGAGTCAATTCTCGTTTGACAATAAACCCCGAGGAGTCAGTTCTCGTCTGACGACTCATTCTTTGTCCATCAGTTCTCGTTTGTTGGCCTACCTTTAATAAACCGGTTCTCGTCTGGTATTCCACCTTCAAAGTCCAATTGCTTGGAAACAAAATGAAAATTATACCAAAAATCTTTATCAACCCGGCCTTGCGCCCAACCATCCTTGTTTCGTTATCTCCTGCTTGCATATCATCATATCATTAGCATCTTGAGCATACGTCTGCATCTTGCATCATTTGCTTTGCATTTTCATACTACATAGTTTCCGTTTCTCTAGTGTGGAACAAGACCATTACAAGACGTAATCTGGGGTAGTTATCTCAAGATCTGTTGAATTTCTGCGAGAGTTTGAAGACACCGGGGCAATTCTGGATGCCAAGTCTTCTGTAAAATCCTCTGGAGACAATCTTTTTCATAGACGATGCAATCTGAGGAAATTTGAAGAGTAAAGGGATGCTTGTGCACTCTTGACAATCAGTATGAAATTGTTGAGTTCAGAAGCTTGAAGCACCGAGTTAATTCTCAGGGAATGTCTGGTATTTATTTTCCCAGCAGGGCATTGGAAGTTTATTTCCTCCCCGAGCATAAAATTTTCCTTCAGCCAACAAGGTTTCCTCGTGAGGAGTTGGTATTCTCTATAGCCAAAGTCCAATTTTCACTGGCATATCTTCCCAACACAGTCGTCATACTATACTTGGGGCATATCGTGACTTACTTGATTCTCCAGCAAAGTCTCTACTCAGCAGAGCATCGCCAAATCTGTTTCTCAGCTAAGCCAGAAGGTTGACATCTCCCCAGCTGAGTTAGAGCAGATGATATCCCCAACAGAACTTCAAGGATAATTGAATCGTTCTCGTCCCCAAGCGGATTTATCTTCCCACGGTGAAGTTTTCCCAACAGGCCGCCGAAAGCCTTGTTTCCCCCACAGAGTTAGAATTGTCAGAGCTCTCTCCCCAGCAAGGGTTATTTGACGAAGCATCTTCCCCAGCCAAGTCTGAAGATGATCTTTCCCCACAGAGTTCATATCTGATCTTCACTTCAGTCAGTGAAATATTTCCCAGCAAAGTTGACATATTGTTGGTCATTTGATGATATAGTAGGGTATTCATCACCTCAGTCAGAGTTGGGTATTCAGACCTCTTGACTTGTCTTCCCCTGCAGAGTAGCACCTCTTGCTGCCAATCAGGCATTTGTTTGTTGCTCGTCTGCAATCCTCAACACTCGTCTGTGTTATCCCTAAGCAGAGTTTTCCCCAGCAGGGACATATTCATGCTTTATTGCTGCTCGTCTGCGTCTTTCAACACCCGTCTGTGTTGGCCAGTTGGTATTGCTCATTTGCTGTCCCCAGCAGTGGTTTGTGATGACCTTGATATTGCTCGTCTTCAATTCTCAACACTCGTCTGTGTTGTGATATCTCATTTGTTGTTGCTCGTCTGCAACCTCCCAACACTCGTCTGTGTTTGGTATTGGATCCTTTGTTGCACTCGTCTGTGCCTTGATATGTATTCTCTGCTTTTGCTCGTCTGCAACTATTCAGCACTCGTCTGTGCACTTTCCCCAGTAGAGTCTATATCTACTAGCACTCGTCTGTGCTCACATCTTTATTCGATGCTCATCCTCTTTCAGCACACGTCCGTGCCTTTTCCTCAGCAGGATTCCTCTTTATTTGAGGTATTCCCCAACACTCGTCCGTGCTAGCATCTTTATTTGATGACCGTCTGCAGCTCTCGGCACTCGTCCGTGCTTATTAGTTCTTTGAAGTTTTCCCCCAGCGAAGTTGCCTGTACTCGTCTGTGCGCGCATCTTCATTTGGTGCTCGTCCACATCCCTGCAGCACTCGTCCGTGCATTTTTATTTCCGATTCCTCTTTATTTGAGGCATATCCCCAAGAAAGTCGCCAGTACTCGTTCGGGCTCGCATCTTTATTTGATGCTCGACCGCATCTCTTAGCACTCGTACGTGCTTGTTAATCCTTTGAAGAATGCTCGTCCGCATCCTTCGACACTCGTCCGTGCCTATTACTTATCTAGTGCTCGTCTGCACGCCCCGACACTCGTCCGTGTTTGGTATTTTCTTTTGAAGATCGTCTGAAATAAGCTGATACTCATCTGTATCTTTTCTGACACTCGTCTGTGTTAGATTGTTCCCTATTGAAGATTCCAATGCTCGTCTGTGTTGGATTTCTGGTATTCGTCTATACCAGTGATTGATACTCATCAGTATCATTATCAGAAGCACTCGTCCGTGTTTCTTGGATCATCGTCCGGTACTCGTCCGTATCGTCGACTTATGACACTCGTCTGTGTTTCTTTGATGATCATTCCAATGCTCGTCCGCATTGAAGAGGTTGAAAATCCTGACGGTGGGATTAAAACGTCAAAACAATTTCCGGAACATGCGTAAGGGTTATCCGAAGAAGACTCGTCTGTCTTATTCCACTTATCTGCGTAAGGATTCGTGAACAGGGTTCGTCTATCCTATTTTGTTGAACCTGGCATCACAGGTTGTTGGAAGACTCGTCCGTCTCAAATCATATATTTTCAGGAAATATATGTAGAGGATTCGTCTATCCTAGTTGCATGTCTATCCCACAGACTTATATGCATTTCCGGAACCTGCGTAAGGGTTATCCGAAGAAGACTCGTCCGTCTTATTCCACTTATCTGCGTAAGGATTAGTGAAGGAGATTCGTCTATCTCAGGTTACTTCGAAGATTCTTAAGGGCTCGTCCGCTCTCTGCACCTGGCGTCACAGGTCATTTGAAGACTCGTCCGTCTCATGATTCATCAGAACCTTTGGTTTCGTTGGAAGGAGCTCGTCTGCTCATCTCTCAGCTCAGTCGAAACGTCATTGGATGGGTTTATTTCCCATTTCTTGTTTTCTGCATCATAGCGCAAATTTTCGTTTTTCTTGGGTATTCAACCACAGTTTATCTTGAACGGCCGAAAGCGGAAGCAATCGTCCTTTTCAGATCAACAGTTGCTTGAATAGGAGCAGCTGTAGACACCCTAAATTTTCCCTCTGGTTTTCTATCTTTGTCTCCCTTTCGTTTGCATCTCATTTGCATTTCCATTAGATCATTAACATTTAGAATTCATAGCATGTGCATAAGACATGGGATCATTATTTTCCGAAGGATCAGGGTTTTCACGTTATTTGCCGATTATCGGGAATTTAAAGTCTTGGCTATGCTGCTCTGTGTCATCGTTTTCTTGTGTTATGGTTTATTTCCCTGAGACGATGATCTTCAAGAATTTCACGTCTGCAAGGACTATTCATTATGCATTTGGCTCATCACCTTGGATTTCTGCTTCATCAGGATATTTCTTCAAGATCAAGTGTTGATTTATTCAGATAGTCATTATTTCAATGGTGAATTGTCAGTGGTAGTTGTGTTGATCTCAAACAGTGGTTGAAAATCGAAGTTTTATGGTTGTGTGCGTGCTATCCATTTTCGTAAATCATTTTTATTTCTAAGCCAGTTCCATTTTGCTAATTATTCATCTTCGTCCCCAACTTGATTCATAACCATCTTGTTGAATTATTTCGATTATCCAATTTCCGTATCACCAATTTCATATCCATTAGCTTTTTTATCAATTTATTTCCATTTTTCTAAACCATTATCCAATTAACCATATTTTTATCCATTTAATTAATCCATTTCATTTTCTATTTAATCCATTTTTGTCCCAACAAAATTATCATTTAAGGCCCATTCCATTGCCATCTTCAATAAACAAATAAAAGAAAAGCAAACAAAAAAAAAGAGTGACAGGCGGAAGTTACAAGAAGTGGTTATCAATATATATTGCAAACTGTTTTCCTTTAATAGGAGATTGAGGCCATAACAAATTGGCAGCTGGCATGTGACTCCACTGACCCCACACTTGATATCACCCACAACATTTGCATTCCCCCCATGCGAAACATGCACAACACTCACACGCAATTCTTCTCCCACCTTTTTTCAGGACCCCACCACTCTCAACAATTTCATTCTCCCCACTGAATTCTCTCACAGATCCGTAACAAACTTTTGCTCCACCACGCATTGTGCATCTCACATACGCACTCACGACCTGCACAACTTACATCCATCCAAAGTTTCAACAAAAAATGCTATAACGGTTTCACTATTTTTATCCTTCATGACATTACCAACAACAAAAGACGACCCCATCGTTTTCTCGCAAAAAAGCACAAAACTCCAATCCTTTTTGTAACCTGCAAGGCAATCCGCAAATAACCATCTCTACTAACACATTTCATGATCTCAGAGACAACTTTCCTTTTTCAATCCCTACGATTTCTTCAAACTTTTTTCTTCCTGAAAATCACAAATCAGCCACAACCACCTTCTGCTATTTTCAAACACAAATCTTCGACTCACCGCCAAATCCCCTGCTGTGCTCTTCTTCCTCAAACTTTCTTCAAACTTCAACACCCGCTCTCAAACAACTCGTTCCCAACTCTCAACCTCCATCCTCAAATCGTAACACACCTTTCCTCACTTCAACCTTCACTCTTCAATTTCTAACCAATTTCAAACAACTAACACCAACCTCACCGTCATAACACTCTCCCTTCAACTTCTTCAACATTTTTCTTCAAACATCACAAAGCCAACATCTCACAAACCAAATCACTCTTATTCATCATCAAACCATCAGCGCATCATCCTCTCAAACCTCTCCATATCCTTTTCACAAATCCAACCCCCTTTCAACACCAACCCGCACCCGCTCAACAACAACACAGAACAACCTCGCACCACCATTATCCCAACCATAAGCCAAACCTCCTTCACTCACCTATCACTTTCTTTCATCAAACCAAATAGCAACTATACAACGCAGAGACACCTTCTTCAACCCTTTACTCACACCCAAACCACCCCTTCACCGAATCAACAACAACAACAAAACTTCAACGGCAATTTCGGATCTACAAATCTCGAAAGAAAAAAAAAGAGAAGAAGATCTGAGATGAAGAGCTGAGTGATTTCAAAACAAAGTCATAAGTGGAAGGGGAAATCGAATGAATCGAAGTTGAGAAGGGGAAGGACCTGAGATCGCAAGACCAAGACGGAAGCGAGGCGGAGAGAGGTATTTTTCGGAGGTAATTTGAGGACTGGTATGAAACCATCGCGTGAGGTCACGGTGAAGAGAAGCCAACGGCGGCCTCCGATGACTCTATGGCCGTCGCAATAATTGGGGAGTTAGATTCGCTCGCAGTGAGGGGGATGGGTCCCCATTTTGACGGTGATTTTCGTGAAAATAAGAACAAAAGTCCACGATTCATTTTGTTGTTTTTTTGTTTCTTTTAGCATTTTCTTTTAAATAAACAAACCCTTATTCATTCAATTTTATTCAGAATTTGACTTTTATTGCTTTGTTTAAGAAAAGGCTTCATGTTGTAGGTAATGGGTTAGGCCCAGTTAATTTTCTTCTCTTTGCACCCTCCGAACTGGACACCCTATCCTGGCTGATGATGTTGTTGGGCTGTAACTAAGCCCATGTTGGTTTTGTTGTTTCCATCATGATGCTGCGCATGACCCTTTCTCTTTGTTTATTTTTGTTTTTCTACTTATTTTATGTCTTACTTTTTTTAGTTTAATTAATTGCCTTATAATTAATTTAGTTCATTAATCTTTGTTAAGAGTTATTGTTTTTAGAAGTTTATTATAATTTTATTTAGTTGATTTTGCTTGTTAATTCTAATTTTGTTTTGACTGTAATTTTGATTTTTTTAAATTTGGTTTAATAGTGTGGTGTTTAATCTGGATTCTAGTTTGCGTTTGATTTTTTGTAGGTTCATTGTTTCAAATTCGACGATGGAGATTGTAGCATGATGATGGCCTTGTGACTAATTTTATTTTCATAATCTTGTTGCAAATCCTCCGATAGGATTTAGTATTGTGCGAACCAATTCTTGTTGCTAATTTGGATTCTCTTTGTTGGTCTTCTTGAATGATGGAAGCTTATTGGATATTTGTTTGATTCCCTGGTAATGGACATTTGTCTGAGATCCTTTTGTTCATATTGAAGAGGCAGCAGACCTTCTCCGTTAGGTACCACTGTGACCCGACTTCACCTTATTGCATGCTGTTGCATCTGGAAGTCCTACTGGTGTAGGCTCTGTCTGTTCATTATTCATCTTATCTCCATATCGCATTCTCATCTCTTCATCTTATTTCTCCTTTATTTCGCATTCTCATCTCCTTATCTTATTTCTGTTTCATCTATTTCTTCTTATTCGTCTTAATTCTTCCTCCTCACCTTCTCTTATTCATTCTCGACTTGAGGTGTGCTTAGGCCGCCATGGAGCTTCTCCTTTCGTCTTTCTCTTCTTCTTTCTTTCTTCTTTAGGATAGTGAGCCTCACTAACCTAGGACCATCCGAGCATGTGAATATTATGATTAGACTTTTCCCGTTAGTTTTTACCTTTTTTCTCCTTTGGTGCTTTCTCTTCTCATCTTCAAATTCAATTCTAATTCACTTAATAAAGGTCGAGTACTTTCATGTGACATGAGACTTTGCTATGAGATACTTGCACGCGTTCCGTTTCGGGGCGAGGTGTGAGTCATCACTCGTGGTGGATAGGTCTTAGCATGAGTACTTCACAAAGAAAAGCTAAAAAAACACTTCTTAACCAAAAAACCACAAAAATACTTAATAATGGTAATAGGCCAGTGTGCTTAAGCCTTCACCTGTGGGACTAGCTTTGGGATTTCCTCCATAGATAGGTGTGCCTCTTGCGCATTCCATTTCGGGATGATGTGAGATGTACACATCCCATTGAGTAAGACTTAGGTACACTTACCTATGCAAACTTTCACTCATAAAAGCTTCTAAAAAACACAAACAAATAATAAGCGTCTTTCCTTCGGGAATTCTTTTCTCACCTCATTCGCTCCGTACGCGAACTTGCTCCTACTTGTCACTTTGCAAGACGGTTACGCACTCGTCGTCCGAGTCTGCAACACCTGAGCAGTGGCATAGGCAGTTCAAGCCTTTAATTCACAAGCAATTTCCTTTTAGTACCCCTGGTTAGGGGAACTACGGCGTCTCTGATCCTCATTATCCTGATGAGGTACGTAGGCAGCGGGGTAGGGCCCGTTCGAGCACAATTTTTATTTTCCCTACATTTTTCCTTTTCATTTCTTATTCAGTTCTTTTCTCAGTTCTTTTCCAGTTCCAGTTTCTTTTCATTTTCATTTCTTTGCTGCAGTTTTCATACCCTCACCCTTTGAAACAGTATTCTTTGCAAGCGTGGATCCCGTAGGGTACGGCGGACGATCTGGGTGCTAATACCTTCCCAGGTTGTAACCGACTCCCGAACTCAGTCTCTTTGGTTCGTAGGACCTGTGTCCTTCCTCTTTCTTTCTTCTGGTTTGTGCAGCATTACCATTCCCCTTCTTTGGGATAAAAATGCCTGGCAGGCGACTCTATTCTTTTTCCACGCCACTTTCGCGTTTGTACCAGGATGTAAATCCGGGGAGAGATAGCATGTCTTGGTTTAGCATTGATCAAGGAGAGCCATGGGATTGAAATTATGCAGCTGGATGGCCTGGAGGGAAAGATCTCATATGTTTTGCAAGACTTTGCAAATTTGCCCCTTTTGAAATATCTTGTGATGCAAGGCATGAAAGCAAGTGATTCTTTGGGCAATTCTGGTCACAATGAGTTGTTCTATGCTTGTATGATTCTTAGAGATGCATTAGAGGTCACAAAATGACTTGGCAAGTGGTTTTGCAAAAAATCTTCTTTGGTGTGAAAGTGAAAATTATAGGATTTTTGCCAACTTTGCAAGGCCATAACTCGAGTTCCATAATGAATTAGAACATGTTCTTGCACTTTTTTAAAAGGGAATGATCCAATCTACAACTTTCATGACCAACAATTTTTCATTTGAATCATTTTGGTTGAGAAAGAGGAGGTTGAAAAACTTTCCCAAAATGGAAAGTTTCCATTACAAGTCATTTCCATTTTTGGCAACTTTTGGTTTAGCTCAAATTTCTTCAATTTTGTGAACTTCCAAGCACTTCAATGATCAAATAAAGATAATATAACCTCAATTTAATGAAGATACCCTTTTGGTTCCATTGTTGGGGGCCTCAGATGCCCTGATTTTGCTCTAACTTGCTCAAGAAGTTACCTAATTAACAGATGACTTCCACAATGAATTTCTTCATCAAACTTGGTACACATGATCCTTATAACATATTGAGACTATTAGAAACAAGAATGACCAAAAATTTTGGAGTTATGGCCTCTGAAACCAAAACCCTAATTTCAAGTCATTTGTGTAGTGAAACCCTAGCTTTGCTTCCATGCTTTCCAAGTTCTTGTGATTTCTTGACTTCCTTGATATTTGAGGGATATAATATGATGATAGAACATACATGGACCCTCTTGAAATGATTGGAGACCTTTGGAGTGGCTCAGATGGATCCTTGGATTGCTCAGATCACAAACCCTAGATGTAGATGAACTTGAACTAATGCAGTGAAAAAACAAATGCAATATGAGATGAGATGATATGCTTAAACTTATGCAAATATGAAAGATCACAAGCCATGGTGTGATATGAGTGAGGCCAAATTTGGGGTGTTTACATGTCCCAGAGCCCCCGAATGAAACTCATAGTGGACATTGGCATCATAACCTTCTGGGATTTGTCCAGGTTTTGGAGGTTGTAATGTTCGGACCTGGACCATTTGTAACTGTAGAAGATTCTAAAACAGTTGGGAATATGACATTGGTGGTGTTTCGAACTGTCTATCTCTCGGCCTTGGTGGATAGTATGGTCTAGGAGCTCTTTGTTGTTGATAACTTTGTTGAACTTGTTGCGGCTGTTGTTGATTAGTCGCAGCCGGGATAGTGACGTTGCAGCTAGGTAGTATGGATTTTGATTCCCTCTCTTTCTCTGGGCGTAAACTGCCCTAGATTATCCATCTCTTCTTTTTTTTTTTGCAAATGGCTTATTGGTTCCAAAAGTAGAAGCTCTACTGTTCGGGATCTTACCCTGCTTCATCCAGTTTTCAACCCTCTCATTAGTCAGTATTATGTTGGAAAAGCCACTAGATGAACACCTTGCCAGAAGTTCCATGAAATTCCCCGGAAGGGTATCCATGAATAAATCCACCATCTCTCTCTCTCTCTCGAGCAAGGGTGGTTGGACTCTTGCAGCCAGCTCGCACCACCTTTGCGTCTACTCCTTGAAACTCAAAGTATTTTTCGGTGACATACTTTGCAACTGAGTTCTTCTATGGGGCATATCGATATTGTATTGGTATTGTTTGAGGAATGCCTCTCTGAGTTCCTTCCAGTTACGCACGACAGTCCATTCCAACTTCATATACCACTCGAGGGAGCCTTCAGACAAGCTATCCTGGAAGAAGTACATCCAAAGCTTCTCGTCCTTAGTGTAAGCAGCAATCTTAGAATAGTAAGCTTGAAGGTGAGTCTTAGGACATGAATTCCCGTTGTACTTGTCAAACCCAGGAGCCTTGAACTTTGGTGGGATGATCAAACCCTGCACCAATCCTATGTCTGAGACGTCGATTCCCAAGGTATCCTTGCACTCGAGAACTCTGACCTTTTCAGCCAACACCTGGAAATCGTGAGATTTCCCCCAACACCAAATCCTAATTCCTTATTCAGCAGAGAGAACTGGCCAGCTTGATTGTCTCAAATGATGAACTAGAATAGGAATACCCGCAAGAGTAGGAGGTCTTTCAGCTCCTATTGGCGCACCCGCGGCATTAACATGATTCCCTTGTACATCTGCATTGACTCCAATGACCGGAGTCTCCACATTTGGCATATCAAACCTCTGGACCACAACCCGTAACTCTTGTTTCCCCAGAGCAACCCCTTGCATCATGTTCATGAACTCAGCCATGCGTGCGCAAAGCTCAGCCAATTCAATTTGAACAACATCCATGACGTTTTCTTGATTTTGATAAGTGGCGTACCTGTGAAGCTGATGGTCTGCAATCCTTCCTGTATAAACAGATAAGTTAGGAAAACTGGATAACCTGCAAAGAAAAATGCAAAGATGACATGAACGCATGAAAATATCGTGTTCTCTCATTCTCAAGGTCATTTACGTCCCCTTTCGGTATTCAAGAATATGAAAATCCAGATGGCCCTTAGAATTTTAACTTCTGGGAAGAGAATATTCAAAGTTCAGATGAAATAGCTATGAAGAACCAGTGTCTGGAACACGTGTTGGTGCAAAGACAACAACCAGAGACTCGAACCATATTAGTTAAATGGAATCACGAGAATAACAAAAGATCTCCTCGAAGGGTACACTTTCTTTACAATAAGCACAACCACAGGAATACAGAGGAGTCCCATAACAAGTTTATAGGTAATCCAGCACAAACTAAAGATAACTAGGCCCTATGAAACTTTACATCCTTTAGCCTCCAACTAAGACGTTTAACATCCTCAAACAATCGGGCGGCGTCAGGATGACTTGGGTCTTTAATGAGATTTTGAATGAGCAAATCCCTCTGATCAAAGGAAACGTGGAGCTCACTGATCTATTGTAAGAAAACCTCTTCATTTTCCCGGTTGGGACCTATTTCAGACCTGGCCTTCTTGATCTCTACACGGACTTTGAGCTCTTCTACCTCTTTCTAAATACCCACGATTGCTTTATGTCCTTGTGCTATCTTCTAGATGTAGTCTCTACGCTGCTTATGGGCTAACTGAAGTTGTTCATTCTGGTCACCCAGCTGCTCCCGAAGGTCTTCAATCTTTTGCTTGTATTTAGCTTCCACTTTCTTCTGCTTCTTCTGGTTGGTCTCTCACTGTTTTTGCCAGAGGGTGATAGCTTTGTTGGCTTCAGTCAAAGACTTCGTAACCTGCCTTCGTGCATTGGCCTTACTGGTTTCTACCAAGCCTTTCTTCCTGAAGTAGAGCTCTCTACCAACAAAGTCTTCCTATTGTCTTTCATGGTCTTCTGGAGAAACTGGACCCTTTCCTCTAAGGCTTTGTTGACATAGACTGAATGCTGGTAGAAGTTATTAACCTAAGAATATTCACCTCTGACTTTGTGCACTTAGTCTTCTAACTTTTGATAAGCTTCCATGGACACATTGGTTTGTGGCATAACCACCTTCGGGTACAATGGGGGTTCTACTGAAAAAGGAAGGAGTAGGATTTCTACACGATCTTTCAACCATGCAACATACAGTTCATAGGTCTTTGGGTCTACTCTCCCAAAATCTTTCTTTCCTTTCTTTACTTTTACCTCCCAAGCCTAAGAGACTTGTATGGCTAACCTTCCATTCCCCTCAACAGGTTAATATAAAGATTTTTTCACCTCTTCAGCAATTGGTGGAGTCTTCAGTGGATTATCGAACTGTTTCTTTGCCAACACAGGATTGTAGTTGATTACTCCCTTCCTCCCAAGTAAAGGCACATTAGGGAAATTCTCACAACTGGTGATTATTTCTTTTCCTACCAGGTCCCTCTTATAACACCAGGTAATATCCTCAGAAGTCAGTCCCATCAGCCTTCTGGACAATTTCATACCACCTTTCAGATCTACAAAAGGTCTGGACTTTGGCAGATGTCGAGCAAACCATGTAGAAAATAAGGGTGCACAACAATTCATAAGGCCACCTCTTTTTCTCTCATTCTTGTAATGCACCAAGTATAAGAAATCTTCCAATAATGTGGGAACAAGGTTCCTTTTGATGAAGATGGATATGTCCTCCATACTTACAAATCCTTTCTCTCTTGGGAATAGACTAATCACGTACACCATCAGTGCTACCAAGGCAATAAAGTCCATCCACCTTTTCTCCAAAGCACATGTCTTAGCCTCAGCAAGTAGAAAATCCAGATAAAACCCTTTGTGGTCCTTGGTAGCCTTGATATTACATTTAATTGGAGCCAAGCTCATATGGGAAGCTTTGGCAATGTCTTCCTCTAGAGGATCTCTCTGACCCATAGAATGGAAGACTGTCTCAAACCGGAATCTTCAGCATGCTAGAAATCTCTTCCAATTTAGGAACCAAGATGTAATCAGGGAACACAAAACACTGCAGCTGTGGATCATAGAACTGTAGCAGAGTAGGAAGACTATCTTTTTGCTCTGTGGAAGGCTTGTCTAAGTATCTTAGAATCAACCCATGCCTCTTCCTGAAATCCTCTAAAACCTGGTCATCCATCAACCCAACCAAACTCTGAATCTCCTCAGCTTCTGGTCTAGGAAAGGTATAATGTATATTGTCCTTTCTTGGAATATTTCTGACTTCAGTCATCTGAATAATGAGAGTACAAAAAACTACCAGGACGCGGAATATAGAACCAACCTGAGAAATGAGAAAACACAACGTGTTAATGATGATATGATGCAATGAAATGCAAGGCATGTGATCAGTGATGTGTCTGTATTGGTGTTGATCAGAAAACCAAGTGTCTGTGAAGAGTCATAATAATATTATCTCTGTGTAGAATCCCAAAATCAAGAACAAGGAACCAAAATCTCAAGAACCAGATTAGAACATAGAGCGAGCACTAATAACATAGGTTTGTAGAGGCCAGGGTTCCTACAAACCTGTAAACACCCCCAATCTCATCGGTATGCTCTGGGTCGACATCATAGTCTCTCAAGTCGAGCAACGATAATAAGTTCACCATCTCCGAGAAATAGTTTATTACCACTCAGGGAAACGATTAAGTATTATACACTACAAGAGGAGGCCTCAGTTGAGTCCGGGAAAAATAAGAATTCCACATAAGTTCCCAGCTTCAAGCACTGAAATCGAGAAATAATAGTACATTCATCTCGAATGGTATAATACTATTGTCATACATCCAGTTGCTTTAACTGAGTTCCTACAAGAGAACCAGACCATCCTATGCGAGTTCCTAGTGGGCCCTCGGGTGCGAATGGGTTTGCCACAAAATATGGTCTGCCACTGTCACCACTGGAGTGGAATGTTTCCACAAAGGTCCTCAATGATCGGCCCCCAAATGCACATAACTATCGAGGTTGTGTAATGAAGTAGGTAAGAACCCTATATCAGAACATTTCCAAAACGGTCGGAGTCTGGGTGTGGAACTCACTACTACCCGCATAAAAATATATCATGAAGCCAAAGTGATTGTCCATGATAAAAAAACCTAGGGTGCACTCGAGCCTTGGTACTAGGCTCATCTCACAGTAACCCCATACCACCAAGCAGAAAAAACTAGCACAGTCCAGACAGTATAATAATGATGCATGATAAATAAAATACTAAAATCAGTAAATAAAGTTGTAAAGTAAAATTGTAAATAAAACAATAAACTAAACATACAACAACAAACAAATAAACACCCAAAGAAACATAAATAGACAAGCGCTAGGATTGACTCGCATAGGGAACCAGAGATTCTGGGTTTGGTCGCCAGCTGTCGCTCCCAGGATTTTCATCCTAGTACAAACACGAAAGTGACACGGAAAAGGTAGAGTCTCCAGCCAGACATTTTTATCCCGAATGAATGGGAAAGGTAATGCTGCACAACCGAAGAAAAAGGAAAGAACAAGGTCTTACAAACAAAAGAGATTGGGCTCGGGATTTCGTTACAAACTAAGAAGGTACTAGCCCCCCATCTCGTCCGTCGTACCCGACGGGATCCGTGCTTACTTGAATTATTTCAAAGGGTAAGAATAAACTACTACTGAACTGAAACTGCTATTAGAACTGGAAAAGAAAATGAAAAGGTATGGGAAAATAAAGAATGTGCTCAAATGGGCCCTATCCCACTGCCTACATATCTCATGGGAAATGAGAATCAGATTCGCCATAGTTCCCCTAACTATGGAGGAAATTTGTTTGTGTTTTTTTATGAATTGAATTTCTTATGTCTATGCTCAGATGTTGCAGGCTCTTCTAGAACGAGTGTGTTTACCGTCTTGCAAAGATACAAGTCGAAGCGAGTTCTTTCGTTTAGAGTTTATGAGATGAGAGAAGAATTCCCGCATGAAAGACGCTTGTTATTGATTCAGTGCTTTTTAGAAGTTATTTCTCTGATATTTGCACATGAGAGTGTATTCAAGTCATATTCCACAAAGCTCAAAGTAAGGGGAATATCCCCAAGACTTGGTTCCAAATATTAGGGCTCAAGTACACTACCCTATTAGCCTTTATTAAGTGTTTTGCCTTTTGGAATGAAGAAGTGTTTTTTTAGATTTTTCTTTGTGAATGTGACTTTATGATTAAACTTGTACATCATGATAGACAAGTTTACATTACCCCAAGATGGGATAAATGTAAATGCCCCATGGCATAATTCCATACACATAAAATCACTTCAATCAATTTTAAGTGTTTTTTAGCCTTTTGTTTGAAGATGAGAGAGAAAGAACAAAGAGAACCAAAGGTGAAAGTCTAATGGGGGACTAAACAATCTTAAGTGTTATCATTCATGGATAAACCTAGGTTAGTGAGGTTTTAACTCTATCCTAATAAAGAAGGAAGAGAGAAAAGAAAGAGAGAAAAAGAAACTAGAATACAATTTATTTCTCAAAAGAAGATAAATTGCTTCTAAGGGGATGGAGTGCAATTATAGTAAGCAAAACATATTAAATTCTTAAAAAACACAAGTATGGAATGCTTAAAAGATATGAAGAAAAGGTTGGGATGTGGAAGCAACATCCACATCCCTTATGCTTACCAATAGCCCCTACACGGTTAACAATAATCATATAACCAACATACAAAGTTCAAAAAAGCATAGAACATGAAATAAACAAGCCTAATGATATGTTAATCATACAATTCAGTAGCTAATGATAAAAAATAACCTCTAATGTTAGTCACATAATCACAAACAAAAAGGAAAGAAACAAGTCCCAAAAGTTCCAAACTATGCACCAAAGGAGAAGTAAGATGAGAAAAGATGGTTATGCAAGGTGTTCATGTCAAAATTCCTCAACTAAACTCAACGTCAGAAGTGAAATGAACTTTTAAATTCCATTTAATGCACATAAAGTGGCATACAAGTCATGTATATGAGTACACAATCATTAGAAGAAAAGTGAAGAAGAAATGGGAAGAAGATGTCAAGTATTTATGTCACAAAACAAAGTTACTTAGAACACAAGTCACATTTATACACCAAAGTGTAATGGGAATGAATTCAATTAAGATATGGTATGACATTATAAAATGCAATTAGAATGCACAAGTTGTCACATTTGATCACTTATAAGTCACTTAGGAGTTAGGAGAAGATGGATGAGGCATTTAGGTAAAAAGATACAAGTTAGAAAGCATATGACAAACCCAAAGGTAAACCCAAGCTAAATGGACATTTAATTTCTCATACCAGACCTATAATATTATAAATAAACATGGAAAACCCCTACAAGTGACCTCTAATGATGGCATAAATGCCTCCCTCAAACTAGGGTTAGGAAGAGATGGGAATTGTTCATGGAAAGTAATCTCAATTTCAAGCACTCAAACAAATAGTAAAATATGTTCAAAAAATATGAAACTAAGGCCTAAAAATCACCAACCAGAGGCTAATCAACCATCCAAAAC
The DNA here is from genome assembly GCA_963966055.1 of Lathyrus aphaca. Lineage (NCBI taxonomy): Eukaryota > Viridiplantae > Streptophyta > Magnoliopsida > Fabales > Fabaceae > Lathyrus > Lathyrus aphaca. Next base: position 320,662,401 of record OZ014525.1, read on the forward strand.
TCATGCAATAAACCAGAAGACAAGGACTTCAAAGGATCAATCAAAATGCACATAGGAGTCATGGATCACTATGCAACTTTAAGGGACTAAAATGCAATTTTAAAGGAGTTTAAAAATGGTACAAAAATCATTTTTGAAGTTTTAGAATGTTATTAACTGGATACAAAAAGAATGGGGTAAAAATCATTTTTATACTTGGAGAAACAATTTTTAGAAGTTGGTGTATCAACATGAAAGTTAATTAAAAAAGAAATTAAAAGAAAATTATGAAAATAATATGAAAATCAAGGAATTCAGAAATAAGAAATAAGAAAAATAATTTTAATAGAAAAATGATGTCCATGAAGTTTTTGGGAATTTTTGAGTGCATGGAAACAGTTTTAGAAAATAAGAATGAAAAATGCATTTTATTGAAAATAAAAGAAAACCAAAATGAGCCAAGGGGTCCAAATAGCACATAATTCACATTTAAAATGCATTGGGCCTTGAAAGAGGGTGTGTAAATAGCAAGAGGGAACCCAGTCCACTTCGTTTTACAAAATATAAAAAAGGTTGTCTCATTGACCAAATCTAGGACGTCAAATGCATCAATAAAAGGAAACAAGAGAAAGTATGCGAAATGAAAGGCTCAGATCAAATCCACACCATAATACACTCACATGTAATGACGTCAAAGTCAATTCATGAACCTCAGATTCACATGCCACTCACATGCTTCATTAATGCGTTGGCAACACTTGCCGTTAGATTGAAGCAATCGTGTGGCTACGTTATGTTTGCACAAACCTTAGGTTTTATCCACCTAAAATAGACTCAGTTGATCGGAGAAGACCTTCGATCGTCTTCTTCGGTGACCATGCCATGAAATGAATAAGAAATTCACAAAACCGATATCAATCAAAACCTGAGCTTAAGAGGATCACGGATCCAGCCTCAAAAACAACACACATTCCCTATTTAGAGAGAATCGATCTCAAACATTCTTGCCCTAAAAACAAACTATGCCTCTAAAGACCTATCATCTATCCAGATTTGTTCACAATGTTTCTACTAAGCTCAGATCAAATCAGAAAAACTTAAAACAAACTAAATTTGCAAAAACCAATTCAAAGAAATCGAATCTAGATGAGAAAGTTTCTTCGATTATAAGAAATCCAGAGATGATTCTTGAGATCCTCGAGCTCTAATGTGTCCAAATAAAGGCTTCAGAAGCTTTGGATCAATACAAATTGCGTGAGAAAACTTGAGGGTGAAACCATTCAATGATGTAGAATCTGATCTAAAACTCACACTACTGCATCTTGTGGAAGAAGATTGATGAATATTAATAGAAAAATGAATGAATTTAAATGAAGTTTTGAGCAAAAATCAGAGGAAAAATGAGGAAAGCTTGAGAGAAATTTGAGAGTATTTGTGTGATTGATCGTGGAAAAGTACAAAGTGAGCTTCAAATTCTGTTACCAAAGATTTTATACCAAGGGTTAAATTCTAACCACCACATTTGATGGTTAGAATTATGGTTGGGTTAAATGTGGTGTTTGAACAAATATGGGTGGCTGAAGCAATAGTGAGAGTGAGAGGAATCTAGTGTTGTAGTGTGTTGATGATGAACATGATTATGGTAACGACACTGATGTATGATTTATCAGAATGACTTGATTTTCATCATAAGCTTCCCTTTGAATTTTGAAATTTTACTTTATTCACGCATGATCATGATGACATATGCATGGATGTGTGAAATGCCTCACCAAATAAGGCAATGCAAAGAAACTCATGTGTATGCATGTGTTTGTTGTGAACCTGAACCATGACAAGAGCAAAATGTCTTAAATTTCTATTTTGGCATATAAAATAACATGGTGATGATATTGAATTTATGGAGGAAGTACTCTTAGCTCCATGGATGAAATGGTGACTTCTTGGGATCAATGCAAAAAGGAGATATTATAGAGCAATCTTGAAGTTCACTGCAAGATGAAATAAAACCTACAAGTCCCTTAAAAATGTTTATGAACATGTTGGTATAAGGTTACATATGGGGGAGAAAATGGAGTATGCGTGTCTGGCAAGATTCCCAAGGCAAATTCAGCTTCACGGTCCTTACTTTGAAACCCCATACCTCCACATCCTTTGATCAAATGAATTTTAGGCCAACATGAAAATTGTAGAGAACATGAAAATGAACAACTTTGATGTCAATATTTTTTGATTTGGAGTTTTCTTGATGGAGAAAATTGGCTTGACATATCGCCCACCACATGTTTGATAAAATGTTTGGCCTCTTGCATGCCCATGACTTGCCTTGCCCTAGTTTTTGCCCTAATTTTGTCACACTTTGAATTATCACATTTCCCTCAATTTTGATCCTATGAAGATGATCTAGCTATGGAATTGAAGCTTAGAATGCCCTCTATCAAACAGTCCAGGTGGAGTTTTTATTTGAATTGGATTCTGTAATGGCCTCTCTTGAACATGTCTGCCAAAGTGGTTAAAACTTGCTATTTTTGGTAACCCTAATTCTCCAAAAATGGCAAGTTTAGGTTTTCTTGATTTTTGATGATTCACCCATCATTCCTTGATCAAATTTTGTCCAATGGTCACTTGTAACATGAATTTCATTATTTTTCCCTCAAAAAGTCAGGAGTTGACTTTTTACACTACACTGTTGACTTTTCCCAATTTCTTGATTTTCAAGTAACTGATCAATTGAAGTTCTTCTGAAATGATTCAATAGCCCATATTCCATCATTAGATACTTGGCATCATATGGAAAACATTGAGATCAAGTTTGAACCAAAATTTCCTTAAGAAGTCCTGTTAATAAAAAACCCTAATTTAGCCCCCTTTTGGTTAGGAGATGTTGCACTACTTGAATTCTTTGATCAATCCTCTTCTTCTGATGAATTAGGGATTCAATTGAAATTTTGTGGACCCTAAGAGACCCTTGAGGATTGATAGAAGACACTTAGCTCATCTTCTTTGACTTTGAATGACCATAATTGCCATGATGATATAGGATTAAGGTCATTAACCTACTTGTGATTAATTAGATGTTTGTGGGTTTTTGTTTCGTGTTAAGTAATAAGTTTAATCTCTAATCACAGATTAGTGAACTCATTACACCATCCTAATAGAAGGATAATAGATGAGAACATTTAAGCTGAGGAAGATACCCCAACTTAATCCATGGTTAGGGATTAAATTCATTATGTAACAAGCCTTTATTAAGTGGATTTTAATTAAAGGATGAGATTAAGAAGTGGATTTTAAGTTCGTAAGACAACTTGAGGGGGACTTGTCCATTAAACATTAGGGTTAGTCCCTCTTAACCATGAGGAAGAGTTAGAACCCTAATGTAAAGCCCAAGTTACAAGATAAAGTCTTGATGATTATTAAGATGATTTGACTAAGAGGTTTAAACAAATTAAGGTTTAACACTTAGGATTAAAGTTATACACTTCATCCTAAGAGAAGGATACAGGCATAACCCTAATTCCAAAGTCCTAAAACTTTAAGAGTTTAGTCTCTGATTATGAAGATGAGAAGAGAGACTCAAGGAGACTCAAAGGTAAAAACTAAGGGGGACTAATCACAACCCTAATTATTATCATGCTTGGCTGTTCCTATGGTTTGTAAGGCTTAAGAAATATCTTCAAGGAAGCCACCAATGGAAGAAGCAGATGAAAGGAGGAAGAAGCTGAAGAAATAAGTTACTTACTTCAATGAAGAAGATAAGTAACTTTAAAGAAAGAAAGTGAGAGATGAACACAAGTGAACAAGTTCACTTCAAAGAAACCAGCAAGATGCACATGAGAGAGATAAAGAAAAATGAGAAGTGAAGGCAAATCCACTTCTCAAAGTAACTTACCACCTGAAAATGTTAGCATGAATGCATAAGATATAAGGCATGAAGAAATGAATTGAAATGAGATGAAATGACCAAAGTCAGAAGTGTTTATGCAATGTTAATGTCATGTGAGATGATGCAAAGGCATACAAAGTTCATATGAATGATCATACAAAGATGAGATGTCATGTAAGCATGCTTTGAAGTTTGAAAGTTCATGAAAGTTAATGAAATGAAATGAATGCAAATCATAGCAAATGAATGAAGAAATGATCAAACATGATTCTAACATGTCCTAAGATGTCTAAGATGACATATGAATGCAAGAAATGTAATGGCAAGTTCATGTATGGATGCATATGCAAGATGAATGCAAATGAACATGTAAAATTAGGGTTATATGGAAGTATGAGATGCACATGAACAAAACAGAAGCATATGACATGATAAAAATTTGAAATCACACTCAAACAAACCCTAATCCCATACTAGGTCACACCCCAAAGGAGAAGGTCAGAAGCCTTACCACTCAAAAGTTATGAATTTCCTAAGTTTCTAGGGTTTTTTGGGTGATTCTCATGGAAAAATGCAAATCAATTCAAAAATGCAAGATAAATTCATGAGATAAATTACCTATAAACTACATGCTATGCACAAAACAATGCAAAAGGAATCATCTTCAAATTCTTCTTGGTTAGGCAGAAAAGATTTTTTCAAGTTAGGGTTCAAAAATATGATTTAAATGACCCTTAATTCAAAGAAAATTCTCAAGTTATGATCAAACCTAAAACGAAATTTGTGTGAATAGTTTGAAAATGTTTCTAAATGCAAAGGGATGATTCATGATTTTTTTGGGGATTTTTAGAAATCTAAATGTATTTTTAATTAATTAAAAGACTTTAATTAATTAAAAATAATATTTAAATATTTTAAAAGCACTTTTATATGCAAAAAATAAAATAAAAATCATTTTCTGATTAAGAAAAATATTTGAAACAAAAATGCATAAGGAAATATTTTTTGAAAGCTTTTTGCTATTTTAAATAAAATGAGAAAGAAAAATACAAAGAAAATGAAATAAAAATAAAATAAAGGGGAAGTATGCAGATCCAAGGGCCAGGGTTCAAACTCAGGGGGGAAAGGGTTGACTGGCGCGTTATCCAATGGCTGGGATTTGTCGTGACTAAATTAATTTAATTAATCCTAATTAAACTAATTAAATGAGAATTAGGGCTAATGAAGCAATCATGGCCATTCACTCACGCGGGAACCACAACATCCAAGGGCCTACATTTAAACTTGGCTAATTACGTAGATTAGGGCAAATGACCTTCAGGTGACCAGAACAGTGTTCTGGTCATCTTCTCCGGCGAGCATCTCATCCCAACTTCTTCCCTATGCTACCCCAGACCCCCAAACTCTCCAGAAACAATCCCCACACTACTCTAAACAAGATTCAGGCCATGAAAAACATTTATCATGCATCAAATTGGTGAATCGGAGAAAAATGTTTTTAGGTCAAAACGTTTCAGAGTAAGCATACATCCTGGTTTCTCAACCATTTTCAAAAATAATCATATCAGCATACTTAGGGGAACACATAGAATCATTTAAGAACTTAAAATAGAGTTTCTGGAGAAAAAAAAAGTTCTTGAGGTATACCTGAGATTGAACCTTCTGATTCTGGGCTTTCTGGACCTTTCTTTGGTGCAAGTCAACTCCTATGGACCTCCTGAGGGTGCTTTGATGCTTGGAACAAGCTTGCAATGGCTGATTTTGATGTTGTAACTCTGCTGCACCAGAAATCGTATTTGTGTTTGGCTGTGTTTTAGGCTATGGTGAAGGGTGGGAAATGATCCTGGGATGATGCTGAGTTGATTGGTGGAAGAGTTTGTGATTTTTGTTGGCTGAGGAGTGAGTTTCAAAGGAATGAAGTTCTTGACAAGTTTTGTGAATCCTGACTTATGGGAGGTTTTCAGCTTGTGTGTGGTGTGTTTTTGATTGCTTTAGGTTAGTATAAATAAATGCAATTGGTTTAGAGAGTTGTTGTGGCATAGTGTGATTGGTATGATGTAAAATGCAAAAAGTCAACATTGGTTGTACTATGGGAATGGGTCATGGCAGGAGTGGTTCCAAGGCATGTCTTGCTTCAGCATACTTTGTGGAGGGCCCTTAGATCATTTTTATGCAGCTGGATCACTTGGATGAAGAGTTCTCATAGGTTTTGCAAAATTCCCTCTTTGAAGTTTCTTGTGAATCAAGTATTGAAAATGCCAAGTTCTTGGGCCAATTCTGATGTTTAGAAGTCACATAGGCATGTTATGAAGTGTTTGTACACATTTGAAGTCATTAGAAAGCTTGAATATGTCAATTTGCAAAATCCCTCTTTGACATGAAACTTGAAATTTTAGGATTTTTGCCAACTTTGAAAGGCCATATCTTGAGTTCTAGGATGAATCAAGACATGTTATTGTACTTTTTGAAAAGGGAAATACCTAATCTACAACTTTCATGACCAAGAATTTTTCATTTGAAGCATTTTTGGTTGAGAAAGAGGAGGTTGAAAAACTTTCCCAAAATGGAAAGTTTCCATTACAAGTCATTTCCATTTTTGGCAAGTTTGCAAATGGCTCAAAATTCTTCAATCTTGTGAACTTCCAACCTCTTCTAAGATCAAATAAAGATCATATAACTTAATTTTGATGAAAATACCCCTTTGGTTCCATTGTTGGGGGCCTTAGATGCCCTGATTTTGACTTAACTTGCTCAAGAAGTTACCCAGTGAACAAATGACTTCCACACTGAATTTCTTCATCAAACTTGGTGCATGTGATCCCTATAACATCTTAAGAACATTAGAAACAAGAATGACCCAAAAATTTGGAGTTAAGGCCTCTGAAACAAAAACCCTAATTTCGGTCATCTGTGTAGTGAAAACCCTAGCTCTGCTTCCATGTCTTGCCAGTTCTTGTGATTTCTTGACTTCTATGAACTCTGAGGGACATAATATGATGATAGAACACATATGGACCCTCTCGGAACACTTTGAGGCCTTTGAGATGGCTTAGATGGAATCTTGGATTGCTCAGATCACAAACCCTAGATGCAGATGAACTTGAACTATGCAGATGAAGCAAATATGCAATATGATGTGTAATGCTTATGCTTATGCAAAAATGAAAGATCACAAGCCATGGTGTGACATGAGTGAAGGCAAATTTGGGGTGTTTACACCTATGCTTTAACTGATGAATGTATGCTTTCTTTCTTTTGATTTTGATGCAATGTATGAGAATGATATGCAAAATGGTATGAAATGAGAGGGCAAATTTTGAGGTATTACAGACACAACAGACTAATATGAAACATTTTAATGAATTAAATGATCAATATGAATCTTTTAAAATTAAGAGACCAAAATGGACTCCGAGGTAAAGTTAAAAGACGAAAAAAAATGTATTTTTCCTAGTATATGTCATGCTTATAAAAAATTTCCATTGGAACTAGAAATTTAAAAGAAAAACATACATTTTGTAAAAAAAAAAAAAAAAAAAAAAAATAAACATACATAGCATGATTGTTTTCATCACAATTTTATTTAAATAAATGCGAGTCAAATAATTTAATATGTATTGATGCGTACTTACACGGAGAAGAAATGGTGATGACATTTTTAAAGTCAATAAAGTTAGGTAAATTCATTAGCAACTTCTCATAAAAAATGAAAACTAACACAAATTGAACACTTTCTTTACAATTTCAATTTCAATTATAAAAGCACTTTAAGGAAGTTTCCTAGAACATCTCTTGTCCCCATTTGTTCTTAAACCAATATTTTATAATTGTTGTTCTTTTCATCAATTCAACTCAAAGGGTATCTGATTCTTTAACCTCTCAGATTCAAAATCTTTCTACTAATATATTCTCTTTTTTGTTCTTAGACATGCTTCGGTGGTTACAGATGTTTCGAATCTGCAGTATTCAACCATGTCATATGCAGAGAAATTATGTAGCTGGTTTTCGTTCTTTACATACAGGTTCTTTCTTTTTTTATTCTAATTATATTTTATTTTATTTATTTTGTTGTTTTTCTCTATCTCTATTAAGGATATTAACCGTATAAGATAAGAATATAAGCCACCTTTGAAATAGAATTTTAATTTTAATTGCGTATAGACTTATATAACATTGACCATGTCATTATCAAATTATATGAAGGATCCTTCCCATCAAATTTCTTCTTTTAAAAATAATACAATTTTTATATTTATTTTAAGACTTTAGATACTAACGAGAAAACGAAATAATTCCTATAAAACTAACGATAAATCCCTCTTCATATATATAAAGCGAAAATGGATTTAAGAGAAAACCAAATTATGGAAAACCAACAGCATCCTGTTATGTATCAAAACGTCATCGTAATGAGGCACAGTGAACGCCTCGATAACGTGGAGCCATTATGGATATCCACAGCCACACGACCGTGGGATCCGCCTCTGACTCAATCGGGTCGGATTCTAGCATTCCAAACGGGTCAAACTATCCGAAAGAGCCTCGGATTCCCGATTCATCGACTCTTTGTTTCTCCTTTTCTGCGTTGCATCCAAACTGCTGCTGAAATTGTTACTGCTCTCTCTGCCGTTAGCGATGCTGGTGGAAGTGTCAGCCATGACGACATTTCTGCTGATCCTTCAAGAGTCAAGGTTAGAATTTGTTTAGTTTTTTACTTTTTGTTAATAATATTGGTGTGCACTTACGAGTCAGTATTGTATCTGATATCTGTTTCGTATCCGTTTAGTATTTCTGCTTCTGAATAAAAATGTATGGCTTTCATAATTGCAGGTATCTATTGAGAATGGATTATGTGAAATGTTAAACACAATAGCTATTCGTGTCAACGTTGCTCCTAAAGATGGAACTTTCAGTTTTGATATTTCACAGCTTGAAACCATGTTCCCAAACGGAACTGTTGATACTAATCATGTAGATATGGTGTATAAAGAGGTATATCGCTGAATTTGATTTTCATCTTAATTTTATTATCATTTACCTTCTCTAAGAAAAATAAGATAAATATGCACGCATCAGCGTTAAATTTTTTGAGATGGAGTTTGGCTTTCTGGTAAGAGATTAGTATTTGAAGTTGTGCACAGAAGATATTTATATATACTAGAAAAATTTACAGGAGGTGATAAAAATAAAATCTTGTTTTTCGTGATAAACCTCAGCTACCTAAATGGGAAGAATCAGTTTCAGAAGCAAATGTTAGATATCAACAAACAATTACAAGCCTTGCTGATAAATATCCTACTGAAAACTTGTTGCTTGTTACACACGGTAAAGAAACAATTCTATTCTGATCCATTTAACATTGTATTTAGTTGCTGATTTTTAACACAGTTGAACTTTTGTAGGGGAGGGAATTCAAGTGGCGCTTTCTTCATACACAAAAGATGTTGTGGAACATAAAGTGAAATATTGTGGTTATGTACAACTTAGACGTCCTCCTATCTTTAAAAATGATCATTCTTTTACTGGTGGAAAGTTCAGTTTACTAACTCATATTGGTCAAAATGGGGTAAACTATATTTCCTCAGAACTTTAACTAAAGATATCAACCAAACATCAAAACACTTCATGATATTGGTAGTTTTTATATTTCAATTTGTTTGTTCCATCCCGTTGATTAGGATGATGTTGTGATTTGTTCTCTATTGGTTAAGATTCTTTTCTCATTGGATAATAAAATTAGCAAAGATGTAGGAGTTGGTCATGTTTTTCATGCTGCCCCAAATTTAGCCATCTATGCATTAATTAATATATGCATTAATTAGTATGGATGCTTTTTTTATATTTGACCATAATGAGTAGCTAACATAGAGCAACCATTCAGTCATTGCATATGATCCATGTCTCCGTAGGAGTTGAACTTGGGTCAACATATCTATGGATGGTTGTTGTTGAACTTTAAATATTGTTTTGTAGGGACTTGTTATGATTACATTTTCTTTTTATTTTTTTAGGGTCAACATACAACGTCTCAAAAGGTGTCATTCCGATACTAGAATGATAATTGTTATTATACGTGAACTCGATCAATGGAAGATAAGTATCCCACGAACCTCCTTGTTCAAGTACACAAGCTCTCAACAAATCCTCCAACGACTGAATCGTCCTCTCAGTTTGATCATCTGTCTGAGAATGATACGCTGAACTCAACCTCAACTTAGAACCTAACGCTTCTTGCAAACTCTTCCAAAACTCCGACGTAAATCTTAGATCTCGATCCAACACAATACACAAAGAACACCATGCAACTTCACAATTACTCTAACATAAATCCCAGCCAACTTCGATACTAGAAAACTGATGTTAATAGGAATAAAATAAGCCGACTTAGTAAGCCTATCAACAATCACCCAAATCGAATCATGTCCTCTTGAAGTATTAGGCAATCGCGTTACAAAATTCATAGAAATGCTATCACATTTCCATTCTGGAATTTCCAACGGTTGCATCAAACCAGCAGGCTTCTGATGTTCAACTTTCGACTTCTGACAAGTCAAACAAGCATACACAAAATGTGCTACATCAATTTTCATTTCAGGCCACCAAAACAACTTCTTCAAATCTTGATACATTTAGTCGCTCCTGTATGAATACTCAAATTACTTCTATGACTTTCCTCAAGAATCATTCTTTTCATATCCTCATCATCAGTTATACAAATCTGATCCTGAAATCTCAAAACACCATGCACATCCAACTTAAAACCATTCTTATCTGATTCACCACAATCAACTATGATGTCTACTAACTTCACATCTAATTTATGAGCTTCTCTAATATTGTCTAGAAAATCATTATTAATCTTCAGCATTCCCAACATAACACTCTTCGGCGTCACTTTGCAAACCAAACTCATATCTCGAAACTGTTCAATCAACTCTAACTCCTTAACAATCCTTGCCGACATATTCAACGTCTTCCGACTCAAAGCATCAACTACAACATTAGCTTTACCCGGATGATAATTCAAACCAAAATCATAATTCTTCAACAGTTCTAACCATCTTCGTTGCCTCATATTTAACTCTTTCTGATCAAACATATACTTTAAACTCTTATGGTCACTAAACACTTCAACTCTAGAACCATAAAGATAATGCCTTCATATCTTCAATACAAAAAAACTGCAGAAAGTTCTAAATCATGTGTAGGATAGTTCTTTTCATGAACCCTCAACTGTCTCGACGCATAAGCAATCACATTACCATTATGCATAAGAACATCTCCTAAACCCATCAATGAAGCATCACAATACACAACAAACGATTCTTCTGAATTCGATAAAGTCAAAATTGGAGCCGACGTCAATCTCTTCTTCAATTCCGTAAAACTTTCTTCACATTGGACATCCCACACAAAAGCTTTACTCTTACAAGTCAACCGAGTCAACAAAAGTGCCAACTTAGAAAATCTTTCAATAAACCTTCGGTAATAACTAGCCAATCCCAAGAAAATTCTAATCTCAATAGATGAATTTGGAGTTTCCCATTGTAACACATCATCTGTCTTAGAAGGATCCACAACAATACCACTACCTGAAATCACATGACCAAGAAACTGACTTCCTTCAACCAAAATTCACACTTGGACAACTTTGCATACAACTTCTTATCCTTCAAAACTTCCAACATTATTCTCAAATGCTCTGCATGCTCTTCTTTCGACTTATAATAAACCAAAATATCATCTATAAACACAACTATAAAACGATCCAGATAAGCATGAAAAATACGATTCATGTACTCCATGAATACTCCCAGCGCATTAGTCACACCGAAAGGCATCACCGAATACTCGTAATGTCCATACCATGTTTTGAACGCTGTCTTCTGAATATCATCATCTTTCACCTTAATCTGATGATAGCCCGATCTCAAATCGATATTGCTAAACACACGAGCACCTACTAATTGATCCATCAAATCATCTATTCTGGGTAACAGATACTTGTTCTTAATCGTCACCTTGTTCAACTGTCTATAATCCACACAAAGCCTCATACTTCCATCTTTCTTCTTAACCAAAAAAACTGGAGCTCCCCACGGAGACACACTAGGTCTAACAAAATTCTTCTAAAGCAACTCAGATGCAGACATCCTGTACGGTGCCATAGAAACAGGTATAGTACCAGGTACAAGGTCAATCGCAAACTCAACTTCTATTTCAGGTGGTACATCAAGAATTTCATCAGGAAACACCTCAGGAAATTTACTCACTACTTGAAACTCTTCAATCTTAGCTTTACTCTCCATAGATAACGATGCCATCAACGTAAACATTGGGGCTTCTTATTTCATTAGCTTATGCAACTCTCTAAACGACAACAATCCAACTCCTTCCACTTCTAGAGTAGAAAACCTCACTGACTTATGAAAACAATTAATATGAACATAGTTATACTCTAACCAGTTCATACCTAGGATTACATCCATCCCAGTCAACGACAAACACACCAAATCTACATAAAAGTCTCTATCAAAGATAGACAACAGGCAACTCAAACATGTAACGCCCCAATTCAATTTTCCCAAATTTTTGTGGAGTCTTTTATTTTATTTGTATGATAATTGTTCTATTTGTGAAATTATCATGATGATATTTTATGTTGAGGAATTAATGTGATATGTTGGTGTGATATGTGATTTTACCGTTTTGTGAATTTTCGGGTAAAATTGGTTTGGAGGGTATTTTAGGTATTTGTTAATTGGTGATAAGTTAGAAATTAATAGAATTGGTATTTTTGTGAGAGAGTGATATTTGGTTGGAAAGAAATAGAAAGAATAGAGTTAAGTGTAGAAATAGGAAGGAAAGAATAAGAATAGTTACTAAGAATAGAAATAGAGAAAAAAGAGTATAAGTTAGGAGAAAGAGAAAGAAAAGGAAATAGAAAGAAAAAGAGAAGAAAGAAAAAGGAAGAGAAGAGAAAAGAGGAAAACTTGGAAAAGTTAGGTTTTAATCAAGATTGCTCCGCGTAGACGAAATAATCGGGTAAGGGTGATAAGCATTGTTATCTTAATCTTGTATATGATTATGTATGTGTTAGAACAATTAGGTTTTGATTTTGATGAAGTTTAGAGAATGTGAAAGTTAGGGTTTTTGATGAAAATGTGAGAAATTGGTAGATTAATCGGTTAGAAATCATTATAATCAAAGTATGATAGCTATTACATGTTGTTGATCATGTTTAGGGAAGTATTTTGGAGATTTGGGGTGTTTAGAGTTGATTGTTACGCAATTGGAAATTCTGGAAATCACAGTGGCCGCTCAGCGAGCTACCCCTCGCTCATCGAAAGTTCCAGGGTGATTCTCGCTCAGCGAGCGAGAGGGCGCTCAGCGAGCCTGTAGGTTTTGAGGGGTTATGTCTTTTAATCCGTAGCTTTAGTTTCGGGTATCCGTTTTTAGTGATCCTTATATCGATTCGAAGCTATAAACGCGTAGAGACTAATGATGCTAAGAAAAGTAATTTTTAGCCGACTTTTCCGATAAAACGTAATTATGTCAATTATGGAATTGTGGGTTTGATTGTTGTGTTGTGGCCGTTTGGCAAGTAGATACATTGCTTGAATTAAACGCGAATGTATGCTAATTCTATGAGATGAATGCATAACTATATTGTGAATATGTATGCATTTTCAAGAATGTTGTGTGTCATTTTGCATGTAAGCATAATGTATGCATTCTTGTGTTGTGGGATTCTTTGTGAATCCGTTGTAGCATCTTGTGCTCATATGGAGTGTGAGCGATGACTACAACAAGATCGTGTGCCCATGTGGGGTGTGAGCAAACGGATTGTGTGCCCGTGTGGGGTGTGAGCAATCCAGAAACATCGTGTGCCCGTGTGGGGTGTGAGCGATGGGTGATTTATTCACATTTATTGTGTGCCCGTGTGGGGTGTGAGCAATCGGATTGTGTGCCCGTATGGGGTGTGAGCAATCCATAAACATTGTGTTCCCATGTGGGGTGTGAGCAATGGGGAACATCGTGTGCCCGACGGGGAGTTACTTTAGGTAACAAGCGATGATTCCATTTAGTTCCTGAGTGAACCTGCTGAAATGTTGAGTTGGTACCGCATTGCATCTGCATAGAGTCGTGTGTCGGTCTCTATGAGTTGCATTTTATCATTTTAATTATGATATGCAGAAATAAACATGAATGTGCATATGTTTATTTGGAGTATTATGGAGATGATAGTATGTGTGATGAAACATACTTGTTGTATATATGCATGTTTGATATATGTATATGTATGTGATTTATACATTTGTAATGTATATGTGTGATTAAACATAGCTAGACGTATGTTTATGCAGAATGAATAGAATTGAGGAATAAACATAAATAATGTAAGTTTATGTGAATTAGTGAATTGGTGCAAGATGAACATGCTTGATTTGTGTATGTACACGTTGCGATGTGTATAGGTGATGAGGTATGAATTGTGGTGAGAATATGCTTTATGTGCATTTTATATGTTGAGAGATATAATTATATGCAATGTTATTATGATAATGTTTCTCACCCTTCTGCTGTTTTATGATGCTCTATGAGGCATTGCAAAGTAGGTTTGCTGGAGGTCTTTTTGTGAAGCTTGTCTTCATCCTTTTGGTCGGTCGGCTCTGATATGTAGCACCGGGTAGTTAAGGTTGGCTTAGTGCCATTTTTGTGATACATTGCATATGTATTTTGGTGATGAATGTTTTGTATAAACATGATATATTCGGTGAATCAAACTTGTTGATATATTAATATATATGCATGTTTGATGTTGTTGATTTAATTTCCACTGTGTAATTATATCTTTGGAGATATGGGTGTAAGGATTGAATTTCCTATGTTGAAAACTACCCCATCTTTGCATATCTTTAAATGAGAAGGTGTTGTATGTTTTTAATTTCAAGCATAATGTGACATGCCTCTTTTATACCATGTTTAATTATACTCTGATGAAATTTTTAACATGTGCCTAAATGATTTAATTGATTATTTGGGGGTATAAAAAGGGGGTGTTACATTAAGTGGTATCAAAGCCAGTGTTCGAGTCAGTTGTGTCTGTCTTGATGTTGTTATGATTGAACTTTTGTTTAATCTTGTTGTTGTCTTTGGGAACAATCAGAATATGGCTGGTAGAAACGACAATTATATGGCTGCTGCTTTGGAAGCAATGGCTAGGGCGGTGCAGGGAGCGCCAAATGTGAATGCGAATGATGAGTTCAGGAAGAACCAACCGCCGGTCTTCAAAGGAAGATTCGATCCTGATGGTGCTCAGAATTGGTTGAAGGAGATTGAAAGAATCTTCAGAGTCATGGACTGTGTTGAGGAGAGTAAGGTGAGGCTTGGTTCTCACATGCTGAAGGAAGAAGCCGATGATTGGTGGGTCGGTAGAAGTCAAACCCTTGAGGAGGATGATGAAGAGATAACTTGGGAAGTTTTTCGTACCGAGTTCTTAGGGAAGTACTACCCTGAGAGTTTGAAGGGAAAGAAGGAGATGGAATTCCTTGAGCTGAAGCAAGGTAGTATGTCAGTGGTTGACTATACTCCTAAGTTTGTGGAATTGGTTCAGTTTCATCCTCATTATGCTGCTGCTACTACTGAGTTTTATAAGTGCATTAAGTATGAGAATGGCTTGCGTCCTGAGAATAAGCAATTTGTGGGATATCAGAGAATTAGAAGGTTTTCAGATTTGACTGAATGTTGTAGAATCTTTGAAGAAGATAACAAAGCTCGTTCTACACATTACAAGAGTGTGAATGAGAGGAAAGGGAAGCAACAAGCTAGAAGTGTACCTTATGTGACACCCGCTGATAAGGGAAAACATATGGGAAACTTTGATAGGAGATCTGGCGGAGGGAGTTCTGGTCCCGTTAAGTGTTATAAGTGTGGCGATCTAGGCCACAAGTCTTTTGAGTGTGGGAAGAATATTGTGAAATGTTCAAACTGTGGAGGTCTTGGACATGCTACTACCGAGTGTAGGAGGAATGTTGTGAAGTGCTTCAATTGTGGGGAAGTTGGTCACATTAGTACAAAATGTACTAATCTGAAGCAAGCTCAGGCGGGCGGAAAGGTGTTTGCATTAGCAGGGAAGGATACTACTAGTGCAGACCGTTTGATTAAAGGTACATGCTTTATTAATAGTACGCCTTTAGTTACTATTATTGATACGGGAGCGACTCATTCGTTTATTTCTCTTGAGTGCACTAAGCGTTTGAATTTGTTTATGTCTTCTTGGGGTGGTGAGATGGTTATTGAGACTCCTTCTTCAGGGTCGGTAACTACTTCTTTGGTGTGTGTAAGTTGTTCTTTGACCATGTATGGTAAAGATTTTGTAATGGATTTAGTTTGTTTTCCGTTGGAAGGTTTGGACGTGATCTTGGGTATGAATTGGTTGCAATTTAATCGAGTTCATATAGATTGTTATCATAAGTTAGTAAGGTTTCCTTCTTTGGATGATGATGAAGAAGAGAGTTTCCTATCCACGAAAGAGTTGAAGAAACTTTTAGTGGACGAAGTTCAATTGTTTGGTTTGTTTGCATCGTGGTCAGTGGAAGGTGAAATGGAGATAAGTAGGTTTCCAGTGGTGTGTGATTTTCCAGAAGTGTTTCCGGATGATATTAAGGATGTACCGCCAGAAAGAGAAGTTGAGTTTTCTATTGATCTAGTTACGGGTACTAAACCGATTTCGATGGCACCGTATCGTATGTCAGCTTCAGAGTTGGTAGAATTGAAGAAATAGTTGAATGACTTGTTGGATAAGAGGTTTGTTAGGCCAAGTGTTTCTCCTTGGGGTGCGCCGGTATTATTGGTAAAGAAGAAGGATGGAAGTATGCGGTTATGTATTGATTATCGACAGTTGAATAAGGTGACAATTAAGAACAAGTATCTGCTTCCGAGGATTGATGATTTGATGGACCAATTGGTTGGCGCGCGTGTTTTTAGTAAGATTGATTTGAGATCAGGATATCACTAGATTCGTGTGAAAGAGGAGGATATTCAAAATACGGCTTTTAGGACACGGTATGGTCATTACGAGTATTCCGTGATGCCATTCGGAGTTTCTAATGCGCCAGGTGTGTTTATAGAATACATGAATCATATTTTTCATGAACAGTTAGATCGTTTTGTGGTTGTGTTCATCGACGAAATTTTGATTTATTCTAAGTCTCAAGAAGAGCATGAAGAGCATTTAAGGATTGTGTTACAGATTTTGAAAGAGAAGCAATTGTATGCTAAGTTGTCAAAGTGCGAGTTTTGGTTGTCGAAGGTAAGTTTTCTTGGGCATGTTATTTCCGATGGTGGTATTAGTGTTGATCCTTCCAAGATTGATGCGGTAATGCAATGGGAAGTTCCTAGATCGATTACGGAGATTCGAAGCTTTTTAGGCTTGGCGGGTTATTATCGAAGGTTTATTGAAGGATTTTCAAAGTTGGCACTTCCGTTAACGCAATTGACTTGTAAAGGAAAGGCTTTCATTTGGGATATTCAGTGTGACGAGAGTTTCATGGAACTTAAGAGAAGGTTAACAATGGCTCCGATCTTGATTTTTCCGAATCCGAAGGAACCATTTGTGGTGTTTTGTGATGCTTCATTGTTTGGGTTAGGTGGTGTTTTGATGCAAGAAGGAAAAGTTGTAGCTTATGCTTCAAGACAATTGAGGGTGCATGAAAAGAATTATCCTACGCATGATTTGGAATTAGCGGCTGTGGTTTTTGCTCTAAAAATTTGGAGGCATTATCTTTATGGTGCAAGATTTGAAGTTTTTAGTGATCACAAAAGTTTGAAGTATTTATTCGATCAAAAGAAATTGAACATGAGACAAAGGAGATGGTTAGAACTTTTGAAGGATTATGATTTTGGTTTGAATTACCATCCGGGTAAGGCGAATGTGGTGGCCGATGTCTTGAGTCGTAAGTTGTTACATATGTCCGCATTGATGATAAGAGAATGGGAACTTTTGGAGAATTTTAGAGACTTGAGTTTGGTTTGCGAAATGACGCCGAGAAGCGTGAGACTTGGTATGCTACGTGTTACGAATGATTTTCTTGCAACCGTTTGTGAAAAGCAAAAGTTGGATTTGAAATTTGTTGATTTGATGATGAATGAGAATGAGGATTTCAAGGTTGATAATTTTGGAGTTTTGAGATTTCGTGGTCGTACTTGTATTCCCGATGATGAGGAGTTCAAAAAGATGATATTGGAAAAGGGACACCGGAGTAATTTAATATACATCTGGGAGCGAATAAGATGTACCAAGATTTGAAAAAGATCTTTTGGTGGTTCGGATTGAAAAGAGATGTAGCTCATTTTGTGTATGCGTGTTTGACTTGTCAGAAGTCTAAGGTGGAACATCAGAAGCCTAGTGGTTTAATGCAACCATTGGATATTCCAGAATGGAAATGGGATAGTATATCGATGGATTTTGTTACGGGATTGCCGAATACGCAAAGAGGTCATAATGTTATTTGGGTAATTGTCGATAGGCTTACTAAATCTGCTCACTTTATTCCGATTGATATTAGTTATTCTCTGGAGAAGCTAGCCGAGATTTATGTTTCTGTGGTTGTGAAGTTACATGGAGTTCCTAAGAGTATTGTATCGGATAGAGATCCTAGATTTACATCGAGGTTTTGGGAAAGTTTGCGAAAGGCTTTGGGTTCTAATCTAAGATTGGGTTCGGCTTACCATCCGCAAACGGGCGGTCAAACCGAGAGGACAATTCAATCGTTAGAGGATTTGTTGTGTGCTTGTGTGTTAGAGCAAGGTGGTGTTTGGGATAGTTATTTAGTGTTGATTGAGTTCACCTATAATAACAGTTTTCATTCGAGTATTGGTATGGCACCATTTGAGGCTTTGTATGGTCGGAGATGTCGAACACCTTTGTGTTGGCATGAAACCGGGGAAAGAACGGTAGTTGGACTGGAGATGGTACAACAAACGACGGAAAAAGTAAAGTTTATTCGGGAGAAGATGAGAGATTATCAGAGTAGACAAAAGAGTTATCATGACAAGAGAAGGAAGAATCTTGAGTTTCAGGAAGGCGAACATGTGTTCTTGAGAGTTACACCGGTTACAGGTGTGGGTCGTGCTTTGAAGTCGAAGAAGTTGACTTCTCGTTTTATTGGGCCGTATCAGATTACTGCACGAGTAGGTGTTGTGGCTTATCGTGTGGCGTTGCCTCCGAATATTTTGAATTTGCACGATGTGTTCCTTGTTTCGCAACTTCGGAAGTATGTTCCGGATCTGCCACATGTTATTCTTATGGACGAGGTTGAAGTGAGAGATAACCTTACGGTGGAAGCTTTGCCGGTTAGGATTTTGGATCGTAAAATCAAGAAGCTAAGAGGCAAGGATATTGCACTTGTGAAAGTGGCGTGGGGAGGCGTTGCGGAAGGAAATATGACTTGGGAATTGGAGAGTAGGATGCGCGAGTCGTATCCGAAGTTGTTTGAATCAGGTAATATTTTCGAGGACGAATATTTCTAAAGTGGGGGAGAGTTGTAACGCCCCGATTCGATTTTCCCAAATTTTTATGGAATCTTTTATTTTATTTGTATGATAATTGTTCTATTTGTGAAATTATCATGATGATATTTTATGTTGAGGAATTAATGTGATATGTTGGTGTGATATGTGATTTTACCGTTTTGTGAATTTTCGGGTAAAATTGGTTTGAAGGGTATTTTAGGTATTTGTTAATTGGTAATAAGTTAGAAATTAGTAGAATTGGTATTTTTGTGAGAGAATGATATTTGGTTGGAAAGAAATAGAAAGAATAGAGTTAAGTGTAGAAATAGGAAGGAAAGAATAAGAATAGTTAGTAAGAATAGAAATAGAGAAAAAAGAGTATAAGTTAGGAGAAAGAGAAAGAAAAGGAAATAGAAAGAAAAAGAGAAGAAAGAAAAGGAAGAGAAGAGAAAAGAAGAGAAAAGAGGAAAACTTGGAAAAGCTAGGTTTTGATCAAGATTGCTCCGCGTAGACGAAATAATCGGGTAAGGGTGATAAGCATTGTTATCTTAATCTTGTATATGATTATGTATGTGTTAGAACGATTAGGTTTTGATTTTGATGAAGTTTAGAGAATGTGAAAGTTAGGGTTTTTGATGAAAATGTGAGAAATTGGTAGATTAATCGGTTAGAAATCATTATAATCGAAGTATGATAGCTAGTACATGTTGTTGATCATGTTTAGGGAAGTATTTTGGAGATTTGGGGTGTTTAGAGTTGACTGTTACGCAACTGGAAATTCTGGAAATCGCAGTGGCCGCTCAGCGAGCTACCCCTCGCTCATCGAAAGTTCCAGGGTGATTCTCGCTCAGCAAGCGCGAGGGCACTCAACAAGCCTGTAGGTTTTGAAGGGTTATGTGTTTTAATCCGTAGCTTTAGTTTCGGGTATCCGTTTTTAGTGATCCTTATATCGATTTGAAGCTAGAAACGCGTAGAAACTAATGATGCTAAGAAAAGTAATTTTTAGCTGACTTTTTCGATAAAACGTAATTATGTTAATTATGGAATTGTTGTGTTGTGGCCGTTTGGAAAGTAGATACATTGCTTGAATTAAACGCGAATGTATGCTAATTGTATTAGATGAATGCATAACTATATTGTGAATATGTATGCATTTTCAAGAATGTTGTGTGTCATTTTGCATGTAAGCATAATGTATGCATTCTTGTATTGTAGGATTCTTTGTGAATCCGTTGTAGCATCATGTGCTCATATGGAGTGTGAGCGATGACTACAACAAGATCGTGTGCCCATGTAGGGTGTGAGCGATCGGATTGTGTGCCCGTGTGGGGTGTGAGCAATCCAGAAACATTGTGTGCCCGTGTGGGGTGTGAGCGATGGGTGATTTATTCACATTTATTGTGTGACCGTGTGGGGTGTGAGCAATCGGATTGTGTGCCAGTGTAGGGTGTGAGCAATCCATAAACAGTGTGTGCCCATGTGGGGTGTGAGCAATGGGGAACATCGTGTGCCCGACGGGGAGTTACTTTAGGTAACAAGCGATGATTCCATTTAGTTCCTGAGTGAACCTGCTGAAATGTTGAGTTGGTACCGCATTGCATCTGCATAGATTCGTGTATCGGTCTCTATGAGTTGCATTTTATCATTTTAATTATGATATGCAGAAATAAACATGAATGTGCATATGTTTATTTGGAGTATTATGGAGATGATAGTATGTGTGATGAAACATACTTGTTGTATATATGCATGTTTGATATATGTATATGTATGTGATTTATACATTTGTAATGTATATGTGTGATTAAACATAGCTAGACGTATGTTTATGCAGAATGAATATAATTGAGGAATAAACATAAATAATGTAAGTTTATGTGAATTAGTGAATTGGTGCATGATGAACATGCTTGATTTGTGTATGTACACATTGCGATGTGTATAGGTGATGAGGTATGAATTATGGTGAGAATATGCTTTATGTGCATTTTATATGTTGAGATA
Organism: Lathyrus aphaca; assembly: GCA_963966055.1. Classification (NCBI taxonomy): domain Eukaryota; kingdom Viridiplantae; phylum Streptophyta; class Magnoliopsida; order Fabales; family Fabaceae; genus Lathyrus; species Lathyrus aphaca. Next base: position 320,683,786 of record OZ014525.1, read on the forward strand.
TATAATTATATGCAATGTTATTATGATAATGTTTCTCACCCTTCTGCTGTTTTATAATGCTCTATGAGGCATTGCAAAGTAGGTTTGCTGGAGGTCTTTTTGTGAAGCTTGTCTTCATCCTTTTGGTCGGTCGGCTCTGATATGTAGCACCGGGTAGTTAGGGTTGGCTTAGTGCCATTTTTGTGATACATTGTATATGTATTTTGGTGATGAATGTTTTGTATAAACATGATATATTCGGTGAATCAAACTTGTTGATATATTAATATATATGCATGTTTGATGTTGTTGATTTAATTTCCGCTGTGTAATTATATCTTTGGAGATATGGGTGTAAGGATTGAATTTCCTATGTTGAAAACTACCCCATCGTTGCATATCTTTAAATGAGAAGGTGTTGTATGTTTTTAATTTCAAGCATAATGTGACATGCCTCTTTGATACCATGTTTAATTATACTCTGATAGAATTTTTAACATGTGCCTAAATGATTTAATTGATTATTTGGGGGTATAGAAAGGGGGTGTTACAAAACACACTAGAGAAGTAGTCACATATCCCTTAGCCGAAATCTCTACGACCATTTATCCTTTCATCTCAGATAACTCAAGACCCAACTTCTTAACACAATCAGTAGCAATAAAACAATGGGTAGCACCCATGTCAATACTAGTAACTAAAGGAATAATATTAATGAAACACGTACCTCTAACGAGCTTGTCCTCATTAGTTGTCTGAGTCCCAGCTAAAGCGAACACTTTTCCTACAGACTTTGCTTTCTTTGGCTTCTGACACTGGCTACCAATATGCCCTTCTTCACCACAGTTGAAACATATCATCTCTTTATGTGTGCAATCAGACATCACATGCCCAACTTTTCCACAATAGAAACAACGCTTCACCTCGGAAGTACACACATTGCTTTTGTGTCTAGCTTGACCACACTTGAAGCAAACAATACCAGCAGGAGGATCTCCCCCACTGGTTCTCTGACCCGAAGCAACTTTCCGCTTACTCTTACTAGCTAGAGTATCATAAGGCTTGTCACGGTTTTGCTGATTCTTGCACCTTCGATCAGTAACAATCTTATAGTGAGCATTGTTATCTTCCTCTAAGATTCTGCAACTATCAACCAGATCAGCAAAAACACGAATCTTCTGATACCCTACAACTTTCTTAATCTCGAAACACAACCCGTTCTCAAACTTGATACACTTCAAAAATTCAGCAGTCGCTGCATCATGGTGCGTATAAAACTTCGACAAATCCATAAACTTTGCAGCATAACCCATCACTGACATATTCCCCTGCTTGAGCGCAAGAAATTCAATCTCTTTCTTACCATGCACATCTTCAGGGTAATACTTCCGCATGAACTCTCTACGAAAAATAGCCCAAGTGATCTCTTTACCTGTAGCTTCGAACCTTTCTCTGGTTTCTAACCACCAGTCATTAGCTTCAACTGCCAACATGTGAGTCTATGCTGGAGTGCAATCTATCACACATAAAATTCTCTCAATCTCTTTCAACCAGACCAACGTAGCATCAGGGTCATACTTGCCCTTGAATGTAGGTGGATTCTTCCTCTGAAAAGTCGCTAAAGTACGAGACTCGTCATTCCCGCCAGCATTCGGTAAGTTCTAAACAGCCTGAGCCATTGCTTGCATTGCAGCAGCCATCACAACATCGTTTCTTCCCGCCATCTCAACTTAACACTACAACACAACAAAAGTTAGAACCACATAACAATACTTGATTGTTAGACAACTACGACTCGACAACTTGGTCAGACAGACCGACCTGCTCTGATACCACTAATGTAACACCCCATTTCTACCTGACTTTATAAATTAAATCAGAGTTATAAAAATTCATCAACAAACATGGGATATTACACTTTTTAGATTAAAATCAAATAACATAACTTCATTAATAAAATACTTTGAAAACAATGCAGCGGATTCAACAAAGTTACAACTTTAAAACAAAATAAATAAATTCAACGTCAAAATACTTCAACTTGGTTTTCCAACATAAAACAACTCAAACTAGTTCATAAAATTAAACAAAAGCCACAAAGACAAGACATGCGTTCATCCCCTCCGAAGTGCTACGTATCAGAGCGATAAACACCAACTCGAAGCTACTAAGTACTGGACTCATCGTTACTTGCACATTACCAACATAGGGCAACATTCAAACACAAGAGGTGAGATATCGAATAACATAAATAGGATTACGATAATCAATTTATAAGCAAGGAAATCATATAACCATAGCACTTCTTATAACTAACAACATCAACGTACAACTTACATCCAACAAATGATAACAACATCAACAAAATGCAACTCGAATGCGACTCAACTTATATATACATGTGGTACTATTTGGAGTAAACTCCCACCTTGAAATATTGTCAGTTTATCGAGGCATCAATAACTTATTTGCCAATCCAGGCCAACTTGAATCGAGCATACGCTCAAACTTGAAAATATGCACATGTATGCAACTATGAATGGCATACAACAACAACGACATAATAAAAAACTTAACAACATAACAACTTGAACAACTCAGCAACATGAATCAACGTTGGTCATAAGACCTGCAACTTAATAATCTTCCCAAAGATCGGGACCACACAACTTCATACAGCTTAATACAACTTAAACTTAGAAAACAAAAATTTACGGCTTACTCGATTAAATTACTAAATTAATTATTTTTAATCCTCAAATCTACTATAATCAACTTATTTTATCTCTACTTAAAGTCTAAGATCAAACTAACTCGAAACGGATGTGAAAACATGAAGAATCGCCAAAAACTTCATTTTTCTGCACTCATTCTGCCCATACGCGTATTGCCAACTCCATACTGTAACACCCTAATTTTTGCCCTAAGTTTTCTTCGCATTTCATCTGCATCTTGCATACAAACAAGATCGCACTGGTTGCTCGGTTCTTCTCGGGTGTAGGTTTATGTCTCACAGGGGATCACCGTTTGCTTTTAATTACTTTATTTGTTTATGTTCACTAACCATTAATTAAAATCCAAAAATATTTTGTTTTCTTTCACTAACATTTTCAGGAAGAGGAACAATTGAAAATGCCAAAAATAGCAGTCATGCAGCTCGAATAAAATTTCACAGACAAAAGTCGAAGTTGATCCGCAAGTAATTCAAATTTATTTGATCAAGGATTTCTCAAGTTAATTGATTTATTCAAGGAATTCCAAGGTTCATGTGTTTATTTCCATGCCTTCTTTGACGTACAAAAGAGTCGGGCCACAACAACCAAGCAATCACATTAGAATAAAATATCCAAATTTTAGCTTGGTTATTCAGGAACCAAAAATCTATTTGAAAATTCAATCATCTTTCTTTATTGAGGATCCGTAGTGACCTCTTTTTTTCTTTTGCTGTAAAAAAAACCGATTAACCCTATGCGTTAACCGGTTAACTAGTTCGAAATTTGAATATTTTATTCAAATTCAGCACCCTCGGATCATTGATCTCATTTGGAATATTCTAGATCCATTTCCCTCTGATTTCTCTACATCACTTTGATCATTTCCTACCATAAACCCTCACTAATCACCAATCTTTTCCATTTCCCACCAAATTTTCAATTATCAAACCTAATTTTAATTACCAAATCAAGCTCCATTCCATCAAATTCCCATACCTAAAGTCTTTAAATATCACCCTAATTTCATTCATTCAACAAGCTTTTGAGAGCCAACAAATCTCTTGCAAAATACTCCCCCAAAACCAAAAATTCACTAAAGCTCTTCCTTCATTCTTTTGAAGTTATCAAGAATTCACATTGAATTCTTGATCAACTTGAGCTAAACTTTCATCCTATTCTTTCCTTGCTCATCAATCTCAGTAGATCTAGCTTGATTTGGTCCAATTTGAAGAAATGCTTTTGGTAATTCCCTCTTTCCAGAAATCCATCTTCATCATCAACATTCAAGATGTAAATCTTTGGTGCCTTTGATTCTAGATCCTTTGGATCTTAAATTGTTGTTTGATTGCAGGGATTTCACTGTATTTTGGTTTTAAAATTCGTGCAAATTCAGATCATGATCATCAAGTATTTGAAAAAAAGGTTTTGAAATGGATCATGCTGAATTTTAGCATTTTTCTGCTACTAGTTAAGTGTTAACCGGTTAACCATTTTCAGTGTAATTTGGTTAATCGGTTAGCCAGTGTTGTGTTGCGCATGATTTGAAACTGACTGCATTAGCCGGTTAACCATTTCTGATGCATTTTGGTTAACCGGTTAACACAAGTAAGAGGTTGTTTTTGGCTTATTTTAAGCTTCTTTTTGGTTACTCTTTCCTCTTCTTCTTCCTCCTTTTTATTTTCACCTTGAGAAGCACTTTTGGGAGTGATTTCTCTTTAATTTCAATGAACTTTGGGTGTAGATTAGAGTAGTCAATGTTCATTAGTTCAAAACTACCTTTAAGTGGATTATTCAATTCATTTAAGGTACTTTGCATTAGTGATGCATTTTCATGCTTGAATCCATCAAGATGAGTGATTGAACTTAACGATGGAAGAATACCATAAGTGTATCTCAATTTGGTATTCATCTTTAGTTTTGTGCGGTATTGCATTCAGATAGAGATTTACATATTGTTTATCTCGCATGCATTAACACTAACATTGTTCACCTTAATTGGTGGTGGCCGAACTTATTTGTAGGGTAATTACTTCGTAAATTACTCAACGATTGCTTAACATAGACCTAAATATGTCCCGAATTCGGAATAAAACTTCCAATTAAATACTTGCACTTTCGTGGACCGGACCTCTTGTTGGTCGCGTAATCCCAAAGCGTTTGATCATTTTGAATTAAGAACCAAATCTTATGAATGTTTGATGCGTAGGTGCTTTGGGTCTCCCAATCGCCTTTCAAATTTCATTGAATTTGGTTCGGTTTTCCTTGATTAATCTCTATAGTGTAAGATACTAAGTGGATCCGGCTGCCTTTTGTTTTTGGTTACTCTTTTGGTTGTGGTTGATTATGTTCACCATACCATTATTATGTAAATATTATTATACTATTACTACTGTTAATATTTCAGATTCTTGCACTTTAATTGATTTTGCTACTAACATTTAATTTCTTGCACCTTTATTGCATTTATTTTATTATGCTTTATTATGCTTTATTCATCCATTATCATATTTATTATTTTTACTCTTTTTATTGCTGTTTTGATTTTCCTTTTGTCCATTTGGACAGAAAAATATTAATTAAGGATTAAACCTCTAAAAAAACTTGTGATCTTAATCTTGGACTATTGGTTACTATCCTTGGCATAAGAATGAAGTTTTGGACTTAGATTTTAGGACACCTCTCATTTGCTTTGATCTTCATGAGGTTGGTAGTATCGCTTTTATTTTGCCATTTGCTAGCTTATAAGGATGGAACTCTTGTGCTCATAATGGGAGGCATAATTAAGTTTGGTTAGATCTTCCCTCCTTTATCTCTTTATTTTCTTTTTTAGGATAGTCTCTTCATCTCCTCCCCTTCTTTAATTTTAAAAACTCCCCTCTTTTTCAAAGGATTCTTGTTTTTCCAAAATCATCACCTCTATAATAAACAAAACCTTGACTTTTGTCAAATGGACTTTACTATTTTTATTTTCTCTTAAAAATCAATGAATGTAATCATCTTCACTTTAATTCAAAAATAAAAAGAATCAAACTCATTCAAGTTGTTTTGTGCCTTTGTGCATTTTTGTTTGTTTTCTTTAAAAAGGTGCCGATTATGAGTCATTATTCTTTAGTTGGGTGCAAGTCTCTCAATCTCCATGGTTGTAGTTTCATGTAATTGAGTGTCTTGTCATTCGTGGGGGTTTAGTGACATACTCGTCGATTTTATCCGAGTTGGCGCCCTCCCCATAATGATGTATGAGTCCATGACTTCATTCTCATGGTAGATTTGTTTGGCTATCCACTTGAAGATGACAAATTCTCTTCACTTAATAAAATCAATCATAACCAACCCTTTTCACTCTTTGTACCACAAACTACAGGGTTTTGATCTTGCATTTCACTTTGTGGGTACGTAGGCATGAGGTGGTAAACCTCTCCAAACACAAAAATATTAAAAAATAATTCTTCTCTCATCCCTCCACTCTCTTTTAACAAACCATTTTCAAACCAAAAGCAATAAAATTTTCAAAGGGCTCCCGTGGAGTACCATAGACATTTTGGCTGCGTAAAACCTTCCCATTGTGTAACCTATCTCCTTACCCAGTCCTTTGTTGTATTTCTTTAGCTTTTTGCTTTTAGATTCATTAGGATTTATTCGCTCTTTTTACTTTTCCTCTTGGAATAAAAAAAAGCGCGGTGGCGACTGTTTACTTTGAGTTAAGTTAAGTAATAACATACACTCATGTTTTTACCGCTACAGAAAAATGGCGACTCTGCTGGGGAGTAATCTCTAAGTGGATTCGGCCTACTTTGATTTATTTACTACTTTGGTTTGATTTGTTTGTTATTTGTTTGTTCTGTTTCGGGTTTGGTGATCCTCTGTGAGTGAGATAGATTCTAACCCGGATCTGAGTTAAACTTATGATAGGATGGAGATATTCGAAGCGATACGCGATGGAGTAGTCCAAAGCAATATCAATTCGATAATCTCCACTCGGTTAGGCTCTCTTGGATTATTAATGCCATAATGAGTAATCGTAACATGGAATTATTTTCCGACCTTGAGCTGATCATACTGAGGACCGTAGAACCCTTAACCCATCCAAGCCAATTTAGGAACGTAGTGCAGAAACTATCCAGGTGTAAACTTGAGGTGGTTATCACGCGATATTACACTTGGACGAGGTCTATATTAAGAATGTTATTGGTTTGGGAGTAGTCCAACATACCGATAATATTTTAAAGATGGTTGTTAACTCCGGGCACCTCTATTAGCACCCTTTGTGTTTTCTACAGGTACAATTAAGAAAAAACCTTAGTACTTACCTGTGTGGGAGGTGTTATGTTACCTTGACTTCATGCTCGTGACTCAGAACCTAAACCCGTGTGCATTCATGAGCATTGTTCTCAAGATTTCAAGGGAATTATAGATACTTTTGCAAAATTTTAGATGTCTATGGTTATGAATGTTGAAAGGAGGAATACAAGGAAGTATAATTTTAAGAGTACTAATCTGGTAGAGTTGAGAAAGCTAAGAGCTTTAGTGGTTGACACCCAGGAGTTTCGAAAATGTTATGGAAAGCTTTTATTTATCTTGGATACTGACGTACCAGAGGGGATTCTCCCTACCTTGGCTCAGTTTTATGATCCTTTGCATCATTGCTTTACCTTTCCTGATTATCAGCTTGTGCTTACCTTGGAAGAATACTCTCATTGGATGGGTTTACCTATTTTGGACAAGGGATTTCTTTTTAGTGGTTTAGAGGATGAGCTTACAACCAAAGTCGTCACCAAAGCCTTTTTTCTCAAAGAGTCCGATCTTAGTGGGAAGTTTCTTCCAAAAGGAGGTGTATGTGGTATTAATGCCAAGTTCTTAATAGGGAAAGCTTCTACTTCTCTTACTTTGGGTCATAAGGATACATTTGAGGCTATTATTTCTTTTCTTATTTATGGGATTGTTTTTTTCCTAACATAGATGGTATTGTGGACGAGAGTGCCATTCAGATTTTCTTGAAGAGAAATTCGGTAGCTACTTTGCTTGGAGACATATATCATACCTTTCATAATAGAACCTCCAAAGGTGATGGAAAGGTTGTGTGTTGCGCACCTCTTCTCTATAGGTGGTTTGTTTCGCATATACCAAAGTCCGATGTCTTCAAGGATAATAGAGAGAAGCGAAGATGGTGTCAAAGGATTATGTCTCTTTCTCATAAGTATATGATTTAGTATTGTTCCTATTATGATACTGGAGTGCTTATTAATGGTTGTAGAGAGTTTCCTAACGTACCTCTTCTTGGTACACGTGGAGGAATTAGTTACAACCCTATTCTTGCTAGGCGACAATTGAGATATTGCTTGAAGGACATACCAGTTTCTTCTTTCTTAACAGTGCATATCATGTAGAAATGAAGAAAAGGATTGCTCATTCTTGGCATGCAGTTCATCGGAAAGAGAAGGGTCAATTGGGAAGATAACACCTTGCTATCTCCGAGTGTGACATCCAGTGGGTTCGATCTAGGGCTTCCAATCTCAATATTCCTTATCCACCTGAGGAGCCTTTGTTTCCTATACTACCATTTTCCATTTTTCTTCCTCCCGTTGATGAGAAAGAAAAATGACTACTTGAGAAGACAACGATGCAAGAGCAACTGAAGGAGAAAGATGATCTCATTGAATTACTTGAGCGGCGTGTTACAAAGAGACCAAGAGAGGATTTATTTTCCTCTAGTACTCCATCTACCATTCCTTCTACATTCGGAGCTTGGAAGGCCATTGTTGACCAGTTCATGAAGGATAAGGAAGACATGGAGAATAGGTACAAGAAAGAGATTAAAAGGATTCGCATGAAGTACCAGCTGGGATTTGATCTTCTTCAGATATGATCCCTTAGGCCTAGTTTACTTTTCTCTCATGTATTAGGATTGTTGATACTTATACTTCACTTGTAATCCTTACTTTGATTTTAATGAGAATAAGTTTTTAGTATTTCGAAAAGTGTTTCTTTATTACAATTTATCTTATAGTCCTTTGAAATCTTTGCATTTGCATATGCATATCATGCATCATGCTCGCATTGGTCTTGCTTCTTGAGAGTTGTACAAGGATCTTATGTTGTTTCTTGGTCTTCATTCAGTTCTTCTGTCAAGCTGACTCACCAGATCGATACTCGAGCTAATCGAAGAAAGATGTTGGAAGCCTTACAACAAGAGAATCGCGAGCTGTGCGAGGAAGTTTCATCTCTGAAGGATAACTTGGAAAGGATCACTGCCATGATGGAAAGCTTAGTGGCTGCTCAGAATCAGCCACCCCCTATTCCTAATTCTCCAATATAGCATATATTCATCTATGAGATTGTCACTGCATCGATTCCTGCTGAAACTGTCATTTCCCCTCGCTACCGCATGCCTTCTAGCATACCATGGGGGGTATGCCGATTGATTTCATTCTTAATGGTTATCCTCCTCCTCCTCCTGAGACTGCTGCATTTAATACTCTTCAGCCAATGATGACTATTGCACCGCCTGTGATGCACACTACTCCGCACCTTGAGGAAATGCTTTACCATGCTGAGCCCAGTGAAGGCGCTGGGTGATTGAAAGACTTGATGACTTTCAAGACCATTTTAGTGAAATATAGAAAGAGATGAAGGCTTTGAGGCATAAAGATTTGTTTGGTAAAAATGCTTATGATCTCTTCTTGGTTCCTAATGTCAAGGTTCCGTACAAGTTCAAGTTGCCTGAGTTCGAGAAGTATAAGGGAAATACTTGTCCTCTGAGTCACCTGACTATGTATGCTAGAAAGATGTCTGCTTAGACAGACAATGATCAGCTTTTGATTCATTATTTCCAGGATAGTCTGACTGGTGCAGCCATGAGATCGTACATGAGTTTGGGTAACAGTCAAATCAAGACTTTCAATGATTTAGGAGAGGATTTTGTTAGGAAATACAAGTATAATGTTGATATGGCACTAGACAGAGATCATCTCCGTGCTATATCCCAGAAGGACAAAGAAACTTTCAAAGAGTATGCGCATAGATGGCGCAAATTAGAAACTCAGATTGTTCCTCCTCTGGAAGAGAAAGAGATGAAGAATATATTTTTTAAGACTTTAAGTTCTTTCTACTATGAGAAGATGATTGCGAGTTCTCCATCTGATTTCACTAAAATGGTAAGTATGGGGATGCGACTAGAAGAAGGTGTCCATGAGGGGCGATTGAGCAAAGATAGTAGTACTGGCTCAAGTTCTAAGAGGTTCATTTTGGTAAAAAGAAAGAAGGCGAGACTAATGTTGTGTCTCGTGAAAGTTACAGAAGACCTCGTGGTCGTGAGAATCATCATCAGCAGCATGTAACTTCTGTAACTCCGATGATTAATGTGACTCTAACTGTGTCAGCAACTCCAAAGTATCAGTCTCGTTATTAACAGCCTTCTGTGCAACAAAGTGGTAATCAACAGGTTCGTTCTAAGCCGAATTTTGATCCCATTCCAATGTTGTATGTGGATTTTCTTCCATCTCTGATTGAGAAGAATCTTGTACAAACACATTCTCCGCCTCCAGTTCCAGATTCTATCCCATGGTGGTATAAACCAGAGGCTCATGGTGCTTTTCATCAAGGTGCCCCGGGGCACGATATTGAGAAATTTTATCCATTGAAGTTTGAAGTACATAAATTGATAAGGAGCAATGTTATGTCTTTCAATGATGTTAATCCAAATGTGAAGACGAATCCACTTCCTCAACATAGTAATACGTTTGTGAACATGGTTGGTGGTTGTCCTGGTTTGTTCAAGATTTATGATGTCCTCCATATTCGAAGGTCTTTGGTTGAGATGCATGCTTTCTTAAGTGAATATCATGATATTGATGACAATTATGCTGGATGTTGTATTTGTTCGGTGAACCCTCGTGGTTGCGTGATTGTTAAGAGAGACATTCAAAAGATGATAGATGTTAAGTTGATTGAAGTGATAGTGAAAAGAGACGAGTATGAAAATGAAGTAAATGTTATTGTGCCTCAGTTCAATATTCCTGAGAAGGTTGTTCATGAGAATGTGGTTATTTCTTTTGATATCCGCAAATATGTTGTTACTCCATTGGTGATCAATTTGCCTGGTCCAATGCCGTATGAGTCTGATAAAGTCGTTATGTACCGATATAATGCTACGATGATAGAAAATGGTAAAGAAGTTCCTATTCCTTCTCCGAAGTCTGTGGTTAGCATTGCTGATGTGACAAAGGTTACTCGAAGTGGTAGAGTTTATGCTTCGGATCCTCCAAAGAGAGCTGAAGATACTAGTGCGAGTAAACATATTATGGATGTTGTTGCCCGATCAGGTCAATTTGGTGATTCCAGTTTGAAAGATAGTGAAGATGAGGTGTTAAAATTGATAAATAAGAGCGAGTACAACGCTACTGAGCAGTTGTTGCATACTCAGTCGAAGATATCACTTTTATCACTCTTGATGTGCTTTGAGGCTCATAGGCTATCTTTGCAGGAGATTCTTGATCAAGCTTATGTTGATTATGATGTGACTGCTGATCAGTTTGATAGTATTGTGGCTAATATCACATATTGCACTAATATTAGTTTCTGTGATGATGACTTGAAGAAGGAAGGAACCATAACTTGGCTTTGCATATTTCAGTGAATTGTCAGGAAGATGCTATGTCTAAAGTGCTGGTTGATACCAGATCTTCTTTGAATGTGATGTCGAAGTTGACTTTGTCAAGGCTTGCGTACCAAGGTGCTCCCATGAGGCATAGTGGAATTATTGTGAAAGCTTTTGACGGATTGAAGAAGACAGTGATTGGTGAAGTTGATCTTCCTATTTTGATTGGACCGTTTATATTCCAAATTACTTTTCAAGTAATGGATATATGTCCTGCCTACAGTTGTCTCCTTGGAAGAACTTGGATTCATGAGGAAGGAGCTATGACATCTACTCTCCACCAGAAGCTGAAGTTTGTGAAAGATGGGAAATTAGTGAATATTGGCGGTGAGCAGGCGATGCTATTGAGAAATTTGTCAACTTTCTCCTATATTGATGCTGAAGAAGAGGTGGGAACTTCATTCCAGTCTCTTTCTGTTGTTGATAATGCTGCTACGAAGAATATTATGCCTATGTCTTCTCTCAAGGATGCTCTGCGCATACTTGAAACTGGTCGACCTGAAGGTCGGGGACGAGTTATTGATGTTGTTGATAACAAAGAAGGATTTGGTATTGGGTTTGCACCAGGTGTGGCTCTCAATGACCCGAAGACTATTCAGGAAGGATTCCGAAGTGTTGGATTTATCAATGATCATTCCGCTGCTGCCATCATCGAAGATGATGAAGATGAAGAAATGCCTAATTTTGTTACGCACTAAAAGATTTGCAAGATCTGGATTGCTGTTGATGTTCCTTCTATTGTTCATAATTCAAAGTAATTTGTTTTATTTTCTTTCAAAAAATCCTTTCACTCTGCCCAAGGTGAAAGTGATGTTTGTCGGACTTTGTTTCAAATTTTTATCATCATAAATAAAATGTTATTTTGTTTTTTCCACATGTGTTTTTCCTTTTTGCTTTATTCTGAAAAATGGTAACATAAAAAACCCAAAATAATGATAATCACTGTTTATCTGCATGATGTTTGAACTTTTGTTCATACTCTAAAATAAAAATAAAATCATTGTGCAGATTAATTGATAAACCCATTGAAAACAATGATCCTATGCCCACTCCCAACTTTGAATTTCCTGTGTTTGAAGCTGAAGAAGAGGATGTTGAAGAGATTCCTGATGAGATTTCCCGGTTGCTTGAGCACGAGGAGAAAATTATTCAGCCTCTTGGAGAGTCTACAGAAATAGTCAACTTGGGTTCTGAAGATGATAAGAAAGAAGTCAAGATTGGAGCATTTCTTGGTTCTGATGTTAAGAAGAGGATGGTAGAGCTTCTTAGAGAATATGTTGATGTTTTTGCTTGGTCTTATCAAGACATGCCGGGTCTTGATATTAATATTGTGGAGCATAGATTGCTGCTGAAGCCTGAATGTCCACCTGTGAAGCAAAAGTTGAGAAGAACTCATCCTGATATAGCAGTAAAGATCAAAGAGGAGGTTCAAAAGAAGATTGATGCAGGTTTTCTTGTGACATCTAATTATCCTCAATGGGTGGCAAATATCGTGCCCGTTCCAAAGAAATAATGAAAAGTCCGAATGTGTGTTGATTACAGAAATTTGAATTAGGCCAGTCCAAAAGATGATTTTACATTGTCACACATTGATTTGTTAGTAGATAATACGGCTAAGTTTGATGTGTTCTCTTTTATGGACGAATTTTCCAGTTATTATCAAATAAAGATGGCACCTAAGGACATGGAAAAAACCACATTTATTACACCATGGGGAACATTATGTTATATAGTGATGCCCTTTGGATTGAAGAATGCTGGTGCGACATATCAAAGAGCTATGACCACGCTTTTCCATGACATGATGCACAAAGAAATTGAGGTATTTGTTGACGATATGATCGCTAAGTCGAGAACTGAAGAGGATCATGTTGAACATTTGATGAAGTTGTTTCAGATGTTAAGGAAGTTTAAGCTTCGTTTGAACCCGAACAAGTGCACGTTTGGTTTACGTTTTGGAAAGTTGTTAGGTTTCATTGTCAGCCAAAGATGCATTGAAGTTGATCCTGATAAAGTGAAAGCTATTCGAGAAATTCCTACTCCAAGAACTAAAAAGCAAGTAATAGGATTCTTTGTCCGTTTGAATGATATTTCGAGGCTTATCTCTCACATGATTGCCACATGTGCTCCGATCTTCAAGTTGCTTCAGAAATACTAAGGTTGTGTCTGGACAGATGATTGTTAGAAGGCGTTTGAAAGTATTAAAGAATATATGCTTGAACCTCCTATCTTGTCTCCTCCGGTGGAAGGTAGACCATCAATTATGTACTTGACTGTGTTGGAAGATTCCATGGGTTGTGTGCTTGGTTAGCAAGATGAATCTGGAAGAAAAGAATATGCAATTTACTACTTGATTAAGAAATTCACTGAATGTGAGTCTCGGTAATCCATGCTTGAAAAAACTTGTTGTGCCTTAGCTTGGGCTGCAAAGCGTCTTCGCCAGTATATGCCGAATCATACAACTTTGTGGATCTCTAAAATGGATCCAATCAAGTATATCTTTGAAAAGCCTGCTTTGACTGGGAGGATTGCTCGTTGGCAAATGTTATTGTCTGAATATGATATCGAGTACCGAGCTCAAAAAGCTATAAAAGGTAGTATCTTGGCTGACCATTTGGCACATCAACCAATTGATGATTACCAGCCTATCAAGTTTGATTTCCCAGATGAGGATGTGATGTATTTGAAAATGAAATATTGTGATGAACCTTTGATTGAGGAAGGGCTGGAGCCTGGATCTTGATGGGGTTTAGTTTTTTATGGTTCTGTAAATGCGCGCGGAAGAGGAATTAGGGCAATGATCATTACTCCCCATGGTTCACATATTCCTTTACTGCAAGGTTGACTTTCCCTTGTACCAATAATGAAGCTGAGTATGAAGCCTGTATTATGGGTCTTGAAGAAGCTATTGATTTGTGGATTAAACATCTTGATGTGTATGGAGATTCTGCCTTGGTAATCAATCAAATCAAGGGTAAGTGGGTAACTCATTAACCTCACTTGATCCCTTATATAGATTATGCCAGGAGGATATCAACTTTCTTCACTAAATTTGAGTTTCATTATGTACCTCACAATGAAAATCAGATGGCAGATGCTTTGGAAACTATAGCTTTTATGATAAAGGTGCACCAGTGGAATGATGTTCCCATGATCAGGGTGATGTGGCTTGAAAGACCAGCTCATGTGTTTGCAGTTGAAGAGGTCCATGATGACAAGCCTTGGTATCATGATATTAAATGTTTTCTCCAAAGTCAAGAATACCCACTTGGGGCATCAGATAAAGATAAGAGGACTTTGAGGAGATTGGCAGGCAATTTCTTTCTGAATGGAAATGTGCTTTGTAAGAGGAATTTTGACATGGTCTTGCTCAGATGCGTGGATAGACACGAAACAAACATGTTAATGAAAGAAATTCATGAAGGATATTTTGGTACCCATGCCAATGGGCATGCAATTTCTATAAAGATGTTGAGAGCAGGTTACTATTGGCTGACAAAGGAATCTGATTGTTACAAGTATGTGAAAAAGTGCCATAAGTGCCAAGTGTATGCTGATAGGATTCACGTGCCACCAACTCATCTCAATGTAATTTCTTCCACGTGGACTTTATCTATGTGGGGAATTGATATGATTGAACCCAAGGCTTCGAATGGAAATTGTTTAATTCTTGTGGCAATCGACTACTTCACCAAATGGGTTGAAGTTGCATCATATGCTAATGTGACCAAGCAAGTTGTGGTTCAGTTTATCAAGAATAACATTATCTGTAGATATGGTGTTCCGAATAAAATCATTACTGATAACGGTTTGAACTTGAATAATAAGATGATGAAAGATATTTGTGAAGAATTCAAGATTCAACACCATAATTCTGCTCCTTATAGACTGAAGATGAATGGGGTTGTTGAAGCTGCGAATAAGAACATTAAGAAGATCATTTAGAAGATGGTTGTGACATATAAGGACTGGCATGAGATGCTCCCTTTTGCATTGCATGGGTATCGTACATCCGTCCGCACTTCAACAGGGGAAACCTCGTTCTCACTTGTCTATGGTACAAAAGAAGTGCTCCCCGTTGAGGTTGAGATCCCATCAATGAGAATTCTGATGGAAGCCAAGTTGATTGAGGCTGAATGGTGTTACAGTAGATTTGATCAGTTGAATTTGATTGAGGAAAAAAGAATAACATCTTTGTGTCATGGTCGGTTGTACCAACAAAGAATAAAGAAAGCTTTTGACAAGAAGGTCAAACCTCGTGAATTCAGAGAATGCAACCTCATGCTCAAAAAAATCCAGTCTTTCATTACAGATTCTCGGGGCAAGTGGAATCCGAACTATGATGGCCCATATGTTGTTAAGAAAGCCTTCTCTGGCGGTTCATTAATTCTTGCAACTATGGATGGTGAGGATATCACTTGCCCTGTGAATGCAGATGCAGTCATGAAATACTTCGCCTAAAAAAATAAATAAAAGAACAACTCGCTAAGTTGAAAACCTGAAAGGTAGACTTAGGAAAAAATGAGCGTCTCGGTGGATTGAAAACCCTAAAGGACGGTCCAGGAAAAAATTAGAGACATAAACAAAAACAATTATCTCGGTAGATTGAAAACCCAAAAGGGAAATCTAGGAAAAAGTTAGGGATCATGGCAAGTAATTGCATCGACATACTAGATCAATTGAAACAACTGAGGATTTCAGATTCTATCCCTTAGTAGAATCGCCCATCAAAGATTCTTATTCACTCATCCTTGTCTAAAGTTTCAGACACAGTGGAGTTCAAAGTTGATAGGGAGAATAATGATCATTGTATTTAAATGTAGTCTTTTTCCATGTATTTACCATTTGCGGACTACCATTCTACTAATGAATTTGAGCCTTTATCCAATTGTTTGTAATTCTTTATTTTGTTTTTGTTTACAAAACTTCAATTTATTTTTGATGATGATTTTTGAAACAAATTTAATGAATTTAATTTTTGAAGATTATAAAAACACTTTTCTTTTGATATATGTGTAAAAATCCCAAATTTGCCCTCTCCTTTTTTCTCACACCTTGGCTTGTGATCCTTCATATTGCATTGCATAAGCATACCATCTCACATTGCATAGTTATTTCACTGCATTGTTATTTCACTACATAAGTTGCATAACTAGGGTTTGTGATTAGGTGAATCTCAGAAGTGGTTTGAGCTATCTCAGAGGCCATGAAGAATGCCAAGAGGGTCCATGAGTGTTCTATGATCATATTATACCTCCAAGTTTGCTTTGAAGTCACAAAATCTCAGAGGATTGCACAGCTACCCAGGCAGGCTTAGGGCTCCTACACAGATGACCATAAATTAGGGTTTTGGTCTATATATGTTATAAGGAGCATGTGTATCAAATTTGAATAAAAAATTCCTTGTGGAAGTCATCTGATCAAATGGTAACTTGTTGTGCAAGAAAAGTCAGAAGCAGGGCATCTGAGGCCACCAACAAGGGCTCCAAAGGGTCATCATCATCAATTTGAGGTCCTATGATCTTTATTTGATATTAGGAATGCTTGGAAGTTCACAAGATTGAAGAATTTTGAGCCATTTGAAAACTTGCCATTTTTGGACATGACTTGTAATGAAAACTTTCCATTTTGGGAAAGAATTTCAACCTCCTCTTTCTTGATCAAAAAGGTTTCAAATGAATTTTCTTCAAACATGAAAGTTATAGATTGGATCTTCCCATTTTCAAAAAGTACAAGAACTCCTCTTGATTCATCCTAGAACTCAAGTTATGATGGATCAAAGTTGGCAAAAATCACATAATTTTCAAATTCATGCCAAAGAGGGAAATGTGCAATTTTGATTTCCAAGCCTTCTCATGACCTCTAATTCACTTCTACACATCATAGAAACATAATGCAACTTGTTTAGACCAGAATTGTGCCAAGAACCAAGGATTTTCATGACTTGCATCTCAAGATTTCTCAAAGTTGTGAAAATGCAAAAGCACTTCAATCTCATGATCCAAGCCATACAATTCACCACAATTGATCCAAAGGACATCCTTGAAGCCGGCTGAGGCAGCTCAAGCCCTTAAATCAGCTATGCCATGGCCCATACCTCAAGTACACAAACTTTTGACTTTTTGGCCAATTGAGCCATGCCATTTCCACAATGCACAACCACTCCTCTGACTCATTGCAATTGTTTATGCAAACCCTAAGCATCATAAAACATATCACAACAAGCCTTGAAACAACACACAAGCTCAGATTGCAAAAATCCTCTCAAAACTACATTTCTTCGAAACTCACTGCACAACTATCAAAAATCACATTTTCTTTCACCATTCAACTCATCATCACTCAAAGAACAAAACCCACCCATCACCATGACCTGAAACAACCTCAAACACAAACACGATTTCTGCCATATCAGAACTGTATCTCACAAACTTGCCAAAATAAACTCCATCCAAGCATCTCAATAGCTTCAGGAGGTCCAAAGAAGTTGGTTTGCACAAAGGGAAGGCCTTGAAAGCTCCAGTTTGAAGAACTCCATCTCAGGTATCCCTCAAGAACAATTTTTCCAGAACCTTAATTTCTTGTTAAAATGTGAATCTACATGTTATGTTGGTCATGTTGATATGTTTAGAATTGAAAATGAGTGAAAAATGAGTATGTTATGATGTTCTGAAATTTTGCCCGTGTTAGATGTTTGTTTCGATTTGTTTGATTCTTGTGAAATAAATACCATTTGATTGTTGATTTGGGTTGAGTGATGTTAGAGGATCATTTCTGAGCAGGTTTGATGCATTTTAGTGGCCTGTAGAAGAAGTTAGGTTTTGGGTTGACTGGAGAAGATGACCGGAGCACTGTTCCGGTCATCTGAAAGTCATTAGGGTTAGTGTGCCCAGTTTGAATATCAGCCATTGGATTGTGATTAGGTTAAGTGTTGGACGATTCAGATTAGGTCATTAACCCTAATTATAATGAATTAAAATAAATCCTAATTAATTAACTCAGATCAATTGTCAGCCCTTGGATAACGTGTGCAATGAGAGTTTGAACCTGGACCCTTGATTCCTCATACCTCAAGTCAACCTGACTTGAGATCTCAGCCCTTGATCCCATTCCCACGCAATCCTGACCCTTCCATATTTATTTAAATTAGAAAATCATTATATAAAAATACAATCTCTTGCATTTCCACTTTAAATAATTTTCAGAAACCAAAAACATTATTATTTTTTATTTTTGCATTAAAAATCCATTTTTAAATCATTTAATTATATTATTTAATTAATTAATTCATTTTAATTAATTAAAAATACTTTTAGGTATTTAAAAATCACCAAAAAAATCATGAAGCATTCTTACATATTTAGAACAATTTACAAACTCATCTTACAAATTTCTTTTAGGGTTTGATCATGTTTTGACAATTAACCATGAATTAGGGTTTTCAAATTTCCTATTTTTTTAACCCTAACTTCAAAAATCCATTTCTGATTAACTAAGATGAGTTTGCACATGGTTCTTTTTGCGTCCTTTCATACTTTGCATGTAGTATCTAAGGTATTTAACTCATATTTTCGCATTGAATTTTCCATTTGTTTGGCATTTTTCTTGAAGAAGTACCCAAAACCCAAGTCTAACTTAGAAAAACCATAACTTGACTTTGGTATAGCTTCTGACCTCCATCTTTGGGGAGTGATCTTATGTATGTTTAGGGTTCATTTGGTTGCATTTTCAATTTTTTATCATGTGTTATCCTTCTGTTGTGGACATGTGCATCTCATACTTTCTTAAAACCCTAATTTGCCATGTTCATTTGCATTCATCTTTGCATACCTTCATCATATGAACTTGTCATGACATATCATGCATTTGTATGTCATCTTAGATACCTTAGGACATGTATGAATATTGGTTGATCATTGTTGCATCCATTTGGTATGTTTTGCATTCATTACTTCTTATGTGTATTCATGTGATTTCAAGCTTCTAACATGCCTTCCTTTGCACCCCATCTCTTGTATGATCATGCATAAACATTGTACATGTCTTTGCATTATTTCATAACACATTTGCATTTTCTTTGCACTTCTGATCTTGATCATTGCATCTTCATTTGCCTTATTTCCTTTTGTTCCATATCTTATGCATTCATACTAACGTTTTCAGGGGCTTCATGTAAGTTGTTTAGGATGTGGATTTTCCTCCACATCCAACCTCTTATTATCTCTTCATTTGCATCTTTATTTGTCTTTGAAGTGATTTTGACTCACTTGTGCTCTCTCTTGCTCCTTTCTTTCTCTTAGTTTACTTAACTTCTTCAGGAAGTAAGTAACCTATTCTCCTTTCTCTTCTCTTTTCATCTGTTTATTCTTCCTTGGTGGCCATCTGAAGATATTTTATTAAGCCTCACAAACCATACGAATATCCAAGCATGATAACTTTAGGGTTGTACATAGTCTCCCCTAGTTTTTACCTTTGAGTCTGCTTGAGTCTCTGCTTCCCATCTCATAATCAAGGCTAAACAGTTAAAGTTTTAAGACTCTGAATTAGGGTTATGCTTGTATCCTTATCTTAGGATGGAATGTATAACTTTGTAAACACCCCAAATTTTCCCTCACTCATTTCACCATGGCTTGTGATTCTTTTCATTTGCATAAGTTCAATCATATCATCTCATATTGCATTTTTGCTTCACTGCATTGGTTCTAAGTCATCTGCATCTAGGGTTTGTGATCTGAGCCATACCTGAGCCATTTGAGCCACTCCAAAGGTCTCCAATCATCTCAAGAGGGTCCATGTATGTTCAAGCATAATATTATATCCTCCCAAGGTCAAGGAAGTCAGAAAATCACAAGAACTAAGGAAGGCATGGAAGCAGAGCCAAGTTTAACTACACAGATGACCTAAAATTAGGGTTTTGGTTTCAGAGGACATAACTCCAAATTTCTTGGTCATTCTTGTTTCTATTGGTCTCTATATGGTATAAGGATCATGCATACCAATTTTCATGAAGAAAGTCAATGGGGAAGGCATTTGATCAATAGATGACTTCTTGAGCAAGTCAGTGCAAAATCAGGGCATCTGAGGCCCCCAATCATCCAACCAAAGGGTCTTTTCCATCATTTTGGATGTATATGATCTTTATTTGATCTTATAAGAAGTTATAAGTTCACAAAATTGAAGAATTTCAAGTCATTTGCAAAGTTGCCATTTTGGGAAAGTGACTTGTAATGCAAACTTGCCATTTTGGGAAAGTTTTTCAACCTCCTCTTTTTGATTCAAAAATGCTTCAAATAAAAAATTCTTGGTCATGAAAGTTGTATATTGGATCATTCCCTTTTCAAAAAGTACAATAACTTGACCTAATTCATCATAGAACTCAAGTTATGGCCTTGCAAAGTTGGGAAAAATCACAAAATTTCACTTATGCACCAAAGAGGGAAGTTTGCAAAAACACTTGCCAAGGCCAAATGTGACCTCTAATTGACTTCTAAGCATTGCACAAACATCATACATGACACAAAATTCAGAATTACCCAAAGAAATTCCAAGTTTCATGCCTTGATCATTAAGATTTCCAAAAGGGGCCAAAACATCACATAATTGCAAAACACCCCATAACTTTCTTCTCTCTTGCTGAATTGCCTCAAGAATGGATTTGTGGACCTCCATGAAGTCAGTTGCGCATGGACATGCCCAAGGGCCAGCTGTGTTCTTGCCCATACCTCAAGTACAAGTCATGTTGACATTTTTTGCAACTTGCCCATACCAATCAACATAGGCCACCACCCACCCTCTGACCTATCCCAGCATGATATGTTTACCAAAAGCAAACCATTCCATAACATAACACAAGCTAGAACCTCCAAGAACTTAGCAATCACAAAATCTCCCTCTTATGCAAAAACCTTCGAAATTCACAACTCAACCATCAAACCTCAAAACAAATTCCATCATTCAACTCCATATCCATTGCTGATCATTTCCCACCCTTCATTTTCCCCAAAAACCCCCTGAATCAAAAACACGATTTTGACATTTCTTGAACTGAACTTCTGCCAACTTCATTTAGAGACCATATAAACTCCAACCAAGCATCACAAACTCTTCAGGAGGAACATTGGAGTTGATTTGAAGCAAAGAAGCAGCCAGCCAGTGCCATTTTCGAAAGCTTCAGTTCATGTTTCATCAAGAACATTTTTTTCCAGAAATGAATTTTTAAGTTCTTAGATTGTTCTCCATGCTTCACTGATCACACTGCACGTTTTGGTTTTGAAAATGATTGCATATTAAGCATGTATGAAGCTTCTGAAATTTCTGAGAAATTTTCCGTTTTGCTTCGAATCTCTCTGATCATGTGAAATAAATTCTGTTTGATGGTTGATTCTTGTTTAGAATGGGATGGGGATCATTTCTGGAGAGTTTTAGGGCTTGGGGTTGCGTATAGAGTGAGATAGCATGAGGGGATAGCCGGAGAAGATGACCGGAACACTGTTCCGGTCACCTGAGAGTGATTAGGGTTCAGATTAGGGCTTAATTGTGTAATTAGCGTAATTTGAATTCTGGCCCTTGGATAGCGCGCGAAGTCAATTCCTTCCCTTTTCCATTTGAATCTAGGCCACTGGATCAGCATACTTCCATTAATTCACATTTTAATTGCATTTCTTTGTACATTTTATTAAAAATAGCAAAACACTTTCAATTTTTTTTATCTTTTGCATTTCCCTTTCAAATATTTTTCTCATTCTGAAAATAATTTTTATTTTATTTTTTTGCATAAATTTCGTATTTTTAAAATATTTAAGTGTTTATTTTTAATTAATTAATGAGAATTAATTAATTAAAATACCATTTAAGTTTCTAAAAATCACGAAAAAAATCATATTGCATCTTGATACATTTAGAGACATTATCAAACCCTTCACACAAATTTCTTTTTGGTTCTTGACCTATTTTGACATTTTTCTTTGGATTTAGGGTTCTTGAAAGTCAATATTTTTACCCTAACTTGGAAAAATCCTTTCTGCCTAACCATGAAGAGTTTGATAATGGTTCTTTTTGCATTGCATTCCTCATGTCATGTAGTTTCTAGGATAAAATTGGTTTGAATTTATTCTTCATTTTCAATTTGTTTTGCATTTATCATTGAGAGGTACCTTAAAACCCTAGCAAACTTGAGAAAATCATAACTTCCATTAGGTTAAGATTTAGGTCTCCTCTTTTGGGCAGTGAACTTGTATAGGTTTTAGGGTTCCTTTGATCCTATTTTCAATTTTTTATCTCATGTCTTACTTCTGGTTTTGAATTTTGTATTGCATGTTATGTATAAACCTTAATTTTTGCCTTCATTTGCATTCATTCTTCATATGCTTGCATACATGAACTTGCCATGACATTTTGTGCATCCACATGACATATAAGACATCTTAGGACACATTAGAATCATGTTTGATCATTGCATCCTTCATTTGCCATGTTTTTGCTTTCATTTCATGTCATATGCATTCATGAACTTTCATGCTTACTTTCATATCTCATTTGCATCTTCATTGTTTGTATGATCATCCACACTTCATTAGCATCATTTGCATCATGATTATGCTTCTGACTTTGGTTTTCATCTTTTCATTTCATCTCATTTTCATTTCATTTCATTTTTTGTTGCTAACTTTTCAGGGGGTAAGTGTATGAGAAGTGAATTTGCCTTCACTTCTCATAATCTCTTCTCATCCCTCTTATGCATTCATTGCTGCATTTTATTTGTGGATTAGAGTGAGCTTGGTCATTCATGCTCTCTCCTTCTTTTTCTTTCTTCAAGCAACTTGTCTTCTTAAGTGAAGTAAGTTGTCTTGCTTCCTTCTGCTTCTCCTCCTACCATCCTGCTTCTTCCTTGGTGGCTTCTCCTTGAAGATCTCTTGCAAGCCTCATAAACCCTAGGAATACCCAAGCATGATCATAATTAGGGTTTGATTAGTCCCCCATTTAGTTTTACCTTTGTATCATCTTTGTGTCTTCTATTCTCATCTCATAATCAAGGACTAAACCTTAAAGGTTTTAAGGCTTTGTGATTAAGGTTATGCCTGCATCCTTCTCTTAGGATGGAGTGTATAACTTTAATCCTAAGTGTTAAACCCTTAATGTGTTTAAATCCCTTAATCAATCCATCTAATAATCACTAAGACAATAAGCTTGTAACTTGGGCCTTGCATTAGGGTTCTAATTCTTCCTTAATTGGTTAAGAAGGACTAACCCTAGTGTTAATGGACAAGTCCCCCTCAAGTTGTCTTACAAATCATAAAATCCACTTCTTAACCTTACCATTAACTAAAATCCATGTAATAAAGGTTTTGTTTTGTCATGAGATTAATCCCTAATCATGGATTAAGTTGAGGAGCCTTTCTCAGCTTAAATGTTCTCATCTATTATCCTTCTATTAGGATGGTGTAATGGGTTCATTAAATCCTTGATTATGGCTTAAACTCATTACTTAACACTAACCAAAAACACCAAAAACACCTAAATAATCACAAGTAGGTTAATAATCTTAATCCTACATCATGGTGACTAAGTGTGAGGTGTTTACTTCATACTTAAGGTATTCTCATTACCCCTAATCAGAGGGAGGATGTGATGAGTTTACTAACCCTTGGTTTAGGCTTAAGCTCATTTTCTTATGACAACATAAAAGCAATAAAAACCTAAAAACACAAAAACAAACAACAATCGTCTCCTTCGGGATTCTTCTCTCATCATCTTCACTCATAAACGAGAACTTGCTTCTTCCGTCTAATGCAAGACAGTTTGCACCTGAGCCAGACAGGTCATACACTTGAGCATAGACAAGTAAGCAGTTCACAAGTCAATTTATCTTTCAGTCTCTTTGAGTCGAACTACGGTGTTCTTATTTCCTCATTGCACGAGAGGATACGTAGGCATAACTTAGCAGTTATCGAACAAAAGTCTCTGTATATTCCCCCTCCTTCCAGCATTATTCTTTAATCCTCATAGTCTTGAGCTTCATATTCTTTCCTTACACTGACACATCTTTACTTCACTTCACTTTCTTGCACTGACACCTGTACATTCTTTTCCAGCTTTTGCACACAGAATAGCACTGACACTACCCCTTTAAGCACAAACTTTCAAGCGTGGATCCCGTCGAGTACGGCGGACAATCATGGATTAAGTTGAGGAGCCTTCCCCAGCTTAAATGTTCTCATCTATTATCCTTCTATTAGGATGGTGTAATGGGTCCATTAAATCTTTGATTATGGCTTAAACGCATTACTTAACACTAAAAAAAAACACCAAAAACATCTAAATAATCACAAGTAGGTTAATGATCTTAATCCTACATCATGGTAATTAAGTTTGAGGTGTTTACTTCATACTTAAGGTATTCTCATTACCCCTAATCAGAGGGAGGATGTGATGAGTTTACTAATCCTTGGTTTAGGCTTAAGCTCATTTTCTTATGACAAATTCAAAAAAAGCAATAAAAGATTGAAAACCCAAAAAACAAACAATAATCGTCTCCTTCGGGATTCTTTTTTCACCTCATTCACTCATAAACGAGAACTCGCTTCTTCCGTCTAATGCAAGACAGTTTGCACCTGAGCCAGATAGGTCATACACTTGAGCATAGATAAGTAAGCAGTTCACAAGTCAATTTATCTTTCAGTCTCTTTGAGTCGAACTACAGTGTTCTGACTTCCTCATTGCACGAGAGGATACGTAGGCATAACTTAACAGTTATCGAACAAAAGTCTCTGTATATTCCCCCCCTCTTCTAGCCTTATTCTTTTTAGCCTCATTGTCTTGGGCACTGCACTCTCTTCTTTCACTGACACTCCTTTTATTCACCTCACACTTCTTTAGCACTGACACCTGTACATCCTTTTCCAGCTTTTGCACACAGAATAGCACTGACACCACCCCTTTAAACCCAAACTTTCAAGCGTGGATTCCGTCGAGTACGACGAACAATCTGGGTGCTAATACCTTCCCAGGTTGTAACCAACCCCCTTTCTCAGTTTCTCTGGTTTGCGACCGTCTTATCCATCTTTTCTTAGGTCTATGCAGCATTACCTTTCCTTCGGGATAAAAATGCCTAGCTGGCGACTCTATTCATTTCTTCCCTTCCGCCGACCATTCACGTCTGTACCCCTTCTGACCGGGTGTCATTTGGTGGGAGCGACAGCTTGGCGACTCTGCTGGGGACCCTTATATTGCAACCAGGGCTTCATGTTCTTTTTGTGGGTTCCTCCTAGCGCTTGTTTGATTTGTGTTTACTGGGGTGTTATGTGCTATGTGTGTTTATTTATTTTGCTTTATTTACTGCTTTATGTGCAGCTTTATTTATTGCTTTCTTTACAGTTTTGCATATTTCATACTGTCATTGTCACTGTGTTGGATCTGGTTTTCTTTGGTGGGTGGGGTTCCATTGAGAGTTTAAGGTCCTATACCTGGGACCTGAGTGACACCTAGGCTAGAGTGGTTCATGTTCTTTCCCGTTCCATTTCGGTCTGGTGCGGGAATATGAAACACGGTTCAGATGTGGGTTTCTTCTTGAGAACTCTGTGCTACAGATTTCCTGTAGTGCTAGAGCTATCTGAGAAGCCTGCTAAGTCTGGATGACCTTTATTATGACCTTCAGAAACTGAGGTGAATTAGAGGAGGATCTTTTATGGTTATTGTAAACACTGTACCTCCGGGTTAGAAGTGTTTACACTTCTCATAACTGATCCAAGTCTGAGGATCCTTGTTCTAGAACATTACCTGTGAGGGGTTGGGCTGTTTACAGGTTTGCAGGAACCCTTGGCCACATCATACCCTGTTACTATCTTGTTTAAGAGTACCTCATTTTGGGAAGTTCTTGTGATTAACCCTGGACACGTGACTCTTTATTTGAGTCCCCCACCCTAGTTACTAGATTTCTGAGCCCTCATCTGGACCTTTGAACATACATGGGCCTTATATCAAGACAGATAATTAGATCCGACTTGATCACAAACCCTTGCATATCATTTGCATATATCATCATTGCATCATTTAACATTTGTTTATTTGCTTTTCAGGGTATCCACTTCACTATATCTTGGTTTTGGTTTTGACCCCTTCTTCTGCTTAGACCTCTGCTTCAGCTGCCTTCTTCAGCATCTGCTTCAGTCATCTCCATCACCACCTGCATCAGTCTGTCAGAGCTGCTTCCAGCTTCTCAGTTTGAGATCTTCATCAGCATTTGTCTCTAGCTTCTTCAGCAGCACTCATGGCTACTCCCAGGAAGAGCAACATATCCTATCACTTCTTTGAGCCTGTGTTGACTAGAATCAGGCAAGTCCAGTCACTCATCACACCTGACCACATCCCACTGTTCAGAGAGCATTATGGAGGTATTTTGGATATGGTTATGGACCTTGATCCTTCTCAGAGGAGCATGATCCACACATGCTTGCAGTTCTATGATCCTCCATTGAGATGCTTCACCTTTCCAGACTTTCAGCTAGGGCCTCTGCTGGAGGAATTTTCTTCATTGATTGGAGTACCTATAAGGGGTGGAATCCCCTTTAACCAAGAGATGGCTGCTCCCAGAAATGAAGAGATAGAAAAAGCACTGTATTTGGAGCCTGCCTTGATTGAGCAAAGTATGACAACAAAAGCTGGGATCCCTGGTTTGCATTTGGACTTTTTGATTTCTCAGGCCATCCTGAAGGCCTCATTGGGAGAGTGGAGGGCAGTCTGTGCCTTGTTAGCCCTCAGCATATATGGGGCTATACTGTTTGCAGATGAGCCCAAATTTGTCAGCAAGAATGCCATCCATCTGTTTCTCCTGAAGAACCCAGTACCTACACTGCTAGGAGACTTCTATTACTCCATTCATCAGAGGAATGAGAAACAAAGGGGGAAGTTGGTAAGATGTTGTGCTCCTTTGTTTTACACCTGGCTGCTCAGACACCTGCCTAAGTCAGATGCTTTCTTGAACCCCCACCAACAGAAGAATTGGGCCAAGAGGCTCATTGCCTTGACTTCAAATGATATTAGATGGTGCACCCAGAGCACCAAAGGCAAGAACATTATCACCAGCTGTGGGCAGTATCCTAATGTGCCTATAATAGGAGTAAAGGGTTGCATCAACTACAAACCCTTACTGTTTAAGAGACAATTGGGTTATGCCTTAGTCCACCCTCCCAGAGGACAAGATTTAGCTGAGACCCAGTATTGTGAAGTGAAGCCTAATTCAGCTGCTGTCAGGAAAGCATCCTGGGCTTGGGACAACATCCAGACAAAAGGGGTAGCTATTCTTGGAAGATGTAACAATGTTGCTTCAGCTCAGTACTATGACGGGTCCCGTACTAGAGCTCAAATTACTAGAATGCCTTTCATCTTGGAAGACATACCTGGGCCATCCATAGTACAGCCTGCAGCAACAGTGAGCTTGGAGGAGTTTGAAAAATTGAAGGAAAGGAATGAGCAGCTATCTCAAGCCTTGAAGAAGACTCTTTGGGAAAGAAGTGATGGTCGTCTGGATATTGAGAGATTGGAGAAGCTTAGGGTGGAGCATCTTGCCAAAATTGAGAAGACAGAGGACTACATCAGGAAAGTAAGAGCCGGGGAACAAATATTGAAGAATGCCTGTAAAGAGGCCAAAATTCAGAAGGCTAGGACTGAGCTCTATCTGCAAGAGAGTCAGGCTAGGTGGGTCAGAATCACTGAGGCCCGTAGACAAGAAGACCAGAAGACTCAAGCCAAGATTGAACATCTAGAGGCCAGTGAGAAGAAGCAGCAGGAAGCTTTGTTGGCAGCTCAGAAGGAGATTTCAGAGTTAAAACTCAGAGCAGGATTGAAGAGATCAAAGGACCAGGACATGCATAAGAAGCTGACCACTGCCATTGCTACTAGGAACCTCCTCATTAGGACCATTACAGAGAACCCAGCTGGTCCAGTGACTGAGGCCCTCCTGAAGGAGGTCAGAGAAGATGAATTTGGGCTGAATGTCTGATTTCTTTGCTTGTTGTTTGTTTCCGTTTGATGTACTTTTCCTTTTATTGTATTTTGACCCTCCATGGGCATGTGTTGTAAAACAAACTATGTATTATTCCCCATTTGTAATATATTTTAGTTTGTTTCCATTTGGGCTTTTCTCTCAACAATATCAAGCATCTTCCTCGAGGTCTGGAAAGGTCAAAACCAAGAACCAAACCGGATACCTTGGAAAGCAAATAAGCATACTGCATTGCATACTAACTTTGTTTTTGTTTTGTAGGTTTTGTTGTTATTTATTGTTTCTAACTTTGTTGTGATCTCAGGAAATATTGCTCGCCACCGTGTGTTCCCTGTCAACCGCGCGCACCGGTATCCGACTCGTAACAACCTTCCCAGTATTCAAATGGAACAAGTACAGCAGGATCTGACTGAGGTCAGGAACCAGATGGTCAATGAGAGATTGGAGATGAGAAATCAGATGTCTCAATTCATGGCAGTGATGACTGGCTTAGCCCAGAGTCAAGAAAGGTTAAGAGAGCTGGTGGAAAGACAAACTCCTGAGGAACCTCATCTTGGAACAGGAGGAACTAGCAACAATG
The DNA here is from genome assembly GCA_963966055.1 of Lathyrus aphaca. NCBI lineage: Eukaryota > Viridiplantae > Streptophyta > Magnoliopsida > Fabales > Fabaceae > Lathyrus > Lathyrus aphaca. The sequence continues at coordinate 320,712,711 of OZ014525.1, forward strand.
AACGGGGCCAGCCTAGTATTGACCCACCAATATTTGGACCTCATCTGGATCCAGAAGTTAACATCCCGAGAAATGTGCAAGGTAATACTGCTGGGGGGAGAATCTTGCAAGAGGATCCCCAAGAAGAACAATTTACTATTATGGGGGCTGGAGATGAAGTATATGACAGGAGATTAGACGAAATTGCTGAAAAATTAAGATCTTTGGAGTCTCAGAATTCTTTGGGCTTCGATGTGATGGATATGGGACTAGTGGATGGGGTGAGAATTCCCCACAAATTCAAACCCCCTTGCTTTGAAAAGTACAATGGCACTTCCTGTCCTCGCACTCATCTGCAGTCTTTCTTGGGAAGACTTAAAGCGTATACCATGGATGAAAAGCTATGGATGTTCTACTTTGAGGACAGATTGACTGGAGCTTCGAGAGAATGGTATTCGCATTTGTCTAGGGCCACCATAAGATGCTGGAAGGATTTGGCTGAGGCTTTCATCCGTCAATATCAATACAACCTGGACATGGCTCCCAACATGACCCTTCTAATGGGAATGTCTCAATCTTCTAGAGAGAGCTTCCGGGAGTATGCTCAAAGATGGAGACAGCTTGCTGCTGCTGTCCAACCACCCATGTCGGAAAAGGAAATGGCCGACATCTTCATGAATACAATGCAAAGGACCTATATTGATAGACTGGCTGCTTTTTCCTCTACCAGTTTTGCTGATGTGGTCATAGCTGGTGAGAGGATTGAAAGTCTCTTAAAGATGGGCAAAATTTTTGACAGTGGTGTAAGTTCGTCCATAAATCCCATAAAGCCTTTTTTGGGACCCCGAAGGGCAGGTGAAACAAATTCCATTCATACAAGCAGGAGCAGGCCTCAATATGCTCACCGGTCAGTAGCAGCTGTTACCATTCCAGCTCCAATTCCACAGCAACCATCATATCCTCAACAACAACAACCACAGTATCAACAACAACCTCACTATCAGCAACAATCTCATTTTCCGCAACAGAGAACCTACAACAACAGTAATAACAACCAACAACAGCGTCCTTTCCAACAAAGGCCATCACAGGTAAACAGAGCAATTGACCCGATTCCAATGTCGTATGCTGCACTCTTGCCACAACTCCTCAAGCTCAACCTAGTTGAGTTAAGGACGTTGGCTCCTCCAGATCCTCTTAATCTCCCAAAGAACTATGATGCAAATGCCAGGTGTGCATTCCACTCAAACGCACCAGGGCATAATACTGAAAAATGTAGGGCCTTACAGATGAAAGTCCAGGATTTGGTGGACTCAAAAGCTCTCAATTTTGCGCCTCCTCCGAACGTCACAAGAAATCCAATGCCTAGTCACAATGGGCCCGGGATTAATGTTGTTGAAGAGGGCAAACTATCCACATTAATCACTAGTGTTGCACAAATTCGAACACCCTTGGTTGAAATCAAAGCTCAGCTATTAGAGTGCCAAGTGTTCCCCGGATGCGAGGTCGGCTGTGGGCATTGCAACATTGCCATTAATGGATGTGAGAGGCTGAGAAACGGCATAGATGGTCTCATTAAAGATGGAATTCTTCAGATTACGACAACAACAACTACAACTCCAACAATTCCTTCATCAACAATCACAGATACTCCTACAACGTCAGCAACCATCGTTCAAACAGATTCTACTACAACTCCAACAAATATTCAATCAATCACTTCAATAGATACAAGTTCAGTCACAATCCCTTCTACAACTACAACACCCATTATTCCATCATTTCCTGTTACAACTTCAGCACTTGTCCAGCCAATAGTATCTTCTACAACATCAGCAACAATTAATGAAAGTGTCTTAGCAGTTACGATATACTACGACCCTGTGAATGTTCCTTCCAACAATTCACAACAGAATGATACTCCTGTCAGAGCTCCGGTTACCATATACTATGATCCACATACCATTGTGGTCCCCTCTGTAGCTGCTATCAGTCCGGTCACTATCACAGTGCCTGGGCCAGTTCCTTACGAAAGCAATAATGCCATCCCTTGGCATTATGGCTCAGATCTGTACTGCGAGGGGCAGAAAATCACTTTAGAATCATCAACTTCTTCACGTCAGATAGAAAATGTGGGGGGAGGCGGAGGATTCACTAGAAGCGAATGTCTCTTTGCTTCACAAATACAAAAACCCATTGCTGAAGCGGAAGCTGCTGCTAAGGCAAGAGGGAAGAGTGTGGTGCAAGAAGAACAGGTTGCCAAAGAAGCTTTGAAGACTCCTTTTGATCAAGAGGTTGATGAATTCATGCGGATCATCAAAAAGAGCGATTATAAGGTGGTAGACCAGCTTCACCAAACACCTTCCAAAATCTCCATACTATCCTTGCTAATGTGCTCTGAGGCTCATCGGAACGCACTATTAAAAGTCCTGCACGCAGCTTATGTGCCGGAGGAGATTACTGTCAATCAATTAGAGGCCGTGGTTGGAAATGTCAATTCTAGTCATGGACTAGGATTTACCAACTCTGATCTGACAACGGAAGGTCACAATCACAACAAGGCTTTGCACATTACCTTGGAGTGTAAGGGTGTAGTTCTTTCTCACGTATTGGTGGACATAGGGTCATCACTCAATGTCCTACCCAAGAAAGCCCTTGTGAAGCTGGAACATGATGGATTGGCACTACGCCCAAGCAACTTGGTAGTGAGAGCCTTTGACGGTTCTAAAAGATCAGTTCTGGGAGATATAGAGTTGCCAATAATGATTGGCCCACAGGTTTTCAAAACGACCTTCTTTGTGATGGATATACAGCCTACCTACAGCTGTCTATTGGGTAGACCATGGATACACGCTGCTGGCGCCGTGACGTCAACCCTTCACCAGAAGTTAAAATTCGAGTGGGAGGGCCATGTCATTACCATTTGTGGGGAAGAGGATATCTTCGTTAGCCAGCTGGCTACTTTCAAATACATTGAAATGGATGGGGAGATCCATGAGACCATGAGCCAAGGGTTTGAGGCCCTTAATATTAATGAAACATCTGCTGTGTCTGGGACCTCCATCACATCATATCAACAAGCCCGGAAGGTTGTTGAGGAAGGTACCGCCCAAGGCTTGAGCAAGCTGCTTCCCGTGGAGAAGAAAGAAGACCGATTCGGGTTGGGTTACAGACCAACTCGATAAGATCAACCAGAGGCTGCAACGGAGCCCAAGTTTGTCAGCGGGGGGATGCTCACCCCGGATGCTGTGAACAGTTTGGAAGATGACTCAGAAGACGAGCGCAACCTGGAAAGCTGGATACGTCCAAGGATCCCGGGGAACCATGTCTCAAACTGGTCTTCCCAGGAAATTATAAGAGTTACTCCTGCAGAGTAATTATTATTTCCTGTCTTTAAGCATGCATCAAGTCCTGCATCTTGCCCAAGATGTCAGGGCTCATTTTGTAATCGGGCCATCTTGTATTTTGTGCAAACGATCAATTAATGAATATCAAGACATCTTTTGCAAATGAGTCTTTTCTTTTCCGCTCACTGTTTTTCATTTTTCATTTTTTGTACAAAAATAAAATGGCATTGTTTTTCAAAATAACAACTTCATTTCCACTTTTTCTAATCAAGATAAAACTGATCACTAAAATGAACCGATCTAAACCCTTGCAGAGAATACCCTCCAGACTGCACCGACAACAACTCCGCTATGACTTGGTATGACTTTGACAATCCAATTAATCAAGCTGATGAAGGGGTTGAAGAAGATTATGAGCTACCTGAAGAGCTAGCCAGGTTGTTGAGGCAAGAGGAGAAGGTTATCACTCCTCATCAGGAGGAGGTTGAGACGGTTAATCTCGGTATAGAAGAAGACTTGAAAGAAGTTAAGATCGGGGCCTGTCTGCAAGATTCGGTGAAAGAACGACTTATAAACATGCTTCGGGAGTATGTGGATGTTTTTGCTTGGTCTTATCAGGATATGCCAGGGTTGGACACCGACATTGTTATGCACAAGCTGCCTCTGAAAGAAGACTGCCCGCCAGTAAAACAGAAGTTGCGCCATACTCGTCCGGATATGGCAATGAAGATAAAAGAAGAGGTAAAAAAACAGTGGGACGCCGGTTTCCTTGCTGTGACTAGTTACCCGCCGTGGGTTGCTAACATTGTACCTGTGTCTAAGAAGGATGGCAAAGTGCAGATGTGTGTGGATTACCGGGATCTGAACATAGCCAGCCCGAAAGATGACTTCCCATTACCTCACATTGATGTATTGATCGACAATACGGCTCAGTTCTCGGTGTTCTCCTTCATGGATGGATTTTCAGGATATATTCAGATCAAGATGTCACCTGAAGACATGGATAAGACAACTTTCATCACACCCTGGGGCACATTCTGTTATAAGGTAATACCATTCGGACTGAAGAATGCTGGTGCCACTTATCAACGGGCTATGGTAACATTATTCCATGACATGATCCACAAAGAAATTGAATGTTATGTGGATGACATGATTGCCAAGTGTAAACACCCCAAATTTTCCCTTACCCATTCAAACCATGGCTTGTAACTCTTTTCATTTGCATAAGTTCAACCATGGCATCTCATATTGCATTTTTGTTTCACTGCATTAATTCAAAGCCATCTGCATCTAGGGTTTGTGATCTGAGCCATCCCTGGGCCATTTGAGCCACTCCAATGGTCTTCAATCATCTCAAGAGGGTCCATATGTGTTCAAGCATCATATTATATCCTCACAAGGTCAAAGGAGTCAAAGAATCACAAGAACTGAGAAAGGCATGGAAGCAGAGCCAGGCTTAACTACACAAATGACCTAGAATTAGGGTTTTGGTTTCAGAGGCCATAACTCTAAATTTTTTGGTCATTCTTGTTTCTATTGGTCTCCATATGTTATGAGGATCATGCATATCAATTTTCATGAAGAAATTCAATGGGGAAGGCATCTGATCAAGAGATGACTTCTTGAGCAAGTCAGTGCAAAATCAGGGCATATGAGGCCCCTAATGACCCAACCAAAGAGGTTTCTCCATCATTTTGAATGTGTGTGATATTTATTTGATCATAGAAGATGTTAGAAGTTCACAAAATTGAATAATTTCAAGCCATTTGAAAAGTTTCCTTTTTGGGAAAGTGACTTATAATGTAAACTTGCCATCTTGGGAAAGTTTTTCAACCTCCTCTTTTTGATTCAAAAATGCTTCAAATGGAAAACCTTTGGTCATGAAAGTTGTAGATTATATCATTCCCTTTTCCAAAAAGTACAAGAACTCATTCTAATTCATTTTGAATCAAAAGTTATGGCTTGTCAAAGTTGGACAAAATCACTAAATTTCCACTTTTGGCACCAAAGAGGGATTTTTGCAAATTCAAGTTCTAAGCACTTTCAAGACCTCTAAATGACTTCTTTGCATCATTACAACATATTGCAACTTAGCAAAGTCAGAATTGTCCAAGAGTTTACAAGGTTCATGCCTTGGATCACAAACTTGCATAAGCCATTTTCCATAAAATTCTCCAAAAAGGAATTCTTGCAAGAATGATGTCCAAGGATTGGTTTGACTTCTAATTGGTATCAAAACACCATAACAGCATCACATAACTCATTTTGCTACAAATTTCTCAAGAAATCATAAGGTTTCATGCCTTGGCTCACAAGAAACTTCAAAGAGGGCAAAATGCAAAACTTATGCCATCTTGCTATCCAAGCCAGCCAACTGCATCTTTTTGATCCTAGGGCTCACCATAAACCATGCTGAGGCAAGACACCCCATTGAACCACTTCTGTTCCAGCCCATGCTTATAGTACACATACTTTTGACTTTTTGCATTTTTACCCATGCCAATCAAACTGTGCCACTACCAACTCTCTGCCCAATCAGAGTCTAATATGTGGACCTCAAGCATCCCAAAACACACCACACACAAGCCAGAAACTTCCCACAATCCAGCATTCCCAAAATCTGTCAAAAACTCCTCCTCTTCGAAACTCTTCACACAGCCATCAAACTTCCATTTTTCTTTCACCAACAAACCACAAATCATCCACAGAACCAGAATCCACCATTGAAACAACCTGAAACATCACATACACAGACCTCCATTTCTGCTACACCAGAATTGCAGCTTCCAAACCAGCCATTATCAAAGCCTCCTAAGCTTCATTTCATTATCAGGGTGTTCAAAGAAGCAGGATTGCACAAAGGGAGAGTCTAAAAAGCTCAGAATCAGAGAGTCTTCATCTCAGGTAACATGAAGAACTTTTTTTCCATAGTTTAGCTTTTAGGTTCTTTTATGATTTTGTATGTTCCCCTGATCATGGGGATGTGTTTGCTTTTGAATATGGTTGCGAAACCATCATGTATGGTGTCTCTGAACATTTGCCCGTGTTTTACATTTTGCTTCGATTCATGCTTGTGAGGTAAAATAAATGAGTTTCAGGTGAGGGTTTAGGTTTAGAAGAGTGAGAGGATCATTTTGGTGGAAGAAATTTGAGGTTTGGTGACCTGTAGAAGAAGCTAGGGTTTTGTGTCGTCGGAGAAGACGACCAGAGTACTGTTCCGGTCGCCTAAAGGTCATTATGCCCTAATCCCATTAATTAGCAACTTTGAATGTAGGTCGTGCGATTGTTCTTTCCCGCGTGCATTGGATGGATGAGATCTGGTCATTAAGCCCTAATCAGTCATTAATTAGTTTAATTTAGGATTATTTGAATAATTAATTAAGTTTAGGGAAGTTTGAACCTGGGCCGTCCAGATGCGCGCCAGGTCAAACTTCCCAAGCCCAGATTCAATCTGGACTCTCCATTGCTCATACTTTCCTTTTATTTAATTTTTATTAAAATTTTTTTTTTATTTTCTACGAATTTTTAAAAATAGCAAAACACATTAAAAAATTCTGAAATTTTTTGTCAAACCTTTTATTAATTTTCAGAACCCAAAAATATTTTTATTTTTATTTTTTGCATCAAAAATTATTTTTAAATCATTTAAATGTTTATTTTTAATTAGTTAATGGAAATTGATTAATTAAAAATGCATTTAGGTATTTAAAAATCACCAAAAAATTCACATTGCATTTTGATACATTTAGAAACATTATCCAACTCTTCACACAAATTTATTTTTGGTTCTTGATGTACTTTGATAATTTTCATTGGAATTAAAGTTATTTAAAGGCAATATTTTGGTCCTAACTTGGAAAAATTCATTCTGCCTAACCATGAAGAGTTTGATGATGGTTCTTCTTGAATTGCATTCTTCATAGCATGTATTTCCTAGGGTAAAATTGGTTTGATTTTATCTTTCATTTTCCATTTGATGTGCATTTTTCCTTTTGAGGTACCTTGAAACCCTAGTTGACTTGAGAAATCCATAACTTCCATTAGGTTAAAGGTTAGGTTCCCTCCTTTGGGCAGTGAACTTGTGTAGGGTTAGGGTTCCTTTGATCCCATTTTCATTTTTTTATCATGTCATTTGCTTCTGATTTTGAATTTTGTGTTGCATGTTATGCATAAACCCTAATTCTTGCCTTCATTTGCATCCATCTCTTATATGCTTGCATTCAAGAACTTGCCATGACATTTTATGTATCAACATGACATATAAGACATCTTAGGACATATTAGAATCATGTTTGATCATTGCATCATTCATTTTCCATGTTATGCATTCATACCATTTCATAAACTTTCATGAACTTTCATGGTTCAAAGCATGCTTCATTTGCATCCTCATCCTTGCATGATCATCTACAATTCTTGCCATGTGCTTGCATCATCTCTTAGCATCATTAGCATCATGATTGTGCTTCTGATTTTGGTTTGCATCTTTGCATTCATTTCATTTTCATTGCATTGCATTTCTTTTGCTAACTTTTCAGGTGGTAAGTTGTTTTGAGAAGTGAATTTTCCTTCACTTCTCACAATCTCTTCTTATCTCTCTTGCATCATTACTGCATTTTTGTCTTTGTATTAGAGTGAGCTTGATCATTCCTGTCTCCTTCTCACTTTCTTTCTTCAAGCAACTTGTCTTCTTAATTGAAGCAAGTTGTCTTGCTCTTTCTGCTTCTCCTCCTTTCATCTGCTTTATTTCCTGGTGGCTTTTCCTTGAAGATCTCTTGCAAGCCTCATAAACCCTAGGAATAACCAAGCATGATAACAATTAGGGTTTGATTAGTCCCCTATTAGTTTTACCTTTGTGTCATCTTTGAGTCCTCTCTTCTCACCTCATAATCAGGGACTAAACCTTAAGGGTTTTAAGGCTTTGTGATTAAGCTTATGCCTGCATTCTTCTATTAGGATGGAGTGTATAATTTTAATCCTAAGTGTTAAACCCTTAATGTGTTTAAATCCTCAAATCAATTCACCTAATAATCATCAAGACAATAAGCTTGTAACTTGGGCCTTGCATTAGGGTTCTAATTCTTCCTTAATTGGTTAAGAAGGACTAACCCTAGTGTTAATGGACAAGTCCTCCTTATGTTGTCTTACAAACCATAAAATCCACTTCTTAAGCATATCAATAACTAAAACCCACTTTAATAAAGGCTTTGTTTTGTCATGAGGTTAATCCCTATCATGGATTAAGTTGAGGAGCCTTCCTCAGCTTAAATGTTCTCATCTATTATCCTTCTATTAGGATGGTGTAATGAGTTCATTAAATCCTTGATTATGGCTTAAACTCATTACTTAACACTAAACAAAAACAACAAAAACATCTAAATAAATACAAGTTGGTTAATGATCTTAATCCTACATCATGGTGATTGAGTGTGAGGTGTTTACTTCATGCTTAAGGTATTCTCATTACCCCTAATCAGAGGGAGGATGTGATGAGTTTACTAACCCTTGGTTTAGGCTTAGGCTCATTAACTTATGACAAACTCCAAAAGCAATAAAAGACTGAAAACAAAAAAACAAACAATAATCGTCTCCTCCGTGATTCTTTTCTCATCTCATTCACTCATAAACGAGAACTTGCTTCTTCCGTCTAATGCAAGACAGTTTGCACCTGAGCCAGACAGGTCATACACTTGAGCATAGACAAGTAAGCGATTCACAAGTCAATTCATCTTTCAGTCTCTTTGAGTCGAACTACGGTGTTCTGACTTCCTCATTGCACGAGAGGATACGTAGGCATAACTTAACAGTTATCGAACAAAAATCTCTGTATATTCCCCCTCCTCCAGCATTACTCATAAAGCCTCATAGTCTTGAGCTCTGTATTCTTTCTTTACACTGACACTTTTCTCACCTCACACTTCTTTTGCACTGACACTTGCATTTTTTCCAGCTTTGATACACAGATTTCACTGACACTACCCCTTTAAAACACAAATCTTTTAAGCGTGGATCCCGTCGAGTACGACGAACAATCTGGGTGCTAATACCTTCCCAGGTTGTAACCAACCCCCTTTCTCAGTTTCTCTGGTTCGCAACCGTCTTATCCATCTCTCCTCAGGTTTATGCAGCATTACCTTTCCTCCGGGATAAAAATGCCTAGCTGGCGACTCTCTCCTTCCTGAGTTCACCCTTGTGTGTTCTCATCCCTCTCGCCGACCGTTCGCGTCTGTACCCCTCTTGACCAGGTATCATTTGGTGGGAGCGACAGCTTGGCGACTCAGCTGGGGACCCTTATACTGTAACCAGGGCTTCTGGTTCTTTTTTGTGGGTTCCTCCTAGCGCTTGTTTGATTTGTGTTTACTGGGGTGTTATGTGCTAATTGTGTTTATTTACTGCTTTATGTACAACTTTATTTATTGCTTTCCTTTACAGTTTTCATGTTTCATACTGTCATTATCATTGCTGGATCTGGCTTCTGTTTTGGTGGGTGGGGTTCCATTGAGAGTTTGAGGTCCTATACCTGGGACCTGAGTGGCACCTAGGCTAGAGTGGTTCATGTTCTTTCCCATTCCATTTCGGTCTGGTGCGGGAATATGAAACACGGTTTAGATGTGAGTTTCTTCTTGTGAACTCTGTGCTACAGATTTCCTGTAGTACTAGGGCTATCTGGGAAGCCTGCTAAGTCTGGATGACCTTTTATTATGACCTTCAGAAGCTGAGGTGAATTAGAGGAGGATCTTTTATGGTTATTGTAAACACTGTACCTCCGGGTTAGAAGTGTTTACACTTCTCATAACTGATCCAAGTCTGAGGATCCTTGTTTTAGAACATTACCTGTGAGGGGGTTGGGCTGTTTACAGGTTTGCAGGTACCTTTGGCCACATCATACCCTGTTTTTGTTTGGTATAAGAGTACCTCATTTTGGACAGTTCTTGTGATTAACCCTGGACATGTGACTCTTTATTTGAGTCCCCCACCTTGGTTACTGGATCTCTAAACCTTCATCTGGACCTTCTTTGAACATACATGGGCTTCATATCAAGACAGATAATCAGATCCAGCTTGATCATAAACCCTTGCATATCATTTGCATACATCATCATTTGCATCATTTAACATTTGTTTATTTGTTTTTCAGGGTATCCACATCATATCTGGTTTGGTTTTGACCCCTTCTTCTGCATAGACCTCTGCTTCATCAGTTATCTGCTTCAGCTATTTTCATCATCACCAGCATCAGCCTGTCAGTGGCTCATCTCCAGTATCAGTCTTAATCTTCATCAGCACCTATCTTCATCCTCTTCAGCATTTATGACTACTCCCAGGAAGAGCAACATATCCTACCATTTCTTTGTGCCTGTGCTAACTGGCATCAGGCAGGTCCAGTCACTTATCACTCCTGACCACATCCCATTGTTCAGGGAACACTATGGAGGTATCTTGGATATGGTTATGGACCTTGACCCTTCTCAGAGGATCATGATCCACACATGCTTGCAGTTTTATGACCCACCATTGAGATGCTTCACATTTCCAGACTTTCAGCTAGGGCCTCTGCTGGAAGCGTTTTCCTTATTGATTGGAGTACCTATCAGGGGTGGACTCCCTTTCAACCCAGAAATGACTTTTCCCAGCAATGGAGAAGTAGCAAAGGCACTGTACCTGGAGCCTGCCTTGATTGAGCAAAACATGACAACAAAAGCTGGGATCCCTGGTTTGCACTTGGACTTCTTGATTTCTCAGGCCATCCTGAAGGCCTCTTTGGGAGAGTGGAGGGCAGTCTGTGCACTGTTAGCCCTAAGCATATATGGGGTTATACTGTTTGCAGATGAGCCCAAATTTGTCAGCAAGAATGCCATTCACCTTTTTCTTTTGAAGAACCCAGTGCCCACATTGCTGGGGGATTTCTATTACTCCATTCATCAGAGGAATGAGAAACAAAGGGGGAAGTTAGTGAGATGTTGTGCTCCTTTGTTTCACACCTGGCTACTCAGACACCTACCCAAGTCAGATGCCTTCTTGAATCCTCACCAGCAGAAGAATTGGGCTAAGAGGCTCATTGCTTTGACTTCAGATGATATTAGGTGGTGCACCCAGAGCACCAAAGGCAAAGACATTATCACCAGTTGTGGGCAATACCCAAATGTGCCTCTGATAGGAGTAAAGGGTTGCATCAACTACAATCCTTTGATGTTTAAGAGACAACTGGGCTATGCTTTGGTTCACCCTCCCAGAGTGCAAGATTTAGCTGAGACCCTGTATTGTTAAATAAAACCTAATCTAGCTACTGTCAGACAAGCATCCTGGGCTTGGGACAACATCCAGACAAAGTGGATGGCTATTCTAGGGAGGTGTAATAATGTTGCTTCAGCTCAATACTATGATTGGTCCCGTACTAGATCTCAGATTACTGGAATGCCTTTCACAATTGAGGACATACCTGGACCATCTACAGCACCACCAGCAGCAACTGTCAGCCTAGAAGAATTTGAGAAACTGAAGGAAAGGAATGAGAATCTATCTCAAGCTTTGAAGAAGACCCTTTGGGAAAGGAGTGACGGTCGTCTAGACATTGAGAGATTGGAAAAGCTCAGAGTTGAATATCTTTCTAAAATTGAGAAAACAGAGGATTACATCAAGAAAGCAAGAGTTGGGGAACAAATATTGAAGAATGCTTGTAAAGAAGCCAAGATTCAGAAGGCTAGGACTGAGCTCTACTTGCAAGAGAGTCAGGCTAGGTGGGTCAGAATCACTGAGGCCCGTACACAAGAAGACCTGAAAACTCAAGCCAAGATTGAACATTTAGAGGCCAATGAGAAGAAGCAGCAGGAAGCCTTGTTGGTAGCCCAGAAGGAGATTTCAGAGTTGAAGCTCAGAGCAGGATTGAAAAGATCAAAGGACCAGGACAGACACAAGAAGCTGACCACTGCTTTTTCCACCAGGAACCTCCTCATTAGGACCATTACAGAGCACCCAGCTGGTCCAGTGACTGAGGCACTCCTGAAGGAAGTCAAAGAGGACGAGTTTGGACTGGATGTTTGACTTCTTTGCTTGTTGTTCATTTTCATTTGATGTACTTTTTTCCTTTTGTATTTTGACCCTCCAGGGGCATTTGTTCATCATTTGTAATATATTAGTTTGCTTTCATTGGATTTCTTTTCTCAAGCAACATCAAGCATCTTCCTCGAGGTCTGGAAAGGTCAAAACCAAGAACCAAGCCGGATACCTTGGAAAAACAAATAAGCATACTGCATTGCATACTAACCTTGTTTTGTTTTGTAGGTTTTGTTATTATTTGTTTCTAACTCTGTTGTGATCTCAGGAAACATTGCTCGTCGCCGAGTGTTCCCTGTCAACCACACGCACCGGTACCCTACTCGCAACAACCTTCCTGGTATTCAAATGGATCAAGTACAGCAAGACCTGACTGAGGTCAGAACTCAGATGGCTAATGAAAGAGTGGAGATGAGGAACCAAATGACTCAATTCATGGCTGTAATGACTGGCTTGGCCCAGAGTCAAGAAAGGTTAAGGGAACTAGTGGAAAGACAAACTCCCGAGGAACCTCATCTTGGAACTGGAGGAACAAGTAACAATGAGCGGGGACAACCTCATGTTAATCCACCAGTATTTGGGCCTCATCTAGATCCGGAAGTCAACATCCCGAGAAATGTACAAGGAAATACTGCTGGGGGAGAATCTTGCAGGAAGATCCCCAAGAAGAGCAGTTTACTGTTATGGGAGCAGGAGATGAAGTCTATGACCGGAGGTTAGATGAAATTGCTGAGAAATTGAGATCTCTGGGGTCCCAGAATTCCTTGGGCTTCGATGTAATGGACATGGGGCTAGTGGATGGGGTGAGAATCCCCCACAAATTCAAACCCCCGTGCTTTGAGAAATACAATGGAACCTCTTGTCCACGAACTCACCTGCAGTCTTTCCTGGGAAGACTTAAAGCTTATACTATGGATGAGAAGCTGCGGATGTTCTACTTTGAAGACAGTCTGACTGGGGCTTCAAGAGAGTGGTATTCACACTTGACCAGAGACACCATTAGTTGCTGGAAGGACTTAGCTGAAGCCTTCATCAGGCAGTATCAATACAATCTGGACATGGCTCCTAACAGGACCCTTCTAATGGGAAGGTCTCAGTCTTCCAGAGAAAGCTTCAGGGAATATGCCCAAAGGTGGAGACAGCTTGCTGCTGCTGTCCAACCACCCATGTCGGAAAGGGAAATGGCCGACATGTTCATGAATACTCTGCAAGGAACATATATTGATAGACTAGCTGCCTTTTCCTCTACCAGCTTTGCTGATGTGGTTATAGCTGGTGAAAGGATTGAGAGCCTATTAAAAATAGGCAAGATTTCTGACAGCGGTGCAAGTTCATCCAGTAATCCCAGGAAGCCTTTTGTGGGACCCCGAAGAGCCGGTGAGACAAATTCCATTCATACAAGCAGGGGCAGACCTCAATATGTACACAGATCAGTAGATGTTGTTACCATTCCAGCTCCGATTCCTCAACAATCAGCATATCCTCAGCAACAACCACATTATCAACCACAAGCTCAGTACCCGCAACAGAGAACCTACAACAACAACAATAGAAACCAACAACAGCGTCCTTTCCAGCAAAGACCATCACAGGCAAACAGGGTGATTGACCCCATCCCTATGCCTTATGCTGCCTTATTGCCACAACTCCTGAAGCTTAACTTGGTTGAGGTAAGGACGTTGGCACCACCAGATCCCCTCAATCTCCCAAGGAATTATGATGTCAACGCCAGGTGTGCTTTCCACTCCAATGCACCTGGCCACAATACTGAAAAATGCAGGGCCTTACAAATGAAAGTCCAAGATCTGGTGGATTCTAAAGCCCTCAACTTTGCACCTCCGCCGAATGCCATTGAGGAAGACAAACCATCTACCTTGATCACCAGTGCTGCACAAATTAGAACACCTTTGGTCGAAATTAAAGCTCAGCTCTTAGAATGCCAAGTGTTCCCCGGGTGTGAGCTCGGTTGTGGCTATTGCAACATTGCAGTCAATGGGTGTGAAAGGTTGAGAGACGGCATAGACGGTCTTATCAAGGATGGTATCCTTCAGATTTCAACAACGGCGCCTACAAATCCAGCAATTCCTTTAACAACAATTCTCGATTCTTCTACAACAGCAGCAACAATCATTCCTACCGATTCATCAATATCATCAGCAATGGCTCCGTCCATCAATTCAACAAATCAAATGTCAACAACCCTTTCTTCTACAACATCAGCATCCATGTTATTAGCAGAATCTTCTACAACACCAACAAAAATCAACGAAGATGTTTCAACAGTCACAATCTATTATGACCCATCAGATGTTCCTCCCAGCAGCAATTTTCAACAACAAATCATGGCACCTCCTACCAGATCACCAGTCATAATTTACTATGATCCGCACACCGTTACAGTACCCTCCTCTGCAGCAGTCAGTCCAGTTACTATTACGGTGCCTGGACCCGTTCCTTATGAAAGCAGTAATGCCATACCTTGGCATTACGGCTCTGATCTTTATTGCAACGGGGAAAAGATCACTCTGGATTCATCAACCTCTCCTCCACAAATTGATAATGTTGGGGGAGGAGGAGGCTTCACCAGAAGCGGACGCCTTTTTGCCTCACAAACACAAAGACCTAATGTTGAAGCAGAGGCTGCTACCAAAGCAAAAGGAAAGAGTGTGGTACCTGAAGAGCCAACTGCCAAAGAAACTCAGAAGACATCTTTTGAACAAGATGTAGACGAGTTTATGAGAATCATAAAAAGAAGTGATTACAAGGTGGTGGATCAGCTTCACCAAACTCCCTCAAAAATCTCCATATTATCACTATTGATGTGTTCTGAAGCTCACAGGAACGCACTGTTGAAAGTCTTGCACGCAGCATACGTGCCGGAGGAGATCACTGTTAATCAGTTAGAAACTGTGGTTGCGAATGTCAACACCAGTCATGGACTGGGCTTTACCAATGCTGACTTAACAACAGAGGGACGTAACCACAACAAGGCTTTACATATCACCTTGGAATGCAAGGGTGTTGTTCTGTCTCATGTACTGGTGGACACTGGGTCATCGCTCAATGTTCTACCAAATAAAGCCTTGGTGAAGCTGGAGTATGATGGCTTGGCATTGCGTCCGAGTAATTTGGTGGTGAGAGCAGTTGATGGCTCTAAAAGATCAGTGCTTGGGGAGATTGATCTGCCTGTGATGATTGGCCCGCAGACATTTAAAACTACCTTCTTTGTGATGGACATACAGCCGGCCTACAGCTGTCTGTTGGGTAGACCCTGGATCCACGCCGCTGGCGCTGTTACGTCTACCCTTCACCAGAAGTTGAAGTTCGAATGGGAAGGCCAGATCATCACCATCTGTGGGGAGGAGGACATCTTTGTTAGCCAGCTGGCTACGTATAAGTACATTGAAATGGACGGAGAGATCCATGAAACCATGAGCCAAGGGTTTGAGGCCTTGAACATTAATGAAGCATCTGTTGTACTGGGAACTTCCATAACATCATACCAGCAAGCCCGGAAGGTTGTTGAGGAAGGTACCGCCCAAGGCTGGGGCAAGCTGCTGCCCGTGGAGAAGAAAGAAGACCGATTTGGGTTGGGTTACAAACCAACTCAACAAGATCAATCAGAGGCTGCAAAGGAGCCCAAGTTTGTCTGCGGGGAATGCTCACCCCGGATGCTTTGAACAATTTGGAAGATGAGTCGGAAGATGAGAGCAACCTGGAAAGCTGGATACGTCCAAGGACCCCGGGGAGCCATGTCTCAAACTGGTCTTCCCAGGAAATTATAAGGGTTACTCCTGCAGAGTAATTATTATTTCCTGTATTTTAAAGCATGTATCAAGTCTTACATCTTGCCCAAGATGTCAAGACTCATTTTGTAACCGGGCCATCTTGTATTTTGTGCAAAGATCAATTAATGAATATCAGGACATCTTTTGCAAATGAGTCTTTTCTTTTTTCGCTCACTGTTTTTCATTTTTCACTTTTTGTACAAAAATAAAATGGAAATGTTTTTCAAAATAAATAACTTCATTTACACTTTTTCTAAATAAGATAAAACTGATCACTAAAATGAACAAATCTAAACCCTTGCAGAAAGTGCCCTCCAGACTGCACCGACAACAACACTGCTATGACTTCGTATGACTTTGACAATCCAATCAATCAAGCTGATGAAAGGGTTGAAGAAGATTATGAGCTACCTGAAGAGCTAGCTAGGTTGTTGAGACAAGAGGAGAAGGTTATCACTCCTCATCAGGAGGAGGTCGAAACGGTTAATCTTGGTACAGAAGAAGAAGTGAAAGAAGTCAAGATCGGGGCCTGCTTACAAGATTCAATGAAAGAGCAACTGATTGCCATGCTTCGAGAATATGTGGATGTTTTTGCTTGGTCTTATCAGGATATGCCAGGGTTGGACACCGACATTGTCATGCACAAGTTGCCGCTGAAAGAAGACTACCCGCCAGTAAAACAGAAGTTGCGCCATACTCGCCCAGATATGGCAATGAAGATAAAAGAAGAGGTACAAAAGCAGTGGGACGCCGGTTTCCTTGCTGTGACTAGCTATCCGCCATGGGTTGCTAATATTGTACCTGTGCCTAAGAAAGACGACAAGGTGAGGATGTGTGTGGATTACCGGGATCTGAACAGAGCCAGCCCGAAAGATGATTTCCCTTTACCTCAAATTGATGTATTGGTTGATAATACGGCTCAGTTCTCGGTGTTCCCCTTCATGGATGGATTTTCAGGATACAATCAGATCAAAATGTCACCTGAAGACATGGAGAAGACAACTTTCATCACACCCTGGGGCACATTCTGTTATAAGGTAATGCCATTCGGCCTGAAGAATGCTGGTGCTACTTATCAACGGGCTATGGTAACATTATTCCATGACATGATCCATAAAGAAATTGAATGTTATGTGGATGACATGATTGCCAAGTCCCTCACAGAAGAAGACCACCTGGTGAATCTGTTAAAGTTATTCAAGCGTCTGAGGAAGTACCAGTTGAAGTTAAACCCCAAAAAATGCACATTCGGGGTGCGATCCGGTAAGCTGCTGGGATTTATTGTAAGTAAAAAAGGGATTGAAGTTGACCCTGATAAAGTCAAAGCCATTCAAGAAATGCCTGCACCTAAGACTGAAAAAGAAGTTCGGGGGTTCTTAGGCAGATTGAACTACATTTCAATGTTCATATCTCACCTTACTGCGACCTGTGAACCTCTGTTCAAGCTGTTAAGAAAAGAACAAACGGTCAGGTGGAATGAAGACTGCCAAAGGGCTTTTGACAAAATCAAGGAATACTTACAGGAGCCTCCAATCCTTATGCCTCCAGTTGAAGGAAGACCTCTAATCATGTACTTGACAGTATTAGAAGAGTCAATGGGGTGTGTGTTGGGCCAACATGACGAGTCTGGTCGAACAGAGTATGCAATATACTACCTAAGCAAAAAGTTTACCGATTGTGAACAACGGTATTCACTGCTCGAGAAAACTTGATGTGCTTTAGCGTGGGCTGCTCGCTGACTGAGGCAGTATATGTTGACCCACACCACTTTGTTGATCTCCAAGATGGACCCGGTCAAGTACATATTTGAGAAGCCAGCACTTACCGGACGGGTTGCAAGGTGGCAAATGATTCTCACAGAGTATGATATTCAGTACACCTCTCAGAAGGCCATCAAAGGCAATGTATTGTCTGATTACCTTGCTGAGCAACCCATTGATGATTACCAGCCTATGCGATTTGACTTCCCTGATGAAGACATCATGTTCATAAGAGCAAAAGATCACGAAGAGCCTGTTCACACTGAAGGGCCTGACCCAGAAGAAGAATGGACTATGATGTTTGATGGGGCTGTTAATATGAATGGTCGTGGTGTTGGTGCAGTACTCATTACACCTAAAGGAGTTCACATGCCTTTCTCGGCAAAACTCACCTTTAACTGCACTAACAACGAAGCTGAATACGAAGCTTGTATTATGGGTCTTGAGGAAGCTATTGACCTCAGGATCAAGACTTTGACTGTGTTTGGAGATTCAGCTCTGGTAATTAATCAAACCAACGGCAAATGGTACACTCACCAGGATCATCTGATACCTTACCGGGATTATACAAGGAGGTTATTGACTTTATTCACAACAGTCAAGCTTGAGTATATCCCTCGAGATGAAAATCAGTTTGCAGATGCCCTGGCAACCATTTCATCCATGATCAAAGTCCAAGCTGCCAACTTTGTGCCTCGGATTTCAGTATCCAGACTTGACAGACCAGCATATGTATTCTCAGCAGATGTTGTTAAAAATGATAAACCTTGGTTTCACGACATTAAGTGCTTCTTGGAGGATCAAACATACCCACACGGGGCATCATCCAATGATAAGAAGACATTAAGAAGGCTAGCTGGAAGTTTCTTTCTGAATACTGACGGTTCCTTGTACAAGAGGAACTTTGATATGGTACTCCTCAGGTGCGTTGATATGACATAAGATGACTTGTTAATGCACGAGGTTCACAAAGGATCTTTTGGTACCCATGCGGGAGGGCATGCAATGGCTAAAAAGTTGTTAAGATCATGCTACTACTGGATCACAATGGATGCAGACCGTTGTGCTTATACCAGAAAATGTCATAAATGCCAGATTTATGCAGATAAAGTGCATGTGCCTCCAAATCCTCTGAATGTGACGTCTTCACCCTGGCCCTTTGCCATGTGGGGCATTGATATGATTGGCAAGATTGAACCAACTGCTTCAAACAGCCACAGATTCATCCTGGTTGCTATTGACTATTTTACCAAGTGGGTTGAAGCGGCTTCTTATGCAAATGTTACAAGGCAAGTGGTAGCCCGATTTCTGAAGAGAGATATCATCTGTCGGTATGGAGTGCCCGAGCGAATCATTACTGATAATGGTTCCAACTTGAATAACAAAATGATGGCAGAACTGTGCCGGAACTTCAAGATCCAACACCACAATTCTTCTCCTTACAGGCCAAAGATGAACGGCGCTATAGAAGCAGCTAACAAGAATATCAAGAAGATTGTACAGAAGATGGTAGTCACATACAAAGACTGGCATGAAATGCTACCGTTTTCCTTGCATGGGTACCGAACGTCAATCAGAACATCCACCGGGGCAACACCGTATCAGCTTGTGTATGGTATGGAGGCAGTCCTACCTGTTGAAGTTGAATTACCCTCCTTGCGGGTACTAATGGATGTTGAACTGAACGAAGCAGAATGGGTCCGATCCCGATACGAACAGTTGAATCTGATTGAAGAGAAGAGATTAGCTGCGATCTGTCATGTGCAGCTTTATCAGAAAAGAATGAAGAAAGCCTTCGATCAGAAAGTCAGACTTCGAGAGTACCAAGTAGGAGATCTTGTACTGAAGAGACTCCTCCCTCCTCATACAGACCACAGGGGCAAGTGGACTCCGAATTACGATGGTCCATTCATAGTAAAAAAAGTTTTCTCTGGTGGAGTACTGATGCTCAGTACTATGGATGGTGAAGACTTCCTGTCCCGTGTGAATTCAGATGCAGTCAAAAAATACTTCGCATAAAAATGACTCGCTGGACATAAAAACAGAATAAAAAAGTCCAGGCAAAAATAGGGCATCCCGGCGAGTCAAAAATAGAATAAAAGACTCGGGCAAAAATAAGGGAAAATAAATAAAATGTGTACACCCGCTGAGTTTAAAAGCCACATTGGACAACTCAGGCAAAAATGGGTATCTCGGTGGATTGAAAACCCGAAAGGGCGATCCACGCAAAATAAGGGAATAAGCGAACAACTGCATTCTGAATTCATCTGTATCACTTACAATATGGTAAGCTTCGAAAGGTTCGAGCATCGGTCAGAACCAGCCTTCCACAGAAAGCAAGATGAGAAGAACGTCAATGTCATACGGGTCATAGCAAAAGGGAAGCTCCCAGAAGCGTCATCAACGTTGTCAACGTCCTTTTTGTTTCTCAATTTTGTAGCGATCTCCTCATTTTAGGAGATCTGTTTCTATGACTTTATCTTGCCAATTCAGGGCACACAAATTAATAAAATCAGATTTTCGGTCACACACTGTCTCGTACTCTTCTATTTGCAAAATGTCCGATGTCATTAATATATTGGTCGCATAAATACAAATGCGTCTTTCTTGAAATACGTGCTTACAGGAAATATACTTACTCCCGGGAGTGTCTAAACTCTTATGATGGAATCCGGTAGAGGATACCTCGGGATACTTGTACGTTTCTTTGTCATACAGGATTGCAGGTGTTCAAAGCGCAACATGGGGTACGAAAAACAACTCCCCAGCAAGCTGTCAAATCATTATCTACTCAGTCTATCTTCCAATTAGCACCGGAGGTGCTTTCTCCCTAGCTGAGTTTCCAGTCGTCATTCCTCCTCAACCAGGTGACAGACAAGGAACCATCTCCCCGCAGAGTTCCAGCCTCTATCTAGAAGAGCAATGCCTGAAGATCTCACAACAGAGTGACAAAAGCTTCTACGGACCCCAGCTGGGTCCCTCATTACCAAGATAGGTTTATCAATGACCTACTTCCCCATGCAGAGTCATATATGTCAGATCTATCAATGATCTTATCCCCAGCTGGGATATCCACTTCAAGCAGAGCAACCAAAGATCTTCACAGCAAAGGGATCTGAATCCCGGATTGGTATCTTTTGCATGATCATAGCATTCGCATCATATTTTTCCCCCAGAGCGTAGCATTCCGTCTAATACGGAGCATTACAGCAAAAATCAAACATATTGCATAAATCATAAGCCATGTGTCGAACCGAACACCCGTAAATCCCGACGTTAAATACTTCTCAAAACTCCCCGGCAGAACATTAAGGCATTTTCCTTTACACTTACAAATACAGATACATACTCCTTTTGGCACTCGTCCGTGTCATCATTCCCCAGTAAGTCGCCCGAGCGCTCTCTACAAACAGATACTTATACATTACAAATGCTTCTTGACACTCATCTGTGTCATATCCCCAGTAGAAAGCCAACGCGCCCCCTTTGCACTCACAAACACATGTTTACATATATCTATACACTTCTCTGACACCCGTCCGTGTCACCTCCCCTAACATAGTTACCTAAACACTTTGTAAACCCAATACTTGTTTATAATACGCTTCTCCCGACACCCGTCCGTGTCGTGCTCTCACCAGCAAGTTGAACACTCGTATGTATCTCACCCATGTTTACTTATTTCAGATACTCGTCCGTATCTCGTGTATACCACTTAAATCCCCTTAGAATCAATACTCGTCCGTGTTCTTTGTTAACCAGTTGGTACTAGTCTGTATCATCATCTTTGAACATGCGTCAAGCGTTTGCTTCCACTGATACTCGTCCGTATCATAGTCTTAAGGATGCTCGTCCGCATCTTTAATCTATTCAACGTGTCAAACACTTATATCTTCATGAAACTAGACACTTGTCTGTGTCTACCGTTCCCCAGAAGAATTCCCAGCAAATCTTGATGAAACTATTTCCTTTCTATTTGACATTCGTCCTATGTCATGATACCTTTCGGCAGCCGTACCCTGCCAGGTGATCGTCCTTCACCTTCTTGATGATCGTCCTTCATCATCCCCAGCGGAGCCTATACTTATTAGAACCCCTTTCTATCTGACATTCATCCTATGTCATGATACCTCCCGGCAGCCGTACCCTGCTAGGTGATCGTCCTTCACCTTTTGATGATCGTCTTTCATCATTTTGTCCGATGGTCGTCCCCATCGTTGTTTTTGTTATCTGACATTCGTCCTACGTCATGATAAACCCCGAGAGCAGCCGTACCCTGCTAGGTGATCGTCCTTCACCTCTTGATGATCGTCCTTCATCATGCTTATCCGATGGCCGTCCCCATCGTCGACCTTTTCATCCGACATTCGTCCTATGTCGTGATGCTTTTGGCAATCGTACCTTGCCAGGTGATCGTCCTTCACCTTAGGTGATCGTCCTTCACCTTAGGTGATCGTCCCTCATCTTACCCCCAACAGAGCAGCCGTCCCCTGCTAGGTGATCGTCCTTCACCTTGGATGGCCGTTCCTCATCATTTATTTCTTCAACCCGATGGTCGTCCCCATCATTTACCTTTAATCCCCATAGAATCTTATAACTTTACTTGATGGGCGTCACCCATTCACACCATGGCTTGTGACTCTTTTCATTTGCATAAGTTCAACCATGGCATCTCATATTGCATTTTTGTTTCACTGCATTAATTCAAAGCCATCTGCATCTAGGGTTTGTGATCTGAGCCATCCCTGGGCCATTTGAGCCACTCCAAAGGTCTTCAATCATCTCAAGAGGGTCCATATGCGTTCAAGCATCATATTATATCCTCACAAGGTCAAAGGAGTAAAAGAATCACAAGAACTGAGAAAGGCATGGAAGCAGAGCCAGGCTTAACTGCACAGATGACCTAGAATTAGGGTTTTGGTATCAGAGTCCATAACTCCAAATTTTTTGGTCATTCTTGTTTCTATTGGTCTCCATATGTTATGAGGATCATGCATATCAATTTTCATGAAGAAATTCAATGGGGAAGGCATCTGATCAGGAGATGACTTCTTGAGCAAGTCAGTGCAAAATCAGGGCATCTGAGGCCCCCAATGACCCAACCAAAGAGGTTTCTCCATCATTTTGAATGTGTGTGATCTTTATTTGATCATAGAAGATGTTATAAGTTCACAAAATTGAAGAATTTCAAGCCATTTGCAAAGTTTCCTTTTTGGGAAAGTGACTTATAATGTAAACTTGCCATCTTGGGAAAGTTTTTCAACCTCCTCTTTTTGATTCAAAAATGCTTCAAATGGAAAAACTTTGGTCATGAAAGTTGTAGATTAGATCATTCCCTTTCCAAAAAGTACAAGAACTCATTCTAATTCATTTTGAATCAAAAGTTATGGCTTGTCAAAGTTGGACAAAATCACTAAATTTCCACTTTTGGCACCAAAGAGGGATTTTTGCAAATTCAAGTTCTAAGCACTTTCAAGACCTCTAAATGACTTCTTTGCATCATTACAACATATTGCAACTTAGAAAAGTCAGAATTGCCCAAGAGTTTACAAGTTTCATGCCTTGGATCACAAACTTGCATAAGCCATTTTCCATAAAATTCTCCAAAAAGGAATTCTTGCAAGAATGATGTCCAAGGATTGGTTTGACTTCTAATTGGTATCAAAACACCATAACAGCATCACATAACTCATTTTGCTACAAATTGCTCAAGAAATCATAAAGTTTCATGCCTTGGCTCACAAGAAACTTCAAAGAGGGCAAAATGCAAAACTTATGCCATCTTGTTATCCAAGCCAGCCAGCTGCATCTTTTTGATCCTAGGGCTCACCATAAACCATGCTGAGGCAAGACACCCCATTGAACCACTTCTGTTCCAGCCCATGCTTATAGTACACATACTTTTGACTTTTTGCATTTTTACCCATGCCAATCAAACTGTGCCACTACCAACTCTCTGCCCAATCAGATTCTAATATGTGGACCTCAAGCATCCCAAAACACACCACACACAAGCCAGAAACTTCCCACAATCCAGCATTCCCAAAATCTGTCAAAAACTCCTCCTCTTCAAAACTCTTCACACAACCATCAAACTTCCATTTTTCTTTCACCAACAAACCACAAATCATCCACAGAACCAGAATCCACCATTGAAACAACCTGAAACATCACATACATAGACCTCCATTTCTGCTACACCAGAATTGCAGCTTCCAAACCAGCCATTATCAAAGCCTCCTAAGCTTCATTTCATCATCAGGGTGTTCAAAGAAGCAGGATTACACAAAGGGAGAGTCCAAAAAGCTCAGAATCAGAGAGTCTTCATCTCAGGTAACATGAAGAACTTTTTTTCCAGAGTTTAGTTTTTAAGTTCTTTTATGATTTTGTATGTTCCCCTGATCATGGGGATGTGTTTGCTTTTGAAAATGGTTGCGAAACCATCATGTATGGTGTCTCTGAACATTCCCATGTTTTACATTTTGCTTCAATTCATGCTTGTGAAGTAAAATAAATGAGTTTCAGGTGAGGGTTTAGGTTTAGAAGAGTGAGAGGATCATTTTGGTGGAAGAAATTTGAGGTTTGGTGACCTGTAGAAGAAGCTAGGGTTTTGTGTCCTCGGAGAAGACGACCGGAGTACTGTTCCGGTCGCCTGAAGGTCATTATGCCCTAATCCCATTAATTAGCAACTTTGAATGTAGGTCGTGCGATTGTTCTTTCCCGCGTGCATTGGATGGATGAGATCTGGTCATTAAGCCCTAATCAGTCATTAATTAGTTTAATTTAGGATTATTTGAATAATTAATTAAGTTTAGGGAAGTTTGAACCTGGGCCGTCCAGATGCGCGCCAGGTCAAACTTCCCAAGCCCAGATTCAATCTGAACTCTCCATTGCTCATACTTTCCTTTTATTTAATTTTTATTTAATTTTATTTTTTTTATTTTCTACGAATTTTTAAAAATAGCAAAACACATTAAAAAATTCTAAAATTTTTTGTCAAACCTTTTATTAATTTTCAGAACCCAAAAATATTTTTATTTTTATTTTTTGCATCAAAAATTATTTTTAAATCATTTAAATGTTTATTTTTAATTAGTTAATGGAAATTGATTAATTAAAAATGCATTTAGGTATTTAAAAATCACCAAAAAATTCACATTGCATTTTGATACATTTAGAAACATTATCCAACTCTTCACACAAATTTATTTTTGGTTCTTGATGTACTTTGATAATTTTCATTGGAATTAAAGTTATTTAAAGGCAATATTTTGGTCCTAACTTGGAAAAATTCATTCTGCCTAACCATGAAGAGTTTGATGATGGTTCTTCTTGCATTGCATTCTTCATAGCATGTAGTTCCTAGGGTAAAATTGGTTTGAATTTATCTTTCAGTTTCCATTTGATGTGCATTTTTCCTTTTGAGGTACCTTGAAACCCTAGTTGACTTGAGAAATCCATAACTTCCATTAGGTTAAAGGTTAGGTCCCCTCCTTTGGGCAGTGAACTTGTGTAGGGTTAGGGTTCCTTTGATCCCATTTTCATTTTTTTTATCATGTCATTTGCTTCTGATTTTGAATTTTGTGTTGCATGTTATGCATAAACCCTAATTCTTGCCTTCATTTGCATCCATCTCTTATATGCTTGCATTCAAGAACTTTCCATGACATTTTATGCATCAACATGACATATAAGACATCTTAGGACATATTAGAATCATGTTTGATCATTGCATCATTCATTTGCCATGTTATGCATTCATACCATTTCATAAACTTTCATGAACTTTCATGGTTCAAAGCATGCTTCATTTGCATCCTCATCCTTGCATGATCATCTACAATTCTTGCCATGTGCTTGCATCATCTCTTAGCATCGTTAACATCATGATTGTGCTTCTGATTTTGGTTTGCATCTTTGCATTCATTTCATTTTCATTGCATTGCATTTCTTTTGCTAACTTTTCAGGTGGTAAGTTGTTTTGAGAAGTGAATTTGCCTTCACTTCTCACAATCTCTTCTTATCTCTCTTGCATCATTATTGCATTTTTGTCTTTATATTAGAGTGAGCTTGCTCATTCCTGTCTCCTTCTCACTTTCTTTGTTCAAGCAACTTGTCTTCTTAATTGAAGCAAGTTGTCTTGCTCTTTCTGCTTCTCCTCCTTTCATCTGCTTTATTTCCTGGTGGCTTTTCCTTGAAGATCTCTTGCAAGCCTCATAAACCCTAGGAATAACCAAGCATGATAACAATTAGGGTTTGATTAGTCCCCTATTAGTTTTACTTTTGTGTCATCTTTGAGTCCTCTCTTCTCACCTCATAATCAGGGACTAAACCTTAAAGGTTTTAAGGCTTTGTGATTAAGCTTATGCCTGCATCCTTCTATTAGGATGGAGTGTATAATTTTAATCCTAAGTGTTAAACCCTTAATGTGTTTAAATCCTCTAATCAATTCACCTAATAATCATCAAGACAATAAGCTTGTAACTTGGGCCTTGCATTAAGGTTCTAATTCTTCCTTAATTGGTTAAGAAGGACTAACCCTAGTGTTAATGGACAAGTCCTCCTCAAGTTGTCTTACAAACCATAAAATCCACTTCTTAAGCATATCAATAACTAAAACCCACTTTAATAAAGGATTTGTTTTGTCATGAGGTTAATCCCTAATCATGGATTAAGTTGAGGAGCCTTCCTCAGCTTAAATGTTCTCATCTATTATCCTTCTATTAGGATGGTGTAATGAGTTCATTAAATACTTGATTATGGCTTAAACTCATTACTTAACACTAAACAAAAACAACAAAAACATCTAAATAAATACAAGTTGGTTAATGATCTTAATCCTACATCATGGTGATTGAGTGTGAGGTGTTTACTTCATGCTTAAGGTATTCTCATTACCCCTAATTAGAGGGAGGATGTGATGAGTTTACTAACCCTTGGTTTAGGCTTAGGCTCATTAACTTATGACAAACTCCAAAAGCAATAAAAGACTGAAAACACAAAAACAAACAATAATCGTCTCCTCCGGGATTCTTTTCTCATCTCATTCACTCATAAACGAGAACTTGCTTCTTCCGTCTAATGCAAGACAGTTTGCACCTGAGCCAGACAGGTCATACACTTGAGCATATACAAGTAAGCAATTCACAAGTCAATTCATCTTTCAGTCTCTTTGAGTCGAACTACGGTGTTCTGACTTCCTCATTGCACGAGAGGATACATAGGCATAACTTAACAGTTATCGAACAAAAATCTCTGTATATTCCCCCTCCTCCAGCATTACTCATAAAGCCTCATAGTCTTGAGCTATGTATTCTTTCTTTACACTGACACTTTTCTCACCTCACACTTCTTTTGCACTGACAATTGCATTCTTTCCAGCTTTGATACACAGATTGCACTGACACTACCCCTTTAAAACACAAATCTTTTAAGCGTGGATCTCGTCGAGTACGACGGACAATCTGGGTGCTAATACCTTCCCAGGTTGTAACCAACCCCCTTTCTCAGTTTCTCTGGTTCGCAACCGTCTTATCCATCTCTCCTCAGGTTTATGCAGCATTACCTTTCCTCCGGGATAAAAATGCTTAGCTGGCGACTCTCTCCTTCCTGAGTTCACCCTTGTGTGTTCTCATCCCTCTCGCCGACCATTCACGTCTGTACCCCTCTTGACCAGGTGTCATTTGGTGGGAGCGACACCAAGTCCCTCACAGAAGAAGACCACCTGGTGAATCTGTGTAAGTTATTCAAGCGTCTGAGGAAATACCAATTGAAGTTAAACCCCAACAAATGCACATTCGGGGTGCAATCCGGTAAGCTGCTGGGATTTATCGTAAGTGAGAAAGGGATTGAAGTTGACCCTGATAAAGTCAAAGCCATTCAAGAAATGCTTGCACCGAAGACTGAAAAAGAAGTTCGGGGGTTTCTAGGTAGATTGAATTACATTTCGAGGTTCATATCTCACCTTACTGCAACCAGTGAACCCTTATTCAAATTGTTAAGAAAAGAACAAACGGTCAGGTGGAATGAAGACTGCCAAAGGGCTTTTGACAAAATCAAGGAATACTTACAAGAGCCTCTAATTCTTATGCCTCCAGTTGAAGGAAAACCTCTAATAATGTACTTGACAATATTAGAAGAATCAATGGGGTGTGTGCTGGGCCAACATGACGAGTCTGGTCGAAAAGAGTATGCAATTTACTACCTAAGCAAAAAGTTTACCGACTGTGAACAACGTTATTCACTGCTCGATAAAACTTGCTGTACTTTAGCGTGGGCTTCTCGCCAACTAAGATAGTATATGTTGACCCACACTACCTTATTGATCTCAAAGATGGACCCAGTCAAGTACATATTTGAGAAGCCAGCTCTTACCGGACGGGTTGCAAGATGGCAAATGATCCTCACAGAATATGACATTCAGTACACATCTCAAAAGCCATGAAGGGCAGTGTGTTGTCTGATTATCTTGCTGAGCAACCCATTGATGATTACCAGCCTATGAGATTTGACTTCCCTGATGAAGACATCATGTTCATAAAAGCAAAAGATCATGAAGAGCCTATTCACACTGAAGGGCTTGACCCAAAAGAAGAATGGACTATGATGTTTGATGGGGCTGTTAATATGAATGGTCGTGGTGTTGGTGCAGTACTCATTACACCTAAGGGGGTTCACATGCCTTTCTCGGAAAAACTTACCTTTAACTGCACTAACAACGAGGCTGAATACGAAGCTTGTATTATGGGTCTTGAGGAAGCCATTGACCTCAGGATCAAGACTTTGACAGTATTTGGAGATTCAGCTTTGGTAATTAATCAAACCAACAGCAAATGGTACACTCACCAGGATCATCTGATACCTTACCGGGACTATACAAGGAGATTACTGACTTTCTTCACTACAGTCAAGCTTGAGTATATCCCTCGAGATGAAAATCAGTTTGCAGATGCTCTGGCTACCATTTCATCCATGATCAAAGTTCAAGCTGCCAACTTTGTGCCTCGGATTTCGGTATCCAGACTTGATAGACCAGCATATGTATTCTCTGCAGACCTTGCTAAAGATGATAAGCCTTGGTTCCATGACATCAAGTGCTTCTTGGAGGATCAAACATACCCACCCGGGGCATCATCCAATGACAAGAAGACATTAAGAAGGCTAGCTGGTAGTTTCTTCCTGAATACTGATGGTTCCTTGTACAAGAGAAACTTTGACATGGTACTCCTCAGATGTGTTGATAGGGCAGAAGCAGACTTGTTGATGCACGAGGTGCACGAAGGATCTTTTGGTACCCATGCTGGAGGGCATGCAATGGCTAAAAAGTTGTTAAGATCAGGCTATTATTGGATCACAATGGATGCATACTGTTGTGCTTATGCTAGAAAGTCTCATAAATGCCAGATCTATGCGGATAAAGTGCATGTACCTCCAAATCCCCTAAATGTGATGTCTTCATCTTGGCCCTTCGCCATGTGGGGCATTGATATGATTGGCAAGATTGAACCGACTGCTTCAAATGGCCACAGATTCATCCTGGTAGCCATTGACTATTTCACCAAGTGGGTTGAGGCAGCTTCATATGCAAATGTCACCAGGCAAGTGGTAGCCCGATTCCTGAAGAGAGACATCATCTGTCGATATGGAGTGCCCGAGCGAATCATTACTGATAATGGTTCCAACTTGAATAACAAAATGATGGCAGAACTGTGCCGGGACTTCAAGATCCAACACCACAATTCTTCTCCTTACAGGCTAAAAATGAATGGCGCTGTGGAGGTAGCTAACAAGAATATCAAGAAGATTGTGCAGAAAATGGTGGTCACCTACAAAGACTGGCATGAAATGCTACCATTTGCCTTGAATGGGTACCGTACGTCAATCAGAACATCCACTGGGGCAACATCGTATCAACTTGTTTATGGTATGGAGGCAGTCCTACCTGTTGAAGTTGAATTACCCTCCTTGCGGGTACTAATGGATGTTAAACTGAATGAAGCAGAATGGGTCTGATCCCGATACGAACAATTGAATCTGATTGAAGAAAAGAGATTGCCTGCAATCTGCCATGGACAGCTGTATCAGAAAAGAATGAAGAGAGCCTTCGATCAGAAAGTCAGGCTTCGGGAATACCAAGTAGGAGATCTTGTGCTGAAAAGACTCCTCCCTCCTCATACAGACCACAGGGGCAAGTGGACTCCAAACTACGATGGTCCATTCATAGTAAATAAAGTTTTCTCTGGTGGAGCACTGATGCTCAATACTATGGATGGTGAAGACTTCCTGTCCCTTGTGAATTCAGATGCAGTTAAAAAATACTTCGCATAAAATGACCCGCTGGACATAAAAACAGAATGTAAGTCCAGGAAAAAATAGGGCATCCCGGCGAGTCAAAAACAGAATAAAAGACTCGGGCAAAAATAAGGGAAAATAATAAAAAAAATGTACACCCGCTGAGTTGAAAAGCCACATTGTACAACTCAGGCAAAAATGGGTATCCCGGTGGATTGAAAACCCGAAAGGGCGATCCACGCAAAATAAGGGAATAAACGAACAACTGCATTCTGAATTCGTCTGTATCACTTACAACGTGGCAAGCTTCAAAGGTTAAAGCATTGGTCAGGATCAACCTTCTTCAAAATCAAGAGGAGAAGAACGTCAATGTCATACAAGTCATAACAAAAGGGGAGCTCACTGAAGCGTCATCAACATTGTCAGCATCTTTCTGTTTCTCAATTTGTAACAATATCTTCATTTCAGGGGATTTGTTTCTTTGACTGTACTTGCCAATTCAGGGCACGCAAATTAATAAAAACAGATTTTCAGTCGTAATTTGTCTCGTACATTTTATCTTTATTTGCAAAAATGTCCGATGTCCTTAATATAATGGTTGCATAAATACAGATGCGCCTTTTCTAAATCACATGCTTACAGGAAATATATTTGCTCCCGGGAGTGTCTGAAATCCTATGATGGGATCAAGTAAGGGATACCTTGGGGTACTTGTACGTTTCTTTGTCAATATAGGATTGCAGGAATTCGGAGCACGACATAGGGCATGAATGTTTCTCCCCAGCAAACTGCCAAATCATTGCTTACTCAGAACATCTTCCAAACAGCACCAGAGATGCTTACTCCCCAGCTGAATTGTCAGGTCTCCACATCCTCAGAAGGATCCTCATAGACATCTCTAGGAATATCGTTCAGTGATCATTCCTCCCCAACCAAGTGTCAGACAGTGAATCATCTCCTCGCAGAGTTTCATCCTCTATCCAAGAGAGCAATGTCTGAAGATCTCACAACAAAGTGACAGAAGCTTTCGCATACCCTAGCTGGGTCCCTCATTACTAGGATAGGTGTATCAGTAATCTATTTCCCCGAGCAGAATCATATGTACCAGATCTACCAATGATCTCATCCCCAGCTGGGATGTTCCTTCAAAACAGATCAATCAGAGATCTCCGCAACGACGGGATCCGAAGGTCTCCAGAGCATTCACATCATTTCTTCCTCCAGAGCGTAGCATTTCGTCTAATACGGAGCATTACGGCAAAAATCAAACATATTTCATAAGCACAAGCCATGTTTTGAATCGGTCACCTGTGAATATTGATATCCCACCAACAATATGCAGGACACCTCTCAAAATCCCTGGCAAAATGCCAAAGCATTTTCTCTGCATTTCCCAGATACAGATACAGGCCCATTTCGACACTCGTCCGTGTCATCTTTCCCCATAAAGTCTCCAGAACACTCTCTACAAACAGATATTTATACATAGCCTGTTTGCCCCGACACTCGTCTGTGTCATCTCTACGTCCCCAGTAGAAAGCCAAAGCGTCCCCTTTGCACTCACAAAAACATATTAATACACTCTCCTGACACCTGTCCGTGTCATCCATCCCCATCACAGTTGCCTGAACCCTTGCTTATTATACTTCCTCCGACACCCGTCCGTGTCATCCTATCCCCACCGAGCGTCAGAATACCTCTTATATTTATAAGTTCATAACTTATACACTTCCTCTTATGATACTCTTCTGTATCATACTCTCCCCAGTAAGTTGAACACTCATCCGTGTCTCACTCGGGTTTATTTTTACTCATACAGATACTTGTCCGTATCTTGTGTACACCGCTTATCTTCCTCCGATTCAACACTCGTCCGTGTTCTTTGTTAACCAGTTGATACTCGTCCGTATCATCATCTCTGAACATGCATCGAACGTTTGTTTCTACCGATACTCGTCCGTATCATAGCCTTAAGGATGCTCGTCCGCATCTTTAATCTATACACAGTGCCAAACACTTGTACCTTTCATCTCTTGAATGTAGACACTCGTCCGTGTTTACCATTCCCCAGTAGAATTACTTTTCTTCTATCTGACCTTCGTCCTATGTCATGATACTTTCAGTAGCCGTACCCTGCCAGGTGATCGTCCTTCACCTTTCGATGATTGTCCTTCATTATCCCCAGCGGAGTCTCCATTATTGGAACCCTTCCCTATCCGACATTCGTCCTATGTCGTGATATTTTTAGCAGCCGTACCCTGCTAGGTGATCGTCTTTCACCCTCTTGATGATCGTCCTTCATCATGTTTATCCGATGGCCATCCCCATCGTGGACCTTTTTTATCCGACATTCGTCCTATGTCGTGATACTCTCGGCAACCGTACCTTGCCAGGTGATCGCCCTTCACCTTGGATGACCGTCCCTCATCCTTATCCCCAACACAACAGCCGTCCCCTGCTAGGTGATCGTCCTTCACCCTTGATGACCGTCCCTCATCATTTATTTCTTCAACCGATGGTCGTCCCCATCATTTACCTTTAATCCCCAGAGAGTCTTATTTCTTTGCCTGATGGCCGTCCCCATAATGATCCCTCTATTTCCCTAGCATGTCGGTCGTCCCCGTCATTGCTTCATCCCCAGCAGTCGTCCCCTGCTCGACGGTCGTCCTCCGTCGCCCGCACTTTATAGATCTTACTTTACTTCCTTTTACAATCTATATCCCTTTTCTTCTTCACCGTCGGTGAGTGCAAATTTTTGACTGTCTTTGGTATTCAACCACAAGTTATCTTGTTTGTCTGTTAAACCAAGCGCTTACATCCTACACAGCTAACTCATGTTTGAATAGGGGCAGCTGTAAACACCCCAAATTTGCCCTCACTCATTTCACCATGGCTTGTGATTCTTTTCATTTGCATAAGTTCAATCATATCATCTCATATTGCATTTGTGCTTCACTGCATTGGTTCTAAGTCATCTGCATCTAGGGTTTGTGATCTGAGCCATCCCTGAGCCATTTGAGCCACTCCAAAGGTCTCCAATCATCTCAAGAGGGTCCATGTATGTTCAAGCATCATATTATATCCTCCCAAGGTCAAGGAAGTCAGAAAATCACAAGAACTAAGGAAGGCATGGAAGCAGAGCCAAGTTTAACTACACAGATGACCTAAAATTAGGGTTTTGGTTTCAGAGGCCATAACTCCAAATTTCTTGGTCATTCTTGTTTCTATTGGTCTCTATATGTTATAAGGATCATGCATACCAATTTTCATGAAGAAATTCAATGGGGAATGCATCTGATCAATAGATGACTTCTTGAGCAAGTCAGTGCAAAATCAGGGCATCTGAGGCCCCCAATCATCCAACCAAAGGGTCTTTTCCATCATTTTGGATGTATATGATGTTTATTTGATCTTATAAGAAGTTATAATTTCACAAAATTGAAGAATTTCAAGTCATTTGCAAAGTTGCCATTTTGGGAAAGTGACTTGTAATGCAAACTTGCCATTTTGGGAAAGTTTTTCAACCTCCTCTTTTTGATTCAAAAATGCTTCTAATAAAAAATTCTTGGTCATGAAAGTTGTAGATTAGATCATTCCCTTTTCAAAAAGTACAAGAACTTGACCTAATTCATCATAGAACTCAAGTTATGGCCTTGTAAAGTTGGGAAAAATCACAAAATTTCACTTATGCACCAAAGAGGGAAGTTTGCAAAAACACTTGCCAAGGCCAAATGTGACCTCTAATTGACTTCTAAGCATTGCAAAAACATCATACATGACACAAAATTCAGAATTGCCCAAAGAAATTCCAAGTTTCATGCCTTGATCATTAAGATTTCCAAAAGGGGCCAAAACATCACATAATTGCAAAACACCCCATAACTTTCTTCTCTCTTGCTGAATTGCCTCAAGAATGGATTTGTGGACCTCCATGAAGTCAAATGCGCATGGATATGCCCCAAGGGCCAGCTGTGTTCTTGCCCATACCTCAAGTACAAGTCATGTTGACATTTTTTTGCAACTTGCCCATACCAATCAACATAGGCCACCACCCACCCTCTGACCTATCCCAGCATGATATGTGTACCAAAAGAAAACCATTCCATAATATAACACAAGCTGGAACCTCCAAGAACTCAGCAATCACAAAAACTCCCTCTTATGCAAAAGCCTTCGAAATTCACAACTCAGCCATCAAACCTCAAAACAAATTCCATCATTCAACTCCATATCCATTGCTGATCATTTCCCACCCTTCATTTTCCCCAAAAACCCCCTAAATCAAAAACACGATTTTGACATTGCTTGAACTGAACTTCTGCCAACTTCATTTAGAGACCATATAAACTCCAACCAAGCATCACAAACTCTTCAGGAGGATCATTGGAGTTGATTTGAAGCAAAGAAGCAGCCAACCAGTGCCATTTTCGAAAGCTTCAGTTCAGGTATCATCAAGAACATTTTTTCCAGAAATGACTTTTTAAGTTCTTAGATTGTTCTCCATGCTTCACTGATCACACTGCACCTTTTGGTTTTTAAAATGATTGCATATTAAGCATGTATGAAGCTTTTGAAATTTTTGAGAAATTTTCCGTTTTGCTTCGAATCTCTCTGATCATGTGAAATAAATTTTGTTTGATGGTTGATTCTTGTTTAGAATGGGATGGAGATCATTTCTGGAGAGTTTTAGGGCTTGGGGTTGCGTATAGAGTGAGATAGCATGAGGGGATAACCGGAGAAGATGACCGGAACACTGTTCCGGTCACCTGAGAGTGATTAGGGTTCAGATTAGGGCTTAATTGTGTAATTAGCGTAGTTTGAATTCTGGCCCTTGGATAGCGCGCGAAGTCAATTCCCTCCCTTTTCCATTTGAATCTGGGCCACTGGATCAGCATACTTCCATTAATTCACATTTTAATTTCATTTTAATTGCATTTCTTATTACATTTTATTAAAAATAGCAAAACACTTTCAAATTTTTTTATCTTTTGCATTTCCCTTTCAAATATTTTTCTCATTCTGAAAATAATTTTTATTTTATTTTTTGCATAAATTTCTTATTTTTAAAATATTTAAGTGTTTATTTTTAATTAATTAATGAGAATTAATTAATTAAAATACCATTTAAGTTTCTAAAAATCACCAAAAAAATCATATTGCATCTTGATACATTTAGAGACATTATCAAACCCTTCACACAAATTTCTTTTTGGTTCTTGACCTATTTTGACATTTTTCTTTGGATTTAGGGTTCTTGAAAGTCAATATTTTTACCCTAACTTGGAAAAATTCTTTCTGCCTAACTATGAAGAGTTTGATAATGGTTCTTTTTGCATTGCATTCCTCATGTCATGTAGTTTCTAGGATAAAATTGGTTTGAATTTATTCTTCATTTTCAATTTGTTTTGCATTTATCATTGAGAGGTACATTAAAACCCTAGCAAACTTGAGAAAATCATAACTTCCATTAGGTTAAGATTTAGGTCTCCTCCTTTGGGCAGTGAACTTGTATAGGTTTAGGGTTCCTTTGATCCTATTTTCAATTTTTTATCTCATGTCTTGCTTCTGGTTTTGAATTTTGTATTGCATGTTATGTATAAACCCTAATTTTTGCCTTCATTTGCATTCATTCTTCATATGCTCGCATACATGAACTTGCCATGACATTTTGTGCATCCACATGACATATAATACATCTTAGGACACATTAGAATCATGTTTGATAATTGCATCCTTCATTTGCCATGTTTTTGCTTTCATTTCATGTCATATGCATTCATGAACTTTCATGCTTACTTTCATGTCTCATTTGCATCTTCATTGTTTGTATGATCATCCACACTTCATGACATACATTTGCATCATCTCTTAGCATCATTTGCATCATGATTATGCTTCTGACTTTGGTTTTCATCTTTGCATTTCATCTCATTTTCATTTCATTTCATTTTTTGTTGCTAACTTTTCAGGGGGTAAGTGTATGAGAAGTGAATTTGCCTTCACTTCTCATAATCTCTTCTCATCCCTATTATGCATTCATTGCTGAATTTTATTTGTGGATTAGAGTGAGCTTGCTCATTCATGCTCTCTCCCTCTTTTTCTTTCTTCAAGCAACTTATCTTCTTAAGTGAAGTAAGTTGTCTTGCTTCCTTCTGCTTCTCCTCCTACCATCCTGCTTCTTCCTTGGTGGCTTCTCCTTGAAGATCTCTTGCAAGCCTCATAAACCCTAGGAATACCCAAGCATGATCATAATTAGGGTTTGATTAGTCCCCCATTTAGTTTTACCTTTGTGTCATCTTTGTGTCTTCTCTTCTCATCTCATAATCAAGGACTAAACCTTAAAGGTTTTAAGGCTTTGTGATTAAGGTTATGCCTGTATCATTCTCTTAGGATGGAGTGTATAACTTTAATCCTAAGTGTTAAACCCTTAATGTGTTTAAATCCCTTAATCAATCCATCTAATAATCACTAAGACAATAAGCTTGTAACTTGGGCCTTGCATTAGGGTTCTAATTCTTCCTTAATTGGTTAAGAAGGACTAACCCTAGTGTTAATGGACAAGTCCCCCTCAAGTTGTCTTACAAATCATAAAATCCACTTCTTAACCTTACCATTAACTAAAGTCCATGTAATAAAGGTTTTGTTTTGTCATGAGATTAATCCCTAATCATGGATTAAGTTGAGGAGCCTTTCTCAGCTTAAATGTTCTCATCTATTATCCTTCTATTAGGATGGTGTAATGGGTTCATTAAATCCTTGATTATGGCTTAAACTCATTACTTAACACTAACCAAAAACACCAAAAACACCTAAATAATCACAAGTAGGTTAATGATCTTAATCCTACATCATGGTGACTAAGTGTGAGGTGTTTACTTCATACTTAAGGTATTCTCATTACCCCTAATCAGAGGGAGGATGTGATGAGTTTACTAACCCTTGGTTTAGGCTTAAGCTCATTTTCTTATGACAACATAAAAGCAATAAAAACCTGAAAACACAAAAACAAACAACAATCGTCTCCTTCGGGATTCTTCTCTCATCATCTTCACTCATAAACGAGAACTTGCTTCTTCCGTCTAATGCAAGACAGTTTGCACCTGAGCCAGACAGGTCATACACTTGAGCATAGACAAGTAAGCAGTTCACAAGTCAATTTATCTTTCAGTCTCTTTGAGTCGAACTACGGTGTTCTGATTTCCTCATTGCACGAGAGGATACGTAGGCATAACTTAACAGTTATCAACAAAAGTCTCTGTATATTCCCCCTCCTACCAGCATTATTCTTTAAGCCTCATAGTCTTGAGCTTCATATTCTTTCCTTACACTGACACATCTTTACTTCATTTCACTTTCTTGCACTGACACCTGTACATTCTTTTCCAGCTTTTGCACACAGAATAGCACTAACACTACCCCTTTAAGCACAAACTTTCAAGCGTGGATCCCGTCGAGTACGGCGGACAATCTGGGTGCTAATACCTTCCCAGGTTGTAACCAACCCCCTTTCTTAGTTTCTCTGGTTCGCGACCGTCTTATCCATCTTTTCTTAGGTCTATGCAGCATTACCTTTCCTTCGGGATAAAAATGCCTAGCTGGCGACTCTATTCATTTCTTCCCTTCCGCCGACCGTTCGCGTCTGTACCCCTTCTGACCGGGTGTCATTTGGTGGGAGCGACAGCTTGGCGACTCTGCTGGGGACCCTTATATTGCAACCATGGCTTCATGTTCTTTTTGTGGGTTCCTCCTAGCGCTTGTTTGATTTGTGTTTACTGGGGTGTTATGTGCTATGTGTGTTTATTTATTTTTCTTTATATATTGCTTTATGTGCAGCTTTATTTATTGCTTTCTTTACAGTTTTGCATATTTCATACTGTCATTGTCACTGTGCTGGATCTGGTTTTCTTTGGTGGGTGGGGTTCCATTGTGAGTTTAAGGTCCTGAGTGACACCTAGGCTAGGGTGTTCATAGTCTCGTGGATCTCCCCATCCATCTCTATATACTTGTAAGTAGCCAGCTGGCTAACGAAAATGTCTTCCTCCCCGCAAATTGTGATGATCTGGCCTTCCCACTCAAATTTTAATTTCTGGTGAAGGGTGGATGTAACAACGCCAGCAGTGTGAATCCAGGGTCTACCCAACAAACAGCTGTAGGCCGGCTGATTGTCCATCACGAAGAAAGTAGTTTTAAAGATTTGTGGGCCAATCATCACGGGTAATTCAATCTCTCCAAGCATTGATCTCTTAGAGCCATCAAACGCTCTCACCACCAAGTTACTTGGACGCAATGCCAAACCATCATATTCCAACTTCACCAAGGCTTTCTTTGGGAGGACATTGAGCGAGGACCCAATGTCTACCAGCACATGAGAAATAACAACACCTTTGCACTCTAAGGTGATGTGTAAAGCCTTGTTATGATTTCATCCCTCCGTCGTTAAATCAACATCTGTGAAGCCCAGTCCATGACTGGTGTTAACATTTGCAACCACTGTTTCCAGCTGATTAACCATAATTTCTTCCGGCAAGTAGGCCGCGTGCAGGACCCTCAAAAGTGCATTCCGATGGGCTTCGGAACACATTAACAATGACAAAATAGAGATCTTGGATGGTGTCTGATGAAGCTGGTCCACCACTTTGTAATCAGTCTTTTTGATTATTCTCATAAACTCGTCCACCTCTTGTTCAAAAGACGTCTTCGGATTTTCTTTAACAGTTGGCTCTTCAAGTACCACATTCTTCCCTTTTGCTTTAGTAGTAGCCTCTGCTTCAGCATTGGGTCTCGGTGTTTGTGAGGCAAAAAGGCGTCCGCTTCTGGTGAAGCCTCCGCCTCTCCCAACATTGTCAACTTGTGGTGAAGAGGTTGATGAATCTAGAGTGATCTTCTTTTCGTCGCAGTAGAGATCAGAGCCATAGTGCCAAGGTATGGCATTACTGCTTTCATAAGGAACGGGTCCAGGCACCGTAATGGTGACTGGACTAATTGTTGCAGCGGAAGGAACTGTGATGGTATGCGGGTCGTAATAGATTGTGACCGGAGATCTGACAGTAGGTGTTGCAGTTTGTTGTTGAAAATTGTTGTTAGGATGAACAGTTGTCGGGTCATAATAGATTGTGACCGTTGAGACATCTTCGTTAGCATTTGTTGGTGTTTTAGGCGATTCCGTTGATAAGATGGGTGTTGACGTTGTAGAAGTAAGTGTTGTTGAACTTTGGTTTGTTGAAATAATGGATGGAGTGATTGTTGGAGTTGTGGATGAATCAGTGGGAGTAATGGTTGTTGCAGTTGTAGTAGGATTTATTGTTGCTGAAGAAAGAGTTGTTGATGTTGTAGACGTCGTTGTGGTAATTTTCAAAATTTCATCTCTGATAATACCATCTATGCCAAACCTTAGCTTCTCACAACCATTAATAGCAGTCTTGCAAGATTCGTAGCAGGCCTCACAGCCTGGGAACACCTGGCATCTTAAGAGTTGAGTTTTGACTTCTGCCAGCCGTGTTCGAATCTGTGCAACACTATCAATCAGTGCAGATGGTTGGTCCTCCTCTATGGCATTAATCCTGGGCCCACCATGACTAGGCATAGGATTTATGGTAACATTTGGAGGAGGTGCGAAGTTGAGAGCTTTGGAATCGACCAGATCCTGAACCTTTATTTGCAAGGCTCTACACTTCTCAGTATTGTGACCAAGTGCGTTGGAATGAAAGGCACACCTAGCATTGGCATCATAATTCTTCGAGAGGTTGAGAGGATCTGGTGGAGCCAACGTCCTTAACTCAACCAGGTTGAGCTTCAGGAGTTGTGGTAGTAGGGCGGCATATGGCATAGGAATGGGGTCAATCACCCTATTTTCTTGAGATGGCCTCTGTTGAAAGGGGCGATGTTGTTGGTTGTTGTTGTTATTGTGGTATGATCTTTGTTGCGGAAAGTGCGGTTGTTGCTGATAATGTTGTTGTTGTTGTTGTTGAGGAAAAAGTGGCTGTTGTGGAGTCGGGATAGTAATGGCTGTTACTGATCTGTGAGAATATTGGGGTCTGCCCCTGCCTGCATGAATAGAATTTGTTTCACCCATCCTTCGAGGTCCTGGAAAAGGTTTTCTTGTGTTGTTGGAGGAACTTGCACCGTTGTCAGAGATTTTGCCCATCTTCAGAAGACTCTCTATTCTCTCCCCAGCTATGACTACATCAACAAAGCTAGTGGAGGAGAATGCAGCAAGTCGGTCGATATAAGTTCCCTGCAAGGTATTTATAAACATGTCTTCCATTTCCCGTTCAGACATGGGTGGCTGGACAGCAGCAGCAAGCTGTCTCCACCTCTGAGCATAATCCTGGAAGCTTTCCCTTGAAGACTGAGACATACCCATTAGAAGGGTTCTATTGGGAGCCATGTCCAGATTGTACTGGTATTGACAGATGAAGGCTTCGGCCAAGTCTTTCCAACATCTTATAGTGGCCCTGGTCAGATGCGAATACCATTCTCTTGATGCTCCAGTCAGGCTCTCCTCAAAATAGAACATCCATAACTTCTCTTCCATGGTATAAGCCTTGAGTCTCCCCAAGAAAGACTGCAGATGAGTACGCGGGCAGGAGGTACCATTATATTTTTCAAAGCACGGGGGTTTGAATTTGTGAGGAATTCTCACCCCATCCACCAGCCCCATATCCATTACATCAAAGCCTAGGGAATTCTGGAATTCAAGAGACCTCAGTTTCTCAGTAATCTCATCCAACCTTCGGTCATAAACTTCATCCCCAGCCCCAATAACTGTGAACTACTCTTCTTGAGGATCCTATTGCAAGATCCTGCCTCCAGTAGTGTTTCCTTGAGTATTCCTTAGAACATTAGCATCTGGGTTTAGATGAGGCCCAAACTCTGGTGGATCAATGTGAGGCTTCCCGCGATCATTGTTACTGGTTCCTCCTGTACCAGGATGATGTTCTTCAGGAGTCTGCCTTTCTACCAATTCCCTCAGCCTTTCTTGGCTCTGAGCTAAGCCAGTCATCACATCCATAAATTGGGTCATTTGATTCTTCATTTCAACCCTTTCATTTGCCATTTGGTTCCTTACTTCATTCAGGTCCTGTTGTACTTGATCCATCTAAATTCCCGAAAGGTTGTTTCGCGTTGGGTACCAGTGTATTCTGTTGACAAGGAACACTCTTCTGCGAGCAATGTTTCCTGAAACCACAACAATGTGAGAAACAAAAATAAAACATAAACCTACAAAACAAAGAAAAATGTTAGTATGCAATGCAATATGCTTAATTGTCTTCCAAGGGTATCCGGTTTGGTTCTTTGGTTTTGACCTTTCCAGACCTCGAGGAAATGCTGATGATGTTGTAGAGATAAATAATGCCCACCAAAAATGATACAAACTGATATATTACAAAGAGTGAAAATACATAGTTTGATTACAATGACATCCCGTGGTGGGTCAAAATACAACAACGAAAATCAAAAGTACAACATAAGAAAAGTACAAGCAAAAGAGTCAAACATCTAATCCAAAGTCATCCTCTCTGACTTCCTTCAGGAGGGCCTCAGTCACTTGACCCACTGGGTGCTCTGTAATAGTCTTGATGAGGAGGTTCCTGGTAGCAATGGCACTGGTTAATTTCTTATGCTTGTCCTGATCCTTTGACCTCTTCAATCCCGCCCGGAGTTTTAATTCTGATATTTCCTTCTGAGCTGCCAACAAAGCTTCCTGCTGCTTCTTCTCACTAGCATCTAGCTGCTTTATCTTAGCCTGAGTCCTCTGGT
The DNA here is from genome assembly GCA_963966055.1 of Lathyrus aphaca. NCBI lineage: Eukaryota > Viridiplantae > Streptophyta > Magnoliopsida > Fabales > Fabaceae > Lathyrus > Lathyrus aphaca. Next base: position 320,754,693 of record OZ014525.1, read on the forward strand.
CTTCTTGTGCACGGGCTTCAGTGATCCTGATCTACCTAGCCTGGCTTTCCTCCAGATAATGCTATGCCCTAGCCTTCTGAATCTTTGCCTCCTTGCAGGCATTCTTCAGTACCAACTCCCCTGCTCTTGCCTTCCTGATGTAGTCATTTGTCTTTTCAATCTTGGTTAGATGCTCAATCTTGAGTCTTTCCAATCTCTCAATATCCAGACGGCTGTCATTTATCTCCCAGAGAGACTTCTTCAGGGCTTCAGCTAGCTGATTATTCCTCTCTTTCAGCTTTTCAAACTCTTCCAGGCCGACAGTTGCTGCAGGTTGCACTGTAGAAGGTCTAGGTGTATCTTCCAAGGTGAAAAGAATCCTGGTGATCTGAGCTCTAGTACGGGACCAATCAGAATACTGTGCTGAGGCAATATTATTACACTTGCCAAGGATGGTTGTCCCTTTAGTATGGATGTTGTCCCAAGCCCTGGCAGCCTGTCTGACAACAACAGAGTTGGGTTGAACTTTGCAGTAGAGAGTCTCAGCCAAATCTTGTCCTCTTGTAGGATGAACCAAGGCATATCCCAATTGTCTCTTGAACAGTAAAGGGTTGTAGTTAATGTAACCTTTTACTCCTATTAGAGGCACATTAGGGTATTGCACACAGCTGGTAATAATGTCCTTGCCTTTGATGCTCTGGGTGCACCATCTAATGTCATCTGATGTCAAGGCAATGAACCTCTTAGCCCAATTCTTCTGCTGATGGGGATTCAAGAAGGCATCTGATTTTGGCAAGTGTCTGAGCAGCCAGAAGTAATACAGAGTAGCACAACATCTAACCAACTTCCCTCTTTTCTTTTCATTCCTCTGATGGATTGAGTAGTAGAAGTCTCCCAGCAAGGTAGGAACAAGGTTCCTCAACAAGAACATGTGGATTGCATTCTTACTCACAAACTTGGGCTCATCTGCAAACAATATAACTCCATATATACTGAGGGCTAAAAGTGAATAGACATCCTTCCATTCTCCTATTGCAGCCTTCAGAGTAGCCTGGGAAATCAGGAAGTCTAGGTGGAGGCCTGGAATTCCAGCCTTGGTTGTCATGTTCTGCTCAATGAGGGCAGGCTCCAAATGCAATGCCCTGGCTATCTCTTCATTTTTGGGAGCAGTCATCTCTGGGTTGAAAGGGATTCCTCTCCTGATAGGATCTCCAATCAACAAGGAAAACTCTTCTAGCAGTGGTCCCATCTAGAAATCAGGGAATGTGAAACACCTGAGTGGAGGATCATAAAACTGCAAGCATGTATGGATCATGCTCCTCTGAGATGCATCAAGATCCATGACCATGTCCAATATACCCCCATAGTGCTCTCTGAATAGTGGGATATGGTCAGGTGTAATGAGGGACTGGACCTGCATGATGCCAGTCAAGGTGGGCTCAAAGAAGTGGTAAGAGATGTTGCTTTTTCTTGAAGTGTCCATGAGTGCTGGTGAAGAAATTGAGAATAAGCTGATGAAGATCACAGACTGAGAAGCTGGAGATAAGGTCTCGGATGAAGACAAAGCTGGAGATGAATCTCTGACAGACTGGTGGATGTGCTAGAGGTGAGTCTCTGACAGACTGATGGAGATTGATGGAGAAGAAACTGAAGCAGTCTGAGTAGCAGAAGGGGTCAAAACCAAACCAAATATGAAGATGGATACCCTATAAAACAAATAAGCAAGTGTTAAATGATGCAATGATGATGTATGCAAATGATATGAAAAGGTTTGTGATCAAGAGCTGGATCTGATTATCTGCCTTGGTAAAAGTCCATGTATGCTCAATAGTCCGGATGGAGGCTTAGAAATCCAGTAACCAGGGTGGGGGACTCAAATGAAGAGCCACATGTCCAGGGTAATCACAAGAACTGTCTAAAGTGAAGCATTCTTAAAACAAAACAGTAACAGGATATGATGTGGTCAAGGGTTCCTGCAAAACTTGCAAATATCCCAACCCCCTCACAAGTAATGTTCTAGAACAAGGATCCTCAGACTTGGATCAGTTATGAGAAGTGTAAACACTTCTAACCCGGAGGTACAATGTTTACAATAACCATAAAAGATCCTCCTCTAATTCTCCCCAAATTCTGAAGGTCAAAATAAAGATCATCCAGACTTAGCAGGCTTCCCAGATAGCCCTAGCACTACAGGAAATCTGTAGCACAGAGTTCTCAAGAAGAAACCCACATCTGAACCGTGTTTCATATTCCTGCACCAGACCAAAATGGAATGGGAAAGAATATGAAGCCACTCTAGCCTAGGTGTCACTCAGGTCCCAGGTATAGGACCTTAATCACTCAATGAAACCCCACCCACCAAAACAGAAGCAGATCCAGCAATGATAATGACAATATGAATATGCATAAAATAGTAAAGAAAAGCAATAAATAAAACTCTACATAAAGCAATCAATAAAGAAAATAAACAAGCACAATTAGCACATAACACCCCCGTAAACACAAATCAAACAAGCGCTGGAGAAACCCACAAAAGAACCAGAAGCCCTGGTTGCAGTATAAGGTTCCCCAGCAGAGTCGCCAAGCTGTCGCTCCCGAAGATTTGCATCCCGGTACAGGCGCGAACGGTCGGTGAAAGGAGAATATGAAGATGAAATGAAAAGAGTCGCCAGCTAGGCATTTTTATCCCGAAGGAAAGGTAATGCTGCATAAACCTAGAAAAAAATGGATAAGACGGTCACGAACCAGAGAAACTGAGAAAGGGGGTTGGTTACAACCTGGGAAGGTATTAGCACCCAGATTGTCCGTCGTACTCGACGGGATCCACGCTTGAAAGTTTGTGTTTAAAGGGGTAGTGTCAGTGCTATCTGTGTGCAAAAGCTGGAAAAGAATGTGCAGGTGTCAGTGCAAAAAAATGGGAAATGAAATGCTCAAGAATGAGGCTTAAAGAATAATGCTAGAGGGGGGAAGAGACGAGACTTTTGTTCGATAACAGTTAAGTTATGCCTACGTATCCTCTCGTGTAATGAGGAAGTCAGAACACCGTAGTTCGACTCAAAGAGACTAGAAGATAAATTGACTGATGAACTGCTTACTTGTCTATGCTCAAGTGTATGACCTGTCTGGCTCAGGTGCTAACTGTCTTGCATTAGACGGAAGAAGCGAGTTCTCGTTTGTGAGTGAAGATGATGAGAAAAGAGTCCCGAAGGAGACAATTATTGTATGTTTTTGTGTTTTCAATCTTTTATTGCTTTTTTTGTTTGTCATAAGTTAATGAGCTTAATCCTAAACCAAGGGTTAGTAAACACGTCACATCCTCCCTCTGATTAGGGGTAATGAGAATACCTTAAGTATGAAGTAAACACCTCAAACTTAATTACCATGATGGTGTAGGATTAAGATCATTAACCTACTTGTGATTATTTAGATGTTTCTTGGATTTTTGTTGTTGTTTAGTGTTAAGTAATGAGTTTAAGCCATAATCAAGGATTTAATGGACTCATTACACCATCCTAATAGAAGGATAATAGATGAGAACATTTAAGCTGAAGAAGATACCTCAACTTAATCCATGATTAGGTATTAACCTCATGACAAAACAAAGCCATTATTAAAGTGGATTTTAATTAATGATAAGATTAAGAAGTGAATTTTATGGTTTGTAAGACAACTTGAGGGGGACTTGTCCATTAACACTAGGGTTAGTCCTTCTTAACCAATTAAGGAAGAATTAGAACCCTAATGCAAGGACCAAGTTACAAGTTAATGTCTTAGTGATTATTAGATGTATTGATTAAGAGATTTAAACACATTAAGGGTTTAACACTTAGCATTAAAGTTATACACTCCATCGTAAGAGAAGGATGCATGCATACCCTTAATCACAAAGCCTTAAAAACTTAAAGGTTTAGTCCCTGATTATGAGATGAGAAGAGAGACACAAAAGATGACACAAAGGTAAAACTAATGGGGGACTAATCAAAACCCTAATTGTTATCATGCTTGGGTGTTCCTAGGGTTTATGAGGCTTGCAAGAGATCATCAAGAAAAGCCACCAAGGAGAAGCAAGATGAAAGGAGGAGAAGTAGATGAAACAAGTTAAATTACTTCACATGAGAAGATAAGTTACTTGAAGAAAGAAAGTGAATAAAGAACATGAATGAGAAAGTTCACTCTAAAGAAAAAGCAAAATGCAGCAATGAATGCACAAGAGAGAAAGAGAAGAGATGTGAGAAGTGAAGGAAAATTCACTTCTCAAAGTACTTACCACCTGCAATGGTTAGCATGAAAGAAAGAAATGAAATGAAAATGGAGCAAATGCAAAGATGCAAACCAAAACCAGAAGCATATTAATGATTTAAATGATGCTAAGAGATGATGCAAATGTATGTCAAGTGCTAGGGATGATCATACAAAAGATGAGAATGCAAATGAAGCATGAAAGAAGCATGAAAGAAGCATGAAAGTTCATGGAATGTAATGAATGCATAACATGTCAAATGTATGAAGAAATGATCAAGCATGGTTCTAATGTGTCCTATGATGTCTTAGAAGTCATGTGAATGTATGGAATGTCATGGAAAGTTCATGAATGAATGCATATGCAAGATGTATAAAAATGAACATGAGAAATTAGGGTTTTAATGCAACATGAAATGCAAAAGTCAAAAACAGAAGCAAATGACAAGATAAAAAAATTGAAAATGCATTCAAAGGAACCCTAACCCCTATGATATCACACCCCAAAGGAGGAGACCTAACTCTTAACCCTAAGGAAGTTATGAATTTTCTAAGTTATCTAGGGATTTAAGGTACCTAAAGGGAAAAATGCAAATCAAATAAAAAATGTAGAAGAAATTTGTGACAAAATTATGTTAGATACTACATGCTAAATGAAGATCAATGCAAAAAGAATCAATGTCATACCATTCATGGTTAGGCAGAAAAGAATTCTTGATGTTAGGGTTCAAAAATAAGAATTTTATGAACCCTTCAAGAAAATTGTCAAAGATTGTTCAAAACCAAAAAGAAACTTGTATGGATGGTATGACAATGTTTCTAAATGTCCTAAGATGCAATATGAATTTTTTTGGGATTTTTAGAAACCTAAATGATATTTTAATTAATTAATTTCCATTAATTAATTAAAATAAACATTTAAATGTTTTCAAAAATGATTTTTTAATGCAAAAAATATATATAAAATGTTTTCTGGTTGATACAAATATTTGAAATGAAAATGCAAGAGAAAATATTTTTTTGAATTTTCTAGCTATTTTAAATTAATTGTGCAAAATAAATAAGAAAATATGAAATAAATTTTAAATAAAACAGAAGTATGCGTATCCAATGGTTTAGATTGAAACTGGGGATTCTAAGGTTGACTGCGCGCCACATCCAATGGTCAATATTCAAATCCAGTTAAACCTAATTAATTAATTAAATAATCCAGAATTATAACTAATGAACTAATCTCCACCCTCTATCTCACGCGGGAACTAAAGACCCAAGGGCTCTCATTTAAACCTAGCCCTAACCCTAATTAAGCATTTAATCACTTTCAGGCCACCGGAGAAGAGCTCCGGTCATCTTCTCCGGCAGCCTCTTCCCCTGAAAATCTCAAAACCTTTCCCTAGGTCATTTCTGGAGCTCTAAAGCTCCAGATCAGTTCCTCTCATCCTCCTAAACTCAAATCCATACTCAAATCAAAATTATCATGGCTAAACAACAAGATTCGAAGAGAAACTTAAAAATGGTAAAACTTTCAGACAATCAGTACATGTTCATTTCTTCACCATTTTCAAAAATACAAAGCACAGAATGATCAGTGAAGCGTGCTCTTTCACATTGGAACATAAAAATAGAGTTCTAGAAAAATGTTTTTGGATGGTTACCTGAGCTTGAGAAATGCAGATGAGAGCTTTCAGGACCCCTCCTTTGTTCAAAAAGCTTCCTTTGACCCTCCTGAGACCAATGGAATGCTTCAAAAGCTTTGAGAGTGACTGGTTTGTGTTGTAGCAACTCAACTAGCCAAGAATCGTGTTTTAGGTTAAAGGTTCTTTGAGGTTTGTTTGATGGTTTCTTTGTGTTCAGTGAATGATTTTGAGATGGATGGTGAAATTTGTTTGAAGATTGAGTGAGTGAGTAATGAGTTTCGAAGGAATTTGCAAGTTGGAGTGATTTTGGGAATGCTGAGTTCTTGGAGGTTCCAGCTTGTGTGTCTTATGAAAAATGATCCTTGAGGCATGCTTGTAGAGTTCTGGTTGGGCAGACAATGGGTGGTGGCCGCAGCTGATTGGTATGGGCTTCTTGCCAAAAAGTCAAAAGTTCTTGGCTTGTCCATGCGCAACATGGATCAAGGAGGTCCATGGAATTAGTCTTGAGGCAATTCAGCAAGTGGAGACAAAGTTATGTGTTGTTTTGCAATTTGGAGAAAGTTTGGCCCCTTTGAGATTTCTTCATGGGCAAGGCATGAAATATTGAAATTCTTTGGGCAATTCTGTGTTTTATGCAATGTACTATGATACTATGATGCTGGGAAGTGTGTTTGAAGTCACAAAATAACTTGCAAGTGGTTTTGCAAAAATCCCTCTTTGGTGCATTCTTGAATATTATGTGATTTTTGCCAACTTTGACAAGCCATAACTTGAGTTCCATAATGAATTAGGACTTGTTCTTGTACTTTTTGAAAAGGGAATGATCCAATCTACAACTTTCCTGACCAACAATTTTTCATTTGAAGCATTTTTGGTTGAGAAAGAGGAGGTTGAAAAACTTTCCCAAAATGGAAAGTTTACATTACTAGTCATTTCCATTTTTGTCAACTTTTGGTTTAGCCCACCTTTCTTCAATCTTGTGAACTTCCAAGCACTTCAATGATCAAATAAAGATCATATAACTTCAATTTGATGAAAAATCCACTTTGGTTCCATTGATGGGGGCCTCAGATTCCCTGATTTTACTCTGACTTGCTCAAGAAGTTACCCAGGGATCAGATGACTTCCACAATGAATTTCTTCATCAAAATTGGTACACATGATCCTTATAACATATTGAGACAAATAGAAACAAGAATGACCAAAAAAATTGGAGTTGTGGCCTCTGAAACCTAAACCCTAATTTCAGGTCATCTATGTAGTGAAACCCTGGCTCTGCTTCCGTGATGTGCAAGTTCTTGTTATTCTTAGACTTCCTTGATCTCTGAGGGATATAATATGATAATTGAACATACATGGACCCTCTTGGAATGATTGGTGGCCTTTGGAGTGGCTCAGATAAATCTTGGATTGCCCAGATCACAAACCCTAGATGCAGATGAAACAAAAATGCAATATGACATGATATGCTTAAACTAATGCAAAGATGAAAGATCACAAGCCATGGTATGAACTTAGTGAGGGAAAATTTGGGGTGTTTACAACATGTCATCGGGGTTCTGCATTTTGCACAAGGTTAGCAAACAAGGGTCCTGAAATCACGTAAAACATCAAATCGTTAGTCCTGATAGAATAATAAAGTAAACAAATTAAAATAAAGTAAAAATAAATAAAAGGTACGTAAATAAGAAAACCATGGGTTGCCTCCCATGCAGCGCTTGTTTAACGTCATTAGCTCGACGACCGGATTTTATACATAATTTGAAGGATATGGTGGATCACTCAGAGTATGGCAGGTGTATGTTGTTGGGATGTCACCTCCTTCGTAGGGCTTAAACCTCTGTCCCTTGACGATGAACGGTTTACATGTTTGGTTCTTGATTTCGATAGCACCAGATCTTAGAATCTTAGATACTTCGAAAGGGCCAGTCCATCTCGAACGAAGCTTCCCTGGAAAAAGTCGTAACCTAGAATCGAACAGGAGAACAAGATCGCCTATTTTGAAGTCTTTTCTTATGATTCTTTTGTCATTCCAAGCTTTTGTTCTTTCTTTGTATATGATGGCATTTTCATAGGCAGATTGTCTGAGCTCTTCTAATTTGTGGATATCAAGGATACATTTTTCACCAGCAGTTAAGTAATCCAAATTCAAAGTTTTGATGGCCCAATAGGCCTTATGCTCCAACTCAAAAGGTAAGTGACATGATTTTCCATAGACCAGTTGATAAGGGGTTGTTCCTATAGGGGTTTTGAAAGTGGTTCTATAGGCCCATAATGCTTCTTGAAGTTTCTGCGACCAATCTTTTCTAGATATAGAGAAAGTCTTCTCAAGAATTTGTTTGATCTCCCTATTAGATACTTCCACTTGTCCATTGGTCTGTGGGTGGCATGGTGTTGCTACTCTATGCTTAACTCCATACTTGCTTAAACGTTTATCAAATATTCTCGATATGAAGTGTGATCCTCCATCACTTATGACTAAACGGGGGGTTCCAAACCTGGGAAATATATAGTTTTTGAATAATTTGATGACTACTCTGGTGTCGTTCGTGGGTGCGGCGATAACTTCAATCCATTTAGACACAAAGTCAACAGCTACTAAGATGTACTGATTTCCTAAAGATGGTGGGAACGGTCCCATAAAGTCTATACCCCATACGTCGAAGAGTTCTACTTCTTGGATATTTCTTAGAGGCATTTCATTACGTCTTGAAATATTTCCCGTGCGTTGGCATCTGTCACACTTGACAATGAAAGCATGGACATCACGCCACATGGTAGGCCAGAATAGGCCAGCTTGAAGAATCTTGGCGTAGGTCTTAGATGTGCTTGCATGTCCACCATAGGGTGCAGAGTGACAATCCTCAATTATATTATGTACCTCTTCTTCTGGAACACAACGGCGGAAAATGCCATCTTTACCTCTCTTGAAAAGAAATGGTTCGTCCCAATAGAAGTTTCTCACATCACTGTAGAACTTCTTCTTCTGGTGGTAGTTTAGATCGGGGGGTATGATGTCAGCGGCTAGATAATTAACAAAGTCTGCATACCAAGGTATATTACTTATAGCTAAGGATTTATGAGAATGCTCATGTGGGTCTGGGTTATCATCTTCAATACTTTCTAGTTGGGCTATCAGTCTATCATAGGCAAAATCGTCATTTATGGGTACTGAGTCAGGTTTCAGGTATTCTAGCCTAGAAAGGTGATCAGCTACTACATTATTTGTGCCTTTCTTATCACGGATATCTAAATCAAACTCTTGCAGTAATAGAATCCATCGAAGTAACCTAGGTTTGGCATCCTTTTTACTTAGTAAATAACAAATGGCAGCATGGTCGGTGTAAACTATAATTTTGGCTCCTACTAGATAAGATCTAAATTTGTATATGGTGAAAACTAAAGCTAGGAGCTCTTTTTCGGTTGTTGCGTAGTTGAGCTGTGCAGCGTCTAGGATTCTACTGGCATAATAAATTACGTGTAACTTTTTATCTTTTCTCTGACATAGAACGGCTCCTACAGCATAGTCACTAGCGTCACACATTATCTCAAACGGTTCTAATCAATCAAGGGGTTTCATTATAGGTGCTGAAATCAGAGCTTGCTTCAGAAGATTAAATGCTTTAGTACATTTTTCATCGAAGATGAATTCAACATCTTTCATTAAAAGACCAGTTAAAGGCTTTGTTATTTTGGAGAAGTCCTTGATAAAACGTCGATAAAATCCGGCATATCCAAGAAAACTTCTTATCTCCTTGATAGTCTTCGGCGGTTTTAGATTCTCTATGACTTCTATTTTAGCTTTGTCTACCTCTATACCTTTTTCGGAAACTATATGTCCTAAAATAATCCCTTCGGTGACCATGAAATGACATTTTTCCCAATTTAGCACAAGGTTTACCTCCACACATCTTTCCAAGATTTTCTCATGGTTGATAAGACAATTTTCGAAATCAGATCCACAAACTGAGAAATCGTCCATAAATACTTCCATGATTCCATCTAAATAGTCTGCAAAGATAGACATCATGCAGCGTTGGAAAGTGGCAGGGGCATTACAGAGTCCAAAAGGCATTCTTCTGTAGGCAAAAGTTCCAACAGGGCATGTAAAGGTAGTTTTTTCTTGATCTTCGGGGTGAATAGGTATTTGGAAGAATCCTGAATGTCCATCTAGGTAACAAAAGTAAGAGTGTCTGGCTAGGCGCTCCAACATTTGGTCTATGAATGGTAATGGGAAATGGTCCTTCCTAGTTGCTTTATTTAATTATCTATAGTCTATGCACATACGCCAACCTTCATCGGTTCTTTTTGCTACAGGTTCGCCCTTCTCGTTTTGCACGACTGTGATGCCTCCCCTTTTAGGTACTACATGCACAGGACTCACCCATTTACTGTCCGAGATCTGATATATTATACCTGCCTCTAGTAACTTAAGAACTTCATTCTTAACTACTTCACTCATCATAGGATTTATTCTTCGTTGGTGTTCTCTAGAGGGTTTTGAATCTTCTTCAATCAAAATCCGATGCATGCATATGGATGGGCTTATTCCTTTTATATCTGAGATCTTATATCCTAAGGATGAGGGGTACCTTCGTAAAATATCTAATAATTGGTTTGTTTCCTCTCGGTCTAAGGTAGCACTGACTATAACTGGAAGGTTCATTTCTTCATCAAGAAATTCATATCTCAGGTTCTTAGGCAGTCCTTAAGTTTTACGGTTGGTTTCATAGGGCAAGGCATAGGATCTGGGGTAAGAGATAAACATTCGTGAAGGTTATCATTAATGTAGGGTTTTTTATAACCGTCATCTTCCCAAATAAGGGTTGATGGTAATTTTATAGATTCAGTTTCTTCTTCTTGTTCTAATTCCCTAATGCATTCATCAATGATATCTAAGGCATAACAAGCATCTCCTATTACAGGTGCCATAAGAAATTTCGAAAGTACAAATTCTATCTTCTCGTCACCTACCTCAAAGGTTAGTTTCCCTTTTTAACATCTATTACGGCTCCAGCAGTCGATAAGAACGGTCTACCTAGGAGGATTGGTATGTCGTCATCTTCTTTAATGTCCATGACAACAAAATCAGTAGGTATAAACAGCTGACCTATCCTAACAGGGACATCTTCAAGTATGCCTATAGGGTATTTAACGGATCTATCGACTAATTGAAGTGACATCTTAGTAGGTTGTAGTTCTCCTAAGTTTAATCTCTCACAAACTGCTAAAGGCATTAGGCTCACACTAGCTCCTAAGTCTAGAAAAGCCTTTTCGATGACATGATTCCCCAAAACACAAGGAATGGAAAAATTTCCGGGATCTTTATCTTTCTTTGCTAACCTATTTTCGGAAATAGAATTACATTCCACGGGTTTCGGATCTTCAAGTCTACGTTTATTTGTAAGTATGTCTTTGAGAAACTTAGCGTAAGAAGGTATTTGGGTGATGGCTTCTGTAAAAGGGATTTCTACTTGAAGTTTTTCTATAACCTTAATGAATTTTTGATACTGATTATCGATTTGGGTTTTCTTTAGTCTTTGAGGGTATGGGTATTGGTGGTTTGTATGGCGGTGGTGGTACATAGGTTTTGTTTTTAGGTTCTTCTCCTTTTTGTTGACTTTCTGGGTTTTTAGATTCCTCTGGTTCCTTCTCCTCATTTCTCTAAGAAGTTTCAGGATCACTTAATCTAGGGTTTGAAGGTTCCTTATAAGCGGTTCCACTTCGTAGGGTAATGGCATTTGCTTGCCCTTTCGGGTTTTGCTGAGGTTGTCCAGGGAACTGTCTTCCAGGTGTAGTCTGAGGGGCTTGGTTTAAAGCTACCTGAGAGATCTGGGTTTCAAGCATCTTGTTATGAGTAATAATTAGGTCAACCTTGGTTCCTAACTGGGTAATTAGTTCGTTAACATGGATGTTTTGGTTCATGAACTCTTTGTTTTTTTGTGTTTGAGCGGTGATAAAATTTTCCACAATTTTCTCAAGGCTCGGACTTGGTGGTACAGGTTGCATAGGTTGATTTGTTCTTGGGGCTTGGTAACCTTGTTGTCTCGGAGGTGCGGTATTTTGGATAGGGTTATTATTTTTATAGGAGAAGTTTGGGTGATTCCTCCATCCAGGGTTGTATGTGTTTGAAAATGGGTTCCCTTGAGTGTAGTTCACTTGCTCAGGGTTGGTCTCATTAAACAAATTGCATTCGGCGGATTGGTGTCCTTGCGTCCCACATATCTCACAATTCGGCGAAACTGCAACTATAGTATTCGGGGTTGTACACATATGTTCGACTCTAAGGGCCAACACATCCATTTTAGCTTGCATCATGTCCATAGAGCTTAGCTCATGTATTCCTCCTTTGGCTTCCTTCTTTTCCACTGTCGCTCGTTCTACTCCCCATGATTGATGGTTTTGGGCCATATCTTCGATAAGGGCACTAGCTTCAGGGTAAGGTTTGTTCATCAGTGCGCCACCAGCGCCAGCGTCGATGGTCATCTTAGTGTTATAATGAAGTCCATTATAGAAGGTTTGAATGATTAGCCAATTTTCTAAGCCATGATGTGGGCATGCTCTTAATAGCTCTTTATATCTCTCCCAGGCTTTGAACAACGACTCTCCTTGGTGTTGGGTAAATCTGGTTATTAGGTTTCGAAGAAGAGCGGTCTTACTTGGGGGAAAATATATAGCAAGGAAAACTTTTCTAAGGTCTTCCCAAGTTGTTATGGAATTGGGTGGAAGGGAATCTAACCATGATAGAGCTTTATCTCCGAGGGAAAAAGGAAATAATCTTAAGAGGATTGCCTCAGGAGGAGCTCCATTGGTTTTAAAGGTGTCTGCTAACTGGAGAATGTTTTATAAATGTTGGTTTGGGTTCTCAATAGCAAGACCTGCGAATTGTCTCTGTTGCACTAATTGCAGCAGGGATGGTTTAAGTTCAAAATTATTGGCTGGGATGACGGGGTTTACTATACTGGAACTAGGTTCCTCGTTTGATGGTTGGGCGAAGTCCTTAACAGGTCTTCGATTTTGATCTTCGACCATAGCTCTCCTATTCCTATGGAAAAATAAACGTGCGCAAGCGTAACATTGAGGTTTAGCTAGAGGGTCTACTAAGCTTCCGGCACTGCGAGTCTTTCGCATTGACCGGCAGGTAACAACCTTAGTCTAAACGGTATAACTACAGGGTGTGAAATTTGATGAAATTGGTCCCTGACAATGGCGCCAAAAACTTGATGCGTGTTTTTTGCAAGTGTACGAACACGTCAGAGTAAAATAAAAGATTGTCGAATCCACAGAGACCAAGTGTCAATCTATCGTACCTGTTGTTATGGTGTGTATCTAAGGCAACTAAATATAATGGTTTTAAGGAGTGCGCAATGGTAAATAAAATAATAATTTTAAACAATTAATAAAGACAGGCTCAAATGTAATTCACGTAATCAATAGATATTCCGGTACTTGTTAATAGAACTACTTATGGGCAATGTTTTCTACTTTGAAAAGAACTAATTTAACAGGAACTGTCGCTTTCGCGTATTCAGAACCGAGTTGTACTCTCTAATCAACCCCTCCTATTGTCACGGATAAAAAGGTGCATATTGCGTTAGAGTAGTAAACCTATTTTTAAGAAATATAGTATCTTAACTAAGTTGAAAAGTATTTTAATCTGGATTTCTTAGCAAAAAGAGGTTCTCACTAACTAGACTCTATACTTCTTAACGCGTCCGAAAATCGTTTTAAAATCCCTTTTCTTTTTAATCTAAAAACTCCTAATGAACTAGACAAAGAACTTTTGGCTGTTTTTGAAATAGTTAAAAACAATTGAACTTAAATTGAAAGTTAAAATAGCCCTTAAGCGTTTCTACGAACAGTTGTACGAATTACTGGTTCAATTACGATCCTTACATTCTAACCTTTATGGATTTAGTTAGACATAGTAAAGTAAAAGTTCTTTTTATTATTTTTCATAAAAGTAATTAGTGCGAGTGCGGAAAGTAAATAAAAGTAGTGCGAGTGCGAGAAATAAAGGTATTTAAAGCGAGTGCGGAAAATAAACGAAAGTAGTGCGAGTGCGAGAAATAAATAAAGTAAAGCGAGTGTGGGAAATAAATAAAAGTAAAGCAATGCGGAAAAGTAAAATACGAACTGGAATTAAAATGGTGGCATAATTAACTTCCTCCCAGAGTGATCCAAAACTCGATCACACAGACGTATACAGACTCGATCACTCGATTGCAGTAACACCCCGATGTGGAATGATAACTACTTTAAAACTGATATATGCCTAAGAGATTCTAAGTTTGGATGATGAAAACGAAATTCTAAAGTCCTATTTATAGGAAAATATTAAATGGGAAATGACCAGGATGCCCCCCCCCCACTAAAAAGTGGAGGGAAGCCTTTTTGCCTTGTGGCGCCCGCCATAGGTGCAAGGTGATGGAGAAAGTGGGGATCATGGGTTTTGGCAATTGTGGAGTGGTCTTGAGACGTGGACACGTCATGGCAGACCCCATGGCGCCAGCCATGGTGGATGTCGTAAGTGTAAAAAGCTGAATTTCTTGGTTTTCGTCTATTTCCACTCCTTTTTCGTTCCTTTTCTCGATTTAGGCCCCGATTACATAGAAAACCTGAAAAAAAAAGAAAAAAAAGAAACAAAATAACAATAAAATCTAAGAATGCATGCGAAATCGGAGTTAGAAATACGGTGAAAGTTAGTGTTATCAAGGAGTTGCACGCATCCTTTGACCTTAGGGATCTCCTGATTCAAAAGCTCATACAGGAACCAGCACATCCAGACATAGCCCAGTTGCTTCAAGGTGTCAAACGCCTTAGCTGGAGGTTGCAGGATGTAGATCTTCCTAGGCCTTAGTCTTGTATTCATATGACTTGGATTACCCACAGGCTTGTTGTGGGAGTTCTTTCTCTTGATGTACTTTTCTCTTTTTTGATGTATGAACTTGTACCCTACGAAGGCTTTGCTATTCCAATTATCTTTTGATTTACCTGAAGTCTCTGGTTGTAATTTGTTGCACAGACACGAGATATTAAATATTGCCACTTCACGTCTGAATGTCACACAAGGTCTTCTTGCAAAGTCTATTATCTCAACACCGGAATGGGAAAGTAAACAAAACCTTGAGGATAAAAGGAACACATTGCATTGCATACATATCATTTGCATTTTCTTTATTTTGCAGGTTTCTCCAGGTTATTTAACTTACCTATTCAACAGGTAAAGATTGCGAGAGCTGCCAAGACCCGACACTTCAGACAAAATATTCCTCATCGGTACGCAACACGCAACAACCAAAGGACTATCATGGATGCTATGCAAACTAAGCTCAATGAATTCCGCACCAGGATGAGGGAATTCATGGTCATGATGCAAGGGATGGCCCAAGGACAACAAGATTTGAGGAAGGCTATATAGGGGCTCACTCCTCCTCAGACTGACCCTCTTGTAGTCACTCAAGAGGATCAACTGAATCCCTCCAACAACAACAATGGAGCAGGTGGAACCCCAGTTCCAGAGGCTGGCACACCAACCCTCATTCCTATGATGGACCGACAAGAAGATCAGTTCCCTCCTCTTAACAATGATATGGGATTTGGCGTAGAAGGAAATTTTCAGGACTTCTTGTTGCTTGCTGAAAAGGACAAGGCCCCTGATTTTAGAGACTCTCTTGGGATAGATGTATCTGACATGGGCTTAGTTCCTGGAGTGGTAATCCCTCACAAGTTCAGGCCACCAACTTTTGATAAGTATAATGGTAACTCCTGGCCCAAAACTCACCTGCAGGAGTTTTACCGAAAGATTTCTTCCCATACTAGGGACGAGAAACTCAGGATGTACTATTTCCAGGATAGTCTCTCTGGAGGATCCTTGGAATGGTATATGAAGTTGGAGAGAAGTTTCGTTCGAAGCTGGAAAGAGTTGGGAGAAGCTTTTCTTAAACAATATCAGTATAACATTGACATGGCGCCTAGTCGCATTCAGCTCCAAAGTCTGACACAGAAAAGTTTAGAGAGTTTCAAAGATTATGCACATAGATGGCGTGAAGTGGCCGCCAGGGTGCAACCACCATTGGTAGAAAGAGAAATGGTAGACCTTTTCATGGACACCCTTCCTGGGCATTTCATGGAAAGGTTGGCTGGGTGTTCTTCAAGTGGTTTTTCAGATATTATCTTGACTGGTGAGAGGATAAAGAGTTGGATCAAGCAGGGAAAGATCCAAAACGGTGGTGCTTCAGCTTCCGGTGTCAAGAAACCTTTCATGAAGAAGAGGGAAGGAGAGACTAGGGCAGTATATGCACAAAGAGGCGAAGGCAATAGAGGTGTTTATCAGCAAGTGGCTCTAGTCACTATTTCAGCTCAGCCTAATCAACAGCAAGTTCAACAACCGTAACAGCAGCGCCCACAAGGTTATCAACAACAGAGGGCTCCCCGTCCCTATTATTCTCAGTAGACCAGAGAAAGGCATCTTGAAACTCCACCTATGTCTTACTCACAACTCTTGAAGAATCTCCTCCAGCTCCAAATGATTCAGCTCCGAACTTTACAACCTCCGAGGCTGGGGCAACTCCCCGAAGGTTATGATAAAAACTCCTGATGCGAATTCCATTCCGGAGCCCCCAGTCGTACTACAGAAAACTGCAAAGCCCTGAAGCACGTCGTTCAAGACTTGTTAGATTCCAAAGCGATTAATTTTGCTCCCACTCCGAATGTGATACAAAATCCCATGCCTCCTCATGGAGGTACAGTTAGGGCAATCGATGACGGAGAGAATCTGAATTTGGTGCGTGATGTCAATGGCCTGTAAACTCCGTTGAGTACTGTCAAAGCTTGTTTTTCCCAGAAGGGTATCTTTTCAGGTTGTAAGAACGATTGTCCAGATTATGCTAAAACTCCTGATGGTTGTGAACACTTGAAAAATGGGATACAAAGTATGATTGATGAAGGGGTCCTGTAGTTTGACAAAGTCGCAAAAGAGAAAGAAGTTTCTACGGTGACCATTTTATATGATCCATCCCAAGCTCCTCCTCAAGCCAGAGTGGCACCAATAACTATCACTACTGCAGGGCCAGTGATGTACCAAAGTGATAAGGCCATCCCTTGGCATTACGGAGGTGAAGTGTATTACAACGGCCATAAGCAAGATTTGGCCACACCTAGTATATCTCCAGCTCAAGTAGAGAATGTTGGAGTAGGAGGTTTTACTAGGAGTAGAAGGTTGTTTGCGCCAGAGACACTGAGAAATAGTGTAATACCACCCAGAGATACTGCAGAAGCCCAAGCCAAGGCTAGAGGGAAGAAACCAGTAACTGCTAATGAGACCACACCTGTAGTGAACCCTGACATCACATTTGTCAAAGAAGCTGAAGAGTTTTTAAGAATCATCAAGAAGAGCGATTACAAAATCGTGGACCATTTGCAACAGACTCCATCAAATATATCCATCTTATCTTTGTTGATGTGTTCTGACTCTCACAGAAAAGCTCTCTTGAACATCCTGAAAAAAGCTTATGTACCTCAGGATATCTCAGTGAACAATTAGAAATTGTAGTGTCCAGTGTCAACGCCAATCATGGATTGGGTTTTACTGACATGGGCCTAACATCTGAGGGTCGTGCCCCCAATCGGGCACTACATATTTCTTTGGAGTGTAAGGGTGCTATGTTATCTCATTTATTGGTGGATATTGGATCATCACTGAATATTCTTCCTAAGAAGGCATTAAGGAAGTTGGATTATGACAGAGTTATTCTGAAGCCCAGTGACTTGGTGGTTCGAGCGTTTGATGGATTGAGAAGATCAGTGTTTGGGGAATTGGACTTGCCGATCAAGGTAGGTCCACAAATGTTCAATACCACATTCTATGTAATGGATATCCAACCTGCATATAGTTGTTTACTGGGGAGGCCCTGGATCCATTCGACAGGGGCAATATCGTCTACGCTTCATTAGAAATTGAAATTTGTCTGGGAAGGGCAAATCGTAACGGTCTGCGGAGAGGAGGATATCTTTATCAGCCATCTGGCTTCATTTAAATATGTAGAGATGGACGGTGATATATTCGAAACTTCGTGTCAAGCTTTCGAGCCCTTGAAGACTGAATTAACATCCTCATCAACAACTTCTTCCGAAGAGTCAAAGAAAGGGGTTTCCATAGCCTCTTATAAGCAAGCTCTGAAGGTGGTGGAGTCAGGGATACGTGAAGGTTGGGGTAAGCCAGTAGAAGAATCAGAGAAGAATGACATGTTTGGTGTTGGCTACCATCCTAGGCAGTCATCATCTGAAAAGAGCGCCAGAGGTCGTCAAGGCCCGATTACCTTCACGAGTGCAGGAATGGTTGATTACGGGAGTATCAGTACAGTACAAAACGACATAGGTGATAGCAATTGTGACTTGGACGAGTGGATCAAACCTTGTACTCCAGTGACTCAGCTCAACAATTGGTCATCTAAAAGGCTCATTTCAGTCACTTCCTTTGAAGAGTAATGGTTTTTGTTTTTGTTTTTCCTGTATTCAAACGCTATGCCTTGCCCGAGGCATAATAGCTCATTGTAAGGGTTCCTTTCTTCCTAACACAATACCATGATTAGTAATAATGCTGATGTTTTGCATTCATCCATGTCATTCCTTGTCTTTCAATTTTTTCTTTTGTTTTCAAAAAAGAAAGAAAAGTTTTAAAAATGGAAATGTTTTCATTTTTTCAAACTCCTTCTAAAGCCTTGCATGAATCATCATTCATGCAGGTGCTCTTCACCGGGTCTTATCAATGACAACCCTACTATGGTTAAGTATGACTTTTACAATCTGATTTACCAAGCCGATGAAGAAGGTGAAGAAGATTGCGAACTACCTGAAGAGTTAGCCAGATTGCTTAAACAGGAGGAAAAGATGATTCAACCACATGAAGAGGCCATCGAAGTGATAAACCTGGGTACCGAAGAAGACAAGAAAGAGGTAAAGATCGGGGTCGCGTTAGAAGAATCTATCAAGACTCATCTAATTTCCATGCTTCGAGAATATGTTGATGTCTTCGCCTGGTCTTACCAAGACATGCCTGGTTTAGACACAGATATTGTGGTACACAAGCTGCCTTTGAGAGAAGACTGCCCGCTAGTGAAGAAAAAGTTGAGGCGCACACGCCCCGATATGACAATCAAAATCAAAGAGGAAGTACAGAAACAGTTTGATGTTGGTTTCTTGGTTGTGACCAGTTACCCTCCATGGGTTTCCAATATTGTGTCGGTCCCTAAAAAATACGGTAAAGTCAGGATGTGTGTAGACTATAGGGACTTGAACCAGGCCAGCTCTAAAGATGATTTCCCTCTGCCTCATATAAACGTGCTTGTTGACAATACTGCCCTGTTCTCCGTATTCTCTTTCATGGATGGGTTTTCAGGTTAACACCAGATTAAGATGTCTCCCGATGATATGGAAAAGAATACCTTCATCACGCCTTGGGGAACCTTCTGTTATAAGGTCATGCCGTTTGGTCTTAAGAATCCTGGAGCCACTTACCAACGGGCAATGGTGACGCTATTTCACGACATGATTCATCATGAGATTGAGGTCTATGTTGATGATATGATAGCAAAATCCTGAACAGAAGAAGAGCACTTGGTCAATTTAGCAAAGTTGTTTAACAGACTCCAGAAGTTCAGATTGATGTTGAATCCGAACAAATGCACCTTCGGGGTCAGTTCTGGAAAACTACTGGGTTTCATTGTTAGTGAGCGGGGAATTGAGGTTGATCCAGCCAAAGTAAAAGCCATCCAGGAGATGCCTGAACCAAGAACTGAGAAGCAAGTACGTGGTTTCTTAGGGAGACTAAACTACATAGCACGGTTTATCTCACACCTAACTGCCATGTGTGAGTCTATCTTCAAGCTTCTGAGGAAGAATCAGGCTATCAAATTGAATGAAGACTGTCAGCAATCCTTTGACCGAATCAAGGAGTATTTTTTAGAACCTCCAATTCTCATACTTCCAGTGTCAGGGAGACCTTTAATCATGTACCTTATTGTACTCGAGGGAACAATGAGATGTGTGTTGGGTCAGCAAGATGAGTCTGGTCGAAAAGAGCACACCATTTATTACCTTAGCAAAAAGTTTACCGATTGTGAGACACGCTACTCACTACTCGAGAAAACTTATTGCGCTTTGGCATGGGTTGCTCACCGACTAAGACAGTACATGCTGACTCACACCACTTTCCTAATTTCCAAAATGAATCTTGTAAAGTATATCTTCGAGAAGCCGACTTTAACAGGAAGGGTAGCCCGATGGTTGATGATTCTAACAGAATATGATATCCAGTACACTTCACAAAAAGCAATCAAAGGGAGTGTATTGTCAGAATACCTGGCTCAACAGCCCATTGACGATTACCAGCCTATGAAGTTCGAGTTTCCGGATGAGGACATCATGTTCCTCAAGTTGAAAGATTGTGAAGAACCACTTCCGGAGGAGGGGCCAGACCCTGAATCCAAATGGAAGTTGATGTTTGACGGAGCTGTGAACGTTAACGGAAGCGAAGTAGGTGTTGTCATCATCTCACCAGAGGGTGTCCATATGCCTTTCGCTGCTTGGTTGACTTTTGAATGTACCAACAATAAAGAAGAGTATGAAGCTTGCATCATGGGGTTTGAAGAGGCAATCAATTTGCGAATCAAGAACCTCGAGATCTTTGGGGATTCTACTCTGGCTGTGAACCAAGTCAATGTCAAGTAGTTAGTTCATCAACCTCACCTGGTTCCTTACAGGAATTATACCAGGAGGTTGCTAACTTTCGTTACCAAAGTCAAGGTGATTTATATTCCACGAGATGAAAATCAGTTCACTGATGCTCTAGCAACTTTTTCATCCTTGATTAAAGTTTGTCAAGAGAATTACGTGCCTCGAATCATGGTCCCTCATCTTGAAAGACCTGCCTATGTCTTTGCAGTTAACAATGGTGAGGATAACAAACCTTGGTATCATGATATCAAACAATTCTTGAAGTCTCAAGAGTATCCGACTGGGGCATCCAATAAAGACAAGAATACTCTCAGAAGGCTAGTAGGTGGGTTCTTCTTAAATCAAGATAATGTGTTATACAAGCGAAACTTCGACATGGTTCTGCTCAGATGCGTGGGTAGACACGAAGCAGACCTGTTGATGCAAGAGGTTCATGAAGGCTCCTTTGGTACCTATGCTGGAGAACATGCTATGGCAAAGAAACTGTTGAGATCGGGATATTATTGGATCACCATGGAATCTGATTGCTGTAAATACTCCCGCAAATGCCACAAGTGCCAAATCTATGCTACTAAGGTTCATGTACCTCCGAGTCCATTGAGTGTCATCTCTTTACCTTGGCCATTCTCCATGTGGGGAATTGATATGATTGGCAAGATCAAGCCAACAACTTCCAACAGTCACCGCTTCATCCTGGTTGCTATAGACTATTTCACAATGTGGGTCGAAGCGGCGTCTTACGCCAATGTTACAAAACAAGTGGTAGCCAGATTTATCAAAAGAGATATCATTTGCCGGTATGGAATTCCCGAGAGGATTATTACTGATAATGGTTCTAACCTCAACAACAAGATGATGGCCGAATTGCATCGGGATTTCAAAATGGAGAATCAAAACTCTTCTCCTTATCGCCCGAAGATGAATGGCGTCGTTGAGGCGGCCAACAAGGACATTAAGAAAATCGTGCAGAAGATGGTTGTGATATATAAAGATTAGCATGAGATGCTGCTGTTTGTACTACATGGGTACCGAACGTCGGTGCCTACCTCGACGGGGGAAACCCCGTTCTCATTGGTATATGGTATGGAGGCAGTCCTACCAATCGAAGTGGGGATCCACTCGTTGAGATTAATGATAAACGTTAAGCCTTATTGAAGAGAAACACCTAATAGTTGTATGCCATAGACAGTTGTATCAACGGCGAATGAAACATGTTTTCGACAAGAAAGTACGGCCTCAATGGTACATACCAGGTGACTTGGTGCTGAAAAGGATTTTTCCTCCTCCTAACGATCATAGGGGAAAATGTACACCTAATTATGAAGGACAATTTGTGGTTAAAAAGTTCTTCTCAGGTGGAGCCTTGTAGCTAATAACCATGGATGGAGAAGACTTCCATTCCATTGTCAACGCAAACGCAGTAAGAAAATACTTCGTGTAAAAAGACCCGCTGGATAAAAATAGAATAAAGATCCAGACAAAAATGGGCATTCCGGCGAGCCAAAAACTGAATAAGAGGCTAGGGCAAAAGTTAGGGAAATATTGAAAAAATGTACACCCACTGAGTTGTAAAGCCACATCGGACAACTCAGGAAAAAAAGGGTATCCCGGTGGATTGAAAACCCGAAAGGGCAATCCACGCAAAATAGGGATTAACACGAATGACTGAGATCTGCGAGATTTGTGGTTCATTTGCAACTAAGGTTATTCTAAGGGTTGAAGACTAGTCCAATCACCTTTCTCAAGGGCCAGATCAAGCAGATAGTTTTGAAGATATACAAGACATAGCTGGGTCAAAACTTGATGAGATCCATTTTTCACATTGTTAGTAGGATAATTTTTTTCCTTTTGGGCGATTTCCTCTTTCCAGGGAATTGCTTTCTGATGTAATGCCTGTTCATGGCCGATTTCCAAATCAATAAAATTTAATTTCAGTCAACTTGTGACTATTTGCTTTAGTTTTAGTTTTTCATCTAGCATTGATTGATTGCAAAAATGTCCAACAAATTGTGATTTAAAATTGTTCCATGAACATTTGAGTGCTTTATAACTCATGCAGGAGGACAAAAACGTCGAATACGACTCTAAAAAGTGTTAAGTGGCCGGAATGGCGATTCATACCATAAGCCTAGGGCATACAGGTCAAAACTAACTCTCCATGTTGCAGGCACCATCAGTTGTGTTTACGCAGGGGCAGGTACATGCGTTGCTAGTAGAGCTAAAGTGAACTTCCAAGAGGAATATCTCAACAATATGTCTGACCAAGAACAATTGTCTTGTTGTGTATCTCCTGTTATCCCCAATAGAGGTGAAAGTTGAGATCTCCATCAGCATGGCAACTGAAAGTTGGTGTCCTCCACAAGCAGAGACTTCCCTTCAATACAAGGGCAATCCCCAGTAGTACAAGGAATGTTTTCCTCCCCAGCAGGTTTCTTCCTCAGTCGTGCCATACTTCTGGTTCCCAGCCAAGTCAGAAGGGTTCCACTTCCCCAACGGAGTTCAGCGGGTAGTGTACTTTGCAAGAAGAGTCCATCTCCAGCAGGATATTGGATCTCCAATCTCAAAGTCCAATTTATTTTTGGAAGTGGCGGCAGTCTAGAGCCGGTGTATCATTAATAACGTTCCCCGTAGAGTTGCTTCCTCCTCACCATGATGGACCAGATCAATGTGGTGATCATTAGTTCTCCCCGGTCAAGCCACCTAGGATACTTGCAGTCTCCTCATCAGGAGATATCCTTGCATTTTACATTTGCATAATCATCATTACCTTTGCATCCTCCAAAGCGTAGCATTTCCATCATCATGGAGCATTACGCTATAAATCCAAACATATGCATGCCAGCATGCATGGGCCAGTTTTGAGGTATATTACATACGACCTGTAAATATCTTTTCAATTTGAGATACTCCTCAAAGAGGATACTTATACCATTTGCCAAGCATCCTTGTCTTTCCAATTCATTGTTGTCGTTATCATCAAGTTCCGTTTTGTACAATGGTCTCATTTTCAAGCCCTGTTTTGTACAATAGACTCCCCTTCCGTGGCTTGTTTCGCACAGCAGTCACGTTGCAGGTTATCGTTTTGTACAGCGGTCCTGTTTTCCTGGGCTCTCGTTTATGTACAATGATCCCATTCCATCATCGAGTTCCGTTTTGTACAATGGTCTCGTTTTCAAGCCCTGTTTTGTACAATAGGCTCCCATTCCTTGGCTTGTTTTGCACAACAGTCATGTTGTAGGTTATCGTTTTGTACAACGGTCATGTTTGTCTGAGCTCTCGTTTATGTACAACGATCCCGTTCCATCATCGAGTTCCGTTTTGTACAATGGTCTCGTTTTCAAGCCCTGTTTTGTACAACGGGCTCCCATTCAGTGGCTTATTTCGCACAACATTCATGTCGCAGGTTATCAATTTGTACAACGGTCTTGTTTTCCTGGGCTCTCGTTTATGTATAATGATCTCGTTCCATCACCGAGTTCCGTTTTGTACAATGGTCTCGTTTTCAAGCCATGTTTTGTACAACAGGCTCCCATTCCGTGGCTTGTTTCGCACAATAGTCACGTCGCAGGTTCTTGTTTTGTACAATGGTCCTGTCTGCCTGGGCTCTCGTTTATGTACAACGATCCCGTTCCACCTTGTTCTATTTTCCGCTACCTATCCAGAGGTCAAAACAAAAAAGATAAAAAAAATAACACAATAAAGGCAGATGACATTTCCTTCATCCATTGAGTTCAAATTTCTAGGTTTTATTCGAGCATTCAATCACTCCATACCTTGAATGTCTAAAATTCGTCGTTAAGAAAATGATTGAATAAGGGCAACTGTAATACCTCAAAATTTCCCTCTCATTTTCCATGTCTTTAAGCATATCGGTCCATACATTGCATAATAAAAACGAAAAAAATAAATACAATGCATGCCTCATCGGTCAATGCGGGGCATGTGATCAGGGGTTATTTGGCATCTATCGGGCCTCAGAAGGAAAATAATCTCAGAAAATAAGATCGAGGCAGGATAACCAGGGTTTCCCACCAAAAAGAAGAGAATTCAAATTTTTGGTCAGGAAACCAGTTACTACCTATGAGGTAACCGGTTACCATGTATAAATTTGAAAAAAAAAAGAGACATTTTTTGGATTGGAATTTCACCACTTTTCCACTTTTCCACTTTTTCATTTTTCCACTTTACCTTGCATTCCACCACTTTCTAGAACTTTCTACCATCTTCCTATGGAATATTCCAAGTAATGTTCTTGAGGCTTTAACTAACTCCTAACCTAAATCCCAAGCCTAATGCCCCAAGTCTAGTCCCTAACCTAAGGCTCACTCCAAACCTAACACATATATAAAGCATTTCCACTCCAAGCCTCATAGAACACTACATTTTCACCATTTTTCATCTTTAACCTTCTCAATTTCTCTCAATTCTCTCATTCTTCTCTATTTCCCAAAACTCACACCAAAGCTTCATCATCATCAAGATTCTTCAAGTTTTTCATTGAAACTTGAAGAATCGGAAGCTAAGCCACCACCATTTGCATCATTTTCACAGATTATCGAAGAAGTTGCAACAGTTTTGGAGTTCTTTTTCACCTTACGGAAGTGCTTTTTTTGAAGATTTTTCATCAACCGCATTTATTTTGCGCATACACGGATCGAAGTCTCAATCTACAGTTTTCTCTCCTATCGCGTATTGTTTCGACATTACAATAATTAACAAAGCAAATCTCTGCTTTGTAGGTTGGTGGATCTCATAATCACTTCTCATTTTAAATTATCTCTCTTCATCTCTACGCGCGTTCTTCGTGTTTTCTTAATTTTTGATGCTTTAATTGTTTGGATCTTTAGGCTTTAAAATCTTGATGTATTTGTGGCTTTAATTGGTGTTAAATAGGTGCATTTAGGTGTTATTTTCGTACTTAGTTGATAGGCATTAAGTTAGAACTTATTTGGATAAGTTGATGATGAATTTTCCAAGAAAATTCAGAATTTTTTATTCTGGTTGCAGAGTAACCGGTTACGACATATGTAGTAACCAGTCACCTATGTTAATTTTGCTGAAAAAAGCTCCAGGTTTTGAACTGGTAACCGGTTACCCAATAGGTAGTAACCGATTACCACTGAACCAGAATGGAAAATTCTTGCTTTTTCTTTCTTTTTTGATATCCATTTCCCATCCAATCATCATGGATCTTTAGTATGTGATTTTAGGGAGTTTTTAAGAGCTGTTTAGGAGTAGGTGTCCATAGTTTCGACAACTTTCGACGTGCGTTTTGTTCATTTCCGATTTTTGTGCTCAATTGTGAACTAATGCTCAAATTGAATTGTGAAGGTTGTTACAATGTTTGAACTTCTTCGTTAGCATGCTAATAATTGTTTCAAGTTCTGTTTTGCTTCACCTTTATGATCGGTACATGTTTCGGATGCATGTGCGCGTAATAAAAAATGTTGCATATTGTTCAAAGTTTCCAAATTCTCATGTCCGCACTTGATCTTGATTTCTTGTTCACATGTTGCATTTAGTTGTTGTTGATCCGCTTCAGGTCAAGAGGCATGCTGCTACACGTTTGCTTCTTTATTTGTTCGCAATAAACGCCAACTTGTTGAAAATACACTTTTTGTGATTATGATCAAATGCTTCACATGTTCATATGCTTGCTTCATTCACTTGATTGATCACCATGCTAAAGTGCTTCTATTCTGATTTTAGTACCAATGCATGTTCAATTGATGATGCTAGAAATGATGCATGTTCTCTTTTTATGCTTAAATAATCATTTATGCCAAACTTGAAAAGTATGCATGTCATTTTGTCATTTTGCTCTAAAGAAGTGAATCAAATCCATGTGCCCATGTTAACAAATTCATAATCATGTGTAGAGATATCTCATGATGTTTGTTCTTCGTATTTTGTGATGTATTTGCATTATATTCCATTTATTTATGCATAAAAAATGGAAATCATCAAATATGCCTCATGTTTTCGCAGCTGTTTTTGGTATAGTAGTTGTCAAATGTATGTTGTTTGTTATGTTGTTCATGTTGTTTGTGACCTTTTACACCTATTTTTGTATGTTGTGTGTTAGTTGTGGTAGGTTGTTTGTGTCGAGCATTGTGTTCCTAGTTGTTTGTGCATTTAATAACTGTAAAAAGTTGATGAATTTTGCATTTGCGTTTAATTTAGGTCCTAGGCTTTAGGGTTTAATTTGTACTTTGTTTTCTTTATTATTTTAAATAATATGAAACACTAACCTTTGTTTTGTAGGGAGGTTGAGGTATGTTTCCTTCAACTTATTCTTTTACTTCCTTTATGCATTTAATTTGCATTTAATTTCCTTTACCTTTCATGCTTGTGTTTGGTAGGATTTCCCCCTCTTTTGTAGAATCAATTTAACTTCTTTAGGAAGTAAGTTGTATTCTATTCTTTTCTTATTAGGTTTAAATTACCTCACAAACCATTAGGATCTCCTTTTTTTGTATATAATAAGATAAATTAGGGTTGTGCCTTCGTCCCCCATTAGCTTTGACCTTTTCCTCTTGAGTCTCCTTTTCTCATCTTTAAACAAAAATCAAAAACACATAATAAATGCATGAAAGAGTCTCTTGTGTATAACCTTATTCCATGGGGTACTTACATTCATTCCATCTTGGAATAGTGTGGGCTTGTCTAGCATGATGTACAAGTCTTATCAAGAGATTATTTGACAAAGAAAACATAAAAATACACTTCTTCACAAAGCTACAAAAACATCTAATAAGTTCAACAAGCTAGTGAATTTAGACCCTAATCCTTGGAAACAAGTCTTGGATAAATTCTCCTTACTTGGTGTGCTTGTTCTATTATTCCATCTTGGAATGTAGTAGCAAGTACACATTCCATGGAAAAGAGTTTGAATCCTCTTATTTGTGCCAAATTCATAAAAACTCTTAAAAAGCAGACCACAAACAATAAGCGACTTTCCTGCGGGAACTTCTTTTCTCACCTCATTCACTCTCAACGCGAACTTGCGACAACTTGTCTCGCATGCAAGACGGTAAACACATTCATACCAGACGAGCCTGCAACACCTTAGCATAGACATACGTAGTTCCAGCCATAAAAAACACAAACAAATAATTCCCGCCTTAGTTAGGCGAACTACGTCGACTCTGATCCTCATTTTCCCGATGAGGAATGTAGGCAGTGGGGTAGGGCCCATTCGAGAACTTTCTTTATTTTCCCTACATTTTCCCATTTTCTTTCATTCTCTTTTTAGTCCTTTCTCATTTCAATTCCAATTTACAGTTAGCAGTTCTTTGTTCAACAATATCTTATTTCTCACCCTTTGAAACAAGCAAACAAGCGTGGATCCCTTCGGGTACAACGGACGGCCTGGGGTGCTAATACCATCCCAGTTCGTAACCGACTCTCGAACCCAGATCTTTGGTTCGCAGGACTTTGTATTTTCCTTCTTCCTCAGGTTTGTGCAGCATTACCTTTCCCATTCTTTTGGGATAAAAATGCTTGGTTGACGTCTCTACCTTTTCCGCGCCACTTTTGCGTTTGTACTAGGATGAAAATCCCGATAGCGACAATGTCTGTTGTGATGTGTTTGTTTTATTTTTGTTGAGAAGCGGGGAATTATTTAATGATACTTGCTTTTGTTCTTATTTTTTTCTCTTTTGTTAATGTAAGTATCTCACCCCTTATGTTTGAATGTTACCCCTACGTTGGTAGCATGCAGGTGATCAGGATAAATAGAGTGGTGGTCGGTGAATTCGATGTACTTCACATTTTTAGGAGTCGGCTCTGATATGTTCTTTGGGTGTCGAGGCGACGTTAGTTCTTGTTCATTTATTCTTAGAAAAACATTTTGTATTGGAATACTACTTTATGTTTCTTTTGATGTTTTTCCGATGCAAGTCGAACTATTTTTGTAAAAAGTATCATTTAAGTCGTGTGGTTTTAGTTGAATGTGACACTCAAAATTAATATTCTGTTTTATTTACTCTGATTTTCAATATAAATTCGTGGGGATATTTTGGGTGTTACAAAGTGGTATCAAAGTAGGTCGGTTCGTCCGACCAAGTAGTTGATTCGTTAAGTTGTTGTGTCATTGTTGAATGTGGAGTGTTATTGTAGATTTCTAAATCATTGTTTGGATTGTTGTTGTGTGACAAATTTAGAATGGTTGGGAGAAAAGATGTTGCACTTGTCGCTGCTATACATGCGATGGCTCAGGCTGTGCAAAACCCGGTGAATGCTAAGGATCATGAGATTGATATGTTCCAGAAGAATGATCCACCTACATTCAAGGGGAAGTATAACCCTGATGGGGCACAAGAGTGGCTCAAGGAGATCAAGAGGATCTTCAGAGTGATGGAATGTTCTGAAGGTAGCAACGTGCAGTTGGGTGCTCACAGGTTGGTGGTAGAAGCTGATGACTGGTGGGGTTGGATTCGTCTGGTGAGGTAGTCACTTAGGCTATGTTTAGAAGAGAATTTCTGAGGAAGTACTTTCCTGAAGATGTTTGGGGAAAGAAAGAGATTGAGTTCTTCGAACTGGAGCAAGGAAGTATATCAGTTACCGAGTATGCTGCCAAGTTTACTGATTTGGAGAAGCCTTATCCGCCCTCTAGTGAAGCGACTATTGAGTTCTGCAAGTATGTCAAGTTCAAGAATGGTTTGAAGCTTGAGATAAAGCAAGCAATTGGTTATCAACGAATCTGAATATTTTTAAGAGTTTGCTGAGAGAAGAGGAAAGAAACATATGTATCATGGGAAACCTTATATAGCTCCAACTGATAAAGTTAAGTAGAAACAAGTTTAGGGAAAAAGCCCAGGTGGGGAGGGTTCTCTTGCTTCTCTGAAGTGTTACAAATGTGGTGAATTGGGTCATCGTGTCAGTGAGTGCACGAGTGACGTGAAGAAATGTTTCAAGTGTGGTCAACTGAGATATTTGATTGTAGAGTGCAAGAGTAATCTGGTTACTTGCTACAACTGTGGAAAGCAAAGTCGAAGAAAGCTTCAACTGGACAAAAGGTGTTTACTTTGATAGGGACACAAACTTCCAGTGAGGATCGTTTGATTAGAGGTACTTGTTATATTAATAGTATTCCTTTGATTGCTATGATTGACATAGGTAATAAGCATTATTTTATTTCCATTGACTGTGTGAGAAGACTAGGACTTATTATTTAGCCTATGAAAGGAGAGATGGTTATCGAGACTCCTGCTGATGGGTTGTTAACTTCTTCTCTCGTTTGTTTGAATTGTCCTCTATCGATATATGGTAAGGACTTTGGTGTGGATTTGATTTGTTTGTCGTTGGGAGGTTTGGATGTGATTCTGGGAATGAACTAGTTGGAGTTCAACCATGTTCACATTAATTATTTCAGTAAGTCAGTTCAGTTTCTTACTCCGGGTGTGGAGGAAGAAGAAGCTGGTTATTTATCTGCTCGAGAGTTGAAAGAACTTTTGAATGAAGAAGCGCAAGTTTTGGCATTGTTTTAATCTTTATCGGTTGAGAACAAAGTGGAAATCAGTGAATTGCTAGTGGTGAGAGGTTTTCCAGAGGTATTTCCAGATGACATTGTGGATGTTCCACCAGAGAGAGAGAGAGGTGGAATTCAGTATTGATCTTGTGCCAAGAACTAGACATATTTTGATGGCACCATATCTTATGTCGGCTTCCGAGTTATCTGAATTGAAGAAGCAATTAGAGGAACTGTTAGAAAAGAAGTTTGTGAGGCTGAGTGTGTTTCCTTGGGGAGCGTCAGTATTGTTGGTGAAAAAGAAAGCTGGTAGTATGAGATTGTGTATCGATTAAAAACAACTGAATAAGGTGACAATTAAAAACAAGTATCCGCTTCCAAGGGTATATGATCTGATGGATCAGTTGGCTGGTTCTCGTGTGTTTGGTAAGAACGATCTATGATCGGGTTACCATCAGATAAGAGTGAAAGATAAAGATATACAGAAGACCGCTTTTAGGACTCGGTATAGACACTATGAATATGTAATGATGCCATTTGGAGTTACTAATAAACATGGTGTATTCATGGAGTATATGTACCAGATTTTCCATGATTATTTGGATCAATTTGTTGTTGTTTTTATAGACGATATTCTAATTTACTCTAAGTCAGAAGAAGAGCATGTTGGACATCTGCGGATTGTTCTGCAAGTGTTGAAAGAGAAGAAGTTGTATGCTAAGTTATTGAAGTGTGAGTATTGGTTTAAAGAGGTGAGTTTCCTTGGTCATGTGATTTCGGGAAAATGGATTATTATGGATCCATCCAAGGTAGATACAGTTCTACAATGGGAGACTCCAAAGTTAGTGACAGAGATTAGAAGTTTCTTTGGATTAGCTAATTATTGTCGAAGATTTATTGAAGGATTTTCGAAGTTGGCACTTCCGTTGACTTAATTAAATTGTACGGATAAATCATTTGTGTAGGATGCCCAGTGTGAACAGAGTATTGAACTAAAGTAGAAGTTAACTACTGCTCCAATTTTGACTTTACCAAAAGCAGATGAACAATTTGTGGTGTATTGTGATGCTTCTTTGATGGGTTTGGGTGGAATGTTAATGCAAGACATTCAAGTGGTGGCGCGTGCTTCGTGTCAGTTGAGAATTCATGAGAGGAATTATCCTACCCATGATTTGGAGTTAGCAGTTGCGGTTTTTGTATTAAAGATTTGGAGGCATTATCTATACGGTTTGAGATTTGAAGTGTATAATGATCATAAGAGTTTAAAATATTTGTTTGACCAGAAAGAGTTGAATACGAGGCAGAGATTTTGGTTAGAATTCTTGAAGGACTATGATTTTAGTTTGAACTATCATCCTGGTAAAGCTAATGTTGTAGCTAATTCCTCAAGTCGGAAGACATTGCATATGTCGGTCATGATGGCTAGAGAATTGGAGTTGATTGAACAATTCAGAGATATGAGTTTGGTTTGTGAACATACAACTCATAGTGTAATGTTGGGAATGCTAAAAGTTAACAATGATTTTCTTGATCATATACGGGTGAGAAAGAAGTCAGATATGAATTTCGTAGACTTTATGGTCATTGATGAACCAGTTGGAAGTAATGATTTATGAGTTGATGAATAGGGAGTACTAAGATTTTAGGACCGTATTTGTATTCCTGATGATCTTGAATTAAAGAGAATGATTCTTGAAGAAGGAAATAGAAGTCGTTTGAGTATTCATCCGGGAGCGACGAAAATGCATCAAGATTTGAAGAAGATATTCTGGTGGCTCGGTATGAAGCGGGATGTGGCTCTGGTTTTTTATGCATGTTTGACTTATCAGAAGTTGAAAGTAGAACATCAGAAACCTGCTGGTTTAATGCAACCATTGGATATTCCTGAGTGGAAATGGGATAGTATATCAATGGGTTTTGTTACGGGGTTACCTAATACCCCGAGAGGGCAGGATGCTATTTTGGTGATTGTTGATAGGTTGACAAAGTCAACGCATTTTATTCTTATTGGTATTACTTATTCTCTGCAAATATTGGTAGAGATATATGTCTGTGTGATTATGAAGTTGCATGGAATTCCTTTGAATATGTGTTGGCATGAGTCAAGAGAGAGTGTTGTACTTGGACCTGGTATTTTGTAACAAACTACTGATATGGTGAAGTTGATTCGAGATAAGATGATAACTTCACAGAGTAGGCAAAATATTTACCACGATAAGAGAAGGAAAGATCTTGAATTTCAAGAAGGAGACCATGTGGTTTTTAGGCTTACTCCGGTGACCGGTGTTGGACAAGCTTTGATGTCGAGAAAGCTTACTCCTAGATTTATTGATTCGTACCATATTTCTACTAGAGTTGGACTTGTTGCTTATAGAGTGACGTTGCCACCGAGATTGTGCAATTTGCATGATGTATTTCATATTTTGTAGCTTCATAAGTATGTTCCGGATCCGTCACATGTGATACTGATGGATGAAGTTAAGGTAAGATATAATCTTACGGTTGAACCACTACCAGAACAAATTGATGATTGTGAGGTAAAAGAGCTAAGTGGCAAGGAGATTGTTCTTGTAAAGGTGGTTTGGGGAGGAGTTGTCGGTGGAAGCATGATTTGGAAATTGGAGAGCAAGATGCGAGAGTCGTATCCGAATCTTTTTGCATGAGGTAAGTTTTTGAGGACGAAAACATTCTAAGTGGGGGAGAGTTGTAACACCCCAATTTTTATTTAATTTATTTAAATTGGACTTGTTGTATTTTGGTATGTGGAAGAAAGAAAATATTATTTAATATTATATAAATTTAGATGAATTATATTATATTGAAATAATTAAAATATTTGGAAAATAAGGACTTAGAGGTAGAATGTTAATTTGGGGAAGATAGTAAGGACAAATAAGGAAAACCATATAAGAGGTCTAAGGGTTATGTTTGGAATAAGGAAAAAGGGGAAGTTTAGTCGTGTTTTTATGAACGAAAGAAAAATCGTGAAAAGAGAGAATAAGGAAGGAGAAAGGTGAAGGGCTTGAGGAAGAATATGATGAGAAGGAAGAGATTGCTCATCAAAACTAAGGTAAGGGTAGAATTTCTTCATCTCTTAAGGGTTTAATAATAGGAATTAGGTATAGTGTTGTTGATTAGAGAATTGAGTTGGGTAATTTGGATGAAAATTGAGTTAGGTTGTTAGAAGTTGATGTTTGTATAATTATGTCAATTAGAGGTTTAGTGATGATAATTCTGTATTTGTTTGGCTGAAAACTAGTGTTTTTGATAAATATTTCGTAGCAGGATTTTGGGTTAATCGCAGAAGAAAACCCTGGGAACCGCAGAGCTCGTTTAGCAAGTTATAGCTCGCTTATCAAGCATGTTGGATTTTTGGAAAGTGAAATATCGCGAGTTGCTCGCTCAGCGAGCAAGCTTCTCACTTAGCGAGACATGGAGTGAAAAATAAAATATTTTAATTCTGAAAAATTCTCTAAAATTATTTAATTAATATAGTAATGAATGGGAATTGAAGTAGTGTTATTAGATGTAGTTAGAGATGATTTATGAACTTAATTAGAGGGATAATTAACATAACTTGAAATGAACATGTGTTGATATGTTTATTAGTTGTTGTTGTTGTTGTTGTTGTGGTTACATGACATTGTTGTTGATATATGTGATGTAACATGTTGATTTATGTTGTCTTGTTATGTATATTCTGGATGATGATAAATGTCATTGTATGCAAAGATGCACGATGTTGATGATATTCAGTATTGTGGTAAGTTGTTGTATGTTAGTGTTATTGGTAGAAATAAATAGTTGAAAGAAGATAAAGAAAAAATTTGGAGTGAGATAAAGGTACAATATTAATTATGTGAACTAATTATGTCTTTTAAATTACTTGTACTAACGCACAATGTATATGTTTTTCTTAGAGGTGTTTCAACATCGAAGATGATAAAAAATATTTTTGTCTCAAATTGGCCGGAAAGCTACTAAGAGGGTTTAGAATTTTTTATCATCCAAGTTTCTTAGGGATGCAGATGGTAAGTTTGTTGATGTAGAGCTTCCATCTAAATATGAAAGTTTGATTTTACAACAAGAATGGGACACTTTGTAACACCCTAAAAATTTGCCCACTCATTTCATATCATATAGCATATCCTATAGCATACATGTTCTAGCATCTTTGCATAGAAAGATGAGGCATAACATCCATAGTTACAAGCATAGGGCATGTGATCAGTCATCCGATAAGTTGTGATTCTTCAAAGTCAAGATAGGAGCCAAATGGTCTTGAAATAAGCCTACAATGGATCCTCATATCCTACACAAGCTCAAATTTGTCCTCAAGTCCCTAGAAGAGGGAAATTTCATCAGGAGTTCAACAATGCATCATCCTCATACATAGGGAAACCCTATTTAGGGGTTTTCCTATGATCAAGGAATTATCATAGCTTTGACCAATTATTGTGGTCAAAGGCTTCTATATGGTATACAAGGCCTATGGATGAAATTTGGTTCAAAGATTCATTGAGGAAGTCAGACAGTGATCCAATTACTTGTGTATGAAGAAACAAGTCAAATGTGCCAAACAAAATTCAACTAGTGGATTTTTAGGGTTTTGATCATGTTCATCAACTTCATGAAGCCATATTTTATTAAGGAATAGATTGGATTATCTCAAATGTCAAAAATCAAGAATGTGCAAAAGTTGCAAAATTTGGAATTTCTCAAGTTAGAAGTTTCTATTTTTGGAAGTATTTGCCTTAATCTTCAAGCTATTATTTCATATGCAAAAAAGCTTCAAATTATTTTTCCTTAAACATGAAAGTTTTAGATCATGATTTTCCCTTTCCAAAAAGTCCTAGAACACCTTAATAGAATTTTTAGAACTCAAGTTATGATTTTTGGGTTTTTTGGTGCATAGGTGTCCACATACCATTGGTCCATTATTTTTAATTTGGTATCACATGTCATGGTATTTTCTCTATACATTTTTGGATGTAGACCACAACTTTTTCACGTGGCCTATTTTTTGGTGAGTCGATTACTTTTATTTAGTATTATTTTGATGAAAAATGGAGAAATATAAAGTACAAAGGTGATGGTACAAAGAGTGGTGTAATCAACATGTATATTGCACACACCCTCTCTTATTGTGCTTCACTCATTCACACTTTTGGCCATCCAAAAACACACACGTAGAAGGAACCAATATAGAGAGAAGAGGTACCCCATGTGAATCATCACCAAGCAATGTCCATGCAACTCACTACTTCAACCAATCAACACCATTGATTTTCATCATTTTTCTCATCAAACCACATCAGGATGTCAACATACTCAGTGAACCATAATACCATAGACCTACATGCACATAATTTATTTCAAAATCAATTTATAAAGTTAAAGAAGTGAGGATGCACGAGTTGTGTTGGTGAATGCACAACAAAATTGCCTCAAACACCTCAAGAATTGGCATTACACCCTGCATGTATAAAAGCCTCAAGCTCACAAAAATTCTGAGGAAATACACACACATTCTTCACTCTAAAACCTCTATCTCTAATTATGCTCTCACATTTCTTCATATCAAAGCAAAGTTTCAAATTTGAGATTCCATTAATCACACTCCATTGTTCATCTTTGAAGCATATCAATCTCATCACCCACTCACAATCATCATCCTCAGTTTGTTCTTGGAGTTCAATAGAGTGTGTTGATCATTTGAAGATCAACATCACTTTTGGATCCTTTCATATTTTGCTCTTAACCAAGGTCTATAGCCTTTATTTAGCTCTAAAGCAGCTTGAGGAAGCATAAGGAAGCTCTGGATCTCTCTGGATTTCTCAGAATTTTGAAGAAGGCTTCGAATCAGGTTTGAACATCATTCTACCTTTGCTTCGATTTTGGTGCATTCTTTCTTGTTTCATGTTGTATATATTTGATATGTTTTTCTTAAAGTGAATAGAAGCTTTGAGAGATGTTATTTCATGATTTGCAGTTTTGGTTGTGAACTTTGTTGCCTTTGAATCTCTATGATCATGTTGAGTTTGTGATTTTTAAGAGTGGATCTATGATCCTTGTGACCTAAGCTTCCTATTGATGTACTTATATTTCATTTTTGGATTTTTTTTTGATGAGCTTGCCTGAGGTTGGCCAGAGAAGACGATAGGAGCTTCTTTGGCCAACAACTACTTTTTGTTTGTTCAATTTAAATTATGTCCGTTGAGATTGCATGATCTGAGGGTTGTAAGTATGCCACCTCATTAATGAGGAATATGAGTGGCACGTGATTTTATAGTTTTCAGTTAATGTGTTGATGTGTGTGCATACATGTTTGTTTGGATGAGCTTCATTTTGGACCATTGATTTGATGGACTAACTTAGTTGACTTTTGATGTGGTACGTTAATTGATTTTATTTTTGATATGAGATATGAGCCACTAGATCTGCATAGTTTTCCTGGTTAACTTGATCTGAGCCTTTCATTGTTTGACTTTGATTTCATTGACTACATGTGTGAGCCATTGGATATGGTGACTTGATGACTTTTAATATGAACCCTTGGATTGGTGTAATTTTGTTTTGGTTGACTGAGTTTCTTTGTGCACATGGGCTTTATATTCTATTCACACTCCCTTTTTGAGCCCAATTCCGGATTTGAACTATAATTGGATTGCTAATACACCTTCCTGAGTTTGGTTTTATTTATTTATTTTTTATTGCTAGTTTCATTTTATTTTGTTAAAATTAGTTCCACTATTTCAAAAATCCCAAAAATATTCATGAACATAATTTTGAGTTTTCTTTTAATTTTCTCAATATTTTTATTTTTCATTTTCCTTTATTTTTTATTTCTGAATTAATTTCTGAATTAATTTCTTGTTATTTGTTTCCTTCCATGAACACATTGACTTGTAGAATTTCTAATTTTAATTCCATGATAGCTATGCTTCTGATTCTTTTTGCAATGTGTTTCTAATATGTTAGAGTCCTTTGTTGATTTTTAGCTTGAGTTTTAAGCTTTGTCTGGTTGACTTTTGACTTGTTGCTTCATGCTTAAGTTAGTGAAACCCTAATTCCACTTTGATCAATTGTTTGATGGATTTTGCTTCTGATTTTTGACTTGTGCTTTTGGTATGATGTTTACACATGTTTGAAGTGCTTTGTTTCTTAATGCCTTAATTTTTGAAGCATGTTTACCATTTGTTTGAGGTTTGGTCTTAAGTTGCCTTATTTGTGAATGTTCTTGAACCATGTCTTGTTTGCTTGATTAGGAAGGCACTTGTGCCATATCTTAGTATCTTGTTTGATGCTTGATAACATGTTGTATTACCTCTGGTTATGATATATTATCTTCATCTTGGCTTTGCTATGTGTTTACCTTGTGTACTAAGTCACTTGCTTCACATGTATGAACATGTTCCACTTCACCTCTTATCTTCTCCCATCTTCTTCCATGACCTATAATTGTGTCTCTTTGCTTTGTTTGATGATCTAATCCATGTTTAGGCACATGATTAGGGTGGTTTCACTTCTGACTTTGGTTTTCTTTATGGAACTTTGACTTGTTTACTTCACATGTTCATTTCCTTTCATCTTATAGCTTCTTTAGTGCCTTGATTGGTTCTTTTGGGACTTCTCCCATTTCCTTTTGATTGACTTTGCCTGAATAACATTAGAGGTCTTTAGTTACCATTAGTTTTTGACTTTGATGGTTTATATTTCTTAGAGCTTGATTCTTTCATGTCATGTACTTGTTTGAACTTCTCTTATGCTTATCTGAACACTTCTAACTTTTCAGGGGGTTTATGGTAAGTGATGTGTATGGGAGGGCATTCCACATACAACTTCTTCCTTCTCTTCTTCTTTAAGTTTCCATACTTGTGATTGAGATGTTCTTAGGCCATATATGCTTAACCTTTCTTCATCCCTTCTTTAGGATCAACTTATCTTCTCCTAGGAAGTAAGTTGAATCCTTTGTTTCTTTCTTCTTCTTCTTCTTCTTCTTCTTCTTCTTTATTTTCTTTCCTTCTTCTTCATTAGGATAGACTTCAAACCACACTAACCTAGGACTCCCATGCATGATAACATTTAGGATTGTTAGTACCCTAGTAGTCTTTTACCTTTGATATCCTTTGGTGCTCTCTTTTCTCATCTTCATACAAAAACCTAAAAAACACTTAATTAACACCACAAACAAAAACAACAAAAACACTTCTTTAAAATATTTGAACAAACAATAAACGTATCTCCTTCGGGACTTCTTTTCTCATCACCTTCACTCATAACATACGAACTTTCTCCTACTTGTTACTTTGCAAGACAGTAACACACTCATGCTTGATGAGCCTGCAACACCTGAGCATTGACATAGGAAGTTCAAGATTTTAAAACACAAGCCATTTTCCTCCCTAGTTAGGGGAACTACGGCGACTCTGAGGCAAACTTTATACTGATTCGAAGCTAAAAATATGTTCTATCTAATGAGACTGAAAATATTATTTTTGAGCCGTCTTTTACCCGACTTTTCTAATTAATCGTAATTATATTAGTTAGGGAATTGTGGAATGTATGTTTAATCATGAGGATTGAATGAGGGTAGAGACAATGAGATCATTGTGGGATTAGTTTAATTGTGATAATTAAATTAATGTGTTATATTATATGTTTAAAAACTATATAATTAAAGGCATCAAGAATGGGGAAAGAGTGAGGAAATCTTACCATAAACCAATAGTACTAGTATTGTGACTAGAAATTTTTAGATGGTATAAATTGTGAGATGTTTAGGACTACCCTAGGTTGATGCGAAACCGTTGGCGCGTAATACAATGATCCTCCGTAAAGTCTTGAGTAAGTCTTAAGGTGGGTGATGTTGAGTCCCACGGAAGCATCCGTAAAGGCCTGAGTTGTGTATTACACGGTGTCGCTCCTAGGATTTTCATCCTAGTACAAACGTGAAAGTGGCGCGGAAAAGGTAAAGTCGCCAGCCAGGCATTTTTATCCCGAATGAATGGGAAAGGTAATGTTTCACAAACCTAATGAAGAAGGAAATGACGAGGTCATGCGAACGAAAGATCTGGGTTCGGGAGTCGGTTACGACCTGGGAAGGTATTAGCATCCTAGACCGTCCGCCGTACCCGACACGATCCACGCTTGTTTGTTTGTTTCAAAGGGTAAAAGAATATAAATGTTGCTGAACAAATGAACTGCTAAATGGAATGGGAATGGAAATGAAAAATGTAAAGAAAGAAGTAAATGTAGGGAAAATAAAGAATGTGCTCGCACGGGCCCTACCGCGCTGCCTACGTACCTCATCGGGAAAATGAGGATCAGAGTCGACGTAGTTCGCCTAACTAAGGCGGGAACTATTTGTTTATGTTTTTTATGGCTGGAACTGCGTATGTCTATGCTCAGGTGTTGCAGGCTCGTCTAGTACGAGTGCACTTACCATCTTGCATGCGAGACAAGTCGTCGCAAGTTTGCGTTGAGAATGAATGAGGTGAGAGAAGAAGTTCCCGCAGGAAAGTCGCTTATTATTTGTTGTTTGCTCTTTAAGAGTTTTCTATGAATGTGGTACAAGGAAGTGAATTCAAACTCTTTTCCATGGAATGTGTACTTGCTACTACATTCCAAGATGGAATAATAGAACAAGCACACCAAGTAAGGAGAATTTATCCAAGACTTGTTCCCACGGATTAGGGTTTAAGTTCACTAGCTTGTTGAACTTATTAGATGTTTTTGTAGCTTTGTGAAGAAGTATCTTTTAGATTTTCCCTGTGAAATAACCTCTTGATCGGACTTGTACATCATGCTAGACAAGCTCACACTATTCCAAGATGGAATGAATGTAAGTGCCCCATGGAATAAGGCTATACACAAGAGATTCTTTCATGCGTTTGTTAAGTGTTTTTGATTTTGTTTGAAGATGAGAGAAGAAGACTCAAGAGGCAAAAGGTCAAAGATAATGGGGTACTAAGACACAACCCTAAGTCATCTTATTATGTACAAGAGGTGATCATATCGTTTATGAGGTATTCTAAACCTAAGGAAGAAAAGCAAGTTAGAATTCAACTTACTTCCTAAGGAAGTTAAGTTGAATCTAAAAGAACAAAAGGGAAACTATGGACAAAGCACAAAGTGCTAAGGCAAACACACTTAAATGCATAAGAGATAATTAATGAAGTGATTACCTTATCTCCCCCTACAAAACAAGTGTTAGCATGAAGAAGAAGTATGAACAATTATGACATGGCAAATCTCAATAACAACCCATACTAGCTAAGGAAGGATGTTAGTGAACTCCTAAGGTTAATACCTATATCTAAGGCATCCTATAAGATAGAAAACTTAAAAAGTCAGTAGCTAAATCAATTCAAAAGTATCTAAAGGGATTAATAGGATTAAAGTCAAACTATGCCCTAAAGTACTACTAAGCCCTAAGGATGAGGTTAGAAAGATAACCTAAGTGTTTATTGAACTAAAATCCTCTAAAATCCAGGGTAAATGGAAAATCCAGAACTCAACACTATAGGGAAGTTAAGGAAATGAATAGATGAAAAGGGAAGAAGATACTCAAATGTGAAATTGAAAGGTGGGAGAGTGCATATAGAAGCATGGTTCTAAAGATGGAACAAAATGACTTAGAAGAAAATTCAAAAATGTCCAAAGGGACTTGACCTCTCCATACAAAAACCAGGGGCTTGACAAAAAATAAAATGGAAATTATACTTGGCAAATGTTCACAAATCATGGATTAATAAGCATCCTAAGGCTAGGTGTTCACATTAGGGTTTTTAAAGTTCTTTAAGTTACAAATGAGGTTCAAAAGGAAGCAAAATGGTTCTAATATGAGATGAACAAGTATGGATGATAACAAAACATTTATAAGACTCAAAACAAATATAAAATAAAGTGGATTCATGTGCAAAAGGATTTTTAAGTGTTTAAGATGGAAGGATGAGAGAGATTAGGTTAAAATGGGACATGTATTCTTAGGACTTAAGGCAAGCCTAACAATTAAAGTTAAATACCCAAGGGTGGTACTAAACACTTATATACATCCTAAATGACCTAAGAGACTCAAGATTGTGACCTAAAAGTATTGGCATGAAGACCTTATACTAAGGGGATTAAAAGAAAAAAATGGAAAGACCAAAAACATGACTTGTGAACCAAGCGACCTAAAAAAATATCAAATGGTCATGAAAAATTATGAAACTTGACACTTGAATACAAAATCAAGATAGTGAATTGCATACAAAAAATCTCACAAAAATTCCCATTTTTGAGGGTTCAAATGGTGTATGGAAGTAGATTAGGGTTTATGAACATATGTGTGAAAGCAAGGGTTCAAAACATGGTTTAAAGGGACCTAAAAATTAAAAAAAATATATGATGAGGAAGTTTGTTAAGTCTTATGACTAATACAAAAGGAATGGGCTCCTTATGTTTTATGGTTTGGGAGAAAGAAAATGTACAAGAGGATTGGTAAAAGATGAGAAAAATGGGATTAATTCATTTGAGAAATTAATTCTGATTAAAATATAAAAGAAAAATATGAACAAAAATAATGGAAAATTAGAGAAAAATGCAAGAATATCCCAAGAACCAATTTGGAATTTTTTATGGAGTTTTGATATTTTTAATAAGCCAAAACAAAAAACAAAATATATGTGAAAAAGAAATAAAAAGAAAGAAGTGGATTGAGTTGTGCATTGGGCCTTAGAGGTGCAGTGAGCAATAAAAACAATTGATTTGGGCCTGGTTCATACGTGTGGGAGGTGTGGATAGAACCCTGAACATTTCCTTCACAAAAATTAGCACGTGCAATGCACATCTTCATTTATGTGCTGGCGTATCTGTGACCACAGGATGCAAAGGATCCAAGGGCTGTGACATGTTCTCCTAATTAATTCTAGGGCATTGTTTAGGTGACCGGAAGTGACCTCCGGTCAACCCTGACCTAGGGCTTCCTCCAAACTCAACTAAAATGCAATCTAAGACCATAGCTATACTCGCCTCACCTCACTGATCAACAATCTGGCTCTAATTTTAGCTTAGGGTTCTTGAATTGCACAAATCAAAGCAAACATCAACCAACCTGAAAACTGGATCTACACACC
The DNA here is from genome assembly GCA_963966055.1 of Lathyrus aphaca. NCBI lineage: Eukaryota > Viridiplantae > Streptophyta > Magnoliopsida > Fabales > Fabaceae > Lathyrus > Lathyrus aphaca. Next base: position 320,796,875 of record OZ014525.1, read on the forward strand.
TATGGTGTCTATCAACTAGCCAGATAACACACTACTCTTATTGAGCTCAATACATCACAAAACTAGAAAAAAATTAAAGAAACAAGCAAGTATAGTTTACTATGGAACCTGAATTGCAGAGGTATCAAGAGTTGAGGGAAGCCAGAGAGGGGAATCCAATAGCTTGAGTGCTTGATCTTGAGCTTTTGCAAAGTGAAATAAACACTTGTTGGATGAGAGTTCTTGAGAAGAATTGATCTGAAGCAGAGAGTTTGCAGAGCTGTGTTCTTGAAGCTTCAAGCTGTAAAAGCCATGCAAATCCTTCTGATGATGAAGAGGAACTTGATCTTATGATGAATGCACTACTGGAAGTTGATATCAATGAGCTTCAGGCCAAGTTGCAGAAATTTGCAGTGGTGCAAATTGAAAGCTACACTCGAATGTAGCCATGGAAGCTATGCAGTTCTTGGTGAAGATGATGAATGGATGAATATTGAGCTATGGTAATGGAGGTTGAAACTGGTTCGAAGCAAAATGCAGAAGAAAGATCTTCAAAATGCAGAGAGAAAATCAGAGAATTTTGGATGTGATTTGTGCAAATGAAAGTGGTCCATCCAATTCAGTTAGAGGCCAAGCTTTTATATGTGTAGTTGGAAGTTATCAACCACAGTTAACAGTTAGAACTATGGTTAGTTCTAACTGGTGGTGAATTGAGTAATGTGAAGGTGTGAGATGCAAAGGTGCAATGCTGAGTATGCTTGGCTCGAAAATGATTGAATGTGGTGAGATTCATGCCAATTAAGGTGAGTTTGAAGTGATGAAGCAAGGCTGGATTAATCATTTGTAGTAGCATGAAATGTGATCCTCATTTGGTTTAATTCTTCATGGGAGGCATGGTAATGAATATGATCATGCAAGCATATGATAACTTGACCCTTCTAATGTAATACCTTGTGATCCACTATGTTAAATGGCAAGTATGTGCTGACTGATCTTAGAAACATCTTCACAATGCAATGCCTTATGTAGCAAGCAAGCAAGTTTAATGTGATGATCTTCCATTGATGATTGATTCAGAGACAAGGCACTAAATTATGAAGTTCTTGTGATCAATTTGAAGAGGGAACTTCATACTACATGTTTGATGTTGATGACAAGTGAGGATATAACTTACAAGCCACTCAAAATAACCATTGAAGTTCATGCCATGATGTTGCAAACTTAGCCTACATTGAATGCCCTTGGTTTGGCAAGATGCCCTGCAAGTTTTTAGTTTGAACATCCTCTCTTTGCCTTTCCATAGCTCTCAATCCTTTGATCAGATGAAAAATCTTTGAACATAAAAGTTGTTGGAAACATGGCAATGAACAACTTTGTAGTTCAAAGAAATTTCATTTGAGGCTTATAACATGGAGAAAAATGACTTGCCTTGTGACCCACTACCTGCTTGATAGAATGCCTTGCCTGGAACGCGCGCAGGATGCAAGGCCTGCCTTGGTTTTTGCCCTAGCTTGCCTTGATTTGCACCAACTTTGAATGATCATATCTCACTCAATTTTGATGCTATGAATGAGTTCCAACTATGGATTTGAAGCTTAAGATTCCCTATTTAATTGGCTTAAAGTAGAATTTTGATAGCCCTCATATTTTGGGAGAAGGCCTCTCTTGAAGATGCTGCAAAAATGGCCAAAACCTGCCATTTTTGGAAACCCTAAGTTTCCAAAAATGGTAAGTTTTGGTTTTCTTGATTTCTTTTGATTCCTCCATCATTTCTTGATCAAATTAGAACCAAGGATCCTTGTAACCCTAATTTCATGATTTTGATCTCAAAAAGTCAGGAGTTGACTTTTTCCTCAGCGTGGTTGACTTTTCCCCAAATCCCTGATTTTCATTCATCTGGCCAATTGAACCTCTTCCAAAATGTTTCTATGGATGAAATTTGAACCCTAGGCACTTGACATCATATATAAGACAATGGAATCCACTTTGGATCAAAATTTCATTGAGAAGTCTAGTAGAAATGAAACCCTAATTTGGCCCCTTTCATCAGGAGATGTTGCACTACTTGCCTCCTTTGATCAGTTCAAATCTTTCCATGGCTTATGGCTTCAAGTGAGGACTTGTGGGATGTTGTGAACCCTTTTCACAAGGTTGAGAAGCTTTGTGGCCCTTTGTTTTCCTTTGTGTAGCCTTCAATTTCTCCAATCAAAGATCACATGCCTATGCCTCAACTATGATACACATGATGCAATGTTTTTGATTATTTCATGAATTTATTTATGCTAAATGCTATGCAAAATGTTGAGGAAATGAGAGGTAAAATTTTGAGGTATTACACGCAGTGTCCTCCGTAGAGTCTTGAGTAAGTCTTAAGGTGGGTGACATTGAGTTCCACATGAAGCACTCGTAAAGGCTTGAGGTATCTTTAGCGAGGCGTGGGTAGTGATTTGAGTTATGTATTACACTGGGACCTCCGTAAGTCTTGAGTAAACCTTGAGGTGGGTGATACTGAGTCCCACGGGAAGCATCCGTAAAGACTTGAGGTGTGTATGTTACTAGATCCTTTGTAGAGTCTTGAGTAAGTCTTGAGGTGGGTGACGTTGAGTCCCACGGGAAGCATCCGTAAAGGCTTGAGGTGAGTACTACACTGGTTTATGCAGTAAGTCTTGAGGTGGGTTATTCTGAGTCCCACGTGAAGCATCTGTAAAGACTTAGGTGAGTGTTATATCGAGCCCTCCGTAAAGTCTTGAGTAAGTCTTGAGGTGGGTTACCTTTAGTCCCACGGGAAGCATCCGTAAAGGATTGAGGTAGTTATTCCACTCGTTTAGTGACGGGAGTGTGTATGTACTTTTGTTCCATTTTATTTTGGTTCTTTATAGAGAAGTGACCAAAGACCGAGTAGTGGATATATTTGAAGATTTAGAGTCGAGAGGACTCTAAGATAGGGAACCCACTGAGATGTTGATATCTCACCCCACTATTGTTGTTTTTGTTCCAGGTTTCTTTTGTAGGTTCGATTTACAAGTGGAGCTATGCTCGGGATGTTTCAAGAGAAGCATAGTCTTAGTTTTTCCGCTGTGTATTTATCTTGTACAATAATGGATATTGTATTTGATCTTAGTATTTTAATTTTAGTATGATTTCCATGTCTTGTACCATTGTCGTATTATGTTTTAGAATTGGTCAAGAATCTGAATTGTACTATTAGACACTTATGATGGTGTCACTACCAAAATAACACTTGTATGATATTATTCTAGATATATATTATATGAGCATTAGAATTTAACTTCAATCACTATTGCACCATATACTCTGATATCTAATTTATGAGCTACACTTAGCATGAAATCATGTGAGCATTGTCAAACAATTGAGCGTTGACTATCCATATCTAGCATTTATTTGCTAATATTCTTTCGTATCAAGTTATAGTAAAATGCCAAAGTGAGTTACAGTAAAATGCTAAAGTGAATTACATACCATTGTGATCTTCATTATATGACCCATAAGGTCAAATCTGAAACCATCAATCTGAAAAGAAAATGCATCGTATGGTCAATGATAATCAATTCATGGAACCCTATTACATATTTTTTATTTTAACACACATACACACACACACACACACACACACACATATATATATATATATATATATATATATATATATATATAATTATTTATTTTTTCTATTTTTTCATTACACAACATTTTTCTTTTTAACTTTATTTTGCTGATGCCATCTCAACAGTCCACGTCAGTCAACGTACTAGTAACCATTCCAAAATTAGTGCAAACACACGATTATTACATTTTGAGTTGGAAGAACTTGTCCTAAAACACAGGTAACACACCAATATCGCGTAAACGCACGAGAACAACTTTACTATTAATTAATATTTTTAAAAAAATGGTCAAAACATAAAAATTATTTTTATATAATTTTTGTTTTTGTTTTTACCTTATTACATTTTGAAAAAAATTGCGCGTTCCATTTCACTACTCGTGCGAACGCACATGTAACACATATGTACCTTTGAAAGCATGGGTAACCAGGTCAAACTCCTTGTGAACGCACGAGTAATCACAATTGTACCGTGCGAACGCATAGGTAACATACCAGTATCTTATGAACGCACGGTTAATCATACCAAAATCTGTGCGAAAGCACATGTTTTTACTTTTTTTGAACATTTAAAAAAATGTAAAACTTATGTCAGTTGTAGTACCGACTTCTCTTTTCATTTTTTTATATTTTAAAACTTAATAAAATTAATTTTTTATTATTTTTCAACTAATTCTAATTTTGTATATTTATTTGTCTCATTTATTAAACTTTATAAACTCTTTTATTATAACTTTATCAAACCTAAAAAAAATTGTTTTCTATTTTCACAATTGTTTTTTAGATCTTTTTAATAGTTTTTCTTAACAATAGTGGTTTTTAAAATCTATTACATTTATCTTCAAGTATATTTTTTTTTATGTTTTTTTAATTTTTTTCAATAATATTTTGGTATTTTTAAATTTGTTTTAATTTTAATGACAAACTGATGACAATTTCGCGGTCCACGACAGTACTCGTGCGGACGCACGGGTAATCAGACCAAAATCTATGTGAACGCACGGGTAACACACTAGTACCGTGTGAACACGGGTAACCAGATCAAAATCTCTGTGAAGGCACGGGTAACGCACCAGTACCGTGTGAAGGTAATCAGATCAAAATCCATGTGAAAGCACGGGTTATTACATTTTTGTATAATAATAGAAAATAAAACTATTTTCTATTTTAATTTAATTTCAAAATCAAAATGTTGACAATTCCACATTCCACACCAGTACCGTGTGGATGCACGGGTAATCATACCAAAATTTGTGCGCATGCACGAGATTTTACCTTTTTCGTAAATTTTAAAAAAATTAATATAAAATTTATGTTAGTTGTACTACTAACTTTTCAATATTTTATATTTTAAAACATAGTAAAATTAGTTATTTTAATTGATTTTCAACTAATTCTAATTTTGAATATTTATTTGTCTTATTTATTAAACATTATAAACCCTTTTACTATAGCCATGTTAATTCTATTTTTGTTTTCTATTTTCACAATAGTTATTTTTAAAAACTTATAAAATTATCAATCCAGTCCATTTTTTATTTTTTCTTTTTTTTCAGTAATATTTTGATATTTTTTAATTTCTCTCACTTTCTATAACAAATTGGTGACAATTTCGCGGTCCACAGCGGTATCCGCGCGGACGCACGGGTAACATACAATATTGTTTGAATGCACGGGTAACCATACCAAAATTATTGTCAACGTACGAGTAGTACACGAGTATCGTATAGATGCATTGGTAATCAAGCCAAAATCAGTGTGAATATATATATATATATATATATATATATATATATATATATATATATATATATGCATGAATTAGTTATTTTAGACATGCATGATTGTCGTTGATGTTGCATGACATGTGCATGGTTGGGAATGGTATAACAAGGTAGGGTATGTCCATTTGAATCCCATAGGGGATTGGTGTAATGTTGGTGCGGTCATGAAATAAAGATTGTACGTGACCATGAAATAGGGGTCGAGGGTGTAATGAAATAGGGATCATACTAGACCATGAAAGAGGGGTCGAGAGTTCTGATGGGAACTGGATCTTGAAATAGAGATCAAATTATGGTACCGCATGCATAGAGTTAGTAGAGTCTCATTGCATAAGTTGTTGTTGATGTGTATGATGTTGATGTGTGTTGTGATGTGTTTGTTTAATTGTTGTTGTTGAGAAGCGGGGAACTATTTAATGATATTTTCTTTTGTTGTTATTATTTTTCTATTTTGTTGATGTAAGTGTCTCACCCCTTCTGATTGAATGTTACCTCTACGTTGGTAACATGCAAGTGATTAGGATAAGTAGAGTGGTGGTCGATGAATTCGGTGTAATTCACATTTTTAGGTGTCGACTCTGATAAGTGCTTTGGGTGTCGACTATAATTCTCATTCCTAATGAGATACATAGGCTGAGATGCGATATCCTCTTGAGTCAACTTCCTTCTTTTCCCCCTTATTCTGTTCTGTTTCATATTCTCTTCCTTCTAGCTAGCAGATGGAGCTTCAGATGACTACACCTTTTGAGCAGAGCAACAAGTATGGATCCCATCGAGTACGATGGACATGAAGAGGTGTGAATACCTTATCTTTGCGTAACCGACTCCCGAGCCCGGACTTGGTTACGATAACCCTGTCTTTCCTTTCCCTCAGGTTTTCTTAGATCTTTTCCTTTCCTCTTCGGGATAAATAATGTATCGGTGGCAACTTTTCTGTTCATTTTTTGCAGGTTATTTTTTCGCGTTGTGATAGATGGCGACTCTGTTGGGGGACTAGCTTTCCCATATGCTAGGAAATCCTAGCGCTTGGGTGTTTATCATTCATTGGGTGTATATCTTTATACATTTATCTACTTTATGCTTTATTTATTTGCTTATCGCATTTACTTTATCGCATATCATTATTGTCATATATATGTTGGATGGATTGTATTGGTTTTTTGTTTGGCGGGCAGGGTGTTCTGAGAGATGAGCCCCCTACACAGGCTCAAGTGTACACATATGTATTAGAGTGGGCATTCATGTGGATTGCATGGTGTTGATCACATGTACTTTTCACGATTCCTACACCGAGTCGAGGTTCTCTTGGGAGATGTTCTATACTGCCTAGGCAGACCATAAGATGTTCTCATTTGAGTTGTCGACTCTGGTGACCATTTCCTGAGGACTCAGTTGAGGCACTCCTCTAAGGGAATGATAATATCAGAACAAAAATGGAAAACACATTACGCTTCCTTCCCGAGGACCCAATGTTATGAACTTGCTATAAGATTACCTTTTGAGGGGGAATCAGTGAAGGCATTCCTCGATTGGCGATAGTAATATACCCTGAGGGATGAATGTATTATTTTTTCTTAAACCTCAGTTCCAAAAACCTAGGAACCTTCATTTTTAGAGCAACGCATGTGAGATGGGGTGGGGTTTAAATGTCTACAGGTAACTTGACCTTCTACCTACCCGAATTTCTTATTTGCTGGTTATCTTGTGGAAACAAATTTTTGATCCTGGTTCTTTTAGCCTATAATATTTTGTCATCCCAGATACCTGTTTAGAAGCGTTCAACACATATATGACAACAATGATCCCATGCATATGCATTCATAATGTCATTTGCATAGTTGCATTCCTGATACAAATGTTTATTCATTTGCAAGGTTGCATTTTATCCTTGATTCCAGTTATTGGTTTTTGTAGATATGGAAGACGAGAAGAGAAAATGTATCATCATCTACAAAGGTCACAAGTCGGTTGTAGATTTTTTTCTTATTCTAAAGGCTCTAGCTAATACCGGTATTATGAATACATTCAAAAAGCATTATAGGTGGATCTTATCTTTTGTGGAGCCTGTTAGTGACTATGAATTCAGAGGTGTGCTCACTTTTCTGCATTTCTATGATCTTCACCTGAGGTGATTTATGTTTCTTGATTATTTGTTAGTTCCTACATTGAAAGAATATGCAAACATTCAGGGGGTTTCTTTCAAATAATGCACACCCTTCTTTGGTTCTAAGAGGGATCCATATTTCAAAGAGGTAGTTGCTGCTCTTTATTTGAGCAAGTCATTGTTGGAGGCCATGGTTGATAATAAAGGAGGTATACGGGGATATCATCTAAGTTTTTTAGTGGATGAGGCCACAAAGTCTGTAAAAGAAAATAACTTTCAACGCGATCCTAGCTCTTTGTGTCTATGGGATCACCTTGCTCCCAAACATGTATTACTTCGTCGATGTTGATGTTATTTTCATATTTATAATGATGAATCTAGTCCATACCCTACTGGTGGATCTTTATCATTTGGTGCACTACAAGAATGAGAAAATAAGGGAAGGGATGTTGAATTTTTGTGTGCCTCTTCTCTATAAATGGTTTGCATGTTATCTTCCATGTTCCGGCGCTTTTGAGAATACTAGGAACTCTATTTAGTGTTCTAATAAATTGATGGGTCTATTGGCTAAAGACATTGTCTAGATCAATAAAGGGTTGTTGGGTACTGACATCATTCATAGTTGTGGGGGGGGGTGTGGGTGTTCCCTAATGTACCGTTGATAGGAAGAAAAAGGGGTATCAACTACAACCCTTTCTTGGCAGTTAGACAATTCAAATATACCTTAAGAGAACCACCGATAGAAAAGGCCGTTAAGGAGACTTTGTATTTCCTAATAGTAGATGGTTTGGAGATAGCTCAAAAAGCTTCTAATTCCAGGCACTACCGACAAAAGAAAGGGAAAACAACTATTGAAAGGAGTGACTACAGAAGATACACTCCATACGAGGAATGGCTGGAAAGGAGGGTCAAAATGTTTCTTTTTCCGTTTTCTTCACTCACTCCTTTGTATCCTATGGTCGTCGAGCCATGAACCACTGTAAGTATTGAGGAATTCAATAAACCGAAGACCGAAAGAGATGATTTGTTGGTACAAAATGAGAAGTTGAATGTTGATCTCTAGCGCTTTGAATGCCAAACATGAAGCTGAATGGAAAGCACATGAGGCTTCCAGATTGCATGTTATCGTCGAAAAGAGGTTTGCCAAAGATTTCGTCTATTTTGGAAAAACTAATCTATCCTTGCAATCCTTAACCAAGGAGCATCTACTGACTAGGAGGAAGCTGATAAGAGCTAATCAAATGTTGGAAAGCATGAAGAGAAGACAAATCACCTCCCTTCAGAGGAAAGAGGAAGAAGATAAAATTCAGGATGAAGCATGAGAGGACAAGTTGAAGAAAAAATAGGAAAACCTCATCAGGGTGACCATGGATGGGACGCACGATTGTCACAAACTAAGTTAATTCCAGAAAGGGCTGAAGAGGGCTCAAGATAAGAATTCACAATTGAAGGCACAAGTTGAAGTGCAGAGGCCAAAGTTAGTTGTTGATCAAGAAGATTAGGGGAAAATTGAGAAATGTAGTGACTTATCTATGTACTTCTTATGTTAGTATGATGTTTTTCTGTTGTTAGGATTACCATCAAGATTGTTGATGGAATCTCTTATTTTGATGTAGCTTCGGTTGCATCCTGTTTGTATTTCACTATTATTGACATATGGTTGTATGAATTTGCGTACGTTCGTGCATTATTGATATACAATGGCTTTTTCTCAACATTATCATTTCAAGTTTACTACTTCAACAATGTCTCTCCGATAACATTTTCTTCACACTCACACGAGACATTGTGTTCTCAATAATGTTTTCTTAGCAATACCGTACTCGCTAGATATATATGTTCTCTTATTCCTACCATCTTATTAAAAACTGGGATCAAAGGATAATATACCCTAAAATTAATAGACATGACATTTGCATGAATTCATGCATTTCATTTTTGCATTAACAGGTTCTTTCAGATGGATTTCTTAACTTATTTGATATTTCAGGCAGGATCGAAGAACTAGATTTTCACCGGTATGCTACCCGTTATAAGCAACACAAAGTCATGGAAGGGATGCATGGAGAACTGGCTAAGTTGAGGAACCACATGGCCCAATTTATAGATCTCATGCAAGGTGTCTCCCAAGGCCAACAAGAACTAAAGGTCGTGATTCAAAGGCTTGATACTCAAAATGTCGAGACTCCAATTGATCCTCCCAATGGAGAAGGGGTTCATGGCAATGATGATGCTGATGGGGCTCCTAATCCTATTCCTATTCATATCCTAGTTCCTCATATGGAAGACCAAGGAGATGAAAAGTTCTTTATGCTGAATGAGAACCTGGGGATTTATGAGGGTGACAACGATCAGAAATACCAAATGCTTGCTGAGAGGGTCCAATGGGGATCAATGTGGCATATGGGGTTGTTTTAGGGGGTAAGAATCCATATCAAATTCAAAGAACCAACATTTGATCGGTATAACGGAAATTATTTCCCAAAGACTCGCCTTCATGTGTATTTCAGGAAGATCTCTATGTATACACATGACGAAAAACTCTGGATATACTTCTTCCAGGGTAGCCTGTCTAGGGCTTCCCTAGAATGGTTCATGAAACTTGAACAAGATTTCGTAAAGAATTGGAAAGAAATTGGCGAGGCCTTTTTGAAATAATACTAGTACAACATAGACATGGCATAACATGACCAAACTTCAAAGTTTAACTCAGAAAAACTACGAAAGATTTAAAGAGTATGCTCAAAGGTGGCGCGAGTTAGCTGCACAGGTGAAACCTTCATTGCTGGAAAGGGAGATGACTGATATGTTATGGGGATGCTTTAGGGTTATTTCCTTGAGGGTCTAGCTGGTTGTCCATCAACGGGTTTCTCTGATATCGTGATTGTTGGGGAGCGAATTGAGAATTTATTAAATTTGGGGAAAATACAGAATAGCGGTGCATTAACGTCTGGTACTAAAAAACCTTTTGTAAATGGGAAAAAGAAGCGTGAAGGGGAGACTGGTGCAATTTCATCTTAGAGAGGAAGAAATAGGGGATACCATATGTATTACCATCAAGCTACTTTTGTAACTATACTGGCTGCGACTAATCAGCCTACGCAACAACCTCAACAACAACAAAGGGCCCAAAGGCCAAATTATCAATTGCGATCGAGAATGATAGAAAGGCACTTCAATACTCCTCCCATGTCTTATGCTCAGCATATTCAACATCTTCTACAACTGCAACTGATTCAGTTAAGAACTCTAGAACCTCCTAATCCTGGCCAGATTCCTGACAATAATGATCCTAATGCTCATTGCAATTTACACTATGGGGAACCCCGACAAAAATATGTAAACTTGCGAGGCCATGAGGAATAAAGTACATAACCTAATTGATTCTAAAGTTATTAACTATTTTCCCACCCCCAATGTCATCCAAAATCCCATGCCACCGCGTGGTGGAGCAACAATCAACTCCATTGAAGAAGAGGGAAGTTTGAATCTGATATTGGATGTTGATGTTGTTAAAACATATCTACCAGTGGTAACAGACCGTTTGTTGAGAGGAGGTTTTTTTCCTGGATGTGATGAAAGTTGTTCAAAATGTCTAGTTCAAATAAATGGTTTTAATAATTTGAAGAAAGGTGTTCAAGGATTTATTAACGACGGAAGTTTGCAATTCGATCAAGTTCCTAGTGTTGACAACGATGTTTCAACAGTTAACATCCATTTCACGTCCGTGCAAATCTTGGTGCCACCAGGGCCAGCTCCAGTTACTATCGCAGTGCCTGGACCAATCCCCTTTAAAAGTGAGAAATATATTCCTTGGAACTATGGCTCAGAGGTGTATTACAATGGCCAGAAGTAGGAAATCAAAGCTTCAAGCATGACAAATCCAAAGGTTGAGAATGTAGGTGTTGGTGGCTTTACGTGAGGTGGTAGAGAGCCAAGGGTAGGAAGGTAGTGTCGGATGCACCCGTGCAAACATCGGTCCCCAGGATGTCATTTGGGATAGAGGTTAAAGAATTCATGAGAATAATAAAGAAGAGTGACTAAAAGATAGTGGACCATCTTCACCAGACCCCATCCAAAATTTCTATCTTGTCACTATTGTTGTGCTCTAAAGCCCACAAGAATGCTTTGTTGAAAATACTAAATATGGCTTACGTTTCGCAAGTGATTTTTGTCAATCAGCTCAAAACTGTGGTGTCCAGTGTCAACGCTAGCTATGGGCTAGGGTTCACAAATTTTGATTGAACCTTTGAAATACGGAACCACAATCGCTCTATCCATATTTATATGGAGTGCAAAGAAGATGTATTATCCCATGTGCTGGTGGACACTAGTTTTTCGCTTATGTTCTTCCTAAAATAGCGTTGATCAAATTAGACAAAGAAGTTGTGATTCTCCGACCCAATAATTTAGTTGTGAGAGCCTTCGATGGGTCGAAGAGGTTTATATTTAGAGAAGTGGAGTTGTCCATAAAGGTGGGTCCGCAGATATTCAATATTATCTTTTATGTCATGGAAATCCTATAACACCCACTTTTCCCATTTTCTAAATTAACGTAAGTTTTCAGATAAATCAGAGTTTAATTAACAAGTGAGTAGCTACATTTTCAAAATCAACCAAAAGTATAATTATTTAAAAACAGCGGAAATATCTTTTTATTCAACAATCGGCAAATCGCCAAATATCCACAAAATTCATCAATTCACTTAATTTATAAGTTTAAACAAAATATGATACGTAACTATTACTAACAAGAATAAATAAACAACAAATATCCCTATTTCCCGTGTTACGTATCAGAGCGACTCCTAGGACTCGACCAAACAACTTGTACTTCGAGCATACTCATGTACCTGAATCATCTGTACTTCCGAAGAAGCATATATGCAACCTAACAACAAAGGGGTGAGAAAACAATTCAATATATTAACAGTGCAAATAACATATTACAGGGTAATCCCACCTTTATTAATCAAATACACGTCATACATCATACAATTAATCAATATCTCAAATAGTTCATCAACACATATCATACATCATTAATTAAATCAATGCAAAGTGACTCAATGACACAATGAAAATGCAGTACCGACTCACAGTAACGGTTCATCAAATAGAACCTTGAATGCATCGTTAACGTCTACAACAAGACACGATCATTCCTGCAACCACGATTCTCAACAAATCCCGAACAATCACATCCAAGACATGATTATTCCATCAACATGTATGCGTATGCAAAACTCGATTACACACATACCATATCACGAACACACATGAATACAATCATGCCAACACGATCCTCATGATCTTCATCAATTACCACACATCGCATCACATGGGTCACATAAATAATCAGACAATATTCACACATATTATTAATACAATTCGTATAGTTCATCATCAAGAGTCATATAAATCAACATAAGGACATATATTCCTACACGCCAATTACCAAATGTCATATCTTATGAATTCCTCATTAATTCCACTCTCAATTATTCCCTATACATATATTCTAATACCACACGATCCTTCCGATCCTCACTGCTACCAACACTTACATCATGGGGTCTAATCAAGACATATAATCAACTATGTTACCAATCATCACGATCCTCTTCATTTATCATTATTCCTTCATATAATTGTGCAAGACTTATAGTAAACATTTCCATCATCAACACCTTCTAATCGACATATTAATAAAGTTATAATATCCACAATAATCACATAACACGCACACGCTTATTATCGGTCGTCGGGTCCTATAGTTAAACATGAATGTCATCATAAAGGCCCTAGACTAATGGTACAAGTATCGGACAAGAACTCAGGATTAAACTACTTAAAATACAGAAAAATTCCTCAAAACAAAGGCCTGACACAGCCCCTCGTGTCCTATGACACGGCCTGTGTCATGTGGCCTGAACATGCCCTTCAAAACTCAAGATAACGCAAAATACAGGGGGCTGACACGGCCGCCCGTGTCAGGCCACCTGCACCCAAAATTCAGCTTTTTCTAAAACTCACTTTTCTCTCCCAATTTCATACCAGTTCGAATTCTATCACTTGTCTCTCACTTTTATCACTCAAAACAATCCAATTGTTGTTCTTAAATTAATTTTATACCTTTAATTCTTATGATCTTCACAACCTAATATTACTAATCAAATTAAGAAAGATCCTAGGTTTGTTTCCAATTCTCCATTTACATCATCATCAACATCAATATCTCTATAACCATTTCCATACCAAACTTATCATATAACTCAAATCACCACCATTCCAATTACAACAATCAAGCATATAATTCAATAATAATTTCACACAACCATAATCAATCATCATAACATATATATACATTATATCAGAATTTCATCATAATCAACAACATTAGACAATCCCTAGGGAGTAAGGAACTCCCAATTACCCTTTCATGTTAGGTCACCAATAAAGAACCCTTTCTCCCCCCTTACCTCGAATTTGACAAAATCCTTGCAAAGCCTTGATCTTGAAGCTTTACGATTCTTGATTTCCCTTATCCTTTCCCTTTTTCTCCAGAGCCCTCTTTCCTTCGTCAAAATACGATAATGAGAAAATGTATCGTGTTCTCCCCTTTTCATAACAGAATCAAATTACCACCTTTCCCCTCAAACCTCCAACTTATATTTTATTTTATTTATTAAATAACAATATTATAATAATAATACCACCTCATTATATTATCATTATTTAAATAAAATACCTCATCCACTTATTATTCAAAATAAACCATCATACTCTTGATATTTATTTTATAAAAATACTTTATAAAATTGGGGCGTTACACATCCAGCCGACTTATAGATGTTTTCTAGGTCGCCCTTGGATACATGCAGTCGGGGCAGTTTCATCTACACTTCATCAGAAAGTCAAGTTTGTTGTTGATGGACAGATCGTTACCGTGTGCGAAGAGAAGGATATCTTCATAAGTCATTTGTCATCATTTAAATATGTCGAAATTGATGAAGAAATCCATGAGAGGCTATGCCAAGCATTCAAAGCAGTGAACCTTGAGGAAGCCTCTCCTCCAAAAAATAAGAAGCAGGGGTATCCATCGCTTCCTACAAGCAGGCTTTGGATGTAATTCAATCTGGCAATGTAGAAGGTTAGGGAAAAATGATCGAGGTACCAATCAAGGAAGATATGTTTGGGATTGGGTATCATCCTACTCGCACCTCAACACTAAACGTCAAAGTAAGATATGTTTGGGACATGTATTCTGGATTATAGTTGAATTTATGCGGTAAATGATGAAGATACAAACATTCACTGTGATATAGACAAATTGATATGCCTGTGTATCCTCGGTGCTTAGCTTGGTAACTGGTCGGCTGAGAAAATCATCTTTGTTACTCTCCATGAAGAGTAAATTTATTTTCTTTTATATTTTTTTATATAAAAAACCCTATACTTTTCCCGAAGTATAGAGGTTCATTATGAGGAAGGTGAGGAAGGTGGTAAGGAAGGTGAAGAAGATTGTGAACTTCCTGAAGAATTATCTAGATTGCTAAAATAGGAGGAAAATTTCATTTAGTCGCATGTAGAATTAGTGGAAGTTGTGAATCTGGGTACTAAGGACGCCATAAAAGAAGTCAAGATTGGGGCCGATTTAGAAGAGAACACGAAGAAGGGGTTGAATGAGATGCTCTGTGAGTATGTTGACATCTTCGCATGGTCTTATCAAGACATAGCAGGGATCGATACTGACATCGTAGTCCATAAACTACCGCTCAGAGAAGATTGTCCATCAGTTAAGAAAAAGCTTCACAGAACTCGTCTTGACATGGCAGTGAAAATAAAGGAAGAGGTTCAGTTGCAGTTCGATGCAAGTTTCTTGGTAGTTACTAGTTATCCCCCATGGGTCTCAAATATCGTTATGTTACCAAAGAAGGATGGCAAGGTGATGCCTTTCGTTCTCAAAACGTTGGGGCAACATACCAACGTGCCATTGTGAATCTCTTTCACGATATGATTCATCATAAGATCAAGGTCTATGTTGATGACATGATCGTGAAGTCACATGTCATACCCTAAAATTTGACCCTAAGATACCCACATCCCCCACCAGCTCAATGCACAGTGTTGAAGTTTACCAAGTCACATCCCCGCAGTGAATCAAGATTCCTGAGTCCCTTAGAGGATTCAGGAAAAGGATCAATCATAAATTCCTAATATTTTCAACCTTTCAAACATCCTAAAATGATCAAGGAATCTCAAATGTTGAAGAATCATGCAAAGATTGCATAAATTTTCAATGATCTGAGCCCCGAGGCCTCATTGTCACAAATTAGGGTTTTCAATCGACTGTGCCCTCCAGAGGAATATTTTCATGGGAAAATGAGCCAAGACCTTCACATGAAATTCAAGAAGATCAACATAACCATAATATATATACTAGTGTGAATCCAGATCAAAGGATTCAGAGATCAAGAAAAACAAAATTAGGGTTTCATAGTGCCCAATTTGGATTTTGACTGATCGGGGAACCCAAAGTTGAAATTTTCATCTGGACATTAGTCAATAGCATAGGGAATGGTTTAAATATCCCACATACACCTTGAAGTTCCATTATTAAGTTTGGAATATCTCAAAGGATGCTCAGTAAAAAAAATTAAAAATCAGGGGTACCTAGTGTAATTTTCATCTGGACCAAAATGTCAAAGTTTGATTTTTTGACCTAAAATGGTCCCCATGACCTATATTATAAGAATATATGGTCCATGAAGGCATTTGATCACAAAAAATCAAGAATATGAAGATAACTTGAAAAAGTGGCTAACTTAGAAAATTTGGAATTTTTTCTAAGTTATGAGGAAAAATGTGTATGTACCATACTTCCAAACATCATAACTTGTGATCCAAGCATCATATTTTTGTGAGCTGAAGCTCAAATGAAAGATATCATAACATACTAAAAAAGATTCAACTACATGCAACTCCAATTCTTTATGGATTTTAAGTGGGAGGATGCTCAAAATAAATGAAAAAGTTGAATGTTTCAACACTTAGGCAAAATCGGTCTAAGTTAAAAAACAGTTAAAACATCAAAACTTGGAGTGTTTTTACACATAGTCGCAAGTTGATTCAGATCTTCATAAAAACACCAATTTTGTCACAAATCATACGAATAATTCAAAGAACTAATTGGCATGAAAAGATTACTCTTGAGCATGGAGAAATCTCTTGTCAAACACACAATGTCACAACTGTTTTGCAAAAATAGATTTTTGACAAAACTTGAATTTGATGTTTTATGAGTCTAGGATAAGATCAACTGGTCAAGAGCATCTTAATCATCATTACAAACCCGAGCCAACCTGAAAATTCATGATCACAACCAAGAAGCTTCCGTTTTGAATTCATGAATTTCAACATCTATGCACTTAATCCAAGGTCCAAAAAGTTTCAAAAAAGGATATCCTAGAATCTTATAAACTTCAGCCAATTTGCATTCATAAACAAAGATTAAAATATCTGCAGAATGTGAATTTGGCCAAGGCTAGACTGATATATTTGAGATAGCAATTGAGTGTCTTTAGTAGCAAGTAATGATGCATAACAATGACTAAGCTCCCAAGCCTTAGCCCTTAAGCAAGAGGAAAACCACTTCAACAAGTCTCTTCCCCTATAAATAGAGACTCTCATTTATCATAAAAATCACTTCAAAGCATTACAATTCATAGCTTTCTCTTCATTCATTCAAAAGACTCCAAATTTGACATTTTGAGCAAACACCACCGGGTTGTGTTTTGGCCACTATCAACGCAAACCAATTATTCAAACACATCACATGTGATGTATATGAGGTGTCTAAACACTTAAACAACCTCCGGAACACCTATATCCAAAGAGCACCCTTCAACCAAGCCATTACGCATCCATCATGCTGCTGGGATACCACAACTTGATCCAAGGAGTTTTAAAGTGATTCAAAGCTTGCAATCCACTCAACATCCTCCAAGGAAGTTGTTCAGATCATCACAACCTCTCTGTAACACCTCCAGCTTAAAGATCAAATTGCTCTTGCTGCTACGACACTTAAGTAAGCCTAGACTTGGTCATCTTATAATGCATGTATATTTTCTTGCACAATAATTTTTCCAAATGTTTGTTATCATATTTCTATTAATTCCCCTAAAAAAATTGCATCAAAAACACATTGTATGAGATTTCATGTTAGTTTTTGTAAATTTAGGGTTCTTTAGTGTTCACCACTGATTTCTTACACCACACATAAAATAAATGAAATTTATCACCACCATCATGTTCGTGGGTTAAAACCACACAAGTTTGGTCTTTATTTCATTCAATTTAATTACATATTCAATGAGATATGAGAGATTTTGCAAATCTGAGATTTCTGGGCAAACTCATGAACATGCACGTGTGTTCTTGGCGTCCTTTTTATAAATTCAAAATTTTGAATTTTTCAAGTTATTTTAAATTGATTAAAAAATTACTAACTTTATGAATTTTTGGAATTTTTGAATAATTCTTTTTTCATTAATTTACAAAAATGTTTAAATATTTTATTTCATGAAAAAAGCACAAAAAAATATTTATTAATATATTTTTAATTTTCACAAAGAATTAACTTTTATTTGTTTTTCAACATTCCTAAATGATTCTTCTCATTGATTTTTCAAACAAAAATGAATTACAAGTTATCTCATGGATAAAAAATAAATTTTCAAACCTTGATCCAAGTTTATAACTTGTTCTTCTTTGTTGTTTGAAAATTTCAATCATTTTTATTATTTTTATTAATAAATAATCATTTAAAAATAAAATTTATGGTTTTTCAACTTACACCCTCAAATGCAATTGTTTTTACACCAATGGGCCTCTATTAGAGTATAAGAACCAACCCATTTTTGAAATATAGACAATTAGGGTTTATACCGACTATTTTCAAAAAATCGGTGCGATCACCTTTTTCAATGAACTGTAAACTTCCTCTGTGATATTCTTTCTTTAAATTTTTACACATACTTTTTGTTTTATAAAATGAATTGTCAAAATGTGTCATGGCTTCTGTCGCTCCCTGGATTTCCATCCTGGTACAAACGCGAAAGTGGCGCATAAAAGTTAGAGTCGCCAGCCAGGCATTTTTATCCCGAATGAACGGGAAAGGTAATGTTGCACAAACCAAAGAAAAGAAAGGAATGACAAAGGTCCTGCGAACCAAAGAAACTGGGTTCGGGAGTCGGTTACGACCTGAGAAGGTATTAGCCCCCCAGACCGTCTGCCATACCCGATGGGATCCACACTTGCGAAGAAACTATTTCAAAGGGTTAAGAAATGAAAGCCGCTATAAAAAGAAATGACTGAAACTGGATAAGAAAAGAAACGTATGGGGGAAATGTAGGGAAAATAAAAGAGTGCTCGAACGGGCCCTACCATGCTGCCTACGTACCATCAACCTTCTAGCCCACTTCCACTCCTATTTAAGATACTTGAATGGTCCTAACTTTGGAAGCCTCTTGGCAAACCACTCAACGAATAAAGGAGCACATCAGTTCACATACCCTTTTCTCTTCTCATTTCTATAATGGACACAATAATAGAAATCTCCTAACAGCGTGGGCACCGGGTTTCCTTTGATGAAGATAATGATGGCTTCCATGCTGATCAAACCTTTATTTCCCGGGAACAGACTTATCCCACACACCACTAGGGCTAGCAATGCGCTGAACTCTAACCATTTGTTTCCTAAAGCAAAGACATGAGCTTCTGTGACAAGAAAATCCAAAGCAAACCCTTTACCTCTGCTAGCCTCCAATCACATCTTGACTCTAAGCATACTCAAATGGAAGGCACTTGCTATGTCTTCATACGGGGGAACCCTCTCTGATGCATAATAAGGAATACCCTCTTTGATGGCAATCTTCAAGATGTCAGAAACCTCTTCCAAGGTAGGAGCTAAGACATAATTTGGGAACACAAAGATTCGCAGCTGATGATCATAGAACTGCAGTAAGGAATGAAGACTATCTCTCTGATCAACAGTGGGCTTGTTCATGTAACCTAAAATATTCCCATACTTGCTTCTGAAATCATCTAAAACCTTGCCATTCATTAAGCCAACCAGCTTCTGAATACCATCAGTTTATGGTTGCGGAAAAGTATAATGGACATTCCTTTTTCTAGGAACTTCTCTATCTTCTGCCATCTGGATAAGAAACAATTACCGGAACTGGGTACAATATGCAAGTAACAACCTGAAAATAAAAACACAAATAGTTAATGCGAGTATGATGCAATGCAAATGCAATGTGGGAATATGATCAGTCTGGAACTGTCTGGATATAATGTTGAGAGCCAAGTGATCAGAAACCCCCAAATTGTTCTCCGCTTAACAACCCTCAGATAAGAAACCCATAACCAGATAAATGGACCATAACATAATATCACACTGATGATAAAGGGTATGTTGAGGTCAAGGGCTCCTGCAAAACCTATAAACCCCTCCCCATCTCACGGGTGTGCTTCGGGTCAAACATCACGGACTCTCAAAGCCGAATAGCAACAATACGTTCACCATCTCCGAGAAATAGCTCATGAACAAATTAGGGAAATAGTTAAGCATTATATACTACTCAGGCAGGTCTCAACGTGAGTTCGGGAAAAACAAGCATCCCTTATAAGTCCCTAACTTTGAGCGCTGAAATCGAGAAACAATAGTACATTCAACCCGTAAGATATAGTACTATCGTCATACGAACAAATGCTTTGACTGAGTTCCTATAAGAGAACCAGACCATCCTATGCGAGTTCCCAGTGGGCCCTCGGGTGCGAATAGGTTTTCCACAAAATATTGTATGCCACTGTCACCACTAGAGAGGGATGTTTCCACAAAGGTCCTCAATGATTGGTCCCCAGATGCACATAACTATCGAGGTCGTGTAATGATCCAAGAAAGATTCCTGCATCAAAACACTTCCAAGACGGTCGTAAGTCTGGGTGTGGAACTCACTACTACCAACATAGCAAGATGCCATGAATCCAAAGTGACTGTCTATGCTAAGTCCTATGGTGCACTCAAGCCCCGGTTACAAGCTCATCTAACAGTAACAGTATCCCCCAAGTCCCACCAAACAGAAACTAGTCTAGAAAGTCAAGTAATATATGATACATGAAAATAAATACTGAAAAATGTAAACAAAGCTGTAAATAAAACTGTAAATAAATAATAGTAAAATAAACACACAACAACAAATAATCAACACCCAATGAAGAAGAATCAAGCAAGCGCTAGGAGATATTCTCAAGGGAACCAGAGATTATGGGTTCGATCCCAGCAGAGTCGCCAGTTGTCACTCCCTGGATTTCCATCCCGGTACAAACGCGAAAGTGGCGCGGAAAAGTTAGAGTCGCCAGCCAGGCATTTTTATCATGAATGAACGGGAAAGGTAATGTTACACAAACCGAAGAAAAGAAAGGAAGGAAAAAGGTCCTGCAAACCAAAGAAACTGGGTTCGTGAATCGGTTATGACCTGGGAAGGTATTAGCACCCCAGACCGTCCGCTGTACCCGACGGGATCCACACTTGCAAAGAAACTACTTCAAAGGGTTAAGAAATGAAATCTGCTGCAAAATGTAAGGACTGGAATTGGATAAGAAAAGAAAAGAAAGGGGGAAAATGTAGGGAAAATAAAAGAGTTCTCGAACAGGCCCTACCCAGCTGCCTACGTACATCATCTGGACACGAGGATCAGAGTCGCCGTAGTTCCCTTAACTTGGGGTGGAAATATTTCTTGTGTTTTGAAAGCTTGAACTTCGCATGTCAATGCTCAGGTGTTGAAGGCTCGTCTGGAACGAGTGCATTACCGTCTTGCAAAGTGACAAGTAGGAGCTAGTTCTTACAAAAGGAGTGAAGGTGATGAGAAAAGAAGTCCTGAAGGAGAGACGCTTATTCTTTGTCCAGTGTTTTTTATGAGTTTTTTATGAGTGTGGCACAAGGAAGTGAATTGAAGTCCGTTTCCATGGAATGTGTACTTGCTACTACATTCCAAGATGGAATAATAGAACAAGCACACCAAGTAAGGAGAATTTGTCCAAGACTTATTTCCAAGGGTTAGGGCATAAGTTCACTAACTTGTTAAACTTATTAGATGTTTTTTGGGTTTTTTTGATGAAGAAGAACCTTTTAAGGTTTTCTTTATGAAAATAGTCCCATGATTAGACTTGTAGATCATGCTAGACAAGTATACTATTCCAAGATAGAATGAATACAACTTCCCCATGGCATAAGTCCCTACACACTAGACTATTTCAACCATTATTAAGTGTTTTTTTCGTTTTTGTTTGAAGATGAGAAAGAAAAGAAACCAAAGGGAGAAAAGGTAAACACTAAAGGGGACTATTAATTCTAAGACTTATCATGCATGGGAGTCATAGGTTAGTGTGGTTTGAATTCTATCCTAATGAAGATGAAGTAAAGAAAAGAAAGAAAAAGAATAAGAAGAGGAAGAGAAGAAGTTAGAAAACAACTTACTTCTCTAAGGAAGTTAAGTTGTTTCTTAAGGGGGAAGAGAAATGTTGTACAATTGATGGCCTAAAGCACATCCCAAATACAAAGTAAGAAAGCAATAAAAGAGAAGAGAAGAAGAATTGAAATGTGGAGAGCATCCACACTTAACTTACCATTGTACCTACTGTCGCTCCCAAAGATTTGCATCCCGGTACTAGCGCGAACGGTCGGCGAAAGGAGAAGATGAGAGTGAAATGAATAGAGTCGCCAGCTAGGCATTTTTATCCCGAAGGAAAGGTAATGCTGCATAAACCTAGAAAAAGATGGATAAGACGGTTGCGAACCAGAGAAACTGAGAAAGGGGGTTGGTTACAACCTGGGAAGGTATTAGCACCCAGATTGTCCGTCGTACTCGACGGGATCCACGCTTGAAAGATTGTGTTTAAAGGGGAAGTGTATGTGTTATCTGTGTGCAAAAGCTGGAAAAGAAATATACAAGTGTCAGTGCAAAAAGGGTGAATTGCTCAGGAATGAGGCTTAAAAGAGAATGCTGAAGGAGGGGGAAGACACATAGACTTTTGTTTGATAACCGTTGTGTTATGCCTACATATCCTCTCGTGCAATGAGGAAGTAAGAACGCCGTAGTTCGAATCAAAGAGACTGAAAGATAAATTTAATGTGAACTACTTTCTTGCCTATGCTCAAGTGTATGACTCGTCTGGCTCAAGTGCTAACTTTCTTGCATTAGACGGAAGAAGCAAGTTCTCGTTTATGAATGAGTGTGATGAGAAAAGAATCCCGGAGGAGACGATTATTGTTTGTTTTTGT
The DNA here is from genome assembly GCA_963966055.1 of Lathyrus aphaca. Classification (NCBI taxonomy): domain Eukaryota; kingdom Viridiplantae; phylum Streptophyta; class Magnoliopsida; order Fabales; family Fabaceae; genus Lathyrus; species Lathyrus aphaca. Next base: position 320,819,719 of record OZ014525.1, read on the forward strand.
TTTTTTCCAGTTTTTTATTGTTTTTGGTGTTTTGCATAAGTTAATGAGCCTAAGCCTAAATCAAGGGCTTGCAAACTCATTATATCCTCCCTGATTATGGATAATGAGAATACTTAAGTGTGAGATAAGCATCTAAACTTAATTGCCATGATGATGTAGGATTAAGATCATAAACCTACTTGTGATTAATTAGATGTTTTTGGGGTTTTTGTTTAGTGTTAAGTAATGAGTTTAATCTCTAATCACAGATTAGTGAACTCATTACACCATCCTAATAGAAGGATGATAGATGAGAACACCTAAGCTGAGGAAGATACCTCAACTTAACCCATGGTTAGGAATTAAATTCATTATATAACAAAGCCTTTATTAAGTGGATTTTAATTAAGGGTGATATTAAGAAGTGAGTTTTATGATTTATAAGACAACTTGAGGGGGACTTGTCCATTAAACACTAGGGTTAGTCCTTCTTAACCATAAAGGAAGAATTAGAACCCTAATGTAAGACCCAAGTTATAAGTTAATGTCTTAGTGATTATTAAGTGGATTGATTAAGAGGTTTAAACAAATTAAGGGTTTAACACTTAGGATTAAAGTTATACACTCCATCCTAAGAGAAGGATGCATTGATAACCCTAATTCCAAAGTCTTAAAACCTTAAAGGTTTAGTCTCTAATGATGAGATGAGAAGAGAGACACAAAGAAGACTCAAAGGTAAAAACTAAGGGGGGACTAATCACAACCCTAATTATTATCATGCTTGGATGTTCCTATGGTTTGTAAGGCTTGAGAAAGATCTTCAAGGAAGCCACCAATGGAAGAAGCAGATGAAAGGAGGAAGAAGCAAAAGAAATAAGTTACGTACTTCATTGAAGAAGATAAGTAACTTAAAGAAAGAAAGTGAGAGAGAAAGAACACAAGTGAACAATTTCACTTCAAAACCAGCAATATGCATATGAAAGAGATGAAGAGAAATGAGAAGTGAAGGCAAATCCACTTCTCAAAGTAACTTACCACCTGAAAATGTCAGCACAGGATGCATAAGGAAAGAAATGAAATGGAATGATGCATATGCAAAGAAAAAGATCAAAACCAGAAGCATACACATGATGCAAATGATACTATGACATGATGCAAAGGCATACAAAGTGCATATGCATGATCATACAAGGATGAGATGTCATGTAAGCATGCTTTGAAGTTTGAAAGTTCATGAAAGTTAATGAAAGGAAATGAATCTAAATCATGGCAAATGGATGAATAAATGATTAAGCATGATTCTAACATGTCCTAAGATGTATAAGATGACATATGAATGCATGAAATCTCATGGCAAGTTCATGTTTGGATGTATATGCAAGATGAATGCAAATGAAGATGCAAAATTAGGGTTACATAAAAGGATGAGATGCAAATGGCAAAGACAGAAGCAAATGACACGATAAAAAATTGAAAATGCACTCAAAGGAACCTTAAACCTATACTAGGTTACCATCCAAAGGGGGAGGTCAGAAGCTAAAACTAGAAGGAGTTATGAATTTCCTAAGTTTCTAGGGTTTTTTGGGGGATCTTCAATGTAAAATGCCAAACAATTTGAAAATGCAAGATAAATTCATACCAAAAATATCCTAGAAACTACATGATGTTTGTGAAACAATGCAAAAAGAACCAACTTCAAACCCTTCATGGTTAGGCAGAAAAGATTTTTCAAAGTTAGGGTTTAAAATGTGATTTTTATGAACCCTAAATTCAAAGAAAATTGTAAAATGATGATCAAAACCAAAAAGAAATTTGTATGAGGTGTTTGAAAATGTTTCTAAATGTGTTAAGATGTAACATGGATTTTTTGGTGATTTTTAGAAACTTAAATGCTATTTTAATTATTTAATTTTCATTAATTAATTAATATAAACATTTAAATATTTTAAAAATACAATTTTTATGCAAAAAATAAAATAAAAATCATTTTCTGATTAAGAAAAATATTTGGAACAAAAATGCAAAAGGAAATATTTTTTGGGATTTTTCTAAGTATTTTAAATTAAATATGCAAGAAAATGCAATTAAAATGAAAATAAAATGAATTTAAATGGAAAGTATGCAGGATCCAAGGCTGAGATTCAAAGTTATTTGGAGGGAGTTGACTGGCGCGTAAATGGGTGGTCCAGATTGATTCTGACTAATTAATTTAAATTAAACTAATTAATTAAAGATTAGGGTTTAATGACTAATCTAAGCCGTCCAAACACGCGTGGGAAAAGCAATATAGGGCCCTAATTCAAAGTTGCCTTAATTACTCAGATTAGGGTTAATGACCCTCAGGTGGCCGGAGAAGACTTCCGGTCGTCTTCTCCGGCGAGTTACTCACCTGAACTTCCTCAAAACCTCACCCCAAGCTCCCAAAACCTCTAGAATCACTCATTAAACACTTCTAAACAAGAATCCAACAACAAAAACAAAGAATCATGCATCAAAATGGAGAATCGAATATGAACATTCTTAGGTCAAAAATTTCAGAAACACCATACATGCATAATACTCAACCATTTTGAGGATGGCTACCTGAGCTGGAGCTTTCACTTTTAGAGCTTTCTGACCTTTTTCTTTGTGCAATCAACCTCCAATGACTTCCATTGAGTGAATGGAAAGCTTAGAACAAGCTTGAAATGGCTGGTTTGAAAGATTACACCTCAGCTGCACCAGAATCGTATTTCTGCTTCTTGGGGTTTTAGAGCTTGGCAATGGTTGGGAAATGATCTGGAGGATGGATGGAGATGATTGGTGAAGTTTGTTTGAAGTTTTGATGGTTGGTTTATGAGTTTCGAAGAAATGAAGTTTCTTGAGGATTTTTGTGTTCTTGAGTTGTGGGATGATTCAGGGCAATGTGTTGTATGAAATGAGTCCCTTGAGGCATGTATCATCCGCAGACTGATGGTCAGGTGGAGAGGACGATTCAATCACTTGAGGATCTTTTGAGAGCTTGTGTTTTGGAAAAGGGAGGAACTTGGGATAACTACTTATCTTTGATTGAGTTTACTTACAATAACAATTTCCATTCGAGTATTGGTATGGCACCGTTTGAAGCATTGTATGGTAGGAAGTGTAGGACGCCATTATGTTGGTATGAGGCTGGAGAGAGTGCGGTGGTTGGACCTGAGATAGTTCAACAAACTACAGATAAGATTAAAATGATTCAGGAGAAGATGAAGATTTCTCAAAGTCGTCAAAAGAGTTATCATGACAAGAGGAGGAAAGCACTTGAGTTCCAAGAGGGAGATCATGTGTTCCTTCGAGTTACTCCAACAACTGGTGTTGGTAGGGCGTTGAAGTCGCGTAAGTTGACACCGCGTTTTATTGGTCCTTATCAGATTTTGCAGAGGATAGGAGAGGTAGCCTATTGGATTGCTTTGCCGTCGTCGCTTGCTAATCTCCATGACGTGTTCCATGTATCTCAGTTGAGGAAATACATTGCGGATCCGTCTCATATAGTCCAAGTAGATGATGTACAGGTGAGAGATAACCTGACTGTTGAGACATCACCTATGCAGATAGAAGATCGGGAGTTGAAGAAACTTCTAGGTAAAGAGATTGCTTTGGTGAAGGTCGTTTGGGGAGGACCAATTGGTGGAAATGTGACTTGGGAACTCGAGAGTCAGATGAAGGAGTCTTATCCCGAGTTATTCATTTGAGGTAATTTTCGAGGACGAAAATCTTTTAAGTGGGGGAGAGTTGTAACATCCCGATTTTAGTAATTATTTATTTATTTATATTAATTACATAATTGTGTGATTTTGTGCCTAATTAATTTAATTGGATTATTGGATATAATTGAATTATTTGATTTATTTGAAATAATTGAATTAATTGTATTAATTGATTTATTTGGTTTATTTGAAATAATTTAATTATTTGATTTGATTGAATTATTTTATTTATTTTATTTGTTGGAATAAAATAGATATTTAGTAAGATTAAAATAATTGGGTCTAGATTAGGAGTGTGAATAGAAATGTGAGAGTGGGTCAATGAGCCTAATTAAAATAAAAATAAAAATATAGAGATTGATAAAAGAAGAGAATGAGAGAGAATAAAGTTAGAAGTTGGAAGAGGGAAAAAGAGGCTAGAAGAGGAGAAGAGGGGAAGAGAAGAAAATCAAGTTCAAGAGTTCTAGAAATCCAAGAAAATCAAGGTAAGGGTGAGTTTTTATATAATTAATGAGATTTTTTGATAGTGTGTAATAGGTAGAAACATGGTTAGGATAAAACCCCAAATTTGTATGATTTTAAAAATTCTAGGTTTTGATAATAATCACTTATTTGTGATAATTAATGTGATTGGAATTGATATTTTGGTATATTATAAGAGACCCATTATGAATTGAAGTGCAACTGTTTCTCTACTGTTTGATAATATCCTAATATTATTAAAACCTTTCAATGTTAGTCAATAGTTTCATTTCTGGTATTGAAACCTACAGTTAAATTTATGTTCATATATAGCTGGAAATTTCCTACTAATGTGGTTGTATATTTTTGGCTGAAAACCCATTAATTGAAGTTGTAGTTTGTCTTTTGTTTTGTTTGGTGTAAATAACTATGTTGGTGAAATGAAATGTCTTTACAAATATATTTCATGGGCATTTATGACAATTATTCTCCTTATAATGTTTCTAGAGCTAGTCGACAATTCTCCTCATAAAGTTTGATAAGATATATTTAATACTAATGGTCTGTATCTAGCACATGAATTGGAAAAATAGAAAGTTTATGTCATGAATTGGAAAAATAGAAAGTTTATGTCATGAATTGAAAAAATAGAATTAAAATTGAAAGGGATAATGTGATACTTCAAGTCCTGTAGTGCAAACATAGAGTGAATAAAGTGATACAAATTAATATATAATAGTAGTTATATACCATAGTTACATAGCAATGAGAGAAAAAGAATTAATACCTTTCTGTGGATGCCTTTAGTGCATGAATGAAAGACAATGATAACTAGCCTTTAGTCTACTATAGGACCTTTTACTTCATTGTGATATAAATAGAGCCTCGTAGAGGATTTTCATAACAAGTGTAATTGCATATTTACATAAAGAATATAGAACTTGAATACATGATACTAGTGTAAAAGAATTGAAAATTGAAAATTGATAGTAGTAGTCGCATGTATACATATTTAATTGATAATTTTATTTATAATTTTGAATAATAATTTTAGATAATAATTTTGGATAATAAATTGGTGATAATTTGGGGATTATTTTAGTGATTAATTTGATGATTAATTTGTTTATTAATTTGGTGATTAATTTGGTTATTAATTTGATGATTAATTTGATGATTAATTTGTTGATTATTTTGGTGATTAACTTGATGATAAATTAATCATTCTATATTTAATCGGTATCGTGTGATTTGTGAATTGAGATTGAATTGTCTTGATACCTTACGTATTATTTTCTAAGTGTGGTGACAATATTGGAGTATTGAATATTGTGATTTTGAAAATATGTTTGTATGTGCAATTGTGTGATAGTTCGAATGTGAAAAATTATTGAGATATGCAAGAATATTAAGATTAGAGAATGGTCTTAATTGCATATGATTGGTTGTAATTGCACATACATCATTTTATCAAGAGGCAATGCTTGTTAGTTTCATGGGAGCTAGTGACTTGTCCCAAACCTAGAGGATGGGTTTGAAAGCTTAGAGGACGGGCTTTTGGTTTGTTATCGGTTTAGAGGACGGACCCGGTTTAAATGTAAAAACCGAAAAATGATAATAAGAGATTGGTACCAGATGCATGAGTTGCATTTGAGTCTTGCATTGAGTCTTATTGTGTCTATGGTTACAATGTGAGATTATATGTGTTATGTGAATTGTTGAATTGGTGAATTATGGATTTATGAGTATGTACTTGTTAATAGTATGACTACTTGAGTGATATTATGTTGATGAAATTTTTGAAGTGTGAGAATAATTGTGATTATGCTTGTACACCTTAAATTATATATTATCTTATGATTTCAGTAATTATGTGAATTCTCACCCTTCTGTTGGAATGATGTTTTATACGACATCGCTCAGGTACTGAAGATTAGAGTTTCTTCTAGCAAGAGAGTAGCTGATGGAGTAACCTATTTTAGTTTCATATTTATTTTGGGTCGAGTTGTGCTCTGATCATGTAACACTGGGAATGTTTGAGTCATGTCTTAAGAGATACAATTGTATACTCTGTCTAATATATTAATTGAATTTTAATTTTATGGTGAAGTGGCTTTTATGCCCAAGTTGATTTAATGAATGAAGTTTATTTGAGACTTGAATGTCATGAGATTCTTAATGAAAATGATCCGCTGCTACATGCTAATATGAAAGTATACGAAAGCATGAATTTATTTCAAGTGTTATTGAGCATGACAGGTGTATGTGTGATATTTTGAATTATGTGTGACATCCTTCTTTGATATGCATGATAATTACTCTAATTATTTATATATTTTCCGCGGGGTTTAAAAGGGTGTTACATTTGTTGGCTGAGTTATGAGATTCGATAGCTTTTGCAAATTTGAGGGATTTTGTGTAAGCTGAGGATTCTCAAGTGTTAGGCTGCAATGTTGTATGTTTTGGCTTGGTTTTGATCCACATAATAAGCTGTGATAGGCCAGAGAGTGGGTGGTGGCCTATGGTGATTGGTATGGGCAAGTTGCCAAAATGTCAACATGACTTGTACTTGAGGTATGGGCAAGAATACATCTGGTCCTTGGGCATGTCCATGCGCAGCTGACTTCATGGATGTCCACAAATCCATTTTTGAGGCAATTCAGCAAGAGGGAAGAAAGTTATGGGGGGTTTTGCAATTATGTGATGTTTTGGCCCCTTTGAGAAATCTTGATGTTCAAGGCATAGAACTTGGGATTTCTTTGGACAATTATGAATTATAGGTCATGTACTATGTTTGTGTAATGGTTAGAAGTGTGTTTGAAGTCATAAAATTCTTTGGCAAGTGGTTTTGCAAGTTTCCCTCTTTGGCACATAAGTGAAATTCAAGTGATTTTTTCCAACTTTGCAAGGTCATAACTTGAGTTCTATGATAAATTAGATCAAGTTCTTGTACTTTTTGAAAAGGGAATGATCCAATCTACAACTTTCATGACCAAGAAGTTTTCATTTGAAGCATTTTTGAATCAAAAAGAGGAGGTTGAAAAACTTTCCCAAAATGGCAAGTTTGCATTACAAGTCACTTTCCCAAAATGACAACTTTACAAATGGCTTGAAGTTCTTCAATTTTGTGAACTTCTAACTTCTTCTAAGATCAAATAAAAATCATATGCATCCAAAATGATGGAGAAGATCCTTTGGTTGGATGATTGGGGCCCTCAGATGCCCTGATTTTGCACTGACTTGCTCAAGAAGTCATCTATTGATCAGATGCCTTCTCCATTGAATTTCTTCATGAAAATTGGTATACATGATCCTCATATCATATAGAGACCAATAGAAACAAGAATGACCAAAAAATTTGGAGTTATGGCTCTGCTTCCATGCCTTCCTCAGTTCTTGTGATTTTATGACTTTCTTGACCTTGGGGGGATATAATATGATGCTTGAACATACATGGACCCTCTTGAGATGATTGAAGACCTTTGGAGTGGCTCAAATGGCTCAGGGATTGCTCAGATCACAAACCCTAGATGCAGATGACTTTGAACCAATGCAGTAAGGCAAAAATGTAATATGAGATGATATGATTGAACTTATGCACATGAAAGGAATCACAAGCCATGGTGAAATGAGTGAGGGAAAATTTGGGGTGTTTACAACCACTTGACAGTAATTTGATTAATTATGAGGGCTGAGTCTCCGAATATATCGAGGGTCTTAATCCTAAGATTAATAGACTCCTCTATTCCCATAATACATGCCTTGTATTCCGCTTCATTGTTGGTGCAGCCAAAAGTAATTCTGGCAGCAAAGGTAAAGTGAACACCTTCAGGAGTAATTAGAACAACACCAACTCCGCATCCATTTATATTGACTGCCCCATCAAACATCAACTTCCATTTGGATTCAGGGTCTGGCCCCTCCTCCGGAAGTGGTTCCTCACAATCTTTTTCTTTGAGGTACATGATGGCCTCATCAGGGAAGTCAAATTTCATTGGCTGATAATCATCCTCAAGAGGTTGTTGTGTGAGATAGTCTGAAAGTACGCTTCCTTTAAAGGCTTTCTGGGAAGTGTATTGGATGTCGTACTCTGTCAGCACCATCTGCCATCTTGTAACCCTTCCAGTTAACGCTGGTTTCTCGAAAATGTATTTGACATGATCCATTTTTTAAATTAATAAGGTAGTGTGGGACAACATGTACTGTCTCATTCTGCGAGTAGCCCATGCCAAAGCGCAACAAGTTTTCTCGAGCAGTGAATAACATGATTCACATTCGGTAAACATTTAGCTAAGGTAGTATATTGCATGCACTTTTTGACCAGACTCGTCATGTTGGCCTAAAAGACACCCCATTGACCCTTCTAGCACAATCAAGTACATGATGAGTGGCCTCCCTAGAACCGGAGGCATCAGGATTGGAGGTTCCTGCAAGTATTCTTTAATCGTTTCAAAATCCCTTTGACAATATTCGTTCCACCTGACCGACTGCTCTTTTCTTAGTAGTTTAAATATTGGTTCACATGTAGTTGTGAGGTGAGATATGAACCGAGCGATGTAGTTCAATCTACCCAGGAAGCCACACCACTTCTTTTTCAGTTCGCGGTGCAGGCATATCTTGTATTGATTTGACTTTTGCAGGATCTACCTCAATCCCTCTCTGACTCACAATGAAACCCAACAATTTTCTCGAACGCACCCCAAAGGTGCACTTGTTAGGATTTAACCTCAGATGATACTTTCTCAGTCGTTCAAACAACTTCTTGAGGTTAACCAAATGTTCTTCTTTGTCTCGGGACTTGGCGATCATGTCATCCACATAACACTCGATCTCTTTGTGGATCATATCATGAAACCGGGTCACCATTGCCCGTAGATAGGTTTCCCCGATGTTCTTCAAACCAAAAGGCATGACCTTGTAGCAAAACGTACCCCAAGGGGTAATGAACATTGTCTTCTCCATGTCTTCCGGAGCCATCTTATTCTGGTTACAACTAGAGAAGCCATCCATGAAGGAGAATACTGAGAATTGAGTTGTATTATCAACCAATACATTGATCTGAGGTAATGGGAAATCATCTTTTAGGCTCGCTCTGTTTAAATCTCGGTAGTCAACAGACATCCGGACCTTGTCGTCCTTCTTCGGTACTGGCAAAATATTAGCTACCCAGGGTGGGTAACTAGTTACGACAAGGAAACCGGCGTCCCATTTCTTCTGAACCTCTTCTTTAATCTTCATTGCCATATCAGGAAGGGTTCTTCTAAGCTTTTGCTTAACAGGAGGCCATTCTTCCCTCAGTGGAAGCTTATACATCACAATGTCCATATCTAAACCTGACATATCTTGATATGACCAAGCGAAGATGTTCACATATTCTCGAAGCATACTAATTAACTCTTCTTTTACTCCGGCCTGAAGACCGGCCCCAATCATAATTTCCTTCTTTGCGTCTTTCGTTCCGATGTTGATGACTTCAATCTATTCTTAGTGAGGTTGAATAACTCTTTCCTCCTGTCTCAATAACCTGGATAATTCTTCAGGGAATTCACAGTCTTCCTCAACCCCTTCATCAGCTTGGTAGATTGGATTATCAAAATCATACTTGATCATAGAAGAAGAGTTATCGAAGAAATCCAGATGATTGTTTCTGCACAAGTGATATGCTTATTTCAGAATCTGCTTTTATGAAAACAACAAGACAAGACAAAAAAAACATTGCCATTTTTATTGTTTTTTCTGAAAAAGTTTAAAAAGAAAGAAAGGGAAAACAATTTGAATGAAAAATGTCCTTTATTTATGATAAAATTAATCGCATAACATGCAAGGTGGCCCTACAATGAATCCATACATCTTGGGCATGGTGCAGGACTTAGCATGCAAATGATAAATGGGAAAACAATAAAAGTTACTCTAGCTGGCAAGTGACTTGGACGAAGTCCTCTGCAAACAAGTTTTGAAGCTCTTCCCCTAGAATGCATGGGCACACGCAGTTTTCCATATCGCAATCATTGTCGACATCTTCATTCATAACACACACCCGATTCTGATCAATCATCCCAACACCGGTTAAGCTCATTTTCTGGCTACCTTGAGACCACCCAGCTTGCCCAGTAGATAGCCAATGCCAAAATTTTCATCTTTCTTCTCAACCTCCAACAGCTTTCCCCAACCTTGGGACTGTCCTGACTGCACCACCTCTTTAGCCTACTTGTAAGAAGATATGGAAGTCCCCACTTTCTCACTGCTCTTGATTGTGGAAGTAGGAGCGGCTGTACTTACATTCACAGCTTCAAATGCTTGACATAACATTTCGTGGATCTCACCATCCCTTTCAACGTATTTAAACGTGGACAGGTGACTAACAAAAATGTCCTCCTCCCCACATACAGTGACCACTTGACCATCCACCACATATTTCAATTTTTGGTGCAGGGTAGACGTCATAACACCTGCAGAATCAATCCAAGGGTGACCTAACAGACAGTTGTATGCTGGTTGGATGTCCATGACGTAAAAAGTACTTTTGAACACATGCGACCCTATTTTTATTGGAAGCTCTACTTCTCCAAAAATCGATCTCTTGGAACCATCAAAGGCCCTCACAACTAGATCACTTGGCCTGAGAATTATACCCTCTACATCCAACTTCATTAGAGCTTTCTTTGGGAGTATGTTTAGAGAGGAACACGTACCCACCAGGACGTGGGACAACACCACACCTTTGCATTCCATGGTGATATGCAAAGCCTTATTTTAATTTCTCCCCTCAGACGTAAGATCTCTATCTGTAAACCCCAGCCCATGACTAGCGTTTACATTGGCCACCACTGCCTCCAGCTGATTGACAGTGATCTTGTGAGGTACATAGGCCAACTGTAATACCTTCAAAAGAGCCTCTCGATGTGCCTTAGAACACATCAACAATGATAGGATAAAAAATATTAGGTGGTGTCTGATTCAATTGCTACAACACTTTGTAATCACTTTTCTTTATGATTCACATGAACTCTTCTACCTCTTTCTCAAACACACTCTGCTCAGTGGCTGGAGTCACAGCTTCTTCAGTGGCTACTTTCTTAGCCTTGGCTTTGGCAGCAGCTTCGGCTTCAGTATTTGTTTAGAGAGTCTGTGGAGCGAATAAATGTCCACTACGAGTAAAACCACCCAAACCCCCAACAATCACAACATCAGGATTAATCGTCACTAGTTTATCTTCCATCTTATGCCCTCGCACATAAACATCAGAGTCGTAACGCCAGGGCACGACTTTATCATCATTGTATGGTACAGGTCCTGGAACAGTAATGGTAATCAGGCTTACGTCTTGTGGCACATATATAGTGACGGGTTCTGGTCGGGGAGGCACCAGAATGTTAGCAGGGGTATAATATATTGTCACAGTAGATATGCAATCGGTTTGGTGGTTCACCTTGTCAATCTGCAGTGAACCCTCATCCATCAAACCCTGAAGCCCAGCTTTCAACTTGTCGCAACCATTGGAGGAAACCACACACTATTCACAGTCAAATCCGCAACCGGGAAACACATGTCCTTTCAATAACCTTTCTTTTACAACTAGGAGGGGAGTCTGCACCTCCTTAACATCTGAAACTAAATTTAACCATTCACCGCACTCGACAGCATTAAAGGCCAAATTACAACATGTTCAAGGCATAATTTCAAAGCTTTCCAAACATGAAAGTTGTTCTACTATTCAAGAGCTTTCCAACCATTACAAGATCATCTTCATTGAATTATTTTTTAGAAAGTTATGGTGGATTAAAGTGGAGAAGTTTCATATCTTAAAATCCAAAAAATTAGAATTTTTCTAAGTCTTTATTAGGAAACTTGAACATCAAACTTTCATGAGATTTTTTAAGGCATTTCCAAGTGTTTTCTATAAATATTTTCAACACCAATGTTTTTCTCTTCCATGAAAACTTTACATTGATCCAAAGATGGTTTCATTTGGTTCACTAAGGAGAGGGATATCATGGTTCAAAGTAAGATCATCAAAGTTGATAATTTGGCATGACTTAGAATTATGGCCCAAGGTACTTTTCAAGTTTCATGGTGGCATTTCATGGCCATTTCTCACATACTTCTAAGTTTTGTTTCAAACATCAATCTTGTTCTCCTTTGCATTAGCTTTTCAAAATGTCCAAAATTCAAGGCATAAGAGAGATATAAGGTTTAGGTTTTGGTTGCTCACCTAAATATTCCTATGGTTAGCCTTGGGCAAAATTGCATTTTCATACATTTTGATGAAAGCAACTACAAAGAAAGTGTGTATTCTTTTCTGATTGTATCACAACCATTTTCACCTAACCTCACACAACAAAAATGACTAAGCACACATCCTGCCATGTGAGAGAGAATTAAAGACATGGTCATTTTTGGAAAATTCAATTTGAATGAGAATGAAGTTGGCATGCCATTAAATCGTGGCAGCCTATTACCATAAGTTATTCCATCCATCTCAAGCCTAAATCAAGAGAAATATGTCAGCAAAGCCATGTGATCCAAGCCTACCACCTCCACGTGCATTTTGTCATTTCTTCTCTACAAGCCTAAGGAATAATCCTCAAGACGTTGTGTTAAGATATAACCTCATCCTTACCCTAAATGTTTTACTATATAAGCTCGAACACTCCAAACTTGCCTCAGAGGATCTCATTTTCAGATCTGGTTTTCTCATTATTTTTCTCAAGTTCTCTCAATTTTCTTGTGCATTCTCTAAAATCTCGCTTGATTCTTCATCCTTGGAGCTCAAAGAACATTTCTCTGGGTTTATTTTGTTGCTAGAAATTGAAGAAGCAACAGACTTATCTCCACTAGGTAAGCTTCTTTAAGCTTAATCTCTCTCATTCTTTAGTTATAGAGTGCATCATTCATATGTAGCTGAGCCCTACAATAGGTAGGAGATGGTTTATGTTTGAATTTAAGATTGTTTATCTTGTTTTTGTGTGTGAATTTTTGTTTGAATCTGTGACTTTTATGCCATTTATCTATGCGTGAGAGTGTTTTTTTTCAAAATATAATGACATGTTTGTGTTTCTCTTGCTTCATACTTCATTTTTGGTCTTTACATTTTTAATTTGCGTTGGGACATGAGAGAGATATGTGAGATTGAAGTTTGATATATGTTGTTGCATTTCATCGTGTTTTTATATTGCTGGCTGTGTTTTTTTTTTTGCATACTAGAGGTTGAAGATGACTAGGTTTCATCGTGTGAATGGCTAGGGTTTATTTTTGTCCTTTTGTGTTTTAAATGAAAGTTGACCAGTTGACATAATGTTATTGGCAGCGCTGCTTCCATTGTCCTTGTTTTACATTTATTTTCTTGTTTTTATTGCATTATTATTATTGTTATAAATGTTGATTGAATTTAATGAAGATGTTATGGTTTCGTGTGGGCCTAGGGCCAATGTTGTTATTCACACACCCTGTTTTCAGCCCAATACGCACATAACTATTTCCTCGTGCATCCTCAGGTTACTAATGCACCCATATTGCCCTTCACATTTTATTTTTTTCAATCATTTTAAAAATCAACAAAAATATGTTTTAGGTTCTTTGATCTCTCATTTAATTTTTTATTTTTTTATTTTTTATTTTCATTTATTTTTACTATTTTATTTTGATTTTTCATTGAAGGGTGTTTTAGTTTGTTGATTCCATGATAATGGCTTAACTTTGATGCTTTGTAAACCACTTATTGAGCCACTATTTTGCACACATTTAGGCATATGTTATATAGGGTTTTTTAATGATCATTTCGGGTCTTGCTCATGTATTTTGGTCTTAGTTTGAGTCGTTTCTTGATGCATCGCGTGATTGAATCGTAGTTTTGATGTTTGCCAAATACTTGAGACGATTTGAGCAAAATATTTGAAATCATTTTTAGGAATTACTTTTATAACACATTAGGCAACTGTCTTCTTGTTTATGTGATCATTTTCCATTTTTTCTTAAGCCTTTATCTATTTTCCATGTGTGACGCGTTGCATGCTAGTTTATGGAAACATGTTTGAATTTTGTGGATTGGTTAGAGGTGCACTTGTGCAGCCACTTAGGGTTTGTTCTCATGTCTTCTTCTTGATTGAAATATAATATGATAGAGCTTCATTGCCATGTCCATTTGGTTCATATTTTGGTTGTGTTTGATGCATTAAGGTGACTATGTCTTTGAGGTGTGTATGCATGTTCTCTTGACCTAGTTGTGACATTACTTGTTTGTTTGTAACTAAGTAATTCTTGACGTGCTTAGGGTTCACGATACTTGTTTTTTGATTCTACTTTGATATTTCTTAATCTCTCAAATGTTTGTTTCTTAATCTCTTGAATTTCACATGATAGTTGGTCCTTTATATGAAAAGTCTTAAGTGATGCATGCTTGAATGTGTGAAGTTGTTTAAATGTGATGCCTATGTTTCTTTCTTTTTAGGTTGAACTTGAGTTTGGATTGGTATTCACATACACACTACTGCCCTCACTTGGGATTTATGATTTAGTCTTACTTGATTACTTCTTTGAGGTGTCTTTTACATGACTTTTTGTTTGATAATTGATTGAGTGTTGCTATGATGCATGCCTTGAAAATTCTTGCTCTTTCTCTGATCATTAACATGAGTTGAATGCAATATGACATAGCTATTTCCCCACCTTGTTTCTCATCTTGTTTGACTTCACTTCACTTTGTTTGATGATTGATAATCCTCCTTGTATAATAATAAGTCATTTGTGTATGCATTGGTGCATTGTTTTGCCATTTGGTTTTGACTTTCAATCTTTGAATTTGATTTGACATGTGTGCACATTCTTGTAACCTTGACTTGGTTTGGTGTTTACTTTATGTGATTGATATGATCCTTCTCTAATCCCCCTTAGAAACAACTTAACTTCCACCTTGGAAGTAACTTGTCTTTTAATCCCTTTCTCTCTTCTTTTTCTTTTTCTTCTTATTCTTTCTTCTCCTCTTCTTCTCCTTTATTTTAGGATAGAGATCTTGAACCACACTAACCTTAGGACCTCTTAGCATGAAAACTTACCTAGGATTGTTAGTTTCCCTTAGACTTTTACCTTTTGAGTCTCTTTTGGTGTCTTCTCTCTCTCATCTCAAAACAAAAAGCTAAAAAACACATAATAAAGGTTGAAGTGATTTCTTGTGTTATTGACTTTATCCAGGGGAATTTGCATCTATACCATCTTGGGGTATTGTAAAATTGTCTAGCATGATTTACAAGTCTTATCATGAAGTCATTTTCACAAAGAAAATTCTAAAAAACACTTCTTCATCAAAAACAACAAAAACATCTAATAAATAAAGTAGGCTAGTATGCTTGAGCCTCATTCCTTGGAACTAAGTTTGGGGATATTCTCCATTCTTGAGTGTGCTTCTTCTTCATTCCATCTTGGAGTGATTTAGGAAGTAAACACTCCATTAAATGAGACTTGAATACACTCTCCTATGAAAACTCTCAAATAAAAAATATTCTAAAAAAAACTTCAACAAACAATAAGCGTCTTTCTTTCGGGAATTCTCTTCTCATCACCCTCAGTATAAACGAAAGAAATTGCTCCTACTTGTCATTTTCAAGACTGTAAACACACTCGTTCTAGACGAGCCTGCAACACCTGAGCATATTCATAAGCAGTTCAAGCCCTAAAACACAAGCAAATTGTGTTAGTCTTATTGAGTCGAACTACGATGTTCTGACTTTCTCATTGCACAAAGAGAATACATAGGCACAAGAGATAATGCTTGGAGAACACAATCCTTTAGTCTATTTCCTTTTTCTTCATGCAATTTCATCTCCTTATCCTTTCATCTCATTTTTCCTTATTTCTTTTCAGTCCTTTCCAGTAGCCGTTGCAGTAGTAGCAAATACCTTCACCCTTTGAAACAGTGCTAGCAAGTGTGGATCCCATCCGGTACAACAGACGATTTGGGGTGTGAATACCTTCCCAGTTCAGAACTGACTCCCTTACCTTTTTTCTTTTGTTTGTGGCACCCCGGTTTTTCCTTCTTTCGGGTTTGTGCAACATTATCCTTCCTTCGGGATAAAAATTCTTGGTTGGAGACTCTTCCTTTTCCGCGCCACTTTCGCGTCTGTACCAGAATAGAAATCCCGGGAGCGACACTAGGAAATATGGTAAAAGACCTATAAGCATTTATGGCACAATTTGGATGACTTTTGTCCCTATTGAAAGTCAGCATGGTAGAAGGAGTTCTTGATACATTGGTTTAGTTTTATGACCCGGTATACCATTGCTTTACATTTCCCAACTATCATCTTAGTCCTACAATGGAAGAGTACTCTCAGTTAATAGATATCCCTATTAATGAGAAAGTTCCTTTCTCTGGATCGGAAGGGACTCCGAGAGAGTCAACGATTGCTAATAACATATCTTTGGAAGAGTCGGATGTCAAAGCTCATTTGACTCTCATTCTCTGGAGTGGAAGAGTGGGTGAAAACGTATGATGAGTCGTAAATGGAATGGAATGATGGATCTGGTGGGTTGATTGCGCGGGGTTGAGACACGTGGCTTATGGTTCGTAACATACAAGGTTTGTACTTTGGTTTATTGGAGTGGATCGAAGGTGTAATCATGGAAGGTCCTAAAAGCATATGAAACTTATTGATTTATTTTTGTTTAAATTATTCGACGTTGGATCGAATATTTCTTTTCTTACCCTTTTGAAATTTGGTTATCTAAACGCTTCATTTTTTTAAATCTTTTCTACCCTAATTAGGAGTATCATACAAGCATAAAATGGGTTCTAAACTATTACATCATGAATTTAATTTGAATATGCAAAAATATGAACAAATGATACATCGCACAACAAAATAATCCAAAAAAACTGTTAGTAAGTGAATTTAATTTGAATATGCAAAAATATGAACAAATGAATTAATGTGGAAAATTGCAAAAAATATTAAAATGCATATAAAGCGTAAAATCGAAATAAATGCAAAAAAGTTGGAAAAAAATACAAACTATTTTTTTTATTATTATGATAAAATGTTATTTTTATTCTATTGGAATTTTGGTAAAAGAGACTATTTTTTTAGATTGATTTTTGAAAGAATTATAAAAGAAATAAAGAAAAAACTAAAGAAAATGCCAGGGGGTGCAGGTATAGAAAATCTGCAGTTAAAAAAACGTGGGCCTGCACAAGGATGGTGTGAATAGTATGTTCTCATAGGCCCATGGTTGGGAAGCCCGCAGGTGCATCATGGATCTTAGTCAACATTGTTGACTTTATCTGGTTCGTATGATAACAAGGCTTGATGATGATGATATGATGCAAGGCTATTATTGAGGCATTACAGTTATTATTATAAGGTGTAGCACACATGATTGGAATCCGGTGGTCCTATCGGACAATGACACTTGTCACCGCCGAAATGGACCAACCACACACAACATTATCTCTTTATCCAAAAAACCTAACTGTGAGAACTAATTGGGTTTTATGAGTTTTTCATTTTCCAAATTCATAAATTAAAAAACATATTGAAATCTCCCTCTCTCGAAAAAACACGTTATGTATCTTCTCCCCTTTCTTTTTCATAACATAAACTCTAGCCGCTGCTGGAACCCAAACTCCTCTTTTGGAGAACCTCCGCGCCATCCTCTGTGAATCGTCTCATTCTCAAAGGCACCACCTACTTCATAAAAAATGTGTTCGGAGAAAAGAAACGAAACTAACTGCGAGCATGGATTGAACTCGGAGGATGCTGAATCTTGGAGATGGCGATTTCTGCTTGCCGTTGTTACTCCGAGCAGAGTTGTGTTGAGTTGTCTCCTACCCTTCGTCACTTTTATGACTTTTGGTGATAAAATATTGTTGTGCGGTTCTTTGCATGTCGGCGTTCTTGATGAAGATTTTTGTTCAGATCCATGAAGGCTTTGTGATGTTGATGAATATGCGATGGATCCGCGGAGGTTGAAGATTAGAGACGATGAAGCTTGATGACACTGACTTACAGGTATAATCTTGAATTTGGATTTCTTGTTATTCTTTGATTCTGCGATTTCTTCCCCTTCTCTGGTGTTGAGTTGAATTATGTCGAATATGTGATGTGGTTTATTGTTCTTGAATCTTCTTCTTCGATACAAGTTTGTTTTTATAGATTCTTGCAGATTGATGGAAGTCGTTGAAGTTTCTACAGAGAGTTCGGAGTTGAAGATGGTGATAAAGGTGATGTGAATTGATGAAGAATACTGATGATGATGCGATATGATGAAGAATGGTAAAGATTCATATGTGATGAAGGTATCAAGAAGGTGGAATATGAAGATGAGGATGGAAGACGTGAAGATGTGTGATGGTCTTGTATGAAATAGAGGGTGAAGATTCTGGATTGAAAATGGATTGAAGAGGTGATGAAGGAGATTGAAGGTTGAATGAAGTTTGTTAAAGATTGGTGATTGAAGTTTCTATGAGGATGAAGATGAATCCACAAAAAGTGCGAGGGAATGAGAAGGATTTCTGAATGAAGAAGATTGAATCTAAGTCAAAAAGTTGAGAAAAATGGGAAAATGATGAAAAAGATCGTCTCAGCTTTTATATATGGAGTTTATAGGTAAAAGTTAGTTAGAAATCAGTTATGAATTAGTTGGAGTTTGTTGAGAATTTTGTTACTGATTTGTAACTGTATTTCTGTTAGTATTTTTTTTCGATCGTGAATTTGAGAATGGTTCTTGAAATTGCAGGTTGTTGTTTGATGGAGATGTGATGAGATGATTCTGATTGATGAGGTTTGAGTGAAGTTGCTATGGTTAGGAGAGATTATGCGTTTTGAGAGGTTGTATATGAAGTTATCAAAACTGATCGAAGTTTGCGGAGCTATTTGTGGAGAAGAAAATGGTGCGAATTTTAGATTCAGGATGAAGACCGTGTAGAGTTAAGAGAAATGTAAAAATGTTTTTTTTTCATTCTGAAGGTTATTTTTTTGCCAGATGATGATGAGGCAGGATCTCCGTTTTTTCCCTCCCCATGTATCAGTTTTGTGTATATCTTTTGTAACTGCTTTTTATTATCAGTTTGTCTTGTAATTATTTTCCTTCAATTTTCCACAATATTCACCTTTTCTCATTCAATTCCTTTTTCTTGTATTTGGACTTTAGATGAAGATAATGGGCCAAGTGTGAATTTATGCTCAATTTTGTAAGTAAGGCCCAAAAAACACTAACTAAATTTACTATTAAAAGGAGAAAACTTCAATTAATAATAAATCTAACTAATATTGGGCTTTGACATGTAATGGCTTATATCTTGACCAAAATTTACCATATTTAATCCATATCAAACTCCAAATTCAAAACGAATCTTATATTTAATCAATCCCTCAAATTCCACCTCTAATCACATTAACATGTAAGCGATATACAAATGAGAAGACCATAATATCACGATTGCCATGAAAATACTCTTTGAGGAAAAATATGATGAAGTAAAACTTTTCATGTTGAGGAGAGGCCCTAACACTTAAGATACACCAATCTGCGGTTGGACTTCAGATATAATTTGCCAAACTGCGGGTGGACTTTCACCAATCTCCAGTCGGACTTCAAGAAATAATTTGCCACACTGCGGGTGGACTTTCGCCAATCTGCGGTTGGTCTTTAAGAATATTTTGCCACACTGCACGTGGACTTTCGCCAATCTGCGGTTGGACTTTAGATATTTTTCCACATTGCGGGTGGACTTCTGTCCACTGCGGGGGACTTTTGCTAACTTCAGGAGTCTTTTGCCCACTGCTGGGGACTTTTGCCAATCTGTGGTTGGACTTTAGATATTTTGCCATACTGCGGGTGGACTTATGCCCATTGCGGGGGACTTTTTCTCATTGCGGGAGACTTTTTCCCAATGTGGGGGACTTTTGCCAATCTGCGGTTGGACTTCAGATATTTTTCCACACTACGGGTGGACTTCTGCCCACTGCGGGGGACTTTTGCTCACTTCGGGAGACTTTTGTCCACTGCGGGGGACATTAGATATTTTTCCACACTACGGGTCGACTTCTGCCCACTGTGGGGGACTTTTGCTCACTAGGGGAGACTTTTGCCCATTGCAGGGGACTTTGGAATTTTTCCACCCCGAGGATGGACTTTCGCCAATCTGCGGTTGGACTTTTCCTTACTGCGTGGAACTTGAATATTTTGCCACACTACGGGGGTTTTTGCTCACTGCGGAAGACTTTTGCTCGCTACGAGAGACTTTTGCCCACTACGAGGGACTTTTGATACTTTGCCACACTGCGGGTGGACTTTTGCCCACCGCGGGGGGCTTTTGATACTTTGCCACACTGCGGGTGGAATTTTACTCACTGTGGGAGACTTTTGCCCACTGCGGGGGACTTTTGTTAATTTGCCACACTGCGGGTGGACATTATTCCACTATGGGGGACTTTAGCAATTTTGCCACACTGCGGGTGGACTTTTGCTCACTACGGGAGACGTTTTCTCACTGCGAGAGACTTTTTCCCACTGCGTGGGACTTTTTCCAATCTGCAGTTGGACTTCAGATATTTTGCCACACTGCGGGTGGACTTCTGCCCACTGCGGGGGACGTTTGCTCACTACGGGAGACTTTTTCCCACTACGGGGGACTTTTGAAATTTGACACCTAGAGGATGGACTTTCGCCAATCTACGGTTAGACTTTAAGAATTTGCAACCCAGAGGATGGACTTTGGCCAGTCTACAGTTGGACTTTAGAAATTTGCCAACCAGAGTATGGACTTTGGCCAGTCTACGGCTGGACTTTTAGAAATTTGCAACCCAGAGGATGGACTTTCGCTAATCTACGGTAGGACTTTGCTGATGAGGAACAAATAAGTCGCTACTGACTCTGCTGAGAATGAAATGATCGCTAATTCGATCTTGAGGAACCCTGCGGGGATAACATCTCTGCTGGAGAAGAGTGTGAATAAATTTTACTTTTTATTTGAGGACCCAGCTGGGGGATACTTCCACTATTGGGGATTAAAACATACCCATAAGACTCTACTGGGGGATCTGCAACTTTTCGATTTTAGCTGGGCAAAAGTCTTGTCAAGGCTCTGTTGAGGAGAAATCTTTTTTCTACCTGAATTTTCCAAACCTCTGTGGGGAAGGGAACCGTTCAGCTGGTTTTTGGGAATACATGAATACTTGTAAGAAATACTCCACCGTGGGAAGACTCTCTATCTGGGGATTAACAATCCTTATTGCTCTGCTGGAGCAAGAAAATTTTCCAAGATCTGTTGGGGAAGAGATAAATTTATCTGAGATCTGCTGGGGGAATATGAGCCACCCTAGATCTGTTGAGGAAATATGATCAAGGAAACATGTTGAAGAGAAAAATGTTTGTGATGCCCTCTGTTGGACATAACTTCCATCCGTCTATTGAGAATAAAAAAACCGAAACACATCCTGCTGGGGAGGAAAGATTTCAAGTAGTCTCGTGTCGGGGATCGTCTTCTTTTGTCTAGACTTTACCTCAAGAGGATTTTACAAAAGAATTGATCTTTTTAAACTCTTGGATATCGCAGTGACTGCATGAATTGGCATAATACCTTGTTGGGGAGGTAGTCATTGTCAACACAAATGAGCTTGTAGCTGTTGGAAGTGATGAATGAGAGATTTGGCTTGATGAGCGACCGCTAGCTGGGTAATGGACTCATCAGTAAAAGTTATGATAAAGGGTGA
Organism: Lathyrus aphaca; assembly: GCA_963966055.1. NCBI lineage: Eukaryota > Viridiplantae > Streptophyta > Magnoliopsida > Fabales > Fabaceae > Lathyrus > Lathyrus aphaca. Next base: position 320,841,590 of record OZ014525.1, read on the forward strand.
CACAAAAACTCTTCAGGAGTATAGTTGTCCCGGTACTCTGAACTTTGGATAGGTGCTTCTGATTGTTTGTCTTCGGGGGAAGAGTGAATTATCGTGCTATTGGGGTGGCCTGCCCCACTACGAGTATTTGAATAGTTTTGCACTTGACTAACTAATCTTTGAGGGGACACCCGCACTAATTACTCTGGGAGAGGTTTGAATCTCGAGGTGACTGCCCCAGTTTGGATGAATTTTGAAGAGATTGCTCGACGTAACTGCCCCAGATTGGCTAGCTCTTACCACGATTGGTTGGGAAAGTCCTTACTCGATGGAGCTTCCTGGAAAAGTTCACCTCAACCTGATTGTCTCTCAGAAGTTTCAGACTCCTCAACTTGGCAAGATTACGTTTCTGGACTGAGGTTCCATATGTGAACTTTTATGATGCCAAACAAATGTATGCAAGCAGAAAATGTTTATTCTGAGAATGAAAATTCTAATGCAACACACATGTTAATCTTGAAGTTTTCATTGAAACTATGTCGCAAACCTTTGTGAGCAAATCACTGGTTGAGATACGACATTGATTTTTTTATGAAATCATGTACATGCAATACCAACAAAGGTCTTTTAGCATAACTCATAGGAGTCAGGAACACGGTCTCATGGTAGTACGCTCTCAAAATAACCCTGTTTTAGTTAGGACTTTTGAGGGTTGTATCGTGGCCTGGTTCACGGTTATAGAAACAAAGGATATATGCTTGAAGTTTATATGTGCCCATCCCTCTTTGTAATGTTCTCCATTCCTATGTTCAGCTAATCTTCACATCGTTCACCTTTCATAAGGGTTTCATGTTGGTTGAGGAACCATTGTTGCTAACGGTTCAAGCACCAATCAGGTTTTCGTTTGGATTCAGTCACCCCTTAGTCTCTCGTGTATGTGATACATGACTTCATTCTTGTTTAAGGATCTTTCTTGTGTAATCCTTTTTGTCTTTCACTTTTGCGTTCTTTTACTTGTCCCTAACTTTTTCCTGGACTGATTCTTGTGAATCATTGGTTGTGAAGTCCAGCGGGATGCCCTAATTTTTGCCTAAGTCGCTGATTTTCAAGTTTTGTCTTAGCGGGATTTTTCATTCATTCTTTTTTTTAAATCGTGTGACACTGTTTGTCTTGATTGCTTTGCAAGGGTTGTGACTACCTCATTGTTTGGTCAATGAAGGATCACCATTGTGGCTTCCAGTCTTTGGACCTCTTGATTAGTATAACCATTGTGGTTTCCGGTCTTTGGACCTCTTGATTGGGATAATGGAATGTAATGGATCCTCAAATACACTCCTTTATGAAAGTCTGAACGCTTGGTCCAACTAGCTAACACCTACCATGCCATTGGGTTACATGTGAGGGTTTTTCGTGCGATAAGAAACTCATACTTCAAGGCTCAAGGGAGTTAGCGAGGGTATATCTCCCTTATATCTCTGGTGTTTAGGGATTTGGAACAAAGCCTATACATCGTCAACAAGATCTTATTCAAGAGCGCACAATTAGATATTTTTGCGTTTTTGTTTCGTCATCCTCCCTCATAGAGTTTAGGCACAATGGCTGGTATTGCAATGCACATGCACAAAATTATGAGTGAATACAAATGAATTACTTCAAGAAAAACACGTGAGTTTTATTATGATTATCGTTCAAAAGCAAACAAATTTCATACATATAAACAAATGTTTAGCAAATAAAAGAACCTACAAATGAAAATGCAGTAAAGAAACTGAATATAGCCGTAGTTGAGAAGGCTTTACTCCGTCTGGACCTATCAGTCTTGAATACTTTTAGTGATCAGTAGCTTTTTCATGGACTTGTAATCTTCAACTAAATGGTCGCATGTACAAAATGGAAATCATACCTCTTCTTTCAGCTATTCTGACACGAGATGTCTGGAGGAAAGAGTAAAGCTGGGGATTAAAGTTGCCCTATAAGGTTGCTCGGAAAGACCTGACGATCTTCTGCCTACGTATCTCCATTGTTCCATGACCAATGAAGAATCAAAGTGACATAGTTCCCCTCACTAGGGATGAAAATGCAATGAAGAAAGACACACACACACAATTTCCATTACTGAGAGTATTTGAATACTTCTGGCTTTATTTGCTTCTATGAATACCCGTGCAACCTGGGTGATTAACTCGAAGATTTCAGCTTAATGCAGACCATCCGGTATAACAACCGTGACACTTTCATTTGCAAAGTTCACTCCAACTCTACCATGATTAGGCATTGGATTTAGAAGTACATTTGGGTGAGGGTCGAAATTAATTTCCTTGGAGTCAATTAGGTCTTGTACCTTATTCTAAAAAGCCCAACATTTCTCAATAGTGTGCCCCTATGCACCTGAATGGAATTCACACCTGACGTTTGCATCAAAATTTGGCGGTAGATTGTCAGGATAAGCATTCCTCATGGTACGGAGCTCGGCCATGTTCATTTTAAGCAGTTCTAGAAGCAATACAACATAAGGAAATAGGATAGGGTCAATTTTATGGTCCCTCGCTCTTGTTCTCTGCTGAACTGGTCTTTGTGCCTGTTGTTGCTGACCCTGAGGTTGTGGTTGAGAATTTTGTTGTTGATATTGCTTTGAGCGCCTAACATTCCCCTACATTCTCTAACTCATACCTAGTTGAGGAGCGAATGAAGGTTGTTGATGTAACCCCTATGAAGACTTGGCCTGAGTAATGACTCTAGAAGAAGGAAAAGTGATTACTCCTGCATGCATCAACTTGTGGCACTTTCCACCTGGTCAGTCGAAAAGTGATTACTCCTTTATCAAATAAATCTTGCATTTAATGCTTGAACGCCTTGCAATCATTAACATCATGTCCATGAGCTCTAGGGTGAAAAAAACAGTAGGCGTAGGGATTCCAACCTTGGTGAAGTTTACCAGAAGGAGGAGTTAGCTCGCGACACTCAACAAATATTAACTCGGGGGTTGAGAAGACAAGACAATATCATTGACTCAGGGGTCAAGAATAATATAAAAACAATGACTCGGGGGTCAAGAACAAATCAACTTGGGGGTTGAGAAACTAAAGACAACAAGATTGACTCGGGGGTCAAGAATACAAATCAACTCGAGGGTTGAGAAACTAAAGGCAACAAGATTGACTCGAGGGTCAAGAATACAAATCAACTCGGGGGTTGAGAAAATGATAATAACATTGACTTGGGGGTCAAGAATATAAATCAACTCGGGGGTTGAGAAAATGATAACAACATTGAGTCGGGGGTCAAGAATATAAATCAACTCGGGGGTTGAGAAAATGATAACAACATTGACTCGGGGGTCAAGAATAAAAATCACAACATTAACTCGGAGGTCAAGAAACACGTCAACTCGGCGGTTGAGGAAATAACTAGAACAACATCGACTCGGGGGTCAAGAATACAAATCAACTTCGGGGTTGAGAAAGTAAAGATGACATATCAACTCAGAGGTCGAGAAAACAAGCCAACTCGGTGGTTTAGGAAATAACTAAAACGACGTCGACTCAGGGGTCGAGAAACAAATCAACTCGGAGGTTGAGGAAATAACTAAAATGATATTGACTCGGGGGTCGAGAAACAAGTCAACTCAATGGTTAAGGAAATAACTAAAATGACATCGACTCGGGGGTCTAGAAACAAGTCAACTCGGCGGTTGAGGAAATAACTAAAAAGACATAGACTCGGGGGTCGAGAAACAGGTCAACTCGGAGGTAGTGGATATTAGGTAAATATTCAAAGTGAAAGCGTAACAGATCGGTACAACCAATTGACACTAAGAATAAAAGATAAGATACATTCAAAGTGAATGTGCAACGAGTTCAAGACCGATTAACACTAAGAGTAAAGATAACAAAAAATATTCAAAGTATCCAAAGTGATAAATCAACAGGTTCAAGTGTAACTGTTGACACTGAGGATAAAGAAGACAAACACAGTGATTAGGCAACGACTCTATGCGACCAACTGACACTGAGAGTAGAATGCAAAGTATTCAAAGATGAATCAACGACTCTAAGCGACCGGCTGGAACTAGGAATAAAGGTAAGAAATGTTGGAGTTTTCAACAAGATAAAACATCCAACCTTTAGAAATTCCTTAAATGAAGAGTCAAAAGAAGACCTTTAGGAACCATCAAGAAAACACAGGTATGATGCCAAATTAAATGGACTTAGTTTGTAAGCAAAAGGTTTCACGATCAACGCAACGGATTCGTGCCAATGACAGTTGGACTTTAAAGAGTTCTTAGGGAGACAAAGATTGCATATTAGAAGAGGCTTTTTTTGCAAAGGATGAATTTTTTCTTCTGTGGGTAGATGCTCGATGAATAAGACGGTAGCATGGCTTAATTCTAAGAGTGAAGCGACGTGACTAACGCATGAAAATAAATTATGCACTAACTCAATGGTTTAAAAAAGGTTCATGCATGGGTATTGGATGTAAGGGATTCTTTTTGCAGATGACTCTCTTTAGAAGGAGACAAAGATGACGACATGATTCCAGACACCCGTTTTAAACTCAAAGTTTGTTGTTGCATAAGGCCTGCTTGAACAACTTGAAAGCAAGGAGAGGACTTGCCCCTGTGTGATTCATCTTACCCCTGAATCAATAGGTTTTGAAATTTCCCCCTTTGCAAAAAAATTGGATACAACCTACCATAACATGGCCTTTGAGATGGTTTCCCCAATGCTTGTCTATCTGGATTGACCCTTGGTTCACCAACTCTTGAGATGAGAAACACTTGATTTGGTTGGCCATTGAACTCTTGAATCGTTTGTGATATCTCACTCTAGTATGAGTTTGAGAAAAGGTTCAACCTCTGAGTATCTAACTCTTGAAGAGATTGATTCAGATTGACTTATTCTCGAAGTGGTTGCCCTTGGTTGGGCTTCTCTTACTAAGTTAAATTCCCTAACTAGCTGAATTTGTTGGGATTCTCTTGATTCTGAATTGACTTGCAAATAAACATTATTCATTTAAATAATTGGCAATTTTAATTCAACATTTATGCAAGTTTTTGAAATCATAATTTATTGGTATGGTGGTGATATACGGTGGAAAAATCAATGATCAAAACACGAAATGATCCATCCATTTATGGAATGGAAGATGAAGTGATCAATAAAAATGATTAGAAAAGATGATTAGGAGTCAGGTTAACACAACCTCGTTGTAGTATGCTCTCAAAACAAACCCTGCCTCAATTAGGTCTTTTAAGGGTTGTAGGGTGGCTTGGTTCACGGTTTATGAAACAAAGGATAAAGGCTCAAAATTTAATTGTACCCACCATATCTTCGTGATGAACTCCAATCCTACATTTAGTTAATTTTGACATACGCATTCATATATCAAAAGCCTTTTGACAGTGCATGATAAGGATCGGGATTTAAAAGTGATGGAAGCCACCTTGCTTCGTCTCTGCTTTGTAGAGGATTTGATGACTTCTTTTACTTGAATTTATTTCATTGAGATGCCCTAATTTTTTTTTCTAAGTCATCGTTTTTGGTTTTGGACTTAGCGGGCTTTTTCTTTGTATTTCCTCTTTCTTTTACTTCATTATTTTGTTGAACGGTTGTGAGTGCCATTTTTTATTCTTCACAACTTTTTGATGTGAAAAGGAAAGTATGTAGTTGATCCTTCTTGAATGATGGACTAAATCTCTTGAATATTGAATGCAAATAGATTAACTGAACCGACTACCCTTCCACGGGTTTAAAAATTAGGGTTTTTGCACGTTTTGATAAGGAAAACTCCTACTTCGAGGCTCAAAAGGGATAGCAAGGGATTATCTTCCTTATTTCACCAGTGTTTGGGAATTTAAAACAATGCATGTACATCATCGACAAGGTTTTGACTGAAAGCATACAAATGGAAAATTCAGGTATCTGGTTTTCATCATCCTCCCTCCAATCTTTGCTAAACCAATAGTTTGATAAATAAAATGAGAGAAACATATATTTTTCCTTTTATCATAACAATGAAAGAAAATGAGTGAATACAAATGGATTGATTCAAAAGATGCATAAATACTTTATTAATATTGCCAATTCAAAAAAACAACAATGCTTACAAGCAAATGCCAAATCAACATGAAAAGAAAAATATAACAAATGCTGAAACAAACAAAGAATTGTCAGCTTTAGGGGATTTCAACTTCAGGTCATGTTCTTCAGACTTTAGGGAATGACTTCTGAAACTTGATTCATGTTTCACGCTTCATGTGTTGGACGAGGATTGTCCCTGGAAATCAGAGCAGTATCTCCAAGTGAAAGAATGTTCTTCTCAATTAAATCTTTCACAATGTGCTTTAAGGCCTGTCAACCTTCCAAATCATGCCTTGGGACACCTTCATGAAACAAACAGTGAACATTTGGGTTGTAGTTTGCTGGGAGTGGATCTAGTGGAGGACCCAAAGGCCTTGGAACAACCAATCCTTTCTTCAACAATGAAGGATATAAATCAGTGTAGGTCATATGGATCTGAGGGATTAAAGGTCTTCCCCCTTGTCTTTTATTCTGATTTGAGACACCTTGCGGGCGAGAAGCCTGAGCTTTCGATCGCTGATAAGCTGGCACTACTAGCACTCTAGGTACTGCTAGTTGTACGCTATGAATTGTATTGAAGTGATTTCTGCTCAAACCATTTTGATTCTGACTTTGTTAAGGGAAAACAACCAAAGGTGATTGATGTTTTGATTTGGAAATTAAAGGTTGACTTTGACTTAGTGGGGGAGGGTCATGGGCTGGTAAATGAGGAGTTGCCATGGGGAAACACTCTTGACTCAAAGTAGCATCATATAGAGATAGGACATTAGCTCCTTTTTTTGCGACAATGGGCACAAGGCGACCTTCCATCTTCAACAAAGCTTGAAAAGTCTCCAAGACCCATTCCATCTGTCTTTTCAAGGAATTAATCTCTTCTTTCAATAATTCTTGACCTCTCATTAGTTCATCCATTGTTCCTTGTGACATGGTTCTTGGTTCTGGACACGTGCCAGGAATCAAATTGTTGACCTAAGACAAAGGATGGGAAAAGTTTTTTTTTGTAATGACATATGATATGCAATGCAGATGCAATGGTATGCAAATGGATGCAATGCAATTATGCTAAGGATCACATGTACAATCAGTCTCGGAAGTTGTAGTAACTCAAAACTTCCTAATTGGCAGGCTATAAGAGATTGGTTCTATGTTTTTTACCCATAAAAACCCACTCACGAGATAGTTTCTACAGTGATGGTATTAGGAAACTCATGGTCACGGATGTTTATCGCACTAACACCCTGTCACAAGCTAGCTGCATTATGAAGATAATGACGATAAGGTCTACCTTGAGTGGAGTTCTCATGCTAGTCTTGCAAGGAGCGATTCCTTGGAGACTAACACTACACAACTACCAACATTGAAACTGGTTCTAGGAGGGGGGTCCCAGACTCACAACCCTTTCATGAATCAGGTCATGCGACAAACTAGCTACGTTACGACAAGATCTGCGAATAGGTCTACTCTCTAGGGGAGCTTTCATGCTAGGCTTGCAAGGAGCGAGTCCTTGGAGACTAACAATAATAAATACTAAATCTAACCTAGGTGTTCCCTCTTATTTTCCAAATCTCGGTTAAAACGCTTTACTTGTGATATAATCCCGAGACCCTACAAATAAATAATAACGAGCATATAAGAGAAAGTGATAAAAGAATAAACAAACATATATAATGAAGATAACAAACATAGAGAAGACAAATAAGACAAAAATCAATAATTAAACGCACGGTTAGCTAAGTTAGGCTCGACTCTCTCTCTCGCATGAAGCTAATCCCCAGCAGAGTCGCCAAGCTATCGTACCTCGAAAAATACAATCCTCGCTATGGACGCGGAAAAAACAAGAGTCGCCACCTAATTCTATTTATTCTAACTAGAGAAAAGGAAGATATAGACACAACCTAATAAGGATAAGAAATGGTCAACAAAACCAAATTCTAAGTTTGGGAGTCGGTTACGCAAGAGGAAGGTGTAATACCTCAAAATTTGCCCTCTCATATCCTCAACATTTTGCATAGCATTTTGCATATATGGATTCATAAAATAACCAAAAAAACATTGCATCATGTATAGCATAGCTAAGGCATAGGTATGTGATCAATGATTGGAGCAATTGAAGGCTATAAAAAGGTAACCGAAGGACCACAAAGCTTCTCAACCTTGTGCAAAGGGTTCACAACATCCCACAAGTCTTCACTTAAAGCCACGAGCCATGGACAGATGGAATTGATCAAAGGAGGCGAGCAGTGCAATATTTCCTGATGAAAATGGCTAAATTAGGGTTTCACTTCTATGGGGGCTTCGGCATGAAGTTTTGATTCAAAGTGGATTCCTTTGTCTCATATATGATGTCAAGTGCCTAGGGTTCAAATCTCGTCCACAAATTCATTTTGGAAGGGGTTCGACTGGCCAGACAACTGAAACTCGAGGAATCGGGGAAAAAACAACCGAGCTTGGTAAAAGAGGGTCGACTCCGAACTTTTAAGATCGAAATCATGAAATTAGGGTTACAATGATCCTATGGTTCAAATTTGGTCAAGAAACGATGGAGGAATCATAAAAAAATCAAAGAAAAATCATTTGAAAAGTGGTTGATTTCATATTTCTCTCCACTTTTCCTTCCACTTTCTTTCCACACTTCCTTTCATTCTTTCCCTCTTGTTTTTCCATTTCAATTCCACTCCATTTCCCTTGGATGCTTCTACCATGTTCTACCATCTTCTAGAGTATTCCAAGGAATATTCCCTTTTCCAACCCTAACCCTAACTAACTACCAAACCATAATTTTGGACCCCTAACCTAATTTTTGGGCCCCAAACCTAATTCCATTCCCAAACCTATCTCCAAGCCTAGCCTCTATATATTCATTAATCACTTCATTGAGAGGAGTTCACACAATTTTCCAACTTTTCACTCTTTCACAATCACTTTTTCTCTCTCACTTTTCCTCTTTTTTCCCTCCTTTCACTAAAGCTTTTTTGAATAAGCTCTTCAAGTTTCACATTGAAACTTGAAGATCTTGAAGCTTAGATCCAACCTCCATTGATTTAGTGGATTGTGGAAGAAGAAGCTACTGAATTTTGGTGAAGGTTTCGACTTATCGGAAGCACACGAAGGTTCAAGCATCAAGAACACATTTATTTTGTGGTTTCACGGTTTTCTTGGTTTTCTCTTCGATCAAGCTCTGATTCTTGCAACATACACCGAAGCACTTCTCCGCTTCGTAGGTTGGTGATCTAAATCACTTCTCCTTTAAGTTATTCCCTTCATCTCGCCATTTTGGCATTCTTTAATGGCTTTTCGGTGTGCTTGCGATCGATTATGTTTCATTATGTGTTGCTTGCGATTTATGATTTGTGATGGATTTGGATTTAAGGTGTTGATAGTTATAGGTTCTATCATGTGTAAATAAGCCCCAATTAAGTAGAAATTAGTGTTAGCATGTTCCTAGATATGTTAGGGATCATTAGAAGTGAGTTTGTGGCCAAAAGCACTTATTTCAAAAGTTTTTTTCACTTTCTGCTCAGTGTTAACCGGTTAACGCATTTGGTTAACCGGTTAACGCGTGCGTTTTAGCCACAAATTGCTGTTGTTTTAGGTCTGTTAACCGGTTAACGCATTTAGTTAACCGGTTAATACTGTTGGTTTTTGGATTTTTATGTTATTTGATTGCTCATTCTTGCTTTCTAGTGCCTCTAATGTTCATACATGTTTAGGTGGTGATTTTAGGGAATTTTTGGGTCCATTTCTAGTAGCTCATTCCCCCATTTCGAGTCGTTTCGACACGATTCCGTTCATGTCGCATATTATGCATTTTAGTGTTTCTTTGTGCATAGCTTGAGTTCTTGCATTTTGTTGCCATGTTTATGCACCATTAGGTATGTAAATAATCATGTTGCATTCTATTTTTACATCTTTTGCATTGCATTAAATCATTTTGCATTTCATTGTATCAAGATATATAGCATTTTACATAATCATGTATGTATGTGTATTTGGTTGCATTTGATTACATGCTTGATCATATCATTTATATCAAGTCAATTCTGAATTTTGCATTGAGTTTAGCATTCTTGTTGAGCTATCATATTGCATGTTCATAATCAATAATCCTCATGTGCATATACCATATTCATGTACTACATTTTGCATGCTTGTTGAATAATCAACCATGTGATGCATTCTTGCATAATCCTTCTAAATGTTCATGTTCTTCCATTTATGTATGTTGATCCATGTTCAAATGCATGTTCATAATGAGATTGGTGCTTTTTTCATTGAGTTTGTGCATTAGAAAATGAAAATAATCAATTCTGGATTTTGCATTTCATAGCTGTTTTTGCATATAAGTGTTGTAAAATGTATGTTGTTTGTTATGTTTGCATGTTGTTTGTAACCTTTTATACCTACCTTTTCATGCTGCATGCTGGCTGTAAAAAGCTGAGTTGTGTTAGGCATAGTTTCCATAGCTGTTTGTGTATTAGGGGCTGCAGTAGGTGGTGTATTTTTGTCTTAGCATTTTTTTAGCTCTTTGTAGAATTAAGAAAGTCATTAGGATTTAATTGTTGTGTGTTGGCTTTATTATTTTTTAATAAAATGCACATTAACCTTTGTTTTTTAGAGGGGAAGATTGAGGTAAGTTTCCTTACCTTATCCTTTATTTCATTTTATGCATTTAATTCATTTCCTTCTTTTCATACTTGTGTTTGGTAGGATTTCCCCCTCTTTTGTAGAATCAACTTAACTTCTCTAGGAAGTAAGTTGCATTCTATTCTTTTCTTCTTTAGGTTTAGAAACCTCACTAACCATTAGGATCTCCCTCTTGTAAATAAATAAACAAAATTAGGGTTGTGTCTTAGTCCCCCTTAGTTTTTGTCCTTTTTCAACTTGAGTCTTTCTTTCTCACCTCATATAGAAAAGCAATAAAACACTTAATAAAAACCGAACGTTCTTGTACGACACGAGACTTTGTTGCGGAGTACTTATACGCGTCCTGTTTCGGGGCGAGGTGTAAGTATTTACCATGATGGATAGGTCTTAGTATGAGAATGTTCACAAACAAATTCAAAACATTTCTCATAAAAGACAAAAACAAATAATAAGCGATTATCCTGCCGAAACTTCTTTTCTCATCTCATTCACTCATAACACGAACTCGCAACGACTTGTCTTTCATGCAAGACAGTAAACGCACTCATACCAGACGAGTCTGCAACACCTGAGCATAGACATATGCAGTTCTAGCTGTAAAAAACACAAACAAATAGTTCTCGCCTTAGTTAGGCGAACTACGTCGACTCTGATCCTCATTATCCCGATGAGGTACGTAGGCAGTGGGGTAGGGTCCGTTCGAGCACATTCTTTATTTTCCCTACATTTCCCCCTTTCATTCCATTCTTTTTTCCAATTCCTTTCTCATTTCCATTCCCTTTCTTCCAGTTAGCGGTTTTATTCAGCAGTTATATTTTTCTTACCCTTTGAAACAAACAAGCAAGCGTGGATCCCGTCGGGTACGGCGGACGATTTGGGGTGCTAATACCTTCCCAGGTCGTAACTGACTCCCGAACCCAGATCTTTGGTTCGAAGGACCTTGTCCTTTCCTTCTTCCTCAGGTTTGTTCAGCATTACCTTTCCTGTTCCTTCGGGATAAAAATGCCTGGCTGGTGACTCTACCTTTTGCGCGCCACTTTCGCGTTTGTACCAGGATGAAAATCCCGGGAGCGACAGCTGGCGACTCTGCTGGGGACCGAACCCAAAATCTCTAGTTTCCCTTGTAGAGTCAATCCTAGCGCCTGTTTGGTTTTGTTTCTTTGGGTGTTTATCTGTTTGTTGTTGTGTGCTTTAGTTTAGCTTTACTGTTTCATTTACAGTTTTACTTTACAACTTTACTTTACAACATTTATTTACTGCTTTCAGTATTTATTTTCCATGCATCATATTATACTGGATTAGCGTGGATTTGCCAAATACCCGGCTTGAGTTCACTATAGGATTAGCGTGGACACGTTGTACTCGCATGGTTACATGATGAGTGGCGATGTATTCCACACCCAGATTGCGACTGTCTCGGGACAATTGTGTGTGGGGGTTCTTCTCCACTTCAGGGTACAACCTTGATAGTTATGTGCATCTGGTGACCGATCTTCGAGGACCTTAATGGAAACACCCCTCTCCAGTGATGACAATGGCAGACCACATTTGTTGGCAAACCCACTCGCATCCTAGGGTCTATTGGGAACTCGCATAGGATGGGCTGGTTCTCTCATAGGAATTCAGTTAAAGCAAATTGTTCGTATGAGGGTAGTATTGTACCCTTCGGGATGAATGTACTATTGTTTCTCGATTCAGTGCTTGAAGCTGGAGACTTGTGAGGGATGCTTGTTTTTCCGGACTCAACTGAGGCCTCCCTGAGTAGTACATAATGCCAAACCGATTCCCTTATTTGGTCATGAGCCATTTCTCGGAAATGGTGAACGTATTATTGCTATTCGGCTTTGAGAGTCTATGATGTTGACCCGAGTAGCACACCCGTGAGATTGGGAGGGGTTTACAGGTTTGCAGGAACCCTAAGACCTTTAGCATACCCGTTTTGCCTTTGGTTCAGTTTTGTGATCTGGATTTCTGGTTCTGAGATATGGATTCCGGATCAGAGGGATTGTTATTGTGACATGTGGATATTGTGACCTTGCACCGACACCTGATTATATGATTGGCACATCACAGACACCTCACTGATCACATGCCTCGTCTTGCATAAGCATCATATCATCATTAATCATTTGTGTTTCTTTTATTCTCAGGGTCTGCATTACTCCCGGTTCCTGGTCATATCATTGCTTCAGAATGGAAGACGTCAGAAAGAGAACTGTGCATTACAAATTCTTTGATACCAAGATGGACCTGATCAACCAAATGGTGTCTCTTATTATCCTGGGTCATTTGGGATACTTCAAGGAAAAGTATGGTGATATTCTGGACTTGGTATTCAACTTGGATAGCTCTCAGAGAAGTGCCATTCACACTTTATTGCAGTATTACAATCCACGACTTAGGTGTTTCACATTTCATGACTTTCAGTTGGGTCCTTTGCTGGAAGAGTATGCTGAGATTATGGGAGTGTCAATCAAGGAGCAGATTCCTTTCAACTCAGAGATGACAAGACTAACCCATGCTGACATCGCCAAAGCTCTTTATTTGTGCCCATCTGAAGTATCTAAAAAATATGTCTACCACTAAAGCAAAATTACTTGGTTTCACTATAAAGTATCTGGTCAGAAAAGCTGAAGAACTTGCAGTGACAAATCAGTGAGATTCTGTTTGCGCCATATTAGCATTATCCATTTATGGGATTATCCTGTTCGTTGATATGGACAAATTTGTGGACATAAATGCTATTCATTTATTTGTGTTGAGGAATCCGGTGCTCACTCTCCTAGGTGACTTGTATTATTTAGTGCACTATAAGAACGAGCAGAAGCGAGGAGGTCTGGTTTGATGTTGTGCTCCCTTATTCTACAAGTGGGTTATGAGACATTTGCCTACCACTGAGAGATTTACTGATCTTAATGCTACTTGGGTCCAGAAGCTGAGTACTTTGTCGGCCAGAGATATTAGGTGGTTCACTTTGAGGTTGAAAGGAAAGAGTTTCATTACCAGTTGTGGGAATTACCTTAATGTGCCTTTGTTAGGAGTGTCAGGAGGTATCAACTACAATCCCATTCTCTTAAGAAGACAGTTAGGGTATGCGCTCAAAGAGATTCCCGATGAATCCGAGTTATTCCAAACATTTTACTTCTCGGTGAAAGACAATCTTCCATTGGTCAGGAAAGTTGCAGGTTCTTGGAAGGTGATCAAAAGAAAGGACACGACATGCCTAGGCAAGAGCAATAATTGGATGTTCCCTGAATTCGAAGCTTGGATAAAGGAGGAGGTTCAAACGGCTCTAGTCCCTTTTTTTGTACCAACTCCGCCTCCAGCAACGGTGCCTTTAGAAGATTATCAGAAGTTGGAAGCTTTGATCAAGCAACTTAGGGTTGAGAATCCAGAGGCTTACAATTCCTGTCAGAAATTGATGATCCAGAACCATCAATTAGAAGATAGAGCTCTCCGAGCTGAGGAAACGGTTCGTCTCAAGCAGAAGGATTTCGAGGAAAGGGAGCTATACTTCAGGAAGAGAGGATTGGCTGAGATCCATAAGGCGAGTCAACGCCGGAAGGATAAGAAAGAACTTAATGAGGCTAATGAAGCCATCACACTTTGGCAAGAAAAGTGGAGTGATAATCAGAAGAAGCAAAAGGAGGTAGAAGCTGAATTTGAGTTGAAGATCAAGAACCTCCAGGATGCTTTGGTTGAGCAAGAGAAGTTAGATCAGAAGGCACAAGAGCAACAGAGAGAGTATCTTCGTCAGATGACAAAGAGTCAACAAATAGCTGAAGATGTCCAGAAAGAAGTTGAAGAGCTGAAGCTTCGTACTGATGTGAAGAGGTCAAAGGCCGAACCGGGTCCGCGCAAAGAGCATGAGACAACTTTCCTGCAGCTGATTGAAGAGTTACATGCTTCCTTTGATATGAGGGACCTCCTCATCTAGAGACTCATCCAGGAGCCCTACCATCCGGATATCGTTCAGTTGTTCCAGAATGTCAAGCGTCTTAGCTGGAGGCTGCAAGACTTAGAGCTCCCTAGAGTTTAGTTTCATGCTATTATACTCGGACTACCCACGGGCTTGTTGTGGGATTCCTTTTATTGATATGTTTTGTTGTTCTTTTAATTGGCACCCTTCGGGGACTTTGTTGTTTCAAACTTCAGTTTATGTGATTGACTTGCTTTGAATCTTTTGTTCGTTATTTGTTGCACCGACACGGGGTAATGAGCACCAATTCTCCACGGTCGTCACTATATTAGAACATCACTTGGGTCTTCTTCCCAATTATTATCCTCTTAATACCAGGACTGAAAAAAGGAAAGCCTTGGGAATAAAAGGAACACATTGCATTGCATACGCATCATTTGCATTTCTTCTTTGTTTTTGCAGGTTTTTATACAGGATGCTTAATTTATCTGAGTTCACAGGCAAAGATTGTGAGGGCCGCCAAGACCCGACATCCCCGACAAGATATCCCACATTGCTACGCAACTCACAGCAACCAGAGGACATTCATGGACGCTATGCAAACAGAGCTTAATGAGGTTTGCACCAGAATGGGAGAATTCATGGTGATGATGCAAGGGATGGCTCAGGGACAACAAGAGTTAAGGAATGCAGTTCAGGGGATCAACCCTCCTCAGACTAATATCCCTGTAACCACTCCTGACATGCAATTGACTCCTCCCAACACTAACAATGGCCCAGGTGGACCTCAAATTCCAGAGCAGGGCACAACAACTTTCATTCCGGTACAAGACAAGCAGGATGATCAGTTCCCTTCTTTCAACAATGACACGGTGTTCGATGAAGAGGGAAATCTTCAAGACTTTTTGGTGCTTGCTGAGAAAGTACAAGCCCTCGAGTGTAGAGACACTTTGGGGATAGATGTATCTAACATGGGCCTAGTCCCCGGGGTGGTTATTCCACACAAATTCAGGCCGCCTACGTTTGACAAGTACAACGGTAGTTCCTTTCAAAAGACTCACTTGCAGGCATTCTATTGGAAAATTTCTGCCCATACTAGGGATGAAAAGCTCTGGATGTACTACTTCCTGGATAGTCTCTCCGGAGGGTCCTTGGAATGGTATATGAAGCTAGAGAGAAGCTCTGTGAGAAGCTGGAAGGAATTGGGAGAAGCATTCCTCAAACAGTATCAATATAACATCGACATGGCGCCCAGTCGCACTCAACTTCAAAGTTTTACTCAGAAGAACTCTGAGAGATTCAAAGATTACGCACAAAGGTGGTATGAAGTGGCCGCTAGAGTGCAACCACCTTTGCTGGAGAGAGAAATGGTAGACCTGTTCCTGGATACCCTCCCTGGGCATTTCATGGAAAGGCTAGCTAGATGTTCCTCAAGTGGGTTTTCAGATATCATCTTGATTGGCGAGAGGATAGAAAGTTGGATCAAGCAAGGGAAGATTCAGAACGGAGGCGCTTCAAGTTCTGGTATTAAGAAACCCTTCATGAAAAGAAGAGAATGAGAGACTATGGCAGTGTACGCACAGAGGGGAGGAAGCAACAGAGGGTTTTATCAGCAAGTGGCCCCTGTCACCATCTCAACTCAACCTGTCCAACAACAAGTCCAACAACCACAACAACAACGCCAACAAGGGTATCAACAAAGAGCTCCTCGTCCATACTACCCCCAGAAGAACAGAGAAAGACATTTTGAAGCTCCCCGGATGTCATATTCACAACTCTTGAAGAATCTCCTACAACTCCAAATGATTCAACTCCGAACTCTACAACCCCCGAAGCCAGGCCAAATCCCCGAGGGTTATGATACAAACTCCAGATGCGAATTTCATTCCGGAGCTCTCGGGCATACCACAGAGAACTGCAAAGCACTGAAGCATGTTGTTCAAGACCTACTGGGTTCTAAAGCAATCAACTTTGCTCCTACTCCTAATGTAATTCAGAACCTCATGCCTCCTCACGGAGTTACGGTTGGAGCAGTTGATGAAGGGGCAAATTTAAACTTCGTGCGTGATGTCAAAGACTTGCAGACTCCATTGATTGTTGTTAAAGTCTGTTTATCACAAAAGGGTATTTTTCCTGGGTGTGAAGTTGATTGTCCAGGATGTGCTGAAGCTACAAATGGTTGTGAGCAGTTGAAAGCAGGGATCCAGAGCATGATTAATGAAGGAGTGTTGCTGTTTGACAAGGTTCTAAAGGAAAGCGAAGTCTCTACAATAACCATCTTCTATGATCCATCTCAAGTTCCTTCACGGGCCAGAGCGGCACCGATAACCATCACCACTGCAGGACCAGTACTGTATCAGAATGATAAAGCCATTCCCTGGAATTATGGTGGTGAAGTATATTGTAACAGCCAGAAGCAAGAGTTGGCCACGTCTAGTACAACCCTGGTTCAATTGGAAAATGTTGGAGTAGGGGGCTTCACCAGAAGTGGGAGATTATTCGCGCCGGAAACACTAAGAAATGGTGTGATACCACCCAAGGACACCGCAGAAGCCCATACTAGGGCGAGAGGGAAGCAGCCAGTGGTTGTCAACGATCCTACACCAGCAACTAATCCAGACCTTACTTTCGATAAAGAAGCTGAAGAATTCCTGAGGATTATCAAAGAGAGCGACTACAAGATTGTGGACCATCTACAGCAGACTCCGTCGAAGATTTCCATCTTGTCCTTGCTCATGTGTTCTGATTCCCACAGGAAGGCTCTCCTGAATATTCTGAACAAGGCGTATGTGCCTCAGGATATTTCAGTAAATCAGTTGGAAGCGGTGGTATCTAGTGTCAATGCTAGTCATAGATTGGGTTTCACAGACATGGACCTAACATCTGAAGGGCGTGCTCATAATCGGGCGCTGCATATCTCTTTAGAATGTAAAGGTGCGATACTTTCTCACGTGTTGGTAGATACTGGATCATTGTTGAATGTTCTACCCAAGAAAGCACTGATGAAGTTAGATTATGAAGGAGTAGTTCTAAAGCCCAGCGACCTGGTGGTTAGAGCATTTGATGGGTCGAGGAGGTCAGTGTTCGGGGAGGTGGATTTACCAATTAAACTAGGTCCAGAAATCTTCAATACCACGTTTTACATAATGGATATACAACCTGCATACAATTTTTTTCTCGGAAGACATTGGATACATTCAGCAGGAGCAGTATCGTACACACTCCATCAAAAGCTAAAGTTCATCTGGGAGGGTCAAATTGTAACTGTCAGTGGGGAAGAAGACATTTTTGTTAGTCATCTGGCTTCATTCAAGTATGTGGATATGGATGGCGAAATAGTTGAGACCCCATGTCAGGCTTTTGAGCCCCTGAAAACTGAACAAGCGTCCGCCGTGGCGGCTTCTCCTAAAGAACCGAAGAAGGGGGTTTCCATAGCCTCTTATAAGCAAGCTCTCGAGGTGGTAGAGTCAGGGGTGCGAGAAGGTTGGGGAAGTCCAGTAGAAGTTTCGGAAAAGAAATATAAGTTCGGGATTGGTTACCATCCTGGAAGGTTATCGTCTGGACCAAATGCTAAAGGTTGTCAGAGCCCGATTACTTTTACGAGTGCGGGAGTGGTGGACTATGGAAACATCAGTGTTGTGCAGGATGACATAGTCGATAGTGATTGTGACCTAGATGAGTGGATCAGGCCTGCTGTTCCAGGGACTCAGCTTAGCGATTGGACATCAGAAAGGCTTATTTCAGTCACCTCTTTCGAAGAGTAATAATTTTTTGTTTCTGCTTTTCCTGTATTCAAGTGCTATGCCTTGCCCAGGGCATAATATCTCTTTGTAAAGGTTCTTCTGTTCTTAACGCAATTTACAATCATAAATAAAGCTAACGTTTCACATTCATTCATGTTGTTCTTTGTCTTTCATGCTTGCTTTTTTTTGTTTTTCAAAAAGAAAGAAAAGTTTTAAAATGGCAATGTTTCTCATTTTCTCAAGCCTTTTCTAAAGCCTTGCATGAATCATCATTCATGCAGGTGCTCGTCACCGGATCTTATCAATGACGACCCTGTTATGGCTGAGTATGACTTCAAAAATCCAATTTATCAAGCCGATGAGGAAGGTGAAGAGGATTGCGAACTACCTGAAGAATTGGCCAGACTGCTTAAACAGGAGGAGAAGATGATTCAGCCGCACGAAGAAGTTGTCGAAGTAATAAACCTGGGTACTGAAGAAGACAAGAAAGAAGTCAAGATCGGGGCCACATTAGAAGGATCTGTCAAGACCCATTTGATTGCTATGCTTCGATAGTATGTTGATATCTTCGCATGGTCCTACCATGATATGCCTAGTTTAGACACTGACATTGTGGTACACAAGCTTCCTCTCAGAGAAGATTGTCCTCCAGTGAAGCAGAAGTTGAGGCGCACACGTCCTGATATGGCAATTAAAATAAAAGAAGAAGTAGAAAAACAGTTTGATGCTGGCTTCTTGGCCTTGACTAGTTACCCTTCGTGTGTCGCCAACATTGTGCCGGTTCCCAAGAAAGACGGTAAAGTCAGGATGTGTGTAGACTACAGGGATTTGAATAGGGCTAGCCACAAAGATGACTTTCCCTTACCTCACATAGATGTGCTTGTCGATAATACTGCTCAGTTTTCCGTGTTCTCCTTCATGGACGGATTTTCCGGCTATAATCAGATTAAGATGTCTCCCGAAGACATGGAAAAGACAACCTTCATCACGCCTTGGGGCACCTTCTGTTACAAGGTTATGCCAATTGGTTTGAAGAATGTTGTAGCCACTTATCAACGGGCGATGGTGACGCTATTTCACGACATGATTCATCATGAAATTGAGGTTTATGTTGATGATATGATAGAAAAATCCCAAACAGAGGAAGATCACTTGGTTAATCTAGCAAAGTTGTTCAACAGACTCCGGAAGTTCAGACTGAGGTTGAATCCAAATAAGTGTACCTTCGGGGTCCGTTCTGGAAAGCTACTCGGCTTCATTGTTAGTGAGCGAGGAATTGAGGTTGATCCAGCCAAAGTGAAAGCCATCCAGGAGATGCCTGAGCCGAAGACTGAAAAGCAAGTGTGTGGCTTCTTAGGGAGACTAAACTACATCGCACGGTTTATTTCTCACCTAACGACCATGTGTGAGCCCATCTTTAAGCTTCTGAGGAAGAGTCAAGCCATTAAATGGAACGAAGACTGCCAGCAAGCATTTGACAGAATCAAAGAATACCTGCTGGAACCTCCAATTCTCATGCCTCCAGTGCCAGGGATACCTCTGATTATGTATCTTATCGTGCTTGAAAGATCGATGGAATATGTGCTGGGTCAGCAGGACGAGTCTGGTCGAAAAGAGCATGCCATTTATTACCTTAGCAAAAAGTTTACCGATTGTGAGATGCGCTACTCACTACTCGAGAAAACTTGCTGCGCTTTGGCATGGGCTGCTCGCCGACTAAGACAGTACATGCTGACTCACACTACTCTCTTAATTTCCAAGATGGATCCTGTAAAATACATTTTTGAAAAGCCAGCTCTGACAGGAAGAGTAGCCCGGTGGCATATGATACTAACAGAGTATGATATACATTACACTTTGCAAAATACAATCAAAGAAAGTGTGTTATCAGAATACTTGGCTCAGCAGCCAATCGATAATTATCAACCCATGAGGTTCGAGTTTCCGGATGAGGACATCATGTTCCTCAAGTCGAAAGACTACGAAAAACCACTTCCTGAGGAGGGGCCAGACCCTGAATCCAAATGAAAGTTGATGTTTGACGGAGCTGTGAACATGAATGGAAGTGGAGTAGGTGCTGTTATCCTCTCTCCAGAAGGGGTCCATACACCTTTAGTTGCTCGGTTGACTTTCGAATGCACTAACAATGAGGTAGAGTATGAAGCTTATATCATGGGGATTGAAGAGGAAATCGATTTGTGAGTCAAAAACCTCGAGATCTTCGGAGATTCTGCTCTGGTGGTGAATCAAGTTAATGGAAAATGGCTGGTTCATCAACCTCACTTGATTCCTTACAGAGATTATGTCAGGAGGCTGTTAACTTTCTTCACCAAAGTCAAGCTGAATTATATTCCTCGAGATGAAAACCAATTCGCCGATGCTCTAGCAACTTTGTCGTCCATGATTAAAGTCTGTCAAGAGAGTTTCATGCCTCGAATTACGGTTTGCCGTCTTAAAAGACCTGCTTATGTCTTTGCAGTTGAAAGTGGTGAAGATAACAAGCCTTGGTATCATGATATCAAGCAATTCCTGAAAGCTCAAGAATACCCGGCTGAGGCATCCAGTAAGGACAAGAAGACCCTTAGAAGACTGGCAGGAGGTTTCTTCTTGAATCAAGATGGCATGTTGTACAAGCGAAATTTCGACATGGTTCTGTTCAGATGTATGGATAGACACGAAGCAGACCTGTTGATGCAGGAGGTCCATGAAGGCTCCTTTGGTACCCATGCTGGAGGGCATGTTATGGCCAAGACATTGTTGAGATAGGGATATTATTGGATCACCATGGAATCCGATTGTTGTAAATACTCCCGTAAATGCCACAAGTGTCAAATTTATGCCGATAAGGTCCATGTGCCTCCGAATCCGTTGAGTGTCATGTCTTCACCATGGTTGTTCGCTATGTGGGGCATTGATATGATTGGCAAGATCGAGCCGACAACTTCTAATGGTCATCGCTTCATCCTGGTTGCTATAGATTATTTCACGAAGTGGGTCGAAGCGGCGTCTGACACCAATGTCACTAAACAAGTGGTAGCCCGATTTATTAAAAGAGACATCATTTGCCGGTACGGAATTCCTGAAAGGATCATTACTGATAATGGTTTTAATATCAACAATAAGATGATGGATGACTTGTGTCGAGATTTCAAAATAGAGCATCACAACTCTTCTCCATATCGCCCGAAGATGAATGGCGCCGTCGAGGCGGCCAATAAGAACATCAAGAAGATCGTGCAGAAGATGGTTGTAACATACAAAGACTGGCATGAGATGCTACCATTTACGTTGCATGGGTACAGAACGTCAGTACGTACTTCAACAGGGGCAACCCTGTTCTCACTTGTGTATGATATGGAGGCAGTCCTACCAATTGAAGTGGAAATCCCCTAGTTGAGGTTGTTGATGGACATTAAGCTAGACGAAGCTGAGTGGCTCCGATCCATATATAATCAGTTGAGCCTCATTGAAGAGAAACGTCTAGCAGCTGTATGCCATGGACAGTTGTATCAACGACGGATGAAGCATGCTTTTGACAAGAAGGTACGACCACAGAGGTACATGCCAGGTGACTTAGTGCTGAAAAGGATTCTTCCTCCTCTTAACGATCATAGGTGCAAAAGGACACCCAACTATGAAGGACCGTTCGTGGTTAAAAAGGTTTTCTCGGGTGGAGCCTTGATGCTGACAACCATGGACGAAGAAGACTTCCAATCCCCTGTTAACGCAGACGCAGTAAGAAAATACTTCGTGTAAAAGAGACCCGCTGGATAAAAAAAAAATAAAGATCCAGGCAAAAATGGGCATCCCGGCGAGCCAAAAACAGAATAAAAGGCTCGGTCAAAAATTAGGGAAATTTTGAAAAAATGTACACCCGCTGAGTTGAAAAGCCACATCGGACAGCTCAGGCAAAAAAGGGTATCCCGATGGATTGAAAACCTGAAAAGGCGATCCATGCAAAAGAGGGATTAACATGAACGACCGCGATCTGCGAGATCCGTAACCTATCTACAGTTGAGGCTTTCCTAAGGGTTGAAGATATACGAGCCATAACCGGGTTGAAATTTGATGAGATCCATTAACTACATTGCCAATAGGATAGTTTGTTTTCCTTTTTGGCTGTTTCCTCTTTCCAGGGAACTTCTTCCTTTGTATTGCCTATTCAGGGCCATTTTTCCAAATCAATAAAATTCAACTTCAGTCAGCTTGTGACTACTTGCTTCTCGATTTTGTTCTTCATCTAGCATTGATTGATTGCGAAAACGTCCAGCAAATCGTGATTTATATTGCGTTGTGAACATTTTAATGCTTTCTAACTCATGCAGGAGGATAGAAACATTTAATACCACTCTGAAAGGGTGTCGAGATACCCAGATAATGATTCATGCTACGAGCCTGGGGCAGGCAGGTCCCAAACTAACTCTCCATGTTGCAGGCACTATCGATTGTGTTTATGCAGGTACAGGTACAGGTGTTGCTAACAGAGCTAAAAGCAGATTCCCAGGAGGAACATTTCTTTATGTTTGAACAGGAGCAGGCGTCTCCCAGGGTGTCTCCAATCATCCCCAGTAAAGTGGAAGTTGAAATTTCTCTCAGCAAGGTAGCAAAATGTGGGTGTCAACCCCAAGCAGAAGTTTCCCTTCAGACATGGGGCAACTCCCAGCAGTATAAGGAGTGTCTTTCCTCCCCAGCAATTGCTTCCTCAGCAGTGTCATGCCTTTGGTTCCCAGCCAAGTCAGGAGGTCCTCATTTCCCCACCAGAGTTCAAGAAGGGTCCATCTCCAGCAGGGTCTTGGCGCTCCAATCTCGAAGTCCAATTTATTTTTGGCAATGGCGACTGTTCAGAGCCGGTGTATCATTAATGACTTTCCCCGCAGAGTTATTTCCTCCTCCCCAAGATTAACCAGATCAATGCAGTGATCATCATTTCTTCCCAGTCAAGCCGTTTGGGATACTTGCAGTCTCCTTTCTGGGAGATCCTTTGCATTTGCATTTTGCATAATCATCATTGCACGTGCATCCTCCAAAGCATAGCATTTCCATTGCCATGTGTAAACACCCCAAATTTTCCCTCACCCATTCACACCATGGCTTGTGATCATTTCATATGCATAAACTCAATCATAGCATCTCATATTGCATTTTGATTCACTGCATTGTTTCTAAGTCATTTGCATCTAGGGTTTGTCATCTGAGCTATCCCTGAGCCATTTGAGCCACTCCAAAGGTCATCAATCACTTCAAAGGGTTCCATGTATGTTCAAGCATCATATTGTGTCCTCTCCAAAGTCAATAATGTCAAAAAATCACAAGAGCTGAGAATGGCATTGAAGCAGAGCCAGGTTTAACTGCACAGATGACCTAAAATTAGGGTTTTGGTTTCAAAGGCCATAACTCCAAATTTTTTGGTCATTCTTGTTTCTATTGGTCTCTATATGGTATAGGGATCATGCATATCAATTTTCATGAAGAAATTCCGTGGGGAAGGCATTTGATCAAGAGTTGACTTTTTGAGCAAGTCAGTGTAAAATCAGGGCATCTGAGGCCCCCAATGACCCAACCAAAGGGTGTTCTTCATCATTTTTATTATGTATGATCTTTATTTGATCATAGAAGATGTTAGAAGTTCACAAAATTGAAGAATTCCAAGCCATTTGCAAAGTTGACTTTTTGGGAAAATGACTTGTAATTGAAAATTGCCATTTTGGGAAACTTTTTCAACCCTTGCTTTTTGATTAAAAAATGCTTCAAATGGAAAAACTTTGGTCATGAAAGTTGTAGAATGGATCATTCCCTTTTCAAAAAGTACAAGAACTTGACCTAATTCATTTTGGATCAAGAGTTATGGCTTGTCAAAGTTGGCTAAAATCACATAATTTGAAGTTTTCTACCAAAGAGGCATTTTGCAAAATGGTATGATCAAGTGTTCTAAAAGCTTCAAAAGTGTACAAACTCTTCACAACATGATCACATGACCTCTAAAGATCAGAATGGGCCAAAGAATATTGCATTTTGGTGCCTTGAATCTCAAGAATTTCCAAAGGGGCCAAACTTTGTGAAAATTGCAAAACACCTCATAAGCCTTGATCCACTTGCTGATTTATCTCATAAACAATTCCATGGTTCTCCCTAAACTCAGCTGAGCCAAGATAAGCCAAAAGGCTAGCTATACCATTTCCCATACCTCAAGTACAAGTCAAGTTGACATTTTGGCAACTTGCCCATACCAATCACAACAGGCCACCAACAACTCTCTGCCCAATCCAGACTTTACAAACACACCCCAAGGCTTCATTTTCATAGGACACACAAGCCTGAAAGCTCCAAGAACACAGCATCCTCATTTTTCACCTCATATGCAAAACCATTCGAAACACACAACACAAGCTTCAAACACACAAACAAACTTCACCATTGATCTCAACATGACTCACTGATCACAAACCAACCATTGAAACAACTTGAAACCTCACATAAACCAAATACGATTTCTGCCTCTCCTTGAACAGAACTCAAGCAATCTCTCATACCAGTCCGAATAAACTTCAAGCAAGCTTTGCAAATACTTAAGGAAGGTCAGTGAAGTTGATTGGAAGCAAGGAACTGGTCCAGAAGCTCTTGGGTTGAAAGCTTCGATTCAGGTAGCCATGGAAATTCATTTTTCCAGAACTCTTATCTCTTGTTTCTAAAATGATCTACATGCTTCCCTGAGTTCACTGAACCTTTTATTTTTGAAAATGAATGAGAAATGAGCTTGTATCGTGCTTCTGAAATTTTTGCAGTTTTTGATGTTTGATTCGTATCTTGATTTTGCGTTAAAATAAATGAGATTTGTTGCTGGATTATGCTTTGTTGTTGATCATTGATTGTTTCTGGAGATTTTGGCACATTTTTATGGAGTTTGGAGAGAGTTAGAAAAATGGCTCGTCGGAGAAGACGATCGGAACCACTGTTCCGGTCGTCTGAAAGTAATTAGGTTTAATTAGGGTTTAGGTCCAGGTTTGAATTTGGAGCGTAGGATAAGCTGACTTCCTTTGACCCGCGCGCGAATGGACGTCCCAGATTTCCCATTAACACCCTAATCCAGTCATTTACTTAATTAATTAGGATTAATTAATTTCAAACCTCAGAATGAATCCTAGCCTTCCAAATCCGCGCGCGTCAACTGCCTCCCTTTTTATTCAAATCCTGTCCATTGGATGCGCTGACTTTCTCATTAAATTCATTTTAATTCATTTTTTTCTTATTTGTTTTGCACATTTAATTTAAAATAGCAAAAAATGTTTAAAAATTATGAAAAATTTTGTCAAGATTTTCATTATTTTTCATAACACAAAAATATTTTCATTTTTATTTTTTGCATTAAAAATTATTTTTAAATCATTTAAAAGATTATTTTTAATTAATTAATGAGAATTAATTAATTAAAAATTCTTTTAGGCACTTAAAAATCACAAAAAAATTCATGAAACATTTAAAAACATTTAGAAACATTTTCCAACTCTCAAACCAAATTTCTTTTTTGATCTTGATGCCTTTTGACAATTTTCAATGGAATTAAAATCATTTCAAGGCATTATTTTGGTTCAATCTTCAAAAATTCACTTCTGCCTAACCATTGAGAGTTGGACAATGATTCTTTTTGCACTGCATCTTGCATATCATGTAGTTTATAGGATAAAATTGGCATGAATTGATCTTGCATTTTCAATTTGTTTTGCATTTTTCTTGATGAGGTACTTTAAAACCCTAGCAATCTTAGGAAATTCACAACTTCCATTAGGTTTAGATTTAGGTCTCCTCCTTTGGGAAGTGAGTTTGTATAGGTTTAGGGTTCCTTTGAATGCATTTTCAAATTTTTATCATGTCATATGCTTCTGTCTTTGAATTTTGTTGTGTGCATTGATCATAAACCCTAATTTGGGCCTTCCTTTGCATCCATTTCTCATTTGCTTTACCATGACTTTCCATGACATTTTGTGCATTCATTTGATTCATAACACATCTTAAGACATATTAGAATCATGTGTGATCATTGCATCTTTCATTTGCCATGTTGTATGTCATTTGCATTTCATAACTTTTCATGAACATCCATGGTTCATGGCATGCTTCTCTTGCATCCATATGTTTGTATGATTATCCTCTTGCCTTGCCTCATGTTTGCATCATCTCTTAGCATCATTAATATCATACTCATGCTTCTGGTTTTGGTTTGCATCATGACATTGCATCTCATTTGCATAGAATTTCATTTCTTTTGCTAACTTTTCAGGTGGTAAGTTGTTTTGAGAAGTGGATTTGCCTTCACTTCTCACAATCTCCTTTCATCTCTCTTATGCATCATTGCTGCATTTTGTCTTGTGCTTTGGATTGAGCTTGCTCATTCTTGTTCATCTTACTTTCTTTCTTCAAGCAACTTGACTTCTTAAGTGAAGCAAGTTGTTTTGCTCCTCTTTTCTCCTTTCATCTGCTTCCTGGTGGTTTCTCTGAAGATCTTTCTTGCAAACCTCATAAACCTTAGGAACAACCAAGCATGACAATAATTAGGGTTTGATTAGTCCCCCATTTAGCTTTTACCTTTGTGTCTCTTTGAGTCTTCTCTTCTCATCTCTTAATCCAGGACTAAACCCTAAAGGCTTTAAGGCTTTGTGATTAAGCTTATGCCTGCATCCTTCTATTAGGATGGAGTGTATAATTTTAATCCTAAGTGTTAAACCCTTAATGTGTTTAACTCCTTTAATCAAATTCACTTAATAATTATAAAGACATCAAGCTTGTAACTTAGGCCTTGCATTAGGGTTCTAATTCTTCCTTAACTGGTTAAGAAGGACTAACCCTAGTGTTAATGGACAAGTCCCCCTCAAGTTGTCTTATAAATCATAAAACTCACTTCTCAATCTTATCATTAACTAAAATCCATCTAATAAAGGCTTTGTTTTGTCATGAGGTTAATCCTTAATCATGGATTAAGTTGAGGTGCTTTCCTCAGCTTAAACATTCTCATCTATTATCCTTCTATTAGGATGGTGTAATGAGTCTGTTTAATCCCTGATTATGGCTTAATCTCATTACTTAACACTAAACAAAAACAACAAAAACAGCTAAATAATCACAAGTAGGTTAATGATCTTAATCCTACACCATGGTGATTAAGTGTGAGATGCTGACTTCACACTTAAGGCATTCTCATTACCCCTAATCAGAGGGAAGATGTGATGAGTTTACTAACCCATTGGTTTAGACTTAAGCTCATTAACTTATGACAAAATCCAAAAAGCAATAAAAGACTGAAAACTCAAAAAACAAACAATAATAGTCTCCTCCGGGATTCTTTTCTCATCATACTCATTCGCAAACGAGAACTAGCTTCTCCCGTCTAATGCAAGACAGTTTGCACCTGAGCCAGATAGGTCATACACTTGAGCATAGACAAGTAAGCAGTTCACAAGTCATTTTGTCTTTCAGTCTCTTTGGGTCGAACTACGGTGTTCTGACATCCTCATTGCACGAGAGGATACGTAGGCATAACTTAACTGTTATCGAACAAAAGTCTCTGTATATTCCCCCTCCATCCAGCATCATTCTTTAAGCCTCATGATCTTGAGCATTTCATTCTTGTTCTTACACTGACACTTCTTTATACACCTCACATTTCTTTTACACTGACACTTGCATTCTTTCCAGCTTTGATACACAAATTGCACTGACACTACCCCTTTAAAACACAAATCTTTTAAGTGTGGATCCCGTCGAGTACGACGGACAATCTGGGTGCTAATACCTTCCCAGGTTGTAACCAACCCCCTTTCTCAGTCTCTCTGGTTCGCGACCGTCTTATCCGTATTTTCCTAGGTTTATGCAGCATTACCTTTCCTCCGGGATAAAAAATGCCTAGCTGGCGACTCTATTCATTCCTTCTCTCTTCGCCGACCGTTCGCGTCTGTACCCCATTTGACTTAGCCTCATTTGGTGGGAGCGACACCATGGAGCATTACGCCATAAATTCAAACATATGCATGCCAACATGGGCCAGTCTTGAGGTATATTACGAACATCTTCTCAACCTGAAGTACTCCGCACAGAGGACACCAATATCATTTTTTAGACATCCTTGTCTTTTCAAGTAAATGTTTGTCACTTATTCCGCGTCTTATTTGGTACAACAGTCGCGTCGAGGTTATCGTTTTGTACAACGGTCCTGTTTGCCTGGGCTCTCGTTTATGTGTAACGATCCCGTTCCATCTTATCTTATTTCCATTGTGTTTTTGGTTACCGCCTGAGGCTGGTATACTAGTGCGTCTCCATTCGAGGATCTTTTGAGAGTTGTCATTCGAGGATGGCATTCTTTTCTTCAAGTCCTTCTGGGGTTGGTCTTGTTGTTGTGGTTATCATTCGAGGATGATAGACCATTTTGAGCTTATTGATTGAGGTTAGTTTGTCTCTTTTGCAAAGCCTGTCTGAGGTCAGTCTTTGTTGTGTTTCTGGTTATCGACTGAGGCCGATATACCATTGCGTCTCCATTCGAGGATGGTTTCATGTTAGATCCGAGGATCTTTTGAGAATTGTCATTCGAGGATGGCATTCTTTTATTCAAGTCCTTCTGAGGTTGGTCTTGCTGTTGTGGCTATCATTCGAGGATGATAGACCATTTTGAGCTTATTGATTGAGGTCAGTTTGTCTCTTTTGCAAAGTCTGTCTGAGGTCAGTCTAAGTTGTGTTTCTGGTTATCAATTGAGGCCGGTATACCATTGCATCTCCATTCGAGGATGGTTTCGTGTTAGATCCAAGGATCTTTTGAGAGTTGTCATTCGAGGATGGCATTCTTTTCTTCAAGTCCTTCTGAGGTTGGTCTTGTTGTTGTGGCTATCATTCGAGGATGATAGACCATTTTGAGCTTATTGATTGAGGTCAGTTTGTCTCTTTTTGCAAAGTCTGTCTGAGGTCAGTCTTTGTGTTTTTGGTTATCGAATGAGGCCGGTATACCATTGCGTCTCTATTCGAGGATGGTTTCGTGTTAGATCCGAGGATCTTTTGAGAATTGTCGTTTGAGGATGGCATTCTTCCCAATATATTTTATTTCCCACAGAGTTCAAATTTCCAGGTTTTATTTGAGTATTCAATCACTCCATACCTTGAACGTCTAAAAGCTATCGCAATTATTTGTTCAGGCCTGCAGATGATTGAATAGGGGCAGCTGTAATACCTCAAAATTTTCCCTCTCATATCCTCAACATTTTGCATAGCATTTTTCATATATGGATTCATAAAATAACCAAAAAAACATTGCATCATGTATAGCATAGCTGAGGCATAGGTATGTGATCAATGATTGGAGCAATTGAAGGCTATACAAAGGCAACCAAAGGGCCACAAAGCTTCTCAACCTTGTGCAAAGGGTTCACAACATCCCACAAGTCTTCACTTAAAGCCACGAGCCATGGACAGATGGAATTGATCAAAGGAGGCGAGCAGTGCAGTATTTCCTGATGAAAATGGCTAAATTAGGGTTTCACTTCTATGGGGGCTTCGGCATGAAGTTTTGATTCAAAGTGGATTCCTTTGTCTCATATATGATGTCAAGTGCCTAGGGTTCAAATCTCGTCCACAAATTCATTTTGGAAGGGGTTCGACTGGCCAGACAACTGAAACTCGAGGAATCGGGGAAAAAACTACCGAGCTAGGTAAAAGAGGGTCGACTCAGGACTTTTAAGATCGAAATCATGAAATTAGGGTTACAATGATCCTATGGTTCAAATTTGGTCAAGAAACGATGGAGGAATCATAAAAAAATAAAAAATCATTTGAAAAGTGGTTGATTTCATATTTCTCTCCACTTTTCCTTCCACTTTCTTTCCACACTTCCTTTCATTCTTTCCCTCTTGTTTTTCCATTTCAATTCCACTCCATTTCCCTTGGATGCTTCTACCATGTTCTACCATCTTCTAGAGTATTCCAAGGAATATTCCAAAGAATATTCCCTTTTCCAACCCTAACCCAAACTAACTACCAAACCATAATTTTGGACCCCTAACCTAATTTTTGGGCCCCAAACCTAATTTCATTCCCAAACCTAGCTCCAAGCCTAGCCTCTATATATTCATTAATCACTTCATTGAGAGGGGTTCACACAATTTTCCAACTTTTCACTCTTTCACAATCACTTTTCCTCTTCAAGTTTCACATTGAAACTTGAAGATCTTGAAGCTTAGCTCCAACCTCCATTGATTTATTGGATTGTGGAAGAAGAAGCTTCTGAATTTTGGTGAAGGTTTCGACTTATCGGAAGCACACGAAGGTTCAAGCATCAAGAACACATTTATTTTGCGGTTTCACGGGTTTCTTGGTTTTCTCTTCGATCAAGCTCCGATTCTTGCAACATACACCGAAGCACTTCTCCGATTCGTAGGTTGGTGATCTAAATCACTTATCCTTTAAGTTATTCCCTTCATCTCCCCATTTTGGCATTCTTTAATGGCTTTTCGGTGTGCTTGCGATCGATTATGTTTCATTATGTGTTGCTTGCGATTTATGATTTTTGATGGATTTGGATTTAAGGTGTTGATAGTTATAGGTTCTATCATGTGTAAATAAGCCCCAATTAAGTAGAAATTAGTGTTAGCATGTTCCTAGATATGTTAGGGATCATTAGAAGTGAGTTTGTGGCCAAAAGCACTTATTTCAAAAGTTTTTTTCACTTTCTGCTCAGTGTTAACCGGTTAACGCATTTGGTTAACCGGTTAACGCGTGCGTTTTAGCCACAAATTGCTGCTGTTTTAGATCCATTAACCGGTTAACGCATTTGATTAACCGGTTAACACTGTTGGTTTTTGGATTTTTAGGTTATTTGATTGCTCATTCTTGCTTTCTAGTGCCTCTAATGTTCATACATGTTTAGGAGGTGATTTTAGGGAATTTTTGGGTCCATTTCCAGTAGCTCATTCCCCCATTTCGAGTCGTTTCGACACGATTCCATTCATGTCGCATATTATGCATTTTAGTGTTTCTTTGTGCATAGCTTGATTTCTTGCATTTTGTTGCCATGTTTATGCACCATTAGGTATGTAAATAATCATGTTGCATTCTATTTTTACATCTTTTACATTGCATTAAATCACTTTGCATTTCATTGTATCAAGATATATAACATTTTACATAATTATGTATGTATGTGTATTTGGTTGCATTTGATTACATGCTTGATCATATCATTTATATCAAGTCAATTCTGAATTTTGCATTGAGTTTAGCATTCTTGTTAAGCTATCATATTGCATGTTCATAATCAATAATCCTCATGTGCATATACCATATTCATGTGCTATATTTTGCATGCTTGTTGCATAATCAACCATGTGATGCATTCTTGCATAATCCTTCTAAATGTTCATGTTCTTACATTTATGTATGTTGATCCATGTTCAAATGCATGTTCATAATGATATTGGTGCTTTTTTCATTGAGTTTGTGCATTTGAAAATGAAAATAATCAATTCTGGATTTTGCATTTCATAGCTATTTTTGCATATAAGTGCTGTAAAATGTATGTTGTTTGTGTATTAGGGGCAGCAGTAGGTCCTGTATTTTTGTCTTAGCATTTTTTTTAGCTCTTTGTAGAATTAAGAAAGGCATTATGATTTAATTGTTGTGTGTTGGCTTTATAATTTTTTAATAAAATGCACATTAAACTTTGTTTTGTAGAGGGGAAGATTGAGGTAAGTTTCCATACCTTATCCTTTATTTCCTTTTATGCATTTAATTCATTTCCTTCTTTTCATACTTATGTTTGGTAGGATTTCCCCCTCTTTTGTAGAATCAACTTAACTTCTCTAGGAAGTAAGTTGCATTCTATTCTTTTCTTCTTTAGGTTTAGAAACCTTACTAACCATTAGGATCTCCCTCTTGTAAATAAATAAACAAAATTAGGGTTGTGTCTTAGTCCCCCTTAGTTTTTGTCCTTTTTCAACTTGAGTCTTTCTTTCTCACCTCATAAAGAAAAGCAATAAAACACTTAATAAAAACCGAACGTTCTTGTACGACACGAGACTTTGTTGCGGAGTACTTATACGCGTCCTGTTTCGAGGCGAGGTGTAAGTATTTACCACGATGGATAGGTCTTAGTATGAGAATGTTCACAAACAAATTCAAAACATTTCTCATAAAAGACAAAAACAAATAATAAGCGATTATCTTGCGGCAACTTCTTTTCTCATCTCATTCACTCATAACGCAAACTCGCGACGACTTGTCTTTCATGCAAGACGGTAAACGCACTCGTATCAGACGAGCCTGCAACACCTGAGCATAGACATACGCAGTTCCAACTGTAAAAAACACAAACAAATAGTTCCCGCCTTAGTTAGGAGAACTACGTCGTCTCTAATCCTCATTATCCCGATGAGGTACGTAGGCAGCGGGGTAGGGCCCATTCGAGAACATTCTTTATTTTCCCTACATTTACCCGTTTCATTCCATTCTTTGTTCCAATTCTTTTCTCATTTCCATTCCCTTTCTTCCAGTTAGCGGTTTTATTCAGCAGTTATATTTTTCTCACCCTTTGAAACAAACAAGCAAGCATGGATCCCGTCGGGTACGGCGGACGATCTTGGGTGCTAATACCTTCCCAGGTCGTAACCGACTCCCGAACCCAGATCTTTAGTTCGCAGGACCTTGTCCTTTCCTTCTTCCTCAGGTTTGTGCAGCATTACCTTTCCCGTTCCTTCGGGATAAAAATGCCTGGCTGGCGACTCTACCTTTTCAGCGCCACTTTCGCGTTTGTACCAGGATGAAAATCCTAGGAGTGACAGAAGGTATAAGCACCCATCACGTCTGTTGTACTCAACGGGAACCTCTTAGTCTAACTATGCGATTGAATGTTGATTTATGTCTTTGTCTTCTTCTAAAAGGGTTTGCTAGGAAATAAATATTTTTAATTATTATTATTATTATGGACAAATGTTTAGTTTTTTATTAGTGTGCTCGTCGAGGATTTGAAATCCCCGTGCCTACGTATTCCCTTGTGCAATGGGAAATTCAAAGCTTCGTAGTTCGTGAAACTACAGTTTGTTGGTATTTTTTTAATGATCATTTGTTTAAACCGCTTTCTAACTATTAAGAGTTGGATTATCTGCTCGCGATAGGAGGCTGAAGCACTAGCTTGTTTGCGAGATAGAAAGAGATCTAAACAATGTTTGTTTCGAGAAAATGTTTGTTTCGAGAAAATGTTTGTTTCGAGAAAATGTTTGATCTTATTTAGCATTTTAAGAACGAAAGGGCGAATGACTTACGTCCCATGGGGCAATCCTCAAGAGTGATTCATCCAAGAATTCGTGGAGTGTTAGACTCCAGGATTTAGTTCTTTCATTATTTAATACGTAATGATTAGATGTTTTGAAATACAAAAGGGCGAATGAACCATATCCCGTGGGGCGAACTTCAGGAGTGTTTCATTCAAGAACTCGTGGAGTGCTAGACTCCAGGATTCAGTTCTTCCGTAAATTGATTATGTAAAGTAATGTTTGTAATGGAAAAGCTTGATTAGCATTAGTTTAAGGTTAATTATTGAGTGTGTTTTAGAGATGAAAGAGAGAATTAAACATGTCTCGTAGGGCAGGCCTCAAGAGTGATTCATTCAAGAAATCGTGGAATGCTAGACTCGAGGATTCAGTTCTTTTGTTGTTTTGTTATGAGAGATTTGATAAATCGTATTTGCTTTGTATTGTGACGCATAAAGTCGTGCAGATGGCGATCATGAAGATGACCGACTTACGTGTGTGCGAAATGTATACGTGTTTTAAAAGTGTTTACTTGGCGTTGGACCAAGAATTTTTGATTAATTTGAAATGTTTAGTCTTAGTGATCACATTCTTTTTTATTTGACAAATTATGGTCATTATGCGAAAATAAAAATACAAGTTCATACAAGTCATACATCATCATCATACGATTAAATAATGGGCAAGAAATATAATCACGCACGATACAAATAAAATCGATTAAAAGATAATTTATTAACTAACTAAACTAAATAGAATTATAAAATTAATTAATAAGTCAATTAGTCGAATTAAATAAAATTAATTAAAATAAATATTTAACCTAAAATATTTTTGTATTTTTTGAGTATTTAACAAAGAAAATTCAAATCAATAAAAATAAAAAAATGAAAATAAACTAATAAAAGAAAAGAAATAAAATCTAGAAATAAACTAAATAGACTAGGTAATAAAAATAACAGAAAGGGGTGCAATCATCAGAAAATAGATCAGACCCATAATGAAGCCCAGGGCGCATGAAGGAAGAAACATGACATTAAGCAAGATATGAGGGGTGTAGCCAGAAATTCGTTAAGCCCAATTAGCCTTCAGCCCAAGCAGAAAAATAAGGGTATACTATGGACTCAGTCAACCTTTGTTGACTTAGGAGAAAATCCATACCGTCAAATCCGTAGATCTGACTTGGTATAAGGATCAAAAGGTGAAGAAATCGCAGGAGCATAGTATGCAACCTAGGGTATGCATACGTTGAAACAAAGAGGTGGACCACCTGGCCGGTAACACTTGGCCTGGGCCGTGACAAGTGTCACCGGCCAACCGCTCAAACATAACAAAAAATCAACGACATGTGAGGGGAATAAAAAAAAGAGATTGCCTGAATAAACCCTCACTCTCTCAACTTGTCGTCTCTCTCTCAATCTAAGTCTTTCTCTCTACAAAACAAACAAAGTGGATCCCTAAAACCCGTCGCAGAAGGAGGTGGCACACGGTGGCTGCCGCCATCTTCTCCAGCAAGCCCTACTCAGTTTTATAATCGTTTAACACGAACCCTCCTCCGTTTTGGCCCTCATTTCAGATCCACTCTCAGAATTTCCGAAAACAAAACAACGTGATGGGAAAAAAAGTTTCAAAAGCAACACACAAATTTCGACCTCTTCAATCAAACACAACGAACTAAATTAACATCAAAGATAACGTAAAACGTGAATCATCGAAGAGAAAATCAAAGAACGGAAGATACTAACCCTCAAAGAACCGCTCTATGAGAACTCAGGTACTCTTCTCTAATCTCTTCGTCATTTTGTTTGCTTCGTCTCGTTGCTCATGTTTGTTCCTCTTTCTCTTCTCAGTTCTATTTCTCGTTCTCTTCATCTCATATCTTTGTTTTCTCTTGTTTGTAATGTTGCGGTTTAATGGATTGTGAGTTTGATTTAAGTAAATTTTGAGGGAGGAGAAGGTCTGAGTATTTTGGTGATGGTTGAGGGATGAACGTGCGTAGATTCGAGTTTGAAGATTTGTTTGGAGCGGGAGATTGAGACGGTTTTGTGAGTTTGTAGAAGAATCAATGGTGGATTCAGTTTTTGAGAAGGGTGAGGCAATTGGAAGATGTGGTTTCGATGGATCCTGTTGATGAAGAAGATTTTTGTTCCACAATCTTCCTTTTTTTCTCCCCTCTTTATGAATTCAAATTCTCAATCCTTTATTATTATCCTGGTGAGTCCTTTATAATGTGCAGGATTATGTTTAGCTTTTTTTGTGAAATATTTGTTTGTTTATGCAGAGCAGGCTAGTGTTTTGTATTAGGCTGTGAGCTTTGGAAGAAAAAATGGCATAGTTTGGGAGGATACAGACCTGTACAATTGTAACAGGTTTTGGTTGTAACAAGTATGGGTATAAGGCTTTTGTGGAGTGGTTGCTTTCATGGAGGTACAAGCGTAGTGTATAGTCAAAGTATGTGTAGAAAATTAGTCTTGGTAGCAGGGTTCTGAAAACTGTATTGGATTGTTGTAACAAGAGTGTTTTTCTCGGTACACAGAAAAAAGGTCCTTTTGGGAAGAGAATTGGGAGCATAGTGGAGCATATTATAGTCATTGGTTTGTGTTTTAGAAGACTAAAATTGATTATTATACAAAGTCACAAATGATAAATTTAAACTAATTAAGAATAAATGAATAAAAACTATTAATCTAATAAGAAACTAATAAAGCTAAAATGAAAAGTTAGATTGAACTTAAATTAAAATCAACTTAAATAAAAAAAATACTCAAATTAAAATTGAACTTATAAACTAAAGAAGTATAAACTAAACTAATTAAATTATAAACTAACTTAGAAATAAACTTAAATAAAAAGTTGACTAATTATATATTTTTTATTTATTTATTTATGAAAAAGGCTAACTAAAAAATACAAACTAAATATAAACAAAACCTAATCCAAAATAAAATAAAACAAAAATAAACTAATTTAAAATATAAACTAAGTTAAAGTTAATTGATTAAAAGTAAATTAAATTAAAATTATACCTAAACTAATTAAAAATAAATAAAATGAAGATAATTACTTTACTAAAAATTAAAATACAAATAAATGGATTACAAAATGTGACAAATATTCTATATAAAAAGTATAAAGAATGACATGTAATATAAAATTTAATAGAAAAGGCATGATGAATGACTAATGGACTAAAATACAAAAATGTCTAACTATTGATATTGCGATGGGAATGCATCAGAGAAAGATATTCAGGGTCAAAATTAGGGTATGATAGGTATGTTGATGTGTTTCCTTGGTCTTATCAGGACATGCAAGGTCTTGATATTGATATTGTGGATCATAGATTGCTGCTGAAGCCTGAATGTCTACCTGTGAGAAATGTTGAGAAGAACTCATCCTGATATGGCAGTAAAGATCAAATAGGAGGTTCCAAAGTAGATTGATGCAGGTTTTCTTGTGGCATATAATTATCCTTAATGGGTGGCCAATATTGTGCCTGTTCCAAAGAAAAACGGAAATGTATGAATGTGTGTTGATTACAGAGATTTGAATAAAGCCAGTCGAAAATATGATTTTCCATTGCCACACATTAATGTATTGGTGGATAATATGGCTAAGTTTGATGTGTTCTCTTTTACGGACAGATTTTCCGATTATAATCAAATAAATATGGTACTTGAGGACATGGAAAAGACAACATTTATTACACCATGGGGAACATTTTGCTATAGAGTGATGCCATTTGGATTGAAGAATGCTGGTGCGACGTAGCAAATAGCCATGACTACTCTTTTTCATGATATGATGCATAAAGAAATTGAGGTATATGTGGACGGTATGATCACTAAGTCGAGGACTGAAGAGGATCATGTTGAACATTTGTTGAAGTTATTTCAGAGGTTAAGGAAGTTTAAGCTTCATTTGAATCTGAACAAGTGCATTTTAGGTGTACATTTTGGAAAATTGTTAGATTTCTTTGTCAGCCATAGAGGCATTGAAGTTGATCCTGATAAAGTGAACGCTATTTGGGAAATGTCTGCTCCAAGAACTGAAAAAGCAAGTAAGAGGATTCTTGGTCCGTTTGAATTATATTTCGAGGTTTATCTCTCACATGACTGCCACATGTGCTCTGATCTTCAAGTTGCTTGGGAAAGATCAAGGTTATGTCTGGACAGATGATTGTCAGGAGGCTTTTGAAAGTATTAAAGAGTATCTAGTTGAACCTCCTATCTTGTCTCCTCCGGTAGAAAGTAGACCATTGATTTTGTACTTGACAGTGTTGGAAGATTCCATGGGTTGTGTGCTTGGTCAGCAAGATGAATCTGGAAGTAAAGAATATGTGATTTATTACTTGAGTAAGAAATTCATTGATTGTGAGTCTCGGTCCTCCATGGTTGAAAAAACTTGTTATACCTTAGCTTGGGCTGCAAAGCGTCTGCACCAATAAATGTTAAATCATACAACTGGGTTGATATCCAAAATGGATCCGATCAAGTATATCTTTGAAAATCCTGCTTTGATTAGGAGGATTGCTTGTTGGAAAATGCTGTTGTCTGAATATGATATTGAATACCGAGCTCAAAAAGCTATAAAAGGTAGTATTTTGGCTGACCATTTAGCACATCAAACGATTGATTATTAATAGTCTATCATGTTTGATTTCCCGGATGAGGATGTGATGTATTTGGAAAATGAACGATTATGATGAGCCTTTTATTGAGGAAGGTTCGGAGCCTGGATCTCGATGGGGTTTCGTTTTCGATGGTGCTGTGAATGCACGTAGAAAAGGAATTAGGGCAATGATCATTACTCCCTATGGTTTACTGTAAACACCCCAAATTTTCCCTCACTTTTTCTCACACCATGGCTTGTGATCTTTCATTTATGCATAAGCATAAGCATACCATATCATATTGCATATTTGTTTCACTACATAATTCCATTTTTATCTACATCTAGGGTTTGTGATCTGAAACAATCCAAGAATCAATTTGAGATATCCCATTGGTCTTGAAGCTTTCCAAGATGGTCCATGCGTGTTCTATAATCATAATATGCTCCCCAAAGTTCATGAAATTCAAGAGATCACAAAGAATGGCAAAGGCATGGAAGCAGAGCTAGGGTGTTCCTACACAGATGACCAAAATTAGGGTTTTGGTTTCAGAGGCCTTAAATCCAAATTTTTTGGTCATTCTTGTTTCTAATGTTCTTAATATTTTATAGGATCATGTTTACCAAGTTTGGTGAAGAAATTCATTGTGGAAATCATCTGATCATTGGGTAACTTCTTGAGCAAGTAAAGTCAAAATCAGGGCATCTGAGCTCCCCTACAAGGGTACCAAAGGGTCATCATCATCATTTTGAGTCTCTATGATCTTTATTTGATCTTATAAGTGGTTGGAAGTTCACAAAGCTGAAGAATTTTGAGCCAAATGCAAACTTGCCATTTTTGGAAATGACTTGTAATGGAAACTTTCCATTTTGGGAAAGATTTTCAACCCATTCTTTCATGACCGAAAATGCTTCAAATGAAAAATTCTTGGGCATGAAAGTTGTAGATTATGTCTTTCACTTTTCAAAAACTACAAGAACATGTCTTGATTCATCCTTGAACTCAAGATATGGCCTTTCAAAGTTGGCAAAAATCCTATAATTTTCAAGTTCATGCCAAAGAGGGAATTTTGCAATATCACTTGC
This sequence comes from Lathyrus aphaca, assembly GCA_963966055.1. NCBI lineage: Eukaryota > Viridiplantae > Streptophyta > Magnoliopsida > Fabales > Fabaceae > Lathyrus > Lathyrus aphaca. Next base: position 320,880,927 of record OZ014525.1, read on the forward strand.
CAAGCCTTTTTATGACCTCTAATCAACTTCTATGCATCATAACATGTCAAGGAAACTTCCAAAGATCAGAATTGGCCCAAGATTGCATAGTTTTCATGACTTGATCTTTAAGAAATCTCAAAAGGGCCAAAACACACAAACTTTGCAAAATGCCTTGGAACCTTCCATCCACTTGTGCCAGCTGCATAAAACCAATTCTATGGCCCTCTTTGATGCAAGATTAGGCCAGAAACCCCTTGAAGCCAGCTCTGCCATGGCCCATGCCTAAGGTACAAAAACTTTTGACTTTTTGCAACTTGCCCATACCAATCAAACCATGCCACTGACCACTCTCTGACCAATCAAGACATTACATACAAACATTATGGAGCTCATTTGACACAACACACAAGCCTGCAAGCTCCCACAACTCAGAATCCCCAAAATCACCATAGAACTTCATCTCTTCGAATTGCACAACACAACCATCAAACCTCAAAACAAACTTCACCAATCATCTTCAAATGGTCCATAGAACACAAAGCACCCTCTGAAAAGCCCTAAAACACAGCCAAACCAAAACACGATTCCTGGTGCAAAGGAATTGTACCTCTCAAACCAAGCTACACAAACTTGTTCTAAGCATTGCAACATCATCAGGGGGTTCATTGGAGGTGGATTGAGCCAAGAAAGAGGCCAGAAAGCTCAGGGATTGAAAGCTTCATCTCAGGTATACCTCAAGAACAATTTTTCCAGAACTTGTTTTTTAAGTTATAATATGAATCTGTATGCCCCACTGATCATTGTGATGTAATTTGTTTTGAAAATGGTTGAGATTTGAGAATGTATGAAGCCTCTGAAAATTTGCCTGTGAATCTTGTTTGATTCGATTCTCTTTGTATGCGAAAAATAAGTTGTTTTTGTTGATTGATTCTTGCTTATTGATGTTTGGGGAGTGATTTTGGAGAGTTTGGGAAGTTTTCATGGCCTGGGGAGAGAGTTGAGTTTTTGTCTTGCCGAAGAAGATGACTTGAGCTAGCTCCGGTCACCTGAAAATGCTTAGGGTTCTTAATTAGGGTTTATCTCTCAGTTTGAATGTGAGCCGTTTGATTAGGTTTAGCGCGTGAATGGAGGGCCCAGGTTGCCTTATTAAAACCCTAATCAGTTTAATTAGGTTAATTAATTAGGTTTGATTTAAAATATGCCAGATTAGATCCTGACCACACAATCACGCGCCAATCAACTCCCTCCATTTTCGTTTGAATCCTGGCCCTTGGATGCGTTTACATTCCATTTATTTTATTTTTATTTCATTTTTGTTCATTTCTTTTGCATATTTAATTTAAAATAGTTAAAAACATCACAAAAATATGATCTTTTGCATTTCTGATCCAAATATTTTTCTTAACCCAAAAATGATTTTTATTTTATTTTTTGCATTAAAAAAGTATTTTTAAAATATTTAAATGTTATTTTTAATTAATTAATGGATTTTAATTAATTAAAAATACATTTAGGTCTCTAAAAATAACCAAAAAATTCATAAACCATTCTAATACATTTAGAAACATTTTAAAACTCATCATACAATTTTCTTTTTAGGTTTGATCATAATTTCACAATTTTCTTTGAATTTAGGGTTCTTAAAAATCACATTTTCTAACCCTAACTTGAAAAATTCATTTCTGTCTAACCATGATGAGTTTGAACTTGATTCTTTTTGAATTGTTTCTCATATTGCATATAGTTTCTAGGTTATTTTTATCATGAATTTATCTTGCATTTTCAATTTTATTTGCATTTTCCTTTAAGAATCACCCAAAAACCCTAGCAAACTTAGAAAATTCATAACTCTCACTAGGTTAAGCTTCCGACCTTCTCCTTTGGGGTTTGATCTTGAATAGGTTTAGGGTTTGATTGAACTTGATTTCAATTTTTTATCATGATGTATGCTTCTATTTTGGTCATTTGCCTCTCATACATTCATAAAACCCTAATTTCTCATGTTCATTTGCATTCTCCTTTGCATATCATCATCACATGAACTTGCCATGATATTTCAAGCATTCATATGACATCTTAGACATATTAGGACATGTTAGAACATTGCTTGATCATTTCTTCATTCATTTTCCATGTCTTGCATTTATTACATTTCATAAACATCCATGTGTATTCATGCTTCTAAGCATGCCTCCTTTGCATCTCCTCTTTGTATGATCATTCATATGCATCTTGTATGACATTGCATCATCTCATATGCCTTTTACATTGTATATTCACTTCTAACTTTGGTCTTGACATCTCATTTCAATTCATTTCTTTATGCTTTATGTCTTATGCATTCATACTAACACTTTCAGGAACTTTTGGTAAGTTATTTGGGAGGTGGATTTGCCTTCACTTCCCATATTTTCTCATCATTCATATGCATTAATATTTGTATTTGAAGTGAAATTGTTAACTTATGTTCCATCCTTCTTACTTTCTTTATTTCAAGTACTTATCTTCTTCCATTGGTGGCCTTGAAGATCCTTTCTCTTAAGCCTAACAAACCATAGGATACCCAAGCATGATAACTTTTAGGGTTGTATATAGTCCCCCTTGGCTTTTTACCTTTGATTCTCCTTGAGTCTCTCTTCTCATCTTATAATCAGAGGCTAAACTCTTAAAGCTTTAGGACTTTGGAATTAGGGTTATGCCTGCATCCTTCTCTTAAGATGGAGTGTATAACTTTAATCCTAAGTGTTAAACCTTTAATTTATTTACACCCCTTAATAAAAACACATTAATAATCACTAAGAATTTATCTTGTAACTTGGGCCTTACATTAGGGTTCTATCTCTTCCTTATGGTTAAGAGGGACTAACCCTAGTGTTTAATGGACAAGTCCCCCTCAAGTTGTCTTACAAACTTAAATCCACTTCTTAATCTCATCCCTTAATTAAAACCCACTTAATAAAGACTTGTTATATAATGAATTTAATACCTAACCATGGATTAAATTGAGGTAACTTCCTCAGCTTAAGTGTTCTCATCTATTATCCTTCTATTAGGATGGTGTAATGAGTTCACTAATCTGTGATTAGAGATTAAACTCATTACTTAACACTAAACAAATACCCAAAAACATCTAATTAATCACAAGTAGGTTAATGATCTTAATCCTACATCATCATGATAATTAAGTTGAGATGCTTATCTCACACTTAAGTAAGCTCATTATCCCTAATCAGGGAGGATATAATGAGTTTATAACCTTTGATTTAGGCTTAAGCTCATAATCCCATGCAAAACACCAAAAACAATAAAAAACTGAAAACACAAAAAACAAACAATAATCGTCTCCTTCGGGATTCTTTTCTCATCACACTCATTCACAAACGAGAACTTGCTTCTTCCGTCTAATGCAAGACAGTTAGTACTCGAGCCAGACGAGTCATACACTTGAGCATGGACAAGCAAGTAGTTCACAGTCAATTTATCTTTCAGTGTCTTTGAGTCGAACTACAATGTTCTGACTTCCTCATTGCACAAGAGGATACGTAGGCATAACTTAACAGTTATCGAACAAAAGTCTATGTTCTCCCCCCTCTTTCAGTATTCTTTAACAGTCTAATTTCCTAAGCAATTCACCTTTTTGCACTGACACCTGTACATTCATTATTTAGCTTTTGGACACAGAGAGCACATACACTTACCCCTTTCAACACAATCTTGTAAGCATGGATCCCGTCGAGTACGACGGATAATATGGGTGCTAATACCTTCCCAGGTAGTAACCAACCCCCTTTCTCAGTTTCTCTGGTTCACAACCGTCTTATCCATCTATTTCTAGGTTTATGCAGCATTACCTTTCCTTCGGGATAAAAATGCCTAGCTGGCGACTCTATTCAATTCATTCACTTTCTCTTTCGCCGACCGTTCGCGTCTGCACCATGGGACCCAGTGTCTTTTTCAGGGGAGCGACATTTACATATTCCTTTCGCTGCAAGATTGACTTTCCCTTGTACCAATAATGAAGCTGAGTATGAAGCCTGTATTATGGGTCTTGAGGAAGCTGTTGATTTGTGGATTAAGCATCTTGATGTGTATGGAGACTCTGCCTTGGTAATTAATCAGATTAAGGGTAAGTGCATAACTCATTAACCACACTTGATCCCGTATAGAGATTATGCCAAGAGGATATCAACTTTATTCACTAAGGTTGAGTTTCATTATGTGCCTCACGATGAAAATCAGATGGCAGATGCTTTGGAAACTATAGCCTTTAGGATAAAGGTGCACCAATGGAATGATGTTTCCATGATTAATGTGATGCAACTTGAAAGACCAGCTCATGTGTTTGTAGTTGAAGAGGTCCATGATGACAAGCCTTGGTATTATGATATTAAATGTTTTCTCTAGAGTCAGGAATACCAACTTGGGCATCAGACAAAGATAAGAGGACTTTGAGGAGATTGTCAGGCAATTTCTTCCTGAATGGAAATGTGATTTATAAGAGGAATTTTGACATGGTCTTTCTTAGATGCATAAATAGACACGAAGCAGACATGTTAATGAAATAAATTAATGAAGGATCTCTTGGTAATCATGCAAATGGGCATGAAATGGCTAAAAAGATGTTGAGAGCATGTTACTATTGGCTGACAATGGAATCTGACTGTTGTAAGTATGTGAAAAAATGTCGTAAGTGCCAAGTGTATGTTGATAATATTCATGTGCCACCAACGTATTTCAATGTTATTTATTCCCCATGTACTTTCTCTATATTGGGAATTGATATGATTGGTATGATTGAACCCAAGGCTTCGAATGGACATCGTTTTATTCTTGTGGCTATTGACTATTTCACCAAGAGGGTGGAAGCAACATCTTATGCTAATGTGACCAAGCAAGTTATGGTGTTTATTAAGAATAACATTATCTGGAGATATGGTGTTCCGAATAGAATTATTACTGATAATGGTTCGAACTTGAATAATAAAATGATGAAAGAGCTGTGTGAAAAATCCAAGATTCAACACCATAATTCTTCATCTTATAGACCGATGATGAATGGGGCTGTTGAAGCTGCTAATAAGAACATAAAGAAGACCATTCAGAAGATGGTTGTGACATATAAGGTATGGCATGGGATACTCCCTTTTTCTTTGCATGGTTATCATACATCTGTCTGTACTTCAACAGGGGAAACCCTTTTCTCACTTGTTTATGGTACAGAAGCAGTGCTCCCCGTCGAAGTTGAGATCCCATCAATGAGAGTCTTGATAGAAGCCAAGTAGACTGAGGCTGAATGGTGTCAAAGTAGATTTGATCAGTTGAATTTGATTGAAGAAAAGAGAATAACAATTTTGTGTCATGGTCAGTTATGCCAGTAAATAATGAAGAAATCTTTTGACAAGAAGGTCAAACATCGTGTATTCAGAGAAGGCAACCTCGTGCTCAAAATGATCCAGTATTTCATTAATGATTCTAGGGGCAAGTGGACTCCACACTATGTTGGCCCATATGTTGTTAAGAAATCCTTCTCTGGCAGTTCATTAATTCTTACAACTATGGATGGTGAGGAGATCACTCATCTTGTGAATGCAGATGCAGTCAAGAAATACTTCGCCTAAAAGAAATAAAAGAACAACTCGCTAAGTTGAAAACCCGAAATGGCGGCTTAGGAAAAAATGAGCGTCTCGGTGGATTGAAAACCTGAAAGGTAGGTCCTGGCAAAAATTAGAGACATAAACAGAAATAATTATCCCGGTACATTGAAAACTTGAAAGGGCAATCTAGGAAACAATTAGGTATCATGGCAAGTAACTGCATCACCAGACTAAATCACTTGACAACCAAGGATTTTAGATTCTATTCCTCAGTAGAATTTCCCATCAAAGATTCTTATTCCCTCATCCTTGACTGAAGTTCCAGTCATAGTGGAATTCAAAGTTGATAGGGAGAATAATGATCGTTGTATTTCAATGTAGTCCTTTTCCATGTATTTACCATTTTTCAAACATGTAATGATCCATGGAGTCATGCCATTTGCTCACTACCATTCTATCAATTAATTTGAGCCTTTATCCAATTGTTTGTAATTCTATATGTTGTTTTTGTTTATAAAATTTCATTTAATTTTGACATGGTCTTGCTTAGATGCATGGATAAACACGAAGCAGACATGTTAATGAAATAAATTAATGAAGGATCTTTTGGTAATCATGCAAATGGGCATGCAATGGCTAAAAAGATGTTGAGAGAAGGTTACTATTGGCTGACAATGGAATCTGACTGTTGTAAGTATGTGAAAAAATGTCGTAAGTGCCAAGTGTATGTTGATAATATTCATGTGCCACCAACGTATTTCAATGTTATTTATTCCCCATGAACTTTCTCTATTTTGGGAATTGATATGATTGGTATGATTTAACCCAAGGCTTCGAATGGACATCATTTTATTCTTGTGGCTATTGACTATTTCACCAAGAGGGTGGAAGCAACATCTTATGCTAATGTGACCAAGCAAGTTATGGTGTTTATTAAGAATAACATTATCTGGAGATATGGTGTTACGAATAGAATTATTATTGATAATGGTTCGAACTTGAATAATAAAATGATGAAAGAGCTGTGTGAAAAATCCAAGATTCAACACCATAATTCTTCATCTTATAGACCGAAGATGAATGGGGTTGTTGAAGCTGCTAATAAGAACATAAAGAAGACCATTCAGAAGATGGTTGTGACATATAAGGTATGGCATGGGATGCTCCCTTTTTCTTGGCATGGTTATCATACATCTGTCTGTACGTCAACAAGGGCAACCCTTTTCTCACTTGTTTATGGTATAGAAGCAGTGCTCCCCGTCGAAGTTGAGATCCCATCAACGAGAGTCTTGATAGAAGCCAAGTAGACTGAGGCTGAATGGTGTCAAAGTAGATTTGATCATTTGAATTTGATTGAAGAAAAGAGAATAACAATTTTGTGTCATGGTCAGTTATGCCAGTAAATAATGAAGAAATCTTTTGACAAGAAGGTCAAACCTCGTGTATTCAGAGAAGGAAACCTCGTGCTCAAAATGATCCTGTATTTCATTAATGATTCTAGGGGCAAGTGGACTCCAAAATATGTTGGCCCATATGTTGTTAAGAAATCCTTCTCTGGAAGTTCATTAATTCTTACAACTATTGATGGTGAGGAGATCACTCGTCTTGTGAATGCAGATGCAGTCAAGAAATACTTCGCCTAAAAGAAATAAAAGAACAACTCGCTAAGTTGAAAACCCGAAATGGAGGCTTAGGAAAAAATGAGTGTCTCGGTGGATTGAAAACCTGAGAGGGACCTGGCAAAAATTAGAGACATAAACAGAAATAATTATCCCGGTACATTGAAAACTTGAAAGGGCAATCTAGGCAACAATTAGGTATCATGGCAAGTAACTGCATCACCAGACTAAATCACTTGACAACCAAGGATTTTAGATTCTATTCCTCAGTAGAATTTCCCATCAAAGATTCTTATTCCCTCATCCTTGACTGAAGTTCCAGTCACAGTGGAATTCAAAGTTGATAGGGAGAATAATGATCATTGTATTTCAATGTAGTCCTTTTCCATGTATTTACCATTTTTCAAACATGCAATGATCCATGGAGTCATGCCATTTGCTCACTACCATTCTATCAATGAATTTGAGCCTTTATCCAATTGTTTGTAATTATGTATGTTGTTTTTGTTTATAAAATTTCATTTAATTTTGACATGGTGTTTCTTATATGCATGGATAAACACGAAGCAGACATGTTAATGAAATAAATTAATGAAGGATCTTTTGGTAATCATGCAAATGGGCATGCAATGGCTAAAAAGATGTTGAGAGCATGTTACTATTGGCTGACAATGGAATCTGACTGTTGTAAGTATGTGAAAAAATGTCGTAAGTGTCAAGTGTATGTTGATAATATTCAAGTGCCACCAACGTATTTCAATGTTATTTATTCCCCATGGACTTTCTCTATATTGGGAATTGATATGATTGGTATGACTGAACCCAAGGCTTCGAATGGACATCGTTTTATTCTTGTGGCTATTGACTATTTCACCAAGAGGGTGGAAGCAACATCTTATGCTAATGTGACCAAGCAAGTTATGGTGTTTATTAAGAATAACATTATCTGGAGATATGGTGTTCCGAATAGAATTATTACTGATAATGGTTCGAACTTGAATAATAAAATGATGAAAGAGCTGTGTGAAAAATCCAAGATTCAACACCATAATTCTTCATGTTATAGACCGATGATGAATGGGGTTGTTGAAGCTGCTAATAAGAACATAAAGAAGACCATTCAGAAGATGGTTGTGACATATAAGGTATGGCATGGGATACTCCCTTTTTCTTTGCATGGTTATCATACATCTGTCTGTACTTCAACAGGGGAAACCCTTTTCTCACTTGTTTATGGTACAGAAGCAGTGCTCCCCGTCGAAGTTGAGATCCCATCAATGAGAGTCTTGATAGAAGCCAAGTAGACTGAGGCTGAATGGTGTCAAAGTAGATTTGATCAGTTGAATTTGATTGAAGAAAAGAGAATAACAATTTTGTGTCATGGTCAGTTATGCCAGTAAATAATGAAGAAATCTTTTGACAAGAAGGTCAAACATCGTGTATTCAGAGAAGTCAACCTCGTGCTCAAAATGATCCAGTATTTCATTAATGATTCTAGGGGCAAGTGGACTCCACACTATGTTGGCCCATATGTTGTTAAGAAATCCTTCTCTGGCAGTTCATTAATTCTTACAACTATGGATGGTGAGGAGATCACTCGTCTTGTGAATGCAGATGCAGTCAAGAAATACTTCGCCTAAAAGAAATAAAAGAACAACTCGCTAAGTTGAAAACCCGAAATGGCGGCTTAGGAAAAAATGAGCGTCTCGGTGGATTGAAAACCTGAAAGGTAGGTCCTGGCAAAAATTAGAGACATAAACAGAAATAATTATCCCGGTACATTGAAAACTTGAAAGGGCAATCTAGGAAACAATTAGGTATCATGGCAAGTAACTGCATCACCAGACTAAATCACTTGACAACCAAGGATTTTAGATTCTATTCCTCAGTAGAATTTCCCATCAAAGATTCTTATTCCCTCATCCTTGACTGAAGTTCCAGTCATAGTGGAATTCAAAGTTGATAGGGAGAATAATGATCATTGTATTTCAATGTAGTCCTTTTCCATGTATTTACCATTTTTCAAACATGTAATGATCCATGGAGTCATGCCATTTGCTCACTACCATTCTATCAATGAATTTGAGCCTTTATCCAATTGTTTGTAATTCTATATGTTGTTTTTGTTTATAAAATTTCATTTAATTTTGACATGGTCTTGCTTAGATGCATGGATAAACACGAAGCAGACATGTTAATGAAATAAATTAATGAAGGATCTTTTGGTAATCATGCAAATGGGCATGCAATGGCTAAAAAGATGTTGAGAGAAGGTTACTATTGGCTGACAATGGAATCTGACTGTTGTAAGTATGTGAAAAAATGTCGTAATTGCCAAGTGTATGTTGATAATATTCATGTGCCACCAACGTATTTCAATGTTATTTATTCCCCATGAACTTTCTCTATTTTGGGAATTGATATGATTGGTATGATTGAACCCAAGGCTTCGAATGGACATCATTTTATTCTTGTGGCTATTGACTATTTCACCAAGAGGGTGGAAGCAACATCTTATGCTAATGTGACCAAGCAAGTTATGGTGTTTATTAAGAATAACATTATCTGGAGATATGGTGTTACGAATAGAATTATTATTGATAATGGTTCGAACTTGAATAATAAAATGATGAAAGAGCTGTGTGAAAAATCCAAGATTCAACACCATAATTCTTCATCTTATAGACCGAAGATGAATGGGGTTGTTGAAGCTGCTAATAAGAACATAAAGAAGACCATTCAGAAGATGGTTGTGACATATAAGGTATGGCATGGGATGCTCCCTTTTTCTTGGCATGGTTATCATACATCTGTCTGTACGTCAACAAGGGCAACCCTTTTCTCACTTGTTTATGGTATAGAAGCAGTGCTCCCCGTCGAAGTTGAGATCCCATCAACGAGAGTCTTGATAGAAGCCAAGTAGACTGAGGCTGAATGGTGTCAAAGTAGATTTGATCATTTGAATTTGATTGAAGAAAAGAGAATAACAATTCTGTGTCATGGTCAGTTATGCCAGTAAATAATGAAGAAATCTTTTGACAAGAAGGTCAAACCTCGTGTATTCAGAGAAGGAAACCTCGTGCTCAAAATGATCCTGTATTTCATTAATGATTCTAGGGGCAAGTGGACTCCAAAATATGTTGGCCCATATGTTGTTAAGAAATCCTTCTCTGGAAGTTCATTAATTCTTACAACTATTGATGGTGAGGAGATCACTCGTCTTGTGAATGCAGATGCAGTCAAGAAATACTTCGCCTAAAAGAAATAAAAGAACAACTCGCTAAGTTGAAAACCCGAAATGGAGGCTTAGGAAAAAATGAGTGTCTCGGTGGATTGAAAACCTGAGAGGGACCTGGCAAAAATTAGAGACATAAACAGAAATAATTATCCCGGTACATTGAAAACTTGAAAGGGCAATCTAGGCAACAATTAGGTATCATGGCAAGTAACTGCATCACCAGACTAAATCACTTGACAACCAAGGATTTTAGATTCTATTCCTCAGTAGAATTTCCCATCAAAGATTCTTATTCCCTCATCCTTGACTGAAGTTCCAGTCACAGTGGAATTCAAAGTTGATAGGGAGAATAATGATCATTGTATTTCAATGTAGTCCTTTTCCATGTATTTACCATTTTTCAAACATGCAATGATCCATGGAGTCATGCCATTTGCTCACTACCATTCTATCAATGAATTTGAGCCTTTATCCAATTGTTTGTAATTATGTATGTTGTTTTTGTTTATAAAATTTCATTTAATTTTGACATGGTGTTTCTTATATGCATGGATAAACACGAAGCAGACATGTTAATGAAATAAATTAATGAAGGATCTTTTGGTAATCATGCAAATGGGCATGCAATGGCTAAAAAGATGTTGAGAGCATGTTACTATTGGCTGACAATGGAATCTGACTGTTGTAAGTATGTGAAAAAATGTCGTAAGTGTCAAGTGTATGTTGATAATATTCAAGTGCCACCAACGTATTTCAATGTTATTTATTCCCCATGGACTTTCTCTATATTGGGAATTGATATGATTGGTATGACTGAACCCAAGGCTTCGAATGGACATCGTTTTATTCTTGTGGCTATTGACTATTTCACCAAGAGGGTGGAAGCTACATCTTATGCTAATGTGACCAAGCAAGTTATGGTGTTTATTAAGAATAACATTATCTGGAGATATGGTGTTCCGAATAGAATTATTACTGATAATGGTTCGAACTTGAATAATAAAATGATGAAAGAGCTGTGTGAAAAATCCAAGATTCAACACCATAATTCTTCATCTTATAGACCGATGATGAATGGGGTTGTTGAAGCTGCTAATAAGAACATAAAGAAGAACATTCAGAAGATGGTTGTGACATATAAGGTATGGCATGGGATACTCCCTTTTTCTTTGCATGGTTATCATACATCTGTCTGTACTTCAACAGGGGAAACCCTTTTCTCACTTGTTTATGGTACAAAAGTAGTGCTCCCCGTCGAAGTTGAGATCCCGTCAACGAGAGTCTTGATAGAAGCCAAGTAGACTGAGGCTGAATGGTGTCAAAGTAGATTTGATCAGTTGAATTTGATTGAAGAAAAGAGAATAACCATTTTGTGTCATGGTCAGTTATGCCAGTAAATAATGAAGAAATCTTTTGACAAGAAGGTCAAACCTCGTGTATTCAGAAAAGGCAACCTCGTGCTCAAAATGATCCTGTATTTCATTAATGATTCTAGGGGCAAGTGGACTCCAAACTATGTTGGCCCATATGTTGTGAAGAAATCCTTCTCTGGAAGTTCATTAATTCTTACAACTATGGATGGTGAGGAGATCACTCGTCTTGTGAATGCAGATGCAGTCAAGAAATACTTCGCCTAAAAGAAATAAAAGAACAACTCGCTAAGTTGAAAACCCGAAATGGCGGCTTAGGAAAAAATGAGCGTCTCAGTGGATTGAAAACCTGAAAGGTAGGTCCTGGCAAAAATTAGAGACATAAACATAAATAATTATCCCGGTACATTGAAAACTTGAAAGGGCAATCTAGGCAACAATTAGGTATCATGGCAAGTAACTGCATCACCAGACTAAATCACTTGACAACCAAGGATTTTAGATTTTATTCCTCAGTAGAATTTCCCATCAAAGATTCTTATTCCCTCATCCTTGACTGAAGTTCCAGTCATAGTGGAATTCAAAGTTGATAGGGAGAATAATGATCATTGTATTTCAATGTAGTCCTTTTCCATGTATTTACCATTTTTCAAACATGTAATGATCCATGGAGTCATGCCATTTGCTCACTACCATTCTATCAATGAATTTGAGCCTTTATCCAATTGTTTGTAATTCTGTATGTTGTATTTGTTTATAAAATTTCATTTAATTTTGACATGGTCTTTCTTAGATGCATGGATAAACACGAAGCAGACATGTTAATGAAATAAATTAATGAAGGATCTTTTGGTAATCATGCAAATGGGCATGCAATGGCTAAAATGATGTTGAGAGCATGTTACTATTGGCTGACAATGGAATCTGACTGTTGTAAGTATGTGAAAAAATGTCGTAAGTGCCAAGTGTATGTTGATAATATTCATGTGCCACCAACGTATTTCAATGTTATTTATTCCCCATGGACTTTCTCTATATTGGGAATTGATATGATTGGTATGATTGAACCCAAGGCTTCGAATGGACATCGTTTTATTCTTGTGGCTATTGACTATTTCACCAAGAGGGTGGAAGCAACATCTTATGCTAATGTGACCAAGCAAGTTATGGTGTTAATTAAGAATAACATTATCTGGAGATATGGTGTTACGAATAGAATTATTATTGATAATGGTTCGAACTTGAATAATAAAATGATGAAAGAGCTGTGTGAAAAATCCAAGATTCAACACCATAATTCTTCATCTTATAGACCGAAGATGAATGGGGTTGTTGAAGCTGCTAATAAGAACATAAAGAAGACCATTCAGAAGATGGTTGTGACATATAAGGTATGGCATGGGATGCTCCCTTTTTCTTTGCATGGTTATCATACATCTGTCTGTACTTCAACAGGGGAAACCCTTTTCTCACTTGTTTATGGTACAGAAGCAGTGCTCCCCGTCGAAGTTGAGATCCCATCAACGAGAGTCTTGATAGAAGCCAAGTAGACTGAGGCTGAATGGTGTCAAAGTAGATTTGATCATTTGAATTTGATTGAAGAAAAGAGAATAACAATTTTGTGTCATGGTCAGTTATTCCAGTAAATAATGAAGAAATCTTTTGACAAGAAGGTCAAACCTCGTGTATTCAGAGAAGGCAACCTCGTGCTCAAAATGATCCTGTATTTCATTAATGATTCTAGGGGCAAGTGGACTCCAAACTATGTTGGCCCATATGTTGTTAAGAAATCCTTCTCTGGAAGTTCATTAATTCTTACAACTATGGATGGTGAGGAGATCACTCGTCTTGTGAATGCAGATGCAGTCAAGAAATACTTCGACTAAAAGAAATAAAAGAACAACTCGCTAAGTTGAAAACCCGAAATGGCGGCTTAGGAAAAAATGAGCGTCTCAGTGGATTGAAAACCCGAAAGGTAGGTCCTGGCAAAAATTAGAGACATAAACAGAAATAATTATCCCGATACATTGAAAACTTGAAAGGGCAATCTAGGCAACAATTAGGGATCATGACAATTAACTGCATCACCAGACTAAATCACTTGACAACCAAGGATTTTAGATTCTATTCCTCAGTATAATTGCCCATCAAAGATTCTTATTCCCTCATCCTTGACTGAAGTTCCAGTCATAGTGGAATTCAAAGTTGATAGGGAGAATAATGATCATTGTATTTCAATGTAGTCTTTTTCCATGTATTTACCATTTTTCAAACTTGTAATGATCCATGGAGTCATGTCATTTGCTGACTACCATTCTATCAATGAATTTGAGCCTTTATCCAATTGTTTGTAATTCTGTATGTTGTTTTTGTTTATAAAATTTCATTTAATTTTTATGATGATTTTTGAAATAAATTTAATAAATCGAATTTTTGAAGATTATAAAAATATTTTTCTTTTGATATATGAATAAAGAGAGAATATCAGTAGTGATTCCAGGGATGGTAAAGTCTCGATGTGTGTAACTTGCCTCTCTCAAAGCAGGGTTTGATCCGGTTATGTCTCCATGGAAATCTTGAATAGTCCTAGCGTGTTAATATTATTGATATGTTGTTCCCCAACAGCAAGTAGGAGCGGGGATTGTTTGTTGAACGTTCCTAGTTTGAGTTCTAATTTCTTCCCTAGAAGAATTGTTAGAAGCGATATTCCTGTTACATGAGTATCCCCAATTGAGGTTTTGATCTCTTCCTATGCTATCTTTGACTTGAGAAGTAATGTGTATATAGGAAATCCTCAGCCGAGTTTTGTTCCTCAGCTTGAGTTGGTTATATCCCCTAGAAGAAGTATTGATATAGCAGTCAGTTTAGAGGTTTTCTTACCCGGTAGTAGGTATTGATTTAATATCCCTTGCAACTGTACTCTTGGCGATGATGTTAACTTCTGGTATCCCCATGTGGGTTTACAAGTCTTAAAATTTTGAGTGATGAATGATTTCCATAGTTTTCTCAGATCCCCTATAGATCTTCATGTGATAATTTCTAGTAGGTTCTTATGTGATCCTCAATAAGTCTTGTACCATTTCCCCAAGTGGAGCAGGAACGATATGATGGTTATTCCCCACAGAGTTTGATTTTTAACAAGAATATCTTTGTCCATATCAAGGATTGTGGATGTTTTCCCTATCCCATCCAAATTATTACCTTTCCTCGGCATTGTTTAATGTTTAATGTTTAATGTTTGATACTCTAGTCCTTTGTAGAGTTGATGTTTAATGTTTGATACTCTAGTAGGCTATGCTTTATTTGCACCACTGGTAGATTATCGTCTTGTTTCCCAAACAGAGTTGTAAAACTAGTTGTCCCCATCAGAGTTTAACAGGGACACTTCCCTCTTTTCCCTAAAGATTGTGGAAGATTTTGGTGTTGTTGATGTTTCTCCGACATGTTATCCTCTCATAGTGGAACTTCGGATGTTATCCTTTTGCGGGTTATTGAAAACTGCTTTGTGAATTGAATCCCGATAGTATTTCCTCAGTATGAGTTGAGCCTTGTAGTAGGATTTTATTCCTTTGATGGCTTTTGGTTTCCCCTGCAGGATTTCAAGTTGAATTTCCAGCAGGATACCCCAGCTTTATCGCTTTGGATTAGTTGAGTATCCGGTTGTTATGGTATTTATTTCACCTGTTTCTTATCTTTATGTCTTTTTTTCCAGCATATTCATACGCATATTCATGCATTCGCTTTATGCATAACATCATTTGTTTGCATTCCTTGACATATCATTGTTCCCCGCTCTTTGGTGTGAATTTTCCCACAGAGTGTGTGTTGTCTTCCTTTCAAATTAGAATATCGAACATTAAGTAGAATTTGTTTATCCTTTCTAATTTCCCAATTGAGTTTGTTCCTCGTGGATGATTTTGATTCAGTTTCCCCCCCCCCCCATCTCATTAGCTGGATGGAACTTTCCCCAGTTGAGATATTTTCTCCTTGGGATGAGTCTTCTTTAACCGTTTCTCTCCAATTCGTTCTTCCTATGAACTTTGGTCCTCCCTATGTCATATATCTTAGTTCGCCTACCATTGTTGGTAGTTGGTAATGTTTTTCCTCATATATCTTGGTTCGCCTACTCTTGTTGGTAGTTGGTAATGTTGTTCCTCATATATCTTTGTTCGCCTACCCTTGTTGGTAGTCGGTAATGTTGTCCGTCGTATATTTAGATTTGTCTACCCAGTAACTGGTAGCCGATAGTTTTGTTCCCAATTCAGTATTCCTCCATCTTTTGGACTTGAATACTTTGTTTGGATGATGTTTCCCCGACGGAGTTTATTTACTCTTCCTTGTTGTTTTTTATCCTGATTATGTCTCATAATCTTTTTCCCTAGTTGAGTCAGGTTCCAGTGATTTATTTTTCCTGGTTAACTGTCTTGTTGTCTGTTGTTTTTTCCTCGGCGAGATTTTCTTCTATGTCCCCAAGCTTTTCCTTTCCTCTGGTGGTCGTTTTCTCCCCACGGAGATCTTAGGTTTGCATATCATATCATATTCATATCATATCATGGTGTCTTAGGACAAAAAATGGGTTTTCTATATTTAAGTATCTCCCATCTTGTAGAGACGAATATGTCAATCTTCATATCTCCAGATTGAAAAAACTTAAATAGGGACAGCTGTAATTACTTAAATTTTGTCCTAGGATTTCTTCACATTTCTTCTACATTTTTGCATTCAAACAAGATCGCATTGTTTTCTCGGTTCTTCTCGGGTGTAGGTTTATGCCTCACATGGGATCACCATTTCTTTTATTTGTTTATTTATGTTTACTAACCATTAATCAAAATCCAAAAATATTTTGTTTTCTTTTATTAACATTTTCAGGGGAAGAGCAGATGAAAATGCCAAAAATAGCAATCCCGCAGCTCGAATGAATTTCATAGATAAAAATTAGAAGTTGATCCGCAAATAATTCAAATTTATATGATAGAGGATTTCCCAATTTAATTTATTTATTCAAGGAATTTCAAGGTTCATTTGTTTATTTTCAAGGATTTCCCAATTTAATTGATTTATTCAAGGAATTTAATTGATTTTCGGAGCCATAGCAGTGCAAAAGAAAACAAAATTTTCAAATTTTGCACTAAGTAACCGGTTACCACCTTGGGCGTAACCAATTACTTGCATGCAAATTTGAAAATTTTGGAAGCAATTTCAAATTTTCAGATTTTGGCACCAATTTCATTTTTTATCACTCTTGGAATATTCTAGACCATCTCCATTTAATTCTCATACATCATTAAAATTAATTTCCACCATAAACCCTCCCTAATCACCACTCTCTTTATGATTCCCTCAAATATTTAAGGCATAATTAGTCCCCAAGTCACGTAAATTATTTTTGATTTTCGCTTTAGTCCCTTAATAAAAAAATTGTTACAATTTGGTCCCGTAATATTAGTTCCGTTAGCAATATTGATCCTTTCCGTTAGTTTAGCTGAAAAAACGTTAATTTTTGACAACGTGGCATGCTAACTGTATAATAACTCAGCAAAAGGATCAAATTGAAACCTTATAATTATTTAAAGGACCAAATCAAAAAATGTTAATAAAACTACAATTACACATTTGTAACAATTTCATAACATTTTGGATTAATCAAACCCTTTAATAAATTTCTTAACATTTCATAGCACTTTGTTAAAAATCTTGCAGTAGAATTGTAGCGCCTCTGTTAGCCTCTTCTAACATTTCATAGCACTATGTATGATAATTCCAACAATAGAGTAGCTTGTAAACCCAAATCTTCCTTGGCTTATAGCTTGATCTATTTTTGGAATAATATACTTCACAACAAGAATATATGACTTAGCACAAAAAGACAATTATTGCTCCAACTCTTTGTCTGATGTTTGTTTGATAAACACTTCAATGAAACTCAGTGTGTCACTAGCAGAGTTTGACAAATTCAAAAAAGAATGCAGTTACACAAAAACTCCAACAAAATAATATCAGTAGAAAACTATCCCAAAATTCAGTGGAGATTTCAGTAAAATTAGTTATGATTCAGTTGAAATAACAATAGAAATAAGATATGAGGATTCAGTTACGGAAAAAAAACTTATGGGACTTCTTTGCATATCTCTTGGCTTCAACTCTTCTTTAACAATCGATTAACAAAACCAACTCTCTGATAGAATTATTCATACTCCTGAAATCACTTCAATCTCACATCATTAACAAACATAAAAAATTCATAACAAACTCCAACAAAATTTCTAACAAACTCTAACTGAATTTACTTGGAATCTCCATTATACCCTCTTAATTCATCTTCAATAAAAAGGATTGTTGGCTTCAAAATTTTCTCTCCCCCTCTCTCTCTCATTCTATCTCCTTTTTCGTTTCAAACATTCTCCTTCAATCTCTCAAGAATCAACGACCAAACGTGAGTTTTTCAGTTCTCTATTTATGTTGTGCTTCACGTCACTGTTTGATTAAGATTTTGTTGAGCTTCAATTCTGAAATTTTTCGATCTGAGAGTTTGTTGAATATTTGAGAAAACCGCGTTCGGATTCGGGAAGAGGAGTGAAAATAAAGGGGTGTTAGTGAAGAAGGTTTAGGTTTTGGTGGTGGAGGTTCGTCGAGGAAGACGACGGCGCCATTGCCGGTCGCCGCTTCTCTGGTAGTTAGGGTTTGTAAGAAGGTGAAGGCATAATGCTTGAGAGAGATACGTTGAGAGGAAGAAAAGAGGTCTGATTGTTTTTGTTTGTGTGATGAAAAAAATTAAATCCACATAGATAAAAAAAATCCACCTAGACTGCCATGTAGATAAAAATTAACGTTTATTTACAAAATTTAACAGAAAGGATTAATTAGATTAACAGAATCATTTTATAGGACTAATGTGAAATGTTTTTTTATTGAGGGACTAAAGCGAAACTCAAAAATAATTTACTCGACTTGGAGACTAATTATGCCAATTTTTAATTACTCGGCCTAATTTGAATTTCCAAAGCAAGCTCCATTCCACTAAATTCCCATAACTAAACTCTTTAAATAGAGGCCTTTTCTCACTCATTAGAGAAGCTTTTGATAACCAACAAATCTCTTGCAAAATATCCTCCCAAACCACAAATTCACTAAATCTCTTCTCTCTCTCTTTTTAAAGTTATCAAGAATTCACCTTGAATTTTTGATAAACTTTGAGCTAAACCTTCATTCTTTTCCTTTTTTTCATCAAATTCAGTAGATCAAGCTTGGTATTGGATCAATTTGTAGATTGTTCTTGGTAATTCACTTTCTTCCATGGTTCCACCTTCATCATCAACATTCAAGATGTAGATCCTTGATGATTTTTGTTGTTGATCTTGTAGATCATAAATTGTTGTTTTATTGTAGGGATTTCACTGTGTTTTCACTTTAAAATCAGAGCTAACTCAGTTCATGATCATAAGGTGTTTGAAAAAGTTATGAAAGAAGGATCATGCTGAATTTTAACCATTTTTTGATTTTGTGTGCAGAGTAACCGGTTACCACTCTAGTAGTAACCAGTTACTTGTGTTAATTTTCCCCATAAAATTCCTTATTTTGAATTGGTAACCGGTTACCACTTTGGTAGTAACCGGTTACTCTGAAACAGGACTGAATTTTAGGCTTATTTTCTTGTTGTGTTTGGTTCCTTTCCCTTTCTCTTCTCCTCTATTCTTATTTTTACCTCGGGAGACATTTTTGGAACTGATTTCTCTTTAATTTCAATGAACTTTGGGTGTATATTAAAGTGGTTAATATTCATTAGTCTAAATCTACCTCTAAGTGAATTATTTAATTCACATTAGGTACTTTGCATTAGTGAGATATTTTCATACTTGAATACACCAAAATGAGTGATTGAACTTAAAGATGAAAGAATACCATAAGTGTAACTTAATTTGGTATTCATCTTTAGTTTTGTGGGACATTGCGTTCAGATGGTGATTTACATATTGTTTATCTCGTATGCATTAACACTAACATCGTTAATCTTAATTGGTTTTGGCCGACCTCATTTGTAGGGTAATTACTCCGTAAATTACTCGGCGATTGCTTAACATAAACATAAATGTGTCCCGAATTCGGAATAAAAATCCAATTGGATACTTGCACTTTCATGGACCGGACCTCGTGTTGGTCGCATAATCCCAAAGTGATTGACTTTTTGCATTAAGATCTAAGACTAGTGAAGTTTGATGCATAGTTGCTTTGGGTCTCCCAATCTTCTTTCAAACTTCATTGACATTGGTTCTAATCGCCTTTATTAATCACTATAGTGTAAGATACTAAGAGGAATCAGTTTCCTTTTTGGTTTTGGTACTAAGTACCTTGGTTACTCTATTTTGGTTGTGGATGATTAAGTTCACCATACCAATATTATGTATATATTATATTATTATTACTATACTAACATTTTAATTTCCTTCTTACACCTTTATCTCCTTTATTTTTATTATGCTTTTATATTGCTTTATCATCCATTATCATGTTTATATTCTTGATATTATATTGTCGTGTTGATTTTCTTTTGTCCACTTGGACACAAAAATATTAATAAAGGCTTAAACCATAAAAAAACTTAATTCTTCCTATCTTGGACTATTGGTTACTAGCATATGATTTAGAGTGATTTACCTATGGACAACTTTGAAGTATTGATGGAACCTTTGGACTTAGAATTAGGAATTCTTATACCTTTGCATAGAAGTGTTAATCGTTGAAGACTTGCCTTTAGTTGGCACTGGTTTTAGCATGCTTAAGGATTGAACTCTTGTTAATGCTATGAAGTGGCTTCATATCAGTTAGATCATTCTTTTCCCTAGCTTTTATTTTGTGCACTAGGTTAGCCTCTTCATCTCTTCCCTTTTCACTCAATCTCCATGGTTGTAGTGTGATTTAATTGAGTCTCTTGTTATTCGTGGGGGTTTAGTGGCATGCTCGTTGATTTTATCCGAGTTGGCGCCCTTCCCATAATGATGTATGAGTCCATGCCTTCATTATCATGGTAGATTTGTTAGGGTATCCACTTGAAAATGACAAATTCTCTTCACTTAATAAAATCAATCATAAACAACCCTTTTTCATTATTTGTACCACGAACTACGGGGTTTTGATCTCGCATTTCACGTCGTGGGTACATAGGCATGAGGTGGTAAGCCTCTCCAAACACAAAAACATTAAAAATTAATTCTTTCCTCATTCCTCCACTCTAATTTCAACACAATTTTAAAACCAAATGCAATAAATTTTTAAAAGGGCTCCCATGGAGTACCACAGACATTATTTGTGCATAAAACCTTCCCAATGTGTAACCTATTCCCCTACTCGTTTCTCTGCTTGTTTCTCTAGCTTTTTTGCTTTTAGATTCATTAGGATTTATTCGCTCTTTTTTTCCTTTTCCACTTGGAATAAAATAAAAGTGCGGTGGCGACTCTATTTACTTTGAGTTAAGTTAACCAATAGCTTACATTCATGATTTTACCATTACACTCCCAAACACAAAATTATATTCCAAAATGAAGGGAATTTCATATAGATTCCAGAAAATCTAGAGTCGCTTAAATCTGAGTTACTAGTAAAAAGTTATCACTTGTGCAATCACGGCTGATCTAGAAATCATGTATACATACTTCCACCAAAATCAGCATCAGACCCAAATATTCAAACACATTTTTCTCTCTCCTTAAACACAATCCTAAGAAAAACTTTATATGCAAACTATAGTTAATTTCGTAAGCTTTCCAAAAAGTCCAGAATCGCTCCCATGAGACTTACGAGTAAAAAGTTATTCCCCTTTTACCGAAGGTTGTTTCATAATTGCGAAAATAAAAATTGAAATTTATGAACATGAGTTCTACCTCCCTCTCTCTCTCTTGCTTCCAAGATCTTCCAACTATCCTTGTTTTTCACCCAACTCTCAAAATCATCCGACTCAAATCCAATTATACTCAATATCACCTTGAACCAACTTCACATACCATAAACATTTATGAGAAGCAATATTCTCCCCAACTTATTTCAAACCAACTCCTGGAGACAAACAGTTAGAAAACTAATAACCAAGTACCGATAGTATTTCACACACATATCGCATACTAAGGAATAAACAACATTAGACAACTTGGTTGGACAAGCCAACCTGCTTTGATAACACTAATGTAACACACCATTTCTACCCGACGAATATTAATAAAATCATAGTTACAAAATTTCAACATACAAATAGGATGATACATTCACAACTCATATCAACGACATTTAATCGCATTTTAACATAGATACATAACACTGAAAACTCAGATGAAATTATAACAACATAATTTAGTCTCTGAAAACAAGACAAATTTTATAATTAAGCAGCAGAATCATAATCTCAAATTTAATGACATAACATTTTTGTCCAACTAAAAACAACTTCAAAACAACAAATTAATTTAGAGAGTTCAACTTAAAATTCAGCAATGATGCGTGTTTTCGCAAGTATACGAATCGCGTCAGAGTAATACAAAATATTATCGATCCAACAAAGACCAAACGTCGATCTATTGGTATCTATTGTTACAATGTTTATCTAAGGCAGAACAAATCAGGTGTTTACGAGTGTGCGGTAAAAGTAAAGGGAAATGAATAACATAAATATAAGATTCAAATAAAACAACAGACTTGAATGTAATTTGCATAGTTGGGTAACATTCCAATGTATGTAAATGGAACTACTTATGGGGCAATATTTTCTACTTTATGAAAAGAATTAATTTATCAGGAACTGTCACTTTTGCATATTCATAACCGAGCTTAACCCCTAAACAAACCCTCTTATTGTCACTTATAAAAAGGCGCGAATTGTGTTAGAGTTGAAAAACCTATTTTTAAGAAATGTAATTTTGTGACTAAGTTGAAAAGTATTTTGATTTGAAATTTCTAAACAAAAGAGGTTCAGGCGAACCGGATTTTAAACCCACTAAAAGGCGAACTAGATTTTGAACAGTTAAGACTAAACAAATTTACAAAAAGTTGGACGGCTTTCGATCTTACCCAATATAATTAAAGTTCAGAAAACTTGCATTAAAGATTAAAGCAGTCCCTAAGAATTTCTATCAACACATCGAATCAAATGTTACTTTGACTACGATCCTTACATTCTAACCTTTAAAGACTTAGCCAGACATGATGGTTGGGGAAAACATATTAATTATGACCATGTTTAAAGAAAATTCTTTTGAATTTAAAGTTTTGAAAATAAACAAGGCAAGAAAGTAAATGAAAATAAAGCGATTGCGAGAAATTAAATGAAAGTAAAGGTAATGCATAAATAAGAACCTACTCTAAATTAGAGGCTTTAAATCTAGTAAAGAACTGGAAAAGGAAAATGGCGGCAGGATTAACATCCACCAAGTGGTCCAAACTTTGATTACAGACCTAATCACATAAATGTAATAACTTCCCGATGTGAGAAGAATATCACGTACAAGACTCGATTAATTTATTCCTAGAGTGTTTGCAACTAAATTTAGGTGCCTGGAAATGAACAAAAAGTATTCTATTTATAGGCCAAGGAAAAAGCAAGAAAGGACAAGGATGACCTCCAAATCCTTTTGGGAGGGAAAGCACACGCATAAGGTGGCGCCCGCTACCCCTTCATGGCGCCCGCCATGTGAAGAAGTGTGGTTATGGAAGTTGAGAAGGGAAATTTTCAGCAGGTGGTATGTCTTCTTCTTATGGCTTACCCTATGGCGAATGGACCTGGAAACACCTAGGATCTGAAAACAAAACAAAATACAAGCATAACAAGAAAATGGTGATAAAAATACTAACAAACATGCACAATCAAAGTAAAAAATGCAGTGCTATTCAGTGTTATCAAGCAACAGAATATAAAATCAAAAACAAAGAAACAAGAGGTCATCCCCCCGAGTGTTACATATCAGAGCGACGACACTGACTCGAACTAATGAAGGTAGAAAACGTTCACTCTGGATTACCTGAACATTACCCACATCAATCAACATTCAAACATTCAAATATAAGGGGTGATATATCAAACAATATAATTGAATGTATGATAAACAATATATTAGATCAGATTATATAAATTTACCACTTCACAACTTGCAACCAACATCAATCAACATAAATCATAACACAACAACATGATTATTGTTAGGGACAATTATCACTACTTTTCATATATTATTATTGGTCTCTTTTACCATTTTTCCTATCGAATTTACACTTACATGCTCACAATTTAGTAAAACTGCAATCAAGTTTAATTTAATTATGTTTGAGTAGATATTTCACTTGTTTGCTAGTTTTGTAGAAATTTTGTAGAAGAGACCATTATATTGCATGAGAAAAATTTGGAAGGAGCTTGATGGGCATTTTGGAAGCATTTGAAGAATAAAGGTGAAAGAAAAAGGTGATGAGGAAGCTTGCGAGGCAAAGAAGTTTTGCCTTCAGTTCGTGCCGCGACCATTGTTGGCACCCCGAACCTTGCAAAGTCAGCCAGTTGTTTTTAAGTTTGGGCCATTTGTTTTCTTTAGAGTCCAACTTAAGTATGACAGTTTTAGTACCTTTGGGAACCACTTTTCTGTTAAAGACCAAAATGAGACAATTTTAGGAAGATGAACTCTTAAAACCACACATTGGAAAAAATAGAGTTTTATCACATGTTTTGTAATAGAAATCTAAAAGCCATCTCTTGTTAGGGATTCTCTCTATTTTTTGCTGTCAAATATGGTGATGAGGAGCTAAACTCCACTTTGGCAAGATTTGAGGTAGTAGCTATCCCTTATTCATTATGTATTCCTTTTAACTCTTGTATGAAACAATTGATTATTGATGTATGGATTTATACTTTTACCCCCTTTTGAATATTCATATTTGAGTTATTGTTGAGAAAGATTGTTCAAATCTTGACTTAAAGTATGCATTCTAGTAGTGAATAAATTATAGAAATAGATTTATACATTAATCTTCTTTTATATCAAACATTAAAGATTGATATATTAATAGTGTAGATGTTTAGAATTGGCAGAATTTTTGATCAACAAGAAGTGTTGAACTTAGTTCAGGATGTCACATCAGATGTTGTGACATTATCAAACAGAGTATAAGTAAATGAACTTAATTCAGGATGTCACACCAGATGTTGTGACATTGTATCAGTTAATGAAGTAAGTTCAGTTTTCAGGATGTCACACCAGATGTTGTGACATCTCAAACCTGCTACCAGAATTAATTAATGCTTAACAGAACTGAGTAAATTCAGGGAATTTATCTGGAATTAATTATGAATGGATAAAACAGAAGAAGGCGCATCTGTAGGGAGATTGGTTATATGATTTCAGTATAAACAGAAGAACTGACTCACCTAGAATCAAGGAAGTAACAAACCCTAATTCAAGGTGATGGCAGCATGTGTATCAGGATTGGATAACCTACAGAAAGCCCAAAATCCAAGCATCTATTTAAGCAATAGAAACTCTCAGAATAGAGTACGAAATTAAGAAGACTAAATAGGGTGTTTGTGTTTTAATAGCAGGTTGTATATGTGTATCACTTTATGAGCTTTTAAGCAAAAGTGTATTGTGTCTTGATTGAAACTGTGAAGTAAGATCAAGCTGTTTTGTTTGAAGTATGACTTCAATTTTATTAAACATGTAAACATAATACTGTGTGATTGAGGGGGAGTGAGTTGGTACTCATATCTAAGTTGTGTCTTAGGTAGAAATTGCCTTGGGTAGATATTAAGTGAAAGATTAAATTGAGTGGTTTAAGTCTAGAATTAATATTATTTATATTGGATTTCCTTCCTGGCTTGGTAGCCCCCAGATGTAAGTGTGGTTATACACTGAACTGGGTTAACAATTTCCTGTGTTGTTTAATTTTCCTGCACTTTAAGTTTTGTTCAAGTCTTCAAGTGTTTAAACATCTCATTCGACATCACGTAACTGATCCCAGAATTTCAATTGGCATCAGAGCAGGCACCCTTCCTGTTTAACTGGGTGAGATCTAGGGACTGCAAATTCTGGAAACATGGACAGAGATGTAGGATCTGTAAATAGACCACCTATATTGGATGGATCCAATTATGACTACTAGAAGCCAAGAATGGTAGCATTCTTAAGATCACTTGACAATAGGGCCTGTAAAGCAGTCAACAAAGGATGGGAGCACCCTGTCCAAGACAACAAAGATGGAGCAACAGTGTTGAAACCTGAAGAAGAATGGAGCAAGGAGGAAGAAGATTCAGCACTTGGCAATTCCAAGGCCTTAATTGCTTTATTCAATGGCATTGATAGGAACATATTCAGACTTGTGCATCACTGTGAGCTGGCCAAAGATGTTTGGGACACTCTCAAAACAACTCATGAAGGAACATCAAAGGTAAAGATGTCAAGACTTCAACTTCTCACCACCAAGTTTGAAAACTTGAGAATGAAGGAAGATGAGACAATTCATGAGTTCTACATGAACATCTTGGAAATAGCTAATACTTCTGGTGCTTTGGGAGAAAAGATGACTGATGAAAAGCTAGTAAGAAAGATTCTCAGATCTTTACCAAAAAGATTTGACATGAAGGTCACAGCAATAGAAGAAGCTCAAGACATATGCACAATGAAGGTTGAAGAGCTCATTGGTTCCCTTCAAACATTTGAGATGGGAATGAATGACACAATTGTAAAGAAGAACAAAAGCATAGCCTTGGTGTCAAATACTGATAAAGAAGAAGAAAATAATGAAGCAGACCCTGAAGAAAATTTATCAGAAACCATTGCTATGCTTGGAAGACAATTCAACAAGATTCTCAGAAAGATGGATGGCAAGTCCAGACTAAGTGGAAGATACTCAAACTCTTCTGAGAATAAAAGACTTTATGATGCTAATAGAAGGTCAAATTATGATGAAAAGACCAATCAAGATAAAGGGATTAAATGTCATGGTTGTGAAGGATATGGACACATCAGAAATGAATGCCCTACCTATCTAAAGAAGCAGAAGAAAGGTCTTTCTGTGACCTGGTCTGATGAAGACTCAGGATGTGATTCAGAAGAAGAATCAGCAAAGCACATCACTGCTCTAGCTGGAGTATGTGAATCTGAAAGTGGATCCAGTGATGAGGAGCTGACTTTTGAAGAGCTAGAAAAATCATACAAAGAGCTGTGTAAAAGGAGCACTGAATTATGCATGGAGATTATAAAGCAGAAGAAGCAGATTGAGGCATTAAAGGTTGAAAAGACAAATAATCTAGAAACCATTGACACTTAGAAAAGTGAAGTAAGTCTTCTCAACTCCAAGTTGGAACATATGTCCAAATCTGTCAGAATGCTGAACAGTAGCTCAAACACACTGGATGTTATTCTTAACAACAATAAGCATTCAGGGGATAGAACTGGACTGGGATTTAAAAAAGCCCAAAAGGTTGAGGCTAGCACCAGCAAAACTACTTCAAATCCCATAAAGTCAAACAAGATGTCCCAACAGATGTCCCAACATCATGAAAACAACATGATGAAAAGGAAGTATCAAAGATGGAGATGTCATCATTGTGGAAGGTTTGGTCATATCAAACCTCATTGCTACAAGTTGCATGGATATCCAAATCAGATGTATCAACAACCCCCTAAGCAGAAGATAGAGGTTACAAAGAAAGTGCTGCATGGACATCAAAATCAAAGATATCAGCAACCCCCTAAGCAGAAGACAGAGATCATCAAGAAAGTATGGGTACCTAAAGCTAGTCTTCATGCTGATCAAAGCTACATGTCCAAGAACAAGTTCAACAAACAACCTTGGAGCTCTAAAAATGGACACTACACAGGGCAAAGGCATCAAAGGAAACCTCACTACAAGCAAAAATGGTCAAAGAAGGGTGTTGCATATATAGCTCATACATCTCTAAGAGTATCAGCTAAAGAAGACTGGTACTTTGACAGTGGATGCTCAAGGCACATGACTGGTTTGAAGAATCTGCTAGTAGACTTAAAGTCATATTCATCCAGATATGTAACCTTTGGAGATGGAGCTAAAGGAGAAATCAAGGGAGTTGGGACCTTGGACTGTCCAGATGTACCAAGACTAGATGATGTGCTGCTGGTAAAAGGATTGACTGCTAACTTGATCAGCATAAGTCAATTATGTGATCAAGGTTACAGTGTAAACTTTACCAAAACTGAATGCATAGTGTCTAATAAAGAACAGAAGGTTGTCATGAGAGGAGCCAGATCTAAAGACAATTGTTATATGTGGGAACCTCAAGATTTCAGTCTCACTTCAACTTGCTCTTTAGCCAAAGAAGACGAAGTGAAACTATGGCACCAAAGACTGGGTCATCTTCATTTCAGAGGTATAAAGAAAATCATATCTATGGAAGCTGTGAGAGGTATTCCTAAACTGAAGATTGATGATGGCAAAGTATGTGGTGAATGTCAAATAGGAAAGCAAACCAAGATGTCCCATCCAAAGCTCCAACATCTGACAACTTCCAAAGTTTTGGAATTATTGCATATGGATCTTATGGGACCAATGCAGGTTGAGAGCCTTGGTGGAAAGAGGTATGCCTATGTGGTGGTTGATGACTTTTCAAGGTATACATGGATAAATTTTATCAAATAAAAGTCTGATGTATTTGATGTATTCAAAGATTTGTGCCAAAGAGAAAAAACTAGCTGTGTGGTCAGAATAAGAAGTGACCATGGAAAGGAGTTTGAGAATAAAAAATTCTCAGATTTCTGTTCTTCAGAAGGAATCAATCATGAATATTCTTCACCTATCACCCCTCAACAGAATGGGATTGTTGAGAGGAAGAACATAACTATCCAAGAATCAGCAAAAGCTATGATTCATGCTAAAAAGTTACCATTGTATTTCTGGGCTGAAGCTATGAACACAGCTTGTTACATTCATAATAGAGTCACTCTAAGGAAAGGAACCTTGTCCACCATCTATGAAGTCTGGAAGGGCAGAAAACCTACAGTTAAGTACTTCCATGTGTTTGGAAGTAATTGTTATATTCTGGCTGATAGGGAGCAAAGAAGAAAAATGGATCCTAAAAGTGATGAAGGGATTTTCCTTGGATACTCTATAAATAGAAGAGCCTATAGAGTATTTAACTCTAGAACCAAGGTTATCATGGAGTCCATAAATGTGATAATTGATGATGCCCCTGCAGATGTTACAGATGATGTTGGAACATCTGTTGACAGTCAGACTGAAGCTGAAATAAAGAGTGATCATCCTGACTTCGCTCAAACTGAAGCAAGGATAGAACAATCCAGCAAACCTCCCTCCATCAGAATCCAAAAGGATCATCCCAAAGATCTAATAATTGGTGATCCCAATAGAGGTGTAAGCACTAGATCAAGAGAGGTGATTTCAGGTTCTTGTTTTGTTTCAAAAATAGAACCTAAAAACATCAAGGAAGCTCTTAATGATGAGTACTGGATTTGTGCTATGTAAGAAGAACTAGGCCAGTTCACAAGGAATGAAGTGTGGGATCTTGTTCCTAGACCTGATGACATAAATGTGATTGGCACTAAATGGGTGTATAAGAACAAGTCAAATGAGCTGGGAGTTGTTACAAAGAACAAAGCTAGACTTGTAGCTCAAGGATACACACAAATTGAGGGAGTAGACTTTGATGAAACCTTTGCACCAGTAGCAAGGCTTGAATCAATCAGACTACTTTTAGGAATTGCTTGTATTCTGAAGTTCAAGCTATTTCAAATGGATGTGAAAAGTGCCTTTCTAAATGGATATCTTAATGAAGAGGTATATGTAGAACAGCCTAAGGGATTTGTTGATCCAAGTTGTCCAAACCATGTGTACAAACTAAGGAAGGCTCTTTATGGACTGAAGCAAGCCCTAAGAGCATGGTATGAAATGCTGGCTACTTTTCTCACAAAACAAGGATACAGAAAAGGTGGAATAGACAAAACCTTGTTTGTGAAGGATGAAGAAGGAAATGTCATGATTGCTCAAATATATGTTGATGACATTGTCTTTGGTGGGATGTCAGACAGGATGGTTAAACATTTTGTCACTCAAATGGAATCGTAATATGAGATGAGCCTAGTAGGAGAACTAACCTACTTTCTTGGACTACAAATCAAGCAGATGGAAGACTCCATGTTCATATCCCAAAGCAAGTATGCCAAGAACACTGTCAAGAAATTTGGGATGGATAGTGCAAGTCACAAAAGAACACCTGCCCCCACTCATTTGAAGCTGACAAAGGATGACAAGGGTGAGAAGGTGGACCAAAGCCTATACAGAAGCATGATTGGAAGCTTATTATATCTGACTGCTAGCAGACCAGATATAGCCTTTGCAGTAGGTGTATGTGCAAGATATCAAGCTGATCCAAAAGTTAGCCATCTAAACCAGGTTAAGAGAATTCTGAAATATGTCAATGGTACTTGTGACTATGGCATAATGTACTCCCATGGATATGAACCAATTCTCACTGGCTTCTGTGATGCTGATTAGGCTGGAAGTGTTGATGATAGGAAGAGCACATCAGGAGGATGCTTCTTCCTAGGAAACAATTTGATTTCTTGGTTCAGTAAGAAACAAAATTGTGTATCCTTATCCACTGCTGAAGCTGAATATATTGCAGCTGGTAGCAGTTGTTCACAATTGGTTTGGATGAAGCAAATTCTCACTGAATACAATGTCCCACAAGATGTCATGACATTGTACTGTGACAACTTAAGTGCTATTAACATATCAAAGAATCCTATCCAACATAGCAGGACCAAGCATATTGATATCAGGCATCATTTCATCAGAGATCTTGTGGAAGAGAAGGTGATCTCATTGGAACATGTAGCCACAGATCTGCAATTGGCTGATATATTTACTAAAGCGTTGGATGCTACCCAATTTGAAAACCTAAGGGGTAAATTGGGAATCTGCTTATGTGAAATATAGCAGTTATGGAGAAGTGCCAACATGTCCCATGACATCGTGTGGCATGATCACCAGATGGCAACACCAGTCTGGTCAAGAACTCTGTGTATTCCACTCCTTAAAATTCTCCAAGTAACGGCTCTAATAAAAGTTCCAGCTTGCTCTCAGCTATTCATCTTCTCATCATCCTCTCAAAACAAATTGCATGTTATAGCTGATTTTCAGAGCTCATCAAACTCAATCAAACCTAACCTCTTCCTCCACCACATTCGAAAATGTCTCAACATCAAAACCCTAACCTCTCTGATGAAATCCTCAACCAAGAAGATGTGGTGCATGCAACCCCCATCTCTGTGGTACCTATGGATTCAACTCCTATAGACCAAATCAGAGGAAGTGTTCCTCTTGCTCAAAAGCCTAGAACTCCAACAGTGAGAAGAGCAAAGGAACATGTATTCAGCAAAGTCAAAGGGATGCCTTCATCCTCAAACACCACTCCCAAAGCCTCTGAATATGTGGATGCTTCTATTAAGGATCTTGTGAACAGGATTCTGTCTGAGCAAAGAGTTGTGAGTGGTATATCTATCCCTCTGAACACCATGCCAGCTCCACAAGAAGAACAGAGTAATCAAGCTGAAGAGAACACTCCTGCTCAACAGGATGTCCCAATAGATGTTGAAACATCTGAGGAACAGCACAAGGCCTCCACTGATGATGATGATGATGATGATGAAGCCACTGATGATCAAGCTTCTGTTGATCCACCTGCTGAAGAGGAGACTACCCAACCTCCTCCTGTTGTAGACATAGAGCATGATTCTGACACAGAAAGCATTGCCTCTATGGACCCTAGCATAGCCAAAAGGCTTAGGACTAGGAAGGAAAAGAAGACTGCAGGACATGCAACTCTTGAAAAGAAGCAGCCTACTCCAAAGAAAGACAAGGCCAAAGTGGTATTTGGACCAACTAAACAATGGAGCAAGGTGAATACACAAAAGAGGAAAGATGTCACTCCACCAGATTCAGATGTTGAAGAGGATGTCCCAACATCCCAACCAAAGAAGAAACCAACACCTTCAAAGTCCACCTCTACTGTTCCAGAAGCTCCTCTGGACAATATTTCATTCCATCATGTGTCAAGTGTGAGCAGATGGAAATTTGTATACCAAAGAAGGGTAGCACTTGAAAGAGAGCTGGGAAGCAATGCACTTGAGTGCATTGAGGTAATTGACCTAATTTCTTCTGCTGGCTTATTCAAAACAGTGTCAAACTTTTCACCTTGCTATGAGCTGCTAGTCAAGGAATTTATTGTCAATCTTCAAGAGGACTGTGCTGATGGTAAGTCAGATGAATTCAGAAAGGTGTATGTAAGAGGGAGATGTGTGGAATTCTCTCCTAGGGTTATCAACCACTACCTAGGGAGAGAATCTGATGGACCTAATGAGCTGGGGAAGACTGACAACCAGGTGTGCAAGGTCATTATTGTCAATCAAGTCAAAGCTTGGCCAGTCAAGGGAAAACTTTCTGTTAGCTTGCTAACAAGGAAGTATACAATGCTGCATAGTATTGGCACTGTAAATTGGGTCCCTACCAACCATACTTCTTCAATAGCAACTGGATTGGGCAGATTCATATATGTTGTGGGCACCCAAACAAAGCTGGACTTTGGGGCTTACATTTTTGATCAAACATTGAAGCATGCTGGGACATCAGCAACAAAGCTGCCTATAGCCTTTCCTTCTCTGCTGTGTGGAATAATCCTCAGCCAGTATCAAGGTATCCTCACTGAGAAGGACAAAATCTTTAAAAGAGAAAGTCCTCTGGCCTTCCACTACAAGCTGTTCTTAAGCCATCATGCAGCTGATGTTGAAGCTCCCACTGGGACATCTGCTGGACCTTCAAAAGCAAAGTCTCCTATATCCAAAGCTGCCTTGATTGCTGAGCTGAAGAACACCTGCAAAGTGCTGGATGCCAGGAAGCAAAAGCTTGAGGAAATTATTCAAAGGCTGGAAATGGAAGAAAGTGCTCAGAAGGCTGCTGACTCTGATGATGAAACTGAAGAAGAGGAAGACACTGAATATGAAGATTATGAGTGAATAATGTGTGTGAGGAATGTGTACTGTCTGCTTCAGCATTGTATTTTGATTTTGTAATTTTGTATTTCTCTCTGGCTATGTATAATTTTGCCCCAATTTATGACTAACAAGGGGGAGAAGAGAACTGAACAACAACAATGTCTGCTGCAGCCTACTGATTAATGAAAAATGTCTTTTGTTTGCTTCTGAACTAAGTTGTTTTTTTAAATGAAAAATTTATGTTGAAACAAGTCAGAACACATACAGGTTTGAGGGGGAGTAAACTCACACATGACTCAACAGAAAAGAACTGCTGTACTCTGATAAAAGAAACTTTGCTGCACTCTGATAAAACCAGAAGATTGTGTTAGCCAAAAATTAGCCAAAGGGGGAGTTTGTAAATGTTTAGAATTGGCAGAATTTTTTATCAACAAGAAGTGTTGAACTTAGTTCAGGATGTCACATCAGATGTTGTGACATTATCAAACAGAGTATAAGTAAATGAACTTAATTCAGGATGTCCCACCAGATGTTGGGACATTGTATCAGTTAATGAATTAAGTTCAGTTTTCAGGATGTCACACCAGATGTTGTGACATCTCAAACCTGCTACCAGAATTAATTAATGCTTAACAGAACTGAGTAAATTCAGGGAATTTATCTGGAATTAATTACTGAATGGATAAAACAGAAGAAGGCGCATCTGTAGGGAGATTGGTTATATGATTTCAGTATAAACAGAAGAACTGACTCACCTAGAATCAAGGAAGTAACAAACCCTAATTCAAGGTGATGGCAGCATGCGTATCAGGATTGGATAACCTACAGAAAGCCCAAAATCCAAGCATCTATTTAAGCAACAGAAACTCTCAGAATAGAGTACGAAATTAAGAAGACTAAATAGGGTGTTTGTGTTTTAATAGCAGGTTGTATATGTGTATCACTTTATGAGCTTTTAAGCAAAAGTGTATTGTGTCTTGATTGAAACTGTGAAGTAAGATCAAGCTGTTTTGTTTGAAGTATGACTTCAATTTTATTAAACTTGTAAACATATCACTGTGTGATTGAGGGGGAGTGAGTTGGTACTCATATCTAAGTTGTGTCTTAGGTAGAAATTGCCTTGGGTAGATATTAAGTGAAAGATTAAACTGAGTGTTTTAAGTCTAGAATTAATATTACTTATATTGGATTTCCTTCTTGGCTTGGTAGCCCCCAGATGTAAATGTGGTTATACACTGAACTAGGTTAACAATTTCCTGTGTTGTTTAATTTTCCTGCACTTTAAGTTTTGTTCAAGTCTTCAAGTGTTTAAACATCTCATTCGACATCACGTACCTGATCCCAGAATTTCAAATAGTTAGGTTGAGAAATCATCTAAAGATTGATATATTGATTATCACAATTTCATTTAGAATTTTTTTTTATTGAGAGGATACTTGAATATCAACAATAATTTTGAGTCCATATAGTTGCTATTAGGGAAATATAAGAAAGAGGGATAGTGAACTCCAATCTTGGAAAGCTTTTTATATTTGATTTTAAACTAATTTCATTGTCTTAGTGTTAATTTAATTACGAGATAACATTTTACTCAAAAACAACTTGGTTACTTTTAAAATTTACAACAATTGAAATTATAGAACGGCGATAATATCACCCAATCTCTGTGGATACGATAAAAATATTTGTTGGAAATATACTTTTCAACAATTATGCAACCTGAAATGCGACGTATAAAATGCACATGCATGTGGTACTATTAGAGCAGAACTCCCAACTTAAAAATCTACCAATTAATAGAGGCGTCAACAAGGCATAAGCCTTCAACTTAATTTATCCAAATCCAAGCCAACTTACTGAGCATCAGTTCCAACTTGATATGCTATGTATGAGACACAACATGAATGTCAGAATAACAACAACAATAGTCACATAGCAACTCAACAAAAAATCAACATTAGCCATAGGCCTACAACTTATATTTGCCAATAAATAGAAGCAATCCAACTAGATACAATACTACCTGCAAAATTTGCAATTTCCAACATAGAACACAACACAACGAATAAACCAAATTATACTGCAACCAAACCGTGTAATTATTCTGACAGTTTTACCTGTTAATTAATTATCACCTAAAAATTCTATTATTTCTAATTCATACTAAGGTCCTGATTATGCCTCTGTTAAATTCATGCTACACTCACTATACTAATTTCTAAACCTGCTACTAAAAGACTACCTGCTACCTTGACTCTTATTACTACTGCTATTGATAAACTTAATTTGCTCTTTATCTTAATTACATTTTTGGAAAATAAAGGTATACATATATTATCAAGCAGACAAGGCGTACAGAACAGAAAGCCACAACGTAGTAGGCCAGTGTGACGCTCGTCACACCATCGTGGCCCTCGTCACACTATGTGACAGTCGTAACAAAGGGGTGACGGTCTTCACGCACCCATGATGGTCATCACCACCATGGGAAGGTCTTCCCAACATCATTTTCCTATTCTTCTTCTCAGTTCTCCATATTTTTCCTTCGGTTCAATCCCAAGAAACCCAACCATCACAGTACACAGTAAATTATGAACACTTATATCCAAATCAACCTAAATCAACTTTCTACAACTAAATTAATAACACCAACAAATTTCTTGTATCAACTATAAGAATCTAACATACACAGAACAATCACCACAACATCAAAGTAATCAACATATAAGCCAACCCAGAATTATCCTGAAGATTAATCTGATGTTTCCCTAAATTCAATACTAGAAAATTATTAATCTTACTAATTTTATTTTACCAAACTAAATTTCATATATCAGCTTTTCAACACTTCAAACTGCACGTTAAATGAATATACGGTTTGAAAGTTATGACTTTTCCAAGTTTTCCAAAAACCTCAAATTCTCCCTACGGGTTCAATTCTATACAACCCCAAAACCCCCATCAATTCATCATGAAATCATATACAACCACAACACATCAATTTATGCAACACATACATCATTCCAAATAAAAAATATGCATTAATTTCATCACTTTCAATCTAATTCATCAAGAACTCATCATAAATCCCTAAAACCTCTTAAACCCCAAACTATTCCACATACTATTTTTCATTAACCCAATTATAGAGTCAGAACCCCACCCTTACCTATGATTGAAGGTTGCTCTATAACTCTATTATTGAACCTAGCTTTGCCTTTCTTTTTTCTCTTTTCCTCTTCTCTGCAACTTTACGTAACTCTTCCCAAACCCTTATTTTCTTCTAAATACTACTTTCCTATTTCTCATATTTCTAAATACCTAATATAATAACACTATTATTCTTATTATGTCTTATCATGCTTAAATTCCTACACCTCCTATCTACTATTTCTAACCTTAAAATGAGCTCATATCAAATACTAGTGTTATTCTAATATTATTATTCAACTTAATTCAACTAAATTAATTCAACTAAAACCAACACAACTTAAATTAAGATTCTCCAACTTCGACAATTAAATCAAAAGAAAATAATAAGATTTCATCGGTTATTTGTCCTGGATCACGCATTTCAATGGGGTTTAAAACAGTTAATCTACACGAAGATTATATCGAGAAAACACATTTAGAGAATGCAAAAGAAATTTTATGCAGATTAGTTTTGAAAAACGTTTTTTTGATTTTTGGTTCTTTTTAGGGATTACCATTTTCTAAAAAAGAGAAAAAAAGAAAACAAAAACAAGTGCAGAAATACATAATGACATTTTATTTATGATTTATCGATTCTTGAAACACACAGGGCTATAAAACAAAACTCTGTCACTTTGGGCTAAGTGAAGAGGACATTTACAACAAGTAAGCCCTATAAAACATTCATTATCATCTAGTTGAGATGAAAGGTCAAAATAAAACTAAACAATTACTTTGGAATGTGAACAATATTTGGGACATCAACAGAGACCCAATCGTAACGAACTCCGTTGGAGATGCAGAAGTCTGGAACTTGTCTTCACGGAGTAGCTTTTGTGATGACATTAATTTCTGGTGAAGGAAAAATTGTTAGTTGTTTCTTCATCAGTGCTCTCAAAAGAGTCTCCCTAGCTAGTTGATTGGATGTCTTTGATATCGATGCGAGAACTTGTGGGAGCAGCGTACTTTACGAGGTAATCGTATTTTACACTTGGTTGTCCAATGGTGTCCCACGTTTCTGTGGGATTTGTGGTATCATCTTCAGTAATGACATTCACGTCTGGTATTGCAAAGTTGAGGAAGTCTCATCCTATAATCCTTGCAAATTCGTCGAGATGACGTTTCTTGTCTCCTGGCTTTTCCCTATAAGGTTCCCATATGGGTAGATTGTCCATTGAATCTTCGAATGTACAATCAAAGTTGTTGGTCATTGGAATGTCTTTCAATGATTTGTGAGGAACAAGAATTATTTAAGAGATTTCTATGTCCTCTGTTTCTGGATTGAACTACGAAATGGAGATTAGCAAGTCGAATGGCTTGCATGCTTCGTCTTGAAAAACATAACCTTCCTCATTTAAGTATGTTTTCCACTCGTCATCGGGATCTTTAGAGCCTTCCGAACTATTTTCCTCAATGGCATAGACCTCCTGAGAGATTGGGTGAAGGAAGCCTCCACCTTGGAAAACAATGTTAATAGGACCAAAGTTTATGTCCTTTGTTGTAGGTTTAGTTGCGGCTGAAGAACAACAAAGACCTTTTCTTGTTTCATTTGTTACGGGAATTACAACTTAACCCCAGCTTTTGATATTGTTGCTTTCCAGGGCTTGGAGAGCATCTTTGTAGGAAGTGATTGACGTTCATATTTCTGACTGATCCTTGTTGCTTATAGAGAGAGCTTGGAACTGAGTTCTAACGATGTCTTCTAGTTCCAAATGCGAGAGTGAGGATAACTTGCTAACAATCAGAGCTCTTTCCCCGAATATTGTTATCAATTTGTTATTTTTCACAAACTTCATTTTTTTATGAAATGTGGAGGTCACTGCCCCTGCTTCATGAATCCATGGTCAGCCGAGTAAAAAATTGTACGCCACGCGGATGTCCATGACTTGAAATGTAATTTGGAAGGTGCGAGGTCCAATGGTTATGGAAAGATCCAATTTTCCAATAACTGCTTTTTGAGATCCGTCAAATGCTTTGACTACGATGAGATGAACTTGGCATTACGTTCAGAGATGAACTTATGTCTATGAGTACGCTGGCTAGAGCATCATCACCGTAGTTGATAGTAATGTTCAATGTCATATTTCATGCCTTCTTCAGGAAGATCATCGTCATTAAATCCCAAATTGTTGAAATTAGTGATGTTGGAGGCGTTACCGTCGAATTGGTTCACGGTTACGTCTGGTTCTACAAAGGCTTTCTCCATAACCCTTTGTAATGCTTCTCGATGAGCTTCTTAGCTGAGCAGAAGAGATTACACCGAAATTCTCGAAGGAGTTTGTAGTAATTGATCCAAAATGTTATACTCACTTCTCTGGATGAGCCTAAGGATTTCATCCCTATCCTTTGTTGCAGGCTCTGGATTACTTGTCTTACCCACTGGCGGGTTGATGACCTCTGCTTGAGGTTCCTTTCTGTTAATGCTATTATTTTATGATTGGCATTATGTTTGGTAAAACTAATATGGCTGGAAAATGTTGAATAAGAAGTTCCATATGTTAAATTAACATGGTATAGACTCTGGAAGAACAAGTCAAGACATGATGTCCTGACATGGTGGCACAGATAAATGTGGAATTGTCAAAGAAGATGTTGAATTCAGTTCAGAATGTCCTATCAGATGTTGGAACATTATCAAACAGAGTATAAGAACTTAATTCAGGATATCCCAACAGATGTTGTCATATGTTACAGTCAGATGTCAAAGAAGATGTTGAAACATCTGCAAATGTCATGACAGAATTACTGTCATATGTTACAGACAGATGTCAAAGAAGATGTTGAAACATCTGCAAATGTCATGACAGAATTACTGTCATATGTTACAGACAGATGTCAAAGAAGATGTTGAAACATCTGCAAATGTCATGACAGATGTCAAAGAAAATGTTGAAACATCTGCAACTGTCATGATAACATTACTGTCATATGTTACATATAGATATCAAACAAGAAGTGTTGAACTTAGTTCAGGATGTCACACCAGATGTTGTGACACTGTCAAACAGAGTAACGGTTAATGAACTTAAGTCAAGATATCAGGATGTCACACCAGATGTTAGGACATTGTATCAGTTAATGGAATAAGTTCAGGTTACAGGATGTCACATCAG
The DNA here is from genome assembly GCA_963966055.1 of Lathyrus aphaca. Classification (NCBI taxonomy): domain Eukaryota; kingdom Viridiplantae; phylum Streptophyta; class Magnoliopsida; order Fabales; family Fabaceae; genus Lathyrus; species Lathyrus aphaca. The sequence continues at coordinate 320,920,043 of OZ014525.1, forward strand.
ATGTTGTGACATTGTATCAGTAAATGAAGTAAGTTCAGTTTTTCAGGATGTCCCAACAGATGTTGTGACATCTCAGACCTGCTACCAGAATTAATTAATGACTAACAGAACTGAGTAAATTTAGGGGAATCTATCTGGAATTAATTGGAAAGAGATAAGAAATACAAGGCGCATCTTTAGGGAGATTAGTTATCTGATTTCAGTAAAACAGAATAACTAATTCACCTTGAATTAAGGAGGTAGCAAACTAACTAACCCTAATTCAAGGTGATGATAGTGGGATTTATCAGATCTGAATTATGCAGAATATTCTGGAGATATTATGCAATCATATGTGGCGCTGATTTAAAGGGTGCTGATTTAGAAGATCTTAAAGACTCAATTTAAATTGAAGACAAATATTGAAAAATATAGGTTTCTATATTTAGAGATATTTTAGGAGTTTTTAGATTTGAAGATTTTTTCTGCATATTTGTAGCAACTATTGTTGTGATTGTTTAGGCCCAAATCCAGTTGGGAATAGGTTATAAAAGAAACCTTGTAACCTAGTTTAGAACAACCCAATCAACCTAAAATGTAAACATTATTAGGGTTGTGTTCTTGTGGCAGCCGTGCATAACAAGGAACTCTATTGTGGCTGTTTCACTTGTGATTCTCGAAGCTTGTAAGCAAGAGAAGTATCGTGTCTTAATTGAAACTTTTAAGTAAGATCAAGCTGTTGTGTTTGAAGTGTGACTTCAATTTTATTAATCATTGTAAAAGATCACTGTGTGATTAAGGGGGAGTGAGTTGGTACTCATACCTAAGTTGTGTCTTAGGTAGAAATTGCATTAGGTAGATATTAAGTGAAAGATTAAACTGGGTGGTTTAAGTCTAGAATTAATATTACTTATAGTGGATTTCCTCCTGGCTTGGTAGCCCCCAGATGTAAGTGTGGAGATACACTGAACTGGGTTAACAATTCTGTTGTGTTCTTTATATCTTTTATGTTTTATGCAGTACCTGAACTGAATGTCCTATCAGATGTCCCAACATCCTGAAGCATGTTTGACTCTGATATATCACAATTATTTAAGTACTGATATGTATGCCTTACCATGTTTATAAGTAACAGATAAGATGTCTCAACATCATATTCAACATCTGAGTCTGTCATACCAGAATTTCAATTGGTATCAGAGCAGGCATCCTGGTCTATTTCTGGATGAGATCTAAGGGGGATACTTTCTGGTTCTTGGTAAAGGAAGAAGGATGATATAATGAAAAGTTGTTGGAACTTGAGAGGTTCATATTGGCGTTTGAATGATCCCTAGAAGTGGAGGATGGACTATTCATCATATGGTGTATATTGGACCAGTCTGGTGTTATCAGGGCTGGAAATTTGCTGGTGAATTGCTGTGTAGCTATGATGTCAGACAGAATGTCCTGACATCTTGGTTCAGAGAAGTCTATATTTGAAGGAGGCTTGTATTTTGTTTTCTGTGAGGTATGGGTTCAACTTCTGTACTGCTGCATGTGCCTCTGATATTTTCTGAAGTTATACCAAGTTTGTGTGTTACTTGGATTAGATGCACTGTGGTTGGGAAATGTTTTGTTGTTCTTGTATGGGGAGTTATATCTGTATCTGAATTGATGATCATACAATTTATAAGGAATTGCTCTATTATTTATGATGTGTTATGTTTGATAGTGGTTTCCCAGTACTTCCTACAAAGGCTGTTGTAAAACTTCAGTTCATAACGTCAAGTTTGATGTTCTATCATGTGATTACAGAACTGGAAGAAACTTAGTTCAGAATGGTGTGGTTCTTGATGAAAGAAGAGGTTGGAGCCAAAACAAAAGAGTATAATTATCAAATCTTTCATGCGGGAGTGAAAATCTTGATAAGTTATCTCTTAAGCTTATGTATGGTGACCTAATGAGGATATTCTTCCTGGTTATGGTGTCCTATGTTGTTTAGGTATAGCTGGAGAAAATCTCTCTTGTGAAGATACATGTTTATGATTGTCTAAATCATGAACTGAAGGAAGTTTCATCAAGAAAGAAGCTGAATTGATATGTCAATCCTAATGGCTTGACACCACACTACACATCAACAGTTTATGGTAAATGTTGAATCAAAGACCTAAAAGATTGTTTTTTTTGGATTTATGAAGCTATGAAGCTGAATACTCCTTGAGATGCTACTGTCTATTGTATGTGTGCAAAGTATCTTTCATAATGTTATAGCACTTCAGTTGGAGCTGATTGAAGAAAAGATAGTAATCTTGAAAGCAATAATGTTACAGAACCAAGCTTAGTTTTGTGTTTCAGAAGAAGGAAACTGGTGTGATATCCTGCTAACATGATGGATGCTTTGGGTGCTAGACAAATGTGTGATGATCACATATGTTTGGAACCTACTCCTAACCTGGAAGAGGAGGCATCTATGCTACATGTTGAAGACTTAGATAATGACTCTGACACAGAGATCATTGCTTCTGTGGACCCTAGCATAGCCAAAAGGCTTAGGGCTAGAAAGGAAAAGAAGACTGCAGGACATTCAACTCCTGAAAAGAAGCAGCCTACATCAAAGAAAGACAAGGCCAAAGTGGTATTTGGTCCTACTAAACAATGGAGCAAGGTGAATACCCAAAAGAGGAAAGCTGTAACTCCACCAGATTCAGATGTTGAAGAGGATGTTCCAACATCCCAACCAAAGAAGAAACCAGCACCCTCAAGGTCCACCTCTGCTGTTCCAGAAGCTCCTCTGGACAATGTTTCATTCCATCATGTGTCAAGTGTGAGCAGATGGAAATTTGTATACCAAAGAAGGGTAGCACTTGAAAGAGAGCTGGGCAGTAATGCACTTGAGTGCACTGAGTCAAGGATTTCAGTGTCAACCTACAAGAGGACTGTGCTGAAGGTAAATCAGATGAATTCAGAAAAGTCTATGTAAGAGGGAGATGTGTGGAATTCTCTCCTAGGGTTATCAACCATTATCTAGGGAAAGAATCTGATGGACCTAATGAGCTGGGTAAGACAGATAACCAGGTGTGCAAGGTCATTACTGCCAATCAAGTCAAAGCTTGGCCAGTCAAGGGCAAACTTTATGTTAGCTTGCTAACAAGGAAGTATGCAATGCTGCATAGGATTGACACTGTAAACAGGGTCCCTACCAACCATACTTCTTCAATAGCAACTGGATTGGGCAGATTCATATATGTTGTGGGCACCCAAACAAAGCTGGACTTTGGGGCTTACATCTTTGATCAAACCCTAAAGCATGCAGGAACATCAGCAACAAATCTTCCCATTGCTTTTCCCTCTCTGCTATGTGGAATCATACTAAGCCAATATCCAGGTATCCTCACTGAGAAGGATTCAGTATGCAAAAGAAAAAGTCCTCTGGCCTTCCATTACAAACTTTTCTTGAGCCATCATGCTGCTGATGTTGAAGCTTCCACTAGGACATCTGCTGGACCTTCAAAAGCAAAGACTCCCATATCCAAAGTTGCCTTGATTGCAGATCTGAAGAACACTTGCAAAAAGCTGGATGCCAGGAAGAAAAAGCTTGAGGAAGTAATTCAAAGGTTGGAGCTGGAAGAGGTTGCTCAGAATACTGATGAATCTGATGATGAATCTGAAAAAGCTTCTAAATGTATTTACAAATGTGGGTGATAAATGCAATGTGACCAACAATTGCTAGAAGCAAGGGAAGAATGTCAGATTGGGAAGTCTGATCAGAATGGTTGTTGAACTGGTAGTCTCTTCCACTACTAGTCATGGATAGTGGCAGTATGAACCCTTTGTAGCAAGCAAACTAAGAGCATCTATTTTGGAATATAAAATCAAGTGTGGATATTTATCAGTTGTGCTCTTTGTATGTTCATCAGGGGTGTGAAATTGAGAATTAGTGGAGTTTATGCTCAGCTGAAGTATTGTCTATCCATGACATGAGGAGATCTTGCTAATCTTATCTGGAGCTAACCTTAAAATCCTTCAAAATTAAAAGATCAGATTGTGTAGAACTATCTGATAAGGTATTATACAAGGAATTAAGATCAATTGTTGTTTATGGAGTTCACAAATATTTGATTGATTATCCTTGTGATTCAAGATTGGTGATGTCCAAAAAGATGTTGGAACATCTCATCATCAGAGTTTGTGCAGAATCATGGGAGAGGTATTGCATAAGCTGTAGCATTGGCTTCAGTCTTGTGTGACAGGAGTTATGTATTTCTGGAAAGTTTCTTGGCAAGAACTGGTATGGATATTGTTCATTCTGAAGATGGAGATGAAAGACCATGAACATATCATAATCTTGATGACTACTTGGATTGGTTTATTTCTGATCTATGTGTAGTCCAGAATGCTCATCATGGAGTTAAGATAGGTGGCGATATCATAAATTTGTTTAGACTTCCTTACTCAAGGAAAGGTGGCATCCTTGGTATAGTTATGAAGTGTAGTTCTTAACTATTCCTTCTGAATAATCAGACAGTGGCAGGTTTGAAGACTTTGGAGAAACATTGGAAGTTTCTCATCAATATGTGTTATTGGTAGGAACTTCTGCAAAACCAATAGAATGGAGGTTGTTTACTCAAACTTGATGGATAAATCAAGTCTATGAGAGCATGGAACTCTTGTTCTATAAAGGAAGGAGGTTCTTTCAAGTGGCAGAAGAAGGACCTGAATTTAACAGATGGATGTGGGCTAATAATGTTTAAACATCTAGTTCAACATCAGAGTCTAATTGGTGAAGTGACACATAAATCAAGATAAAATAATCTATAGGGATTGAATGCTTCATAAGGCCTTTTATCTTGACAGCTTGGTGAAGATCAACTTTATTGATCAAGATATCTTTGGAAGATTTATTGTAAATGTGAAGAAGACAAAAGTGGCAATTGGCTTTTTCATATGAGGATTCATAAAGGAGGTTATCAAAATGTGGTAATTGGTTGATCTTTAAAGTGGATTCGAAGAATCAAGATAATCAGAGTGTGGCAGTTGGTTGTTCTTGAGGATTGTCTTGGAAAAAATTGCTCTTGGGCAGAGGAGTGATGAGTTGAAGAATCAAGAGGATTTATTCTTCTTGAAGTTGGATGAGAGTTTATCACTCTTTCTGGATTTCTGATTCTAACTGGTGGCACAGTGTAGTTGAAGATTTTCAGTTCTTGGATTACTATGCTATAGTAAGTCCAGTTGGTGGAGCACATCTAGGATCATGGTGATAAGGTCTTGGTGTATGAAAAATGTTCTAACTAAGTGTTAGTACATTATCTGGAGTGTTTATCTACATGGTTTCTATTATTAGACTACCTAATCATATGGGAGAATGATGAAGTAGATGATCTATATCGGAAGAAACATGTAGAAGAGACTGGAGTATATCAGGTATTGATTGCTTGGAAGTTTGTTTGTGGACATTCATTCTAAATGTCATAATTAGTTTGGATGTGTTTTTTTTCTGGATTGTATGGTCTTTGGTGTGTAAAGGCTTAATGTCAAGAACCTGTGTGCTAGAAGATGTTCATCTTGTGTAGTCTGTGGTAACTACAAACCCAGAAAGGAATCAGGTATGCTTTGGTACAAGAAGTGAATGTGTTCAATTGGGAATTGAACAGAGGGGGAGCTCTTGAAGACATGAAGATGCGTCTTATGTTTTCCTTTCATCAATGTACAGAGAAGCATGGAGTATCCTAGATAGGGGGAGTGTGTTACAAGTATGTGCACTTGATTTTGTGGTGTTAAGGGGGAGTAATACCTTAACCAGATAAGGAGAATCCTAAGAGTCTAGAAGGCTATATTATATAAAGCTGCTCTCTGCAGTTTATGTTTGATTCTTGAGGAATTGTGAAGCTTGTGTGTGTTTCAAGCTTATGGAGATTATATACCTCTATTTTTATTATGGTAATAGTGTGAGGTCTGATATGAAGATGTGATGTTAAGGAACTTCTACATAAGGTACTACTACACCTGTATGTAGATTAGTTTTAGCCAAAATAAGCCAAAGGGGGAGATTATTAATGCTATTATTTTATGATTGGCATTATGTTTGGTAAAACTAATATGGCTGGAAAATGTTGAATAAGAAGTTCCATATGTTAAATTAACATGGTATAGACTCTGGAAGAACAAGTCAAGACATGATGTCCTGACACGGTGGCACAGATAAATGTGGAAGTTGTCAAAGAAGATGTTGAATTCAGTTCAGAATGTCCTATCAGATGTTGGGACATTATCAAACAGAGTATAAGAACTTAATTCAGGATGTCCCAACAGATGTTGTCATATGTTACAGTCAGATGTCAAAGAAGATGTTGAAACATCTGCAAATGTCATGACAGAATTACTGTCATATGTTACAGACAGATGTCAAAGAAGATGTTGAAACATCTGCAAATGTCATGACAGATATCAAAGAAAATGTTGAAACATCTGCAACTGTCATGATAACATTATTGTCATATGTTACATATAGATATCAAACAAGAAGTGTTGAACGTAGTTCAGGATGTCACACCAGATGTTGTGACACTGTCAAACAGAGTAACAGTTAATGAACTTAAGTCAAGATATCAGGATGTCACACCAGATGTTAGGACATTGTATCAGTTAATGGAATAAGTTCAGGTTACAGGATGTCACATCAGATGTTGTGACATTGTATCAGTAAATGAAGTAAGTTCAGTTTTTCAGGATGTCCCAACAGATGTTGTGACATCTCAGACCTGCTACCAGAATTAATTAATGACTAACAGAACTGAGTAAATTCAGGGGAATCTATCTGGAATTAATTGGAAAGAGATAAGAAATACAAGGAGCATCTTTAGGGAGATTAGTTATCTGATTTCAGTAAAACAGAATAACTAATTCACCTTGAATTAAGGAGGTAGCAAACTAACTAACCCTAATTCAAGGTGATGACAGTGGGATATATCAGATCTGAATTATGCAGAATATTCTGGAGATATTATGCAATCATATGTGGCGTTGATTTAAAGGGTGCTGATTTAGAAGATCTTAAAGACTCAATTTAAATTGAAGACAAATATTGAAAAATATAGGTTTCTATATTTAGAGATATTTTAGGAGTTTTTAGATTTGAAGATTTTTTCTATATATTTGTAGCAACTATTGTTGTGATTGTTTAGGCCCAAATCCAGTTGGGAATAGGTTATAAAAGAAACCTTGTAACCTAGTTTAGAACAATCCAATCAACCGAAAATGTAAACATTATTAGGGTTGTGTTCTTGTGGCAACCGTGCATAACAAGGAACTCTATTGTGGTTGTTTCACTTGTGATTCTCGAAGCTTGTAAGCAAGAGAAGTATTGTGTCTTAATTGAAACTTTTAAGTAAGATCAAGCTGTTGTGTTTGAAGTGTGACTTCAATTTTATTAATCATTGTAAAAGATCACTGTGTGATTAAGGGGGACTGAGTTGGTACTCATACCTAAGTTGTGTCTTAGGTAGAAATTGCATTGGGTAGATATTAAGTGAAAGATTAAACTGGGTGGTTTAAGTCTAGAATTAATATTACTTATAGTGGATTTCCTCCTGGCTTGGTAGCCCCCAGATGTAAGTGTGGAGATACACTGAACTGGGTTAACAATTCTGTTGTGTTCTTTATATCTTTTATGTTTTATGCAGTACCTGAACTGAATGTCCTATCAGATGTCCCAACATCCTGAAGCATGTTTGACTCTGATATATCACAATTATTTAAGTACTGGTATGTATGCCTTACCATGTTTATAAGTAACAGATAAGATGTCTCAACATCATATTCGACATCTGAGTCTGTCATACCAGAATTTCACTTTCCCTTTGCAGTTTCTTCAACTCCTCAGTTGAATATTCTTCTACTTCTAGTGACTCGACTGAAATCAGCAACACTGACAAGAGATGGTAGTGACTCGACTGAGCCTAGTAACTAGATGACCAAAGGGGTTAGACGAGCCTTTCGGCTGTCGAAAGTAACCTTTATTGGTACTAGCTTGGGAATATTTCTGGTGTCAAAGGGAACTTCCAAGCATTTCTTTTCTTCGTACAAAGGGATTATATTGAAAATCTCTTTCTTAGTTTCATAGTCCATAAGTTCGACTAATGGAACTTCCTGTATCATGTTGATGAGTTGTGACACTTGGAGACGAGTGACACCTTGCTCCATTTGATCTCGGAGATCCATGCGTACTATGAAACATCCTTGTTTATCCGTTTGGCAGACCTTGCATTGTTCATAACTGTGAGGTAGCAAAAGACCATATCCACTTTATATACGATGCATCTTGACTTTGTGCGAATCTTGTATTCTGGCGTCGAATGTTTGTCATCTATCTGTAGTACCATTGTTAAGATTAATCTGACCAGTTGCTTCATCCATGTAAATTGGAAGCCACCAATAGTCCAATAACGATTGAAGATATCTTTGCACTGTTGTGCTCCCTTGATTACCTTCGAATAGTCCATTTCACGGTAATCTTGAATCCATCCTAAATCCATTTGTTGTTGAAGGGCTTCTTGTACAAAGAAGCACCCTTGATCATTTGTTGAACAAATGGAAAAACTTTGGTAGTTGTGCCGTGTCAAATTATGATGTAGACTTTGTTTGGAACGCAGTGTAACCAGATTGACATTCATTGCTCAGATGTCGAAATTCTGAATAATTCCCAGAGGAGCGGAGAGTAAATTGACTCCTCGAATTTCTTGATATTGAATCCAGTTGACCGACGCTTTCTCATGTTGTGGTAACTGATTTTTTTGAGCATTCGGGTTAATATCTTTCAAGGATAAAACTCTGTTCCTGATGAGTCTCTGGATATTGTACTTGAAAGCTAGGCAACTTTCAATGTTATGCCCCTGGGATATTGTTGGAGCCCTAGGATACCCTTTGTTGTTGAATTACGAATGAGCATGTTGAAGAGGATGTTGCCTTTGCTGATACTATTGTTGATTAGGAGAGCTTCGAGCGATATGAGGTTGATACGTCGGAGCTATAACTGATGTAATAATAGGAGATATTGTCGTTGCTTGATGAGGTGAAAATATTTGTCGTTGTTTACCCAAATATATGTTATTAATGTCCTGTTCCTCCTTCTTTAGAAAGGAACTTCCATATCTTTTGCTCGAGCTAGAAGGTTCAACGTCTTTTGTTAAACATCTTTGTCTTACTACCTCTTCTAAACGTACTCACATGTTTACCATCTCGGTAAAATCATTGGGTGCGCTTGCAACCATCCATTCATAGTATAATGAACTCAATATTTTGAGGAAGATTTTTGTCATTTCTTTCTCTCCGAGAGGAGGAGAAATTTGAGCAACAATTTCACGCCATCTTTTCGCATGCTCTTTGAAGGTTTCATTACCCTTATGAGACATTGCTATGAGTTGGTCCCTATCGGGAGCCATATCCAAATTGAATTTGTATTATTCGATGAAAGCATTTACGAGATCTCGGAAGTTGTTGATATTTGTAAAGTTGAGCTTCATGTACCAACTAAGCGTTGCCCCAGTCAAGCTATCCTGAAAATAGTGAATCATTAGCTTTGGAATGTCCATCTGAGTGGACACTTTTCGGGCGTACATTGTTTAACAACTTTGAGGGAAATAATCACCCTTGTATTTCTCAAATTTCGCCACTTTGAATTTTTGCGGTATTTGAACATTTGGGAGCAAGCAGAGATTTGTTGCGTTGCTTCCAAACAAATATTCCAAACAAATTCCTTTTGCATTGATGCGAACTGTTTTTGGAATTCGTCCATCCTTTTTTTGATTCCTCCCCCTTCACTTGGAGAAGGAGAGTACATTCGGCTTTCCGAGTTAATGTGCACCGGTGGAGGTGGCATAACTTGTACTGCATTTGGAACTTCAGATACCAGGAGTTGGTAACCTCCTAGTATGGCATTCTTTGCTAGTGCATCTTCGAGAATTTGAATGCTCTGGCCTGTACCCATTAGAGGTTAGGATCCAAAGAGATACATTTTTTCCCAGAGATTCTATTACTTTCTTGTGTACATGTTTCCAAGCATGCACAATCTCCTCTCTGATAGTCTTGTGCTCTTCTCATTTAAGGAAAAGTCCTTCATTCTGAGCATTAACGAGTATATCTCTCATTGAGTATCCCATCTGACGTCGAGCTATCTTTGGGTGATAATTTATCCCTCCATTAGTACCAATGAGAAGTACATTGGGGAAATTACCACAACTGGTGATGATCATGATTCCGTCGTAGACTAGATTGGACTAACTGATGTCTGAATTGGTCAAAGACATGATCTTTTGAGACCAGTGCATTCCACTTGTAGTTTCCCAAAATGCTGATGACTTGGGTAAGTAGGAAGTGAACCATTTATAGAGAAGTGGTACACAACAAGTGATCATTCCTCTAACACGTAAATTCCTCAAGTGAACCTAGTGGTAAGCATCTGCGAGCAGTGTAGGAACTGAATTTTTGATGAGAAAAATCTTTATCGTATTGATGTTGACAAAGTTTTATACATTGGAAAATAAGAACATCCCATAGATGAGCAATGCGAAGATTACTTCGAATGCAACAGTATTTTTGATACTGGTGAAGTATAGTGCTCTCTCAATTAGAAATTTGGAGGGCAGACCATCAACTCCTCCTTTGGTAGTCCAATGTGCCTTAACTTCCAACTCTTCCAAAGCGATATTTCTGGAAATTTTTTATTCTCTCAGCATTCCTTCCAATCTGGATAACGATATTTTCTCATTAATAGGGATTCCTCTTAATAAGAAAATGTGAAGCAATGGTACACCGGGTCATAAAACTAGACTAGTGTAGCAAGAACACCTTCTACCATGTTGACCTTCAGTAGGGACAAAAGTTCTCCAAACTTTGCCATGGATGCTTCTATATATGTGACATGATTTCCTAGCTTTCTCATATCTTCCAATCTCGGACTATTGAATGTAAACTTATAAATTTTCTGTCGCCCAAAGTCTATTTTTGAAAAGACTGATAATATGAAACAGACATCCGTTCAGTTCTTTTAAAGGAGGAAATTTGGATGAATTGTTTTATGAAAAACTCATTTTCTTTTGATGAATGCTTGAGTGCAACACACAAAAACATGGTCAAAACAGGGGTTCAAAGGTTTGTTGTCATGAGGCCATAACTCTACCCATTCCCAATGTTTATACTATGGTAAAGATTTTTGTACCTGTAGATCATTTAAGCCACGGTCAAGGGGTAAATGTTTACTAAATCCTCAATGTTATTAGTATCTGATTGGAAATCGCTGAGTTTTCATGGAATACGCTATAAACATTGATTTCACACCAGATACGTAGACTTATTCAGGGACTTTTGAGGTTTCACCTGTTCGGGATTGGACTCCCTACAAGCTATCTTAATTATACCCTACATATCTTAAAGTGCACTCGAGCTCACCCATATGTAGATTAATCGCATTCCCATTTTATCAGGATGTCAAGATTGATGTCATGACATCTCTGACTAGGCTTGAAGACCTAGGTGAATCCTTATTTGTGCGCGAGTTCTACTATCATTAAAACTGAGATTTTCTTGTGTGGTTAGTGCGTCTTTATCAGAAGGAAAAGAAGGATTCAGCTTGAAGTTATTTTTGCAGAACATTGGTTCTTGCTATTTTTGTTCCTTTAATTAAGGAAATATTTTATCTGATTTGTGCAAGTTCAACAATCCCATGCCCATTCAAGTTTCTACTTAAAGGATGCTTACCCTAGTGTGAAGACGAGAAAAAATAAGGATTGTTCATTCAACATTTTCGTGTGTGTGTTTTAGTTTCCTCTTGAGCCAAGCAATTGACTTTTGATGATTTTTTTGGACTAGGTGTGTATTTGTAATTTGTCCACTCAAAGCTTTTAAGAAAGAGTGTTTTTATTTGACTGAAGCTTTTAAGAAAGGTCAAAGATTGTTTTGAAGAGTGTCTTCGTATTTTCTGAGTTGTTTGCTTAAGATCATTTTTGTGATTGAGAGGGAGTGATAGGGCTCTCATATCTAGGAGTTCCTAGGTAGAACTTTCATTTGGTAGGGATTAAGTGAAAGGATTGCAAAATGGGGTGTTTGCGATGGATCTTTGAATTGATACTACTGATAGTGAAGTTCCTTCCCGGCTTGGTATCCCCTAGAGTAGGTGTGATTGCATGAAATGGGTTAACAACTCTCTGTGTTCTTATATCATGTCTTTGTCTTTTATTGTGTTTTTAAACTTGTTGTTCTTAGTGTCGTAACATCATGTTCGACATTGTACATCAGTTGCTAGAATTTCAATTGGCATTAGAGCAGGCACCCTGCTTGATTTTCTGGGTGAGATCTAGGGACATTATTCTGGTATTATGGACAATGAGGGAGGATTTGGGAATAGACCACCTATTCTGGATGTCAAGACTTCAAATGCTTACTTCCAAGTTTGAAAATCTAAGAATGAGAGAGGATGAGACAGTTCATGATTTTCACATGAATATTCTCTACATTTCTAATGCTTAAAGAGCCTTAGGAGAAAAAAATTCTGATGAAAAGCTTGTGAGGAAGATAATCAGATCTCTTCCCAAGAGATTTTCTATGAAGGTGACTGTTATAGAAGAGGCACATGACATCTGCAACATGAAGGTTGAAGACCTGATTGGATCTCTTCAAATGTTTGAGATGGGGTTCAATGATGTACCTAAAAAGAAGAACAAAAGCATAGCCCTTGTGTCAAATACTAAGGAAGAAGCAGAAAGAGACGTATAGGAGAATGAAGAAATCTTGAAGGAAGTTGTTTCCTTGATGGGAAGACAATTCAATAAGGTCATGAAGAGGTTGAATATCAGCTCAAAATCAAATGTCAGGAACACTTCATCCGACATCAGCAGATCAAATGATTCAAGGACAAAGCCTGAAGAAAAGCCAAGAAAAAACAGAAGAGTTCAATGTCATGGTTGTGATGGTTTTGGTCATATTTGAGCAGAGTGCCCTACCTATCTGAAGGGACAACAGAAAGGCTTATTTGTAACATGGTCTAATGGAAACTTCAAGAGTGACCTTGAAGAAGAATTAGCCAAACATATCATTGTATTGACATGGGCATATGTATCTGATAAAGACTCAAATGAAGATGAATTTGTTGATACCTATCAAAATCTTTGTGTGAGATATGCTCAAATGGTACAAAAATGATAGAAACAAAATGAGATCTTAGCAATTTTGGAGGCTGAAAAAAGAGAGAATTTGTCAACTATATCTCTTCTAAGTGATGAAGTCTCCTTACTAAACTCCCAGCTTGATCAAATGACAAAGTACATCAGAATGATGAATAATGGATCTGAAAAACATGATGAGATCCTTCAGAGAAGAAGAAGTGCAAATGACCTATCTAGGATATGATTTAACGGCTCTAAGAACAAGTTCTTTAGGAGCAGCAAACCTGAGCCAAAGAATGATGGTTTAAACCAGATGTCGAAATCAATGTCTCAATATTATGAACCAAGAAGATCTACTCATCAAAGGAGAAGATATCAAAGATGGAGATGTCACTATTGTGGGAGGTTTTGTCACATCAAGTCTTTCTATTTCAGACTTCAGGGTTACCCTGCTCAAAATCCATAGCCCAAACCTGAGCAAAACATTGTCATCCAGAAACAACAATGGGTCCCTAAGCTTGTTTCATTGATAGCCCATACTTCTATTAAAGTATCTTCTAAGGAGGATTGGTATTTCCATAGTGGATGTTCTAAGCACATGACTGGAATAAAAAAATTTGTGGTTGACATCAAACCATATTCCACAAGTTATGTTACCTTTGGTGGTGAAGCTAAAGTAGAAATCAAAGGAGTAGGAAAACTTGTATGCTCAGGAGTTCCAAACCTTGATGGTGTTTTACTGGTGAAATGATTGACTGCTAATCTCATTAGCATCAGTCAGCTATGTGATCAAGGATTCAGTGTCAACTTCACCAAATCAGAATGCACAATCACAAATGAGGAGAATGTTGTTGTCATGAAGGGAGTCAGGTCTATATATAATTGTTATCTCTAGGTAAATCAAGATACCAGCTATACGTCTATTTGCTCTCTATCCAAAGAAGATGAAGTGACATTATGGCATCAAAATATGGGTCATCTTCATCTTAGAGGAATGAAAAGAGTCATAACTTTGGAAGCTGTAAGAGGAATCCCTAAGCTTCAAATTGGTGAAGGCGAGGTATGTGGTGCATATCAAGAAGGCAAGAAAACCAAGATGTCACATCCGACGGTTCGACATCTTACTACATAAAAGGTATTGGAGTTATTACACATGGACATGATGGGTCCTATGCAGGTTGAAAGTTTGGATGGAAAAAGGTATGCCTATGTGGCGGTGGATGACTACTCAAGGTTTATTTGGATAAATTTTGTCAGAGAGAAATCTGATGTTTTTGATGTGTTCAAGGATCTCTGTCAAAGAATTCATAGGGAAAAGGAAAGTTGTGTCATAATAATTAGAAGTGATCATGGGAAGGAATTTTGAGAATTAAAAATACTCTGGATTCTGCTCATCTGAAGGAATCAACCACAAATTATATTCTCCCATTACTCCTCATCAAAATGGAGTTGTGGAAAGAAAGAACATAACCATTCAGGAATCATCCAGGGCCATGATTCATGCCAAGAAACATCCTCTGTACTTTTGGGCTGAAGCTATGAATACAACTTGTTATTTTCATAATAGGGTCATTCTAAGAAAAGGAACTCTAACTACTCTCTATGAACTCTGGAAGGGAAGGAAGCCTAATGTCCAATACTTTCATGTATTTGGAAGTATGTGTTATATTCTGGCAGATAGAGAATAAAGGAGAAAAATGGATCCCAAAAGTGATGAAGACATATTTTTGGGCTACTCTACTAACAGTAGAGCCTATAGAGTCTTCAAATCTAGAACCAGAGTCATGTTGGAATCCATAAATGTGGTTATTGATGATCTTTTCAAAGAACCTGACGTCACATATGATGTTGGAACAATCTATGATACTCCAGTTGAAGTTACTGATAAAAAAGATGATCAAAATCCAGCTATCACAATATCTGAACCAGAACCAACAAACAAAGCACCTTCAATTAGGATCCAGAAGGATCATCCTAAAGATCTAATTATAGGTGATCTCAATAGTGGAGTTGTAACCAGATCAAGGGAAGTTATCTCTAAATCTTGTTTTGTATCCAAGATTGAACCTAAAAATGTCAAAGAAGAATTGACTGATGAATTTTGGATCAATGTTATGCAAGAAGAGCTAGAGTTGTTCAAGAGAAATGAAGTGTGGGATCTTGTACCAAGACCTGAAGGAACCAATATCATTGGTACTAAATGGGTGTACAAGAATAAATCTGATGAATAAGGGGTTGTGACCAGGAATAAAGCCAGGCTTGTTGCTCAAGGATATACTCAAATTGAAGGCATTAACTTTGATGAAACATTTGCTCATATGGCTAGACTTGAACCAATATGATTACTATTGGGAGTTGCATGCATTCTGAAGTTTAAACTATTCCAAATGAATGCCAAGAGTGCCTTTTTGAACGGGTATCTGAATGAAGAAGTTTATGTAGAGAAGCCTAAGGGATTTGTTTATCCAACTCTTTCAGATCATGTCTATAAGTTGAGAAAGGATTTGTATGTATTAAAACAAGCTCCTAGAGCTTGGTATGAAAGATTAACAGAGTTTCTTTTCAAGAATGGTTCGGAAAAGGTGGAATTGACAAAACTCTATTTGTCAAAGATGTAGAAGGAAAAATAATGATTTCTCAGATTTATATGGATGATATAGTGTTTGGTGGAATGTAGCTTTTGTTGTTGAGGTATGTGCCAGATATCAATCAGAACCTAAGGACTCTCACATAAATCAAGTCAAAAGAATACTAAAATATATAAATGGGACTTGTGACTATGGTATGATGTATTCTCATGGAAGTGATCTTGTTTTATATGGATATTGTGATAATGATTGGGTTGGGAATGCAGATGACATGAAAAGTACTTTTGGAGGGTGTTTCTTTGTAGCTAACAATCTCATTTCTTGGTTTAGCAAGAAGCATAATTGTGTCTCCTTGTCTATTGTAGAGGTTGAGTGAATAACTGCTGGTAGCAGTTGCTCTCAGCTGGTTTGGATGAAACAAATGTTATTGGAGTATAATGTCACCCAGGATGTCATGACATTATATTGTGACAATCTTAGTGAAATCAAAATTTTCCAAGAATCATATTCAACACAGTAGGACAAACCATATTGATATAAGGCATCATTTTATCCGAGATCTTGTGGAAGATAAAGTAATAAAGTTGGAGCATGTTGCCACTGAACTACAGCTGGCTGACATATTTACCAAGGCCTTGGATGCAAATCAGTTTGAAAATCTAATAGGAAAATTGGGAATTTGTCTTTATAAGGGTTTATAGCAGTTATTAACTTTTGGAAGTCCAGCCAAGGGAAGTAGAACATAAAGGAAGCTGCAAGTGATTTGGATGATGGTTCAGAGAGTCAAGAACAAACTGAAGTTTGCATCTGGTGGGGAGTAATTTTTCTTTATGATTTGGCTCAATTTCTAGCCTAAAAGGGGGAGTAATGATACTATTTATTTTAGTATAGATAGACTATGTGTACTGCAGTGCTTAAAAGGTTGAGCGGGAGATGATACCTCTCTATTTGTTGTTGTTGTTGCTGTTTCTATTGTTACTGGTGTGTTGTACTCTGTTACAGCTGATGTTTTTTTTGTTATGATGTTTTTGATACAGTTGTTTGTTTGAGTGGGAGTCCTCTGTTATGTGCTTCTGCTGTTGTTGTTTTATGATTAATGTTGTTCTGATAATGCTTAATTTGTTTTAGCCAAAAAAATTCCAAAGGGGGAGTTTGTAGATGTTTTTGATTGGCAATATTTTATGGTAAACCTTGTGTCTGTTTCTGGATGCCATAAGCAATGTTATGACATGTGATTTAAGCATTATGCATGTGTGAAGATTTTAGTAAGCAGTTGTTTTTATCAGGATGTTAAGACTGATGTCATGACATCTCTGACTAAGCCCGAAGACCTAGGTGACTCCTTATTTATGCATGTGTTCTTCTATCATTAAAACTAAGATTTTCTATTTGATTAGCGCGTCTTTATCAAAAGGAAAAGAAGGACTTAGCTTGAAGTTATTTTAGCAGAACATTGGTTCTTGTTATTTTTGTTCCTTTATTCAAGGAAATATTCTATATGATTTGTGCAAGTTCAGAAGGCACATGCCCATTCTAGTTTATACTTAAAGGTTGCTTACCATAGTGTGAAGAAGGGAAAAATAAGGATTGTCCATTCAATGTTTTTGTGTGTGTGTTTTAGTTTCCTTGTGAGCCAAGCAATTGTCTTTTGATGATTATTTTGGACTAGGTGTGCATTTGTAATTTGTAATTTGACTGAAGCTTTTAAGCAATGTCAAAGATTGTTTTGAAGAGTTTCTTCGTATTTTATGAGTTGTTTGTTTAATATCACTGTTTTTATTGAGAGGGAGTGAGAGTGGTCTCATATCTATGATTTCCTAGGTAGAAATTTCATTGGGTAGAGATTAAGTGAAAAGATTGCAAACTGGGGTGTTTATTGTGGATCTTTGAATTGATACTATTCATAGTGAAGTTCCTTCCTGGCTTGGTTTCCCCCAAAGTAGGTGTGATTGGCCCGAACTGGGTTAACAACTCTCTGTGTTCTTTTATTGTGTCTTTGTCTTTTATTGTGTTTTTAAACTTGTTGTTCTTGGTGTCGTAACATCGTGTTCAACATTGTATATCAGTTGCCATAAATATGTCAGTGAAGGTGTTTGAACATTTTTTATTATGTCTTTTGTTATGGTTTGAGTATTCTTAAATGTTTTTTTTAACAATGATGTTGGGAGTTACACTGGGAAGCAAAGGCCCTAAATTCTGAGGGAGAAAGATTACAGATGTGTTTTACATTGTATTCTCTTTGTCATTAAGAAGTATTTTATTATCTTTGCTTTAGTATGAGGTAAAGAAAGATAGTTTTGGCAAACAAACCTAATCTAACAACAACAACAGTTCAAGAAAACAATGAAAATTTAGAGGGAGAAGAGATGGTTCAGAAGCCAATAATAGGGCTTATACATAAGGATGCCTATGGAATTTGTTTTGTTGATTAATTATCTTGTGATTTCATACACAAGTTAGGGCTTTTAAGGAAAACCTGATCTACCGCCTAGAAAGTAACTCCACCTAGTTGTGAAGCTCAATTTATTGTAGATGTATTAGATCATTAACATTAAAGAGATGGGACTTGTAAAAAAGTGGCCCAATATCTTTATTTGGGAGATTGAAATTGTTTAAGAAACCAGTTGGAGGAAAATCAGGAATTATATGGAAGTCGGGCTGAATTTTAAAACAGACCAAAGAAAGTTTTAAAAAGCAGAAACGAGTCCTAAACATAAAGGATTCCCAATGACACATTTTGACAATTCATTTTGATTAAAAGAATGTTATGTGTAAAAAAATTCACAAAAATATATTCATAGATGAAAATTCAATGCGGTGAAAAAAAGGGATTGCGCCGGGTTTTTGAAAATGGATCAGATGAACCCTAATGGTTCATTTTTCCAAAAGGGATGGGTCTTACACTCTAATAGAGGCCCAAAAGTGTGATAAAAATCAATTTGAGAGTGATTAAATCAAAACCCTTATTTTGAATATTTTAAATATTAAAAAAAATTAAAACTTTGACAAATTTCAAACATAAGTGAAAACCAAGTTGAAACCTTCGATCAATGTTTGGAAATTTATATATTATCCATGTTATTACTTGAATATCATTTATGTTTGAAAAATCAAGTGAAAGAAGATTTTTAAAATGTTTAAAAAAAATTAAAATAGTTTTTTTATGAAAATATAAAATATATTTAAAAATATATTTTTTGGTGATTTTTTCATGGAATAAAATATTTAAACATTTTTTAGAATTAATGAAAAAAGAATCATTTAAAAACTCAAAAGAATCATTTAAAAACTCAAGAGAATCAGAAAGTTATTAATTTTTTAATCAATTAAATAAAATGATAAAATTCAAAATTTTGAATATTTGAAAAAAGGCGCCAAGAAAATGCACAAAAACACGCGACATGGTTGTTTTGCCCATATTTGCAAAATCAATCGTATCTCATGGAATATGCATCCATTTGAGAGGAAATAAACATCAAAGTTGTGTGTTATGATCCCACGAACACAATGGATTCATTTAATTTCATTTATTTTAAGTGTAAAGTGAAAAATCAGTGATGAACATTGAAGAACCCTAATTTGACCTAAGCCTCATGAAATTATACATGATGATTATTTTGTGAAATTGATTGAGGGGAATTATATAAAATATGACTACGCACACAACTAAGGTAATATTGATCTGGAGATATGCATGGATTATGAAATGACCAAGTTTAAGGCTTACGTGACTTGGAGCTTTCACCAGCTTATGTGATTTTGATCTGGAGGTGTTACAGAAGACTTGTGATGATTTGAACAGCTTCCTTGGATGATATGTAATGTGTTTGAAATCTTAGACTTGATTGCAAGTGGATGGATCCAGTTCTGATCTTCAAGTTGCAAAAACTATGTCTTTTTGAGGTTTTGGAGTGATATTGGGTTAGAGGTGTTTCTGGGTTAGTTCAAGTGTTTGAACACCTCAGATACATCATATGTGATGTGTTTGAGCAATTGGTTTAAGCTTGTTGTCGCTCAAACTCAAAAAATGATGGTTTTTTCTCAAAATGTATAGTTTTGAGTCTTTGAGGAGTGAAGGAGATAAAGCTTAGAATTCAGAGGCTTTGGTGTAATTCTTATGATCAAATGAGGTCTCTATTTATAGGCAAACATGTTGAGATTGCTTAGCCCTTAAGTTTTAAAGAGATAAGTTCAATATTGTTGATCATTGCTTGCCATAAAATCTCTTAAATTGTGAAATGATGAGATTCTCAAATGGCTCAGCTATGCAGCAGGCTAACTCGCATTCCTCTGTTGTTTTGAATTTGGATTGAGGACACCTATTTCTTTTGATCAAGCGATCCAATAATATGCCATTTTGGAGCATGGTGACCATTGGATCAAAAGGCATATGTGTTGAAATTCATAAATGCCATTTATGGGAATTATTTGGTGCAATCATGAATTTGAAGGTTTGATGTGTTTGAAATGATTAATCTTATCCTTTGACTCACAAAATAAGAATTCAAAGTTTTGTGAAAATCTATTTTTGGAAAACAATTTGTCAAGGTCACTTTGATCCATGATTTCTTCATGCACAAGCAAGATCTTTTCATGCCAATTGGTTCCTTGAATTGTTGGAAACATTTGCAACAACATTGGTGTTTTCACAAGGATCTGAATCAACTTCGAACTCTTTGAAAAATCCCTCCAAGTTGTGATGTTTGGACTGATTTTGTACTTAGGCAGATTTAGTCTAAGTGTTAAAAATTCAGTTTTTTTTCTTGATTTTGCTCAAGCTCTAACTTAAAATCCATAATGAATTGGAGTTTTGTGCAGTTGAATCATTTATAATTGATGGAAAGATCTTTCATTTGAGCTTTATTTCACCAAAATATGATGCTTGGAAGTAGGGTACTTGAACAATTTTTCTTATAACTTAGAAATTAATTCTAAGTTTCAAAGGTTGCCCCGTTTACAAGTTATCTTCAAATTTCTGATTTTTTTTTCAAATGCATTAATGGACCATATATTCTTGTAATATAGGTCATGAGTATCATTTTGGGTGAAAAAGTCAAACTTTGACTTTTTGGTCCAGATGGAAATTACACTAGATACCCCTGGTTTTCTGATTTTTTGACTAGACATCCTCTGAGGTATTTTGACCTAATTAATGGACTTTCATGATGTATATGAGTTATTTAAACCATTACTTATGGTATTGGCACTTGTCTAGAGGAAAAGTTTGACTTTGGGTTCCCCGATTAGTCAAAAACCCTAATTAGGGCACTGTGAAACCCTAATCTCGAAATCCTTGATCTATGCATCCCTTGATCTTGTAGATGGATTGTCAAAGTAATATAAAACTTTCTTAAGTACATGTGGAGGAATTGGCTCCTCTTTCCATGAAAAAATTCATCTAGAGGGCTCAGTTGACTAAAACCCTAATTGGTGATATTGATGACTCGGGGCCCAGCTCACTGAAATTTCTATACAATCTTTGAATGATTCTCCATCATTTGAGATTACTTGATCCTTTGAGAATGACTTGAAGGTTGAAAATATTATGTATTAATTATTGGTCCTTTACCTGAATCCTCTGAGGGACTTAGGAATCCTGATTCATTGCGTGGATACTGTCCAGACAACTCGGACACGGTCCTTTGGTCACTGGATTTTTTCTAATGAGGTATACTTCTTAGGGTAAAAATTTAGGGTATGACAAATACGTAGGACACTTAGATCTTACGTGTCCAAAGCCTTCACATCCATGGTATTGAATTCCTTTGCTTGGTTAGGCTTCTCTTCAATATTAGACACAAAGGTTATGCTTTTCTTCTTTTCATACTTTTCACATATCCCTAATTCAAAGGACTGAAGAGATCCTATAAGTTCATCAACTTCCATGTTGTTTATTGTCTCTCCCGGGATTTTCATCCTGGTACAAACGCGAAAGTGGCGCAGAAAAGGTAGAGTCGTCAGCCAGACATTTTTATCCCGAAGGAACGGGAAAGGTAATGTTGCACAAACCTGAGGAAGAAGGAAAGGACAAGCTCCTGCAAACCAAAGATCTGGGTTCGGGAGTCGTTTACGACCTGGGAAGGTATTAGCACCCCATATTGTCCGCCGTACCTGACGGGATCCACGCTTGTTTGTTTGTTTCAAAGGGTGGGAAAATAACTGCTGCTGAATAAATAAACTGTTAACTGGAATGGGAATGGAAATAAGAATGGGAATTTGGAAAAAGAAAAGGAAGGGGAAAATGTAGGGAAAATAAAGAATGTGCTCGAACGGGCCCTACCCCGCTGCCTACGTACCTCATCGGGAAAATGAGGATCAGAGTCGACGTAGTTCGCCTAACTAAGGCAGGAACTATTTATTTGTGTTTTTTATGGCTTGAACTGCGTATGTCTATGCTCAGGTGTTGCAGGCTCGTCTGGTACGAGTGCGTTTACCATCTTGCATGCAAGACAAGTCGTCGCGAGTTCTCGTTGATACAAAAATTCAGCACCTACTACAGCCTCTAAAGTAACAACAACTACCAAAACAATGCATATCACAAAGCAAAGCACAAACAACTTTCTACAGCCAGCATACAACATGTAAAAAAAGGTGTAGAAAGTCAAATACAACATGCAAAAATAACAAATAACATGTATTCTACAACACCTATATGCAAAGTCAGCTATGAAAACATGGGGCAGATTTGATTATTTTCATTTTTTAATGCACAAACTTAATGAAAAATGTACCAATTAATCATGAATATGCATTTGAACATAGATCAACATACACAAATGAGTGACATAATTATTTTGGGAAGATTATGCAAGAACGCACCACATGATTGATTATGCAACAAGTATGCAAAATATGGCACATGAACATGGCCTATGAACATAATAAGCATTGATCATGAATATGCAACATGATAGATCAACAAGAATGCCAAGCTCAATGCAAAATTCAGAATTGAATTGATGTGAATGATATGATCAAACATGTAACCAAATGCATATACTTACATGTTTATGTGAAATGCAACATATATATTGATACAATGAAATGCAAATGAGTTAACGAATTGTGCAAAAGATGCAACAATGGAACGCAACATGATTATTTACATGCCAAATGATGCATAAACATAGCAACAAAATGAGTCAAATTATACACAAATGAAAACATAAATGCATAATATGCAACACGAACGGAAACGCGTCGAAACGATTCGAAATGGGGGAATGAGATGTAGAAACCAACCTAGAAAATTCCCTAAAATTAGTACCTAAACATGCATGAACATTAGAGGCACAAAGAAGAAAGGATAAGCAAGAAAATAAGCAAAAATTCCAAAATCCAATAGCTTTAACCGGTTAACCGAATGGTTAACCGGTTAACGGACCCCAAACAACACTGATTTGTGGCAAAAACGTATGCGTTAACTAGTTAACCAAACCGTTAATCGGTTAACGCTGAACAAAAAGAAAAAAATGCTTTTGAAATAAGTTCTTTTGGCCATAAACTTACTTCTAAACAACCCTAACCCCCACCTAATCATGCTAACACGAATTTCTACTTAATTAGGGCTTATTAACACATGTTAGAACCTATAACAAGCTACAACCTAACTTCTAATCCATTAAAAATCACAAATCGTAAGCAACACATAACGAAAACATAATCGATCACAAGCAATACAAAAGGCACTTAAAGAATGCCAAAATGGCGAGATGAAGAGAATAACTTAAAGCTAGAATGGTTTTGGATTACCAACTTACGAAGCGGAGAAGTGCTTCGGTAAATGTTGCTAGAATCGGAGCTTGATCGAAGAGATAACCAAGAAAACCGCGAATCCGCAAAATAAATGCGTTCTTGATGCTTGAGCCTTCTTGCACTTCCGATAAGTCAAAATCTTCAAAAAAATCAGTAGCTTCTTCTTCTACAATCCACAATTCAATGGAGGTTGGAGGCTAAGCTTTAAGATCTTCAAGTTTCAATGTGAAACTTGAAGAGCTTCTTCAAAAAAGCTTTGGGTGAAAAGGGAAACGGAGGAAAAGTGAGAGAGAAAAGGTGATTCTAGAAATTGTGAGAGAGTGAAAAAATTGGGAACCTTTTGCATTGAAGTGATTAATGATTATATAGGGGCTAGGCTAGGAGCTAGGTTTGAGAATGGAGTTAGGTTTAGGAATGGAGTTAGGTTTGTAGTTAGTTAGGGTTAGGGTTGGAGAAGGAATATTCCTTGGAATATTCCAAGGAATATTCCTTGGAATACTCTAGAAGGTTGTGGAACATGGTAGAAGCATCCAAGAGAAATGAAGTGGAATTGAAGTGGAAAAACAAGAGGGAAAGAATGGAAGGAAATGTGGAAGGAAAGTTGAAGGAAAAGTGAAATTAACCACTTTTCAAATGATTTATTTCTTGATTTTCTTTTATTCCTCCATCATTGCTTGACCAAATTTTAACCATAGGATCATTGTAACCCTAATTTCATAATTTTGATCTTAAAAATCAGGATTCGACCTTTTTTACCTAGCTCGATTGCCTTTTTCCTAATTCCTCGATTTTCAGTCATCTGGCCAATTGAACCTCTTCAAAAATGAATTTGTGGATGAAATTTGAACCCTAGGTACTTGACACCATATATAAGACAATGGAATCCACTTTGAATCAAAACATCATGGAGAATCCCAGTATAGGTGAAACCCTAATTTGGCCTTTTTCATCAGGAGATGTTGCACTACTTGCCTTCTCTGATTAAACCAAATTTTTCCATGGCTTGTGGCTTCAAGTGAATACTTGTAGGATGTTGTGAACCCTTTTCACAAGGTTGAGAAGCTTTGTGGCCCTTTGATTGCCTTTGTAATGCCTTCAGTTGCTTCAATCATTGATCACATACCTATGCCTCATCCATGCTACATATGATGCAATGTTTTTTTGATTATTTTATGAATCTATGTATGCAAAATGCTATGTAAAATGTTGGGGAAATGAGTGGGAAAATGTTGAGGTATTACATTTATGTCTTTGGCTTCTTCAATCGTTGTGACCTTCATGTCAAACTTCTTAGGCAACGACCTGAGAATATTTCTAACCAGTTTTTCTTTCGACATCTTCTCTTCCAAGGCACTAAATGTATAGGAAATGTCAATAATATTCATGTGAAAATCATGAATGGACTCATCATCTTTTATCCTGAGATTCTTAAATTTGGTGGTGTGAAGTTGAAGTCTTGACATCTTTACTTTTGATGTCCCTTCATGAGTGGTTCTAAGGATTTCACATGCATCATTGGCCACGGTACATGTATTTATCAACCTAAAATTGTTTTTATAAACTTCATTGAGTAAGACATTCAAGGCTCTAGAGTTTACAAGAGCAAGATCATCTTCTTCCTTAGACCAATCCCCTTCTGGCTTCAATTCAGTTGTGTCCTTCCCATCTTTTCCCTTCACAAGAGGGTGTTCCTAACCTTTGATAACTGCTTTCCATGTTTTTCTATCCATAGATTTTAGAAAAGTAACCATATGGGCCTTTCAGTGATCATAGTTGGTTCCATATAAAATAGGTGGTATGTTGAAAAACCTTAGTTCCATGTCCATTTTACAAGAAAGTATCGTCCCAAATCTCACCCAAAAACAAATTAGGGTGCAAGCTTTTGATGCCAATTGAAATTCTAGTGTAGCAGATCTCAGATGTCCTATGAGATATCGAGACAACTAATCTCTTCTTTTAGCGCATAATGAACTATATGAACACAAAATAGAGTTGTGGAATGTAAAGAACACACAATCAATTGTTAACCCAGTTCAGTGACAGTCACCTACTCTAGGGGCTTCCAAGCTAGGAATGAAATCTACTAAATAGTATTAATTCAAAATGAAACAACCTCCTGTTTCCAACTTGTCACATAATCACTACTTGTACTATATTTATACCTAAGACTCTCCTAGGTATGAGACCCTTCTCAATTCCCTAACAATCACCACATGATCACACTCACTATATGTTTAAAAGCTTAAGAGTGATCAATACTTTACAACTCAATAAAACAGTGCTTCTCTTAACATCAACTCAACACAAGAGAGGCTCACAAAGAACAAACCCTAATATTCATTATTTTCAGTATTTGTTCTTGTTAAAAACTAGGGCTAATCCATCCTACTTATAACTATAAATTAGACTGGATTTTGGGCTTCAAACCTCAGCAATTCTGGTTGCACAAAATCAGCATAATATTCTCAAAGAAAATAGAAACTTTTAAATCTTTAGTTTCCTAAAATGTCTCCTTGATTATCAAACTTCAAATATTCAATTCCAAACTGAATCTTTGAAAATCGTCACTCTTGGACACCAGCTAGGATCACATAATATTCCAAAGAATATTATGTGATTTGTACATAAAATAATAGTTTCAAAAACTGTAACAGATAAAGATGTCGAATAACTCTGTTAGGACATCTCATCTGACATCTTGCAAAATTTGTTATTCTGTATAACAGAACGTGTTCTTCTGCATGTTAGGACATCTTGTCCAACATGTCACTGTCAGATTAGTTTTACAAAAATAAATGCCCATCCCCACATTGCAGAATTAACACTTTGTAACAAAAAATAAAAGTTTTTTAAAATATGACATTTTGGTATTTATGTTGAAATGAAGTTAGGGGTGATAGTTTGAGCCATCCCCATAGGATACCCACAAAAATTACCCATAACGGGTAGAGTATAAACACGCAAAATGGGTACGGGCATGATCACATGCAATTACCCATAAAAATATGCAGATATGGACACGAGTATGGGTACCTTAGTACCCACCTCTTTCCATACCCGCACTATATATATTTATATATTTATTATTATAAACACGTGTATGTTTATAAATTTTATTGAATACATATGTAATATGTATTAAACTTGTATGCATTTCAATAAAAGTTTTTGTTTATATGTTAACTTAACAATAATATTCTTGAATTATTTTTTCTATTGTCAAAAACTTAAAATGAAATGATAAATTATAATTAATCGATATTGTTTTATAAAAAATGCGGATAAACGGGTAGGGGTATGGGTATGTAGCTATCTGTAGGATACATGCACAGGTAGAAATGTTGGTGCTCACGCGGGTATGAGCTTGGGTACGAGAATTTTTTCAAACTACAGGTATAGGAATGAATACTATAGTATAATACCCAAACCCTAACCATTTTCTTCCCTAAATGATGTATAGTTTGGTATTTTTTTTACAAAAGTGTGGTAGGACAATGAAAATTTTCAATATAAACTTTGCTAGATATGGATTTTTCTCCATATATTAAGGTTTGTCGGTTCACTACTTGTCCTTCTATAAGGCGCCAGTAAAGTGGTAAATGATTTGGTCTCAATCCAAATGAGATTTCTTTGGTCGGGATCGTCGAATGTATCTAGAATGTCATGGGAGGCTTGGAATGTAGTGTGCAACCCTAAGGATCAAGGTGGCCTCGATGTGAAGGATTTGTGTATTTTCAACATGGAGCTCCTGTCAAAATGTCCTTGGAGATTAATTCATAAGAATAATACAGTTTGGAAGATTGTCTTAGATTACAAATATCAAGATTTTACCTTACAAATTTTGATGTGCAAAGCTCCTATTTTTAACAGATTCAACTCCTGTTGGTGGAAATAAATTCTAAGCCTAGCAGTTTCTATTGATGTTGACGGGTTCTCATAGCAGATTTCCTGCAAACTTGGGTTTGGATGTAGAATTTCATTCTAGTTTTCCTATTGGATTGGTAGGAAGCCTCTGTGTGAGTTGTGTTGCTCCCGGAGATTTGCATCCCGGTGCAGACGCGAACGGTCGCCGAAAAGAGGAAATGAAATGAATTGAATAGAGTCGCAAGCTAGGCATTTTTATCCCGAAGGAAAGGTAATGCTGCATAAACTTGGAAAGATATGGATAAGACGGTTGCGAACCAGAGAAACTGAGAAAGGGGGTTGGTTACAACCTGGGAAGGTATTAGCACCCAGATTGTCCTTCGTAATCGACGGGATCCATGCTTATAAGATTGTGTTTAAAAGGGGTAAGTGTATGTGTTATCTGTGTGCAAAAGCTAGGAATGAATGTACAGGTGTCAGTGCAAAAGATGAATTGCTCAGGAACTGAGGCTTTAGAAAGAATGCTGAAAGAGGGGGAAGACAAGGAGACTTTTGTTCGATAACTGTTAAGTTATGCCTACGTATCCTCTCGTGCAATGAGGGGTACTTGTTCATTAAACACTAGGGTTAGTCCCTCTTAACCATAAGGAAGAGATAGAACCCTAATGTAAGGCCCAAGTTACAAGATAAAAGTCTTAGTGATTATTAATGTGATTTGATTAAGAGGTGTAAACAAATTAAAGGTTTAACACTTAGGATTAAAGTTATACACTCCATCCTAAGAGAAGGATGCAGGCATAACCCTAATTCAAAGTCCTAAAGCTTTAAGAGTTTAGTCTCTGATTATTGAAATGAGAAGAGAGACTCAAGGAGACTCAAATGTAAAAGACTAAGGGGGACTATACATAACCCTAAAAGTTATCATGCTTGGGTATCCTATGGTTTTTTAGGCTTAAGAGAAAGGATCTTCAAGGCCACCAATGGAAGAAGCAGATGAATAAAGAAGGAGAAAGAAGAACAAGTTACTTACTTCCTGAAGAAGATAAGTAACTTGAAAGAAAGAAAGTGAGAAGGATGGAACATAAGTGAAATAGATTCACTTCAAAGACATGTAAAATGCATATGAATGAGATAAGAAGAGGTGGGAGGTGAAGGCAAATCCACCTCCCAAATAACTTACCAAAAGATCCTGAAAATGTTAGTATGAATGCATAAGACATAAAGCATAAAGAAATGAATTGAAATGAGATGTGATGACCAAATTCATAAGTGAAAATGCAATGTAAAATGCATATGAGATGATGCAATGTCATACAAGATGCATATGAATGATTATACTAAGAGGAGATGCAAAGGAGGCATGCTTAGAAGCATGAATACACATGGATGTTTATGAAACGTAATGAATGCAAGATATGGAAAATGAATGAAGAAATGATCAAGCAATGTTCTAACATGTCCTAAGATGTCTAAGATGTCATACAAATGCTTGAAATGTCATGGCAAGTTCATATGATGATGATATGCAAAGGTGAATGCGAATGAACATGAGAAATTAGGGTTTTATGAATGTATGAGATGCATATGACCCAAACAGAAGCATACATCATGATAAAAAAATGTAAATCAAGCTCAATCAAACCCTAATCTCATATAAGATCACACCCCAAAGGAGAAAGTCAGAAGCTAATCCTATTTAAAGTTATGAATTTTCTAAGTTTGCTAAGGTTTTTGTGTGATTCTTAAAGGAAAATGCAAATAAAATTGAAAATGCAAGATAAATTCATGAGAAATATAACCTAGAAACTACATGCAATATGTGAAACAATGCAAAAAGAATCAAGTTCAAACTCATCATGGTTAGGCATAAGTGAATATTTCAAGTTAGGGTTAGAAAATATGATTTTTAAGAACCCTAATTCAAGAAAATTGTGAAATTATGATCAAACCTATTAAGAAATTTGTATGATGAGTTTGAAAATGTATCTAAATGTATTGGAATGGTTCATGAATTTTTTTGTGATTTTTAGAAAACTAAATGTATTTTTAATTAATTAAAATCCATTAATTAATTAAAAATAACATTTAAATATTTTAAAAATACTTTTTAAATGTAAAAAATAAAATAAAAATCATGTTTGGGTTGAGAAAAATATTTGGATCAGAAATGCAAAAGATCATATTTTTGTGATGTTTTTAACTATTTTAAATAAAATGTACAAAATAAATGAACAAAAAATGAAATAAAAATAAAATAAATGGAAATTAAACGCATCCAAAGGCCCAGATTCAAATAAAAAGGGAGGGAGTTGACTGGCGCGTTATTGTGTGATCAAGATCTGATCTGGCATAATTTAAATTAAACCTAATAAATTAACCTAATTAAACTAATTAGGGTTTTAATGAGGCAATCTGGGCCCTCCATTCACGCGTTAAACCTAATCAAACGACTCACATTCAAACTGAGAGATAAACCCTAATTAAGAATCCTAAGCATTTTCAGGTGAACGGAGCTAGCTCTGATCATCTTCTCCGGCAAGACAAAAACTCAACTCTCTCCCCAGGCCATGAAAACTTCCCAAACTCTCCAGAATCACTCCCCAAACATCAATAAGCAAGAATCAATCAACAAAAACAATTCATCATGCATAAACAAAGAGAATCAAAGAAGAACAAAATTTAGGTCAAAGTTTCAGAGAAACGGTTCATGCTTGTTTCTTCATCATTTTCATAACCAACAAGTGCAGTGTGATCAGGAGAGCATGGGGAAAATTTCTAGAACATGAAATAAAGCTTCTAGAAAAAAAGTTCTAAGGGGCTACCTGAGATGAAGCTTTCACTCCCTGAGCTTTCTGGCCTCTTTCTTGGTTTAATCCACCTCCAATGAACCCCCTGATGATGTTGCAATGCTTAGAACAAGTTTGTGTGGTTTGGTTTGAGAGGTACAGCTCCTCTGCACCAGGAATCGTGTTTTTGTTTGGTTGTGTTTTAGGGCTTTTCAAAGGGTGTTTTGTGTTCTATGGACCATTTGAAGATGATTGGTGAAGTTTTTTTGAGGTTTGATGGCTGGATTTTGAGAATCGAAGAAGGGAAGCTTTTTGGCAAATTTGTGAATGTTGAGTTCTTGGAGGTTTCAGGCTTGCTTCTTGTGTCAAATGAGCTCCATAATGTTTGTATGTAATGTCTTGATTGGTCAGAGAGTGGTTAGTGGCATAGTTTGATTGGTATGGGCTAGTTGCAAAAAATTCAATTTTGTGTACTTGGAGGTATGGGCCATGGCAGAGCTGGCTTCAAGGGGTGTCTGGCCTCAGCCTGCATCAAGGAGAGCCATAAAATTGGTTTTATGTAGTTGGCACAAGTGGTGGGAAGGTTTCAAGAGGTTTTGCAACTTTTCCCTCTTTGAGAATTTCATGAAAATGTCTTGTAGAAACTTGCAATCCAAGGCACAATTTTGGTTCAAATGCATTGCACTATGTTTGTATGATGCCTAGCAATTAATTAGAGGTCATGAAATGGCTTGGAACTTGAATTTGCAAAAAATCCTCTTTGGCATGAACTTGAAAATCATAGGATTTTTGCCAACTTTGAAAGGCCATATCTTGAGTTCTAGGATGAATCAAGACATTTTCTAGTACTTGTTGAAAAGGGAAAGACATAATCTACAACTTTCATGTCCTAGAATTTTTCATTTGAAGCACTTTTGGTCATGAAAGAGGAGGATGAAAATCTTTCCCAAAATGGAAAGTTTCCATTACAAGTCACTTCCAAAAATGACAAGTTTGCATTTGGCTCAAAATTCTTCAACTTTGTGAACTTCCAACCACTTCAAAGATCAAATAAAGATCATATACACTCAAAATGATGATGATGACCCTTTGGTACCCTTGTTAGGGGCCTCAGATGCCCTGATTTTGACTTTACTTGCTCAAGAAGTTACCCAATGATCAGATGACTTCCACAATGAATTTCTTCATCAAACTTGGTACTCATGATCCTTATAACATATTAAGAACATTAGAAACAAGAATGACCAAAAAAATTGGAGTTAAGGCCTCTGAAACCAAAACCCTAATTTTGGTCATCTGTGCAGGAAAACCCTAGCTCTGCTTCCATGCCTTTGCCATTCTTTGTGATCTCTTTTCATGAACTTTGGGGAGCATATTATTATTATAGAACACGCATGGACCCTCTTGGAAAGCTTTAAGACCATTGGGATGGCTCAGATTG
The DNA here is from genome assembly GCA_963966055.1 of Lathyrus aphaca. NCBI lineage: Eukaryota > Viridiplantae > Streptophyta > Magnoliopsida > Fabales > Fabaceae > Lathyrus > Lathyrus aphaca. The sequence continues at coordinate 320,951,589 of OZ014525.1, forward strand.
ATTCTTAGATTGCTCAGATCACAAACCCTAGATGCAGATGAAAATGGAACTCTGCAGTGAAACAAATATGAAATATGAGATGGTATGCTTATACTAAAACAAAAATGAAAGATCACAAGCCAAGGTGTGAGAAAAAGTGAGGGCAAATTTGGGGTGTTTACAGCTGCCCCTCTTAAAGCATGAGTTAGTTGTGCAGGATGTAAGCGCCTGGCTTAACAGACAAACAAGATAACTTATGGTTGAATAACAAAGACAGTCCGAAATTTGCACTCGTTGGGGAGAAGAATGAAAGGGATATAAATTGTAAAAGGTAGTATAGTATAATTATCAAATGAAGGCGATGGAGGACGACCCTCGAGCAGAGGACGACTGTTGGGGATAAAATGGTAAGCTAAGCAATGACGGGGACGACCGACAAGCTGGGGAAATAAAGAGACCACGACGGGGACGGCCATCGGGCAAGGAAATAAAACTCTCTGGGGTTTAAAGAAATGAGGAAAGCACTGACAGGTACGGCCATCGGGTTTGGAAAGTAAAGTAAACAATGATGGGGATGACCATCGGGTGAAAGAATAAATGAAATAATGATGAGGGACAGTCATCAAAGGTGAAGGATGATCACCTAGCAGGGGACGACTGCTGAAAAATATCACGACATAGGAAGAATGCCAGATAGAAAAAGATCAACGATGGGGACGACCATCAGGTAAGAATGATGAAGGACGATCATCAAGAGGTGAAGGACGATCACCTAGCAGGGTACGGCTGCTCTCGGGGATTATCACGACATAGGACGAAATGTAGGATAACAATATCAACGATGGGGACGACCATCGGATAAATGATGAGGGACGGTCATCAAAAATGTGAAGGACGATCACTTAGCAGGGGACGGCTGTTTTTTATCATGACATATGACGAATGTCGGATAGATGGTTCCAACAATGGGGATTCCATTGGGGAAAGGATGAGGGACGGTCATCCAAAGGTGAAGGACGATCACTTGGCAGGGGAAGGCTGCCGAAAGTATCACGACATTGGACAAATGTCGGATAGAAGAAAGTTGTTTTGTTGACGACTTACTAGGGAATGGTAAACACGGACGAGTGCTTACGCCTTAAAAGATATAAGTGTTTGACGGTGTGTATGGATTAAAGATGCGGACGAGCATCCTTAGGGCCACAATACGGACGGGTATCGTTAGAAACAAACGCTGACACATGTTTTTTTAAGGATGATGATACAGACGAGTATCAATTGGTTAGTCAAGGAACACGGACGAGTGTTTATTCTGTCGGGGTGATATATACAAGATACGGGCGAGTATCAAAGGATTGTATATGTACAAATGTTGATCTGTTGGTGAAGTATGTGCAAGACACGAACGAGTGTCGAAAGTTTTGCCAAGGGACAAGGACGAGTGTTTGACTTGTTGGGGAAGCATGACACGGACGAGTGTTGTTATAAGACCTTTGTTGAGGAAAATGTTGTTGTTGTGGGAAATGTTGTGGTTGTGGAGTGTATTGTTGTTGAGGTGATGGAGTGGGAATTGTGGCAGCGACAATTGATCTTGGCATGTACTAGGGCCTTCCTCTGCCCATGTGTATTGAGTTGGTTTCACCCGACCTGTAAGGCCCTGCAAAAGGTTTCCTTGTGCTGCTAGAGTTGGCGCCATTATATAAAAATCTTACCCATTTTTAACAAACTTTCAATTCTCTCTCCTGCTATGACCACGTCAACAAAGCTAGTGGAAGAGAAAGCAGCCAACCTATCAATGTATGTCCCCTATAGGGTGTTCATAAACATATCAGCCATTTCTCTTTCCGACATTGGAGGTTGAACGACAACAACTAATTGCCTCCATCTCTGAGCATACTCTATGAAGCTTTCTCTGGAGGATTGTGACATACCCATTAGAAGAGTTTTGTTAGGAGCCATGTCTAAATTGTAATGATATTGGAGTATGAAAGCATCGGCCAAATCCTTCCAATTTCTGACGGTTGCCCTAGTCAGATGAGAGTACCACTCACGGGATGCCCCGATCAAGCTATCCTCAAAGTAAAACATCCATAACTTTTCATCCATGGTGTAAGCCTTTAATATTCCCAGAAAAGATTAAATATGGGTGCGAGGGCAAGGTGTTCCATTATATCTTTCAAAGAAGGGAGGTTTGAATTTGTGAGGAATTCTTACTCCCTCAACTAGGCCCATATCCATAACATCAAACCCTAAAGAGTTTTGAGACTCCAGAGATCTTAACTTTTCTGCTATCTTGTCCAGACGATGATCATAGACTTCATCTCCTGCTCCAACTATAGTGAATTGTTCCTCCTGAGGGTCCTCTTGCAAGGCACGCCCTCCATTATTACCTTGGGGGGATAGTACGTGGTTGTACACGATCATTGTTGCTGGTACCCCCTGTACCTGGGTGATTTTCTTCAGGAGTTTGTCGCTCGACCAACTCTCTTAATCTTTCTTGGCTTTGGGCCAACCCAGTCATTACTGCCATGAATTGACTCATCTGAGCCCTCATTTCAGTTCTTTCATTAGCCATCTGGTTTCTTACGTCAGTCAGATCTTGCTGAACTTGGTCCATTTATAAGCTCGGAAGGTTGTTTCTTGTAGGATACCGGTGAACTCTGTCGATGGGGAAAACCCTCCTACGAGCAATGTTTCCTGAAACCACAACAAAGTGAGAAAACAACATCAAAAATACCTACAAAACAAAGAATGAGGTTAGTATGCAATGCAGTATGTCTATTTGTTTTCCAATGGTATCCGGTTTGGTTCTTTGGTTTTGACCTTAAAGAACTCGAGGAATGATGATGTTGAAGAGAAATGAAGCCCAAAGGATAACACACAAACCATATATTACAAATGCAAAGATACATAGTTTATGATTACAACAAGTTCCCATGATGGGTCAAAATACAACAAAATCAACAAAAGTACAAACAAAATGAAATACAAGTACGAAGAAATCAAACATCTAACCCAAAGTCATCCTCTTTGACTTCCTTCAGGAGAGCATCAGTCACTGGTCCAACGGGATGCTCTGTGATGGTCCTAATAAAAAGGTTCCTTGAAGAAATGGCACTTGTCAATTTCTTATACTTGTCTTGGTCCTTTGATCTCTTCAACCCCGCCCGGAGTTTCAACTCGGAGATTTCCTTCCGTGTTGCTGACAAGGCTTCCTGACTATTCTTCTCATTAGCTTCCAGATGCTCTATCCTAGCCTGGGTCTTTTGATCTTCCTGTGAATGAGCTTCAGTAATTCTGATCCATCTAGCCTAACTCTCTTCCAAGTAGTGCTCAGCTCTGGCTTTTTGAATCTTAGCTTCTTTGCAAGCATTCTTCAATACCAACTCCCCTGCTCGGGCCCTTCTGATGTAATCATCTGTCTTCTCAATCTTGGTCATATGCTCGATCCGGAGCTTCTCTAACCTCTCATTGTCCAGACGATTATCATTCCTCTCCCAGAGGGTCTTCTTTAGAGCTTCAGAAAGCTGAGTATTCCTTTCCTTCAGCTTCTCAAATTCCTCTAAACTGACTGTAGCTATGGTCTCTACTGCTGATGTTCCAAGCACATCTTCCAAGGTGAATGGCATAGGGTGGTCTGTCCTCTGATGCGAGACCAATCAATATACTGAGCTGAAGCTATGTTGTTGCACTTGCCAAGAATAGCAGTCCCTTTTGTCTGTTTTTTTATCCCAAGCCTAGGCTGCTTGCCGGACGATAGCATGATTATTCTGAATGTCACAGTAAAGGGTTTCTGACAAGTCCTGCTCTCTTGGTGGATGTACCAAGGAATACCCTAGATGCCTTTTGAAAAGAAAAGGATTGTAGTTGATGCAACCCTTCACTCCAATAAGAGGTACATTGGGATACTTCCCACATTTGGTGATTATGTCTCTGCCCTTGGTGCTCTGAGTGCACCACCTGATGTCTTCTGAAGTGAGAGCAATCATTCTCTTAGCCCAATTTCTTGACTGATGAGGATTTAAGAAAGCTTCTGTTTTTGGCAAGTGTCTCAATAACCATCAGTAGAAGAGAGGTGCACAACATCTTACTAATCTTCCCCTCTGCTTCTCATTTCTTTGATGCACTGAGTAATAGAAATCCCCAAGCAAGGTAGGAATTGGATTCTTCAGCAAGAAGAGATGGATAACACTCTTGCTTACAAACTTAGTCTCGTCTGCAAACAAGATGGTACCATATATGCTAAGGGCCAAAAGAGCACAAATAGTGTCCCACTTCCCTACTGCAACATGACTGGTGACCTGAGTAATCAAGAAGTCCAAATGGAGGCCTGGGATTCCAGCCTTAGTATTCATATTCTGATCAATTATGGTGGTTTCCAAATACAGAGCCTTATCTATGTCCTCATTCCTGGGAGCAGTCATCTCAGGGTTGAAAGGAATCCCTCTCCTGATGGGGACACCCAACAACATGGAAAACTCCTCTAACAAAGGGCCCAACCGAAAGTCTGGAAAGGTAAAAAATCTGAGAGGAGGGTCATAGAACTGAAGGAAAGTGTGGATCATGCTCCTCTATGATGCATCCAAGTCCATGATCATGTCCATGATACCACCATAATGTTCCCTGAATAAAGGGACATGATCAGGAGTGATGAGTGTCTAAATCTGCCTGATGCCTGCTTGAGAGGGCTCAAAGAAATGATAAGTGATGTTGCTCTTCCTGGAAGAGTCCATACTGATAATGGATGCTGAAGGAAACAACTGAGAAGAAATGTTGATGAAGACAACTGATGAAGATGCTCAAGAAAAGATAGCTGATGAATATATCTGATGAAGATGTCTGAGCAGAAGAACAGTCAAAACCAAACCAAATAAGATGTGGATACCCTATAAAACAAATAGACAAATGTTAAAATGATGCAAAATGATGTATGCAGAATGATATGCAAGGGTTTGTGATCAAGTGTTGGTTCTGTTATCTGCTTTGATAAGGTCCATGTGTGTTCATAAGTCCAGATGGAGGTTAGAGAACCAGTAACCAGGTGGGGGAATCAAATAAAGAGTCACAAGTCCAAGGTTTCATAGAATCAGTCCAAAATGATGTAAACTTAAAACAAATCTGGTAACAGGGTATGATGAGGACAAGGGTTCCTGCAAACCTGTAAACATCCCAACCCCCTCACAGGTATTGTTCTAGAACAAGGATCCTCATACTTGGATCAGTTATGAGAAGTGTAAACACTTCTAACCCGGAGGTACAATGTTTACATTAATCATAAATGATCCTCCTTTAATTCACCTCAGATGCTGAAGGTCGTCTAAAAAGTTCATCCAGACTTAGCAGGCTTCCTAGATAGCCCTAGTACTACAGGAAATCTGTAGCACAAAGTTCTCAAGAAGAAACCCATGTCTGGACCGTGTTTCATATTCCCGCACCAGACCGAAATGGAATGGGAAAGAATATGAAGCCACTCTATCCTATGTGTCACTCAGGCTCCCGGTATGGAACCTTACTAACTGAATATCCCTCCCACCAAGGTAAACAATAGATCCAACACAATGATATGATGACAGTAATATGGAATGCAATAAAACAGTAAATGAAGCAATAAATAAAGTTGTACAGAAATCAATAAACAAAAAGCACATATAGCACATAACACCCCCATAAACACAAATCAAACAAGCGCTAGGAGAAACCCACAAAAAGAACCAGAAACCCTGGTTGCAAGAATAAATCTCCTTAGCAGAGTCGCCAAGTTGTCCCTCCCGAAGATTTGCATCCCGGTGCAGACGCGAACGATCGGTGAAAAGAGGAAATGAAATGAATTGAATAGAGTCTCCAGCTAGGCATTTTTATCCCGAAGGAAAGGTAATGTTGCATAAACCTAGAAAGAGATGGATAAGACGATTGCGAACCAGAGAAACTGAGAAACGGGGTTGGTTATAAGATTGTGTTTAAAAGGGGTAAGTGTATGTGTTATCTGTGTGCAAAAGCTAGGAATGAATGTACATGTGTCAGTGCAAAAGGTGAATTACTCAGGAACTGAGGCTTTAGAAAGAATGTTGAAAGAGGGGGAAGACAAGGAGACTTTTGTTTGATAACTGTTAAGTTATGCCTATGTATCCTCTCGTGCAATGAGGAAGTTAGAACACCGTAGTTCGACTCAAAGAGATTGAAAATAAATTTACTGTGAAATGCTTGCTTGTCTATGCTCAAGTGTATGACTCGTCTGGCTCGAGTACTAACTGTCTTGCATTAGACGAAAGAAGCAAGTTCTCGATTGTGAATGAATGTGATGAGAAAGGAATCCCAGAGGAGACGATTATTGTTTGTTTTTGTGTTTTCAGTCATGTTATTGTTTTTGGTGTTTTGCATAGGATTATGAGCTTAAGCCTAAATCAAGGGCTTGTAAACTCATTATATCCTCCCTGATTAGGGATATTGAGCCTACTTAAGTATGAGATAAGCATCTCAACTTAATTACCATGATGATGTAGGATTAAGATCATTAACCTACTTGTGATTATTTAGATGTTTTTGGGTATTTGTTTAGTGTTAAGTAATGAGTTTAATCTCTAATCACAGATTAGTGAACTCATTACACCATCCTAATAGAAGGATAATAGATGAGATCACTTAAGTTGAGGAAGATACCTCAACTTAATCCATGGTTAGGGATTAAATTCATTATATATAAATCCTTTATTAAGTGGGTTATAATTAAGGGATGAGATTAAGAAGTGGATTTTAAGTTTGTAAGAGAACTTGAGGGGGACTTGTCCATTAAACACTAGGGTTAGTCCCTCTTAACCATAAGGAAGAGATAGAACCCTATTGTAAGGCCCAAGTTACAAGATAGAAGTCTTAGTGATTATTAATGTGATTTCATTAAGAGGTGTAAACAAATTAAAGGTTTAACACTTAGGATTAAAGTTATACATTCCATCCTAAGAGAAGGATGCAGGCATAACCCTAGGGGGGACTATACTTTGTTAGGACTATTGAGATGCGAAGAGAGACTCAAGGAGACTCAAAGGTAAAAGACTAGGGGGGACTATACACAACCCTAAAAGTTATCATGCCTGGGTATCCTATGCTTTGTTAGGATTAAGAGAAAGGATCTTCAAGGCCACCAATGGAAGAAGCAGATGAAAAGAGAAGGAGAAAGAAGAACAAGTTACTTACTTCCTAAAGAAGATAAGTAACTTGAAAGAAAGAAAGTGAGAAGGATGGAACATAAGTGAAATAGATTCACTTCAAATACATGTAAAATTCATATGAATGAGATAAGAAGAGGTGGGAGGTGAAGGCAAATCCACCTCCCAAATAACTTACCAAAAGATCCTGAAAATGTTAGTATGAATGCATAAGACATAAAGCATAAAGAAATGAATTGAAATGAGATGTGAAGACCAAAGTCAGAAGTGAAAATGCAATGTAAAAGGCATATGAGATGATGCAATGTCATACAAGATGCATATGAAGGATCATAGAAAGAGGAGATGCAAAGGAAGCATGTTTAGAATCATGAATACACATGGATGTTTATGAAATGTAATGAATGCAAGACATGGAAAATGAATGAAGAAATGATCAAGAAATGTTCTAACATGTCCTAAGATGTCTAAGATGTAATACAAATGCTTGAAATGTCATGGAAAGTTCATATGATGATGATATGCAAAGGTGAATTCAAATGAACATGAGAAATTAGGGTTTTGTGAATGTATGAGATGCATATGACCCAAACAGAAGCATACATCATGATAACAAATGGAAATCAAGCTCAATCAAACCCTAATATCATATAAGATCACACCCCAAAGGAGATATCATAAGCTAATCCTATTGAAAGTTATGAATTTTCTAAGTTTGCTAGGGTTTTTGGGTGACTCTTAAAGGAAAATGCAAATCAAATTGAAAATGCAAGATAAATTCATGTGAAAAATAACTTAGAAACTACATGCAATATGTGGAACAATGCAAAAAGAATCAAGTTCAAACTCATCATGGTTAGGCAGAAGTGAATTTTTCAAGTTAGGGTTAGAAAATATGATTTTTAAGAACCCTAATTCAAAGAAAATTGTGAAATTATGATCAAACCTAAAAAGAATTTTGTATGATGAGTTTGAAAATGTTTCTAAATGTATTGGAATGGTTCATGATTTTTTTGGTGATTTTTAGAAACCTAAATGTATTTTTAATTAATTAAAATCCATTAATTAATTAAAAATAACATTTAAATATTTTTAAAATACTTTTTAAATGCAAAACATAAAATAATAATCATTTTTGGGTTGATAAAAATATTTGGATCAGAAATGGTTAAGATCATATTTTTGTGATGTTTTTAACTATTTTAAATAAAATGTACAAAAGAAATGAACAAAAAATGAAATAAAAATAAAATAAATGGAAAGTAAACGCATCCAAAGGCCCAGATTCAAATAAAAAGGGAGGGAGTTGACTGGCGCGTTATTGTGTGGTCAGGATCTGATCTGGCATAATTTAAATTAAACCTAATTAATTAACCTAATTAAACTGATTAGGGTTTTAATGAGCAATCTGGGCCCTCCATTCACGCGTTAAACCTAATCAAACGGCTCACATTCAAACTGAGAGATAAACCCTAATTAAGAACCCTAAGCATTTTCAGGTGACCGGAGCTAGCTCCGGTCATCTTCTCCGGCAAGATAAAAACTCAACTCTCTCCCCAGGCCATGAAAACTTCCCAAACTCTCCATAATCACTCCCCAAACATCAATAAGCAAGAATCAATCAACAAAAACAATTAATCATGCATAAAAAAAGAGAATCGAAGAAGAACAAAATTTAGGTCAAAGTTTCAAAGATACGTTTCATGCTTGTTTCTTCATCATTTTCAAAACCAACAACTGCAGTGTGATCAGGAGAGCATGGGGAACATTTTTAGAACATGAAATAAAGCTTTTGGAAAAAAAGTTCTAAGGGGCTACCTGAGATGAAGCTTTCACTCCCTGAGCTCTATGGCCTCTTTCTTGGTTCAATCCACCTCCAATGAACCCCCTGATGATGTTAAAATGCTTAGAACAAGTTTGTGTGGCTTGGTTTGAGAGGTACAGCTCCTCTGCACCAGGAATCCTGTTTTAGTTTGGCTGTGTTTTAGGGCTTTTCAGAGGGTGTTTTGTATTATATGGACCATTTCAAGATGATTGGTGAAGTTTGTTTTGAGGTTTGATGGCTGGATTTTGAGAATCGAAGAAGGGAAGCTTTTTGGAAAATTTGTGAATGATGAGTTCTTTGAGGTTTCAGGCTTGCTTATTGTGTCAAACTAGCTCCATAGTGTTTGTATGTAATGTCTTGATTGGTGAGAGAGTGGTTAGTGGCATATTTTGATTGGTATGAGCAAGTTGCAAAAAAGTCAATTTTGTGTACTTTGAGGTATGGGCCATGGAAGAGTTGGCTTCAAGGGGTGTATGGCCTCGGCTTGCATCAAGAAGAGCCATAGAATTGGTTTTATGCAGCTGGCACAAGTGGTGGGAAAGTTTCAAGAGGTTTTGCAACTTTTCCCTCTTTGAGAATTTCATGAAAATGTCTTATAGAAACTTGCAATCCAAGGCACAATTTTGGTTCAAATGCATTGCACTATGTTTGTATGATTCCTAGAAATCAATTAGAGGTCATGAAATGGCTTGGAACTTGAATTTGCAAAAAATCCTCTTTGGCATGAACTTGAAAAGTATAGGATTTTTGCCAACTTTGAAAGGCCATATCTTGAGTTCTAGGATGAATCAAGACACGTTCTAGTACTTTTTGAAAAGGAAAAGACATAATCTACAACTTTCATGCCCAAGAATTTTTCATTTGAAGCATTTTTGGTCATGAAAGAGGAGGTTGAAAATAATTCCCAAAATGGAAAGTTTCCATTACAAGTCATTTCCAAAAATGGCAAGTTTGCATTTGGCTCAAAATTCTTAAACTTTGTGAACTTCCAACCACTTCTAAGATAAAATAAAGATCATAGAGACTCAAAATGATGATGATGACCCTTTTGTGCCCTTGTTGGGGGCCTCAGATGCCCTGATTTTGACTTTACTTGCTCAAGAAGTTACCCAATGATCAGATGACTTCCACAATGAATTTCTTCATCAAACTTGGTACTCATGATCCTTACAACATATTAAAAACATTAGAAACAAGAATGACCAAAAAAATTGGAGTGAAGGCCTCTGAAACCAAAACCCTAATTTTGGTCATCTGTGCAGGAAAACCCTAGCTCTTCTTCCATGCCTTTTCCATTCTTTGTGATCACTTTCATGAACTTTGGGGAGCATATTATGATTATAGAACACACATGTACCCTCTTGGAAAGCGTTAAGACCATTGGGATGGCGCAGATTGATTCTTGGATTGCTCAGATCACAAACCCTAATTGTAGATTTAAATGGAACAGTGCTGTGAAACAAATATGCAATATGAGATGGTATGCTTATACTAAAACAAAAATGAAAGATCACAAGACAAGGTGTGAGAAAAAGTGAGGGAAAATTTGGGGTGTTTACAAGTTGTTCCCACAGTTGTTTCGCACGGTTGATGATTGTTTTTGTTTGGTGGCAGCGTGGGTGTTTGGATGGATGATGTGTGGGTTTGGCAGTTGAGTATTGACGGGTTTATTCTCCTGGGTATAGTCTGTGAAGAGTATGTGGAGTTGTGTGGTATTCTCGCCGATGTGAGGCTTGTGGTTGGAGGAGATGATATGCTTGCATGGGTAAGCTCCCCTACAATTTTGTTCTCTAACAGTTCTAGATATAGATTTATTCAATTAGCTCATGAGAATGTTCCGGTCGATTTTATTTCCAAGATTGCTACGGATCTAGTTTGGAAAGCCTCTATTCCTATGAAAGTGAAATTTTTTTGTTGGCGGTTGCTTTTAAATAGGTTTCCTAACCGGGAAAATTTGGCGGCCCGGAGAATAATTTCTAACCCTAAATATTTGGTTTGCGTGTTCTATTTTTGGTGTTTGGAATCAGTTGATCATATTTTTTGTCGTGGCCTATTATTCAAATGGTTTGGAAGGCGGTAAGGGATTGTGTCGGTGCTCACGTACCTAATACGATTAATTACTGTGACAATCTATTGGAATGGTTTTTAGTTTGGGCGGAGAAGTCATCAATTAAGAAGTCGTGTCTTATTTGGTTTTTTACGGTTTGGTGCATTTGGAGGCAATGAAACCAAATTTTATTCAATGATGGTTTCGGTCATCCGAAGGAGATTGTTCATAGAATCATGTACCTTTCTAGCCAGTGGCTAGCTATTATCTCTCCTTAAAAGATAGTTTGTAATTATTACGAGCGGTTCAAGCGGCCATTCGATTTTTTGTAATTTCTTGATGTTTTGCCCGTGTAGTTTTTGGAGCTTGTTTTGTTTGGCAGGATTATGTTTTGTAGTCCTTGCTGCCTTTTTATTCAAGTTCTAATAATAAAAAGAAAGTTTGAAATAAATATTTCATAAAAAAGTGAGAAAAAAGTTATAAAAATTAATGGAAAAATATTTTCTAAGAGATTTTTCTATCAGGAGACTTTTTTATTTAAGATTTTATTTGACAGGTTGTTCATTTTTATTATGAAAAATTATTAATATTAATGGAAAAATATTTTAATGACAGGTTGTTCATTTGACAGGTTAATCGTTAAGAATAGGAGTTTATAAAACTAAATTATTATTTTAGATATAAAAATAAGAGTTATTAAATTAAAAATTTAAAGTTTCATACTAAAAAAAAAGTGAGAATTAAAAGTAAAGGAATTTTTTAAAAGGTGAAAATTAAAGTGTTGCTTGTGTAGATAATATTTTATAGATAAAATTACATATAAAATAATCAAAAATGAAATATTTTTTAATATTCTAAAGAGTTTATTTATAGAGACACTTTTTTAGCTAAGATTTTGAAGAGATAATTTGTTAAACTTTATGATATAGAATTAAAAAAGGTAATGAAAAAATATTTCTGAAAGTTGAATTATTATTATTTTTACTATTATTATTATCATTATTATTATTATTATTAAATATAGAAATTTATAAAAATGAATTATTATTTTTAGATATTAAAATAAGAGAAACTAAATTTAAAAATGAAGATTGGATAAAAAAAAAAAGAATAAAGGTCAATGAAAAAATATTTTCAAAAGGGGATTTTTATATGGGAACACTGATTTTAGCCAATATTTTATATGGATAATTTATTCAATTTTATTATAAATAACTCTAAAAGTTCATAATTGTTTTTTAAGAGTTATTATCTTATTAAGAATAAAAGTTTATAAAATGAATAGTTTTTTTTAGCATATTAAAATAAAATCTATTAAGGTGAAAATAGAAGATTTTAGACTACAAAATATAAAATTGAAAGTAATAAAACTTTAAGACTTGAGATTAAAAATGATATTTATGTATATAATATACAAAAAAAATAATAATAATAAAAAAATAATTATTTTACAATATTGTAAGGAGATATTTCTATAATGTTTTTTAAGTAAGATTTTATATTGATAGTTTGTTCATTTTTATAAAAAAAAATATAAAAGTTAATGAAAAATTCTTTTTAAAACTAACATTATTATATTATTAAAAATTAAAATATATAAAAGATAAATTATTTTCTAATATAGTAAAATAAGAGCTAATAAGGTTTAAATTAACGATTTCATATTAAAAAGTGAGAATATAAAGTAATTGAATTTAAAAAGGTATATATCAATATAATTTAAAAATATATATAGAATTTAGAAAGTAATAAGAGCTTTCTCTATAAAGTGATATGTAAAATACATAAACTTTAAAATGTAGTGTCAAAGTGATACGATATAATTTAGAAATTTAAGAAAAAAATATAAAATTTGAAGAGCATTCTTATTGTGAATTTAAAAAGGCGAGAGTAAATAAATAAATAAATAAAGAGTATTCTTATCATGACACATAAGCAAACGACAACTTTTTTTTGGTCAGAAAAACAACAACTTCTTTATAAGTATAAATCCCTCCATTCAATAATAAATAAATATTTATTTCTTAAATTTATTCATGCATTTGGATTATACCACATAAATCAATTACCTGATAAATTTAATTTTTTTTCTTTCATATAATAAAAAAGAAAAGGGAGTATATATACAGATTGGTAGATAGATAAAAATATATAGACTAGTAGATCAAGAAAAAAATATATATAGGGTGAAACTCTACACAATGGCTTTTCGTTGCGATCACCTTTCTCTTTTCTGTATTTTAAGCATTGTTATGGTTTTGCTTTCCGCAGGTAATGAAATAATGTTAGGTTTAAATTTTTATGTTTCTTAACCATATAAATTAATTAAGTTTCTTTTGATTGCAGCATCTGTGAATTGTCAAGATCCTCCGGGACGTACATGCATAGATAGATGTGAAGATGCAGGAAGCACTCCATTTTGCAATAAAACTTGCATTGATAAGGGTTTCAAATCTGGTGGCAAATGTGTATACAACACTCCAAATGATGCGTCTTGTTGTTGTGTCAATAATTAAGAATGAGATAATGTAAAATTTTAAGTATTACAATAATAAATAAATATCTCTCCCTTTTCTATTATATATTGCTTTAGGAAAAATGCGGGTATGATATTATAATTATGTACATCTATTTTTATTATATTTATTGTTCTTTATTAATATATTTTTAATTTTATTTTCCATAATATTAATCAAATAAAATTATTCATAATCTTTCTTTTCAAAAACCGCATCACGTTCTAATCCATGTGGAGTTGTTGTTTTCAACTTCGCCACCAACAGTGATTTCTTTTTTCACGGTGGTTTTTGCTCTTCAATCATCGGTGTGTTTATGGTTCTATTGTGGTAGTAGGTTGGTGTTTATCTGAGTCAATTGACTTTGGAATGTTAGGCTCGAACTAGCCGTTATTGCCTGCTCTCAGTTTTAGAGTAAGCTGCTTGTTAGTGGTTCTGACTTCATGTTAGTGGTTCTCCAATCTCATGGTGATTGTTCTTCTCTTAGATCGGTTCCTCCGAAGGGTTGGTTATCATCCTCAAATATGTGCCTCGGTTTGATTGGCCATAAATGACTTAATTACTTGCTACAACTCATCAGTAAGTTTTTGGGTAATGGTTTTGTTACCGTGTTGGTGGTTAATTTAATTAACCATTTCTACAATATAGGTTTAGGGATTGTTGGAAATCCAAATACAATATATGGAGAATTTTTCTCAATCTTGATAAACAAGATTTTTATCAATCACGCAATGACAATGAAAAGAAAAGTAATTGAGATAGAAAGAAAGAAAAAGAACTTTGAAGAAGAAGGATTTTTCTGCAGAGTTTTCTCTGACTACAAATTGTGGAAAACTTCTTTATTTACTTGCAACTGCAAATTCTATGAATACAATATGTGTGCGTGTGTGTGTGTGTGTTTAAAAAATAAGGGTAACTCTCTATTTATAGATTTATGTTAGCTTTCTTCCTAAGCCAAAGCCCAATCTGGGGCAATCTCGCCGAGATTCAACAAATCTCTCCAAGAGAAGTTAGTCTGAACCACTCCCTAAAAGATCAGTCAGCCAATGGAAAAATTGCTTCAAAGGCTCATACTAGGGAAGACCACCTCAAGAGCATAGGAATTTATCCTCTCTAGAAGACGACTAATTAGAAGTGAAGAAAAGATAAACACAAGAAAGGGGGTTTGAATTGGGGTTTTAAAAAATTAAAGCAAATGACACATTTGGTTATCTTGGTTCATTTGAACTCAAACTACTCTAGTCCACTTGCCAAAGTGATTTTGCCTCTCAAGCGAGGTCTTAATCCATGAATTAATGTTTGATTACAACACAAAGACCTACTGTCAATGTTTTCTTGAGTCTACTGACTAACACTTTAGTATCTCAAGGAATTTCAATTATAATAAAATATTAATGTGTATAATATTGCTTCTAACAAGCTTTATTACTACTGTAATGTTTTAAACAAAGTTGTTAACACAAATAAAGCTTGAGGATGAAAAAAGTTTGTATATGCGCACAAGAGTAAGTGACATTTTTCTTCCAAAGAGCTCCTTTATATAGTTGAGGAGGTTTTAATCTGTTGGAGACACCATGGATGTTTAAAGTTCTTTACAAAAATAATTATCCTTGTTTGATTTGCCGTTATTTCCTGATACTCATTTAATGAAGAATAAGGCTTGAGATCAGAGTTTGTTTCTATGAGAACATCAGAGTTTTTTTAAATTGTGCAGTTGGTGCTAAGAGCGTGATAATTGTTCAGATCTTCTATATCAGAACTTCATGGATTTTCCTTTATTTATCTCCTCTTTGTATTCAATCTTTAGAACTTCTATCTTATGTATTAGAACTTCTCGCTTTGCATCAAAACTTCTTGTACATCAAAATAAACAATTTAGGGAGTATCTTTGTTCTTTAAAGTTATAATAAGGTATTTGTTATCATAAAAAATAATTACAGAATATAGAATAAAATCTTGTTCTAACAATCTCCCTATTTTTTATGATGACAATATGACTGCGACTTTACGAGTCTAAAGATTCTAACTATAAGTATACAGCATAATCGAATAGTAATAATAGATATCGGTTCCACAGAGACTCGATAATCAACCTAGCGCTATCAGGTGTTACTATGTTTAGCTAAGGCGAGTGATATTTTAGTCTTAAGGGGAGAGAAAATAATAATTTTAGATTAAGTTAATTTAATAATAAGAATATCGGTACGTAATTGGTTCGCCTTCGCGAATTCAATAAAGGGTCGACTTATTAAGGTTTTTCAAGTTATCTTTCCGTAGAAACTGTCGGTTTAAAAGTTGTTGACTCAGACTCTCGTGGTCTTGCCTATTACTATACTCCTAAGTTCAATTGAGCGCTCTCGCTGTGTCAATTCAAATTAGAAATACTTTTTAGAAACCTAGAGGTTCTAAATGTGTTTTAAAGTACTTCCGATGTATTTAAAAGCAATGCTAAATTTCAGCTATCCAGTTACAATCTCACACACATGTGGTATTAATCTTAACCTTTTATGCTTTCTTACTCTCGTAACAAAAGTTTTTTATATTAAGAAATTGAAACCAAAAAGAATAACTCGAATTAAAGTTTTAGCCTAGTTCTATTGAATTCGTTATGGTTAAACAATCACAAACCGATTAAAGGTTTATCCAGACATATTAAATAAATGCAAAGAAAGGTAGAAGAAGAATTCCATAAAAATAAATGACATAATAATTAAATGGTAAAGCATTAAAATTAAAAACCTGACTGAAATATTCTTGATCAACCAATCTTGCAGAAACTTAAACTAAAAACGAATATGTCGTGGCTAGAAATAAATAAATGGTGATATCTTCCCAATGAAGGAGGCCATCACTTTAGTTTGGGTTATTGAAAAATAAATAATACTAAAACAAAGTAAATTCTGAACTTCGAACGGACAGTTGGCAGCAATTTAATGTAAAAACGAAACTCTCTTTGGAATTGGTAAAAGTTGCTATTTATAGTTTCTGCAGCTTAAGTTTGTTGAGAATGATACGGAGTGAAATTTGATGGGCCTTGACTAGTTGAGTTGGACTGATGTTGAGTAGGGTTAAGGAATAATCTATGTTGACTGATATGAACGCGCACAACAACTATCTCTGGTTTTGACTGAACTGATGCATATTTAGGTTTCTGGAATAAAGCTTATGACAATCGTCTTGGGCCTGGGACGATCGTCTGGGATGTGGGACGGTCGTCTTGCATTTGTGGTGGTCGTCCTACAGAAAAACACATAAACTTCAATTCTTCTTCTATTTTGTCTCATTTCTTGTCCTACAAGTCTCATTTTCATTATTTGCTTCCAAAACTCAAGTGTAACTGAATACCTGCAAAATAAACACAAACCTCGTATGATAACGTTCGAAATAATAAAATTAATAACTTAAATGATCGGAAACCATACTAAATAATCGATACAAATCTGTGTTATCAAACTTCCCCAACTTGAATCATTGCTTTTCCTCAAGCAAACAATCAAATAGGTTTTGAAAAAATATCCTTTAAATGCAGACACAAAACACATTACCTATCTATACGTGGTTGTGCAGCTTTATGCTAAATGAACTAATAGTGACTCAAACACCAAAGGTACACTAATGACACTAAAACATATAATTCTCATAAACCCCTATACAAACCAGTCCGAATCATGATATCATAGCTCAACCAAATACTCTTGTTTCTATTTCACTCGGTTTCATTCTGATGCAATCACATTAAGCTATTTACCTTTACACGCGCATAATGGAGTAACATGTTGGTGAATTTGATCCTTTTCTAATACGGGGCTTGGTACACAAGTGTGGTAACCCTTTAACATATTGAGTGCAAGTTATGGGGGATCGAATAGTAATTTGCCCTACCGAGTTCAGAACCAGATTCCTCTGAACCAACTAACATTAGATTTTGCTTTTGCCTTTTTCTCATATTTTTGCATCTTTAGAATATGTGAAACTTGATTGTTTTACCAATGGCTTGCATAATCTCAAGATTCTTTTCTTTCTTCTTTTTGACATATTTGCAATCAAACACTTATTTGCACCGGCTCTCCATGTAGCTTGTGCTTCAGGCGGTGTTGACTGCTAGTATAAACTACTCGGGACTAGTTTAGAACTAAAGCTTCAGATTTCGGTATAAAAGGTATCCAAACCGATATTGCATATCTAAGGGTCTAAGGTGTCAAGACTGTATCAATTTTGTTAAGTCTTTTCTCAGTTTTCTAACAAAGTCTATCAACCTTTATACTCGTAGGGTATGTTGAATGAAAGCATTCTAAAAGTAATAATTTTTTTTATTATAGCTAAAAATACTGGAGAGAATTTAAATAACTAAATACTTCGATTAATAATAGATTTTCGTACAAGGAAATGGAAATCTAATTACCTTTCTCCCACACAATCTCAGACATTGTCCTCAATGTTGCGATATATAGGTAAACTACTAAACAAAAACAACAAAAACAATAAAAAGAAAAACTAAACTAGACTACTGCTGCGGTGGTCGTGGTCATCTACCTCTAAGGATCCTTTGCCCATACATCGCTACATGATCGGGTATACCCACATGATAGATATCGTCATGCAGCGCCTGGACTTCTTGTGTCACATCACCTAATCCTTCTATAGCACCGGTGATTCTTTCGCTTTGTGATGTTTGTTCGAGCTAGATCTTCCCCATCCGCTCTATCATCGCAGTGTATTTCCTCTCGTTCTGCTCATTACTCCGAACAATCTCTATAAGGATGTCATCCATAGACTCGGGTTGTTGATTCCTACGACGGTGTCTGGTAGAGGTGTTGTTGAAACTCGAACCAAGTACTTGCTTACAACACTCCAAGCAACGCAACCAAGTATCTAGTCGGTAATGTTATTTTTTTCCTACTCGGAACGGAGTATACCGTTACTCAGGAAACATTCAGCGAGTGGTTCGGGTTTCAACAAGGCGACAGTGTGCAGCTCTGCCTTCCTAAACGTGCATGTTGGAGCTCTCCAGATTCACCCTCGCGGGACGGGATATTGATAGGAGTTGGGTTTGCCATTGATTCAAAGGTTTGGAAAATAAAAGGAGATGAAAAGAAAATAAAAGGTTGGTTTTTATGAATAAAGAAGGTGGTGATATGAAACTGGTGCTCGTACTGATCTTTTATAGAAATAAAATGCAAGAGTGGTTGCTAAAATACTACAAAGCGGGGTTGTTGAGGAGTTGGTGAGAAAGTGGAAGTGAATGTACCAATTTATAGGGGTGGAGAATCAGATCATTAGAGAGGAAGCGGGGAAGTGGGCTTCCAACGGTCATAATAATGTTACAGATGACCTTTACGGGGTTCTGGATTCGTGACGGTCGTCACCCTTGCAACGTGGGTAATGACCTACTGGATTTTCCTCTAATTCTTCACACTTAATCTGTTAATCTTCATTATTTCTCATGCACAATATTTTTCTTGTAGAAAATATTAGTTACATATCAGTGGCATATATTTTAGTAGCAGTGCATTATATTTGCAACAGAAGAATAAAATTTGACAGTATTAGCACTAATGCATGAAGTAACAGAAAGTGATAAACATTCAATTGAAGCAGAATACTTGTAACATACTACTGAACAATTATAACTCAGGCACAAACAAATAAAAACATAACCAAAATTCTGTATTAAAACTTAGAAAAATTGTAATAGTCTTAGATTGAAAAAAATTGAAAATTGAAAAACAACTAAAAAATCAAATTGAACTAAAATTAAAATGCTGAATTCAAATAAAAATGTTGGAAAAATTCCAATGAGCGCTGAAATTGGAAATTAGCCACGATGTTTGCGGATGGTCTCTAATTCTTCACTCAGATGGTTGAATTGTTCTACGACCATATCTCTCAAAGTGATGATCTCTATACGCAAGTTGCAGATGTCATATTGCATGATTTGCATCTCGGTATGGAGATTCTCTAAGGTAAGCTCAAGATTGGCTGGAGCAGGTGTAGGTGTAGGTGTAGGTATCTCAGTAGGTTTAGGTTTTTCCTCTTCTTCAATCATATCCTCAGGGTAGTTCAAATCATAATAATTCTAAGGAGTCTTAGGATCTATCTCAACTTCAGACCAAACATCTCCTGGTTCATAAATCGGCTCATCTAGATCATATAGCCAATTGTTCTTATTATGCACACTTGTACGCTCATGGTCAGGTAAAGTCAAATGCGACACAACTACGCCATTGATCAGAAGCTTAAAACGGCCAGGTTCGCAGTCATACAACATAGCTCTCTCAAAGCAGACAATGATGTTCATTGGTCTGAATTCTCCAAGTGGGTTTATCTGAGAAAGGCGGGTAATAAATCCCATTGCATCAGCAATCTTGGTAACTAGGCCACCTATTAGTATTGAACGATGTTCATTTTGGATAATCCTACAAAATTTTGCAAGCATGAGATTTACCCCATTAACCCTCCTGGATTTAAAAGCACAAAACATGATGAATAATTCCTCTCTCGAGTTATTGTTATCACTTTCAGTCTTTCCGAACAACGTGTAGGCTAGGATCATATGGAAATACCTAATAGTTGGGTTGTGGATCTCAGTGGACATCATAGGGTATAAATCATGGTCGGATCGTCCTGAGATACTACTCCAAAAATAGTCTAGCTCATTATGTACAAGTAAGTTTTCCTGTGGTTCCGAGAAAACAGTAAGTCCATCTGGGAAATCTAAAAGGTTAGCCATTTCATGAATGTTAAACTCACAATGATATCCAAATAGTCTGAATGATATCCTTCCTCTTATAAAACCTTTTCCACAGTTGGGGTTGTAAACTAGTGAACTTAGAAATTCTAAAGTCATCTCATAATAAGTCCTATGTTTCCTAAGTGCAAATCCTTCCCAACCTATCTAATTATACAAGTAGCCGATGCTAACACCTATGCCTAAAGCTTTCATGGTAGGTCCATGGGAAAATTTGGTCAGGGCCATAGGTCTTTGGGCTAAGTTTAATGTTGGGGCTCGACACAACTTAAGGAAAATTAATCTAAGGTCTCTGATGGCAATTATGTCAGTTTCAAACCTGTCGAGAATTCTTTGTCCTCTACGCAATTATAATGTTTAAGGCGTTGCCCATTTATTATAAATGGTGTACTAGACCTACCCTTAATTTGAATAGCACCACTAATTAAAACTTTTGTTATTTTGAAGGGACCGGACCATCTAGATCGTAATTTTCTAGGAAATAACCTAAGCCTTGAGTTTAATAGGAGAACAACGTCTCCCACATTGAATTCTTCTCTAGAAATATGCTTGTCATGCCATCTTTTCGTTCTTTCCTTATATAAGTGGGCATTCTCATAAGTATCTAGTCTTAGTTCTTCCAATTCATGAAAGTCTAAAATATGTTTCTCACATGGGTCAGTATAGTTAAAGTTAAGAGTTTTGATTGCCCGATAGGCTTTGTGCTCTAATTCTACTGGCAAGTGGCATGATTTTTTATAGACTAATTTGAATGGTGTGGTTCTAATGGGTGTCTTAAAAGTTGTTATGTAGGACCATAAAGCTTCATGTAACTTGGTAGACCTATCTTTTCTCGATGTGGCGACATTTTTCTCCAAAAAAATAATTATCTCTCTATTTGAAACCTCTACTTGTCCACTAGTTTCCGGATGGTAAGGTGTTTCTACACAGTGTCTTACTCCATATTTTAATAAGAGTCTATCGAATATTTTAGATATGAAATGAGAACCTCTGCCACTTATGACAAGTCTTGGCACACCGAATCTTGGGAATATGATATTCTTGAAGAGCTTTATGACTACTCGTATTTCATTTGTTGGAGAAATTATGGCTTCGATCCACTTTGAAACATAATCAACAGCTACGAGTATAAACTTATTTCCAAAAGAAGATGGGAATGGTCCCATAAAGTCAATCCCCAACACATCGAAAACTTCTACTTCTAAAATGCTTTTTTGGGGTATATCATCGCGCCTTGAGATGTTACCAGTGCATTGGCATCGGTCATAATTTAGAATAGAGAGGTGAACATCTTTCCAAAGAGTGGGCCAAAATAGGCCTGATTGAAGGATCTTTGTGCAAGTCTTCGATGTGCTTACTTGTCTAGTGTAAGAAGCAGAGTGACAATGGGAAATTATGTTTTCCATTTCTTCTTCTGGGACACATCGACGGTAAATACCATCGGATCCTTGATTGAAAAGAAATGGTTCATCCCTATAGTACTGTTTTAAATATTGGAAGAATTTCTTCTTTTGTTGGTATGTGAGATCTGGTGGAAGTACCCCGACAGCTAAATAGTTCACTATATCAGCATACCATGGTAGAGTAGTTTGCACACAAATTTCTTCCATTGTTTCTTCTTGGGAGTGTTCATCTAAAGTCAAGGAAGATATCTCACTTTATAATTGGGCTATAAGGCGTTCATCGGGAAAATCATTGTTAATTGGTATCTGGTCTGGTTTAATTCCTTCTATATATGATAAGTGCTCTGCTACGACACTATCAGTTCCTTTCTTATCCTTAATTTCCAAATCAAACTCTTGTAGAAAAAGGATCAATCTTAGTAATCTAGGCTTCACGTCCTTTTTACTTAGAAGGTACCTAATGGCGGCGTGATCGGTATAAATGATGATTTTAGCTCCTACTAGGTAGGAACGGAATTTATCGAGTGTGAATACGACGACTAAGATTTCTTTCTTTGTTGTGGCGTAGTTCATCTGAGAAGGGTCTAGAGTCCTACTTACATAGTATATTGCGTGAAGTTTCTTATCTTTTCTTTGTCCTTAGACCGTTCCTACAGCGCAATCACTCGCATCGCACATAATCTCGAATGGTAATGTCCAATCAGGTAGTTGCATGATGGGTGCATTAATAAGAGTTGTTTTGAGTGTTTCAAACGCTTTTAAACAGTCTTCGTCAAAGATAAACTCAACGTCCTTCATTAATAGACCGGTCAACGACTTAGTGATATTGGAAAAGTCCTTAATGAATCGTTGGTAGAAACCAGTGTGTCCTAAGAAACTTCTTATTTCTTTCATGGTTTTAGGAGGTTAAAGGTATTTTATTACTTCTATTTTTTCTTTATCTACCTCGATGCCTCTGTTGGATATCACATGTCCTAAAACAATCCCTTGTCTGGCCATAAAATGGCACTTTCCCAATTTAGTACAAGATTAACTTTTACGCATCTCTCAAGTACCATCTCTAAGTTAGATAGACATCCTTCAAAGCTTTGTCCGCATATGGAGAAATCACCCATAAACACTTCCATGATGTCGTATATGAAATCGGAAAAAATCTCCATCATACATCGTTGAAATGTCGCTAGAGCGTTACACAAACTAAACGACATAAGACGGTAAGCAAATGTTCTGTAGGGGCACATGAATGTTGTCTTTTCTTGGTCGTCAGGGTGAATAGGAATTTGGAAGAATCCTGAGTAACTATCTAGATAGCAAAAGTATGAATATTTGGCTAATCTTTCCAACATTTGATCAATGAAGGGTAAAGGAAAATGCTCTTTCCGGGTAGCTTTGTTCCTTTTTCGGTAATCGATACACATTCTACTCCCGATCACTACTCTTTGTGTTATGGACTCACCTTTTGAGTTCTTAGTGACTGTTATGTCTCCCTTCTTTAGTACGACGTGCAATGGGCTAACCCATTGACTGTCGGATATTGGATATATAATTTCGGCATCTAGTAACTTCTTCACTTCATCTCTGACTACGGTACTTAGAATCAGATTAATCCTTCTTTGAGATTTTCTAGAGGTCTTACAGTCTTCCTCTAGCACAATGCGGTGCATACGGATTGAAGGACGTATTCCTTTCAGATTAGATATGTTGTAGCCTAACGCAATTGGGTATTTTCTTAAGACGTCTAAATATTTTTCGGTTTCGAGTTGTCCTGAGTATGCATTTACTATAACTGGTCTTTTAAGTTCAGAATCTAGGAATTCATATCTAAGATTGTTAGGTAATGCCTTGAGTTCTAGAGCGGGTTTCTTTGGGAATGGCACATGGTCTGGTGTATGAGCTAAGCATTCATTTAGACTTTCGTGTTGATAGGGTTCTTTCCAATTATCAGCTTCGAAGATCAGAGGAGATGGGATTTTCATTATATCAGAATGGGTAGTTTCTTCTTTTTCCATTTCCCGTCTGCACTCGTCAATGACGTCTATAAGGTAACAAGCATCGTTTATAGCTGGATCTTGGAGGAATTAGGTTAAAAAGAATTTAAATTTCTCTTCTCCAACTTTGAATGTCAGCCTGCCTTTCTTCACATCTATGATAGCTCCGACTGTGGCTAAGAATGACCTTCCCAGTATGATAGGATTCGTAACATCTTCCTTGATGTCCATGATTATAAAATCAGTTAGGATGTAGAAATGACATATTCGTACAGGAACGTTCTCTAGAATACCAACCGAGAATTTTACTGAGCGATCGGCTGGTTGAACTAACATCTTGGTTGGTCTTAGTTGTCCCATATCAAGCTTCTTGCAAATTGATAATGTCATAACACTTATACTGGATCCTAAATTGCATTTAGCTTTGTTTATGATGAACTTTCCTATTACACAAGGAATAGAGAAACTTCCTGGATCCTTCAGTTTAGGAGGCATGTTATTTTGGATAATAGTGCTACACTCAGCAGTAAGTGTAACTATTTCATTCTCCTCTATTTTCTTTTTGTTAGATAAGATATATTTTAGAAATTTAGCATATGAGGGAATCTGAGTAATAGCTTTTGTAAAGGGTATCGTAATGTTTAGCTATTTCAGAAGCTCTACAAATTTCTTGAATTGTCCCATAGTTTTAGAATTTGTTAACCGTTGGGGGTACGAAATTGGTGGTTTATACGGTGGCGGAGGTACGTAAGGTCTTTCCTTTTCTTCGGCCTCTTGTTCATTGGATTCCTTTTACTTGTGGTTTATCAATATTCTCAGTTGATTTCTTAGGTTATTGGTACATGGCTGGGTTTTCGGTTCTAGGATCGGCAGGTCCGTCCAATTCTTTTACACTTCTTAGTATCATTGCATTTGCATGACCCTTGGGATTTGGTTGTGGCTTTCCATGAAACCTTCCAGCTGGGGCACCAGTGGATGCTTGTTGTTGGGCTACTTGAGAAATTTTAGTTTCTAGCATCTTGTTATGAGTAGATAAAGCATCTACTTTGGTCATCAATTGTTTGATCGACTCATTAGTATGGATGTTCAGGTTCAGGAATTCCTTGTTTGTTTGAGTTTTTGTAGCTATGAAGTTTTCCATCATCAGTTCAAGGTTGGATTTCCTAGGAGAATTTGGATTGGGTGTGGTAGTTTTTTGGCATCCCAGTGGTACACCTAGTGCTTGGTTAGGCGCATACAAGGCGTTATTGTTCTTGTAAGAGAAATTTTGATGATTCTTCCATCTTGGGTTGTTGGTATTAGAATACAGATTTCCTTGAGCCTATTTCACCTGATTTGTGGTTAATCCGGCAAGAAGTTGACATTCTGATGGTGTGTGTCATGGGATTCCACAAATTTCGCAATTTGGAGTTATAGCAGCCACAGTGGCTGGTGGTGTTATGGTCAAGTTATCGATCTTCTAGGCTATGGATCCATCTTAGCATTTACGTGATCTAAGTTGTCCACTTCATACATTCCTCCCTTATTTTAGTTCTTCACTACAGGTGTTCTTTCACCTCCCCATTGGCAATGGTTCTGAGCCATGTTCTCAATGAGGTTGTAGGCTTCATTGTATGGTTTATCCATAAGAGCCTACAGAAGTCCATTATAGAAGGTAATGACGGTTACCCAATTTTCAAACCCATGGTGTGGACATAATCTTAATAGATCCTTGTATCTTTCCCATGCTTCATAAAGTGATTCGACATCATTATGTCGAAATTCATTAATCTAAGCTCTCAGCATAGCTATCTTACTTGGCAGGAAATATCTTGTTAGAAAGACATTCTTCAGTTCTGCCCATGTTGTAACAGAGGTTTTTGGTTGTAAACACCCCAAATTTGCCCTCACTAAGTTCAAACCATGGCTTATGATCTTTTCATTTGCATAAGTTCAATCATATCATCTCATATTGCATTTTTGTTTCACTGCATTAGTTCAAGTTCATCTGCATCTAGGGTTTGTAATCTAAGCAATCCATGAGCCATCTGAGCCACCCCAAAGGTCTTCAATCATCTCAAGAGGGTCCATGTATGTTAAAATATCATATTGTATCCTCCTAAGATCAAGAAAGTCAGAAAATCACAAGAACTGAGGAAGGCATGGAAGCAGAGCCAAGCTTAACTACACAGATGACCTAAAATTAGGGTTTTGGTTTCAGAGGCCATAAAACCAATTTTTTTTGGTCATTCTTGTTTCTATTGGTCTCTATATGATATAAGGATCATGCATAGCAATTTTCATGAAGAAATTCAATGGGGAAGGCATCTGATCAATAGATGACTTCTTGAGCAAGTCAGTGCAAAATCAGGGCATCTGAGGCCCTCAATCATCCAACCAAAGGGTCTTATCCATCATTTTGGGTGTATATGATCTTTATTTGATCTTATAAGAAGTTAGAAGTTCACAAAATTGAATAATTTCAAGCCATTTGCAAAGTTGCCATTTTTGGAAAGTGACTTGTAATGCAAACTTGCCATTTTGGGAAAGTTCTTTAACCTCCTCTTTTTGATTCAAAAATGCTTCAAATGAAAAATTCTTGGTCATGAAAGTTGTAGATTGGATCATTCCCTTTTCAAAAAGTACAAGAACTTGATCTAATTCATTATAGAACTCAAGTTATGGCCTTGCAAAGTTGGGAAAAATTACTAAATTTCACTTATGTACCAAAGAGGGAAACTTGCAAAAACTCATACCAAGGCAAAATGTGACTTATAATTGACTTCTAACCATTACACAAACATGATACAAGACCTATAATTCAGAATTTCCCAGAGAATCTCTCACTTTCATGCCTTGATCATCAAGTATTTCAAAAGGGGCCAAAACCTTCACAAATTGCAAAATTCCCCAAATCTTGACATCCACTTGTTCTAGCTATAAAATCTGAATTCCATGGACCTCCCTAAAGCCAGCTGTGCAGGACATGCCCTTGTCCTTGGCCTGCCATGAGCCCATACCTCCAAGGACAACTTTGTTGACTTTATGCAAATTGAGCCATACCAATCAAACTACTCCACAACAACTCTCTGCCCAATCAGAACATGTTATGTGGACCTAAAGCAACTCAACACACACAATAACACAAGCTGAATCCTCCCACAACTCAGCATTCACCAAAACTCCCCTCGTTGCATTTTTCTTCGAAACTGATCACACAAGCCACAAACATCAAAACAAATTCCATAGAACAACTCACCATGATCCACTGATCATTTCCCACCCCTTGAAACAACCTGAAACACTCCAAATCAAAAACACGATTTTTGCCCCTCCTTGAACTGAACTTCAGCAAACTTCACATAGAGGCCATATAAACTCCAACCAAGCATTGCAAACTCTTGAGGAAGATCATTAGAGGTGTTTTGAAGCAAAGAGACAGCCAGAAAGCTCTAGGGTTGAAAGCTTCGCTTCAGGAAGCCATGGAATTTATTTTTCCAGAACTCTTGTTTTAAGTTTCTAAATGCTTAAGCTTGCTTCCCTGAACACACTGAACTTGTTATTTTTGAAAATGATGAAGAATTGAGAATGTATGGCTTGTCTGAAAGTTTCACCATTTTTGTTCTTTGATTCATATCTTGCTGGTGAGTGAAAATAAATGAGGTTTGAGGTTAGGGATGAGTTTGGAATGGAGAGAGGAAGCAATCTGGAGCTTTATAGCTATAGAAATGACCTAGGGAGCGTTTTAGAAATTTCTCAGGGGAGGTGTGGCCGGAGAAGATGACCAGAGGTCATTTCCGGCCACCTGAGAGTAATTAAGGCTAATTATGGTTAGGGCTTCGTATTTGAATATGGGCCCTTGGATTGATTCTCCCGCGCGTGTTTGAAGGGCATGGATCTTGTGATTAGTTTTAATTATAGGATTAATAATTAATTAAATCAAATTAGTCAGGTTTGAACCTGGGCCGTCCAGATGCGCGCCCAGTCAAACGTTCCAAGCCCAGGATTCATCTCAGCCTTCCATCCAGCATACTTTCTATTTAATTAGTTTTTATTTCATTTTTTCCCATTTAATTTGCACGAATTTTAAAAAAATAGTAAAATACATCCAAAAATTCTGAAAATTTTTATTAAATCTTTTATGAATTTTCAGAACCCAAAAATATTTTTATTTTTATTTTTTGCATTAAAAAATATTTTTAAATCATTTAAATGATTAATTTTAATTAGTTAATGAAGATTAATTAATTAAAAATACATTTAAGTATTTAAAAATCCCAAAATAAATTCAGAGAGCATTTTAAAACATTTACAAACATTTACAAACTCACAAAGCAAATTTATTTTTGGTTTTGATCACACTTTGATAATTTTCATTTGAATTAGGGTTCTTTAATTTGAATATTTTTAACCCTAACTTCAAAAATTCATAACTTTTGATCCAAGTTGAGTTTGTGAATGGTTCTTTTTGCATTGTGTTAAACATACTTTCAAGCATCCAAAAACATTTTTGTTTCAATTTTCTTATGCATTTTCAATTTGTTTGGCATTTTCCCTTTAGGATCACCCTTAAAACCTTAGAAACTTAGGAAAATCATAAGTCCTTTAGGGTTTAGCTTCTGACCTTCCCCTTTGGGCAGTGAACTTGTATAGGTTTAAGGTCCCTTTGATTGCATTTTCAAATTTTTATCTTGTCATTTGCTTCTGATTTTGAATTTTGCATCTCATGTTGTACATAAACCCTAATTTGCATCTTCATTTGCATCCATCTTACATAAGCTTGCATACATGAACTTGCCATAACTTTTTGTACATCCAAATGACATATGAGACATCTTAGGACATATTAGAATCATGTTTGATCATTGCATCATCCATTTGCCATGCTTTTGCTTTCATTTGATGTCATATGCATTCATGAACTTTCATGCCTCCTTTCATGTTTCATTTGCATCTTCATTGCTTGTATGATCATCCACATCTCATGACATCCATTTGCATCATCTCTTAGCATCATTTTCATTATGAACATGCTTCTGACTTTGACTTTTATCTTGGCATCTCATCTCATTTTCATGTCATTTCATTTCCTTTTGCTAACTTTTCAGGTGGTAAGTGTTTGGGAAGTGAATTTGCCTTCACTTATCATAATCTCTTCTCATCCTTCTTATGCATTCATTGCTGAATTTTTACTTGTGTATTAGAGTGAGCTTGCTCATTCATGCTCCTTTCTCTCTTTCTTTCTTCAAGCAACTTATCTTCTTAAGTGAAGTAAGTTGACTTGTTTCTTCTGCTTCTCTTCCTGTCACCCTGTTTCTTCCTTGGTGGCTCTCTTGAAGATCTTCTTGCAAGCCTCATAAACCCTAGGAATACCCAAGCATGTTAACAATTAGGGTTTGATTAGCCCCCCATTAGTTTTACCTTTGTGTCATCTTTTTGTCTTCTCTTCTCATCTCTTAATCAAGGACTAAACCTTAAAGGTTTTAGGGATTTGTGATTAAGCTTATGCCTGCATCCTTCTATTAGGATGGAGTGTATAACTTTAATCCTATGTGTTAAACCCTTAATGTGTTTAAATCCTTTAATCAATTCACCTAATAATCACCAAGACATCAAGCTTGTTACTTGGGCCTTGCATTAGGGTTCTAATTCTTCCTTAATTGGTTAAGAAGGACTAACCCTAGTGTTAATGGACAAGTCCCCCTCAAGTTGTCTTACAAACCCTAAAATCCACTTCTTAATCTTACCATTAACTAAAATCCACTTTAATAAAGGCTTTGTTTTGTCATGAGGTTAATCCCTAATCATGGATTAAGTTAAGGAGCCTTCCTCAGCTTAAATGTTCTCATCTATTATCCTTCTATTAGGATGGTGTAATGGGTCCATTAAATCTTTGATTATCGCTTACACTCGTTATTTAACACCAAACAAAAACTTAAAAAACATCTAAATAAATATAAGTAGGTTAATGATCTTAATCCTACATCATGGTGATTAAGTGTGAGGTGTTTACTTCATACTTAAGGTATTCTCATTACCCCTAATCAGAGGGAAGATGTGATGAGTTTACTAATCCTTGGTTTAGGCTTAAGCTCATTAACTTATGACAAACACAAAAAAGCAATAAAAGATTGAAAACCCAAAAAACAAACAATAATCATCTCCTCCGGGATTCTTTTCTCATCTCATTCACTCACAAACGAGAACTTGCTTCTTCCGTCTAATGCAAGACAGTTTGCACCTGAGCCAGACAAGTCATACACTTGAGCATAGACAAGTAAGCAATTCACAAGTCAATTTATCTTTCAGTCTCTTTGAGTCGAACTACGGTGTTCTGACTTCCTCATTGCACGAGAGGATATGTAGGCATAACTTAACAGTTATCGAACAAAAGTCTCTTTATATTCCCCCTCTTCCAGTATTATTCTTTAAGCCTCATAATCTTGAGCTTCATATTCTTTTCTTACACTGACACTCTCTTATTTTACCTCACACTTTCTTCCAGCACTGACACTTGTTTTCTTTTCTTTGCTTTTGCACACAAATAAAACTGACACTACTCCTTTAAACACAAATCTTTCAAGCGTGGATCCCGTCGAGTACGACGGACAATCTGGGTGCTAATACCTTCCCAGGTTGTAACCAACCCCCTTTCTTAGTTTCTCTGGTTCGCAACCGTCTTATCCATCTTTTCTTAGGTTTATGCAGCATTACCTTTCCTTCGGGATAAAAATGCCTAGCTGGCGACTCTTTTCAGTTCATCTTCATGTTCTCTCTTTCGCCGACCGTTCGCGTCTGTACCCCTTTTGACCAGGTGTCATTTGGCGGGAGCGACAACTTGGCGACTCTGCTGGGGACCCTTATATTGCAACCAGGGCTTCTGGTTCTTTTTGTGGGTTCCTCCTAGCGCTTGTTTGATTTGTGTTTACTGGGGTGTTATGTTCTATGTGTGTTTATTTATTTTTCTTTATTTATTGCTTTATGTAGAGCTTTATTTATTGCTTTCTTTACAATCTTATGCATATTTCATTCTGTCATTGTCACTTTGCTGGATCTGGTTTTCTGTTTTTGTGGGTGGGGTTCCATTGAGAGTTTAAGGTCCTATACCGGGGACCTGAGTGACACCTAGGCTAGAGTGGTTCATGTTCTTTCCCATTCCATTTCGGTCTGGTGTGGGAATATGAAACACGGTTCAGATGTGGGTTTCTTCTTGAGAACTCTGTGCTACAGATTTCCTGTAGTGCTAGGGCTATCTAGGAAGCCTGCTATGTCTGGATGACCTTTATTATGACCTTCAGAAGCTGAGGTGAATTAGAGGAGGATCTTTTATGGTTATTGTAAACACTGTACCTCCGGGTTAGAAGTGTTTACACTTCTCATAACTGATCCAAGTCTGAGGATCCTTGTTCTAGAACACTACCTGTGAGGGGGTTGGGCTATTTATAGGTTTGCAGGAACCCTTGGCCACATCATACCATGTTACTATTTTTTGTTTAAGAATACCTCACTTTGGACAGTTCTTGTGATTAACCCTGGACATGTGACTCTTTATTTGAGTCCCCTGCCCTGGTTATTGGATTTATGAGCCTTCATCTGGACTTTTGAACATACATGGGCCTTATATCAAGACAGATAATCAGATCCAGCTTGATCACAAACCTTTGCATATCATTTGCATATATCATCATTGCATCATTTGACATTTGTTTATTTGCTTTTCAGGGTATCCACCTCATTATATCTTGGTTTTGGTTTTGACCCCTTCTTCTGCATAGACCTCTGCTTCAGCTGTCTTCATCAGTTACCTGCTTCAGTTATCTCCATCCTCACCAGCATCAGTCTGCCAGAGACTTACCTTCAACATCTCAGTCTATGATCATAATCATCACTTATCTT
Source organism: Lathyrus aphaca (assembly GCA_963966055.1). Lineage (NCBI taxonomy): Eukaryota > Viridiplantae > Streptophyta > Magnoliopsida > Fabales > Fabaceae > Lathyrus > Lathyrus aphaca. The sequence goes on from OZ014525.1 coordinate 320,983,130, forward strand.
CGGCTTCTTCAGCAGCACTCATGGCTACTCCCAGGAAAAGCAACATATCCTATCACTTTTTTGAGCCTGTTTTGACTGGTATCAGGCAGGTCCAGTCACTTATCACACCTGACTACATCCCACTGTTTAGAGAGCACTATGGAGGTATCCTGGACATGGTTATGGACCTTGACCCTTCTCAGAGGAGCATGATCCACACATGCTTGCAGTTTTATGACCCTCCATTGAGATGTTTCACCTTTCTAGACTTTCAGTTAGGGCTTCTGCTGGAAGATTTTTCTTTATTGATTGGAGTACCTATCAGAGGTGGAATCCCTTTCAACCCAGAGATGACTGCTCCTATGAGTGATGAGATAGCAAGGGCATTACACTTGGAACCTGCCTTTATTGAGCAAAGTATGACAACAAAAGCTGGGATCCCTGGTTTGCATTTGGACTTCTTGATTTCTCAGGCCATCCTGAAGGCTTCATTGGGAGAGTGGAGGGCAGTCTGTGCACTGTTAGCCCTCAGCATATATGGGGCTATACTGTTTGCAGATGAGCCCAAATTTGTCAGCAAGAATGCCATCCATTTGTTTCTTCTAAAGAACCCAATACCTACATTGCTAGGAGATTTTTACTACTCCATTCATCAGAGGAATGAGAAACAAAGGGGGAAGTTGGTAAAATGTTGTGCTCCTTTGTTTTATACCTGGCTGCTCAGGCACCTGCCTAAATCAGATGCTTTCTTGAATCCCCACCAGCAGAAGAATTGGCCCAAGAGTTTCATTGCCTTGACTTCAAATGATATCAGATGGTGCACCCAGAGCACCAAGGGCAAGGACATTATCACCAGTTGTGGACAATACCCAAATGTGCCTCTGATAGGAGTGAAGGGTTGCATCAACTACAATCCTTTACTGTTCAAGAGACAATTAGGCTATGCCTTAGTTCACCCTCCCAGAGGACAGGATTTAGCTGAGACCTTATATTGTGAAGTGCAACCTAATTCAGCTGTTGTCAGACAAGCATCCTGGGCTTGGGATAACATCCAGACAAAAGGGGTAGCTATTCTTGGAAGATGTAACAATGTTGCTTTAGCTCAGTACTCAGACTGGTCCCGTACCAGAGCTCAGATAACTAGAATGCCTTTCACCTTGGAAGACATACCTGGACCATCCACAGTACAGCCTGCAGCAACATTTAGCCTGGAGGAATTTGAAAAGTTGAAGGAAAGGAATGAACAGCTATCTCAGGCCTTGAAGAAGACCCTTTGGGAAAGAAGTGATGGTCGTCTGGATATTGAGAGATTGGAAACGCTCAGGGTTGAGCATCTTGCAAAAATTGAAAAGACAGAAGACTACATAAGGAAAGCAAGGGCTGGGGAACAGATATTGAAAAAATGCCTGTAAAGAGGCCAAGATTCAGAAAGCCAGGGCTGAGCACTATCTGCAAGAGAGCCAGGCTAGATGGGTCAGGATCACTGAAGCCCGTACACAAGAACACCAGAAGACTCAAGCCAAGATTGAATAGCTAGAGGCCAATGAGAAGAAACAATAGGAAGCTTTGTTGGCAGCTCAGAAGGAGATTTCAGAATTGAAACTTAGAGCAGGTTTGAAGAGATCAAAGGACCAGGACAGACATAAGAAGCTGACCACTGCCATTGCCACCAGAAACCTCCTCATTAGGACCATTACAGAGCACCCAGCTAGTCCGGTGACTGAGGCACTCCTAAAGGAGGTCAGGGAAGATGAGTTTGGACTGGATGTCTGATTATTTGCTTGTTGTTCTTTCCTTTTTTATGTACTTTTCCTTTTGTTGTATTTTAACCCTCCATGGGCATGTATTGTAAAACAAACTATGTATTGTTCATCATGTGTAATATATTTTAGTTTGTTTTCATTTGGGTTTTCTCTCAACAACATCACACATCTTCCTCGAGGTCTGGAAAGGTCAAAACCAAGAACCAAACCGGATACCTTGGAAAACAAATAAGCATACTGCATTGGATACTGACTTTGTTTTTGTTTTGTAGGTTTTGTTATTATTATTGTTTCTAACTTTGTTGTGATCTCAGTAAACATTGCTCGTCGCCGAGTGTTCCCTATTAACCGCACGCACCGGTACCCGACTCGTAACAACCTTCCCGACATTCAAATGGAACAAGTACAGCAGGACCTAAATGAGGTCAGAAATCAGATGGCCAATGAGAGAGTAGATATGAGAAACCAGATGTCTCAATTCATGGCTGTCATGACTGGCTTAGCCCAGAGTCAAGAAAGGTTAAGAGAGCTGGTGTAAAGACAAACTCCTGAAGAGCCTCATCTGGGAACAGGGGGGACTAGCAACAATGAACGGGGCCAACCTCGTATTCATCCACTAGAATATGGACCCAATCTGAATCCAGAAGATAACATCCCGAGGAATGGTCAAGGTAATACTGCTGGGGGCAGAATCCTGCAAGAGGATCCCCAGGAAGAACAGTTTACTGTTATAGGGGCAGGAGATGAGGTATATGATAGAAAATTGGATGAAATAGCAGAAAAGTTAAGATCTTTGGAATTTCAGAATTCTTTGGGTTTTAACGTGATGGATATGGGACTAGTGAATGGGGTGAGAATTCCCCACAAATTCAAACCCCCATGCTTTGAAAAGTACAATGGTACCTCCTGTCCTCGCACTCATCTGCAGTATTTCTTGGGACGGCTCAAGGCTTATACCATGGATGAGAAGTTATAGATGTTTTACTTTGAGGACAGTCTGACTGGAACTTCGAGAGAATGGTATTCGCATTTGACTAGGGCCACCATAAGAAGTTGGAAGGATTTGCCCGAAGCTTTCATCCGGAAATATCAGTACAACCTGGACATGTCTCCCAATAGAACCCTTCTAATGGGCATGTCTCACTCTTCTAGAGAGAGCTTCCGGGATTATGCTCAGAGATGGAGACAGCTTGCTGCTGCTGTCCAACCACCCATGTCAGAGAGAGAAATGGCTGACATGTTCATGAACACATTGCAAGTGACTTATATTGATAGACTGGCTGCTTTCTCCTCTACCAGTTTTGCTGATGTGGTCATAGCTGGTGAGAGGATTGAAAGTCTCTTGAAGATGGGAAAAATCTCCGACAGTGGTGCAAGTTCCTCCAGCAATCCTAGAAAACCTTTTGCAGGACCCCGAAGGGCAGGTGAAACAAATTCTATTTATACAAGCCGGGGCAGGCCCCAGTATTCTCACAGGTCAGTAGCAGCTGTTACCATCCCAGTTCCAGTATCACAACAACCATTGTACCCTCAACAACAACAACATCACTATCAGCAACCATCTCATTTTCCGCAAGAGAGAACCTACAACAACAACAATAGCAAACAACAGCAGCGTCCCTTCCAACAGAGACCATCTCAGGAAAATAGGGTGATTGACCTTATCCCTATGCCTTATGCTGCCTTATTGCCACAACTCCTGAAGCTTAACTTGATTGAGTTAAGGAAGTTGGCACCACCAGATCCTCTCAATCTCCCAAAGAATTATGATGTCAACGCCAGGTGTGCCTTTCACTCCAATGCACCTGGTCACAATACTGAGAAGTGTAGGGCATTACAGATGAAGGTGCAGGATTTGGTCGATTCTAAAGCTCTCAATTTTGCACCTCCTCCAAACGTCAACAGAAATCCTATGCCTAATCATGGTAGGCCTAGGATTAATGCTATTGAGGAGGACCAACCATCTACATTGATTGATAATGTTGCACAGATTCAAACACCACTGGCTGAAGTCAAAGTTTAACTTTTAAGATGCCAAGTGTTCCCAGGCTGTGGGACTTGCTGTGAATTGTGTAAGATAGCTACTAATGGTTGTAAGAAGCTGAGGTTTGGCATAGATGGCCTTATCCAAGATGGGATTTTACAAATTACTTCAGCAGCTCCTGCAGCAACTCTTGTCTCCACAAATGTTTCTCCTACAACATCAACAATCGTTCCTTCTGCAGCAAGTTCTCCTACAACAGCAACAACAATCATTCCTACAGATTCATCAACATCACAAGCAATTACCCCGTCCATCATTTCAACAAGTAAAATTTCAACAACTGTTTCTTCTACAACATCAGCATCCATTTTACCAAAGGAATCTTCTACAACACCAGCAAAAGTTAATGAAGATGTCTCAACAGTTACAATTTACTATGACCCATCAAATGTTCCTCCCAGCAGCAATTTCCAGCAACAAATTGTGGAACCTCCTGCCAGACCTCCGGTCACTATCTACTATAATCCGCACACCGTTACAGTACCTTCATCTGCAGCAATCAGCCCAGTTACTATTACGGTACCTGGGCCTGTTCCTTATGAAAGCAGTAATGCCATACCTTGGCATTATGGCTTTGATCTTTACTGCAACGGGGAGAAAATCACCTTGGATTCATCAACCTCTTCACCACAAATTGATAATGTTGGGGGAGGCGGAGGCTTCACCAGAAGCGGACGCCTTTTTGCCTCACAAACACAAAGACCTAATGCTGAAGCAGAAGCTGCTGCTAAGGCAAAAGGAAAGAATGTGGTATCTGAAGAGCCATCTGCCAAAGAAACTCAGAAGACATCTTTTGAACAAGATGTAGGCGAGTTCATGAGAATAATAAAAAGGAGTGATTACAAGGTGGTGGACTAGCTTCACCAAACACCCTCCAAAATCTCCATATTATCACTGTTGATGTGTTTTGAAGCTCACAGGAACGCATTGTTAAAAGTCATGCACGCAGCATACGTGCCGGAGGAGATTACTTTTAATCAGCTAGAAACTGTGGTTGCAAATGTCAACACCAGTCATGGACTGGGCTTTACCAATGCTGACTTAATAACGGAGGGGCGCAACCATAACAAGGCTTTGCATATCACCTTGGAATGCAAGGGTGCTGTTCTGTCTCATGTACTGGTGGACACTGGGTCGTCACTCAATGTTCTACCATAGAAAGCCTTAGTGAAGTTGGAGTATGATGGCTTGGCATTGCGTCCGAGTAATTTGGTGGTGAGAGCATTTGATGGTTCTAAAAGATCAGTGCTTGGGGAGATCGATCTGCCTGTGTTGATTGGCCCGCAGACCTTCAAAACTACCTTCTTTGTGATGGACATACAGCCGGCCTACAGCTGTCTGTTGGGGAGACCCTGGATCCACGCCACTGGCGCTGTTACGTCTACCCTTCACCAGAAGTTAAAATTCGAGTGGGAAGGCCAAATCATCACCATCTGTGGGGAGGAGGACATCTTTGTTAGCCAGCTGGCTACTTATAAGTACATAGAAATGGATGGGGAGATCCATGAGACCATGAGTCAAGGGTTTGAAGCCCTTAATATTAATTAAGCATCTGCTGTGTCTGGGACTTCCATCACATCATATCAACAGGCCCGGAAGGTTGTTGAGGAGGGTACCGCTCAAGGCTGGGGCAAGCTGCTGCCAGTAGAAAAGAAAGAAGACCGATTCGGGTTGGGTTACATAGTAACTCGACAAGATCAACCAGAGGCCGCAAAGGAGCCCAAGTTTGTCAGCGGGGTAATGCTCACCCCAGATACTGTGAACAGTTTGGAAGATGAGTCAGAAGACGAGCGCAACTTGGAAAACTGGATACGTCCAAGGATCCCGGGGAACCAAGTTTCAAACTGGTCTTCCCAGGAAATTATAAGAGTTACTCCTGTAGAGTAATTATTATTTCCTGTCTTTAAGCATGCATCAAGTCCTGCATCTTTCCCAGGATGTCAGGGCTCATTTTGTAATCGGGCCATCTTGTATTTTGTGCAAATGATCAATTAATGAATATCAGGACATCTTTTCAAATGAGTCTTTTCTTTTCTGCTCATTGATTTTCATTTTTCATTTTTTGTACAAAAATAAAATGGCAATGTTTTTCAAAATAAATAACTTCATTTTCACTTTTTCTAAGCAAGATAAAACTGATCACTAAAATGAAAAAATCTAAACCCTTGCAGAGAGTGCCCTCCAGACTGCACCGATAACAACACTGTTATGATTTCGTATGACTTTGACAATCCGATTAATCAAGCTAATGAAGGGGTTGAAGAAAATTATGAGCTACCTGAAGAACTAGCCAGGTTGTTAAGACAAGAGGAGAAGGTCATAACTCCTCATCGGGAGGAGGTTGAAACGGTTAATCTTGGTACGGAAGAAGACTTGAAAGAAGTAAAAATCGGGGCCCACCTATAAGATTCAGTGAAAGAACAACTTATTGACATGCTTCAGGAGTATGTGGATGTTTTTGCTTGGTATTATCAGGATATGCCAGGGTTGGACACCGACATTGTTATGCACAAGCTGCCTCTGAAAGAAGATTGTCCGCCAGTAAAGCAGAAGTTACGCCGTACTCGCCCAGATATGGCAATGAAGATAAAAGAGGAGGTACAAAAACAGTGGGACGCCGGTTTCCTTGCTGTAACTAGTTACCCGCCGTGGGTTGCTAACATTGTACCTGTGCCTAAGAAAAATGGCAAAGTAAGGATGTGCGTGGATTACCGGGATCTGAACAGAGCCAGCCCAAAAGATGACTTCCCTTTACCTCACATTGATGTATTGGTCGACAATACGGCTCAGTTCTCGGTGTTTTCCTTCATGGATGGATTTTCAGGATATAATCAGATCAAGATGTCACCTGAAGACATGGTGAAGAAAACTTTCATCACACCCTAGGGCACATTCTGTTATAAGGTAATGCCATTCGGACTGAAGAATGCTGGTGCCACTTATCAACGGGCTATGGTAACATTATTCCATGACATGATTCACAAAGAAATTGAATGTTATGTGGATGACATGATTGCCAAGTCCCTCACAGAAGAAGACCATCTGGTGAATTTGTTGAAGCTATTCAAGCGTCTGAGGAAGTACCAATTAAAGTTAAACCCCAACAAGTGTACATTCGGGGTGCGATCCGGTAAGCTGCTGGGATTTATTGTAAGTGAGAAAGGGATTGAAGTTGACCCTGATAAAGTCAAAGCCATTCAAGAAATGCCTGCACCAAAGACTGAAAAAGAAGTTTGAGGGTTTCTAGGTAGATTGAACTACATTTCACGGTTCATATCACACCTTACAGCAACCTGTGAGCCCTTGTTCAAGCTGTTAAGAAAAGAACAAACGGTCAGGTGGAATGAAGACTGCCAGAAGGCTTTTGACAAAATCAAGGAATACTTACAAGAGCCTCCAATTCTTATGCCTCCAGTCGAAGGAAGACCTCTAATAATGTACTTGACAGTATTAGAAGAGTCAATGGGGTGTGTGCTGGGCCAACATGACGAGTCTGGTCGAAAAGAGTATGCAATATACTACCTAAGCAAAAAGTTTACCGACTGTGAACAACGTTATTCACTGCTCGAGAAAACTTGTTGTGCTTTAGCGTGGGCTGCTCGCCGACTAAAGCAGTATATGTTAACCCATACTACCTTATTGATCTCAAAGATGGATCCAGTCAAGTACATTTTTGAGAAGCCAGCACTTACCGGATGGGTTGCAAGATTGCAAATGATTCTCACCGAATATGACATTCAGTACACATCTCAGAAAGCCATCAAAGGCAGTGTATTGTCTGATTACCAGCCTATAAGATTTGACTTCCCCGATGAAGACATCATGTTCATAAGAGCGAAAGATCATGAAGAGCCTATTCACACTGAAGGGCCTGACCCAGAAGAAGAATGGAATATGATGTTGGATGGGGTTGTTAATATGAATGGTCGTGGAGTTGGTGCAGTACTCATTACACCTAAAGGGGTTCACATGCCTTTCTCGGCAAAACTCATCTTTAACTGCACTAACAACGAAGCTGAGTACGAAGCTTGTATTATGGGTCTTGAGGAAGCAATTGACCTCAGGATCAAGACTTTAACTGTATTCGGAGATTCACCTCTGGTAATTAATCAAACCAACGGCAAATGGTACACTCACCAGGAGCATCTGATTCCATACCGGGATTATACAAGGAGGTTACTGACATTCTTCACAACATTCAAGCTTGAGTATATCCCTTAAGATGAAAATCAGTTTGCAGATGCTCTGGCTACCATTTCATCCATGATCAAAGTTCAAGCTGCCAACTTTGTGCCTCGGATTTCAGTATCCAGACTTGATAGACCAGCATATGTATTCTCAGCAAACCTTGCTAAAGATGATAAGCCTTGGTTCCACGACATCAAATGTTTCTTAGAGGATCAATCATACCCACCTGGGGCATCATCCAATGACAAGAAGACATTAGAAGGCTGGCTGGTAGTTTCTTCCTGAATGCTGATGGTTCCTTATACAAAAGAAACTTTGATATGGTGCTTCTCAGATGTGTTGATAAGACAGAAGCAGACTTGTTGATGCACGAGGTGCACGAAGGATCTTTTGGTACCCATGCTGGAGGGCATGCAATGGCTAAAAAGTTGTTGAGATCAGGCTATTATTGGATCACAATGGATGCAAATTGTTGTGCTTATGCCAGAAAATGCCACAAATGCCAGATTTATGCAGATAAGGTGCATGTGCCTCTGAATCCTTTGAATGTGATGTCTTCATCTTGGCCATTTGCCATGTGGGGCATTGATATGATCGACAAGATTGAACCGACTGCTTCAAACGGTCACAGATTCATCCTGGTAGATATTGACTATTTTACCAAGTGGGTTGAAGCAGCTTCATATGCAAATGTCCCCAGGCAAGTGGTAGCCTGATTCCTGAAGAGAGACATCATCTGTCGGTATGGAGTGCCCGAGCGAATCATTATTGATAATGGTTCCAACTTGAACAATAAAATGATGGAAGAACTGTGTCGGGACTTCAAGATCCAACATCACAACTCTTCTCCTTACAGGCCAAAGATGAATGGTGCTGTAGAGGCGGCTAACAAGAATATCAAGAAGATTGTGCAGAAGATGGTGGTCACCTACAAAGACTGGCATGAAATGCTACCATTTGCCTTGCATGGGTACCGTACGTCAATCAGAACATCCACTGGAGCAACACCATATCATCTTGTGTATGGTATGGAGGAAGTCCTACCTGTTGAAGTTGAATTACCCTCCTTACGGGTACTAATGGATGTTAAACTGAATGAAGCAGAATGGGTCCAATCCCGGTACGAACAACTGAGTCTGATCGAAGAGACGAGGTTAGTTGCAATCTGTCATGGGCAGCTGTATCAGAAGAGAATGAAGAAGGACTTCGATCAGAAAGTCAGGCTTCGGGAATACCAAGTGGGAGATCTTGTGCTGAAAAGACTCCTTCCTCCTCACACAGACCACAGGGGCAAGTGGACTCCAAATTACGATGGTCCATTCATAGTAAAGAAGGTTTTCTCTGGTGGAGCACTGATGCTCACCACTATGGATGGTGAAGATTTCTTATCCCCTGTGAATTCAGATGCAGTTAAAACATACTTCGCATAAAATGACCCGTTGGACATAAAAACAGAATGTAAGGTCCGGGAAAAAATAGGGCATCCCGGCGAGTCAAAAACAGAATAAAAGACTCGGGCAAAAATAAGGGAAAATAAATTAAAAAAATGTACATCCGCTGAGTTGAAAAGCCGCATTGGACAGCTCAGGCAAAAATGGGTATCCCGGTGGGTTGAAAACCCGAAAGGGCAATCCACGCAAAATAAGGGAATAAGCGAACAACTGCATTCTGAATTCGTCTGTATCACTTACAGCATGGCGAGCATCGAAAGGTTAAAGCATTGGTCAGAACCAACCTTCTTCAAAAGCAAGATGAGAAGAACATCAATGTCATATGAGTCATAGCAGAAGGGAAGCTCACTGAAGCGTCATCAACATTGCCAGCACCCTTTTGTTTCTCAATTTGTAACAATCTCCTCATTTCAGGGGATCTGTTTCTTTGACTTTACTTGCCAATTCAGGGCACAAAGATTAATAAAATCAGATTTTCAGTCACATTTCGTCTCGTACATTTCATTTTTTCATTTGCAAAAATGTCCGATGTCCTTGAAATATCGATTGCATAAATACAGATGCGTCTTTTCTAAATTACATGCTTACAGGAAATATATTTGCTCCCGGGAGTGTCTAAATTCCTATGATGGAATCCAGTAAGGGATACCTCGGGGTATTTGTACGTTTCTTTGTCATAACAGGATTGCAGGTATTCAAAGCACAACATGGGGCATGAAAGCTTCTCCCCAGCAAGCTGCCAAATCATTATTGCCTCAGCACATCTTCTAAACTGCATCAGGAAATGCTCTTTCCCCACCGGAGCTGCTAGACATCACTTTTCCAGCACATCTATCAGAGCAGCGTCATAAAGGGCCCTTTTTTCCTCAATTAAGCACATCATCCTCAGCAGGATCCCCACAGAAATCTCTAGGAAGGTCGCTCAGTGATCATTCCTCCCCAGCCAAGTGCAAAGACAGGGAACCATCTCCCCGTAGAGCTCCAGCCTCTTTCCAGAAGAGCAATGTCTGAAGATCTCACAACAAAGTGACAAAAAGCTCCCACAGACCCCAGCTGGGCTCCTCATTACCAAGATAGGTCTATCAGTTACCTATTTCCCCGAGCAGAATCATATATATCAGATCTACCAATGATCTTATCCCCAGCTGGGATTTTCTTTCAAAGCAGATCAATCAGAGATCTTCGCAACAACGGGATCCGAATCCCGAATCGATATCTTTGCATAATCATATCATTCACATCATATTTCCCCCCAGAGCGTAGCATTCCGTCTAATACGGAGCATTACGACAAAAATCAAACATATTGCATAAATCACAAGTTACGTTTTGAATCAAACACCCGTATATATCAACATTCCATCAGCAACATATATATATATATATATATATATATATATATATATATATATATATATATATATATATATATATACAAAGACCCATGGTCACAGCAGAAAGCCAAAGCATCCCCTTTGCACTCACTAATACACATATATACTTTTTTCCAATACTCGTCTGTGCCATATCACTCCCAGGTATAAACCACAAACTGATATCTATACACTCCTTGGACACTCGTCCGTGTCACCCTCACCCAGCATGATTACCAAAACACTTATGGAAAACCAAACACTTGTTTATAACACACTTCTTCCGACACTCGTCTGTGTCGTCTTATCCCCACAGATCTTCAAAATATCTCTTACATCTATAAGTTCATAACTTATACACTACCTTTTATGATACTCATCTGTATCATGCTCTCCCCAGCAAGTTGAACACTCGTCTGTGTCTCACTCATGCTTACTCTTTACTCATACAGATACTCGTCTGTATCTTGTATACACCACTTATCTTCCTCAGATTCGACACTCGTCCGTGTTCTTTGTTAACCAGTTGGTACTCGTCCGTACCATCATCTCTAAACATGCGCCAGCGTTTGTTTCTACCGATACTCGTTCGTATCGTAATCTTAAGGATGCTCGTCTGCGTCTTTAATCTATACACAGTGTCAAACACTTATACCTTTTCTTTCTTGAATTTAGACACTTGTCTGCGTCTACCATTCCCCAGAAGAGTCCCCAGTGAATCCCAATAAATTATTTCCTTTCTATCTGACATTCATCCTATGTCATGATACTTCCGGCAGCCGTACCCTGCCAGGTGATCGTCCTTCACCTTTTTGATGATCGTCCCTCATCATCCCCCAGCGGAGTCTCCATTATTGGAACCCTTTCATATCCGACATTCGTCATATGTCGTGATATTTTAGCAGCCGTCCCCTGCTAGGTGACCGTCCTTCACCTCTTGATGATCGTCCTTCATCATTTTATCCGATGGCCGTCCCCGTCGTTGATCTTGTTATCTGACATTTGTCCTATGTCACGATAAACCCTGAAGAGCAGTCGTACCCTGCTAGGTGATCGTCCTTCACCTCTTGATGATCGTCCTTCATCATTTTATCCGATGGCCGTCCCCGTCGTTGATCTTGTTATCTGACATTTGTCATATGTCATGATAAACCCTGAAGAGCAGTCGTACCCTGCTAGGTGATCGTCCTTCACCTCTTGATGATCGTCCTTCATCATGCTTATCCGACGACCGTCCCCATCGTCGACTCTTTCTATCCGACATTTGTCCTATGTCGTGATACTTTCGGCAGCCGTACCCTGCCAGGTGATCGTCCTTCACCTTTGATTTAATTTATTTAACCCGGTGGCCGTCCCCCATCGTTGTTTACCCTTTACCTTTCAATCCCCGGAGAATTTTGTTACTTTACCTGATGGTCGTCCCCGTCATGATCCCTCTATTTCCCCAGCATGTCGGTCGTCCCCGTCATTGCTTTATCCCCAGCAGTCGTCCTCTGCTCGAAGGTCGTCCTCCATCGCCCACACTTTATAATCATACTTTATTTTCCTTTTACAATCTATATCCCTTTTCTTCTTCATTCAGTGAGTTCAAATTTTGGATTGTCTTTGGTATTCAACCACAAGTTATCTTGTTTGCCTGTCGAGTCGTCGCTTACATCCTACACAGCTAACTCATGTTTGAATAGGGGTAGCTGTAAACACCCTAAATTTTCCCTCACTAAGTTCACACCATGGCTTATGATCTTTTCATTTGCATAAGTTCAATCATATCATCTCATATTGCATTTTTGTTTCACTGCATTAGTTCAAGTTCATCTGCATCTAGGGTTTGTGATCTAAGCAATCCATGAGCCATCTGAGCCACCCCAAAGGTCTTCAATCATCTCAAGAGGGTCCATGTATGTTCAAATATCATACTGTATCCTCCTAAGATCAAGAAAGTCAGAAAATCACAAGAACTGAGGAAGGCATGGAAGCAGAGCCAAGCTTAACTACACAGATGACCTAAAATTAGGGTTTTGGTTTCAGAGGCGATAACTCCAATTTTTTTGTTCATTCTTGTTTATATTGTTCTCTATGTGATATAAGGATCATGCATACCAATTTTCATGAAGAAATTCAATGGGGAAGGCATCTGATCAATAGATGACTTCTTGAGCAAGTCAGTGCAAAATCAGGGCATCTGAGGCCCTCAATCATCCAACCAAAGGGTCTTCTCCATACTTTTGGGTGTATATGATCTTATAAGAAGTTAGAAGTTCACAAAATTGAAGAATTTCAAGCCATTTGCAAAGTTCCATTTTTGGAAAGTGACTTGTAATGCAAACTTGCCATTTTGGGAAAGTTCTTTAACCTCCTCTTTTTGATACAAAAATGCTTCAAATGAAAAATTATTGGTCATGAAAGTTGTAGATTGCATCATTCCCTTTTCAAAAAGTACAAGAACTTGATCTAATTCATCATAGAACTCAAGTTATGGCCTTGCAAAGTTGGGAAAAATCACTAAATTTCACTTATGTACCAAAGAGGGAAACTTGCAAAAACTCATACCAAGGCAAAATGTGACTTCTAATTGACTTCTAACCATTACACAAACATGATACATGACCTATAATTCAGAATTTCCCAAAGAATCTCTCACTTTCATGCCTTGATCATCAAGTATTTCCAAAGGGGCCAAAACCTTCACAAATTGCAAAATGCCCCAAATCTTGACATCCACTTATGCTAGCTACAAAATCTGAATTCCATGGACCTCCCTAAAGCCAGCTGCGTAGGAGATGCCCATGTCCTTGGCCTGCCATGATCCTATACCTCCAAGGACAACTTTGTTGACTTTATGCAAATTGAGCCATACCAATCAAACTGCTCCACAACAACTCTTTGCCCAATCAGAACATGTTATGTGGACCTAAAGCAACTCAACACACACAACAACACAAGCTGAATCCTCCCACAACTCAACATTCACCAAAACTCCCCTCTTTGCATTTTTCTTCGAAAATGATCACACAAGCCACAAACATCAAAACAAATTCCATAGAACAACTCACCATGATCCACTGATCATTTCCCACCCCTTGAAACAACCTGAAACTCTCCAAATCAAAAACACGATTTTGGCCCCTCCTTGAACTGAACTTCAGCAAGCTTCACATAGAGGCCATATAAACTCCAACCAAGCATTGCAAACTCTTGAGGAAGATCATTAGAGGTGTTTTGAAGCAAAGAGACAGCCAGAAAGCTCTAGGGTTGAAAGCTTCGCTTCAGGTAGCCATGGAATTTATTTTTCCAGAACTCTTGTTTTAAGTTTCTAAATGCTTAAGCTTGCTTCCCTGAACACACTGAACTTGTTATTTTTGAAAATGATGAAGAATTGAGAATGTATGGCTTGTCTGAAAGTTTCACCATTTTTGTTCTTTGATTCATATCTTGCTGGTGAGTGAAAATAAATGAGGTTTGAGGTTAGGGATGAGTTTGGAATGGAGAGAGGAAGCAATCTGGAGCTTTAGAGCTCTAGAAATGACCTAGGGAGCGTTTTAGAAATTTCTCAGGGGAGGTGTGGCCGGAGAAGATGACCGAAGGTCATTTCCGGCCACCTGAGAGTAATTAAGGCTAATTAGGGTTAGGGCTTCGTATTTGAATCTGGGCCCTTGGATTGATTCTCCTGCGCGTGTTTGAAGGGCCTGGATCTTGTGATTAGTTTTAATTATAGGATTAATAATTAATTAAATCAAATTAGTCAGGTTTGAACCTGGGCCTTCCAGATACGCGCCCAGTCAAACGTTCCAAGCCCAGGATTCATCTCAGCCTTCCATCCAACATACTTTCTATTTAATTAGTTTTTATTTCATTTTTTTCCCATTTAATTTGCACGAATTTTAAAAAAATAGTAAAATACATCCGAAAATTCTAAAAAAATTTATTAAATCTTTTATGAATTTTAAGAACCCAAAAAAAAATTTATTTTTATTTTTTGCATTAAAAAATATTTTTAAATCATTTAAATGATTAATTTTAATTAGTTAATGAAGATTAATTAATTAAAAATACATTTAAGTATTTTAAAATCCCAAAAAAAATTCAGAGAGCATTTTAAAACATTTACAAACTCACAAAGCAAATTTCTTTTTGATTTTGATCACACTTTGATAATTTTCATTTGAATTAGGGTTCTTTAATTTGAATATTTTTAACCCTAACTTCAAAAATTCATAACTTTTGATCCAAGTTGAGTTTGTGAATGGTTCTTTTTGCATTGTGTTAAGCATACTTTCAAGCATCCAAAAACATTTTTGTTTCAATTTTCTTATGCATTTTCAATTTGTTTGGCATTTTCCCTTTAGGATCACCCTTAAAACCTTAGAAACTTAGGAAAATCATAAGTCCTTTAGGGTTTAGCTTCTGACCTTCCCCTTTGGGCAGTGAACGTGTATAAGTTTAAGGTCCCTTTGATTGCATTTTCAAATTTTTATCTTGTCATTTGCTTCTGATTTTGAATTTTGCATCTCATGTTGTACATAAACTCTAATTTGCATCTTCATTTGCATCCATCTTACATAAGCTTGCATACATGAACTTGACATAACTTTTTGTACATCCAAATGACATATGAGACATCTTAGGACATATTAGAATCATGTTTGATCATTGCATCATCCATTTGCCATTCTTTTTCTTTAATTTGATGTCATATGCATTCATGAACTTTCATGCCTCCTTTCATGTTTCATTTGCATCTTCATTGCTTGTATGATCATCCACATCTCATGACATCCATTTGCATCATCTCTTAGCATCATTTTCATTATGAACATGCTTCTGACTTTGACTTTTATCTTGGCATCTCATCTCATTTTCATGTCATTTCATTTCCTTTTGCTAACTTTTCAGGTGGTAAGTGTTTGGGAAGTGAATTTGCCTTCACTTCTCATAATCTCTTCTCATCCTTCTTATGCATTCATTGCTGCATTTTTACTTGTGTATTAGAGTGAGCTTTCTCATTCATGCTCCTTTCTCTCTTTCTTTCTTCAAGTAACTTATCTTCTTAAGTGAAGTAAGTTGACTTGTTTCTTCTGCTTCTCTTCCTATCACCTGTTTCTTCCTTGGTGGCTCTCTTGAAGATCTTCTTGCAAGCCTCATAAACCCTAGGAATACCCAAGCATGTTAACAATTAGAGTTTGATTAGTCCCCCATTAGTTTTACCTTTGTGTCATCTTTGTGTCTTCTCTTCTCATCTCTTAATCAAGGACTAAACCTTAAAGGTTTTAGGGCTTTGTGATTAAGCTTATGTCTGCATCCTTCTATTAGGATGGAGCGTATAACTTTAATCCTAAGTGTTAAACCCTTAATGTGTTTAAATCCTTTAATCAATTCACCTAATAATCATCAAGACATCAAGCTTGTAACTTGGGCCTTGCATTAGGGTTCTAATTCTTCCTTAATTGGTTAAGAAGGACTAACCCTAGTGTTAATGGACAAGTCCCCCTCAAGTTGTCTTACAAACCCTAAAATCCACTTCTTAATCTTACCATTAACTAAAATCCACTTTAATAAAGGCTTTGTTTTGTCATGAGGTTAATCCCTAATCATGGATTAAGTTGAGGAGCCTTCCTCAGCTTAAATGTTCTCATCTATTATCCTTCTATTAGGATGGTGTAATGGGTCCATTAAATCTTTGATTATGGCTTAAACTCATTATTTAACATCAAACAAAAATTCCAAACACATCTAAATAAATATAAGTAGGTTAATGATCTTAATCCTACATCATGGTGATTACGTGTGAGGTGATGAGTTTACTAACCCTTGGCTTAGGCTTAAGCTCATTAACTTATGACAAACACAAAAAAGCAATAAAAGATTGAAAACCCAAAAAACAAACAATAATCGTCTCCTCCGGGATTCTTTTCTCATCTCATTCACTCACAAACGAGAACTTGCTTCTTCCGTCTAATGCAAGACAGTTTGCACCTGAGCCAGATAGGTCATACACTTGAGCATAGACAAGTAAGCAGTTCATAAGTCAATTTATCTTTCAGTCTCTTTGAGTCAAACTATGGTGTTCTGACTTCCTCATTGCACGAGAGGATACGTAGGCATAACTTAACAGTTATCGAACAAAAGTCTCTGTATATTCCCCCTCTTCTAGTATTATTCTTTAAGCCTCATAATCTTGAGCTTCATATTCTTTTCTTACACTGAAACTCTCTTATTTTACCTCACACTTTCTTCCAGCACTGACACTTGTTTTCTTTTCTTTGCTTTTGCACACAAATACCACTGACACTACCCCTTTAAACACAAATATTTCAAGCGTGGATCCCTTCGAGTACGACGGACAATCTGGGTGCTAATACCTTCCCAAGTTGTAACCAACCCCCTTTCTTAGTTTCTCTGGTTCGCAACCGTCTTATCCATCTTTTCTTAAGTTTATGCAGCATTACCTTTCCTTCGGGATAAAAATGCCTAGCTGGAGACTCTTTTCAGTTCATCTTCATGTTCTCTCTTTCGCCGACCGTTCGCGTCTGTACCCCTTTTGACCAGGTGTCATTTGGCGGTAGCGACACTGGTAGAGATTGTAACTATGCCCAAGCTCTATCTCTTAAAAGAATGGAAAAAGTCTCAATGTTATTGCTTCTTGGGTCACACCATTTTCTTTCACGGTATCTGCGTATTGCACAAACTTTGTCAGATGTTCGTTAGGGTCGTCCATAGGATTTCCAGAAAACTAGATCTGTTGTACAGCTTGCAGCAGTGAAGGTTTCAGTTCAAAATCGTTTCGGATAATGGCTGTAATGCCCAAATATTTAATTATTTGTTTTATTGACTATTTAATTATTTATTTGCGTTTTGTTTGTCTATTTTATGTTGTGGTTGATTAAGTCGATAAGTTGGAAATTTAAGTCGGAAGTCGTAGAAATATTATTAGAGATAATATTATAGTTGTTGTAGTGGGTTGGTTAGTGGGCTTGAAATCGTGTCTGAATTAATAATTAAGGGGTGTAATGGTTAGGCCCGTTAGAAATTATAATAACTAATTTATTTTAATAAAAATAAAATAAAATATTAGAACTAAGTGGTATCAGAAAAAGGGAAACATCAGAATTTGCACGATCGTGAGACAAAAGGGGAAAAGAGGAACTGCAATCGAAATTCAATCACTTAGGGCTACCTTCAATCCAGTCCAAGGTAAGGGTGGCTTTGATTCTTATAACCGGGTATGATAATTGGTACTGTGATTGGGTAGTTTAGGTTGTTGTGTTTTTGTTGATGCTAAAGTTGTTTATGAAATCTGTTAACATATGACTTCGATGACTGTCTTGTGTGAAATTTGTTGTTCGATTGATGATTATAAATTGTTTATAAATTGTTCTATGTAGTGTTGATTTTAATGGCTTTGTCGTGTTTTATAAATTCTAGAAAAAAATTGAATTCGGGGATGAAAATTCAAAACCCGTAGGTAGAAGAACACATGTAGAGGGAGCCACATGGGGGAAAGGGGAAACCACCTTTGAGATGGCGGGAGCCATGCTCCCTAACTCCATACATGGCGCAGCCATTATAGTTTATATATATATATATATATATATATATATATATATATATATATATATATATAGTGTTGGTCATATGATGGTGGGGTCTCATGGGTTGTGCAAGCCACCCTGTGTACCTGGGAATACAATTTGTGTCTTCATGCAATATATATTTTTTAATAATACCTTAATTCACTTAATTGGTACACCACTTTAGTAATTCTAACTATAAACAAAATACCAATTTTACTAAAATAAGTATTTTGTTTAAGAACATTAGAATTCTTAGAATCAATAGTAAACAAAGTATCAGTAATGAATAAATATTTTTTTTGGTATCAGCATTGTGTTGTGCATGTTTTGACAGAAAAAGAAGTAGTTTTTGGAATTTGACAGAACCAGATTTCTGGCCACATTTTCTTGACAGATAGAATTTATCAGAAAACAGAAAATTGGAAGGTTTTGTAATAACTCGTAATAATAGCAGAATGTTAAGAACAATTTTGGTTTAGTCGGTTTAGCCGAATTAGGCGAAAAAACATAGTTGCCCGAAATTTAACGAAAATCATCGGGGTAAGTCGGGTAGTTTAATAGTTGATGTTTGTTATGTTATTTTGTTGAAAAATTGTTGGAAAGTCGATTTTCAGGTACAAGTTGAGTTGGTAAATGATTTTGGTTTACGGAAAATTCCTAAAGTTGTTATGTTGAAGGCCTTACAAGCCAATGTTGATTTTAAGTTGCTTATGTCGTAAAAGTTGACGTGCTGCTGATGTTGTTATGTTGTTTATGTTGTGAATGTTGCTTATGTAGATCATTTGCATTTTATGTCAGAGTCGTTGCTCAAACCACGTTGACCTAGATTGACAATAAATTGAAATTTGAAGGCTTATGCCTTGATGCCTCGATAACCTTGCAATAATTTTAAGTCGGGAGTTTTACTCCAAATGATACCACCTTCATAATTAGTTGAGTCGCATTAAAGTTGCATTTCTTTGAGTGGTTGTTGTTTTGTTGTTTTTGTTGATGTTATGAAGTGGTGAATTGCTTGTGATTTTTATCTATGTATTGCTTATCATTTATCGTTTATAATTATCGATAACTCACTCCTTCTGTTTGAATATTATCCTTATGTTGTCAATGTGCAGGTAATCAAGAGGAGTAGCATGTTACCTTTAGTCGAGTCGGTGGTTGTCGCTCTGATACATAGCACTCGGGGGATGACATGTGTCTGTTTTGTTGAATTGTTGCAGGCTGAATTTTGTTTTAGTTTTAGAATATTTGTTGCTTACTTTGAAGTTGTTTTATGTTGGATAAAGATGCTAATATTTGTTTATGAATCCGCTGCGTGGTGTTTTATAAAGTTGAACTATTTGAGTATTATTATGTTTGCTTATGATTATTCCTGAGAAGTGTTATGTATTAAGCATGTTATCCTTTAAGTTGAAAATTTTGAAGTTGAAATGTGATATCCCGTTTTGTGGAAAAAATTTGTAAACTCTGATTTTTAATTATATTTAAAGGGTAGAAAATGGGGTGTTACATTAAGTGGTATCAGAGCATGTCGGTTTGTCCGACCAAGTGTCGAGTCTTAGTTGTCTAACATTCGAGTATTGTTATTTGGTTCTAACTTTTGGTTGTATTGTAGCGATAAGTTGAGATTGCCGGAAGAAACGAGGTTGCGATGGCTGCTGCAATGCAAGCGATGGCTCAGGATGTGCAAAACTTGCCAAATGCTGGTGAAGATGTTGGATCACGTAGCTTGGTGACTTTTCAGAGAGAGAATTCGTCGGTGTTTAAAGGAAAGCATGATCCAAATGCAGTATTAGGATGGTTGAAGGATATTTGAGAGAATCTTTTGTGTTATGGACTGTACTCCAGCACAAAAGGCTCGCTATGATACTCACATGCTAGCAGTCGAAGCTGATGACTAGTGGCTAGAGACTCGTGAGATGATGGGTGTTGTAGGTGAATTAATCACTCGGAATGTGTTCCGTAAGAAATTCCTGAGAAAGTATTATCCAAAGGATGTCTGTGGCAAGAAGGAAATTGAGTTCCTTGAGCTAAAGCAAGGAAACATGTCTGTCACCGACTATGCTACAAAGTTTGTCGAATTGTCCAAGTTTACCCTCACTATACTGATGTTGGTGCTAAATTTTCAAAGTGCATCAAGTTTGAAAACAGGTTGCACTCTGAAATCAAGAAAGTTTGTGGGTATCAGAAGATCCGTGTCTTTTCTGAG
The DNA here is from genome assembly GCA_963966055.1 of Lathyrus aphaca. Classification (NCBI taxonomy): domain Eukaryota; kingdom Viridiplantae; phylum Streptophyta; class Magnoliopsida; order Fabales; family Fabaceae; genus Lathyrus; species Lathyrus aphaca. Next base: position 321,003,704 of record OZ014525.1, read on the forward strand.
TTGGTTGATAGTTGCAGAATATTTGAGGAAGACAATAATGCTCATTACAAGATTGTCAGTGATAGAAGAGGCAAGAAACAACAAAACCATGGCGAGCCTTATGATGCTCCAGCTGGAAAGGGTAAACAGAAAGTTGCTCCGGCTCAGAGGACTAGTGGGGGAGGTGTTCCTGCTGGTATACTTTGCTTCAAGTGTGGTCAGGTTGGTCATAAAAGTAATGTATGCACTGCTGAGGTAAAGATATGTTTTCGTTGTGGTAAGAATGGACATGCAATAGCTGATTGCAAGCACAAGGAAATGATTTTTTTTAATTGTGGCGAAGAAGGGCATATTAGTAGCCAGTGTCAGAAGCTGAAGAAAGCTCAAACTGGTAAAGTGTTCGCGTTGGCAGGAACTCAGACAGTTAACGAGGACAGACTTATCAGAGGTATATTCTTCATTAATAATACTCCTTTTATTACTATTATTGATACTGGTTCTACGCACAATTTTATTGCTGTTGATTTTGTACAAAGATTGGGTTTAGAATTGTTTGCTATGAATGGTGAGTTGATTGATGAGATTTCGGCTAAGGGATCAGTATCTATTTCTCTTGTGTGCTTAAAGTGTCCTTTATCGATCTTCGATAAAGACTTTTCTGTGGATTTGGTGTGATTACCGTTGACTGGGATGGATGTGATTCTTGGTATGAATTGGTTAGAGTATAATTATGTTCATATAAACTGTTATCGCAAGTCAGTTAGGTTTTCTACTCCTGAAGGGGAATGAGTTGGATTGTTATCTTTCAGAAAGCTACAACAATTGATGAAAGAAGAAGCTCAGATGTTTTCGTTAATGGCAACGTTTTCTGTTGAGAGTAAAGATAAGATTGAGGAATTCATGATGTGCTGCCTGAGAGAGAAGTTGAATTTGCAATTGATCTGGTAACTGGTACTAGGCCTGTTTCAATGGCACCGTATAGAATGTCGGCATCCGAGTTGTCTGAATTAAAGAAGAAGTTGGAAGATCTACTTGAGAAGAAGTTTGTAAGACCAAGTCTATCACCATGGGGACCTCCAATGTTGCTAGTGAAGAAGAAAGATGGTAGTATGCGACTTTATGTTGATTATAGATAGTTGAATAAAGTGACGATCAAGAATAAGTATCCACTTCTGAGAATAGATGATTTGATGGACTAGTTGGTGGGTGCTTGTGTGTTCAGTAAGATCGATTTGAGATTGGGTTATCATCAGATCAAAGTGAAAGATGAAGATATTCAGAAGACGGTGTTCAGAACACGGCATGGACATTATGAGTATTTTGTGATGCTTTTCAGTGTGACTAATGCACTGGTAGTATTTATGGAATACATGAACCATATTTTTCATACTTATCTAGACTGTTTTGTAGTTGTATTCATTAATGATATTTTGATTTACTCCAATTCAGAAGAAGGACATAAGGAACATTTGAGATTAGTGTTGAAAGTTTTGAAAGATAAGAAGTTGTATGCGAAGTTGTCCAAGTGCTAGTTTTGGTTGAAAGAAGTCAGTTTTCTCGGCCATGTAATTTCAGGTAATGTTATTGTTGTGGATCTTTCAAAGGTAGAAGTTGTGTTGCAATGGGAAACTCCAAGGTCGGCTACTGAGATTAGAAGCTTTTTGGGGTTAGCGGGATATTATAGAAGGTTTATTGAAGGATTTTCTAAGTTGGCACTTTCATTGACTAGATTGACTTATAAAACTAAAGCGTTTGTGTGGGATGTTCAATGCAAAGAGAGGTTTACCGAATTGAAGAAGAGATTAACGTCGGTGCCGATTTTGACTTTATCGAATCCAAAAGAACCATTTGTAGTCTATTGTGATGCTTTGTTGATGGGTTTAGGAGGTGTGCTTATGCAGAATAATAAGGTAATTGCTTATGCGTCACGGCAGTTGAGAACTCACGAGAAGAACTATCATACGCATGATTTAGAACTTGCTGCAGTTGCTTTTGTGATAAAGATTTGGAGGCATTATCTTCATGGTTCCATATTCGAAGTTTATAGTGATCATAAGAGCCTTAAGTATTTGTTTGATCAGAAAGATATGAATATGAGACAACGTAGATGGTTGGAATTGCTGAAAGATTATGATTTCGTTTTGAATTATCATCCAGGTAAAGCTAATGTTGTGGTCGATGCTTTAAGCCGAAAGACCTTGCATATGTCAGCAATGATGATTAAGGAATTAGAATTAATTGAGAAGTTTCGAGATATGAGTTTGGTTTGCGAAGTGATATCGGAGAGTGTTAAGTTGGGCATGTTATAGATTAATAATGATTTTCTCGATAGTATTCGAGAGGCTCAGAAGCTGGATGTGAAACTATTGGACATCATGAATAGTTGTGGTCTATCAGAGAAGAATGACTTTAAGATTGATGCAAGTGGTGTGTTGAGACTGCATAAACGAATTTGTATTCCTGATGATGCAATATGAAAAAGAAGATTCTTGAAGAGGGTCATAGGAGAAATTTGAGTATTCATCCGGGAGCTACTAAAATGTATCAAGAATTAAGAAAAATATTTTGGTGGCCGAAATGAAAGAAGATATGGCATGATTTGTGTATCCGTGTTTGACTTGTCAGAAGTCAAAGATTGAGCATCAAAAGCCTACTGGGTTGATGCAACCGTTGGAAGTTCCAGAATGGAAATGGGATAGCATTTATATGGACTTTGTGACAGGGCTGCCTATTACCTTAAGAGGGCATGATACAACTTGGGTGATTGTTGATAGGCTTACAAAGTCGGCTCTTTTCATACCTATTAACATCACATATCCAATTGTGAAACTGGCAGAGATTTATATCCGAGTAATTGTGAAGCTGAATGGCGTTCCTTTATGTATTATGTCGGATAGAGATTTGAGGTTTACGTCGGAATTTTGGAAGATTCTGCAAGAGGAGTGGGGTTCTAAGTTGAGATTATGTTCGGCATATCATCCTTAAATAGATGGCCAAACTGAGAGGACTATTTAGTCGTTGGAGGACTTATTGAGACATTGTGTTCTTGAGCAAGGAGCTTCGTGGGACACTTATCTTCAATTGATCGAGTTCACTTATAATAATAGTTACCATTCTAGTATCAGAATGGCACCTTTTGCAACGTTTTATGGTCAGAGGTGTAGAACTCGGTTGTGTTGGCATGAATCTGGTGAAAGTGTGGTATTTGGACCAGAGTTAGTTCAAGAAACTATGGAGAAAGTAAAGTTGATTTGAGAGAAGATGAAGGCTTCTCTGAGTTGGCAGAAGAGTTACCATGACAAGCGAAAGAAAGATTTATATTTTCCAAGTCGGTGATCATGTGATTTTTAGAGTCACGCATGTGACTGGTGTTTGGAGAGCTTTGAAGTGTAAGAAGCCCACTTCTCTTTTTATTGGTCTGTATCAGATTTAGGAAAGAGTTGGGATAGTTGCTTATCAGATAGCATTACCGCCAAATCTTTCAAATTTTCACGATGTGTTCCATGTGTCGCAACTTCGGAAGTACATTTCAGATATGTCTCATGTGGTTAATATGGATGATGTGCAAGTACGGGATAATATCATTGTAGAGATGAAGCCTGTACGAGTTGAGGATCGTGAAACAAAGACTCTTTGACAAAAAGAGATCATGTTGGTAAAAGTTGTCTGGTTGGGAGCTGCTAGAGAGAGAATGACCTGGGAAATGGAGAGCAAGATGCGAGACTCCTATCCCGAGTTGCTTGAATCAGGTAAATTTTCGAGGACGAAAATATTATAAGTGGGGGAGAGTTGTAAGGCCCAAATATTTAATTATTTATTTTATCGAATATTTAATTATTTATTTGGGTTTTGTCGGTCTATTTTATGTTGTGGTTGATTAAGTCGATAAGTTGGAAATTTAAGTCGGAAGTCGTAGAAATATTATTAGAGGTAATATTATAGTTGTTGTAGTGGGTTGGTTAGTTGGCTTGAAATCATGTCTGAATTAGTAATTAGGGGGGTGCAATGGTTAGGCCCATAAGTAATTATAATAATTAATTTATTTTAATAAAAATAAAATAAAATATTAGAACTAAGTGGTATCAGTAAAAGGGAAATATTAGAATTTGCACGATTGTGAAAGAAGAGGGGAAAAGAGAAACTACAATCTGAATTCGATTGTTTAGGGTTACCGTAGATCCAATCCAAGGTAAGGGTGGGTTCGATCCTTATAATCGGGTATGATAATTGGTATTGTAATTGGGTAGTTTAGGTTATTGTGTATTTATTGATGCTGAAGTTGTTTATGAAATCTGTTAACATAGGACTTTGATGACTGTCTTGTGTGAAATTGTTGTTTGATTGATGATTATAAGTTGTTTATAAATTGTTCAATGTAGTGTTGATTTTAATGGTGTTTCTGCGTTGTTCAAATTATAATAAAAATATTGAATTCAGGGACGAAAATTCAGAACCCGTAGGTAGAAGAACACATGTGGCGGGAGCCACATGGGGGAAAGGGGAAACCACCTTTGAGGTGGCGTGAGCCATGCTCTCTAACCCCATACGTGGCGCAAGCTATGATAGTTTTGATGAAAGCCACTTTTTGGTGGCTACCTACATATATATATATATATATATATATATATATATATATATATATATATATATATATATATATATATATATATATGGCTCTGGCCATATGTTGCGCCACCCCTGTGTACCTGCGAATACAATTTATGTCTTCATGCAATTGTTTCTTAATAATACCTTAATTCACTTAATTGGTACAATACTTTAGTAATTCTAACTATAAACAAAATAAAAATTTCACTAAAGTAAGTATTTTGTTTAAGAATATTACAATTCTAAGAATCAGTAGTAACAAAGTATCAGTAGTGAACAAATATGTTTTTGTTATCAACATTGTGTTGTGCAAGTTTTAATAGAGAAAGAAGTAGTTTTAGGAATTTGATAGAACCATATTTGTGGCCACATTTTCTTGACAGATAGAATTGATCAGAATACAGAAAATTGGCAGGTTTTATAATAATCTGTACTAATAGCAGAATGTAAAAAACAATGTTGATTTAGTCGGTTTAGCTGAATTAGGCGAAAAAACATAGTTTCCCAGAATTTAACAAAAATCGTTGGGGTAAGTCGGGTAGTTTAATATTTGATTTTTGTTATGTTGTTTTATTGAAAAGTAGTTGGAAAGTCGAGTTTCAGGTACATGTTGAGTTTGTAAATGATTATGGTTTACGGAAAATTCATAAAGTTATTATGTTGAAGGCCTTACAAGCCAATGCTAATTTTAAGTTGCTTATGTCGTATAAGTTGTCGTGATGTTGATGTTGTTATGTTGTTTGTGTTGTAAAGTCGTGTATGTGTCGCTCCGGATAAATGGGACCGGCCCAAATAAAGGTACAGACGCGAACGGTCGGCGAGAGGGACAATGAGAACACACAGCCGTGAACTCACTGGAGATGAAAAGAGTCGCCAGCTAGGCATTTTTTATCCCGGAGGAAAGGCAATGCTGCATAGACCTAGAAAAAGATGGATAAGACGGTTGCGAACCAGAGAGACTGAGAAAGGGGGTTGGTTACAACCTGGGAAGGTATTAGCACCCAGATTGTCCGTCGTACTCGACGGGATCCACGCTTAAAAGATTTGTGTTTTAAAGGGGTAGTGTTAGTGCAATTTGTGTATCAAAAGCTGGAAAAAAGATATACAGGTGTCAGTGTAAAAGAAGTGAAGTGTGTAAATGTACAGTGTCAGTGCAGGAACAGGAATGAGATGCTCAAGATCATGAGGCTTAAAGAATAAGGCTAAAAAGAGGGGGAATATACAGAGACTTTTGTTCGATAACTGTTAAGTTATGCCTACGTATCCTCTCGTGCAATGAGGAAGTCAGAACACCGTAGTTCGACCCAAAGAGACTGAAAGATGAATTGACTTGTGAACTGCTTACTTGCCTATGCTCAAGTGTATGATCTGTCTGGCACAGATGCAAACTGTCTTGCATTAGACGGAAGAAGCAAGTTCTCGGTTGTGAGTGAATGAGATGAGAAAAGAATCCCGGAGGAGACGATTATTGTTTGTTTTTGAGTTTTCAGTCTTTTATTGCTTTTGAAAGTTTGTCATAAGTTAATGAGCTTAAGCCTAAACCAATGGATTTAGTAAACTCATCACATCTTCCCTCTGATTAGGGGTAATGAGAATACCTTAAGTGTGAAGTCAGATTCTCACACTTAATCACCTTTGGTGTAGGATTAAGATCATTAACCTACTTGTGATTATTTAGATGTTTTTGGTATTTTTGTTTAGTGTTGAGTAATGAGGTTAAGCCATAATCAGGGATTAAGCAGACTCATTACACCATCATAATAGAAGGATAATAGATGAGAATGTTTAAGCTGAGGAAAGCTCCTCAACTTAATCCATGATTAGGGATTAAACTCATGACAAAACAAAGCCTTTATTAAGTGGATTTTAGTTAATGATAAGATGATGAAGTGAATTTTATGATTGGTAAGACAACTTGAGGGGGACTTGTCCATTAACACTAGGGTTAGTCCTTCTTAACCAATTAAGGAAGAATTAGAACCCTAATGCAAGGCCCAAGTTACAAGCTTGATGTCTTGATGATTATTAAGTGGATTTATTAAGAGATTTAAACACATTAAGGGTTTAACACTTAGGATTAAAGTTATACACTCCATCCTAATAGAAGGATGCAGGCATAAGCTTAATCACAAAGCCTTAAAGCCTTTAGGGTTTAGTCCCTGATTATGAGATGAGGAGAGAAGACTCAAAAGAGACACAAAGGTAAAACTAAGAGGGGAGACTAATCAAAACCCTAATCATTGTCATGCTTGGTTGTTCCTAAGGTTTGTGAGGTTTTCAGGAGAAATCTTCAATGGAACCACCAGGAAGCAGATGAAAGGATCAAGAGAAGCAAAGCAACTTGCTTCATTCAAGAAGTCAAGTCACTTGAAGAAAGAAAGTGGGAAGAAGAAGAATGAGCAAGCTCAATCCCAAACACATATAAAAATGCAGCATGGATGCAAGAGAGAGATGAGAAGAAAGTTATGAGAAGTGAAGGCAAATTCACTTCTCAAAGTCACTTACCACCTGAAAGGTTAGAAAAGAAATGCAATGCAATGCAAAATGGGATGAGGTGACATGATGAGAAACAAAACCAGAAGCATTTACATGATGCTAATGATGCTATGAAGTGATACAAACATGAAACAAGGCATGGAGATGGTCATACAAGCTTATGGATGCAGATGAAGCATGTTAAGACACATGAACATACATGAAAAGTTATGAAGTGCACATGGCATACAACATGGAAAATACATGATGCAATGATCAAACATGCTTTCAATATGTCTTATGATGTCAAATGAATCAAATGGATGCTTGGAATGTCATGGCAAGTCATGTTATGCAAGAGAATGCAAGATGGGTGCATATGAAAGCCCAAATTAGGGTTTATGAACAATACATCAAACAAAAATCAAATTCAGAAGCAAACCCTAAGATAAAAAATTGAAAATTCCACTCAAAGGACCCCTAATCCTATACTAAATCAATGCCCAAAGGAGAGGTCTCAACTCCTAACCAAATTCAAGTCATGGTTTTCTTAAGATTTCTAGGGTTTTAGGGTTTCCAAACAAAAGAAATGTCAAACAAATTGAAAATGAAAGATCAAAACATGGCCATTTAATCTCACAAACTACATGCTAAACACAATGCAATGCAAAAAGAATCAATGTCCAACTCTTCATGGATAGGCAGAAATGATTTTTTGAACTTTGGATCAAAATAATGCACAAAAATGATTTTAATTCAATGAAAAATTCTCAAAATGCATCAAGATCAAAAAATAAATTTGGTTTGAAGGTTGGACAATGTTTCTAAATGTCTTAGAACATTTCATGAATTTTTTGGTGATTTTTAAATACCTAAAAGTATTTTTAATAAATTAATTTTCATTAATCAATTAAAAATAAACTTTTAAATATTTAAAAATACTTTTTTAATGCTAAAAATAAAAATAAAAATATTTTTGTGTTTTAAAAATTAGTGAAACTCTTGACAAAAAGTTTCATAATTTTTAAACAAATTTTGCTATTTTTAATAAATTGTACAAAACAAATGAATTAAATGAAAATAAAAATGAATTTAAACTGAATTAATGAGAAGTCAACAGATCCAACGCGTGAGATTTAAACTAGCCAGCGCGCGCATTGACCTGGCGCCATATCCAAGGGCCAGCATTCAAACCTGGCTAATTAATGTTTAAGCCCTAACCCTGCCGTTAATCACTTTCAGATGACCGGAACAGTGTTCCGGTCATCTTCTCCGTTCACTCCAAAATCAATCTCACTCCATACGCATCTAAAATGAATTCTAAAAACACAGGAATGATCCCCACTCACTCACGAACCAAAACCCCCATTCAAAACATATTTATCATTTCAGAAATGGCTGAATCGAATCAATCTATTTCTAGGGCAAAAAGTTTCAGAAGCATGGTAAACTCTCATCTCTCCACTATTTTCAAAACCAAAGACATATTCATGATCAGGGAGGCATATAGAACAGTTTAAGAACTTAAAAAATGATTTCTGGAAAAAATGTTCTTGAGCTACCTGAGTTTCGAAGCTTTCAGTTCACAGCTTCCTGGGTGCTTTCCTGCTTGCAATCAACTCCCCTTGACCTCCTGAGAAGCTTTCAATGCTTGGACAGAGTTTGTGATGGCTGGTTTTGAGGTTTGAACAAGTTCTGTTCAATGGAGGGCAGGAATCGTATTTGTGATCCTGGGGGTTTTAGGCTATAGTGATGGATGCTTTGTGATCAGAGGAACATATTGAGTTGATCTATGAAGTGGGTTTGTGTGTTTGTGGCTTATTTTCTGAGTTTCGAAGGTTTTGGCTTTGAGAGTGAAAAATGGTGAAGCTGAGTTCTTGCTGGTTTCAGGCTTATGTCTTGTTGGTTTGGGATCAATGAAACATGGTGAGATGAGTAGTGGAATTTGTTTGAGTGTTTATGGCTTGTGGAAACAGATTCGAAGGCTTTTGCTCTATGGAGTGTTTTTGTGAATGGTGAGTTGTAGTGAGCTTCAGCCTTGCTTGTGCTGTGTTATGGCCAGCATTTGATCCACATAAACAAAGCTTATTGGTCAGTTGATGTGACTTGGCCTGCTGTGATAGGTAAGTTCACTTTTGCAAAAAGTCCACTTTCTTGTAAGGAAGGTATGGGTTGAACCCTAGGCTGGTACAATGGCTATGGGCTGCGCAGCATGGTGTGTGGGGGAGGCTAGCATGGTTCAGCATCCAATGTAACAAGTGGGTGAGGTGTGATGATAGTTTTTGCAAGTTGCTCACTTTTGGTTCACATGAAATTTTCTCATTCCACAAGCCATGAAACATGAGAAGTTTTGGTTCAAATCTGATTTTTAGGTCACATGTGATGTTTATGTGATGGTTAGACATGAATTAGAGGTTACAAATGCCTTGGTACAAAGTTCTTGCAAGTTTCTCATTTGGTGCACATCTTGAAAATTAATGATTTTTGCCAACTTTGACACACCATAACTTTTGATCCAAAAAGAATTAGGTCATGTTCTTGTACTTTTTGAAAAGGGAAAGATCTAATCTACAACTTTCATGACCAAAGTTTTTCCATTTGAAGCATTTTTGGATCAAAAAGCAAGGCTTGAAAAGTGGCATAAAATGACATATTCCTTAAAAGTCAACCATGCCCTAAAAAGTCAACTTTGCAAAAACTTGTAATTCTTGAATTTTGTGAACTTCAACCTTCTACCATGATCAAATAAAGATCATATACACTCAAAATGATGAAGATCACCCCTTGGTTGGGTCATTGGGGGCCTCAGATGCCCTGATTTTGCACTGACTTGTCTGAAAAGTCAACTCTGGATCAGATGACTTCCCCATGGAATTTCTTCATGAAAATTGATATGCATACTCCCTATACCATATAGAGACCAATGGAAACAAGAATGACCAAAAAATTTGGAGTTATGGCCTCTGAAACCAAAACCCTAATTCTAGGTCATCTGTGCAGTCAAGCCTGGCTCTGCTTCCATACCAATCCCAGTTCTTGTGATTCTTTTGCATTTTTGACTTTGAGAGGATGTAATATGATATAAGAACACACATGGACCCCTTTGAAGTGATTGGTGGCCTTTGGAGTGGCTCAAGAGGCTCTTGGATTGCTCAGATCACAAACCCTAGGTGCAGATGACTTAGAAACAATGCAATGAATCAAAATGTGATATGAGATGGTATGATTGTGTTTATGCATATGAAATGATCACAAGCCATGGTGTGAATGGGTGAGGGCAAATTTGGGGTGTTTACAGCTGCCCCTATTCAAACATGAGTTAGCTGTGCAGGATGTAAGCAGCGGCTTAACAGGCCAACAAGATAACTTGTGGTTGAATATTCAAAGACAGTCCGAAATTTGCACTCACAGAATGAAGAAGAAAAGGGATATAGATTGCAAAGGAAAATAAAGTATATTGTAAAGTGTGGGTGACGGAGGACGACCGTCGAGCAGAGGACGACTGCTGGGTAAAGAGCAATGACGGGGACGGCCGGCATGCTGGGAAAAGTGCGGGAAATAAAGCAATGACGGGGACGGCCGACATGCTGGGGATAAAAGGTAAAGCCAAGACGGGGACGGCCGACTAGCTGGGAAAAATAAGATTATGATGGGGACGGCCACCAAGATAAAGTTGTAAGATTCTCTGGGAATTAATGAAACATGACGGGGACGGCCACCAAGTTCATAAAGTAAAGTAACCGACGATGGGGACGGCCATCGGGCTAAAAAGAAAAGGGACCACGACGGGGACGGCCATCGGGTTAAAGAATAAATGAAATAAACAGATGATGAGGTACGGTCATCAAAGGTGAAGGACGATCACCTAGCAGGGGACGGCTGCTCTGTTGGGGTTAGGATGAGGGACGGTCATCTAAGGTGGAGGACGACCACCAGGCAGGGTACGGCTGCCGAAAATATCGCGACATAGGACGAATGCCGGATAAAAGGTCAACGATGGGGACGGCCATCGGATGAGCATGATGGAGGATGACCATCAAGAGGTGGAGGACGACCACCTAGCAGGGGACGGCTGCTCTCAAGGTTTATCATGACATAGGACGAATGCCAGATAACCAGAATCAACAATGGGGACGGCCATTGGATAAAATGATGAAGGACGATCATCAAGAGGTGGAGGACGACCACCTAGCAGGGGACGGCTGCTAAAAATCAACGATGGGGACGGCCATCGGATGAGCATGACGGAGGACGACCATCAAGAGGTGGAGGACGACCACCTAGCAGGGTACGGCTGCTCTCAAGGTTTATCATGACACAGAACGAGTGTCAGATAAAAAGGAAAATTTGCTTTGTTGGTGATCTACTGGGGAATAGTAAACACGGACGAGTGTTTATGTCCAAGAAACAAAAGGTATAAGTGTTTAGATGTTGTGTATAGATTAGAGATGCGTACGAACATCCTTAAGACTATGATACGGACGAGTATCATGTAGAAACAAACACTTGACGCACATTCTGAGATGATGATACGGACGAGTACCAACTGGTTAACAAAGAACATGGACCAATGTCGAATCTGTGGGGATATATAAGTGGTACATACAAGATACGGACGAGTATCTGTATAAGTGTAACATGAGTAGTGAGTATGAGTATTGTATAGATGAGTGTTTATCTGCTGGGGAGGGTGACACGGACGAGTGTTAAGAGAGAAAAGTATAATAATATCAACGAGTATACGGGTTGTAAAAGTGTAAGCGACTGCGCTGGGGAAATGACACGGACGGGTGTCAAGAAAATAAATATACAAGTATAGGTGAGTGCAAAGAGGATGTCTTTGGCTTTCCGCTGGAGATATGACACGGACGGGTGTCAGGGAGTATCTGTAATACGGGTGGTTCTGTTTGTACAGAGTGTTCAGCAACTTTACTGGGGAGTGATGACACGGACGGGTGTCAAAATGAGTATATACTGGTGTTGGTGAATTGTGAGGCAACCGCTTTTGCTGGGGACTCTGGTGGGGATTTTGGGGAAAGTATTCTGTATATTGACGGATTGTCGTTATTCACAAATGTTCGATTCACAACATGGCTCATGATTATGCTATGTGTTTGATTTTTGCCGTAATGCTCCGTATTAGACGGAATGCTACGCTTTGTGGGTGAATATGATGCAAATGTCATGATTATGCAAAGATATCAAACCGGGATTCGGATCCCGTTGCTGCGAAGATCTTTGGCTGATCTGTTTGAAATGGACCTCCCAGCTGGGGATGAGATCATTGATAGATCTGGTGAGATGTACTTGCTTGGGGATCTAGGTCACTGATTGACATATCCTTGTAATATGGGACCCAGCTGGGGTTTGTAGAAGCTTTCCGTACTCTGTTGTGACTCCTTCATGCGTTGCTCTTCTGGATAGAGGCTGAAGATTCTGTGGGGAGATGATCCCTGGATTTCTGCATTCTGAAGAAACAACAACTCGGCTGGTGGTAGTAGCAAGTGGCAGCTCACTGGGGAAAGTTGTTGGCAACTCAGCTGGGGAATGTTGTTGGCAACTCAGCTGGGGAGAAAACACCTCTGGTGCCAAGAGTGAGTGTTGATTTGCCGGCTTGCTGGGATGAAGCTTGTATGCCCCAAGGTGCGTTCTGGATACCTGCACTCCTGCAAAGATAAGGAAACGCACAAATGGTCCCGAGGTATCCTTTACCGGATTCCGTCATAGGAGTTAGACACTCCTGAGAGTAAGTATATTCCCTGCAAGCATGTGTTTCTATTATTATCTCTTTTTTTTAGAGAAAAGCATCTGTACTCATGCAATTAGTTTTTTAGAGACATCAGACATTCTTTGCAAATAAAAATGTACAAGACGAAACATGACTGAAAAATCTGATTTTATTAATTCATGTGCCCTGAATTGGCAAGATACATTCAAAGAAACATATCTCCTGAAAGGAGGAGATTGTTACAAATTGAGAAACAAAGCGCTGGCGATGTTGACGACGCTTTAAGGAGCTTCCTCTTCTGCTATGACTCGTATGACTTCCGACGTTCTTCTCGTCTTGCTTTCTGAAGAAGGTTGATTCTGAAAGAAGCTTGATCTTTTCGAGGTTTGCCAAGTTGTAAGTGATACAGACGAATTCAGAGTGCAGTTGTTCGCTTATTCCCTTGTTTTGCATGGATCGCCCTTTCGGGTTTTCAATCCATCGGGATACCCATTTTTGCCTGAGTTGTCCAATGCGGCTTTTCAACTCAGCGGGTGTACATTTTTTGTTCATTTTCCCTTACTTTTGCCCGAGTCTTTTATTCTGTTTTTGACTCGCCGGGATGCCCTATTTTTGCCTGGACTTACATTCTGTTTTTATGTCCAGCGGGTCATTTTATGCGAAGCATTTTCTAACTGCATCTGAATTCACAGGGGACGGGAAGTCTTCATCATCCATGGTGTTGAGCATCAGTGCTCCACCAGAGAAAACTTTCTTTACCACGAATGGTCCTTCATAATTGGGAGTCCATTTGCCCCTGTGGTCTGTATGAGGAGGGAGGATTCTTTTCAAAACAAGATCTCCTACTTGGTACTTTCGATGCCTGACTTTCTGATCGAAGGCTTTCTTCATTCTTCTTTGATATAACTGCCCATGACAGATTGCAGCCAGTCTTTTCTCTTCGATCAGACTCAGTTGTTCGTATCGGGATCGAACCCATTCTGCTTCATTCAGCTTAACATCCATCATCACCCTTAGGGAGGGTAGTTCAACTTCAACAGGTAGGACTGCTTCCATACCATACACAAGCTGATACGGTGTCGTCCCAGTGGATGTTCTGATTGACGTGCGGTACCCATGCAAGGCAAACGGTAGCATTTCATGCCAGTCTTTGTAAGTGACTACCATCTTCTGCACAATCTTCTTGATATTTTTATTTGCTGCCTCAACAGCGCCGTTCATCTTTGGCCTGTAAGGAGAAGAATTGTGGTGTTGGATTTTGAAGTCCCAGCATAACTCAGCCATCATCTTGTTGTTTAGATTGGAACCATTATCAGTAATGATTCGCTCGGGCACTCCATATCGACAGATGATATCTCTCTTCAGAAATCGGGCTACCACTTGCCTTGTAACATTTGCATATGAGGCTGCTTCAACCCACTTGGTGAAATAATCAATGGCGACCAGGATGAATCTGTGGCCATTTGAAGCAGTTGGCTCAATCTTGCCAATCATGTCAATGCCCCACATGGCAAAGGGCCATGGTGAAGACATTATGTTCAAAGGATTGGGAGGCACATGCACCTTATCTGCATAAATCTGGCATTTATGGCATTTTCTGGCGTAGGCACAACAGTCGGCATCCATTGTGATCCAGTAATAACTCGATCTTAACAACTTCTTAGCCATGGCATGTCCTCCAGCATGGGTACCAAAGGATCCTTCGTGCACCTCGTGCATCAACAAGTCTGCTTTTGTCTTATCAACACATCTGAGGAGTACCATATCAAAGTTCCTTTTGTATAAAGACCCATCAGTGTTCAGAAAGAAACTACCAGCAAGCCTTCTCAAAGTCTTCTTATCATTGGAAGATGCCCCAGGTGGGTATGTTTGATCCTCCAAGAAGCATTTAATGTCATGGAACCAAGGCTTATCATCTTTGACAACATCTGCTGCAAATACATATGCTGGTCTATCAAGTCTGGACACTGAGATCCGAGGTACAAAGTTGGCGGCTTGAACTTTGATCATGGATGAAATGGTAGCAAGAGCATCTGCAAACTGATTCTCGTCCCGAGGGATATACTCAAGCTTGACTGTTGTGAAGAAGGTCAATAACCTCCTTGTATAATCCCTGTAAGGTATCAGATGATCCTGGTGGGTGTACCATTTTCCGTTGGTTTGATTAACTACCAGAGCTGAATCTCCGAATACGGTCAATGTCTTGATCCTGAGGTCAATGGCTTCCTCAAGACCCATAATGCAGGCTTCGTACTCAGCTTCGTTGTTAGTGCAGTTGAAAGTGAGTTTTGCCGAGAAAGGCATGTGAACTCCTTTGGGTGTAATGAGTACTGCACCAACACCACGACCATTCATGTTAACAGCCCCGTCAAACATCATAGTCCATTCTTCTTCCGGGTCAGGCCCTTCAGTGTGAATAGGCTCTTCATGATCTTTTGATTTTATGAACATGATGTCTTCATCAGGGAAGTCAAATCTCATAGGCTGGTAGTCATCAATGGGTTGCTCAGCAAGATATTCGGATAGTACACTGCCTTTGATAGCTTTCTGAGAAGTGTACTGGATGTCATATTCTGTGAGAATCATTTGCCATCTTGCAACCCGTCCGGTAAGTGCTGGCTTCTCAAAAATGTACTTAACGGGGTCCATTTTTGAAATCAATAAGGTAGTGTGGGTCAACATATACTGTCTCAGTCGGCGAGCAGCCCACGCTAAAGCACAGCAAGTTTTCTCGAGCAGTGAATAACGTTGTTCACAGTCGGTAAACTTTTTGCTTAGGTAGTATATTGCATACTCTTTTCGACCAGACTCGTCATGCTGGCCCAGCACACACCCCATTGACTCTTCTAATACTGTCAAGTACATTATCAGAGGTCTTCCTTCAACTGGAGGCATAAGGATTGGAGGTTCTTGCAGATATTCTTTGATCTTGTCAAAAGCCTTCTGGCAGTCTTCATTCCACCTGACCGTCTGTTCTTTTCTCAACAGTTTGAACAAAGGTTCACAGGTTGCTGTAAGGTGAGATATGAACCTTGAAATGTAGTTCAATCGTCCCAAAAACCCTCGAACTTCTTTCTCTGTCTTCGGTGCAGGCATCTCTTGAATAGCTTTGACTTTATCAGGGTCAACTTCAATCCCTTTCTCGCTTACGATAAATCCCAGCAGCTTACCAGATCGCACCCCGAATGTGCACTTGTTGGGGTTCAACTTCAGCTGGTACTTCCTCAGACGCTTGAACAGCTTCAGCAGATTCACCAGGTGATCTTCTTCAGTAAGGGACTTGGCAATCATGTCATCCACGTAACATTCTATTTCTTTATGGATCATATCGTGGAATAATGTCACCATAGCCCGTTGATATGTCGCACCGGCATTCTTCAGTCCAAATGGCATTACCTTGTAACAGAACGTGCCCCAGGGTGTGATGAATGTTGTCTTCTCCATGTCTTCAGGTGACATTTTAATCTGATTGTATCCTGAAAATCCGTCCATGAAGGAAAATACCGAGAACTGAGCCGTATTATCCACCAATACATCAATGTGAGGTAATGGGAAGTCATCTTTTGGGCTGGCTCTGTTTAGATCCCGGTAGTCAACACACATCCTTACTTTGCCGTCTTTCTTAGGCACAGGTACTATATTAGCAACCCACGGCGGATAGCTAGTCACAGCAAGGAACCCGGCGTCCCACTACTTTTGTACCTCTTCTTTGATTTTCATTGCCATGTCTGGACGAGTACGGCGCAGTTTCTGTTTAACCGGCGGGCAATCTTCTCTTAAAGGAAGCTTGTGCATAACAATGTCGGTGTCCAACCCGGGCATATCTTGATACGACCAAGCAAAAACATCCACATATTCTTGAAGCAGATCAATCAGTTGTCTCTTCGCTGAGTCTTGTAGGCAGGCCCCGATTTTAACCTCTTTCACGTCTTCATCTGTACCAAGATTAATCACTTCAACCTCCTCCTGGTGAGGAGTAATAACCTTTTCCTCTTGTCTTAACAACCTGGCTAGCTCTTCAGGAAGCTCATATTCTTCTTCAACCCCTTCATCAGCTTGATTGATCGGATTGTCAAAGTCATACGAAGTCATAGCCGTGCTGTTGTCGGTGCTGTCAGGAAGGCACTCTCTGCAAGGGTTCAGTTTGTTCATTTTAGTGATTGATTTTAATCTTGCTTAAAAAGTGAAATAAAGTTGTCATTTTGAAAACATCGCCATTTATTTTTTTGTACAAAAAGAAAAATGGAAAAACAGTGAACGAAAAGGAAAAAGACTCATTTGCAAAAAGATGTCTGATATTTCATTGATTAATCTTGTTTGCACAAAAAGTACAGATGGCCCGATTACAAAATGAGTCTTGTCATCTTGGGCAAGATGCAAGACTTTGATGCATGCTATAAAAATACAGGAAATAATAATTACTCTGCATGAGTAACTCTTATAATTTCCTGGGAAGACCAGTTTGAGATACTGCTCCCCGGGATCTTTGGACGAATCCAATTCTCCAGATTGCGCTCCTCTTCCAGCTCGTCTTCCAAATTGTTGATAGCATCAGGGGTGAGCATCCCCCCACTGACAAAACCGGGCTTTTCAGCAGCCTTTGCTTGATGTTGTTGAGTTGGTCTGTAACCCAACCCAAATTTGTCTTTCTTCTCCTCCACAGATAAAACCTTGCCCCAGCCTCGGGAAGTTCCTTCCTCAACAACCTTCCGGGCTTGTTGGTAAGATGACATGGAGATTCCAGATACAGCAGATGCTTCATTAACATTCAGGGCCTCAAACCCTTGGCTCATTGTTTCATGGATCTCCCCATCCATCTCAATATACTTATAAGTAGCCAGATGGCTAACAAATATATCCTCCTCCCCACAGATGGTAACAACTTGGCCTTCCCACTCAAATTTTAACTTCTGGTGAAGGGTAGACGTTACTGCGCCAGCGGCGTGAATCCATGGTCTACCCAACAAACAGCTGTAGGCAGGCTGAATGTCCATCACGTAGAAGATCGTTTTAAAGGTTTGTGGGCCAATTGTCACAGGTAGCTCAATTTCTCCCAGCACCGATCTCTTAGAACCATCAAAGGCTCTTACTACCAGGTTACTGGGACGCAATGCTAATCCTTCATATTCTAGCTTCACCAGGGCCTTCTTTGGTAAGACATTAAGGGATGACCCCGTGTCTACCAGCACATGGGAAAGGACTGCACCTTTACATTCCATGGTGATGTGCAAGGCCTTGTTATGGTTGCGGCCTTCCATTGTCAAGTCAGTATTGGTGAACCCTAGCCCATTGCTAGCAGTAACATTTCCAACCACGGTTTCCAACTGATTGACAGTGATCTCTTCAGGCACGTAAGCTGCGTGCAAGACTTTGAGTAGTGCATTCCGATGGGCTTCGGAGCACATAAGCAGTGAGAGGATAGAGATCTTGGATGGCGTCTGGTGAAGCTGATCCACTATTTTGTAATCACTCTTTTTGATGATTCTCATGAACTCATCAACTTCTTGATCGAATGGTGTTTTCAAAGCCTCCTTAACAGCTTGATCTTCCTGCACCGGGCTCTTTCCTTTTGCCTTGGCAGCAGCTTCTGCTTCGGCAGTGGGTCTTTGAATTTGTGGAGCAAAGAGACGTCCGCTTCGAGTGAAGCCTCCGCCTCCTCCCACATTGTCTACTTGTGGTGCAGGTGTTGATGGTTCAAGGGTGATTTTCTTTCCTTCGCAGTATATGTCAGAGCCGTAGTGCCAAGGGATGGCCCTATTGCTTTCATAAGGTACTGGTCCAGGCACTGTGACAGTGACTGGACTGATGGCAGCTGCAGAAGGGACTGTGATAGTTTGTGGATCGTAATAATTGTGACAGGTGCTCTGATGGGAGCAGCACTTTCTGAATTATAAGCAGAGTTGTTTTCAGGATCATAAAATATTGTGACAGTTGAGACATCTTCAGAGTTTGTTGCTGGAGTTGTAGGAGACATTGTCGGAAGGATGGATGTTGTTGTTGTAGGAGATTCAAACTGGAGTGGTGCTGAAGTTGTAGAAGAAAAATTTGTTGATAGCTGATCAGTTGAGATGATAGATGAAGTACTTGTTGATGAAACCGAAGAATTGTCAGGAACAATGGTTGTTGCAGTTGTAGGAGATACCGGAACTGTTGCTGATGAGATTGCTGGATTTGTTGGAAATGATGTGGTGATCTGAAGTTGGCCATTCTGAATGAGACCATCTATGCCATTCCTCAGGTTATCGCACCCATTTACTGAAATATTGCAGTAAGCACACCCTAGCTCACACCCCGGGAACATTTGACATTCGAGGAGCTGAGCCTTAATCTCCACCAACGGTGTCCGAATCTGACCCACACTGGTTATTAAATAAGACGGCTTGTCTTCTTCAATTGCATTGATTCTGGGACCTCCGTGGTTTGGCATAGGGTTTTTGTTGACATTGGGTGGTGGTGCGAAATTCAGAGCTTTTGAGTCTACCAGGTCTTGTACCTTCATGTGCAAGGCTCTGCACTTTTCTGTACTATGGCCAGGTGCATTTGAATGAAAAGCACATCTGGCGTTGGAGTCATAATTCCTGGGTAGACTGTTGGGATCTGGAGGTGCCAATGTCCTTAGCTCAACTAGGTTGAGTTTCAGGAGTTGTGGCAGCAATGTAGCATATGGCATGGGGATCGGATCGATCACCCTGTTGGCTTGAGATGGCCTCTGCTGGAATGGCCTTTGCTGGTTATTGTTGTTGGTGTTGCTGTTGTTGTAATTTCTCGGAGGATACTGATTTTGTTGATGGTACTGAGGTTGTTGCTGATAGTTTTGTTGCGGAGGTTGATAAGCTGGTTGTGGGTGAGCTGGAGCGGGAATAGTGACTGCTGCCACAGATCTATGAACATATTGGGGCCTGCCCCTGTTGGTGTGGATGGCATTGGTCTCACCAGTCCTTCTTGGGCCCGCAAAAGGCTTTCTTGCATTACTGGACGAGCTTGCACCGTTGTCTGAGATCTTACCCATCTTCAATAGGCTTTCAATTCTCTCCCCGGCTATGACAACATCTGCAAAGCTGGTAGATGAGAAGGCAGCTAGCCTATCAATGTAAGTCCCCTGAAGGGTGTTCATGAACATATCCGCCATCTCTCTTTTTGACATAGGTGGCTGGACAGCAGCAGCAAGCTGTCTCCATCTTTGAGCATATTCTCGGAAGCTCTCTCTAGATGACTGTGACATTCCCATCAGGAGGGTCCTGTTGGGTGCCATATCCAGATTATACTGATACTGTCTGATGAAGGCCTCTGCCAGGTCCTTCCAGCATCTAATAGTTGCTCTGGTCAGATGGGAATACCATTCCCTCGAAGCTCCAGTCAAGCTATCCTCAAAATAGAACATCCACAGCTTCTCGTCCATGGTATAGGCCTTTAGTCTCCCGAGAAAAGATTGTAGATGGGTCCGGGGACAGGAAGTCCCGTTATACTTCTCAAAGCATGGTGGCTTAAACTTGTGGGGAATCCTGACCCCGTCTACCAAGCCCATATCCATAACATCAAAACCCAAAGAGTTTTGAGACTCTAAGGATCTTAATTTCTCAGCTATCTCATCCAGCCTTCTATCATAGGCCTCCTCCCCTGCTCCCATCACTGTGAACTGGTCTTCTTGCAGTACCCTCCCTGCTGTGGCAGTCCCTTGTATATTGACAGGAATGTTGGCCTCTGGATGGAGGTGGGGTCCAAAGACTGGGGGATTGACATGAGGTTGGACTCTTTCATTGTTGCTAGTCCCAGCAGTCCCTGGCTGATGATCTTCCTGATTTCTCCCCTCTACCAGTGCTCTGAGCCTCTCCTGGCTTTGAGCCATGTTGTTCATTACTTCCATAAACTGTGTCATTTGGTTCCTCATTTCCAACCTCTCGTTGGTCATTTGGTTCCTGACCTCAGTAAGGTCCTGCTGCATCTGATCCATCTGTATGCCCGGAAGATTGTTACGGGTGGGGTACCTGTGTGGTCGGTTGAGTGGAAACCCTCGTCGTCGAGCAATAATTCCTGAACATCACAACAGAGTTAGAAACAACAAAACAAAAACCTACAAAACAAACAAAGGGTTAGCATGCAATGCAGTATGCTTATTTGTTTTCAAGGTATCCGGCTTGGCATTCAGTTTTGACCCTTCCAGACCCTTGAAGATGCTGTTGATGTTGCTTTTGAAGTAAACTTGGATGGAACAAACTAATACATATATTACAAAAGGCCAATGGTACACAGTTTGTTTACAAATACAAGCCCTCTGAGGGGTTAAAATACATTACAAGAAAATAAAAGTACATGGAATAAAAGCAACAACAAGCAAATGGTCAAACACCAAGACCAAACTCATCCTCCCAAACTTCCTTGAGAAGTGCTTCGGTCACAGGATCAGCCGGACGCTCCGTGAGGTTCCTGATAAGGAGGTTCCGGGTAGTAACAGCTGTAGTTAGCTTCTTGTGTTGACTTTGGTCTTTTGACCTCTTCACTCCAGCTCTGATCTTCAGCTCTGATATCTCCCTCTGGGCTTCCTGCTGCTCTTTTGCACTAGCTTCCATCTGCTCTATCTTGTCTTGGACCCTCTTGTCCTCCAGAGTACGAGCCTCGGTGATCCTGACCCACCTAGCCTGACTCTCCTTTAGATACAAGTCTGTCCTGGCTTTCTGGAACTGAGCTTCCTTGCAAGCATTCTTCAGGATTTGTTCTCCAGCCCTAGACTTCTTAATGTAATCTTCAGACTTCTCAATTCTAGCCAGATGCTCCACTTTCAACTTCTTCAACCTCTCAATATCCAATCTTCCATCACTCCTCTCCCAGAGGGTCTTCTGTAGAGCTTGAGTCAGCTTTTCATTTCTCTCTTTTAACTTCTCAAATTCCTCTAAGCTGACAGTTGCTGGAGGTGGTGTTGTGGAAGGCCCAGGCATATCTTCAATAGTAAAGGGCATCCCAGAGAATTGGGCCCTGGCATGGGACCAATCATAGTATTGTGCTGATGCCACATTGTTACACTTCCCCAGGATGGTTACCCCCTTAGTCTGCACATTGTCCCAGGCCCAGGCTGCCTGCCTAACAATAGCCAGATTAAGCTTGTTCTCACAATAAAGAGTCTCAACCAAGTCCTGTGCCTTAGGAGTGTGGACCAGTGCATAGCCCAGTTGTCTTTTGAACAGCAGAGGGTTGTAATTAATACTACCCTTAACTCCTATTAGGGGCACATTGGGAAAATGCCCACAGCTGGTGATGATATCCCTGCCTTTTGTGCTTTGGGTGCACCACCTGATATCAGCTGAAGTCAAGGTAGTAAGTCTTCCAGCCCAGTTTCTCTGCTGATGAGGATTCAAAAATGCATTTGTCCTGGGCAAATGCCTGAGAAGCCAAGTATGGAACAAAGGAGCACAGCACCTTACCAATCTTCCCCTCTGTTTTTCATTCCTCTGATGCACTGAATAGTAGAGATCCCCCAATAAAGTTGGCACTGGGTTCTTTAGAATGAACAGATGGATTGCATTCTTACTAATGAATCGAGGCTCATCTGCAAATAATACAATCCCATATATGCTCAGGGCCAATAAAGCACAGACTGCTTTCCACTCTCCTAAAGAAGCTTTCAGGGTAGCTTGAGAGATCAAGAAATCCAGATGCAGGCCAGGGATTCCAGCCTTAGAAGTCATATGCTGCCCAATCAGGACTGGTTCCAGATGCAATGCCTTTGCTACCTCTTCATTACCAGGAAAGACCATCTCAGGGTTGAAAGGGACTCCACCCCTGATAGGTATACCAACTAATGATGAGTATTCTTCCAATAAGGGGCCCAACTGGAAGTCCTGAAAAGTGAAACATCTCAGTGGGGGATCATAAAACTGAAGGCAAGTGTGGATCAGGCTTCTCTGTGAAGGGTCCAGATCCATAACCATATCAAGTATATCTCCATGGTGTTCCCTGAACAGTGGTATATGGTCTGGAGTGATCAGGGTCTGAATCCTCCTGATGTCAGCTAACTCTGGCTGGAAGAAGTGGTAGGTGATGTTGCTCTTTTTAGGTGCCATGAGGTTGAGACTGAGTAGAGACAAGTGCTGATGATGATACTGAAGAATGGGCCACTGATTGGCTGGTGCAAGTGACTGAAGTAGATAGCTGACAGCTGAAGCAGATGTTGATGAAGACAGGTCAATACTGAAGATGGGGTCAAAACCAAAACCAAATGAGGATGGATACCCTGAAACACAAATAAGCAAATGTCAATATGATGCAATGATTATGTATGCAAATGATATGCAAGGGTTTATGACTGAGCTGGATCTGATCAAGTGCTCTGATATAAGTCCATGTGTGTAAGAAATCCAGATGGAGGTCTATAAGTCCAGTAACCAAGGTGGGGGACTCAAATAAAGAGCCACATGTCCAGGGTTTAGAATCACAAGAACTGTCCCAACATGGAGCATTCTTAATCAAATCAAAGTAACAGGGTATTCTGAGGTCAAGGTACCTGCAAACCTGTAAACAGCCCAACCCCCTCACAGGTGGTGTTCTAAAACAAGGATCCTCAGACTCGGATCAGTTATGAGAAGTGTAAACACTTCTAACCCGGAGGTACAGTGTTTACAATAACCATAAAAGTTCCTCCTCTAATTCACCTCAGTTTCTGAAGGTCAATACTAAAAGGTCATTCAGACTTAGCAGGCTTCCCAGATAGCCCTAGCATTGCAGGAAATCTGCAACACAGAGTTCTCAAGAAGAAACCCATATCTGAACCGTGTTTCATATTCCCGCACCAGACCGAAATGGAATGGGAAAGAACATGAACCACTCTAGCCTAGGTGTCACTCAGGTCCCAGGTATAGGACCTTAACTCTCAATGGAACACCCACCCACCAAAGCAACAAAACAAGATCCAGCCAAAACAGTATGACAGTATGATGTATATAAAGCTGTAAAGAAAGCAATAAAACAACTGTACATAAAGCAATAAACAAAACAAATATACCAACACAGATGGCACATAACACCCCAGTAAACACAAATCAATCAAGCGCTAGGAGGAACCCACAAAAAGAACCAGAAGCCCTGGTTGCAGTATAAGGGTCCCCAGCAGAGTCGCCAAGCTGTCGCTCCGGATAAATGGGACCGGCCCAAATAAAGGTACAGACGCGAACGGTCGGCGAGAGGGACAATGAGAACACACAGCCGTGAACTCACTGGAGATGAAAAGAGTCGCCAGCTAGGCATTTTTTATCCCGGAGGAAAGGCAATGCTGCATAGACCTAGAAAAAGATGGATAAGACGGTTGCGAACCAGAGAGACTGAGAAAGGGGGTTGGTTACAACCTGGGAAGGTATTAGCACCCAGATTGTCCGTCGTACTCGACGGGATCCACGCTTAAAAGATTTGTGTTTTAAAGGGGTAGTGTCAGTGCAATTTGTGTATCAAAAGCTGGAAAAAAGATATACAGGTGTCAGTGTAAAAGAAGTGAAGTGTGTAAATGTACAGTGTCAGTGCAGGAACAGGAATGAGATGCTCAAGATCATGAGGCTTAAAGAATAAGGCTAAAAAGAGGGGGAATATACAGAGACTTTTGTTCGATAACTGTTAAGTTATGCCTACGTATCCTCTCGTGCAATGAGGAAGTCAGAACACCGTAGTTCGACCCAAAGAGACTGAAAGATGAATTGACTTGTGAACTGCTTACTTGCCTATGCTCAAGTGTATGATCTGTCTGGCACAGATGCAAACTGTCTTGCATTAGACGGAAGAAGCAAGTTCTCGGTTGTGAGTGAATGAGATGAGAAAAGAATCCCGGAGGAGACGATTATTGTTTGTTTTTGAGTTTTCAGTCTTTTATTGCTTTTGAAAGTTTGTCATAAGTTAATGAGCTTAAGCCTAAACCAATGGATTTAGTAAACTCATCACATCTTCCCTCTGATTAGGGGTAATGAGAATACCTTAAGTGTGAAGTCAGATTCTCACACTTAATCACCTTTGGTGTAGGATTAAGATCATTAACCTACTTGTGATTATTTAGATGTTTTTGGTATTTTTGTTTAGTGTTGAGTAATGAGGTTAAGCCATAATCAGGGATTAAGCAGACTCATTACACCATCCTAATAAAAGGATAATAGATGAGAATGTTTAAGCTGAGGAAAGCTCCTCAACTTAATCCATGATTAGGGATTAAACTCATGACAAAACAAAGCCTTTATTAAGTGGATTTTAGTTAATGATAAGATGATGAAGTGAATTTTATGATTGGTAAGACAACTTGAGGGGGACTTGTCCATTAACACTAGGGTTAGTCCTTCTTAACCAATTAAGGAAGAATTAGAACCCTAATGCAAGGCCCAAGTTACAAGCTTGATGTCTTGATGATTATTAAGTGGATTTATTAAGAGATTTAAACACATTAAGGGTTTAACACTTAGGATTAAAGTTATACACTCCATCCTAATAGAAGGATGCAGGCATAAGCTTAATCACAAAGCCTTAAAGCCTTTAGGGTTTAGTCCCTGATTATGAGATGAGGAGAGAAGACTCAAAAGAGACACAAAGGTAAAACTAAGAGGGGAGACTAATCAAAACCCTAATCATTGTCATGCTTGGTTGTTCCTAAGGTTTGTGAGGTTTTCAGGAGAAATCTTCAATGGAACCACCAGGAAGCAGATGAAAGGATCAAGAGAAGCAAAGCAACTTGCTTCATTCAAGAAGTCAAGTCACTTGAAGAAAGAAAGTGGGAAGAAGAAGAATGAGCAAGCTCAATCCCAAACACATATAAAAATGTAGCATGGATGCAAGAGAGAGATGAGAAGAAAGTTATGAGAAGTGAAGGCAAATTCACTTCTCAAAGTCACTTACCACCTGAAAGGTTAGAAAAGAAATGCAATGCAATGCAAAATGGGATGAGGTGACATGATGAGAAACAAAACCAGAAGCATTTACATGATTCTAATGATGCTATGAAGTGATACAAACATGAAACAAGGCATGGAGATGGTCATACAAGCTTATGGATGCAGATGAAGCATGTTAAGACACATGAACATACATGAAAAGTTATGAAGTGCACATGGCATACAACATGGCAAATACATGATGCAATGATCAAACATGCTTTCAATATGTCTTATGATGTCAAATGAATCAAATGGATGCTTGGAATGTCATGGCAAGTCATGTTATGCAAGAGAATGCAAGATGGGTGCATATGAAAGCCCAAATTAGGGTTTATGAACAATACATCAAACAAAAATCAAATTCAGAAGCAAACCCTAAGATAAAAAATTGAAAATTCCACTCAAAGTACCCCTAATCCTATACTAAATCAATGCCCAAAGGAGAGGTCTCAACTCCTAACCAAATTCAAGTCATGGTTTTCTTAAGATTTCTAGGGTTTTAGGGTTTCCAAACAAAAGAAATGTCAAACAAATTGAAAATGAAAGATAAAAACATGGCCATTTAATCTCACAAACTACATGCTAAACACAATGCAATGCAAAAAGAATCAATGTCCAACTCTTCATGGATAGGCAGAAATGATTTTTTGAACTTTGGATCAAAATAATGCACAAAAATGATTTTAATTCAATGAAAAATTCTCAAAATGCATCAAGATCAAAAAATAAATTTGGTTTGAAGGTTGGACAATGTTTCTAAATGTCTTAGAACATTTCATGAATTTTTTGGTGATTTTTAAATACCTAAAAGTATTTTTAATAAATTAATTTTCATTAATCAATTAAAAATAAACTTTTAAATATTTAAAAATACTTTTTTAATGCTAAAAATAAAAATAAAAATATTTTTGTGTTTTAAAAATTAGTGAAACTCTTGACAAAAAGTTTCATAATTTTTAAACAAATTTTGCTATTTTTAATAAATTGTACAAAACAAATGAATTAAATGAAAATAAAAATGAATTTAAACTGAATTAATGAGAAGTCAACAGATCCAACGCGTGAGATTTAAACTGGCCAGCGCGCGCATTGACCTGGCGCCATATCCAAGGGCCAGCATTCAAACCTGGCTAATTAATGTTTAAGCCCTAACCCTGCCGTTAATCACTTTCAGATGACCGGAACAGTGTTCCGGTCATCTTCTCCGTTCACCCCAAAATCAATCTCACTCCATACGCATCTAAAATGAATTCTAAAAACACAGGAATGATCCCCACTCACTCACGAACCAAAAGCCCCATTCAAAACATATTTATCATTTCAGAAATGGCTGAATCGAATCAATCTATTTCTAGGGCAAAAAGTTTCAGAAGCATGGTAAACTTTCATCTCTCCACTATTTTCAAAACCAAAGACATATTCATGATCAGGGAGGCATATAGAACAGTTTAAGAACTTAAAAAATGATTTCTGGAAAAAATGTTCTTGAGCTACCTGAGTTTCGAAGCTTTCAGTTCACAGCTTCCTGGGTGCTTTCCTGCTTGCAATCAACTCCCCTTGACCTCCTGATAAGCTTTCAATGCTTGGACAGAGTTTGTGATGGCTGGTTTTGAGGTTTGAACAAGTTCTGTTCAATGGAGGGCAGGAATCGTATTTGTGATCCTGGGGGTTTTAGGCTATAGTGATGGATGCTTTGTGATCAGAGGAACATATTGAGTTGATCTATGAAGTGGGTTTGTGTGTTTGTGGCTTATTTTCTGAGTTTCGAAGGTTTTGGCTTTGAGAGTGAAAAATGGTGAAGCTGAGTTCTTGCTGGTTTCAGGCTTATGTCTTGTTGGTTTGGGATCAATGAAACATGGTGAGATGAGTAGTGGAATTTGTTTGAGTGTTTATGGCTTGTGGAAACAGATTCGAAGGCTTTTGCTCTATGGAGTGTTTTTGTGAATGGTGAGTTGTAGTGAACTTCAGCCTTGCTTGTGCTGTGTTATGGCCAGCATTTGATCCACATAAACAAAGCTTATTGGTCAGTTGATGTGACTTGGCCTGCTGTGATAGGTAAGTTCACTTTTGCAAAAAGTCCACTTTCTTGTAAGGAAGGTATGGGTTGAACCCTAGGCTGGTACAATGGCTATGGGCTGCGCAGCATGGTGTGTGAGGGAGGCTAGCATGGTTCAGCATCCAATGTAACAAGTGGGTGAGGTGTGATGATAGTTTTTGCAAGTTGCTCACTTTTGGTTCACATGAAATTTTCTCATTCCACAAGCCATGAAACATGAGAAGTTTTGGTTCAAATCTGATTTTTAGGTCACATGTGATGTTTATGTGATGGTTAGACATGAATTAGAGGTTACAAATGCCTTGGTACAAAGTTCTTGCAAGTTTCTCATTTGGTGCACATCTTGAAAATTAATGATTTTTGCCAACTTTGACACACCATAACTTTTGATCCAAAAAGAATTAGGTCATGTTCTTGTACTTTTTGAAAAGGGAAAGATCTAATCTACAACTTTCATGACCAAAGTTTTTCCATTTGAAGCATTTTTGGATCAAAAAGCAAGGCTTGAAAAGTGGCATAAAATGACATATTCCTTAAAAGTCAACCATGCCCTAAAAAGTCAACTTTGCAAAAACTTGTAATTCTTGAATTTTGTGAACTTCAACCTTCTACCATGATCAAATAAAGATCATATACACTCAAAATGATGAAGATCACCCCTTGGTTGGGTCATTGGGGGCCTCAGATGCCCTGATTTTGCACTGACTTGTCTGAAAAGTCAACTCTTGATCAGATGACTTCCCCATGGAATTTCTTCATGAAAATTGATATGCATACTCCCTATACCATATAGAGACCAATGGAAACAAGAATGACCAAAAAATTTGGAGTTATGGCCTCTGAAACCAAAACCCTAATTCTAGGTCATCTGTGCAGTCAAGCCTGGCTCTGCTTCCATACCAATCCCAGTTCTTGTGATTCTTTTGCATTTTTGACTTTGAGAGGATGTAATATGATATAATAACACACATGGACCCCTTTGAAGTGATTGGTGGCCTTTGGAGTGGCTCAAGAGGCTCTTGGATTGCTCAGATCACAAACCCTAGGTGCAGATGACTTAGAAACAATGCAATGAATCAAAATGTGATATGAGATGGTATGATTGTGTTTATGCATATGAAATGATCACAAGCCATGGTGTGAATGGGTGAGGGCAAATTTGGGGTGTTTACAGTATGCCATGTAGATCATTTTCATTTTATGTCGGAGCCGTTTGTCTCACCATGTTGGCCTGGATTGGCAATAAGTTGAAAGTTAAAGGCTTATGCCTTGATGCCTCGATAACCTCGCAATAATTTTAAGTTGGGAGTTTTACTCTAAATGGTACCACATGCATAATTAGGCGAGTCACATTAAAGTTGCATTTCTTTGATTTGTTGTTGTTTTGTTGTTCTGGTTGATGTTGTGAAGTTGTGAATTGTTTGTGATTTTTATCTATGTATTGCTTATCATATATCGTTTATAATTATCGATAACTCACCCCTTTTGTTTGAATGTTGTCCTTATGTTGGCAACATGCAAGTAATCAAGAGGAGTAGCCAGTTACCTTTAGTCGAGTAGGTAATTGTCGCTCTGACGCGTGTCTGTTTTGTTGAATTGTTGCATGCTGAATTTTGTTTTAATTGAAGTATTTTAGAACATTTGTTGCTTACTTTAAATTTGTTTTATGTTGGATAAAGATGCTACTAGTTGTTCATGAATCTGTTGTGTGGTGTTTTATAAAGTTGAGCTATTTGAGTATTATTATGTTGGTTTATGATTATTCCTGAGAAGTGATGTGTATTAAGCATGTTATCCTTTAAGTTGAAATTTTTGAAGTTGAAATGTGATATCCTGTTTTGTGTGAAAAATTTTGTAAACTCTGCTTTTTAATTATATTTAAATGGTAGAATTGGGGTGTTACAATTGTTGCTGCGACAATACTGTTGTGTGATTCTTGTTGAGTTGGGGTCACATAGGACTTGAGTGAATGTCGCGGTGGTGCTCCGTTTTATTCGGCCATGATCGGTTCTTCAAATGGTTCTGGTAATAGTTCTTCAGGTAAAAGGGTTTCGTTGGTTTCGGTTCTTTGTCTCAAACTTATGAAACATTCTACTTCATCGATCTGGGGTTCTAAGTCTTCGCCTCGAGAGCAAGTACTGGGCATACAATCGAGAAAGAAAATGTAATTTTTGTTGCCCTAGTCTAGACGGTGCAACAACAAATTGCACTATTGACTAAATCTAATTCCCCGACAACGGCGTCAAAAACTTGATCGCGACTTTTCGAGTCTAAAGATTCTAACTCCAAGTATGCATCCTAATCGCGTAGTAATAAAAGATATCGATCCCACAGAGACTCAATAATCAACCTAGCGTTATCGGGTGTTACCATGTTTAGCTAAGGCGAGTTATATTTTACTTTTTAAGGGGCGAGAAAATAATAATTTTAGATTAAGTTAAATTAATAATAAGAATATCGGTACGTAATTGGTTCTCATTCGTGAATTCAATAAAGGGTCGACTTATTAAGGTTTGTCAAGTTATCTTTCTGTAGAAACTGTCTGTTTAAAAGTCGTTGACTCACACTCTCGTGGTATTGCCTATTACTATACTCCTAACTTCAATTGAGTTATCTCGCTGTGTCAATTCAAGTTAGAAATACTTTTTGGAAACCTAGAGGTTCTAATTGGTTTTAAAGCGCTTCCGTTGTATTTAAAAGCAATGCTCGATTTCAGCTATCTGGTTACAATTTCACACTCCAGTGGTCTTAATCCTAGCATTTTATGATTTCTTACTCTCGTAACAAAAGTTATTTATATTAAGAAATTGAAACCAAAAAGAATAACTCGAATTAAAGTTTTATCCTAGTTCTATTGAATTTGTTCCGGTTAAACAATCACATACCGATTAACGGTTCAGCCAAACATATTAAATAAATGCGAAGAAAGGAGAAGAAGAATTGCATAAAAATAAATGACATTATAATTAAATGGTAAAGCATTAAAATTAGAAACCTGGCTGAAATATTCTTGATCAATCGATCTTGCAGAAACTTAAACTAAAAACGAATATGTTGTGGCTAGAAAGAAATAAATGGTGTTAGCTTCCCAATGAAGGAGGCTATCACTTTGGTTTGGGTAATGAAAAAATAAACTATATTGAAACAAAGTAAATTCTGAACTTCAAACGGAAATTTGGCAGCAACTTAATGTAAAAACGAAGCTCTCTGCGGAATTGGTAGAAGCTGTTATTTATAGCTTCTGTAGCTTAAGTTTGTTGAGAATGATAAGGAGTGAAATTTGTTGGGCCTTGACTAGTTGAGTTGGACTGATGTTGAGTAGGGTTGAGGAATAATCACTATTGAATGAGAAGAACACGCACAACGGCTATCTCTGGTTTTAACTGAACTGATGCGTATTTAGGTTTTTGGAATAAAGCTTGTGACCACCGTCTTGGGCCTGGGACGAGTGTCTGGGATGTGAGACGGTCGGCTGGCATCTGTGACGGTCGTCCTACAGAAAAAACACTGAAACTTCATTTCTTCTTCTGTTTTGTCTCATTTCTTGTCATACAAGTCTCATTTTCATTTTCTTCCAAAACTCACATGTAAATGAATACCTACAAAATAAACACAAACCTCGCATAATATCGTTCGAAATAAAAAAATTAATAACTTAAATGATCGAAAACCATACTAAATAATCCATACAAATTTGTGTTATCACAAAACTCTTATATTTAGATGAGTTAAGTAAGAACATAAGGTAGAGAAACTTCCCTTGAGTTATAAACTTTCCTGAATATGTTTTCTCAAAGCTTTGGTTGGAAGTTCTTATGGAGAAACTCCCCATGAGTTAGATCCTTTTCCTGATTACTCATAAGCATATTAGAATTATCAGAATATTTTAAAATGCTTGAGAATTAGTCCTGTTGAACTGTTACGGATCAAAATATTTTAGGTCCCCCCCTTTTTTTCATGAAACAAAAATCTATAATCAGAATGAAAAAGAAACGAAAATACACACATAAATAGAACCTGAAAGTTCCATTCAAGATAGTAAAAGAAACAATAGAAACAACTTAAAAAATCTAGGAAAACATAAACAACAGAAATATAAATTAAGATGTTTGAGGAGAATGAAGTCTTATGAACAATGCTTCCAGAAGGATCTTGATTTGAGTGTTGGATTCCACTTAATGGCCTATCATTCCCTTTATTTATGCATTTGTTTCATCCTGTTTATCTAACCTTTTCTTAACAGCTTCGTTCTCTTTCTTCAACTCTTCCAGGGTTTGCAGCACAAGAGAGGATGAAGTTGTATCAACAGGAGTTACCATATGCTCAAGCGAAGTTGTAGTATGGGCTTGCTTAGGAGAAGTGACTACAAATTTTCCTTTCTCTTCAGCCACATCCAAAGTAAGAGTTTCAAGGGTTGGTTCCTGATGTTTTGGGTCCACAGGGGCAGTCTACGGAGATATGTCAAGTTGTTGAATAGGTTCCTTTTCCCAGTATTTTAGGACTTGTTCTTTGAATAGTTTCAAGTGATCACAAATGTTGTGTTGCACTATTTCATAATTGAGATCTTTCAACTTCTGAGATTCAATGTTGAACCAATTGTTGAACTGAGTCCAGATATAGTTACATGCCGGTGGATTCATATTATCCAAGAAAGCAAGCTTCATAGAATTCACCTATTCTTGCATTTCTGTCTCAAAAGCCAACAGTAATTTACCAACATCTGATTTAGATGGCTTTGGTTTTGGTTTTGGAATGGCTATATTTTAGGGAGATGAGTGAAGGTTGTCCAGAGCTTTTAAATTTATGATGAGGATGGGAGAGTTTAGTGGTGTTGAGAGATAAGAAGAGAGAGAATCTTCTAGTGTTGGAATTTCAAAAATTAGTGGTGGTTGAGAGGTGTTGAGAGGACAGTTTATACCAGGGATGGTTGTTTGCTTAGAATATGGATTATGTTTTTCTAGTTGAGAGGTTTCAAAGAAGGGTTGGAATGATCAATATCAGAAAGAACTTGAGCAAGTTCTGGTTGGGTTTCAACAAAGGGTGTAGTGTCTTGGTTAATAGGAAGATTTGTGTCAATAGGAATGTCAAAATTGACAAGAGTTTGAGGAGAGTGGTGTTCAAAAGGTTTGGTAGAAGATAGGGTTTCAGATGTTGTTACTGTTATTGACTTATTGACAGAAATGAAAGAAGGTTTACCTTTCTTTTTAGCTACTTTTGGTGTCTTCTGAGAAGTTCCTTAAGAAGGTTTCCTTTTCTTTGTCTTTTTCATGGAAACTTCTGGGTCTTCTGAGATCTTCTAGGTTAATTTCTGGAGTTGTGTCGTCACTCTTACATGCATCTAGATATCTGAGGATGACTGTCTGCTGAGAAGAGGGGAAATTTCTTCAAGAGAATCTTTCTGGTGGTAATAACTTCTTTTGTATGAATGATGGGGTCCTTCTTGATGTTGTCAATGATTTTCATTTTCTTGAGGTTCTTGGCATTAAGGGGTTTTCCAGCAACTGCTACCAAGTCACTAACCTTCTAGGATTCAGTCAGATGTTCTATCAGATTGTTTTCTGTTAGAATATCTGAGATAAGTCTTCCCAGAGGTATCCAATCTCTCTTGGTATTTTCATCTTCTCTGGTTTCCTTGACGTTGTTCTTTAGATGATTGAATAGGTTTTGAGCTAGATTGACTTTCTTGTTGGTTGAAATGAAGTAGAAGAGGTATTGCTGATCAATGTTGATTTTATCTAGGGAGCTTGTAGGTTTCCTGTGGTTGATGCAACCCAAAATGATCATGGCCTATATCCTTTGACGATCTTTCAAATCTTTGATTTTGTTTGAATGTTGTCCAGAAGTGAAAATTTCCTTGGAGATGGTTGTTAGATCAAAACGTTTCTCCATGTCACAACACCTAATGCCATTTCCATCAGAGGCAATAAGTTACCCAATGAGGTCTTTAGTTATGTTGATCTGCTTCCCCATAACATATGATGTAACCTAATTATTTGAGGCAATAGCAAAAATCCGGAATTCTTTAACAAATTTTGGGAAGATTGCACCCATCAGACGATCAAAATACTTTTCCCATCCTTGAAACTCAACTTTCAGTGTGAGATCATATCCATTCTCCTTCATACTTTCAAAATCCACAAACAGTTCACAGAGAACTTCCAGATTTTCAATGGGAGTGAGAAGGGTTATTACAGGCACAACATAAGTTTCTTCAGAGGCTTGATTTGCAGATCCTTGAACTTGTTGAGATGTGGAAGGCATTGTTTGCAACCTTAGGGTTTGTAATGCAAAGAAGAAGGAAAGAAAAACAAGAATTGAGAAGGCAAGAAATGCAGAGAAGGTAAACAAGGTGAGTGACAGTGAAAACGTGAAAGTGTTGTGAACTGAATAGACACACACACACACACACACACACATATATATATATATATATATATATATATATATATATATATATATATATATATATATATAGAAGTTCCCAACGGATATAAATATAAAAATTAAAAAGCAATTATCACAAAAACATAATGATAAAGAGCATTAATGATTGCTGACAAGGGGGATGGCGTGAAAGATTTTGGAATAGTTACCAATGTGACTAGTGCCTCAATTTGTCAACTCATTAGTTTCAGTTTATCAGAGTTTGAAGACATGTTCAACCTCAGAGGATGACCTAGAGCTTAGGTTGACTGATGTTGATATTATGAACTGCATGTTTTATCCTTGAAATGAAGGGTTTTCAGAAGAAAAACTTTTAGATCTTTCTGGATAGATTCTGAGACAATTTTCCTTCTCACTTATGAAGAATTATTAGTCAGATGTTCAAATTAATAAAACAAATTCTGAGGGTTAATTATATAGAAGTTACATTTTTTATTCTGGACATAATTCCATACTGAGATGTTTCATAATCAAATTAAATTTATCTTCAGCAAGAGGTTTTGTGAAAATGTTTGTCCATTGATGGTTTTTGTCTATAAAGAGTGATGTCATTATTTACAACAAAAGAAATTTAAAGTCTGATAGATTATAACCTTTCAATTGGTGCAAAGGTTTTTGTATAGTCTATCCCTTCTTGCTGACTATAACCTTGTGCAACCAACCATGCTTTATTTCTAACAACTTCTCCTTGTTCGTTCAGCTTGTTTCTCAAAACCCATTTGGTTCCAATGATGTTGAAGCCTTTGGGTTTAGGAACTAGATCCCATACGTCATTTCTGGTAAACTGATTTAATTCTTCCTGCATTGCAAGTATCCAATCATTGTCTGACAGTGCTTCGTCAATGGAAGTGGGTTCAATCATAGACATTAATCCCATGAAAGATTCTTTAGATTTTTTGAATGAAGATCTTGTTCGTATTGGTTCATCTTTCTTTCCCAAAAATTTATCTTTTGGATCAGCTAGTATGCTTCTGGATTGTCTCTTCTGAATGGGTTATTCAGAAGTTGTTGTGACATGTGTGTTATCTTTATCTGTAGTTGGTTGTTCTTATGATGTCCTGATTTCAGCACCTGTAATTTGAACTTCAATATCTGCAAGAGATTCATTATGCTTTGGCTTTTGGAGGCCAAGCTTATCATCAAATCTAACACAAATAGATTCTACCACAATTCGTATTTATGTGTTATATACTTTGTATCAATTCGAAAGTTCAGAGTATCCTAACATAAAACATTTTTCTGCCTTAGAATCAAACTTGTTCAGAGGATCATTAGTATTTAAAATAAAGAAAGTACATCTAAAAGGATGTAAATAAGAAATATTGGGCTTTCTGTCCTTCCATAATTCATATGGAGTCTTCTCCATAATAGGTCTTATAGAGATTATATTTTGAATAAAGCACATTGTATTAACTTTTTTTGCCCAAAAGTTTTTAGCCATGTTAGTCTCATTGAGCAAGGTTTTGGCATGTCGCTCCCCGAATTTCCATCCTGGTACAAACGCAAAAGTGGCACGGAAAAGGTAGAGTCGACAACCAGACATTCTTACCCCTTTGAAACAGTTTCTTTTAAGTGTGGATATCGTCGGGTACAACGGACAATCTGAGGTGCTAATACCTTCCTAATTTATAACCGACTCCCGAACTCAGTCTCTTTGGTTCGTAAGACCCTGCTTTCTCCTTCTCTTCGGGTTTGTGCAACATTACCCTTCCTCCGGGATAAACATTCCTGGCTGGAGACTCTACCTTTTCCGCGCCACTTTTGCATTTGTACCCGGATGGAAATTCGGGGAGCGGAATCATTTGAGATCTTGTGGGATGTTAGGAACCCTTTGAGCCTTGTTGAAAGCCATGTGACCCTTGTCACTGCCTTTGAATGATCACCAATCTGGACAGTCATTGATCATATGTACTATGCTTCATATTATGAATGATATGCTTCATTTTTCTATGCAAATATGTAGGGATATGTATGTTCTATGATACACTAAATGCTATGAAATGAGAAGGCAAAATTTGGGGTGTTACAGCTGCCCTTATTCAATCATCTGTTAATCTGAAAAAGATGAGAACATCGTCTATCAGACGTTCGAGATAAACTGTGATTGAATACCAAAAACAAACCATAAAATTTGCACTCTGATGAAGAAGAAATGGGATATAAATCCAACATAAAACTATGCTTGGAGACAACCCTGAAGGAGCAAATAATAACCCGTAACAACAAAGAACCTGTCTTTTATAATGAACCAGGAGACTACTGGCCTGCCACAGGGATGTGGGCCTTGGCGTTGTAATATCATAGGATTTACAAATCAAAAGTAACCAGGACATGGCATCATCTGATTCATACCTGAGACATGAGAATGTAATATCATAGGATTTACGACCCAAAGAAGTGTCTTTTATAATGAACCAGACAACTACTGGCCTGCCATAGAGATGTGGGCCTTGATGCATCAAAATCTGTAAAATAGACAAGCGCTAATTAGGATGCATTGTGAAATCCTCTTCTTGAAATGTGCAATCCATTTAACAAACAGATGTGCCTCTCAAGTTTTAATCCATCAAAACTGGAGTTTGTCCTTTATAATGAACCAGGGGACCACTGGCCTTCCACAGGTATGTGGGACTTGATATGCCTTTTAATAATGAACTAGACAACTACTGGCCTACCACAGAGATATGGGTCTTGAACTGTCATTTTATGATGAACCAGACGACTACTGGCTTGCCACAGAGTTGTGGGCCTTCACAATGTTGTCTTTTGTAATGAACCAGCCGACTACTGGCCTGCCACAGAGATGTGGGCCTCCAATGGCATTGTAATATCATAGGACTTACAACCTAATCCACAATTACCAAGAAATGGCATCATAGGATCCATAACCAGAAAGATGAGAACATAAGATCATAGGATTTACGACTCAAAGAAATGTCTTTGATAATGAACCAGGAGACTCCTAGCTTGCCACAGAGACATGGGTCTTGTCCTTCTGAGGTGATAAAGGTTCCATATGGAGTTCCCATGCGAGGGAAAGATTTTATCGTAAAACTCTGCTGAGTGAAAGAACATTTTGACCAACATTCTGCTGAGTGAGATAAAGATACTCCGACAAATATCTGACTCTAGTTGAGGAAGATATGTGAACAACTATTTACATCACTTGTCACATTGGCCAAAAATAAATCGGCAACTTCACCGGGGAATATTTCTACGATGGGAGTGAATCCAAATTATGAAACTCAGCGAGGAAACAAAGATCTTCCAACTCGGTCGGGGAGATGCTTGGTCAAATACTGTTGTTGGGGAGAGAATTCTGACCTTTTTAACTTTATGGGGAAAAAAGGCATCCAACTGCCTGTTGGGGAATAAAGATTCCGCTTGGGGATGAGAGCAGTTTAACTAGTCTTGAAGTTCCGATGGGGATACCACCTTACTCTAACTCAGCCGGGGAAGATTGCATCTTGAAATCTACTTGGAATGATGTAGCAATCACCCTTCTGCTGGAGATAAAAATGTCTAGCTGGCGACTCTACCTTTTCCGTGACACTTTCGCGTTTGTACCAGAATGGAAATCCGGGGAGAGACATGGCCATCTCTTGTAAAGTTTTGTTCTTTCGTTCTACAACTCTATTTTGTTATGGAGTTCTAAGACAAGATAAATCATGAGAGATGTCCTTTTCATTAAAAATTTGTTCCAGTTTTTTGTTTTGAAATTCCCCACCATGTGCACTTCTGACTTTTACAACTCTAAACTTTTTTTCATTTTGAACTTGGTTGCAGAAGGTAGAGAATACATAGATTGACTTGTCCTTGTGTCTAAGGAACTTTACCCATGTCCATTTGCTATAGTCATCTACGATCACTAATCCGTACTTCTTACCACTTGATGATCCAGTTTTCACTGGTCCAAAAATATCTATATGTAGAAGTTCTAATGGTCTAGAGGTAGAAACAACATTTTTTTATTTAAAAGCAGGTTTAGCAAACTTGCCTTTCTGACATACTTCACACAAAGCATCTGAGTTGAACTTCAGGTTAAGAAGTCCTCTAACCAGATTGAGTTTGTTAATTTGAGATATTCTTCTCATACTAATATGACCCAATCTTTTGCGCTAGACCCATTTCTCGTCGTTAACAGACATGAGGGATTTTACATTTTGACTTTTTAGTTCAGAAAGTTTTATTTTGTAAATGTTGTTCTTTATCATTCCATTAAATAGAATAATTTCATCTTTCTGACTAACTGCTTTACAAAACTTTTGATTAAAGTTTATATCATGACTGTTATCACTTAATTGACTTACTGATAACATGTTATGCATTAATCCATCTACTAACAGAACATTAGAAATAGAGGGAAAGAGTATCGTTACCAATGGTTCCAGATCCAATAATCTTTCCATTCTAATTACCTTCAAAACCTACGTAACCTCCAGCTTTAAGTTTTAGACTTTGGAACATATGCTTTCTTCTTGTCATGTGTCGCGAGCATCTAGAGTCCAGGTACCAAGATTGGTGTTTCAATCTTGTTGTTAAAGACATCCGCGACATAGAAAATTTTATCCTTGGGTACCCATATCATTTTGGGTCCTTGTTTGTTGGAGTTTACATAATTCTTATTGAGTTTAGGTTTCTCAATAGA
This sequence comes from Lathyrus aphaca, assembly GCA_963966055.1. Lineage (NCBI taxonomy): Eukaryota > Viridiplantae > Streptophyta > Magnoliopsida > Fabales > Fabaceae > Lathyrus > Lathyrus aphaca. The sequence continues at coordinate 321,042,535 of OZ014525.1, forward strand.
ATTTGTAGAGTAAGATGATTCCCTGGTGTATTTTAAATCATGTTTGTGTCCATATATGAAGTGAGTGTTTAAAGGTGTGTATTTTGTGACCATATCATCAACTTTCTTTGACTGATGTGGTGCTTCTCCTTTTGGTTTGACATATCCTATGCCTCTTCTACCGTTTCGGCTAACTCCATAGATCATTGAAACCATTTTGCTTTTGCCTATGTTTTTAGCTAGAAATTTTTGAAAACTGTGATCGTAATATTTTATGATGCTATCAGAACTAGTTAGAACTTCTGAGTCAGGTTCTTTCCGAGCTTTATGTTTTTCAAAAGAATTTTCATGTTTTGAAATAGTTTGTTTTAGCTTAGAATTTTCTGCTTTCAGTTTCCTAGTTTCTTCAGACTCATATACTAGACCATGTTTCAGGTTTTTGTATTTGAGTGGAAGTTGCTGATATTTTCAAGAATTTATGATAGACTATCTTCTAATTGAGATCTCGACGGTTTAGAAAATATATCATCTGTTTCTGAGTCCGATCCAGATTCATATGAGTTGGTATCATGTGATATGTTGGCCATTAAAGAAATGTTGGCATGTTCATTTTCTGATTCAGATTCAGCTTCAGAAGATTCTGAGTCATCCCAAGTAGCCATAAGACTTTTCTTCTTCTCTCTGTTAAATTTCTTCTTTGCCTTTTCTTTCTGTAGTTTAGGACATTCACGTTTTTAATGTCAAGGTTTCTTGCATTCATAACAAACCACTTCTTTGCTTCTTGAATTTTTGTAGCCAGAGGATGATTCATAATGACTGCTTGATCTTCAAGGGTTTCTGAATTTCTTTTGTCTATGTTTCCAAAGTTGTTGAACCCTTCTAGAAAGGGGTGATAGTTCATCTTCTTCTGATGAGCCACCATAGATTTCTTCTTTTTCCCGAAAATCTTTAGATTCATATTTATTAGATTTAAGGGCAACAAACTTACCTTTCTTTTGGGGTTCATCTTCTTCAAGTTTTATCTCGTGACTTCTCAAAGTGTTGATCAATTATTCAAGAGATATCTCATGGGTTTGGAAGATTCTTTGTTTGTGATCTTCTCAAATTCTATGTGTGAGATATCACTCAAAAGAATTGTCCTGGCCTTGTGATGATTTATGAAATCTTTATTTTGTTGAGCTGTCATATTTCTTCTTTCAATCTTATGATCGTTGTCTCCAACTGCATGAGTGTAAACATCAGTCACCATATCCCGGAGATCTCCATCATGAGCCAGAAAGAAACTTTCCAGAACAACTTTCCAGTAGTCAAAGTCCTCACCATCGAACACTGGGGTTTTACCATTGATATTGTCATTCTGGTTGTTGTTGATGTTCTGAATTTGTTCCGTGATAGTGTTTTTCTTTGTAGGATCTTTTTCTTACATGGTTAAGTGTTATCACCCAAAACCAGACACTTGATGCCAATTGAAGAAAAGAAAAACACAAGAAAGGGGATTTGAATTGGGGTTTTCAAAAATTAAAGCAAATGACAAGTTTGGTTATCCTGGTTCATTTGAACTCAGACTACTTCACTTCACCCGCCAAGGTGATTTTTCCTCCCTCAAGCGAGGTCTTAATCCGCTAATCAATGTTTGATTACAACGCAAAGACCTACTTTCAATGTCTTCTTGAGTCTACTTGCTAACACTTTAGTCACTCGAGGAATTTCAATTATAATAAAATATTAATGTGTATAATATTGCTTCTAACAAGCTTTATCACTACTGTGATGTTTTACACAAAGTTGTTAACAAAAATAAAACATGAGGATGAAAAATGTTGGTATATGCGTGCAAGAGTTAGTGGCCTTTCTCTTCCAAAGAGCTCCTTTATATAGATGAGGAGATTTTGATCCGTCGGAGACACCACGAGATATTTTTGGAGGTTGATAAAGGATATTTAAAGATGTTTCCAAAAAATAATGATCCTTGTCTGATATGCCATTATTTCCTGATACTCATTTAATGAAGAATAAGGCTTGAGATTAGAGTTTTCTTCTATGAGAATATGACAGTTTTTTCAAATTATGAAGTTGGTGCTAAGAGCGTGATAGTTGTTCATATCTTCTATATCAGAACTTCGTGGATTTGTCTTTGTTTAGCACCTCTTTGTATTCAATCTTCAGAACTTATATCTTATGTATTAGAACTTCTCGCTTTGCATAAGAACTTCTTGTACATCAAAATAAACAATTTAGGGAGAATACTTGTTCTATAAAATAATAATATGGTATTTTTTATCATCAAAACTAATTACAGGATGTAAAATCAAATATTTTTCTAACAATTTGATGATGTCAAGTTCTTTTCCATCAACAATTTGGTGATGTCACTCTTTAGTGAAACTTTCTTTCTGCCAACCCTTTGATGATGTCACTCTTTAGTGAAATTTTCTTTTACGTCAAACATTTGATGATGAAAAGTTCTTTTCCATCAACCCTTTGATGATATCACTAGTTAGTGAGGATTTATTTCCATCAACGCTTTGATGATGTCACTAGTTAGTGAGGATTTAATTCCATCAACGCTTTGACGATGTCACTTTTTAGTGAAATTTTCTTTTTAGTCAACTCTTTGATGAAGACAGTTCCTTTCTGTTAACTTTGTGATGATGGCACTCCTTAGTAAGTTTCTATCCCATCCACCCTTTGACTACAATCTTACTTCCCCTAAATCCCGAGGTTCGTAGATCATACATCGGTCTTACCCTTTGTGATCAGTGATTTTTATGCTTTCATTTACCGATAATTTTCGTTAATCTTGTCATGTTTTTATTCACATTTTATTTTTCTTTACCGCATTTTATGCTTGGTAGTGTTGTTTTAATGTTTTTCTAGGTTCAGAGAAGTATCGTAGTAAAAAGCTGAAAGAATTTTTGAAAATAAGGGAAGTTTTCCCTTGTTCTAGTGGCCTGCTACGACCACCCGTAGTGGGATGAAGTCTTGTGCCCCATTTTTTAAAGTTTCAGAGGTTAGAGGCAGTGGGCTACTACGACCACCTGTAGCACCTGCTCTGGGCCATTGCAGCAAAACCCCCCAAATATATTTTTTGAGCCAATATTATAGTGGCCTACTACGGCCTCCTGTAGCACGCTACAGGCCGTAGTAGGAAGACGAGGGAAAAATAATTTATTTCCTTTTTTGTTCAGATTTGGAATTCAAGTGGGATTATGGCAATGATCAGAGGAAAACTTTTCTATTTAGAGTAGTTTTTGCTAGGTTTTACATCTTCTACTACTTTTTAGCTAAAAAATATTGAGAGAAAAATTATAGAGTTCTTGGATGCAAAGGAGATTTTCATTATTAAAAGCAATTAAAGATATATTTTCATACTTTTTCTTGTAATGTCTAAACTTTTTTTTATGTTTTTATTTTATAGTATGAGAGGCTAAACCTCCCCCCCCCCCCCCCCAATGGTAAGGGGTGTCCCTGATTTGTATTTGTGAACAAGTATGATTTTAGTATTGTAATAACATTTTGTTTTTCATCGTTAATTGTTCTCTTGAAGTTCTTAATGCTTTCTCTTTCAAAAAAAAATTAGATTGTTGTATGATTATAAATTAGGGTTGACCACTTTTTATAATGCTTTCATGAGAATATCATATAGTAGATAATTTCTAGGACTATGGTTACCTTATATGAATCAAATTATACTTGATAAGGATAAAGCTTAATATGGATCAAACTAAACAAATGAAAATGTTTATAAATGGCCTCAGAATGAAGAGAAAGCAACTAATTTATACAACTGTTGGTGGCTCATAAAATTTCTCAACAATCATTGGTATTAGAAGATCATTGAAGTCATTACTATGAATGAACATCTGGAGTTATATGACAAGAGTATGAGTAAACTTGAGGGAGTTATTGACTTAAGACTAGAAAATTAGGTTGTGAATATGGAAGACTAACTAGCTACTGAAGTTGAAAGAAGACTTAAGGCAATGAATGTAGGTACTCGGATGGTAGCCCAAGTTCAACATGTTCAAGCTATTAGTTGTGAGATTTGTGGTGGACCTGATTTTTCTATTCATTGTTTTGCAATTGCGCAAAAAATTGAAGTAATAAATTTTCTAAGGGTGAACAACTTGTATTCTAACACATAAAATCCAGGCTGGAAGAACCATCCTAATTTTTCCTAGAAAGATCAACAAGGGAATGTTCAAAAATAGGGACAGAGTCAATATCAAAATCAACCACAACAACCACAATATCGACCTCAACAAAAACAAAAACAACAAAAACAACAATACCAACAACTACAACAACAATGTCAAAAATAAGCTGTAAGAACAAGATTTGTTTATGCATCTCATATCTATGTTTTGATGATAACAAAGGAGTATTTATGTAAGAATAATTCAATACTCTAATGTTCGTTATTGTGCAGAATTAACAAACGTGCTCTAATGATTGATAAAGAAAATATGTGAGTTACTATGTGTGACATAAGTTGCTTTTGTGCTAAAGAAGCAATGCTACTTCTGTATCTGATCACATTCAGAAAGATCCTGAGAAGACACTATGTTGTTCTTGTAATTCTCTCTTGGATTATGTTATATGCGTGATTCTGGTCTCCTACTTCTAAAGCCAGTTAAGCTTCTGAAATCGTTATCTTCTAAAGATTAAGTATCGAAAATTTTTGTAGAGAATGTTCTACTGAACAAAGTTCTGAAGATTATGAAGACTTAAGGTTTTTGAAGACAAGGTTCTGGGAACTAAGTGTTAAATGTAACACCCCGATTCGATATTTCCCAATTTTGTTGAGTCTTTTATTTTATTTGAGTGATAATTGGCTTGTTTGAGAAATTGACATGATAATATGATATGTTGATATGTTAATGTGATATGTTGGTATGATATGTGATTTTACCATTTTGTGAATTTTCGGGTAAAATTAGATTGGAGGGTATTTTAGACTTTTGCTAATTAATGATAAATTAGGATTTGTGTAGAATTATTATTTTGGGAGAAAATGATATTTGGTTGAAAAGAGAAGAAAATGAGTTAAGTGTAGAAATAGTTAGTAAGAGAGAAAAATAGAAAGATAGAAAGAAAAAGATATAAGAGTGGAAAGAATAGAAAAGAGAGAATAGAAAGAAAAAGAGGAGAAAGAAAAGGAAGAGAAGAGAAAAGAAGAGAAAAGAGGGAAAAGTTGGAAATTCATCAAGATTGCTCCTAGGATCGGAATAATTGGGTAAGGGTGATAAACATTGTTATCTTAATCTTGCATGTGATTATGTATGTATGAGAATGATTGGGTTTTTGTTTTAGTGAAGTTTAGAGAGAATGAAATGTTAGGGTTTTGATGGAAAAGTGAGAAATTGGTAGATTAATCAGTTAGAAGTTGTTATAATCGAAGTATAATGTTAAATTTATGTCATTGATCATGTTTATTGAGGTTTGGTTGAGTTTTGGGGATTTTTAGGATGGTTGTTACGCAACTGAGTTGATGTAGAATCACACGCGTCGCTCAGCGAGCAATCCCTCGCTCAACGAGTTTTCCAGAGATTTTCTTGCTCAGCGAGCCTGGAGGGCTTTTGGAAGTTTTGTGTTTTAGGTCATAACTTTAGTTTCGGTTGTCCGTTTTAGGCGTTCTTTATATCCATTCGAAGCTAAAAACGTGTAGAAACTAATGATGCTAAGATATGTAATTTTTAGCCGACTTTTACCCGACTTTTTCCGATAAAACGTAAATAAGTCAATTATGGAAATGTGGGTTTGATGTGATGTTGTAGCCGACTTTTACCCGACTTTTTCCGATAAAATGTAAATGAGTCAATTATGGAAATGTGGGTTTGATGTGATGTTGTAACCGACTTTTACCCGACTTTTTCCGATAAAACGTAAATGAATACATTTTCAAGAATGTTCTGTGTCATTTTGCATGTGAAGCATAATGTATGAATTCTTGTGTTGTAGGATTCTTTGTGAATCTGTTGTAGCATCATGTGCTCATGTGGAGTGTGAGCGATGACTACAACACGATCGTGTGCCCATGTGGGGTGTGAGTGAATTGATTGTGTGCCCGTGTGGGGTGTGAGCAATCCATAAACATTGTGTGCCCGTGTGGAGTGTGAGAAATGGTGATTTATTCACATTGATTGTGTGCCCGTGTGAGGTGTGAGCAATCAGATTGTGTGCCCGTGTAGGGTGTGAGCAATCCATCAACATTGTGTGCCCATATGGGGTGTGAGCAATGGGTGAACATTGTATGCCCGACGGGGCGTTACTTTGAGTAACGAGCGATGGTTCCAATTAGTTCCTGAGTAAACTTGATGATGATTGAGTCGGTACCGCATTACATTTGCATAGAGTCGTGAGTCGGTATCTATGATTTGCATGTATCATCTAAAATTGTAAATTGATGAAATAAACACGAATATATATATATATATATATATATATATATATATATGTTTATATACATTTGTTGCACCCCAAAATTTGCCCTCTGTTTTTCTTTCTGTAGCTGTCTTTTTATTTTTGCATTCGTACGCATTTTTTCATTTAATCATACATTTGCATTCATTTGCATCGGGCTCCTAAGACATGGGATCAACGTCATCTGAAGAATTAGGGTTTCATACCTTTTCTGCAAATTATCAAGAGGATTCAGGGTTTTGGTTATACAACCATCAGTGGCGTCATCTCTTTATGCTATCATTAAGGTTTATTTCCCTGATTTAGTGGTCTTCAAGGATTTCACATCTGCAAGGACTATTCACTATGGCTCTGGCCTATCATCAGGCTATTTCTATTCTTCATCAGCTTATTAGGTTATTCTTCCCTTCTCAGTATCTCAGGAGTTTCTTCAAGTGCATGGTATCCATGTCAGTGAACTATTTATCAGTTAATGTGCGTCTAAAGTCAGTTTGGTGTGCTTCAGAGGCGTATGGAAAAATGGACAAGTTGGTTTTGAATTGAAATAGTGGGTTATGGTTATATGTATGTTGGTGAGAGCCAAGTTCATTCTACTCAGGATTCACCTCATAAACCGTTTATCATTCGCCATTTTATATTATTTTGTTTCCATAAACCATTATCATCATCCAAATCTTTTTTTAATCACATCCATTTTTACTCTATTCATTAAACTTTTTTTTTAACTATTTTCACAATTATCCAATTCATTATCCATCTTAATCTATTCCAAATATTACTAAACCTTTTATTTTCAATTCTCAAATCCCAATACGTCATTCTAAACCATTTCATATATATATATATATATATATATATATATATATATATATATATATATATATATATATACATATCCATTTTTCTTTAATTCAAAATCTAAATATTTTTTCAATTATCCAAATCCATTCCATTTTCTCCATTTTTTTTCCATTCATTTTCATCATCCACAAACTTACATTTATCCAATTACCATTACCAAATAATAGAAACCATAAGCCCATTCTTATGCAGGCCCATTCCATTGTCATCTACAATAAATAAAAGAACTTACAAAAAAAGAAAAAAAAATGGAGGCTACAACAGGTTGTTATCAATACACATTGCAGACCAATTCTTTTAATACGTAACAAACTGACAGCTATGACCATATACCCCACTCCCACTCCATTCACAAGGATGTTCCCACTAACACGCATTCTGCACAATTTCAAATTACGGTTTCCATCACTCAGTAAAAAGAGAAATGGAATATATCACCAATTCCCTCGACGGATTCTTTATATACAATAACAAACAAACCAGAAAAAGACAACAACCATAAACCTCATTTTCCTATATTGTTTACCACAATAACAGGACCGCTGAAAAAAAAATAGCAGCAATCTCCTTCACCTTGTTCAAAAACGACTCCTCTGCATATTTTCACAACCATTACACAACAACAAACCTCATTATTCATTTTTAATTTCACCATAACCACACAACCTTCTTCATCGCCTCACCACCGCACACACAAATCCTACATCACTCCTTCCAACCTTACAAATCCTTCAACCTTGTTACAGCAAAACCACAAGACTCCAAATATCCATTAAACCTTCAAAACCAAATAGAACCACCTTTGTTCTTATTCACTCCGAGTCTGAACCACAACACAACATCAAACACCTCCATTTCATTTCTGTAAAAACAACACTTACAAATTCAGTAAAAATAGAACCAAAGAAAGACAAAAGAAATGAGATGATGAGATGAAGAGGTGTTTGAATCCGGAAATCAAAAACGGAAGAGAAACGAAGGGAGTAACACGAGCTTGAGATTGAGATGCCGTTAAAGAGTGAAGTCGTCGTGATTTGGACGAGGTTTGAGAGAGGTACGCTGAGACGGAAGAATCGAGACCGAGAGGGAAAGATCCGAGGAGTCATTGATCGCGCCGGTTGAAGCTTGAGAAGGCGCGATCTGTGACGGTATGAGAGCTGGGACCGCGACAAAAGCCATCGCCGGCGCCGAGTGAGGGAGATGAACGGTTTCGGATGGGTTTTTTTCACTGCGTGAAGGAGAAGAGGATTTCCTTATTTTTTCTTCCTCGTTTTTTTTTAGTTTTGATAACTGGTTGTTTTTTTATTTCATATGTATATTTGTTTTTTAGGTCATTGGGCTCAGATCATGTTCAAAGCCCACCGAATTGCTATCACCACCCTCCTTTCCTACGACCTGTCCCTCTCATGGTTACTGTTGCGGGATATGGTCCTAGCTCATTGATTTTCTGCTATTCAGGCCACTACCTTGCTAGTCAGCGACCCCCTCCTCTTGTCATTTTATTTTCTTTTTCTTTGATTTTGTTTAACATTTGGTAATTGTTAGCTGTTAATTAAAACTATTTGTTAATTGTTAGGTACTTAGAATTTTGTTAATTCTTAGTTAATTAGAATTTTGATATTTGTTTAGTTATTAATTAGAGCTTTATTTTGTTGGTTTTGACTATTATTTCAATATAGTTTAGATTTTAATTTCTCCCGATTTGTTTGGCTTAATTAAACTTTATTTGAATTTGTCCCTAGTTTGGTTTGATGTTTTGTAGGTTTCTTGCTCGATTTTGATGATGGAGGGTGCTGCTCAATGTTAGCCTTGTGGTTTATTATTTTCATAATCTTCCTGGACTTGATGAATTATCTAGATAAATATTCATGTTTATTCGATTGTCGGTTTGTGGTGATAAGCACTTGAGGAATTACTGGATCGATTGTGTGAATCTTATTCAAGAAACTTCTCCTTGAGAATTTCTCTTGCGCATATTGAAGAGGCGAAGGACCTTCTCCGTTAGGTATCGATGAGACCGATTGTACCATTCACATGTTGCTGCATCTGGAAGTCCTACTGGTGTAGGCTCTGTTTGTGCATTATTTGACTACTTATTATTGCATTCTCTTCTTCTCATTTCTTCCACATCTCAACTTCTTCTTTCTTTTCTTTTAAGTTCGTAACTTGTGATCGTGACGAGCTTAGGCCATCAATGTCCTATGACAAACGTCAATTGCAAATTTTATCAAGCCTTTTCCGAACACGAATAATCAATCTTTTCCCAATAAAAAAACGAAAGAATTGAATTCTGGAGTCTAGCGTTCCTTGAATTATTGAATGGACTCTCCTAAGGCTCGCCCCACGGGACATAGTTCATTTGATATTTCACGATTAAAACATTTAATTCTACAAATCAAATAATGACGGAATTGAATTCTGGAGTCTGGCATTCCTTGAATTCTTGAATAAACTCTCCTGAGGCCCGCCCTACAGGACGTAGTTCATTCACCCTTTCATTCACAAAACACTAATCAAGTTAAACAACTTTTCAAGCAAGAATTATTTAAATCCTTTCTATACTCACAAAACAAGCTAACGCTTCAACCTCCTATCATGAGCAGACAAGCCAACGCTTAGCAGTTAGAATGCGGTCTAAATAATCGTTCGTTTAAAAAAACACCAACTTACTCGTAGTTAGTCGAACTACGACACTCTGATTCCTTAACGAGGATACGTAGGCACAAGGATCCCATTCCTTGGTGAGCCCCCTAACAACTAACTTCCCCTTTTCTCTCGCCCCTGTTGCAATCGAGACTTTTTAAACCTTAGTACCACGAACTACGAGGCTCTGACTTTCCCATTGCACAAGGGAATACGTAGGCACACGGATCTTAATCCTTGCCGAGCACCCTAAGACTAAAATCACCTATACTCATACCGTTTACCATTAAGAAGACATTAATATAAGTTAGTATTCGATCGCAGATTAGACTAAGAGGTTCCCATTGAATACAACGGATGTAAGAGGTGCTAATACCTTCCTCTTGCGTAACCGACTCCCGAACTCAAAATTTGGTATCGACGACCAAGTTCGCTCCTTTATAGGTTTTATCTATATTTCCCTTTTCCTTTATTAGGAATAGATTAAAATTATGTGGCGACTTTGTTTGTCTGTTTTTCCGCGTCTTTCGCGAGTATCGTATTTTTCGAGGTACGACAGATGGCGACTTCGTTGGGGACTAGCCTTGTGCATAAGAGAGTCGAGCCTAACTTGGTTGTTCTTGCGTTTGTTTTCTAAATTGTTTTACTTGTCTTCTTTGTTTATTACTATTTATGCTTATTTATCGCTTTCTTCTTTATCATAATGCTCATTATTATATTTGTTTATTAGATCCTGGGTTGACATCACAAGTAAAGCTTTTTGGCCAAGCGTTGGAAAAAGAAGAGAGAACACCTAAGTTTAGACTTGGTAGTTACTAGTGTTAGTCTTCAGGGACCCGTTCCTTGCAAGCCTAGCATGAAAGCTCCTCCAGAGAGTAGACCTATTCGTAGATCTTGTCATAACACAGCTAGCATGTTGCATGACTCAATTCATGAAGGGGTTGTGACTCTGGGATCCTGTTAGAACCAGTTTCAATGTTGGTAGTTGCATAGTGTTAAGTCTCTGAGGGCTAGCCCCTTGCATGCGCCTAATATGAGAACTCCACTTGGGATAGACCTTATCATTATTGTCGTCATAATACAGCTAGCCTGTGGCAGGACGTCAATATGATTAGCGTCCATGACCTTGAGTACCTTGATACCATCACCATAAAAACTACCTCGTGAGTGGGTTTATGGGTAAAGAATCTAGATCCATCTTCTTACAGCCTACCAATTAGGAGATTTGGATTTGCTTGTGATACCTTGGATCCAAACATCATATCATATTGCATATCATCTACATATTGCATATCATTTTCATCGTATATCATTTTCATCGTATATCATTTTCTAAAAAAAAGCTCATTCCATCTCTTACCCAATTGATTCAGTTGATTTCCCAACACTCTCACTGAACTTGTGGTAGCTGTTAAAGCATTCGAAGCATGAACAACTTGAAAGATCGATCAGATAAGTTAGGTTGGAAGTTGTAGTAACTATGTCAGAGAACAACCTTCAACATACCATGATGAAGTCTGATGGTTCACTTTCGGGTTTCATTGTGAGGACTAACCCGCTGTATGGTACTATGCTTGATGATGATCCTCCAAAAATGGTTATCCCTACTCAGCTCCAGATGATGCCATGGATTGATCCTATGGAAGAAAGGCTTCAGGCCCTCGAGGAGAAAGCGAAAGCATTGGAAATACATGGAGTGCCTGATCTCAGTGCTCTTGATATGTGCTTAGTGCCAGACTTAGTAATTCCTCCAGAATTCAAGGTACCCAAATTCGAGAAGTATACAGGTCTTAGCTTCCCAAACCGTCATTTGGTGATGTTCTGCCGAAAAATGACCTCTCATGCTCGCAGATAAACTCATGATTCACTGTTTTCAAGACAGTTTGAGTGGAGCATCTTTGAGTTGGTATATGTATTTGGAAAGAAGTCGTATCCAGTCATGGAATGACTTAGCCAATGCATTTGTAAAGCAATATGAGTACAACGTGGATGAGGCTCCCAGTCGCATGCAGTTGCAAAGTCTATCCCAGAAAAGTACTGAGTCCTTCAGGGAGTATGTACGGCGATGGAGAGAATTAGCATCTAGAGTACGACCACCACTCGTTGATAGAGAGTTGGTTGACATGTTCATTGACACTTTGCATGGACCTTATATGGAAAGGATGGTAGAAAGTTCATTCCAAAGCTTCTCAGACCTTGTGACAATAGGAGAGCGCATTGAGAGCTACTTCAAAGTCAAACAGATCCAAGATACCTTAAGTAGTCAAGCTAGTGAGACTGAATCCCTCAGTAATTCCCGAGAGGAAGAGGATGATGAAGTCGATACAGTCATGGCTAATACTAAATATTCTGGACCATCAACTTCTCAGAGATCATCTTTTCCTATGTCTGGCTACTCTTATGGGCATCTGGCAATGCTCAGAGCACCATATCAGAAACCATGGACTCCCCCTCGTCCAAATATGCAAGCTCATGGTCGAAGACCTCAGAATCAACATCAGAGCCAGCCTAGGCCTCGCAACAATCTGGAAAGAAGGAATACTCCTCTTCATCCAGTTCCTATGGTATACAGTGAAATTTTGCATCATCTAGTTCCGAGCTCATTGGTGGTTCCTAAACGTCTCAAGCCATTACCATAGTCGTACCCTCCAGAGTACAATCCTCATGAGCAGTGTGGATATCATGGTGGATCAATGGTGCATTCAACTGAAGATTGCAAGGCTTTTCAAGCCAGAGTACAACAGTTGATCGACAAAGGGTACATTTCCTTTCCATAAGGAAGCTTGATTGTGCACGTCAACCTCTCACCTGATTGAGTCCGAAGACTTCAAAGGAGCGTCTCTTGTTTTCAATGGAAGGGACAAGAAGACATCATCAGAGCTGGTGATCATTGTATCCTTTTGTCATTTGCATTGTAGTTTATTTCATGTTAATAGTTACTTGTCTTTTAATCACTGTTGTTTTGAATGGTAATGTTAATGAAGTGATCATGCACTTTTTGATTAATTATTTCATATTCTCTCTTTTTTCTTTCTTTGCATCGGGAAAAAAAAACAACAAAAAAAATGCATCTATTTACCTCCCACTTATTTCACTGTTGGTTAGTAGATATTTGAGGGGGGATGATGACAACTGAATACCCATAATTGTTGAAGGTATTCTTTCAGAGTAGAACCTGCTGACGATGTACAGGCATTGTTTCAATTCCTAAACACCAGAGATATAAGGGAGATAGACCCTCGTCAACCCCTTTGAGCCTTGAAGTAGGAGTTTCTTTCCTGAACGAAAAACTCTCACATCTAACCCGGGTCAGGGTAGTTATCAGTTAATTTGACTAAGCGTTCAAATTTCCAAAGGAGTGAGCATCCGAGGATCCATTTCCTTTTCTTCAGTACACCTCAAGAGGTTAAGGAACGTGAAACCACAATGGTTACCCTTCGCCAACAAAGAAATGAGACAGTCATTACTCTCTCAAACAGTCATACAAACCTGTGTCACACGATTTGTTCAACAAAGATCAAAAGAAGAAAAAAAAAAGAGAAATAAAGCCCGCTAAGTCGGAAAAAAAGGAAGTGAAAACAAATGACTTAGGCAAAAGTTAGGGCATCCCGCTGGACTTCAAAATCGAAAAACATTCAGAAAGAATCAGTCCAGGCAAACGTTAGGGAGCAAAAATCAAAAGGAAAATCTTCCATAAGAACAAAGTCGTGTGACTACAGACACAAATACAAAGGGGTGACTGTTACCAAGAAACCTCATTGGTGCTTAAACCGTCAACGTCATTGGTTCCTCAACCATCACAAAACCTTGCGAGAGATGAGCGCTTGGGCCGAATTAGCTGAACGTAGGACTGGAGAACATCAAGGAGAATGGGTGGGCACAGATAAACTTTGAGCCATAAATCATTCTTTCTAAAAACCGTGAACCATGCCATGTCATAACCCTTGAAAGTCCTAATTGAATCAGGTTCAATTCTGAAAGCATACTACGACAAGGTTGCGTAAACAGACTCCTAACGATTTGCTAACTCAGCACTACATTTGGACTGATGGTCCATTCGTCACACACTGTCAAAACATTCAAATAAATGAATTTTCAAAACTTGCATGTATACTGCATTAAAATTACCATTTGTAAACGAACAGTTTTAATTGCAAGTCAGGCTATGACATCAGGGAGGCTCCTACAAAGAGAAATCAAAGGAGAATTTGATCATCCAGCAATGATGACCAAAACCAAAAGCATTTTATAGGCCTACGAATCAGGGGCATGTTATCTAGTGGTTTTGTTGACCAAAGAATCGATAATTCTAAAGCAAGTCCCTAAAGATCAGTTGATTGAGGGAACATCATTCAAAAGTCGTTTGATCAGAGCCGAATCTTTCAAACAGGGGCAAGCCACCCGGATTTTATGTTTCTTAAGGATAGAATCTTCTAATGCTCAGTCAGAATTAGTCAAGTCGCTTCAACGCTCATACAGGAGAAGGATACTTCTAGAGCTCGTTAAATGCAACTCTTCTCAAGAATACATCCAAGTCTACCTTTCCAAGAATTGGATAATCAGGGGCAGTCTATTCAAAGACCCTCAAGACTGGGGAAACTTTAGCTACACATAACAAGTCATATCAGGGGCAGCTTTGGCTGCACAGAGAAGTTATATCAGTGATCCCCGAGTTCAGGACGAGTATCGGGAAATCATGCTACCTACCGTCGTCGTGTCGCCCTTCTCAACAGAAGCTTTTCCACAAAAGACCTTCTTCGCACCTCGGGAGCTTTCCTGGCCTTTCATGAGCATCGCATAAATCATTTGCATTGCATTATTTCATGTCGTTTTTCTAGAGCATATGCATCATAATTGCATCGGGCATATCCTCACAACATCTATGTCACATCCGGGTCTTGTAACCCCAACTTCTTGACAATCAAAGTCCAGATTTCTTCTGGAAAATCATTTCAAAGTCCAGTTCTCGTCTGGCAAACCATTTTAAAGTCCAGATCTCGTCTTGCGAACCATTTTAAAGTTCAGCTCTCGTCTAGCAAACCCATTTCAAAGCCCAGCTCTCGTCTGGCAAACTTTTAAAGCCCAACTCTCGTCTGACAAACCATCCCAAAGTTCAGCTCTTGTATGGCAAAACAGTTCAAAGTCCAGCTCTCGTCTAGAAAACCATTTTAAAGTCCAGCTCTCGTCTGGAAAACCATTTTAAAGTCCAGTTCTCGTCTGGAAAATCTTTCAAAGTCCAGTTCTCATCTGGAAAATCTTTCAAAGTCCAGTTCTTGTCTGGCAAACCAACTTCAAATACCAGGTCTCGACTGGTAGGCGAATCTCTTAACCAGTTCTCGTCTGGTCACCTTTCCATTTAACCTGTTTAAAGTCCAATTCTCGTCTGGCAAACCAATTTCAAATATCAGTTCCCGTCTGATAGGCGAACCTTTTAACCAGTTCTCGTCTGGTCACCTTTTCATTTACCCTTTTGAACTCCAGTTCTCGTCTGGTAGTCATTCTTTTTCAGAGTCAATTCTCGTTTGACAATAAACCCAAGCAGTCAGTTCTCGTCTGACGACATATTCTTTTCCCATCAGTTCTCGCCTGTTGGCCTACCTTCAATAAACCGGTTCTTGTCTGGTTATCCACTTTCAAAGTCCAATTGCTTGGCAACCCAAAAAAAAAACAATCTCTATCAACCTGGATCTAATGCCCAATTATCCGTGTTTCATTTCCCGCTTGCATATCATCATATCCTTAGCATCATAAGAATACATCTACATCTTGCATCATTTGCATTACACCTTCATATTGCATGGTTCCATCTGGGGCAGGATCGTTTCAAGACGCAATCTGGGGCAGTTTATCTTGAGATCTGTTGATTTCTGCAAGAGTTTGAAGATGTTGGGGCAATGCTGAATGTCAGGTCTTCTGTAAAATCCTATAGAGACAATCTTTTTCATAGATGATGTAGTCTGGCACTAGTGTCCAAATTTGAGGAGTAAATACCAAACATTCCTTGAGAATTAAGTCGGTGCCTCAAGCTTCTGAGATTAAGAATTGCATATTGGTTATCATAAGTGCACCAATGGGAAACGTATACAGACGTAAGATTCATAAGGAATCGCCCATTTTCAAAGTCCATCGTCGTTATGGCAGGCCAGTAGTCTCTTGGCATCGTTCAAAAGACAATCCCCCATCATTATCGTTGTTTACTTTTCGCAACGCCAGAGTTCTCCAAGCAGGGCTTCTTTGGTCGGGTTGTATTTCCTATTTCTCCTTCTCCATCAGAGCACAAATTTTCCGGTTTGTTTTTATTCAATCACAGTTTATCTCGAACGCCTGATAGCCGATGCTCTAATCCCTTTCAGATTAACAGATGATTGAATAGGGGCATCTGTTGCACCCCAAAATTTGCCCTCTGTTTTTCTTTCTGTAGTTGTCTTTTTATTTTTGCATTTGTACGCATTTTTTCATTTAATCATACATTTGCATTCATTTGCATCGGGCTCCTAAGACATGGGATCAACGTCGTCTGAAGAATTAGGGTTTCATACCTTTTCTGCAGATTATCAGGAGGATTCAGGGTTTTGGTTATGCAACCATCAGTGGCGTCATCTCTTTATGCTATCATTAAGGTTTATTTCCCTGATTTAGTGGTCTTCAAGGATTTCACGTCTGCAAGGACTATTCACTATGGCTCTGGCCTATCATCAGGCTATTTATATTCTTCATCAGCTTATTAGGTTATTCTTCCCTTCTCAGTATCTCAGGAGTTTCTTCAAGTGCATGGTATCCATGTCAGTGAATTATTTATCAGTTAATGTGCGTCTAAAGTCAATTTGGTGTGCTTCAGAGGCGTGTGGAAAAATGGACAAGTTGGTTTTGAATTGAAATCGTGGGTTATGGTTATATGTATGTTGGTGAGAGCCAAGTTCATTCTATAACAAACCTTTTATTCACAATTATCCACAATTATCCAAGTTCATTCACAATTAGCCAAGTTCATTCACAATTATCCAATTCATTATCCATCTTAATTTATTCCAAATATTACTAAACCTTTTATTTTCAATTCTCAAATCCCAATACGTCATTCTAAACCATTTCATATATATATATATATATATATATATATATATATATATATATATATATATATATATATCCATTTTTCTTTAATTCAAAATCTAAATCTTTTTTCAATTATCCAAATCCATTCCATTTTCTCCATTTTTTTTTCATTCATTTTCATTATCCACAAACTTACATTTATCCAATTACCATTATCAAATAATAGAAACCATAAGCCCATTCTTATGCAGGCTCATTCAATTGTCATCTACAATAAATAAAAGAACTTACAAAAAAAGAAAAAAAATGGAGGCTACAACAGGCTGTTATCAATACACATTGCAGAGCAATTCTTTTAATACGTAACAAACTGGCAGCTATGACCATATACCCCACTCCCACTCCACTCACAAGGATGCTCCCACTAACACGCATTCTGCACAATTTCTAATTACGGTTTCCATCACTCAGCAAAAAGAGAAATGGAATATATCACCAATTCCCTCGACGGATTCTTTATATACAATAACAAAAAAACCAGAAAAAGACAACAACCATAAACCTCATTTTCCTATATTGTTTACCACAATAACAGGACCGCTGAAAAAAATAGCAGCAATCTCCTTCACCTTGTTCAAAAAAGACTCCTCTGCATATTTTCACAACCATTACACAACAACAAACCTCATTCTTCATTTTTAATTTCACCATAACCACACAACCTTCTTCATTGCCTCACCACCGCACACACAAATCCTACATCACTCATTCCAACCTTACAAATCCTTCAACCTTGTTACAACAAAACCACAAGACTCCAAACATCCATTAAACCTTCAAAACCAAAGAGAACCACCTTTGTTCTTATTCACTCCGAGTCTGAACCACAACACAACCTCAAACACCTCCATTTCATTTCTGTAAAAACAACACTTACAAATTCAGAAAAAACAGAACCAAAGAAAGACAAAAGAAATGATATGATGAGATGAAGAGGTGTTTGAATCCGAAAATCAAAAACGGAAGAGAAACGAAGGGAGTAACACAAGCTTGAGATCGAGATGCCGTGAAAAAGTGAAGTCGTCGCGATTTTGACGAGGTTTCAGAGAGGTACGCTGAGACAAAAGAATCGAGACCGAGAGGGAGAAATCTAAGGAATGGAGAGCGTTTGAATATGACCTTCATCCTCTTCTACTTGAACCGCGATTTACCAAGCGAGAAGTCATTGATCGCGCCGGTTGAAGCTTTAGAAGGCGCGATCCGTGACGGTATGATGGCTGGGACCGCGACAAAAGCCATCGACGGCGCCAAGTGAGGGAGGTAAACAGTTTCGGATGGTTTTTTTTCGCTGCGTGAAGGAGATGAGGATTTCCTTATTTTTTCTTCCTCGTTTTTTATTCGTTTTGATAACTGGTTGTTTTTTTTCTTTCATATGTATTTTTTTTTTAGGTCATTGGGCTCAGATCCTGTTCAAAGCCCACCGAATTGCTATCACCACCCTCCTTTCCTACGACCTTCCCCTCTCATGGTTACTGTTGCGGGATATGGGCCTAGCTCATTGATTTTATGCTATTCAGGACACTACCTTGCTAGTCAGCGACCCCCTCCTCTTGTCATTTTATTTTCTTTTTCTTTGATTTTGTTTAACCTTTGCTAATTGTTAGCTGTTAATTAAAACTATTTGTTAATTGTTAGGTAATTAGAATTTTGTTAATTATTAGTTAATTAGAATTTTGATATTTGTTTAGTTATTAATTAGAACTTTATTTTGTTGGTTTTGACTATTATTTCAATATAGTTTAGATTTTAATTTCTCCCGATTTGTTTGGCTTAATTAAACTTTATTTGACTTTGTCCCTAGTTTGGTTTGATGTTTTGTAGGTTTCTTGCTCAATTTTGATGATGGAGGATGTTGCTCAATGTTAGCCTTGTGGTTTATTATTTTCATAATCTTCCTGGACTTGATGAATTATCTGGATAAATATTCTTGTTTATTCGATTGTCGGTTTGTGGTGATAAGCACTTGAGGAATTACTGGATCGATTGTGTGAATCTTATTCAAGAAAATTCTCCTTGAGAATTTCTCTTGCGCATATTGAAGAGGCGACGGACCTTCTCCGTTAGGTATCGATGAGACCGATTGTAACATTCGCATGTTGCTGCATCTAGAAGTCCTACTGGTGTAGGCTCTGTTTGTGCATTATTCGACAACTTATTATTGCATTCTCTTCTTCTCATTTCTTCCACATCTCAACTTATTCTTTCTTTTCTTTTAAGTTCGTAACTTGTGATCGTGATGAGCTTAGGCCATCAATGTCCTATGACAAACGTCAAAAGCAAATTTTATCAAGCATTTTCCGAACGCGAATAATCAATCTTTTCCCAATAAAAAAACGAAAGAATTGAATTCCGGAGTCTAGCGTTCCTTGAATTCTTGAATGGAATCTCCTAAGGCTCGCCCCACGGGACGTAGCTCATTTGATCTTTTGCGATTAAAACATTTAATTCTACATATCAAATAATGACGGAATTGAATTCTGGAGTCTAGCATTCCTTGAATTCTTGAATAAACTCTCCTGAGGCCCGCCCCATAGGACGCAGTTCATTCACCCTTTCATTCTCAAAACACTAATCAAGTCAAACATCTTTTCAAGCAAGAACAATTTAAATCCTTTCTATACTCACAAAACAAGCTAATGCTTCAGCCTCCTATCACGAGGAGACAAGCCAACGCTTAGCAGTTAGAATGCGGTCTAAATAATCGTTCGTTTAAAAAAACACCAACTTACTCGTAGTTAGTCGAACTACAACGCTCTGATTCCTTAACAAGGATACGTAGGCACAAGGATCCCATTCCTTGGTGAGCCCCCTAACAACTAACTTCTCCTTTTCTCTCGCCCCTGTTGCGATCGAGACTTTTCGAACCTTAGTACCACGAACTATGAGGCTCTGACTTTCCCATTGCACAAGGGAATACGTAGGCACACGGATCTTAATCCTTGCCGAGCACCCTAAGACTAAAATCACCTATACTCATACCTTTTACCATTAAGAAGACATTAATATAAGTTAGTATTCGATCGCAGATTAAACTAAGAGGTTCCCGTTGAATACAACGGATGTAAGAGGTGCTAATACCTTCCTCTTGCGTAACCGACTCCCGAACTAAATTTGGTTTCGATGACCAAGTTCGCTCCTTTATAGGTTTTATCTTTATTTCCCTTTTCCTTTATTAGGAATAGATTAAAATTAGGTGGCGACTTTGTTTGTCTGTTTTTCCGCGTCTTTCGCGAGTATCGTATTTTTCGAGGTACGACAACATTGTAGTGTATATGTGTGAATAAACATGAATGATGTATGTTTATGTGATGTGAATGAAGTGGTGAAAGTATGCATGATAAGTATGCTTGATATTATGTATGTTGGAGATGATTTATGTTGAGAACATGTTTTATGTGTATTTTATATGTTGAGATATATAATTATATGCAATGTTATTATGATAATGTTTCCCACCCTTCTGCTATTTTATGATGCTCTATGAGGCATTGAAGAGTAGGTTGCTAGAGGTATTTTTGGTGAAGCATGTCTTCATTTCTTTTGGTCGGTCGGCTCTGATATGTAGCACCGGGTAGCTAAGGTCTGCTTGATGCCTTTTGTGATACATTTTGTACATGTATTTTGGTGATGAATGTTTTATGTAAACATGAAATATTTGGTGAATCAAACTTGTTGATATGTTTATATAAGTATCAAACTTGTTGAAATATTTGGTGAATACGGGTGTAAGGATGAAATCCTTCAGTTGCAAGTTACCCTGTTTATTACATATCTTTTAATGAGCAGGTATTGTATGTTTTAATTTCACTATTGATGTGACATGACCCTTTTATACCATGTTTCAAATATACTCTGATGAAATTTTTAATATGTGTCTAGATTGATTTAATTGATTATTTGGGGGTATAGAAAGGGGGTGTTACATTAAGTGGTGTCAGAGCCAGTGTTTGAGTCAGTTGTGTCTGTCTTGTTGTTATGATGGTTGAACTGTTGTTTACCATTGTTGTTGTTTTTGGGAATGATCAGAATATGGCTGGTAGAAATGACAATGCAATGGTTGCTGCTTTGGAAGCAATGGCTAGGGCGGTTCAGGGAGCGCAGAACATGAATGTTAATGATGAGTTTAGGAAGAATCAACCGCCAGTTTTCAAAGGAAGATTTGATTCCGATGGTGCTCAGAATTGGTTGAAGGAGATTGAAAGAATCTTCAGAGTCACGGACTGTGCTGAAGAGAGTAAGGTGAGGCTTGGTTCTAACATGCTGAAGGAAGAAGCCGGTGATTGGTGGGTCAGTAGAAGTCAAGCTCTTGAGGAAGATGATGAAGAGATAACTTGGGAAGTTTTTCGTATCGAGTTCTTAGGGAAGTATTACCCTGAGAGTGTGAAGGGGAAGAAGGAGATGGAGTTCCTTGAACTGCAGTAAGGTAGTATATCAGTGGTTGACTATACTACTAAATTTGTGGAGTTGGTTCAGTTTCATCCTCACTATGTTGCTACTACAGCAGAGTTTTCGAAGAATAAGGAGGTTTTCGGATTTAACGGAATGTTGTAGAATTTTTTAGGAAGATAGCAAAACTCGTTCTACACATTACAAGAGTTTGAATGAGAGGAAAGGAAAGCAACAAGCTAAAAGTGGACCTTATGTGACACCCGCTGATAAGGGCAAACATAGGGGAAACTTTGATAAGAGATATGTGGAGGGAGTTCTGGTCCCGTTAAGTGTTACAAGTGTGGCGATTTCGGCCATAAGTCCTTTGAGTGTGGGAATAACATAGTGAAATGTTCAAACTGTGGAGGTCTTTGACATGCTACTACCGAGTGTAGTAGGAATGTTGTGAAGTGCTTTAATTATGGAGAAGTGGATCACATTAGTACCAAGTGTACTAAGCCGAAGCAAGCTCAGGCGGGATGAAAGGTGTTTACATTAGCAAGGAAGGACACCACTAGTGCAGACCGTTTGATTAAAGGTACATGCTTTATTAATAGTACGCCTTTCGTTACTATTATTGATACGGGAGCGACTCATTTGTTCAATTATCTTGAGTGTGCTAAGCGTTTGAATTTGTTTATATCTTCTTAGGGTGGTGAGATGGTTATTGAGACTCTTGCTTCAGGGTCGGTAACTTCTTATTTGGTGTGTGCAAGTTATTCTTTGACCCTGTATGGTAAAGATTTTGTTATGGAGTTGGTTTGTTTGCCGTTGAAGGTTTAGACGTGATCTTGGGTATGTATTGGTTGCAATTTAATCGAGTTCATATAGATTGCTATCATAAGCTAGTAATGTTTCCTTTTTTGGATGATGATGAGAAAGAGAGTTTCCTATCCACGAAAGAGTTGAAGAAACTTTTCGTGGACGAAGCTCAATTGTTTTGTTTGTTTGCATCGTTGTCAGTGGAGAGCGAAGTGGAGCTCAGTGTGTTTCTAGTGGTGTGTGATTTTCCAGAAGTGTTTCCGGAGGATATTAAGGATGTACCGCAGGAAAGAGAAGTTGAGTTTTCTATTGATCTAGTTTCGGGTACTAGACCGATTTCGATGGCACCGTATTGTATGTCAGCTTCAGAGTTGGTAGAATTGAAGAAGCAATTGAATGACTTGTTAGACAAGAGATTTGTTAATCCAGGTGTTTCTCCTTGGGGTGCTCCGATATTGTTGGTAATGAAGAAGGATGGAAGTATGCAATTATATATTGATTATCGACAGTTGAACAAGGTGACAATTAAGAACAATTATCCGCTTCCGAGGATCGATAATTTGATGGACCAATTGGTTGGTGCGCGTGGTATTAGTAAGATTGGTTTGAGATCGGGATATCACCAGATTCATGTGAAAGAGGAGGATAATCAAAAGACGGCTTTTAGGACACAGTATGGTCATTACGAGTATTCTGTGATGCCATTCGGAGTTTCTAATTCGCAAGGTGTGTTTATGGAGTATATGAATCGTATTTTTCATGAACAGTTGGATCGTTTTGTGGTTGTTTTCGTCGACGACATTTTTATTTATTCTAACTCTCAAGTGGAACATGAAGAGCATTTAAGGATTGTGTTACATATTTTGAAAGAGAAGCAATTATATGCTAAATTGTCAAAGTGTGAGTGTTGGTTGTGGAAGGTACGTTTTCTTGGACATGTTATTTCCGAGGGTGGTATTAGTGTGGATCCATCAAAGATTGATGTGGTAATGCAATGGGAAGTTCCTAGATCGGTTACAGAGATTCGAAGCTTTTTAGGCATGGCGGGTTATTATCGGAAGTTTATCGAAGGATTTTCAAAGTTGGCACTTCCGTTAGCGCAATTGACTTGTAAAGGAAAGGATTTCATTTGGAATATCCATTATGAGAAGAGTTTCATGGAACTTAAGAGAAGGTTAACAACGGCTCCGATCTTGATTTTGCCAAATCCGACGGAACCATTTGTTTTATTTTTTTATGCTTCATTATTTGGGTTGGGTGGTGTTTGGATGCAAGATGGAAAAGTTGTGACTTATGCTTCAAGGTTATTGAAAGTGCATGAAAAGAATTATCCTAAGCATGATTTGAAATTAGCGGCCGTGGTGTTTGTGTTGAAATTTTGGAGGCAATATCTTTATGGTGCAAGATTTGAAGTTTTTAGTGATCACAAGAGTTTGAAATATTTATTTGATCAAAACGAATTGAACATGAGACAAAGGAGGTGGTTAAAGCTTTTGAAGGATTATTATTTTGGTTTGAATTACCATCCGGATAAGATGAATGTGGTGGCTGATGCTTTAAGTCGTAAGTTGTTACATATGTCCACATTGATGATAAGAGAATGGGAACTTTTGGAGGATTTTAAAGACTTGAGTTTGGTTTGTGAGATGACGCCGAAAAGTGTGAGACTTGGTATGCTACATGTTACAAATAATTTTCTTGCAACCGTTTGTGAAAAGCAAAATTTGGATTTGAAGTTGGTTGATTTGATGATAAATGAGAATAAGGATTTCAAGGTTGATAATTTTGGAGTTTTGAGATTCCGTGGTCGTATTTGTATTCCCGATGATGTAGAGTTGAAAAAGATAATATTGGAAGACGGACACCGGAGTAATTTAAGTATTCATCCGGGAGCGAATAAGATGTATCAAGATTTAAAGAAGATCTTTTGGTGGTCCGGATTGAAGAGAGATGTAGCTCATTTTGTGTATGCATGTTTGACTTGTCAGAAGTCTAAGTTGGAACATCAGAAGCCTAGTGGTTTGATGCAACTGTTGGATATTCCGGAATGGAAATGGGAAAGTATATCGATGGATTTTGTTACGGGATTGCCGAATACGCAAAGAGGTCATAATTCTTTTTGGGTGATTGTTGATAGGCTTACTAAATCTGCTCACTTTATTCCGATTAATATTAGTTATCCTTTGGAGAAGTTAGCCAAGATTTATGTTTCTATGGTTGTAAAGCTGCATGGAGTTCCTATGAGTATTGTATCGGATAGAGATCCTAGATTTACATAAAGATTTTGAGAAAGTTTGCAAGAGGCTTTGGGTTCTAAGCTAAGATTGAGTTCGGCTTACCATCCGCAAACGGACAATCAAACTGAGAGGATAATTCAATCGTTGGAGGAAGGCGATCATGTGTTTTTGAGAGTTACACCGGTTACGGGTGTGGGTTGTGCTTTGAAGTCGAAAAAGTTGACTTCTCATTTTTGTAGATGTCTAGAATTGGCAGAATTTTTGACCAACAAGAAATATTGAATTCAGTTCAGAATGTCCTATCAGATGTTGGGACATTATCAAACAGAGTATAAGAACTTATTTCAGGATGTCTCACCAGATGTTGGGACATTGTGTAAATGACTTAAGTTCAGATTTTCAGGATGTCCCAACAGATGTTGAGACATCTCAAACCTGCTACCAGAATTAATTAATGACTAACTGATCTGAGATATTTAAGGAGATTTATCTGGAATTAATTATGGATGGATAAAAACAGAACAAGGCGCATCTGTAGGGAGTTTTATTATGAGAATTCAGATTAATCAGAAGAACTAAATCACCTAGAATCTAGGAAGTAACAAACCCTAAATTCAAGGTGGAAGCTGCATGCTTTTAGGACTGGATTAACCTACAGAAAGCCCAAATTACAAACACCTATTTAATCAACAGAAACTCACAGAATTGAGTACAAATTCCAGAAGACCAAATAGAGTGTTTATTGTTTTAATAGCAGGTTGTTTTTATTGTACCACTTTATGAGCTTTTAAGCAAAAGTGCATTTGTGACTTGATTGAAACTGTGAAGTAAGATCAAGCTGTTTTGTTTGAAGAATGTCTTCAATTTTATTAAACTTGTAAACAAGATCACTGTGTGATTGAGGGGGAGTGAGTTGGTACTCATATCTAAGTTGTGTCTTAGGTAGAAATTGCATTGGGTAGATATTAAGTGAAAGATTAAACTGGGTTGTTTAAGTCTAGAATTAATATTACTTATAGTGGATTTCCTCCTGGCTTGGTAGCCTCCAGATGTAAGTGTGGTTATACACTGAACTGGGTTAACAAACTTCTGTGTTGTTTAATTTTCTTGCACTTTAAGTTTTGGTTAAATCTGTCAAGTGTTGGGACATCTCATAGGACATCTCATACTTGATCACAGAATTTCAATTGGCATCAGAGCAGGCACCCTGCCTGTTTATACTGGGTGAGATCTAGGGAATACAAATTCTAGAAACATGGACAGGGATATAGGATCAGTAAATAGACCACCTATACTGGATGGTTCTAATTATGACTACTGGAAACCAAGAATGATTGCATTCTTAAGATCACTTGACAACAGGGCCTGGAGAGCAGTCAACACTGGATGGGAACATCCTGTTCAAGACACCAAAGATGGATCAAAAGTGTTGAAACCTGAAGAAGAATGGAGTAAGGAGGAAGAAGATTCAGCACTAGGCAACTCTAAGGCCTTAAATGCTTTATTCAATGGCATTGATAGAAACATCTTTAGACTTGTGCATCACTGTGAGCTAGCAAAAGATGTGTGGGATACTCTCAAAACAACTCATGAAGGAACATCAAAGGTAAAGATGTCAAGACTTCAACTTCTCACCACCAAGTTTGAAAACTTGAGAATGAAGGAAGATGAGACAGTTCATGAATTTTACATGAACATCTTAGAAGTAGCCAATACTTCTGGAGCTTTGGGAGAAAAGATGACTGATGAAAAACTTGTAAGAAAGATCCTCAGATCTTTGCCAAAAAGATTTGACATGAAAGTCACAGCAATAGAAGAAGCTCAAGACATATGCACTATGAAAGTTGAAGAACTCATTGGTTCCCTTCAAACTTTTGAGATGGGAATGAATGACACAAATGTTAAGAAGAACAAAAGCATAGCCTTGGTGACAAATACTGATGAAGAAGAAGATGATGAATCAGAAACTGGTAAAAGCTTATCAGACAACATTGCTATGCTTGGAAGACAATTCAAAAAGATTCTCAGAGGAATGGAAGGCAAATCCAAACCCAGTGGAAGATACACAAACTCTTCTGAGAACAGGAGACCTTATGATGCTAACAGAAGGTCAAATTATGATGAAAAGACCAGTCAAGAAAAAGGAGTCAAATGCCATGGATGTGAAGGATATGGACACATCAGGAATGAATGTCCTACCTACTTAAAAAGGCAAAAGAAAGGACTCTCTGTGACCTGGTCTGATGAAGACTCAGGAGGTGATTCAGAAGGAGAAGCAGCTAAGCATATCACTGCTTTAGCTGGACTATGTGAATCTGAAAGTGATTCCAGTGATGGGGAGCTTACTGTTGAAGAACTTGAGCAAGCCTACAAAGATCTATACAAAAGAAGTACTGAAATATGCAGTGAGGTTATAAAGCTAAAGAAGCAGAATGAGGCACTAGAAGATGAAAAAGCAAGTGATTAAGAAATCATTGACACCTTGAAAAGTGAAGTAAGTCTTCTCAACTCCAAGTTGGAACATATGTCCAAATCTGTTAGAATGTTGAACAGCAGCTCAAATACACTGGATGTTATTCTCAACAACAATAAGCATTCAGGGGATAAAAGTGGACTGGGATTTAACAGAGTACATAAAGATGAAGCTAGCTCTAGCAAAACTACTTCAAAATCCATATAGTCAAACAAGATGTCCCAACAGATGCTTCAACATCAGGAAAAGAACACAAAGTCAAACATAATGTTCCAACAGATGTCTCAACATTCTGAAAAGAACAAAATGAAGAAGAAGTATCAAAGATGGAGATGTCATCATTGTGGAAGATTTGGACATATCAAACCTCATTGTTATAAGCTGCATGGATATCCAAATCAGATGTATCAGCAACCTCCTAAGCAGAAAACATAAGTCATCAAGAAGGTATGGAGACCAAATGCTAGCATTCAGGCTGATCAAAGTTACATACCCAAGAACAAGATCAACAACCAATCTTGGAAATCTACTGATGAACAATACACAGGGCAGAGATATCAAAAGAAATATCAACTCAAATGGTCAAAGAAAAGTACTGCATATATAGCACATACATCACTAAGAGTATCAGCTAAAGAAGACTGGTACTTTGACAGTGGATGTTCAAGACACATGACTGGATTGAAGAATCTGCTAGTAAACTTAAAATCACATTCATCCAGGTATGTAACCTTTGGAGATGGAGCTAAAGGTGAAATCAAGGGAGTTGGGACCTTGGACTGTCAAGATGTTCCAAGACTAGATGATGTGTTGCTAGTTAAAGGTTTAACTGCTAATCTGATCAGCATAAGTCAATTATGTGATCAAGGATACAGTGTAAACTTTACCAAAACTGAATGCATAGTGACTAACAAAGAACAAGAGGTTGTTATGAAAGGAGCCAGATCTAAAGACAACTTTTACATGTGGGAATCTCAAAACTTCAGTCTTACTTCAACTTGCTCCTTAGCTAAAGAAGAAGAAATGAAACTATGGCACCAAAGACTAGGTCATCTTCATTTCAGAGGCATAAAGAAAATAATATCTATGGATGCTGTAAGAGGTATTCCTAAACTGAAGATTGATGATAGCAAAATATGTGGTGAATGTCAAATAGGCAAGCAAACCAAGATGTCCCATCCAAAGCTCCAACATCTGACAACTTCCAAAGTTTTGGAACTATTGCATATGGATCTTATGGGACCTATGCAGGTTGAAAGCCTTGGTGGCAAGAGGTATGCCTATGTGGTAGTTGATGACTTTTCAAGGTATACATGGATAAACTTTATCAAAGAAAAGTCTGATGTATTTGATGTATTCAAAGACTTATGCCAAAGAATACAAAGGGAAAAAGCCAGCTGTGTGATCAGAATTAGAAGTGATCATGGAAAAGAATTTGAGAACCAAAAGTTCTTAGATTTCTGCTCTTCAGAAGGAATCAATCATGAATATTCTTCACCAATCACTCCTCAACAAAATGGGATTGTTGAGAGGAAGAATAGAACTATTCAAGAATCTGCAAGAGCTATGATCCATGCTAAAAAGTTGCCTTTGTACTTCTGGGCTGAAGCTATGAACACTGCCTGTTACATCCATAACAGAGTTACTCTAAGGAAAGGAACTTTGTCCACAATATATGAAGTTTGGAAGGGCAGAAAACCCACAGTTAAGTACTTCCATGTGTTTGGAAGTAACTGTTATATTCTGGCAGATAGGGAGCAAAGGAGAAAAATGGATCCTAAAAGTGATGAAGGGATTTTTCTTGGATACTCTATAAACAGCAGAGCATATAGAGTATTTAATTCAAGAACCAAGGTTATCATGGAATCCATAAATGTGATAATTGATGATGCTCCTACAGATGTCCCAGAAGATGTTGGAACATCTGTTGATATCAAGATTGAAGCTGAAGAAAAGAATGATCATTATGACTTCACTCAAACTGATACTAGGACAGAAGAATCCAGCAAACCTCCCTCCATCAGAATACAGAAGGATCATCCCAAAGATTTGATAATTGGTGATCCCAACAGAGGTGTAAGCACTAGATCAAGAGAAGTAATTTCAGGTTCTTGTTTTGTTTCTAAAATAGAACCTAAAAACATCAAAGAAGCTCTTACTGATGAATATTGGATTTGTGCTATGCAAGAGGAATTAGGTCAATTCACAAGGAATGAAGTGTGGAATCTTGTTCCTAGACCTGATGACATAAATGTGATTGGAACAAAATGGGTGTATAAGAACAAGTCAAATGAACAAGGAGTTGTTACAAAGAATAAAGCTAGACTTGTAGCTCAAGGATACACTCAAATTGAAGGAGTAGACTTTGATGAAACCTTTGCACCAATAGCAAGGCTTGAATCAATCAGACTACTTTTGGGAATTGCTTGTATCTTAAAGTTCAAGCTATTTCAAATGGATGTGAAAAGTGCCTTTTTAAATGGTTATCTTAATGAAGAAGTATATGTAGAACAGCCTAAAGGATTTGTTGATCCAAGCTGTCCAAATCATGTATACAAACTAAAGAAGGCTCTTTATGGTCTGAAGCAAGCTCCAAGGGCATGGTATGAAAGATTGACTACTTTTCTTATCAAGCAAGGGTACAGAAAAGGTGGGATTGACAAAACCTTGTTTGTTAAAGATGAAGAAGGAAATGTCATGATTGCTCAAATATATGTAGATGACATTGTCTTTGGTGGGATGTCTGATAGGATGGTCAAATATTTTGTCAACCAAATGGAATCTGAATTTGAAATGAGCCTAGTAGGAGAACTAACCTACTTTCTTGGACTGCAAATAAAACAAATGGAGGACTCCATGTTCATTTCTCAAAGCAAGTATGCCAAGAACATAGTCAAGAAATTTGGAATGGAAAATGCTACTCATAAGAGAACTCCTGCCCCCACACATTTAAAGCTTACTAAAGATGAAAAGGGTGAGAATGTAGATCAAAGCATATACAGAAGCATGATTGGAAGCTTGTTATATTTGACTGCTAGCAGACCAGACATAGCATTTGCAGTAGGTGTATGTGCAAGATATCAAGCTGATCCAAAAGTCAGTCATCTCAATCAAGTCAAGAGAATTCTTAAATATGTTAATGGTACTTGTGACTATGGCATAATGTACTTTCATGGATGCAAACCAATTCTCACTGGCTTCTGTGATGCTGATTGGGCTGGAAGTGCTGATGACAGAAAAAGCACTTCAGGAGGATGCTTCTTTCTAGGAAACAATTTGATTTCTTGGTTCAGTAAGAAACAAAATTGTGTATCCTTATCTACAGCTGAAGCTGAATATATAGCAGCTGGAAGCAGTTGTTCTCAGTTGGTTTGGATGAAGCAAATGCTCACTGAGTACAATGTCCCACAGGATGTCATGACATTGTACTGTGACAACTTAAGTGCAATCAACATATCAAAGAATCCTATCCAACATAGTAGGACCAAGCATATTGATATCAGACATCATTTCATCAGAGATCTTGTAGAAGAAAAAGTGATTTCATTGGAACATGTAGCTACAAATCTGCAGTTGGCTGATATCTTTACCAAAGCATTGGATGCTACACAATTTGAGAACTTAAGGGGCAAATTGGGAATCTGTTTATGTGAGATTTAGCAGTTAATGAGATGTGCCAACATGTCTTATGACATTGTGTGGCATAAGTACCAGATGGCAACACCAGTCTGGTCAAGAACCTTGGGTATTCCATTCCTAATCATTTTCAATATAACGGCTACTTATATTATAACAGTTTATAATCAGCTATCCATATTCTCATCATACTATCAAAAGCGA
This sequence comes from Lathyrus aphaca, assembly GCA_963966055.1. Taxonomy (NCBI): domain Eukaryota; kingdom Viridiplantae; phylum Streptophyta; class Magnoliopsida; order Fabales; family Fabaceae; genus Lathyrus; species Lathyrus aphaca. The sequence goes on from OZ014525.1 coordinate 321,073,297, forward strand.
ATCACATTATCTAGCTGTTCTTCAGAAATCATCATCCCTAAAACTCTTCATCCATCTTCTTTGACAATGTCTAAAAACCCTAACATTCCTGAAGAAATTCTCAACAAAGAAGATGTGGTTCATGCAACCCCTATTTCTGTGGTACCCATGGAGTCAACCCCATTGGACGAAATAAGAGGAAGTGTTCCTCATGCTAAAAAGCCAAGAACTCCAAAAAGGGCAAAAGATCAAGTCTGCAGCAAATCCAAAGGCATTCCTTCACCAGCAAACATGCCTCAGAAATCTTCTGAATATGTGGATGCTTCCATAAAGGAGCTGGTTACCAAGATCCTTTCTGAACAGAGAGTGGTTAGTGGTATTTCTATTCCTCTAAACACCATGCCTGCCCCTCAAGAAGATCAAACTCAAGCTGCAAAGGACACTCCTGCTCAACAGGATGTCTCAATAGATGTTGGAACATCTGAGGATGAGAAAAAGACCTCATCTGATGCTGATGTTGAAACAACTGAGGACCAGAAAAAGGCCTCAAATGAAAATGATGAAGAAGAATATGAGGATCAGTCCAAAGCCTCAACTGAAGAACATATCTCTGCTGATCAACCAGCTGAAGAGGAGACTGCTCAATCTCCTCCTGTGGTAAATCTAGAGCAGGATTCTGATACAGAGATCATTGCCTCTGTAAGACCTAGCATAGCCAAAAGGCTCAGGACTAGGAAAGGAAAGATGCAAGCAGGACATGCAGTTCCTGAGAAGAAGAAAGCTACCCCAAAGAATGACAAGGCCAAAACTGTCTTTGGTCCTACAAAGCAATGGAGCAAAGTCCAAACACAAAAGAGGAAAGTTGTCACCCCATCAGACTCAGATGTTGAAGAAGATGTCCCAACATCTCCTCCAAAGAAGAAACCAGCACCCTCTAGGGCTTCAACTGCTGTTCCAGAAGCTCCCTTGGACAACATCTCATTTCATCATGTTTCAAGTGTAAACAGATGGAAGTTTGTGTACCAAAGAAGGGTAGCCCTTGAAAGAGAGCTGAGCAGTAATGCACTTGAGTGCACTGAATTAATTGACCTCATCTCTGCTGCTGGCCTCTTCAAAACAGTCTCCAATCTCTCTCCCTGCTATGAGCTTCTTGTCAAAGAATTCATAGTCAATCTTCAGGAAGATTGTGCCAATGGTAAGTCTTCTGAATTTAGAAAAGTCTTTGTTAGAGGCAGGTGTGTAGAGTTCTCTCCTCAGATCATCAACCAATACCTTGAAAGAGAATCTGATGGGCCAAATGAGCTAGGGAAGACTGATAACCAAGTCTGCAAGGTTATCACTGCAAACCAGGTCAAGGCTTGGCCAGTTAAAGGAAAGCTCTCAGTGAGCATGCTGACAAGAAAATATGCCATGCTGAACAGGATTGGTACAGGAAATTGGGTGCCTACCAATCACACATCATCAATATCCACTGGCTTGGGCGGGTTTATTTATGCAGTGGGCACCCAAACTAAGCTGGATTATGGTGCCTACATATTTGATCAAACCTTGAAGCATGCTAGCTCATCTGCCACAAAGCTGCCAATAGCTTTTCCTTCCTTGCTGTGTGGTATAGTGATAAGTCAATACCCTGGGATCCTTACTGAGAAGGACACAGTCTGCAAAAGAGAAATCCCTCTAGCCTTTCACTACAAGTTGTTCCTAAGTCATCATGCAGCAGATGTTGAAGCACCCTCTGGGACATCTGCAGGCCCTTCAACTGCCAAGACTCCAATCTCCAAAGCTGCATTGATTGCTGAACTGAAGAGCACTTGCAAAGAACTTGAAGCAAGGAAGCAGAAGCTTGAGGAAATCATCCAAAGGCTGGAGAGTGAAGGTGATCAGAAAGCTGCCTCTGATGAAGAAACTGAGGATGATGAAGAAACTGAAAGTGAGGACAAATGTAATGACAGCTGCATTGTAATCTAGATTTAGTCTCTTTGGCCCCAAAATTTGTGTCTAACAAGGGGGAGAACAACACCAACAACAATGTAATGCTGTTTAATTATGAATGAAAAATCTGTTTGCTTCTGAACTGAATAAGTGTGTTCTTTTTCTGTTGCAACAAGACTGGATACATATATGTTTGAGGGGGAGTAATCTCAAATATGATTCAACAAAAAAGTAATGCTATACTCTGATAAAAGATCTTCTGCTGCACTCTGAAAAAATCTGAAAAGAATGTTAGCCAAAAATTAGCCAAAGGGGGAGTTTGTAGATGTCTAGAATTGGTAGAATTTTTGACCAACAAGAAATATTGAATTCAGTTCAGAATGTCCTATCAGATGTTGGGACATTATCAAACAGAGTATAAGAACTTATTTCAGGATGTCTCACCAGATGTTGGGACATTGTGTAAATGACTTAAGTTCAGATTTTCAGGATGTCCCAACAGATGTTGAGACATCTCAAACCTGCTACCAGAATTAATTAATGACTAACTGATCTGAGATATTTAAGGAGAGTTATCTGGAATTAATTATGGATGGATAAAAACAGAACAAGGCGCATCTGTAGGGAGTTTTATTATGAGAATTCAGATTAATCAGAAGAACTAAATCACCTAGAATCTAGGAAGTAACAAACCCTAAATTCAAGGTGGAAGCTGCATGCTTTTAGGACTGGATTAACCTACAGAAAGCCCAAATTACAAACACCTATTTAATCAACAGAAACTCACAGAATTGAGTACGAATTCCAGAAGACCAAATAGAGTGTTTATTGTTTTAATAGCAAGTTGTTTTTATTGTACCACTTTATGAGCTTTTAAGCAAAAGTGCATTTGTGACTTGATTGAAACTGTGAAGTAAGATCAAGCTGTTTTGTTTGAAGAATGTCTTCAATTTTATTAAACTTGTAAACAAGATCACTGTGTGATTGAGGGGGAGTGAGTTGGTACTCATATCTAAGTTGTGTCTTAGGTAGAAATTGCATTGGGTAGATATTAAGTGAAAGATTAAACTGGGTTGTTTAAGTCTAGAATTAATATTACTTATAATGGATTTCCTCCTGGCTTGGTAGCCTCCAGATGTAAGTGTGGTTATACACTGAACTAGGTTAACAAACTTCTGTGTTGTTTAATTTTCTTGCACTTTAAGTTTTGGTTAAATCTGTCAAGTGTTGGGACATCTCATAGGACATCTCATACCTGATCACAGAATTTCAATTTTATTGGGCCGTATTAGATTACTGCACGAGTTGGTGTTGTGGCTTACCATGTGGCGTTGCCTCCGAATCTTTCGAATTTGCATGATGTGTTCCATGTTTCGCAACATTAGAAGTATGTTCCGGATCCGTCACATGTTATTCCTATGGACGAGGTTGAAGTAAGAGATAACCTTACGGTTGAAGCTTTGTCGGTTAAGATTTTGGATCGTGAAATCAAGAAGCTAAGAGGCAAGGATATTGCGCTTGTGAAGGTGGTGTGGGGAGGCGCTGCGGAAGGCAATATGACTTGGGAATTAGAGAGTGGGATGCGAGAGTCGTATCCGGAGTTGTTTGAATCAGGTAATATTTTCGAGGACGAAAATTTCTAAAGTGAGGGAGAGTTGTAACGCCCCAATTCGATATTTCCCAATTTTGTTGAGTATTTTATTTTATTTGAGTGATAATTGTCTTGTTTGTGAAAATGACATGATAATATGATATGTTGATATGTTAATGTGATATGTTGGTATGATATGTGATTTTACCGTTTTGTGAATTTTCGGGTAAAATTAGATTGGAGGATATTTTAGACTTTTGCTAATTAATGATAAATTAGGATTTGTGTAGAATTATTATTTTTGGAGAAAATGATATTTGGTAGAAAAGAGAAGAAAATGAGTTAAGTGTAGAAATAGTTGGTAAGAGAGAAAAATAGAAAGATAGAAAGAAATAGATATAAGAGTGGAAAGAATAGAAAAGAGTGAATAGAAAGAAAAAGAGGAGAAAGAAAAGGAAGAGAAGAGAAAAGAAGAGAAAAGAGGGAAAAGTTGGAAATTCATCAAGATTGCTCCTAGGAATCGGAATAATCGGGTAAGGATGATAAATATTGTTATCTTAATCTTGCATGTTGTTATGTATGTATGAGAATGATTGGGTTTTTGTTTTGGTGAAGTTTAGAGAGAATGAAATGTTAGGGTTTTGATGGAAAAGTGAGAAATTGGTAGATTAATCGGTTAGAAGTTGTTATAATCGAAGTATAATGTTAAATGTATGTCATTGATCATGTTTATTGAGGTTTGGTTGAGTTTTGGGGTTTTTTAGGATGGTTGTTACGCAACTGAGTTGCTGTAGAATCGCACGCGTCGCTCAGTGAGAAATCCCTCGCTCAATGAGTTTTCCAGAGATTTTCTCGCTCAGCAAGCGAGAAGGTCGCTCAACAAGTCTGGAGGGTTTTTGGGAGTTTTGTTTTTTAGGTCATAACTTTAGTTTCAGTTATCCGTTTTAGGCGTTCTTTATATCGATTCGAAGATAAAAACGTGTAGAAACTAATGATGATAAGATATGTAATTTTTAGCCGACTTTTACCTAACTTTTTCCGATAAAACGTAAATGAGTCAATTATGGAAATGTGGGTTTGATGTGATGTTGTGGCCATTTGGATAATGAATACATTGCATGAAGTGAATGCCAATGTATGCTAATTAAATGAGATGAATGAATAATTATGTTGTGAATAATGTAGCATTTTCAAGAATGTTGCTTGTTATTTTGCATGTGAAGCATAATGTATGTATTCTTGTGTTGTGGGATTCTTTGTGAATCTGTTGTAGCATCGTGTGCTCATGTGGAGTGTGAGCAATGACTACAACACAATCGTGTGCCCATGTGGGGTGTGAGCAATCGGATTGTGTGCCCGTGTGGGGTGTGAGCAATCCATAAACATTGTTTTCCCATGTGGGGTGTGAGAAATGAGTGATTTATTCCCATTGATTGTGTGCCTGTGTGGGGTGTGAGCAATCAGATTGTTTGCCAGTGTGGGGTGTGAGTAATCCATAAACATTTTGGGCCCATGTGGGGTGTGAGCAATGGGTGAACATCGTATGCCCGACGGGGAGTTACTTTGAGTAACGAGCGATGGTTCCAATTAGTTCCTGAGTGAACTTGATGATGATTGAGTCTGTACCGCATTGCATTTGCCTAGAGTCGTGAGTCGGTCTCTATGATTTGCATGTATCATCTAAATTGTGAATAGATGAAATAAACACAAATATATATATATATATATATATATATATATATATATATATATATATGTTTATATGGAGATGAAAGTATGTATTGATGAAAAACATACTTGAGAATATATGTACGTGTGAATATATATGTATATGTGTTTATATACATTGTAGTATATATGTGTGAATAAACTTGAATGATGTATGTTTATGTGATGTGAATGAAGTGGTGAAAGTATGCATGATAAGAATGCTTGAGATTATGTATGTTGGAGATTATTTGTGGTGAGAACTTGTTTTATGTGTATTTTATATGTTGAGATATATAATTAAATGCAATGTTATAATGATAATGTTTCTCACGCTTCTGTTGTTTTATGATGCTCTATGAAGCATTTCAGAGTAGCTTGTTGGAGGTCTTTTTGGTGAAGCGTGTCTTCATTTCTTTTGGCCGGTCGGCTCTGATAAGTAGCACCGGGTAGCTAGGGTCGGCTTGATGCCTTTTGTGATACATTTTGTACATGTATTTTGGTGATGAATGTTTTATGTAAACATGAAATATTTGGTGAATCAAACTTGTTGATATATTTATATAAGTATAAAATTTGATGTTGTTGATGTTAGTTTCCGCTGTTATTTGAATCTTTGGAATACGGGTGTAAGGATGAAATCCTTCTGTTGCAAGTTACCCCGTTTGTTGCATATCTTTTAATGATCAGGTATTGTATGTTTTAATTTCAATGTTGATGTGACATGACCCTTTTATACCATGTTTCAAATATACTCTGATGAAATTTTTAATATATTCCTAGATTGATTTAATTGATTATTTGGGGGTATAGAAAGGGGGTGTTACATTAAGTGGTATCAGAGCCAGTGTTCAAGTCAGTTGTGTCTGTCTTGTTATTGTGATGGTTGAACTATTGTTTAGCATTGTTGTTGTTTTTTGGAATGATCAGAATATGGCTGGTAGAAATGACAATGCAATTGTTGTTGCTTTGGTAGCAATGGCTAGGGAGGTGCAAGGAGTGCCGAACGTGAATGCTAATGATGAGTTCAGGAAGAATCAAGCACCGGTTTTCATAGGAAGATTTGATCCCGACGGTGCTCAGAATTGGTTGAAGGAGATTGAAAGAATCTTCAGAGTCATGGAATGTGCTGAAGAGAGTAAGGTGAGGCTTGGTTCTCACATGCTGAAGGAAGAAGCCGATGATTGGTGGGTCGGTAGAAGTCAAGCTCTTGAGGAAGATGATGAAGAGATAACTTGGGAAGTTTTTTGTACCGAGTTATTAGGGAAGTGTAACCCTGAGAGTGTGAAGGGGAAAAAGGAGATGGAGTTCCTTGAACTAAAGTAAGGAAGTATGTCAGTGGTTGACTATACTGTTAAGTTTGTGGAGTTGGTTCAGTTTCATCCTCACTATGCTGCTGCTACTGCTGAGTTTTCAAAGTGTATTAAGTATGCAAATGGTTTGCGTCCTGAGATTAAGCAAGCTGTGGGATATCAAAGAATAAGGAGGTTTTCGGATTTGACGGAATGTTGTAGAATTTTTTAGGAAGATATCAAAGCTCGTTCTACACATTACAAGAGTATGAATGAGATGAAAGGAAAGCAAAAAGCTAAAAGTGGACCTTATGTGACACCCGCTGATAAGGGCAAGCATAGGGGAAACTTTGATAAGAGATTTGGTGGAGGGAGTTCTGGTCCCGTTAAGTGTTATAAGTGTGGCGATTTGGGCCATAAGTCCTTTGAGTGTAGGAAGAACATAGTGAAATGTTTAAACTGTGGAGGTCTTAGACATGCTACTACTGAGTGTAGAAGGAAAGTTGTGAAGTGCTTCAATTTTGGAGAAGTGGGTCACATTAGTACTAAGTGTACTAAGCCGAAGCAAACTCAGGCGGGCGGAAAGGTGTTTGCATTAGCAGGGAAGAACAGCACTATTGCAGATCGTTTGACTAAAGGTACATGTTTTATTAATAGTACGCCTTTAGTTACTATTATTGATACGGGAACGACTCATTCGTTCATTTCTATTGAGTGTGATAAATGTTTGAGTTTGTTTATGTCTTCTTATGGTGGTGAGATGGTTATTGAGACTCCTACTTCAGGGTCGGTAAATACTTCTTTGGTGTGTGTAAGTTGTTCTTTGACCATGTATGGTAAATATTTTGTTATGGACTTGGTTTGTTTGCCGTTGGAAGTTTGGACATGATCTTGGGTATGAACTGGTTGCAATTTAATTGAGTTCATATAGATTTCTATCATATGCTAGTAAGGTTTCCTTCTTTGGATGATGATGAGAAAGAGAGTTTCTTATCCACGAAATAGTTGAAAAACTTTTAGTGGACGAAGCTCAATTATTTGGTTTGTTTGCATCGTTGTCAGTGGAGAGCGAAGTGGAGCTTAGTGTGTTTCCAGTGGTGTGTGATTTTCCATAAGTGTTTCCAGAGGATATTAAGGATGTATCTTCGGAAAGAGAAGTTGAGTTTTCTATTGATCTAGTTCCGAGTACTAGACCGATTTCGATGGCACCGTATCGTATGTCAGCTTCAGAGTTGGTAGAATTGAAGAAGAAATTGAATGACTTATTACACAAGAAATTTGTTAGGCCAGGTATTTCTCCTTAGGATGCTCCGGTATTGTTGGTAAAGAAGAAGGATGGGAGTATGCGGTTATGTATTGATTATCGACAGTTGAACAAGATAACAATTAAGAACAAGTATCCACTTCTGAGGATCGATGATTTGATGGACCAATTGGTTGGTGCGCATGTTTTTTTTAAGATTGATTTGAGATCAGGATATCACCAGATTCATGTGAAAGAGGAGGATATTAAAAAGACGACTTTTAGGACACGGTGTGGTCATTACGAGTATTTTGTGATGCCATTCAGAGTTTCTAATGCGCCAGGTGTGTTTATGGAGTATATGAATTGTATTTTTCATGAACAGTTGGATCGTTTTGTGGTTGTTTTCATTGACTAAATTTTGATTTATTCTAAGTCTCAAGAGGAACATGAAGAGCATTTAAGGATTGTGTTACATATTTTGAAAGAGAAGCAATTATATGCTAAGTTTTTAAAGTGTGAGTTTTGGTTGTCGAAGGTAAGTTTTCTTGGACATGTTATTTTCGAGGGTGGTATTAGTGTGGATCCATCAAAGATTGATGCGGTAATGCAATGGGAAGTTCCTAGATCGGTTATGGAGATTCAAAGCTTTTTAGGCTTGGCGAGTTATTATCGGAGGTTTATTGAAGGATTTTCAAAGTTGGCACTTCTGTTAATGCAATTGACTTGTAAAGGAAAGGCTTTCATTTGGGATATTCATTGTGAGAAGAGTTTCATGGAACTTAAGAGAAGGTTAACAATGGCTCCGATCTTGATTTTGCCAAATCCGACGGAACCATTTGTTTTTTTATGCTTCATTGTTTGGGTTAGGTGGTGTTTTGCTGCAAGATGGAAACGTTGTGGCTTATGCTTCAAGGCAATTGAGAGTGCATGAAAAGAATTATCCTACGCATGATTTGGAATTAGCGGTCGTGGTGTTTGTTTTGAAAATTTGGAGGCATTATCTTTATGGTGTAAGATTTGAAGTTTTTAGTGATCACAAGAGTTTGAAATATTTATTTGATTAAAAGGAATTGAACATGAGACAAAGGAGGTGGTTAAAGCTTTTGAAGGATTATTATTTTGGTTTGAATTACCATTCGGGTAAGGTGAATATGGTGGCCAATGCTTTAAGTCGTAAGTTGTTACATATGTCCACATTGATGATAAGAGAATGAGAACTTTTGGAGGATTTTAGAGACTTGAGTTTGGTTTGTGAGATGACGCCGAGAAGTGTGAAACTTAGTATGCTACATGTTACAAATGATTTTCTTGCAACCGTTTGTGAAAAGCAAAAGTTGGATTTGAAGTTGGTTGATTTGATGATAAATGAGAATGGGGATTTTAAGGTTGATAATATTGGAGTTTTGAGATTCTGTGGTCGTATTTGTATTCTTGATGATGTAGAGTTGAAAAAGATGATATTGGAAGAGGGACACCGAAGTAATTTAAGTATTCATCCGAGAGCGAATAAGATGTATCAAGATTTGAAGAAGATCTTTTGGTGGTCCGGATTGAAGAGAGATATAGCTCATTTTGTGTATGTGTGTTTGACTTGTCAGAAGTCTAAGGTGGAACATCAGAAGCCTAGTGGTTTGATGCAACCGTTGGATATTCCGGAATGGAAATGGGATAGTATATCGATGGATTTTGTTACGGGATTGCCGAATACTAAAAGAGGTCATAATGTTATTTGGGTGATTGTTGATAGGCTTACTAAATCTGCTCACTTTATTCCGATTGATATTAGTTATCCTTTGGAGAAGTTAGCAGAGATTTATGTTTCTATGGTTGTAAAGTTGCATGGAGTTCCTAAGAGTATTTTATCGGATAGAGATCTTAGATTTACATCAAGGTTTTGGGAAAGTTTGGAAGAGGCTTTGGGTGCTAAGCTAAGATTGAGTTCGGCTTAACATCCGCAAACGGACGGTCAAACTAAGAGCAAAATCCAATCGTTGGAGAATTTGTTACATGATTGTGTGCTAGAGCAAGGTGGTGCTTGGGATAGTTATTTAGCGTTGATTGAGTTCACCTACAATAACAGTTTTCATTCGAGTATTGGTATAGCACCATTTGAGGCTTTGTATGGTCGGAGATGTCGAACACCTTTGTGTTGGCATGAAACCGGAGAGAGAACGGTAGTTGGACCGGAGATGGTACAAAAAACGACGGAAAAGGTGAAGTTTATTCGGGAGAAGATGAGAGCTTCTCAAAGTAGACAAAAGAGTTACCATGACAAGAGAAGGAAAGATCTTAAGTTTCAGGAAGGCGATCATGTGTTTTTGAGAGTTATACTGGTTACGGGTGTGGGTCATGCTTTGAAGTCGAAGAAGTTGACTTCTCATTTTATTGGGCCGTATCAGATTATTGCATGAGTTGGTGTTGTGGCTTACCATGTGGCGTTTCCTCCGGATCTTTCAAATTTGCATGATGTGTTCCATGTTTTGCAACATCGGAAGTATGTTCCAGATCTGTCACATGTTATTCCTATGGATGCGGTTGAAGTAAGAGATAACCTTACGGTTGAAGCATTGCCAGTTAAGATTTTGGATCGTGAAATGAAGAAGCTAAAAGGCAAGGATATTGGGCTTGTGAAGATGGCGTGGGGAGGCGCTGCGGAAGGCAATATGACTTGGGAATATTTTCGCGGATGAAAATTTCTAAAGTGGGGGAGAGTTGTAACGCCCCGATTCGATATTTCCCAATTTTGTTGAGTCTTTTATTTTATTTGAGTGATAATTGGCTTGTTTATGAAATCGGCATGATAATATGATATGTTAATGTGATATGTTGGTATGATATGTGATTTTACCATTTTGTGAATTTTCGTGTAAAATTATATTGGAGGGTATTTTAGACTTTTGATAATTAATGATAAATTAGGATTTGTGTAGAATTATTATTTTGGGAGAAAAAAATATTTTAGAAAAGAGAAGAAAATAAGTTAAGTGTAGAAATAGAAAGATAGAAAGAAAAATATAAGAGTGGAAAGAATAGAAAAGAGAGAATAGAAAGAAAAAGAGGAGGAAGAAAAGGAAGAGAAGAGAAAAGAAGAGAAAAGAGGGAAAAGTTGGAAATTCATCAAGATTGCTCCTAGGAATCGGAATAATCGGGTAAGGGTGATAAACATTGTTATTTTAATCTTGCATGTGATTATGTATGTATGAGAATGATTGGGTTTTTGTTTTGGTGAAGTTTAGAGAGAATGAAATGTTAGGGTTTTGATGGAAAAGTGAGAAATTGGTAGATTAATCGGTTAGAAGTTGTTATAATCGAAGTATAATGTTAAATGTATGTCATTGATCATGTTTATTGAGGTTTGGTTGAGTTTTGGGGTTTTTTTTAGGATGGCTGTAACGCAGCTGAGTTGCTGCAGAATCGCACGCGTCACTCAGCAAGCAATCCCTTGCTCAACGAGTTTTCCAGAGATTTTCTCGCTCAGCGAGCGAGAAGGTCGCTCATCGAGCCTGGAGGGTTTTTGGGAGTTTTGTTTTTTAGGTCATAACTTTAGTTTCGGTTATCCGTTTTAGGCGTTCTTTATATCGATTCGAAGCTAAAAACGTGTAGAAACTAATGATGCTAAGATATGTAATTTTTAGCCGACTTTGACCAGACTTATTCTGATAAAACGTAAATGAGTCAATTATGGAAATGTGGGTTTGATGTGATGTTGTGGTCGTTTGGAAAATGAATACATTGCTTGAATTGAATGCCAATGTATGCTAATTAAATGAGATGAATGCATAATTATGTTGTGAATAATGTATGCATTTTCAAGAATGTTGTGTGTCATTTTGCATGTGAAGCATAATGTATGCATTCTTGTGTTGTGGGATTCTTTGTGAATCCGTTGTAGCATTGTGTGCTCATGTGGAGTGTGAGTGATGACTACAACACGATCGTGTGCCCATGTGGGGTGTGATCAATCGGATTGTGTGCCCGTGTAGGGTGTGAGCAATCCATAAACATTGTGTGCCCGTGTGGGGTGTGAGAAATGAGTGATTTATTCACATTGATTGTGTGCCCGTGTGGGGTGTGAGCAATCGGGTTGTGTGCCCGTGTGGGGTGTGAGCAATACATAAACATTGTGTGCCCATGTGGGGTGTGAGAAATGTGTGAACATCGTATGCCCGACGGGGAGTTACTTTGAGTAACGAGCGATGATTCCAATTAGTTCCTGAGTGAACTTGATGATGATTGAGTCGGTACTGCATTGCATTTGCATAGAGTCGTGAGTCGGTCTCTATGATTTGCGTGTATCATCTAAATTGTGAATTGATGAAATAAACACGGATGTATATATATATATATATATATATATATATATATATATATATATATATATATGTTTATAGGGAGATGAAAGAATGTATTGATGAAAAACATACTTGAGTATATATGTATGTGTGAATATATATGTATATGTGTTTATATACATTGTAGTATATATATATGTGAATAAACATGAATGATGTATGTTTATGTGATGTGAATGAAGTGGTGAAAGTATGCATGATAAGTATGCTTGAGATTATGTATGTTGGAGATGATTTGTGGTGAGAACATGTTTTATGTGTATTTTATATGTTGAGATATATAATTATATGCAATGTTATTATGATAATGTTTCTCACGCTTCTGCTGTTTTATGATGCTCTATGAGGCATTTCAGAGTAGCTTGCTGGAGGTCTTTTTGGTGAAGCGTGTCTTCATTTCTTTTGGTCGGTCAGCTCTGATATGTAGCACGGGGTAGCTAGGGTCGGCTTGATGCCTTTTGTGATACATTTTGTACATGTATTTTGGTGATGAATGTTTTATGTAAACATGAAATATTTGGTGAATCAACTTGTTAATATGTTTATATAAGTATAAAGTTTGATGTTGTTGATGTTAGTATCCGCTGTTATTTGAATCTTTGGAATACAGGTGTAAGGATGAAATCCATCTGTTGCAAGTTACCCTGTTTGTTGCATATCTTTTAATGAGCAGGTGTTGTATGTTTTAATTTCACTGTTGATGTGACATGACCCTTTTATACCATGTTTCAAATATACTCTGATGAAATTTTTAATATGTGCCTAAATTGATTTAATTGATTATTTGAGGGTATAGAAAGGGGATTTACGTTAAAGACTCTAAAGATAAGGTTCTGGAGAACAAGTTCTGAAGACTCTTAAGAATTGAGTTTCTGAAGAACATGGGTTTCAAATACAAATGTTGAATTCTTAAGACAAGGTTCTGAACTTTTGGGAACTAAGTGTTAAAGACTCTGAACACAAGGTTCTGGAGAACAAGTTCTGAAGACTTAGAAGTTATGGGATCTAAGTATTAAAGACTCTGAAGACAAGGTTCTAGAGAACAAGTTCTAAAGACTCTGAAGAATTAAGTTTATGAAAAACAAGGGTTTCAAAGACAAATGTTGAAGTTCTTAAGACAAGGTTCTGGTGAATAAGTTCTGAAGACTCTAAAAACTTGAGATTCTAAAGACCCAGTTATTTTATTCATGCTTCAATCATCTCAAAATCAGAATCCTCTGAAGAACATAAGATAAGGTTAACATTTACAATGGAAAAGTACACAATACAAAAACTCTTTATTCCACTACATATCCATGAACTAAATTTGTGGAAAGGGGCATATGTGGTTGTACGATTTACATCCTTGTGTAACAACATTCCTTCAATATCCAGATCATTCCAGAATTACTGATCTGCCCTCCAATGAACCTATTTTTGGCTATATAAGGATGTGGTCACGAGAATAAAAGTGTCGAATACTAAGGCCATGACAATGTAATCATGAGACAGTGATATGGAATGTGTTAGTAATCGTAATGATTGCTCTAGTTATTGTTGTTATGTTGTATAATACTTCACATAATTCTGAGCTACCATAAAATGTAATATTCATACAGTTGTTGTTATGTTGTATAAGACTTCACACAGTTGTTGTCGTGATGATTGCTCCAGTTGTTGTTGTTGTTAGTGAGGTCTGAAGCTTTAGGAGACTAGGATTGTGTTTCTTAGTTGTTGTTATTCACAACATTTGGTTGTGCAAAGTTAGTCACAACAGTTGGTTATGAAAGGTGTTAGTCACAACAATTGATTGTGTAGAGTTAGTCACAACAATTGGTTTTGCAAGGTGTTAGTCATAGTTGTTGCTTGTGCAATTGTAATTAGTTTGGTTATAGTGGATTAAGTCCTTGGGTTAAGGCAACATCACCTTGGTGGGTGGACTGGACTAGCTTGAGGTTATTAAGTGAACAAGGATATATCATGTGCTCTTATCTATTGTTTATTAAATGCTTTACGAGTTTGGGCTTCCGTAAAAAGTTTTCAAGAGTAAAACCCAAATAATTTCGCAAAAAAATTCTATTTAAAATCAGAGTAACTAAAATCTAAAACTAAAAATTCGAGTGTTACATTCACTTCCAAAACACGACTCAATTGATATGTAATACGAAAGTATACCTGCAGCGGTAATCTCAAAAGAAAACATAAAATAAAGGTTCAGTAACAACATGTCCTTTTTAAAAATAATAAACAAGAAAATAACGATCATCGTTCCCGACACCTCAAAGTACGTATATGAGCCGACTCCTCTAACTTGAAGTGCACCGACTTCACTGACCATAGAATGTACTATTCCTGATCACCTGCATGTTACCAACATAGGATAAAATTCAAATAGAAGGGGTGAGATACTTACACCAACAAAAGGGAAAAATAATACAAGTAAAAGCTAAGTATCATCAAATGTTCACCACTTCTCATCAATCAACAATTAAACAATCACACCGAAACACATAATAATATTATGCACACAAACAACAATCAATGCATATGAGACTCCACCAGACTCAATGCATGTGGTACCATTTAACGTTCCATGTTTCATTATCCAGCTCCCGTCGGAACTCTCAACCCTAATTTAATGGTCTAGTATGATCCCTCTTTCATGATCACACCCACGGCCCTTGTTTCATGGTCACGTATGATCCCTATTTCATGACCACACCAACATCGATTCCCTTTGGAATTCGGATGGATATTATTACCCTACCTTGGTACACAATCCCCAACTACGCATATGCCATGCACCGTCAATGACAATATGCAATTTCTAAAACAATTACCTCATGCAACAACATCAACAACAACATATAAAAACAACTACAACAACAAATAACAACATCAACAACATGTAACAAAAACTCCAACAACATATAACAACAACTACATCATGTAACATCAACGACAACAATAACACATAACAACATCAATGCGCACACACACACACACACATATATATATATATATATATATATATATATATATATATATGTGTGTGTGTGTGTGTGTGTGTGTGTGTGTGTGTGTGTGTGTGTGTGTGTGTGTGTTACTCATGTTTTTATAAAGTTAATTTCAACATCCTTCAAAACAATCATGTAACCTCTCAATACCTGCCTCTAATGTCACTACATCAATCCCAATCTATTAATGTATTAAATAAATAATTTCATAGAATTTTTTAGAATAAAATAATTTACTTTTCACTCCAGGTCTCGCTAAGCGACCTCCTGCTCGCTAAGCACATGACTCTCTGCCTGGAAGGGTCCAAAATTTCCAAAATCTCGCTAAGAGATAAACGCGAAATTCATCTAGTTTCCAATACCCTTCTTAATGCCAGAAAATAGAGAAATTCATCCATTCTTCCTACAATTAATCCCTTAATTCAAATAGTTTCAACAATTTCAACAATTACTAATTGTTCTATCATACTTTTAATCAAAATTTCATCCATCCTCATGGATTCCCACTTAACAACCCTATGCCCATTACTCATATTATAATACCCTTAGGAGATGAAAGAAATTTCACCCTTACCTTAATTCGACGGACGATTTCTCTCCCTTGCCAAAATTCTCCTCTTCTAGCTCTTGCCATAGTTCCTTCTTATTGCTTCCTCTGTCAAGCTTTCTCAATTTACGATTAGTTTTCCACGAACTAACTTCCCTTTTTCCTAAATTCCCAATATAACCCTTAGACCCCAACTAAGGATTTCACATCTTGCCCTCACTCTTCCATCGCCTAAGTACCATTATATCCTTTCACTTCATATTCTAATTTGGATATAATTTAAATTATTTAAATTCATATAAATTAGAATATCATCATTCTTCCTTCAACATACCACCAATTTCACATTTCACACAATACATAACAATTTCTAATTATTTAAATTAAATAATTAAATAAATAACTGGGGCGTTACAACTCTCCCCCATTGAGAATGTTTTCGTCCTCGAAAACTTACCTTATGCGGATAAACTCAGATACGACTCTTGCAGCTTACTCTCCAATTCCCATGTCATGTTCCCACCGGAAGCTCCTCCCCATACCACCTATACGAGAACAATTTCTTTGCCTCTCAACTGCTTTACCTCGCGATCATCGATACGTTCTGGTAGTGCTTCAACCACAATAATATCTCTTACCTCAACTTCATCCATCGGTATCACATGTGATAGATTCGAAACATACTTTCGAAGCTGCGAAACATGGAATGCATCATGCAAATTGTATAATCGTGGTGGCAACGACACTCTATAAGCAACATGTCCAACTCTTATAGAAATATGGTACGGACCCATAAATCGAGGAGTAAGCTTTCTTGACTTCAAAGCTCGTCCAACACCGGTCACCGGAGTAACCCAAAAAAACACATGGTCTCCTTCTTGAAATTCAAGATCTTTCCTCATCTTGTCGTGATAACTCTTATGCCTGATCTATGAAGTCCTCATCTTATCTCTAATCAATTTCACCATCTCAGTAGTCTGCTGCACGATATCATGTCCAAGTATAACACTTTCTTCAGACTCATGCCAACATAAAGGTGTTCGACATCTTCGACCATAAATTCCTTCAAAAGGCTCCATTCCGATACTGGACTGATAATTTTTATTATAAGTAAATTCTATCAATGGCAAGTGACTATCCCAAACATCTCCATGTTTAAGCATACAAACCCTCAACAAATCTTCCAAAGATTGTATAGTCCTCTTTGTCTGCCCACCAGTTTGTGGATGATAGGTTGAACTCAACTTCAACATCGAACCCAATGCTTCTTACAAGCTCTCCTAAAATCTAGAAGTAAATCTCGGATCTCTATCCGACATAATACTTAAAGGAAACCCATGTAACTTCACAATCACATTGACGTATATCTCTGCCAATTTCTGCAAGGAAAAAGTAATACCAATCAAAATAAAATGTGTTGACTTTGTCAATCTATCAACAATTACCCAAATAACACCATGCCCTCTAGGAGTATTAGGTAACCCCATAACGAAATCCATCGAGATGCTATCCCATTTCCACTTTGGAATATCCAACAGTTGCATCAAACCAGCAGGCTTCTGATGTTCTACTTTTGACTTCTAACAAGTCAAACAAGCATAAACAAACTAAGCCACATCATGTTTCATCCTAGGCCACTAGAATATCTTTTTCAAGTCTTGATATATCTTTGTAGCTCCCTTGGTGAATACTCATACTACTTCTATTTCCCTCTTCAAGAATCATTCTCTTTAATTTGAGGTCATCAGGAATACAAATACGCTCCCGAAACCTTAGTACTCCATGTTTATCGACTCGAAATTCATTACCTCTAGCCCATTCATCACTGACCATCAAATCCACCAATTTCACATCCGACTTCTGACTCTCCCGTATACAATCAAGATAGTCATTGTTAACCTTCAACATTCCCAACATTACATTGTGAGGTGTCTTCTCACAACCTAAACTCAAATCTTTAAGTTGTTCGATAAACTCCAATTCTCTAGCCATCATGATCGACATATGCAAGTCTTCCAACTTAAGGAATCAGCCACAACATTGGCTTTACTGAGATGATAATTTAAGCTAAAATCATATTCCTTCAAGAATTCCAACCAACGCCTCTGCCTCATATTTAACTCTTTATGGTCAAAAAGATACTTCAAACTCTTATGATCAATGTATACCTCAAATCTCGAACTGTACAGATAATTCCTCCAAATCATTAATACAAATACCATGTCTGCTAGTTCCAAATCATGGGTAAGATAATTCATCTCATGAATTCTCAACTATCGCGAAGCATACGCCACCGCTTGACCGTCTTGCATTAACACTCCACCCAAAACCATCAGTGAAGCATCGTAATAAACAACAAATGGTTCATCTGGTTTAGGTAAAGTTAAAATCAAAGAGGTAGTCAACCTCTTCTTTAGCTCAATGAAACTCTGTTTACACTGGGCATCCCACACAAACGCCTTATCCTTACAAGTTAATTGAGTCAATGGAAGTGCCAACTTCGAAAAACCATCAATGAATCTTCGATAATAACTAGCTAACCCCAAGAAGCTTCAAATTTCCATCACCAACTTCGGAGTCTCCCAATGTAGAACTACATCTACCTTGGATGGATCAACATCAATCCCTTTTCCCGAAATTACATAGCCAAGAAAACTCACTTCCTACAACCAAAACTCGCATTTCGATAACTTGGCATAAATTTTTTTCTCTTCCAACACTTGCAACACAATCTGTAGATGTTCAACATGCTCTTCTTCCAACTTAGAGTTAATCAGAATATCATCTATAAAGACAACAACAAACTGATCCAGGTAGTTGTCGCTCCCGGGATTTTCATCCTAGTACAAACGCGAAAGTGGCGCGGAAAAGGTAGAGTCGCCAGCCAATAATTTTTATCCCGAATGAATGGGAAAGGTAATGCTGCATAAACCTAAGAGAAAAGGAAAGGACAAGGTCATGCGAACCAAAGATTTGGGTTCGGGAGTCGGTTACGACCTGTGAAGGTATTAGCACCCCAAACCGTCTGCCATACCCGACGGGATCCATGCTTATTTGTCTGTTTCAAAGGGTAAAAGAAATAAGATGTTGATGAATTAAAGAACTGATAACCAGAACTGGAAATAAGAAAGGGAACTGGAAAAAGAGAATGAAAAAGGAAAATGTAGGGAAAATAAAGAATGTTTTCGAGCGGGCCCTACCCCGCTGCATACGTACCTCATCGGGAATATGAGGATCAGAGTCGACATAGTTCGCCTAACTAAGGCGGGAACTATTTATGTTTTTTTACGGCTTGAACCGCTTATGCCTATGCTCAGGTGTTGTAGGCTCGTCTGGTACAAGTGTGTAACCGTCTTGCAAATGAGGAAAATCGTAATAAGTTTGTGTTGAGAGTGAGTGAGGTGAGAAATTAATTCCCGCAGGAAAGACGAGTGTTGTTTGTTTACTATCTTTTAAAGATTTGTTTTCTGAGATTGGTGTTTGTGAACCTTCTCATACTAATACTTGTTCATCGTGGTAGATGCCTTACACCTTGCCCCGAAATGGGACGTGTATAAGTAACCCACAGCAAAGTCTCATGGAGTGTGAGAAGATCAACCTTTAATAGGTGCTTTTACTTTTCTTTGAGATGAGAGAGAAAGCAAAGCAAGCCAAACGTAAAAGTCTAAAGGGGGACTAATAATTCCTAAGTGTTGTCATGCATGGATGAACCTAGGTTAGTATGGTTTTAGTAGGATAAACATGATAAAAGGAATGAGGTAAACAAGTACCAAACAAATCCTAATACATCTAGGACCTAATCTAGACTCAATCCTAAGTCTAAGGTACCTAAAAACTATGCAAAGAAAAAATCCAGCAACTACTACAACTCCTATAGCACAAAAAGCTACTAAATGCAATGCAAAATGCAAACAACCTATTACAGCTAACAAATAGCATGCAAAATAGGTGTAAAAAGTCAAAATTGCATGAATGCAACAGGTTTTTACAGCTCCCGTTTCAAAATGTAGCTATGAAAACAAGGCAGATTTCAATTATTTTCAAATGCACAAAAATGAGTTTTAATGCAATCAAGTAATGTAAAATTATGAAAGATTATGCAATGGATTATTTATAATGGAATGCAACAAAACATGCAATTAAATGATGCAAACTAAATGAGTTTTTTGGATTTTTTGAGCTTTTACAACATTGTGTAATTTTCAATATGCACATGATCTAATCAAGATGTGAATGGCTTCATAATGCAATGCAAAAACCAGAGGTGTACATTCATTGATATGCTATGAAGGATTCTCAATTATGCAAACAATGGTCACAAAGTGTTATGAACATATATGAAATATTTATGCACAAATACAGAAACTAACGAAACGCATGTCGAAAGCTACCAAAACTGCAGAATCATGCACCTAAAGTGATCCTAAAAATTCACTAAAATCATGGTCTAACAATCTATGGATATTAAAGAGGCAATGAAATTCCAACATTCAATGAAACAAACAATTATTTCAAAAATGATCAGCGTTAACCGGTTAACGCCCTGGGTTAACCGGTTAACAGTTTCAAAAATTCAATTCCAGTGGCAAAATATAATGTGTTAACCGGTTAACACTGGACAAAATGCAAAAAAAAAAAAAGCAATGGAATAAGCACTTTTAGCCACCAACCTACTTCTAAAAGCTCCTAACACATCCATAAACATGCTAGCACAAAATTTCCACTCAAACATAGTACTCTAACACCTATTAGCACCAAGAACTAGATATGATTCTAGCTACCAACAATTAAAACGAGCAAAACGCAAGGAAATCGAAAAATGATCAAAACGCAAGCAAAGATAAAATGATCAAAGAATGCCACACGGCAAGATGAAGTGAATAAATTAAAAGCGAAGAAATGGTTTCGTATTCACCAACCTACAAAGTAGAGGCTTACTTTGGTGATTGTTGTGAGTCGATCGATGCACACATGAAGAGAATACTAGAGGCTTCAAACATCAATCCGCAAGAATGCAAAATAAATGTAATCGATCTGAAACGCTTCCGATTGGTAAAATAAACACCATAACCATGTCGAATCTTCGACTAACCACTGAATTGGTGAAGACGATGGAGGCTAAGCTTCCGATCTATCGAGTTTTGATGTGAAACTTGAAAGATCGTGATGAAGATGAAGCTTTAGTGGATAGTTGAAGATGAGAGAAAATTGGGAGAAAAATGAGAGAATTGATGTGAAATTTGGAAAGTGAAGTTAAAGTTGTGAGATTTGGAGTTAATTCAACTTATATAGAAGTTAGGATTGGAGTTAGGCTTAGGTATGGAGTGAGCTTAGGGTTTAGGTTTGGAAAATGAGGTTAGGACTTAGGCTTGGAGTTAATTAAAGTTACTTAGGGTTTCTAGAATATTCCTTAGAAGAGTGTGGAAGAGTCTAGAATGTGGTGGAAATCCAAGGCAAAATGAAATGTGATGCAAGGTGGAAGAAAGTGAAGGGAAGTGTGCAAAACCAACCAATTTTTGAATTTTTTTCACAAATTTCACCTCCGTTAATCGGTTAACCCCAGGCGTTAACCGGTTAACGGATGAAAAATGTGAATTTTTCTCTCCTTTAATGGGTCAATTTGGAAATGAGCTGGGTTATTTTTGTGATATTATTTTACTTCTTGAGCTCCAAAGATTGACAAATATCACTTGATCACAAGCCTCATGCACATGCAGATGATGATGAATTTTTTTTTAATGCAATGTAATATGGACGGATATGCAGAATGACGAAGCATAAACTACTTGAGGTTGATAATAAATTAAGAGGGCAAATTTTAGGGTATTACAGCTGCCCCTATTCAATCATCTATAGGCCTGAATGGATGATAGCAATGTCTTTCTGACTTTCAAGGTATAGAGTGATTGAATACCCGAATAAACCGGAAAATTTGCACTCTGTGGGAAATGAAATGAGTTGAGAACAAGTGCCACTCTTGGATGACATCTTGAAACATGAAATTGATCTTGGACAGGACTAAAGGAACCAAGCTCATTGTACTTAAATGATAACTCGAAGGGGACGAGACCATCATACTTAGACGGAATCGAAAATGAAACCATTATACTGAAATGGAATCAGAAGGAATGGGATTGTTGTACTTAAACGATAACCTGACATATGACCTTGTACTGAAACAAAAACGAGGAAAGTGAGCCTGTTATACTTAAACGAGACTCAAAGACGAGACCATTGTACTTAAATGGAATCGAAGAATTGAAATCATCGTACTTAGATGAAGTCAAAGGAATGGGCTCATTGTACTTAAATGATTACCCGACACGAAACCGTTGTACTGAAACGGAGACGCGGAAAAATGAGACCGTTGTACTTAAAAAAGACTCAAATATGAAACCATTGTACTTAAATGGAATCGAAGAATTGAAATCATAGTACTTAGATGAGATCAAAGGAACAGGATCATTCTACTTAAATGATTTCCCGAGATGCGACCGTTGTACTTAAACAGAGACGCGGAAAAAAAAGAGTGACCGTTGTACTTTAAAGAGACTCATAGACAAGGACATTGTACTTAAATGGAATGGAAAAATTGAAATCATCGTACTTATATGAGATCAAAGGAACGAGATCATTGTACTTAAATGATTACCCGAGACGCGACCGTTGTACTTAAACGGAGACACGAAAAAAAAAGAGACAATTGTACTTAAATGAGACTCAAAGACGAGACCATTGTACTTAAATGGAATCAAAGAATTGAAATCATCATACTTAGATGAGATCAAATAAATGGGCTCATTATACTTAAATGATTACCCGAGATGCGACCGTTGCACTTAAACGGAGATGCGGAAAAAAAAGATCGTTGTACTGAAACGAGACTCAATTGGGGATAAAAAACAAGACCTGGTAGAAATGACCACATTGGGAAATGAACTTGGCATTTTGTGGGGATACTTCGGTCTGATTGAAGAAATATTGTTTCGAGCTTCTGTGCAGGGTATCAAACTGGCTTATGCTTCGTATGCATATGTTTGAATTTTTCCATGGCGTAATGCTCCATAATGATGGAAATGCTAAGCCTTAGAGGATGTAAATGAAATGATGATTACTAAATGAAAATGCAAAAGGGGTCCCCGGATGAGGATATAACAGGCATCCTGATAGCTTCGTTGGGGAAGAAACACTTGTTGCATTGATTATGATGAATCCCTGTGGGGAAACCAACTTTGCGGGGGATAATGTTAATCAAAAACTGTCTTTGCACTGCCGTCATCGCCAAAACTAAATTGGACTTTAAGATTGGAGAGCCAAGACCCTGTTAGGGATGAACTTGATCTGAGAGGTACACTACCTGCCGAACTCCGTTGGAGAGGTGATATCCTTCTGACTAGTTGGGGAATCAGATGTCTTGGTACTCTATTGAGGAAGAAATCTGCTAGGAGGATCCTTCGTGTACACAGTCTTCTACTTGGGAAGATATGCCAATAAGGATTGGACTTTATTTAGAAAACCTGTTGGGGAAAATGGCGAACACTGCTGGGCAAGGAAGAGAACTTTCGGGCTCTTCCGTATCTTCACCACTGCTAGGGCGTAACAAGTCCTCTTGTATTGCTGGGGATAAGAAGACTCTGACTGGGGATACTCCTCTGTTATAGGGAAACTCTCTTCTTGGGGAGAACATCGTCAGCCTTCTTTTATTATGCTGGGAAAGATCTCCATTTCTGACTTTACTGGGGATGACGGAAAACTCCGATGGGGATATTTCCTATTGGAAATAAGAACTTTGATCACCTCTTACTGGAAGTGAGAGGTAGGATGTGTCTCATGCTGGGGATGAGAAGTGGAAGGCATCCTCCACTGGGGATAAGAGATAATGATACCCTCCTGCTCGAGAAATATCATTCTCTTTGTTGTTACTTTGCTGGTGTAACACCCTAATTTTTGCCTTATGGTTTCTTCACATATCATTTGCATTTTTGCATACAAACAAGATCGCCTGGCTTTTGAGTTTCTTCTCAGATTTAGGATCTATGCCTCGCAGGAGATCACCATTGTTTTTATTTCTTTATAGTTATTTATATTTACTGATCACTAACCAAAATACCAAAAATATGTTGCAGTATTCTTCTTCTTCTCTGTGTTGCAGGTGTTCAAAGACAGGGCAGTAATTTCATTCGGATGCGTTTGTTCAGTCACAATTCGATTTCAAGTGGATGTTTGACCTAATATTAGTCAAACTATCAGATAAATTGTTTCGACTGCCAGTTGTGTGTGCCAGTAATTCATTCATCCGGCAATGCATTTTCAAAGTACAAGTTGGTTTGTGTGACTGTGTTTTTTTTGTGCGAAGTTTGGTTTGTTCATCAGTTATCAGACAGTGTTCTGTGCAAAGTTTGGTTCGAATCTTCAAGTTCATCAGTTTATCAGTAATTCATCTAGGGATTTATTTTCCTCAACATGGATTCGAATTATCAAGGCGATTTTCAGATGACAGTTGGCTTGTGTTGTGGATTTATTCAGTGATTCAGGAGTTGGTTGTATTCCTCATATCAGTGGTTGTGTTTGAATTGGCAAGTGGTTCATTGGTTCAGATTCATTTGCATCAAAGGCTTGTGCAAAAGAAAATCAGGATTTGTTGTGGGCGTGAAAATCAAATTCCATCCATTATCCATTTTCTTTCCGATTAAACCATTTATCCATCCGTATACCCTTTTATGACAATTTTTCATTATCCATTTTTTTCGATTGTTTACCAAATCATATTATCCAAAAAATTATCCATTTGTCGATATCCAATTTTCTACTGATTATCCGAATATTCCATAACCATTTCCAATCATTTTTTTTCATTATCCCAAATATTCATCTTTTTTATCCAATTTCCAATTTTTTTTCGTTTTAATCAATTTCCTTTTATCCATTTTTTATTTAATTCCCTTTTTATTCTAATATTTTAATTTCCATTATTTTTTTCTATCTTTTAATCCATTTTAATTCATATTCCTTCCTTTTTAATTCATATATATATTCCTAAATATTTCCATATCCCAAGTTCATACAAAAATACCAAGACCATTTTTTTATTATAATTCATAAATACATATTTTTTAAGTCCTTTAGATTTTTTAGAAAAAATGTAAGAAAAAGTAAAGCCTCATGTCATAACAGCTAATTTGCCCAAGCTACTTGCCACACACAAGACTTCACAACAATCCAAGCCAAATAATCCGTACAGCTTGCCAAGCTTTTCCTCATGCCTTTTCCAAAGCCTCATGTCTGGCCCACATCTTGCAATCAACTTTCCCTAGCCTTTCACAAGCCTTGCCACAGCCTACACGCACATCCTTGAAGCACATCCAAGCCATTCCGCGCGTGCAGCCCAAAAACAACAAAACAGCCAACACTTTCACAAAACAGAAAACACACAGCCAACTCAATCAAAGTCCTGGCCCACACCTCACGTCCAGCTGCGCCAGCCAGCACCAAGCATCTCCAACACCCAATCAAGTCCACGCGTTACAGCCAAAAAAAACTCCTCAGCCAAAGCAACAATTCAAGCCTTCTTCACAACAAGCCTCCTAAGCCAAAACAACTTTCCGCAAAGCCGAAGCCAACAAGCAACACTCAAAACAACTTCTAGCCGCAACCTCATTCATGTACAGCAGGCCCAAGCCTTTGCCCAGCTACAACCTATACGTCATCAACAAACGGCTTCAGCCAATTCACAACAGCTTCAACAAAATAAGCTGAAGCCAATAGAAAATTTCACGCTTCCCGCACGGACCATTCACACATCCAAGTATCAAAATACATCAGCAAATTAAACACATAAAACGCTCCAAACGCACATCCACAAGACAAAACGCAGCAAATAAATTAAGCAAACAAAACTCAGCTGTGAACACACAATTTTCATGATTCAAAACGCGATGTCAAGAGGCACAAAACGGCAACAGATCTTCATCGAATCCTCCTTCAAATTCAGATCTATTTCTCTATAAAAGGACCATTCCCTTTCATTTTCTTGAAGCTTCAATAGCCAAAAAATCTCTGCCAAATCAATTCTCAAATCTCAAAATCCCTAATCCCATTTTATTTCACCTTCAAATCCGAAAACTCTCTCTCAAATTTCTCAATCATTCCCTCAATCAACCATCCATCTACAACAAATTGGAACCGAATTGAGAGAGAAGATTGAAATCCGCGCTTTGAAGGAGAAGAAGAAAGAAAGTTTACGGTGAGAAGAAAAGGAAGAAGAAACTCAATAGAGAAGAAGAGAGAGGTGTTCTGTTTGGCTTTAATTTTGAAGGTTAGGAAGAAGATCATTGTTGAATTTTAGCTTGTCGTTTTTGTTGATTCGCCGCCGTCTCCCCTGTTTTACCCTTGCGCTGTGAAGGAGAAGAAGAAGAGGAAGCTGTTTGCTTCTTTATGTTTCTTTTTTTATCGTTTCTTTTTTTTAATATATTAACCATTGATTTATTTTCTTTTTGATAAAAATTTGAATGGAGGTTTGGGCCTAAGGCCATGTTGTGTTGCTAATCCACCCGCGGGTTGCTCCATCTTCCCCCCTCCCCTTTCTTTTTGTTTTTTTAATTCTCTTTAATTTTTTAGTGGTATTATATACTTTATTTTTTGAAGATGATTTTAGAATTTGTTTTTTTAGAAAAAGAGATTTAAGAAAATATGTTAAGAAAATATTTGAAAAAAGATTTTGAGAAAAGAGTTTAGAAAAATGATTTAATATTATTTCAATATCTTTTTTTTTTATGGATCTATTTTTTAGATCCATTGATTTTTCATCTTTTTATTCTTTTGGTCGATGACAATCTCCGATTCGGGATTGTTGATTTCCGATTAAGTTGAATCTTCATTATTTCAAATCTATGGATGAATGATCATTTGGATCATTCTCCATACTTTGAGATCGTGATAGGTTGCTTTTTCGATGAAATTCAACGAGAATCTCGATTAAGATTAGACCTTCCTTTTTCTTTTAGTGTGACATGTTTTCGGAGAACGATCCATTATATCGTTTCTCTAACATGTATTAACACGAATATTTTCCACTTTAATTAGTGGTGGCCGGCCTTATTTGTAGGGTAATTACTTCGTAAATTACTCGACGATTGCTTAACATAGACCTAAAGTTGTCCCGATTCGAATTAAGATCCACTTGGATCCGTTTGCCTCGATTTTATTATTCCTTGTTGTGGTTGTGCTTGATTAAGTTCATCATACCACTTATATTGTAAATATTATAATATTGTGAATATAATTGTTTAAATTTAATCTCTCGCACCTTATCCTTTTATTTTAATTTCTTGCTCCCTTATCTCTTTATTTTGCTTTATCATATAATATCATATATCATTTGTTTATATTCATATTGTGCTTGTTTTTATTTTGTCCATTTGGATGTCAAAACACTTAATAAAGGATTGAACACTTAAAAGACTTGTGACTTCTAATTGTGGACTATGGTTACTATCCCTTTGCTTTTGGAGAATGGACTTAGACCTTAAGATCTTTCCCCCTTGCTCAAGTTGGAATGGATTAGTAACCTCGGCCTCAAGATTATTTCATTAGCCTTTGAAGAGGAAATTCCGATCTTTGAAGAATTGTGCATATTATGGTTTGGTAAACTCTTTCCTTAACTTTTAATTCAAGCACTAGGATTAGCCCCTTCATCTCTTCCCCATTCTTTAATTTTCAAAACTTCTTCCTATTTCAAAAACCTTCTTGTTTTCTAAACTTCAAACACTTTCATAAACAAACCTTGACTTCGGTCAAGCGATTTTAAACTTTTCATTTTATTTCCTTAAACAAATGTTAATCCATGTAAATATATCAAAACCATTTTCTCATATACTTTAAAAAACTCAAAACTCACTCAATTGTTTTTGTGCCTTGTGCACCTTTTCTTTTCACATGTTTAGATATGATTCATCTTTTCTAGCGGAATTATTCGCTAAAGGATGACGACTTATCTCTACATTTTAAAACCAATTCAACTCATTTATTCTTTTCAAATTTTGTACCACGAACTACGAGGTTTTGATCTCGCATTGCACTTTGTGGGTACGTAGGCATAAGGCGTTAAAACCTTATCAAACACAAAATCATTAAAAAATATTCTTCTCCTCATCTCTTCAATCATTTTAAACAAACCAATTTCAGACCAAAAAGCAATAATAATTTCAAAGGGCTCCCGTGGAGTACCACGGACGAGTCGGGTGCCTAAAACCTTCCCGGTTCGTAACCAATCCCCTTACCCAATCTCTGTTTATTTCTTTTAGCTTTTGCTTTTAGACTCCTAGGTTTTTATTCGTTATTTTACCTTTTTCCTTTTGGAAATAAACAAAAGCGCGGTGGCGACTCTGTGTACATCGAGTTAAGTTAATCAATAGCTTACACTCACGATTTTACCGCTACAGCTGGAGAGGGGACGGTCTATTGAGACTTGTTGAGGAGTTTTGCTACAAGATCTACTGAGGCAAGGCTTCCTGAAGTTCTGTGTCGGTGATGGCTTTGTTAACGATGCATGTACCTGCATGATCACAACTGATAGTACCTGCAAAATGAGAGTTACTTTTGCATGCATGACCTGTGCTCATGGTCTGAATCACCATCCCAATCACCCAACACATCAGGTATGTGTCAAATGTTCTTACTCTCATGCATGTGTTATGACATTCAAGTGTTCACAATGCAATATTTATCACAATTTGTCGGATGTTTTTGCAATCAATCAATGGTAGATGGAAAACAAAAACATAAGGAAACAAATTTGAATGAAATTGCACTTTTATTGATTGAAGAATGGCCATGAATAGGCATTACATCAGGAGCAATCCATGGAAAGAGGAAATTGCATAAAAGGAAAATAAATTATCCTAATGGAAATGTGAAAACCATATCTCATCAAGCTTCGACCCGACTATGACTTGTATGTCCTCAAGACTCTTCGCTTGCTTCGCTTTTGAGGAAGACGATTGAATTGATCTTCAACCTTTAGATCACCTTTGATTACAAATGAAGAATCAAAGATATCGTAGATCGCAGTTATTCGCTTTAATCCCTTTTTTGCATGAATCGCCCTTTCGCGTTTTCAATCCACCGGGATACCCCTTTTTTCCTGAGTTATCCAATGTGGCTTTTCAACTCAACGGGTGTACATCTTTTCAGATATTTCCCTAACTTTTTCCCGAGCCTTTTATTCTGTTTTTACCTCGTCGGGATGCCCTTTTTTTGCCTAGACTCTTATTCTATTTTTGTCCAGCGGGTCTCTTTACACGAAGTATTTTCTCACTGCGTCTGCGTTGACAAGGGATTTGAAGTCCTCGCCATCCATGGTTGTTAACATCAAGGCTCTGCCTGAGAAGACCCTTTTAACCACGAATGGACTTTCATAATTGGGTGTCCACTTTCCCCTGTAATCTTTATTAGGAGGAAGAATACTTTTCAGCACTAAGTCGTTGGGTATGTACCATTGAGGGCGTACTTTCTGGTCGAAAGCCTGTTTCATCCGCCATTAATACAATTGTCCATGGCATGCAACTGCTAGGCATTTCTCTTCAATGAGGCTCAGCTGATTATACCAAGATCTGAGCCACTTAGCTTCGTCAAGCTTGACGTCCATCATTAATCTCAGTGAAGGGATTTCGACTTCAACCGGTAGGACTGCCTCCATACCGTACACAAGCGAGAACGGGGTTGCCCCAGTTGAGGTGTGCACCGACGTCCGGTACCCATGCTATGCGAACGGTAGCATCTCATGCCAATCTTTGTATGTCACAACCATCTTCTGAACAATCTTTTTGATATTCTTGTTGGCCGCCTCAACGGCGCCATTCATCTTCGGGCGATACAGCGAAGAGTTGTGATGCTCGATCATGAAGTCCCGACATAGATCTGCCATCATCTTATTGTTGAGATAAGAACCATTATCTGTAATGATTCTTTCAGGAATTCCATGTCGGCGGATGATATCCCTTTTGCTGAATTGGGCTACCACCTGTTTGGTGACATTAGCATAACACGCCGCTTCGACCCACTTCGTGAAATAGTCTATGGCAACAAGGATGAAGCGGTAACCGTTAGAAGCAGTTGGCTCAATCTTAATAATCCTATCAATACCACACATGGCGAAGGTCCAAGGTGAAGACAGGCCACTCAATGGATTTGGAGGTACATGAACCTTATTAGCATAGATTTGGCATTTGTGGCATTTGCAGGAAGGTATTAGCACCCCTCACGTTCGTTGTACTCAACGGGAACCTCTTAGTCTAACTATGCGATTAAATGTTGATTTATGTCTATGTCTTCTAAATGGTTTGCTAAGATGTTTGTTCTAAGGGAAATAGGTATTTTAAAATATTATTGTTATCATGGGGAAAAGGTTATATTTTATTAGGGTGATTTATGACGGAGAAATGATTAAATCTTTTATTATTGTGCTTGCGAAGGATTAAAATCCCTGTGCCTATGTATTCCCTTATGCAATGGGAAATTCAGAGCTTCGTAGTTCGTGTGACTATGGTTTGTTAGTGTTTTTTTATGAACGATTGTTTAAAGCGCTTTCTAACTGCTAAGCGTTGTCTTATTTACACGTAATAGGAGGCCAATCCATCCATCTAAACTTCCAAGGTTAAAACCCTAGTTTCTTGAGCTGAAACATCCAAATACCCAATACTTGTTACAAAACCAACGAAAACCTTGTTGTCATTCCTGCAAAACTTCAGAAAATATGGTATGCAAATGATGAGATGAATACATGATATGAAAATGTTAGGGGTAAAATTTGGGGTGTGACAATTACCCCTATTTAAATATCTTTACCAAATGGCATGAGTGATGGTAGACACTCGTGAAATCAGGGTGAAAGGTATTTAAATATAGAAATAACCGAAAATTTTGCCCCTAAACGCAATGTTATCATGGACTACAGACTATCTGACTCTTTTTTTTGCAATGAAAGATGAATATGATGCGACATGTCGACAAACAAAGGGTAAAGACTCATTGGGGATGACATACGCTAGGGACAAAGAAACGAAAACAAGAAGTATTCAAAGTGATAAGTCAATAGGTTCAAGTGTAACTGCTGGAACTAAGAATAATAAAAGATGGGAAACAAAAAGAAATCCAAAGCGTTAGATCAATGAACAGTTGGCTTTGAGAAGTAAAACAACAACATACTAAAAGTGAATACGCAATGGCTCTGTGCGACCAACTGACACAAAGAATAAAGATAACAGACTATCCAAAGAGACGGGTTAGTAGGTTCAAGTGTGACTGCTAAAGCTAAGGATACAAGAAAAAATTCAAGGTGAATGCGCAATCGGCTCCAGACCGGTTGACACCAAAAAAAATAGCTAGGATCTTCAAAATGAATATGTAGCTGCTCTAAGCGACCAACTGACATCAAGAATAGAATAACCAGAAAGTAAATGAAACGGTAAATCAACGGCTCTATGCGACCATTTGACATTGAGAAATAAAACAAAAACAATATTCAGAGTGAATGCACAGCGGCACAAGGTGACCAACTGGCACTAAGAATAAAGACAACAAACTATCCAAAGTGAATGTGCAGCGGCACAAGGCAGCCAACTAACACTTAGGAATACAGGTAGGGTGAGATAAAAAAGAAGCATCTAAAGCAATAAGTTAGCGGGTTCAAGTGTGACTGCTAAAACTAAGGATATAAAGAGAGTTCAAGGTGAATGGAAACGGGCTCCAGACCGATTGACACTAAGAGTAAATAGGATATTCAAAGTGAATGCGCAGCGACTCGATGCGACCAACTGAAACTATGAATAACACTAATAAAGTGCGAAGTGAATGCATGGTGGCTCTATGCGACCAATTGAGACTGTGAATAAAGATAACGATACACATTCAAAGTGGACGCGCAACGGCACAAGGCGACCAATTAGCACTATGAATAAGACAAGGAAAACATTCAAAGTGAACGCGCAGTGGCTCGATGGGACCAACTAACACTATGAATGAGAACATAATAATTAAAGTGAACGCGTAGTGGCTCGAAGCGACCAACTGACACTACGAACATAATATTCAAAGCAAACGCGTAGTGGCTCCAAGCGACCAACTGACACCAAGAAGAATAATGAAGGAAAACATTCAAAATGTATGCGCAACGGGTTCCAAATCGGTTGACACTAAGAGTAAGATATATTCAAAATATCCAAAGTAATAAATCTAACAGGTTCAATTGTAACTGTTGACACGGAGGATAAAGAAGGCAAACACACTGATTGGGCAGTGGCTCAATGCGACCAACTGATGAAATGTTGGAGTTTTCAACAGGATAAAACATCTAACCTCTGTAAATTCCTTAAATGAAGAGTTCAACGAAGACCTTCAGGAACCATCAAGAAAATATATATATATATATGTGCCAAATTAAATGGACTTAAACCGTAAGTCAAAAGGTTTCACAACCTGCTTAACAGATTCGAGCCAATGACAATTGGACTTTTAAAGAGATATTGGTGGCAATAAATGCAAATACCAACAACAAATGGATGTATGCAGAGGATATCAATATTATTGGGAGGGGACTTTGGTTAACCAAACTTCGGGGTACCAACAAAAATGAATTTCAAAAATGAAGACTAATAGTACTCGGACCTGGAGTCATATAGACGACAACTGGGGAAAGACAAATGATAATTTCTAACGCGTATGATTCAGCATGATGTGAATGATCATGATATGCAAATGCTGACTCTCGAAGAGACAAAGAGTTTTGACAAGACTCAAAGAAGAGTAGGATCTCAACGCCAACACTGAGCAAAATGAAAATTTTTGGGGATATGTCTTCGAACTTGGAATTTAATGCTTGGTCCAAGGATCCATCCAAGAGTGCTACTAGTTTTGATCTTCTATGGGGATTTCTGTAATAATGGCATAAAAATGTTGTAGCAAACTAGAGGTATTTTGGGAAGACAAAATATTTTTTAATCTTTCCAAGGTCAAAGACACTTGAATGTTTTTTTTAATAGGTTTTAAAAAAAAATTCTTAAAAAGAACTTGTCATTTTCAAAGTTATATTGTAATTCAGTAAAGTCATTTTTCATAACAAAGAAAATAAGAAGCTGAAATGACAAAATTTATAGGCAAAGGTTGTATTTCATTTAATAATGGTAGCTTGCCGATGGAAAAAGCTCCATGGAAAATTACAATTTGAAAATGGAAATGGGGAAAGGTCTACATTGAATCCAACAACCACTACAATCCCTAATGACTAAGACTGCCCAACACTTTGCTTCTGACAAGAGAAACTGGATTGGTCTTCAACTATGGTTCTTCAGTAACAGTAAACACCATCTAATACAGTCAAATGCCTTTGTCCCTAACTTTTGCCTGGACCGCCCTTTCGGGTTTTCAATCCACCGGGACGCTCTTTTTTGCCTAAGCCGCCCTTTCGGGTTTTCAACTCAACAAGCTCTCATTTTTTGTTTTTTTTATCCCTAACTTTTTCCTGGATCTCCTTCATAGGTTTTGATCCACCGGGATACCCATTTTTTCCTAGGTCGCCATTTCTGG
Source organism: Lathyrus aphaca (assembly GCA_963966055.1). Classification (NCBI taxonomy): domain Eukaryota; kingdom Viridiplantae; phylum Streptophyta; class Magnoliopsida; order Fabales; family Fabaceae; genus Lathyrus; species Lathyrus aphaca. The sequence goes on from OZ014525.1 coordinate 321,106,519, forward strand.
TTTTCGACCTATCGGGTTTTATTTAGGCATAATATTTTTTGACTGCATCAGAATTCACCGAGTGTTTAAGTTGTTCTCCATCCATAGTTGTGAGGATTAAGGAACCTCCGGAGAATTCCACCTTCACAACATATGGGCCTTAATAGTTAGGACTCCACTTTCCACACATATCTTTGTGGACTGGCAAGGTCTCCTTCTTTGAATTCACGAAGACAAACTTTCTTGTCAATTTCTCTCTTGATACGTTTTTGGTACAACTATCCACGGCACATGGAGGTCATTCTCTTCTCATCAACGAGGTCCAGTTGGTCATATTTTTTTTGGACCCACTCAACTTCCTCCAGTTTGGTTAACATCAAGATTCTCAAAGATGGTATCTCTACTTCAATAGGGAGAACTGCATCCATCCCATACACTAGAGAGAAAGGGGTTTCCCCTATTGAAGTGTGAATTGATGTTCTGTATCCGTGCAAAGCATACAGTAATATCTCGTGCCAATCTTTGTAAGTCTTCGCCATCTTTTGCAAGATCTTTTTGATGTTCTTGTTTGCGGCTTCAACAACTCCATTCATCTTCGGACGATATGGAGAAGAGTTATGATGTTCAATCTTGAATGTTTCACACAACTATTTCATTGTCTTGTTGTTCAAATTGGTCCCATTATCTGTGATGACATGGCTTGGAATTCCATAATGGCAGATAATTTGGTTCTTCGTGAAGCGGGCAACTACTTGCTTTGTCACATTGGCGTAAGAAGCTGCTTCTACCCACTTAGTTAAGTAATCGATCGCGACCAAGATGAACCGGTGGCCATTGGAAGCTTTAGGCTCAATTGCTCCTATCATGTCAATGCCCCACATTAAGAAAGGCCACGGTGATGATAGAACATCCAACGGGGTCGGAGGTACATGCACCTTGTCGGTATAAATCTGAGATTTATGACACTTTCTGGTATATTTGAAACAATCTGATTCCATGGTCAACCAGAAGTAACCAACTCTCATGATCTTCATGGACATGGAATGTCCATTGGCATGGGTTCCAAATGACCCTTCATGGATTTCTCTGATCAATAAGTCTGCTTCTCGCTTGTCCACACATCTAAGCAGAACCATATCATGATTGTTGCTGAGGAAAAACTTGGATGCCAATCTTCTCAGAGTCTTTTGGTCTAGACTTGTTGCATCCGATGGGTATTATTGATTTTGCAAGTAGTTCTTGATGTCATAGAACCACAGTTTCTCTTCAGTTTCTTCTTCAACCAGTAGGATGGTTTAGTTCTTCGCTCGATTGTAATGAGTGGAGCTTCATTGAGAAATCTAACTTGAAACATGGAAGCCAACATAGCCAAACTGTCTGCTATTTGATTCTCTGTCCTTGGAATATGATGGTAAGTAACTTCATCAAAGTATTTGATCAACTCTACAATGTGGGCATGGTACGGGATCAACTTCTCATCACGGGTTTCCCATTCACCTTTGACTTGGTAGATCACCAAAATTGAGTCTCCATATACTTCAAGGATCTTGATTCTGGTATCAATTGCAGTTTCGATACCCAAGACACATGCTTCATACTCTTCGATGTTGTTTGTACATTCAAAACATAATCTGGCTGTAAAAGGAATATAACCATCATCTGGATTCATCAGAACAGCTCCCACACCATGCCCCATGTAATTGGAGGAACCATCAAACATCATCTTCCAACGAGAACCTGGCTCGGGACCTTCATCTGAACCTGGAAATTCATAGTCCTTTACCAACATAATGTCCTCGTCTGGGAAATCAAATTTTAAAGGTTCAAAAAATTCAACAGGTTGATCAGCAAGGTAATCAGACAAAACACTTCCTTTGATAGACTTTTGGGTTACATATTGGATGTCATATTCAGATAACAACATGTGCCAATGGGCAAGCCTTCCAGTTAGAGAAGGCTTCTCAAAAATGTACTTTATTGCATCCATTTTCGAGATCAACAAACTAGTGTGACAAATCATATACTGCCAGATGCGCCTGGTAGCCTATGCTAAAGCACAATAAGTCTTCTCTAAAAGTGAATACCTGCTTTAACAATCTGTAAACTTATTGCTTAAGTAATAAATGGCATACTCTTTGCGACCGGTCTCATCATGCTGGCCCAATACACAACCCATAGATCCTTCTAGTACAGTTAGATACATGAAGAGAGGCTTCCTTGGAGTAGGTAGAATCAAGATAGGAGGTTCTTGCAAATAACCCTTAATCTTCTCAAAAGCCCGTTCACAATCAATATTCTACTCAATTGCTTGATCCTTCCGAAGCAACTTCAATATAGGCTCACATGTAGCCGTCATGTTAGAGATAAATCTGGAGATGTAGTTCAAACTTCCAAGAAAACCTCTGACTTGTTGTTCTATTTTTGGAGGTGGCATCTCTTGAATTGCTCTGACCTTGTTCGGATCCACTTCAATCCCTTACTGACTAACAATGAAACCAAATAACTTCCCTGATCAAACACCGAAGGTACACTTAGTTGGATTCAAACGCAGTTGGAACTTTCTGAGGTGCTCAAATAACTTTAATAAATGATTCAAATGGTCCTCCTCACTCTGTGATTTGGCAATCATGTCATCCATATAAACTTCTTTCTATTTATGCATCATATCATGGAAAAGGGTGACCATTGCCCTCTGATAAGTGGCACCTTCATTTCTGAGACCAAATGGCATAACCTTGTAATAATAAGTGCCACATGGTGTGATAAAGGTGGTCTTTTCCATATCATTAGGATCCATCTTGATCTGGTTATATCTGTCGTACCCCGAAAAATACGACCTCACGCGATCCGAAAGGAACGGAGCCGCGCGCCGGACGGACTGAAGAGTCGCCACCTAATTCTATTTATTCCCGAAGAGGGAAAGGGGAGATATAGATACAACCCGGGAAGAAAAGGATGAGGACAAAGGTCAACGAAACCATTGCCTGGGTTCGGGAGTCGGTTATGCAGGGGGAAGGTATTAGCACCCCCTACATCCATCGTACTCGATGGGAACCATCTAAGTTAATGCGCGCGAAAGGATATCTATGCTTAAACGAATTGCTTGCTAGAGGGAAATGAGTTGAATTATAAGTTAGATTGAACCTAGGTGCTCGGCAAGGATTGAGATCCTCGTGCCTACGTACTCCCGTGTGCAATGGGAAAGTCAGAGCCTCGTAGTTCGGCCTACTAAGGGTAATGGTTGTTGATTTTATTACCTTTCGTCGATGAAAGGGTTTAGGAGTCGAATGTACTAAAGACTATGGATAGTTTATCTCGCCCAACAAGACGAGCGTCCTGCGTCGAAATAATCGGAGCGAGTAACGAGAGCTTGTTATCCTCCTTTCTATCGCTTAAGGCTCATGGCGTACAGATCTTCTCGTATTATTAGAATGTGTCTTATTTCCTAAAGCCGCTTGACGTTGGATCAAGGGTTTGGATCTAATCTAAATGTTTTGGTTTTTTGAGGTTAAAAGGGTAAATGCAAGTGGAGTTTATTTTTGTGGTTTGTTAGCGAGGCACGAAGCGTCCGGCTCGCAAAGGTGGAGTGGATCCTAAACGAAATAAAAAGGTGCGAGTGTGCAAGTGAGATCGCTTGGCGTTGGACCAAGGATTCAGAATTAAATGAAATACGGAAAATAAAATACGTACAAAGAAAGGGGAGAGGGATACAAAGTAAATACAGGGGATTGCGAGAAATAAAGGGGTCTCGTTGTAGTTAGCCCAAGAGGAAGCGTGTGTGCAGTGTTTTTGAACTATTCGAAGGCGTTCAGCCTGTTAATCGGGACACAACTATTCGAAGGCGTTGGACCTTTTAATCGAGCGCAACTATTCGAAGGCGTTGGACCTTTTTCAGGACGCGACGAAATTTGGTTCGTTTACTGCCTTAGAGCCGATTTAATGAAATCGTTCTATGAGGAGTCGAATCGTAATTTAAAATGCGAATTAAATGAATAAATTGAATTAAATTGCGAGAATTAAATTAAAATAGAAAAATGAATTAAATAATTAAATGAAATAAATAATATTAAGAATAAATTAAATTAATGTTTGTTTATTGAAATAATAAAATAATGAAAAATTAATTACAAGGAGGGCCTCATATTGACCAAAAATCACCGATTAAAATCGGGCGAAAAATTGGCCTTTTATGATATCATTGGCCCCTAAACAAATTAAAAAAACTAAAACTAAATGGCGAGATTATCCGAATTTTATTATATATAAAAAAAAAATGTTATAACTTGACTATTAATAAAGAAATAAGAAATTTAGAAAGATATGTCATGAGAATCGAAATGAGTAAATAATAATCAAAACAAAAATAATAGCATTATTAAGATACAATACAAAATAATAAAAACACAAAAGACACATAGTACAAATATAATCAGAAGGGTAGTAATATGAAGAAAATTGTTGGGCACATGGGCTAAAGGCCCATCAATCAGCAATGATATTTTTTAACAAAGAAAAACAAGGCAAGGGGTGGGTTACCGATCAATGATGGTTCGGATAGTAGTATGAACATAGGCCTCTCAAAAAAAAAACCAACAACAAGTATTCCTTCTCTCTTTTAATAACAAAATGAAAGGTTTGTTATTATAAAATAAATAGAAATAAAAACAAGCAATCAGTAAAACAAAACAAAACAAAAAATAGAAAACAAAAGGATTAAAAAGACAAAACACGATTCACACGCACCTCTCCACGTGATGCCATCATCTTCAACCCCCTTTTTCGTCTCAGATCGCGCTCTCTCCGTCTCTCTTGGTTGCGCCGCGCCTTCCTCAGCTTCAAGCCTCTCTCTCGCGGTCTTTTGCTTCTCAACTGAATCGCGTTGGTGCTTCGTTCTCGTGGGTTGCGGCGTACGGCGGCTGGTGACGAATTTTGTTCTCCGAAGTGGTTTGTGCACAATAGAGGTCGGAAATTGCAAGTGTTGGTGGTAGCTCGCGGCGGTTCAGAAGGAGGTTCAATGAACGGGTTTCGGATGAGAGGCGGTTCTCGGTTTGTATGTTTCGGCCGATTTTGATGCGATTGGGCCGGTGTAGGTGGTGGTCGCGAGGCATAAAAAGTGAAGGGTTGGTCGCTTGTGAAGGATGGAAAAGCTTGAGCGTTTCCGAGTTGCGGTTTGCGTCAAGTATCACGATGGTGGTGATGGTTGTGACTGAGGGATTGGTGAGATCAAGTTTTAGGATTTTTAGGTTTATCTCATCCTCTTTTTGATTTTTCTGGTTTGTTTATGTTCTTTGTGGTGATGTTTGTAGTTTTTGATTTACAGAGTTAATGGAAAATTGTTGAGCGTTGTTATTCGGTTGGTTCTGTGGCTTGGGCTTGCTGCGGGTTGAAGCGGATTTGGAGTGGTGATGGTGACATTAGATGGCTATGGCTTTGGAGAGGGTGAGCGACAATGGCCGGTGAGTGGTTGTTATGAATTCGCGGTATGCTTTCTGTTTTTTGGTTTGCAATGGCGCGGTGGGTGTTTTGTGTTACGGTGGCCGGCCGGTGAAAGGGTCCTGTTTCATCTCTGTTTTTTTTTTGAAAAGGGGTTGGAAAACAGGTGGCTTTGGTGTTTAAGGTTTGTGAAGGCTAATGAGGTGGTGGCGGTATTGATGAAAAATAGAGTTTTTCTGGTTTTAGGTTGGTGCGTGAGATTTCTCACGGTGAAGAGGTCCTGTTTTGAATGAAGGTGGTAAAAGGGTTGAAGAAGGTTGTGATGTGTTTAGAAGAAAAGAAAGAGAAGAAGAATAATTTTGTTATCAGTGTCAGCCAAAATAACATGGTGTCAAGCTGTAGAAAAAAATGCCTTGCATTGTGTGGCGTTGCGGTACCAAAATACGTGTGGAATTGGTGTGTTGATGGGGATTTTCTGTTGTTTTTTTTCGTGTGAAGGTATTGTATGGGTTTATAAAGGTTTTGTTGCTCTTTCTCAATCTCTATTCAGTGGGTTCTGTGAAAAAGAAAATGATTCTGATATTTATTTGAAGAAGAAAAAATAAAAAATGTTGGAGGGTGAATTGGAGAAATTCCAATTGGATAAGAATCTTTAAAGATTTGTTTGTGGGTGGAATTTTACTGATGAAAAGAAAAAGAAAAGGTGAGCTGTGTTGTAGATTCCCATGTGGGGTAGTGGAAGAGCAAAGAAAAAATGGGTGGAGCCAAAGGAGTTGTCGCCAGGCTGTGTACGGAGGAAATCATATGCATAAAGTTGACAGGCTGTGAATTGGGTAATGCTGAAAAGTGGGATGTCTAAAAAATGCTAGTATAATATGTTTGCTGACAAAAATAAAATATAGTGGTTGGAAAGAAAAATGTAAAAATACATAATGATATTTAAAGTAACAAAATGAAATAGTAATAATAATAAATATAATAATAATAATAATAAAGGTAAAAGTATAATAATAATAAATAATAATGGAAATAATAAAAAGTGAATAACAAAAATAATAAAGAAGAGTTGATGATAATAATAATAGTGGAAAATTGTTTAGTAACGGAAAAATTAAAATAGAAATGATTATGATGACAGCAATAATAATAATAAAAGAAAATGAAATATACTAATAATAACATAAGTAATAATAATAGAAATAATAGAAAGTGAAAATACTATTAAAATTAATACTAACAATAATATTAATAAAAAGTATTAACAAGAAAAATAAGAAATATATACTTTTGAAATTTTTGAATAAGGACTAAATAATAAAATGCTCATGATAATATTAAAGATAAAGGAAGATATGAATTTTTAATTTTAAAGAGAGATAAACGCATTGTTTTTTTTTACTCTTTTTTATATCACACAGAAAAACAAAATGGTATATATTTTTTGGATTTTTTTAATATGGTTAAATAAATAAAAAAGCACAGGTAGGACAAATTTGGGGTATGACAGATGCCCCTATCGAATTGGCTTAGACCGAGTAAGATGAACTGGCTTGCGTTCAATCTTTCAAGGTATAAGATAATTAGATATTAACAGACTCCAAATTTGTCCGACAAAGAAAGAATTTGTAAAAAAAAAAGCAAATGAAATAAACTGGAAAATAATAGGTGACACAGCAAGAAACTATTGACAAAATAAATCACTTATCACCAGAGGATGATAAGGCAAACGACCGAAAAATAAAATCACTTATCAACAGAGGATGATAAGGCAAATAACTGAAAATAAACTCACTTATCAACAGAGGAAGATAAGGCAAATAACTGAAAATAAACTCACTTATCAACAGAGGAAGATAAGGCAATAGACAGAAAAATAAACTCACTTATCAACAGAGGAAGATAGACAAATAACTGAAAATAAACTCACTTATCAACAGAGGAAGATAAGGCAAATAACTGAAAAATAAACTCACTTATCAACAGAGGATGATAAGGCAAATAACTGAAAATAAACTCACTTATCAACAGAGGAAGATAAGGCAAATAACTGAAAATAAACTCACTTATCAACAGAGGAAGATAAGGCAATAGACAGAAAAATAAACTCACTTATCAACAGAGGAAGATAAGGCAAATAGACGGAAAATAAAATCACTTATCAACAGAGGAAGATAAGGCAAATAGACGGAAAATAAAATCACTTATCACCAGAGGATGATAAGGCCAATGGACTGAAATTTAAACACGGCTATTGAATCCGCCAAGAGGATGCCTGGAATCTTTGACTGATATGATCTTACTTCCGCTGGGGAAAGGACTGGAAACTTGTATGATCCTGGATCCTGAATCATGCGATTATGCTTGATTGTTTTGAAATGGTATTCCATAGGGATGGAGATACGATGCAAATGTTTATGCATTGAGATATAAGTTGAAAAAGTTAGGGAAAATAAAAAGTCTAATTTATTTAGGTATACAAATGATGCATATGCTGTAAATGATTGATGTAAATGATGCTTATGACGTTGATGATGCATAATGATGCATATGATGTGATTGGAAAAGAAAGGTGCCAGCTTGGTGGACTTTTGGTCTGGTAGTTGCCAATAATAATTGGACTTTGGGTGGGTGGAGGGACTGATTTCCCGACACTCGATCTTCGACTATGTATGATCCGAAAATGGATCTGAAAGCTCCAAGTTTGGTTATCTGCTAGTGCGCGGAGCGACTTAATTGCCACGTGAAGACTGATTTGCTTTGAACGGTTGCCGACGTTTAGCAAGGACTACTTATCCAGCTGGGGAGTAGAGATAGGACGATTTGCTCCTTGTATGGCTGCCCCTGTTTGTAGGGTATCTGAAATAAATTTGATGGGGAAGCTTCGACAGTGGCCATGACATGACCTGCCCCAGTATCTGGATTTGATAGGCGTCTGCCCCTGATTGAGCTGTTTGAAGATAACTTGCCCCTGATTGGGCTATTGACGATGCTTTGTCCCTGATTGGACTGATTTTGAAATGAATTGCCCCTGATTGGGCTGTTGAAGATAGTCTTGATTCATACTGGCATCAAGGAAGTTCAAATTTATCCTTTGATTACCTTTGTTGGGATTGTACTGATGTCAAGCACTGAATTGCAATTAAATTGTTCATACACAAATGGTAATGTTAACGCAACGTTCATGTAAGTTTTGAAAAAGTCAATTTATTTGAATGATTATGATAGTGTAACGAATGGACCGTTAGCCCAAACGTGGTGCTGATTTAGGAAGTGCATGAAAGATGCAGCGAGAATAATATGCAATCGAGATTGAAGGTTAGCAAATATATGGGAGTCAATTTACGCGACCTTGTTGGTAGCATGCTTTCAGAATAAACCCTGCCTCAATTAGGACTTTCGAGGGTTGCAATGTGGTCTGGTTAATGGTTAGAGAAACAAGGTATAAGGCTCAAATGATTTGTACCCACCCCTCTTCGTGATATTCTCCAGTCCTACGTTCAATTAACTCTACATATGCATTTGTATTGACTTTGCAAGAGTGAAGATGAAGCTTTAAAGTTCACTTAGAAATGGCAGTCATCTTTTTGCTAGTGACCCTTTGATTCTTGATTTGGTGGTCACTGATATTTGTTTTGCTTTTGCTGAGGATTTGAGTTCCTCTTTTGATTTGTTTTTTTCCGACTAAGTCTCCCTTCGGGTGCTCAACTTAGTGTTTTTTCTTTTCTTCGTATTTTGTTGAATGTTGTGACTGCCAAGTCATTTGTTGATGGTCCTTTGACGGGATGTCTCATCTTGAGATTCGAAGGTGTAGTCATGTTAACTGAACAATTACCCTGCCCCGGGTTAAATGTAAGGGTTGTATCCGAAAGAAACTCCTATTTCTAGGCTCGAAGTGGTTGACTAGGGATTAACTCCTTATATCTCCAGTATTTGGGAATTTGAAAGAATGCATGTACATCATTGACGAGGTTTTATCCGAAAGCATACCGCAACAATTATGAGTATTTCGTTTTCATCATCCTCCCTCAAATATTTGTTAAAGTGAAGTGTGGGAATATTTTTTGTGATTTTGTGGTAAATGATAAATGATGAGCGAATGCGAATAGAGTGATTCAAAACATGCATAAACATAACATTAACATAACCAAGTATAAACGATAACAATGTTCAGAGCAAATAGCACTTAAACAAACATTACAAAACAAACAGGAATGCGAGAATAATAAATGGCGATGGCTGCCTTGATTTGAGGAATGAACTTCTCTTGATTGAATACTTCGGAGTTGGTGACTACTCAGCTTGATCATCAACAAACCCTTCAGATGTCTTCACTTGTTGGCACCGTGTGACGGCATTGGATCGTTCTGGACGTTTGCATTTCTTGGAGTGAAGGTGAGATCCTTAGAGTCGATTAAATCTTGGACTTTGTGCTTGAATAACCTGCAGTTGTCAATTGTGTGACCTGGAGCACCCTTGTGATACTCACAGCGAGTATTGGCATCATAATCTCGAGTGTTACCAGTTTGAGGTGGCATGTCCTTCAACACAAGAGTTCCTTTTGCCATCAGCTGTTTAAAGATTTCGGTGTATGTCATAGGCAGGGGATCAATGTGCCTATCATATCCTCTTTGTTGATATGGTGGACGTTGTTGAGGAGCGCGTTGTTGTTGTTGACCAGGCCGTGGTTGATAAGCCTGTTGCTGGTATGGATTGGGCGCATACTGCGCAGCTGCAACCATAGGACGTGGTTGATGAACCATCTGAGGCGGAAATAGAGCTTGAAAGGCCTGTTGATAAGGCATTGGAGGAACTGGCTGATATGGCATATGAGCATATTGCGCAGCAGCAACATAGGGATACTGGTAGTAGGGAACTGGTGCAGGTGCACTCTGTTGAAAATTCCCACTTGCAGCAGAAATGGCATTTGTTTCGCCCTTTTTGTACCCGTTGAAAGGCTTCTTGGCATTGTTCTGGCTGCTAGAACCTCCTTGGATCTTTCCACTCTTCAAGCCTTCTTCGATTCTTTCTCCGACCATCACCATGTCTGAAAATCCAGAAGATACACTGTTGATCAACTTTTCATAGTATTGTCCCTGTAGGGTACCCATGAAGATATCGATTAGTTCACGGTCAACCAAAGGAGGATGCACTCTGGCGGCTAGCTCTCTCCAGCGTTGGGCGTACTCCTTACAGGATTCGCTCTCCTTTTGAGACATACTCTGAAGTTGAGTACGGTTAGGAGCTAAGTCAGTGTTGTACTTATACTGCTTTTTGAATGCATCAGATAATTCAAGCCAAGTACGAACATTGTTGCGTTCGAGCTGCATGTACCATTCTAGAGACGCTCCAGACAGGCTGTCTTGGAAGCAATGGATCATAAGCTTATCTTCTTTGGCGTGAGCGGCCATTTTCCTGCAGTACATCCTCAAGTGGAGCTCAGGACAGCTGAGACCTTTGTACTTCTCGAATTCTGGCAGTTTGAACTTAGCGGGGATCACAACATCTGGAACTAAGCACATGTCTAAGGCACTCAGAGAAGTTGAGTTGTGTCCTTCCATAATTCAGAGTTTTTCAGCTAACTCACGACACATCTTCATAGCTTCAGATTCTTGAACAACATGAGGATTGGTGATTGGAACAGCAGTATGCATCTCATACTCAACTTGATGATTCTCTTCAGTTTGAGGAAACTGGACTTGAGTTGGAATAGGTTGAGCTTGAGGAATAGCACCAACAGTAACACCAGAAGCAGGTATTGGTTGGGAAGTGACCTCTTCAACAGCAGGAGTGAAGCCTGGAGGCAAACTGTAGACCAAAGGATTTGGAACGGGAACTGAAGGCATTGCTCGTGAGGTAGATCCTTGCACTTGAGCATTGTTCATTGCGGCAGCAGCTTCGCGACGTTCTTCCATTCTTGCCAATGCTTGCAAAGTCTCATAAATCTGGTCAATCTTGCTTTTGACCGAGTCAATCTCTTCCCTCATGGCAGCTTGCTCTTCTTGAATCACGTCCATCAGTCTTCTAGTGTTGGCTCGAGTTAAATACGGTCGTCTAGCTCGATACGGGCGTCGAGAAACCAGCTTGATTTACTGAAGATGGAGGAACATGAAATAAGTTTTCGGATTTTGGAATGAAATGCAAGAAATGATGCAAATGCAAATGATATGCAAAGTCAGAATCCAGGATCACAAGATCAAGGTCTCATGATTCCAAGGCACAAATGGAGGATACTCTGATCAGGAACTCACTAGGTAGACTCTAAAGTTTTAGGGATCCCAAAGTTATTAATTCATATGGTTGTTCATCACACGCGCCATAAGCATGACGGTTGACTAACTCCGCCATATGAATCTATTTTGGGTGAGATCTTCGTATCGACAACCCACGAGAGCAAATTTTCTCGGGAGCCTATACTACGTGATCACCGACACAAGGTTTAAAACAAAGTCCTGGAGTTATGGAACTTTCTCAACTGTTTGATGCACGTGTCAATTTCATACATTTTTGACAGTCAATCAACTCCATTGAGTAAGTCTATTCCAAGTGAGGTTTTCGTATCGAGCCACGCGAAGGCGAACCTTGGTGCCCCATACTACGCAACCAACAACCGATGTTTTAACCAAAAGGTTCTAAAAGGTCCTCAGAGTTGATGACCCTAATGAAAGCAACTGAGCACACACGTCAAGGACTTGACGGTTGTCAGTATTCTCATAAGAATCTACTCCAAGTGAGATTTTCGTATCGACAACCCACGAGAGAGGTTCTCTCGGGAGCCCATACTACACAACCTCCCTAACTTAAGTTTGTACTCGCAAGCCCGGGTATAGAGCTTTTCCCTCAAGTTCTTTTGCAAAGGTATCGATCCAAATTATAGTACCAATAAGCCACAAGATATATAAGATGGAATGCGATAAGGAAAGCGATAAAAATAAACATGCAAGGCATAAAAGCAAACATCCAAACAAGCATGGAAATCTAGACTAGGCTTAACTCGCATAGGGGTGAATCAATCCCCAGCAGAGTCGCCAGCTGTCGTACCCCGAAAAATACGACCTCACGCGATCCAAAAGGAACGGAGCCGCGCGCCGGACGGACTGAAGAGTCTCCACCTAATTCTATTTATTCCCGAAGAGGGAAGGGGAGATATAGATACAACCCGGGAAGAAAAGGATGAGGACAAAGGTCAACGGAACCATTGCCTGGGTTCGGGAGTCGGTTATGCAGGGGGGAGGTATTAGCACCCCCTACATCCATCGTACTCGATGGGAACCATCTAAGTTAACGCGCGCGAAAGGATGTCTATGCTTAAACGAATTGCTTGCTAGAGGGAAATGAGTTGAATTATAAGTTAGATTGAACCTAGGTGCTCGACAAGGATTGAGATCCTCGTGCCTACATACTCCCGTGTGCAATGGGAAAGTCAGAGCCTCGTAGTTCGGCCTACTAAGGGTAATGGTTGTTGATTTTATTACCTTTCGTCGATGAAAGGGTTTAGGAGTCGAATGTACTAAAGACTATGGATAGTTTATCTCGCCCAACAAGACGAGCGTCCTGCGTCGAAATAATCGGAGCGAGTAACGAGAGCTCGTTATCCTCCTTTCTATCGCTTAAGGCTCGTGGCGTACAGATCTTCTCGTATTATTAGAATGTGTCTTATTTCCTAAAGCCGCTTGACGTTGGATCAAGGGTTTGGATCTAATCGAAACGTTTTGGTTTTTTAAGGTTAAAAGGGTAAATGCAAGTGGAGTTTATTTTTGTGGTTTGTTAGCGAGGCACGAAGCGTTCGGCTCGCAAAGGTGGAGTGGATCCTAAACGAAATAAAAAGGTGCGAGTGTGCAAGTGAGATCGCTTGGCGTTGGACCAAGGATTCAGAATTAAATGAAATACGGAAAATAAAATACGTACAAAGAAAGGGGAGAGGGATACAAAGTAAATACAGGGGATTGCGAGAAATAAAGGGGGCTCGTTGTAGTTAGCCCAAGAGGAAGCGTGTGTGCAGTGTTTTTGAACTATTCGAAGGCGTTCAGCCTGTTAATCGGGACACAACTATTCGAAGGCATTGGACCTTTTAATCGAGCGCAACTATTCGAAGGCGTTGGACCTTTTCGGGACGCGACGAAATTTGGTTCGTTTACTGCCTTAGAGCCGATTTAATGAAATCGTTCTATGAGGAGTTGAATCGTAATTTAAAATGCGAATTAAATGAATAAATTGAATTAAATTGCGAGAATTAAATTAAAATAGAAAAATGAATTAAATAATTAAATGAAATAAATAATATTAAGAATAAATTAAATTAATGTTTGTTTATTGAAATAATAAAATAATGAAAAATTAATTACAAGGAGGGCCTCATATTGACCAAAAATCACCGATTAAAATCGGGCGAAAAATTGGCCTTTTATGATATCATTGGCCCATAAACAAATTAAAAAAACTAAAACTAAATGGCGAGATTATCCGAATTTTATTATATATAAAAAAAATGTTATAACTTGACTATTAATAAAGAAATAAGAAATTTAGAAAGATATGTCATGAGAATCGAAATGAGTAAATAATAATCAAAACAAAAATAATAGCATTATTAAGATACAATACAAAATAATAAAAACACAAAAGACACATAGTACAAATATAATCAGAAGGGTAGTAATATGAAGAAAATTGTTGGGCACATGGGCTAAAGGCCCATCAATCAGCAATGAGATTTTTTAACAAAGAAAAACAAGGCAAGGGGTGGGTTACCGATCAATGATGGTTCGGATAGTAGTATGAACATAGGCCTCTCAAAAAAAAACCAATAACAAGTATTCCTTCTCTCTTTTAATAACAAAATGAAAGGTTTGTTTTTATAAAATAAATAGAAATAAAAACAAGCAATCAGTAAATCAAAACAAAACAAAAAATAGAAAACAAAAGGGTTAAAAAGACAAAACACGATTCACACGCACCTCTCCACGTGATGCCATCATCTTCAACCCCCTTTTTCGTCTCAGATCGCGCTCTCTCCGTCTCTCTTGGTTGCGCCACGCCTTCCTCAGCTTCAAGCCTCTCTCTCGCGGTCTTCTGCTTCTCAACTGAATCGCGTTGGTGTTTCGTTCTCGTGGGTTGCGGCGTACGGCGGCTGGTGACGAATTTTGTTCTCCGAAGTGGTTTGTGCACAGTAGAGGTCGGAAATTGCAAGTGTTGGTGGTAGCTCGCGGCGGTTCAGACGGAGGTTCAATGAACGGGTTTCGGATGAGAGGCGGTTCTCGGTTTGTATGTTTCGGCCGATTTTGATGCGATTGGGCCGGTGTAGGTGGTGGTCGTGAGGCATAAAAAGTGAAGGGTTGGTCGCTTGTGAAGGATGGAAAAGCTTGAGCGTTTCCGAGTTGCGGTTTGCGTCAAGTATCACGATGGTGGTGATGGTTGTGACTGAGGGATTGGTGAGATCAAGTTTTAGGATTTTTCGGTTTATCTCATCCTCTTTTTGATTTTTCTGGTTTGTTTATGTTCTTTGTGGTGATGTTTGTGGTTTTTGATTTACAGAGTTAATGGAAAATTGTTGAGCGTTGTTATTCGGTTGGTTCAGTGGCTTGGGCTTGCTGTGGGTTGAAGCGGATTTGGAGTGGTGATGGTGACGGCAGATGGCTATGGCTTTGGAGAGGGTGAGCGACAATGGCCGGTGAGTGGTTGTTATGAATTCGCGGTATGCTTTCTGTTTTTTGGTTTGCAATGGCGCGGTGGGTGTTTTGTGTTACGGTGGCCGGCCGGTGAAAGGGTCCTGTTTCAGCTCTGTTTTTTTTTTGAAAAGGGGTTGGAAATAAGGTGGCTTTGGTGTTTAAGGTTTGTGAAGGCTAATGAGGTGGTGTCGGTATCAATGAAAAATAGAGTTTTTCTGGTTTTAGGTTGGTGCGTGAGATTTCTCACGGTGAAGAGGTCCTGTTTTGAATGAAGGTGGTAAAAGGGTTGAAGAAGGTTGTGATGTGTTTAGAAGAAAAGAAAGAGAAGAAGAATAATTTTGTTATCAGTGTCAGCCAAAATAACATGGTGTCAAGCTGTAGAAAAAAATGCCTTGCATTGTGTGGCGTTGCGGTACCAAAATACGTGTGGAATTGGTGTGTTGATGGAGATTTTCTGTTGTTTTTTTTTCGTGTGAAGGTATTGTATGGCTTTATAAAGGTTTTGTTGCTCTTTCTCAATCTCTATTCAGTGGGTTCTGTGAAAAAGAAAATGATTCTGATATTTATTTGAAGAAGAAAAAATAAAAAATGTTGGAGGGTGAATTGGAGAAATTCCAATTGGATAAGAATCTTTAAAGATTTGTTTGTGGGTGGAATTTTACTGATGAAAAGAAAAAGAAAAGGTGAGCTGTGTTGTAGATTCCCATGTGGGGTAGTGGAAGAGCAAAGAAAAAATGGGTGAACCCAAAGGAGTTGTCGCCAGGCTGTGTACGGAGGAAATCATATGCATAAAGTTGACAGGCTGTGAATTGGGTAATGCTGAAAAGTGGGATGTCTAAAAAATGCTAGTATAATATGTTTGCTGACAAAAATAAAATATAGTGGTTGGAAAGAAAAATGTAAAAATACATAATGATATTTAAAGTAACAAAATGAAATAGTAATAATAATAAATATAATAATAATAATAATAAAGGTAAAAGTATAATAATAATATATAATAATGGAAATAATAAAAAGTGAATAACAAAAATAATAAAGAAGAGTTGATGATAATAATAATAGTGGAAAATTGTTTAGTAACGGAAAAATTAAAATAGAAATGATTATGATGACAGCAATAATAATAATAAAAGAAAATGAAATATACTAATAATAACATAAGTAATAATAATAGAAATAATAGAAAGTGAAAATACTATTAAAATTAATACTAACAATAATATTAATAAAAAGTATTAACAAGAAAAATAAGAAATATATACTTTTGAAATTTTTGAATAAGGACTAAATAATAAAATGCTCATGATAATATTAAAGATAAAGGAAGATATGAATTTTTAATTTTAAAGAGAGATAAACGCATTGTTTTTTTTTACTCTTTTTTATATCACACAGAAAAACAAAATGGTATATATTTTTTAGATTTTTTTAATATGGTTAAATAAATAAAAAAGCACATGTAGGACAAATTTGGGGTATGACAGTATCCTGAAAACCCATCTATGAAGGAGAAAACAACAAACTTAGCAGTGTTGTCAACCAAAGTATCAATATGCGGAAGAGGGAAATCCTCCTTTGGACTAGCTTTGTTCAAATCCCTATAGTCCACGCACATTCTAACCTTAACATCCTTCTTGGGGACTGGCACGATGTTAGCTACCCACTCAGGGTACTTCGCAACTGCGAGGAATCTAGCATCAAACTGTCATTTGACCTCTTCACGAATCTTCAGAGCCATGTTTGGTCTTGTTCTTCGGAGCTTTTGCTTTAATGGCGGACCATCTGGTTGAAGAGGAAACTTATGGACCATTATGCTTGTGTCTAAACCGGACATATCCTGATATGACCATGCAAACACATCCACATACTCTTTAAGAAGCTTGACCAATCTTTCTCTGACATCTTCCCCAAATGTTGCACCAAACTTTACTTCTTTCTTCTCTTCATCGGTGCCAAGGTTGATGGTCTCTACCAGCTCTTTATGTGGCTAAAGATCTGTATACTCATACTCAATCAATCTTGCCAGTTCCTCGGGAACATCACAATCTTCCTCACTTTCATCTTCTGCTTGGTAGATGGGTAAATCAAAGTTAGGAGAGAATGTAGAGTCGTTGGATTCAACATGGTTTTCATTTATTCTACATATGGGAATGATTTGCCTTTATTAAAAATGAGAAAAACAAAGAGATGCAAGAAAAACCTTTTATTGGTTTTGAAAGATTTCCATTTTCTTTTAAAATTGAAAAGAGAAAAAACAGTAAATAAATAAAACAAGAATTTAACAAAATACCTTCATTGATTAAATAACTTGAAAATGAGAAGGGGCCCTACAAAATGATCTCATAGCCTTAGGCAGAGCTAGGGAACATTGAAAACACTTAAAGAAAAACAACAAATTACTTTGACAATGGAAAAACCTCTGGGATCCCAACTGCCTCCCAATTTCCCAAAGCTGCTTCACACTGATACACCAGATGATCCACATCTTCATCTTCAGAATCTCCTCCAATTGCATTGACCTAATAACCAACACTAGAAAACACCTCTTGAATGGTTTTTAGACGTCCTTTAACGGAGGTTGATGCTCTTTCCTTCACATGAGTCGGTTTGTAACCCAACCCATAGAGATCCAGCTTCATCTTGACGTCGATGACATCACCCCAACCTTCATGGCTTCCTTCTTCAATGGTGGAAATGGCACTCTTCAGCGATGCAAAATATGGGATACCCTTCCCCTTTAGTTCCTCTACTTCCATAAGGAAAACATTGGCTATCTCAAGAGCTTGGAAAGCAATTTCCAAAGCATCTTTATCAACCTCAATATAGCTAAAGGAGGAAAGGTTGCTAACCATGAGATCTTTTTCCCCAGACACGGTTACCAACTTATTGTCAACCACAAATTTCATTTACTGATGTAGGGTAGAAGTGACTACCCCAGTGGCA
Source organism: Lathyrus aphaca (assembly GCA_963966055.1). Lineage (NCBI taxonomy): Eukaryota > Viridiplantae > Streptophyta > Magnoliopsida > Fabales > Fabaceae > Lathyrus > Lathyrus aphaca. The sequence goes on from OZ014525.1 coordinate 321,124,542, forward strand.
TGAATCCACAGTCTTCCCAACAAACAACTGTAATTAGGGTGAATGTCTATAACCTGAAAAGTTACATTGAACACTTGTGGTCCAATCAAGATTGGCAGGTCCACCTCTCCGATAACAGTCCTTCTTGACCCATCAAAAGTTTTTACAATCAGTGTACTAGGCCTCATCTCTGTCCCTTGGTATGATAACTTAGCAAGTGTCCTTTTCGGAAGAACATTCAATGAAGATCTAGTATCCACGAGAAATCTTGCTAAGGTGTCTTATTGGCATTTCATTGATATATGAAGAGCACGATTATGGTCTTGGCCATCTTTTGGATGATCTTCCATACTGAAGCTGAGATTATTGTATGCAGTGATATTGGCAATGACTCCATCAAACTGACTCACGGTAATATCATGTGTAACATGTGCTTGAGCTAACAACTTCTGGAGAGGGGTTTGATGAGCCGGAGAATGTATAAAAAGCGACAAGATAAATATTTTGGAAGGCGTTTGATGTAGCTGATCAATAACCTTATAGTCACTATTCTTAATGATTCTGAGAAATTCTGCATCCTCCTCTTCCAAGACCACTCCTTTATCTTTGTTGGCAATAGTGGGAATGACTTCTTTAGGTGGAACCGGTGGAACTGTATTGACTTGCTGAGTATAAACACGACCACTGCGAGTTATTCGACTTGCACCTGCTATGTCAGCACTTGCCACTTTTAAACTTTCCTTCTGACCAGTCTGCTCAGTCTTCTGACGAACTCCCGTTGTATCATATTTCCATAGAACTGCTCTTGTATTCTCAAGAGGGGAAGGATTACTCCTTTGCACAATCCTTGGCTCTGGTAAATTGAAAATTGGCACCACATATTCCAGAATATTAAAGATAGGTTGAATTCCTGAAGATTCAAGTATGTTCAACACTAGTGCTATGGTAGAATCAGACTCAGGAAAATTGTAGATAGGTTCAATCATTGCCACTTCATTCTTCTTCATGCGACCGCTTACTTGTAAGACACCTTGATTGATTAAATCTTGAACATCTTTCAAGACCAGTTCACATCCTTTTGGACTATCAGCACAATTTTCACAATTCTTATGACAGCTTTTCAGTATACCCGCCCCCACTAATTTTGCATCGAAGTCTCTAAGAGGGGTTTTGATCCCATTAGCATCGAAAATCAAATCTTTGTCAGACTCATCAATAATGGCATTTATGGACCCGTGTTTTGGCAAAGGATTATCTTTAACATTCTGACCAACATTTCTGAATGACATAATGTTCTTCTCCATCAAATCCTTCACAACATACTTCAAGGCATAACAACCTTCCAAATCGTGTCCTAGAGCATCCTCATGGAATAAACAATGGGCATTTGGGTTTTAATTTGGTGGGAGTGGGTCTGGTGGAGGACCCAAAGGCCTTGGAGTAACCAAACCTTTCTTCAGTAGTGAAGGATATAACTCAGTATAAGTCATAGGGATCCGAGGATTATGAGGCCTTCCCACTAGTCTTCTGTTTCGAAAGTTGGGATGCTGGTGAGGTGCTGAAGTCCTATGTTGATAGACTGAAAGCATTGGGTGCTTGTTGATAGCCTGGATTATTGAGCGCTAGAACTGTCAGTTGATACATCAATATTGCTTGAGTTGGCCGATACATTGGAATATGTTGATTATATGATGGTTGAACTGCCGTTATATATGGATGTTGAACGTGCTGTGGTGGATGGACGTACTGCTGTTGAGCCACAGTTGGAGGCCTTTGCCAAAGATGATTTCTCCTTCGACTCGTCATTACTGCATTTGTTTCGCCTTCTTTCTTTTTGTGGAAATTGCTGGTAAACTTCTTAGCATTGTTCCCATTGTTGTTGTTGGAGTTGCTGGATGCACCACTTATCTTATCATTCTTCAGACCAAGTTCTACCTTGATTCCCACAACCACAAGATCAGAGAAACTAGTAGTTATGATCCCCACCATTCTCTCATAGAATTCTGGTCGTACAATTTCAACAAACAAGTAAGCTAATTCTTTTTCAGTCAATGGGGGCTCTACTTGAGAAGCAGTCCCTGTCCACCTTTGAGCATATTCTTTAAAAGATTCAGAATCTCTCTGGGACATGCTCAGCAACTTCCTCCTGTTGGGGGTAAGGTCCATATTGTACTTGTATTGTTGAATGAAGGCGTCAGTCAGGTCTTGGAAACAAAGGATTTTTGACTGATCTAGAGTCAGGTACCACTTGGAGGAAATCCCTTTTAGACTATCCTGGAAGCAATGGATAATCAGTTTTTCATTATCAACTTGTGCTGCCATTTTCCGATAGTACATTAAAAGATGGCTTATAGGACATGTTGTGCCTTTATACATATCAAAGGTGGGCGTCTTGAACATGGGAGGTATCACTAGTCCAGACACAAGACACATTTCCCTGGCAGCAGCACCAAAGATTTGGTCACCTTCAACCGCTCTCAACCTTTTCTCAATAGTATCCAAATTCTCTTGCATTCTCTCGTGTCTCTCATCACTGTTTTCAGACATGTCTGGCACATCATACACTTGATGAGGATCGTTAAAGTACGGTTGAACACGGGTGTGCACAACATCTGGTGTAAAACTAGGAACCACATGGTTTGCCTCAGTAGTCAAAGGAACAATTTGTTGAGTGGTATATCCTTGAGGAGGAGGCACAAAACCTTGAGAAGGAAGTACAAATCCTTGGGGAGGAGGTACAAACCCATGAGGAAGCCCAAAATGAGGCCAGGTTGCAGGAGTAGTGACCGATGGTGAAGGATCAGTCGTTAAAGTGAAAAATCTCAGAAACCATAGTCTGTTGGGTATCCATCTTTGCTCGAATGACTTATAGCATTTCCATAATCTGACCCACATTTTCGCGAAGATCAATAAGCTCTTCATTAACTTTGTCCATCTCTGGGTCTCTTTCAGCCATCTTCTTCTTGGCCTGAGCTCGAGTGGAGTATTTGCCTGAGATCCTCAGTGTGACAGCTGGAAAGGAGGTGACGAGAATGAGTTTATTTGACAAATGCAAATGCGATGATGCATGCATGAGTAGAAAAAATGCAAATGTTTCAAGGGACATAAGAAATCATTGCAAACACCAAAATGGACAAAACTTTTCTTTTTTGAAAAAGTAATAAACTGAAGTCTATTCGTGGTATAATTAGGATGTTTGCAGTAGACATTTCTTTGTTCCTTGAAGACCTTGTTAAAATGTTGTGTATGATGCAGGGATGATAGGATGCAAGGATGCAAGGTGTCACAAGTAAAATCTGAAAATTTCTTAATAGGTAGGTTGTAAGAGATTGGTTCTACATTCTCTACCCAAAAAACCCACTCATAGGATGGTTTCTATGGTGGTGGTATAGGAAACTCAAGGTCACAGACGTTTATCGTACTAACACCCCGCCGTAGGCTAGCTGCATTATGGCGATAATAACTATAAGGTCTACCTTGAGTGGCGTTCTTGTGTTAGGCCCTCAAGGGGCGAAACCTTGGAGACTAACACTACACAATGACCATATAGAAACTGGTTCTTAATAGGGGATCACAGAATCACAGCCCTTTTATGAATCAAGTCACGCGACAAGCTAGCTGCGTTATGACAAGATCTACGAATAGGTCTACTATCTGGGGGAGCATTCAAGCTAGGCCCTCAAGAAGCGAGTTCTTGGAGACTAACACTAATAACTACCAATTCTAACATAGTTGTTCCCTCTTCTTTTTCTAAAGCTCAACTTTTACTTGTGATGTAATCCCAAGATCCCACAGGCAAGTATAATAATGAGCAATAAGAGAAAGCGATAAAAGAACAAATAAACAAACATAAATAATAAACATAGAGAAGACAAATAAGACAAGAATCAATAATTAAATGCATGGTTAGCTAAGTTAGGCTCGACTATCTCTAGTCCCCAGCACAGTCGCCAGCTGTCGTACCTCGAAAAATATGATCCTCGTGATGGACGCGGAAAGAACAACATAGTCGCCACCTAATTCTATTTATTCTAACTAAAGAAAAGGAAGATATATATACAACCTAAATAAGGATAAGAAATGGTCAACGAAACCAAATTCTAAGTTCAGGAGTCGGTTATGCAAGGGGAAGGTATTAGCACCCCTCACGTCCGTTGTACTCAACGGGAACCTCTTAGTCTAACTATGCGATTAAATGTTGATTTATGTATATGTCTTCTAAATGGTTTGCTAAGATGTTTGTTCTAAGGGAAATAGGTATTTTAAATTATTATTGTTATCATGGAGAAAAGGTTATTTTTTATTAGGGTGATTTATGACAGAGAAATGATTAAATCTTTTATTATTGTGCTCGCGAAGTATTAAAATCCCTATGCCTACGTATTCCCTTGTGCAATGGGAAAGTCAGAACTTCGTAGTTCGTGTGACTAATGTTTGTTAGTGTTTTTTTATGAACGATTGTTTAAAGAGCTTTCTAACAGCTAAGCATTGGTTTATTTCCTCGCAATAGGAGGCCAATCCACCCATCTAAACTTCCAAGCATAAAACCCTAGTTTATTGAGCCAAAACATCCAAATTTCCAATACTTGTTACAAAACCAACGAAAACCTTCTTGTCGTTCCTGCAAAACTTCAGAAAATCTAGTATGCATTCTGGTATGCAAATGATGAAATGAATACATGATATGAAAATGTTAGGGGTAAAATTTGGGGTGTTACAACACTAAACCATTGTTACATTCATTTTACCATCCTATTCATCATGGTCATATTCCATTTCACTAACCAAATTCATTTACTTATCCATACCATAAACCATTTTGTTTAATCCAAAATCACATCTCAAAATTCCTTTGTTTATTTAAACCTAAGCCCATTTAGATTTCCAAACCCAAAACCACTTGTTAGTATTCACCTTAGTTCATAATTATTTCATTCAGTTTCGAAAATCAATTAAAAAATCTTGTATTAATCAAATGAATTTCCTTTTTAAATCCAAGTCCATATTTCATATTTAATTGATTTTCAAATTAAGAGTCCAAAATCATATTCGAATTTCAAATTTCAAATTAAGAGTCCAAAATCATATTCGAATTTCAAAACCAATGACCATTTTCATTTAAGTGTCGATATTTGAAACTATGTCCAAATTTCCTACTTCTGTTAGATTAAACCAATCCATGTTCATATTTAAAGTTTTTATCCCTTTTAAATGAATTTAACCAACCAATGGTAAAATAGAGTGATGAAGGATCTTAAGGTTATTTCAATTGATCTTCTAATTCTAAAAAAACTTGAAAGAGCTTCTGGAAATGGTTCCAAAGCTAGTTCTTGTTGTGCTTTGTTTTTTTTACCTTCTCACATCAAGTGAAAGAGGAGATTTTGCTACAGAATAATATCAAAGAAGTTATAACAAAAAAAATTCAATAAATAAAAATTCAGATTACAAAAAAGCTCATATTACAGGATAACAAACTCCTAACAAAAACGAGGAGAATCTTCAAGCTCACCTCTCCTTCAACCTCTAACAAAAACTCACTGATCCCTCTCTCTAATTTTTTTTTTCATTTTCATCAACTATCTTCAATCTCTAAAATCTCTTTATCAATCTCCAGAATCTCGGCCTTTTCTTTGTTCTCATAACCTTCTACACTCCATCACCACCAACTTCATCCTCTTCAACACTGACAAACCACTCTCTTAATCTCCCTTAGATCTCTCTCCATCTTCATCTTCGACAAGACTTCACTATCACAAATTTGAGCTCCCTGCAATAACATCATCCCTTCTATCAACTAGCCTTCTTGAATCAATAATCGATTTAAGATCGAAAACTCCACAAGACAAAAAAAGAGAATCTATTCACGAAATCAATTTCTGCTAAACAAAGAGCACCACAAATTCAGATCAAGAACTCAACAACAATCGCAAATCGCGACAGCAGTTCACGTACTCAAGAACTCGGAAGAAGGAAAAGACGTGAAGAACAAATAAAGCCATACATGATGCGCCTCAACATACTCATTCAAAGTCATAATCTTCATGCAAGAGAATATTTGGTAATGGATTGTGGCAGAAAGTTTCGTTGTTGTCGGCGTAAGCCCAGAAGGAGGTCATAATCTCGATCGCGTTGAGAAGGAGAGAAGGAGTGAGGAAGACGGAGATGAGTCGAGAAGGAGGGTGAAATTTGTGCGGCGACGGAAGTTGAAGAGGAAGGTAGGGTTTGTTTTCTCTTCGATGGTGATGAAGTGGATAATGGAGGTGCTGCGATACGGATAAGATGGGTGGAGACGGCGTCGTGTTAATTAATTGGAGAAGAGAAACGGCTGAGTTTTGTTTCATGGAAGAAGAAGAAGAACGGTGAACATGTTCTGTATTTTCTTAAGGTTATTAGGTCAAGAACAAGCCTTGGATTGGGCTTATCACACAACCAAAATACCATGGGTCAGTTTTGCTAACCACACCATCACTTTCATCCACATCCCCCCACTTCGGTTGTTGGTTTTGGGTCCTCAGGCCCATTATGAATCATATCTGCACCTCCAATTTGTTCATCATACTTCTCCTTCACAAGCAACATGGGTTTGGGCCAAGACCCCATTCAAATGCTTTTCATACCATACCATTACTTCAACACTCTCCTGCGGATTGTTGGGTGTGGATTGGGCCTTTTGGCCATAAAAAATCTATTTCAGTCTCAATGTTTTCCGTTTACACCCTTTTTGATCTTATTTCTAAGTTTTTTAGAAATTTCTATATAGATTTGTTAATTACTGGAAATTGTGATATTTGGTTTGTTTTTGTGTTTGATTAACCACTGGAAATTGTGACATTTTGATGCTCCATATTCATTTAGTTTGTTTTTGTGTTTCAAAGTGCATAATTACTTGAACATGTTTAAACTAAACTTTTTTCTCTTCTCTCCTAAATGTTAACATAACTTGTTTGTTCATTCATAAGCATTATAGGACATCCATCATAAGCATTCACTACTGAATTTGATACTCATGTCATGTATTAATTCATGCTTGTATGCCATATGCACTCATACTTCACCCATGAACCCTAACTTGCATTCATGTGAACTTATGTGAACTTTTGGTGCATAGTTTGACATAGTTTGAACTTGTGAGGTATCCTATCACCCTTAGGGACCTATATCATGTAGCTAATAAATTTAGAAGTCATATAACCTTTAGGTACCTTCGCCTTTAGACTTAGGTCTTATTTTGAACCCTAGTTCCATTCTAGGATGTGTGTGGTACTTAATTGCCTTTATGCTTTGTTTATAATTTCAATATGCATTGTTAAGCTAACCTTTATTTTGTAGAGAGGTTGAGGTAAACTTTGTTCATACAACTTATTCCTTCATCTCTTTATGCTTTCAAAGTGTGTTTGTCTTAGCCCTTTTTCCATGATTTATGTTTTCAATATGCTTTGAAAAGGTAACCCTTTGTTTTGTAGAGATGTTGAGGTAAGACTTGTTTATATTACTTCTTCCTCATCTCTTTATGCTTTCTAATTGTGTTTTCCTTAGCACTTGGTGCTTTGCTTGTATAGTCTTTCCCTTTTCTTCTCTAGAAACAACTTAACTTCCTTAGGAAGTAAGTTGAGTTCTAATTCTTTTTCTTTTCCTTTTTCTCACTAGGATTAGAAAACCACACTAACCTAGGTTCATCCATGCATGACAACACTTAGGACCACTAGTCTCCCTTTATAATTTTACCTTTGGTTCTCTTTTCTTTCTTTCTCATCTCAAAGAAAAGTTAAAAAATACTTTAATAAAGATTGAAGTAGTCTTAGATACAGAGACTTATTCCATGGGGAACTTGTATTCATCCCATCTTAGCGATAGTACAAGCCTGTCTAGCATGATGTACAAGTCTGATAATGAGACTATTTTCACAAACAAAAGCAAAACACTTCTTTAAAAGACAGTAAACAAACAACACACGTCTTTCATGCGGGAACTTCCTTTTCTCATATCATTCACTCACAACCCGAACTTGCTATTACTTGCCTCGTTTGCAAGACGATAAATGCACTCGTTCAAGGCGAGCCTGCAACACTTGAGCATAGACATAAGGAGATCCAGCGCATAAAAAACACGAATAAGTAGTTCCCTCCTTAGTTAGGAGAACTACGTCGACTCTGATCCTCATATTCTCGATGAGGTACGTAGGCAGCAGGGTAGGGGCCGTTCGAGCATATTCTTTATTTTCCCTACATTTTTCCCCTTCTTTTCGATCTCTTTTTCCAGTTCCCTTTCTTATTTCCAGTTCCGGTTAGTAGTTCTTTCATTCAGCAACATCTTATTTCTTTTACCCTTTGAAACAGACAAACAAGCATGGATCCCGTCGGGTAAGGCGGGCGGTCTGGGTGCTACCTTCCCAAGTCGTAACCGACTTCGGAACCCAGATCTTTGGTTCGCAGGACCTTGTCTTTTCCTTTTCTCTTAGGTTTGTGCAACATTACCTTTCCCATTCATTCGGGATTAAAATGTCTGGCTAGCGACTCTACCTTTTCCGCGTCACTTTCGCGTTTGTACTAGGAAGAAAATCCCGGGAGCGAGAGTTGGTGACACTGCTGAGGATCGAACCCAGAATCTCTGGTTTCCCCTATGAGAGTCAAACATAGCGCTTGTTTGTTTCTGTTTTATTTGGGTATTTATTTTTTTGCTTTTGTGCTTTAGTTTAGCTCTACTGTTTTATTTACAGCTTATCGCTTTACTTTACAGCTTTCCGCACTTTACCTTATTGTTGCCTATACTGGCATGTACTGGCTATTTTGGTTTTCTTTGGCGGGATATGATTACTATGAGATAAGCCAACTACCCAGCTTGAGTATACACATAGGATTTAGAGTGGGCAGTCGTGTGGCTTGCGTGGTCTTGAGTACGTGTTGTTTTCACGAGTCTCACACCCAGATCAGGCTCTCTTGGGAGATGTTCTATACTGCATAGGCAGACCATAGAATGTTCCCACCTGAGCTTATAACACTGGGAAGCGATCATCGAGGACCTTTGTGGAAACATCCCTCTCCAGTTGGTGATAGTGGCATACCACATTTGTTGGCGAACCCACTCGCAGACAGAACTGAATAAGTTCGCACCCGAATGGGGGAGTTCATGACGATGATGTAGGGTATAACACTGAGGCAACAAGAAATGAGGTCTTCTTTGCAAAGGCTTAACCCTCGCAGATTGATCCTCCGGTAGTTACCTTGGATGCTCAAGACAATCCAATCAACGACGCTCTTGTTCCACCTGTGGTAAACATACCACCAACTCCAGAGGTTGCTGGCCCAGTTCTTGTTCATGTGGTAGAGCGACAAGAGGATCAGTTCACTCTAGTCAACAAAGATATGGGATTTGGTACTGGGGCTAGTAATCAGGATTTCCAAATGTTGGAAGAGAAGGTGAGAGCCTTGGAATGCAAAGACACTCTTGGTACCGACATTTCTGATATGGGCTTGGTGTCAGGGATGGTTATCCCTCCCAAGTTCAGACCTCCAACTTTCGACAAGTACACTGGTAGCTCTTTCCCTAAGACCCACTTGTAAGCCTTCTATCCCAAAATCACTACACATACCAAAGACGAGTAACTTTGGATGTTTTTACTTCCAAGACAACCTGTCTGGGGGCTCGCTCGAGTGGTACATGAAGTTGGAGAAGAATTTTGTTCATAAATAAAAGGAGCTTGGGGAAGCTTTTCTCAAGCAGTACTATTACAACATCGACATGGTTCCCAGCCGAACTCAACTACAAAGCCTTTCTTAGAAGAACTCAAAGAGTTTCAAAGACTATGCGCAAAGATGTCGTGAGGTTGCTTCCAGAGTCCAACCACCCTTGCTGGAAAGGGAGATGGTTGATCTCTTCATGGACAACCTCCCGGGGCCCTTCATGGAGAGATTGGTTGGTTGTTCCTCTAGAGGTTTTTCTGACATCATTCTGACAGGTGAAAGAATAGAGAGTTGTATGAAACAAGGCAAGATTCAGAGTGGCAGAGCGTCAACCTCCAAGGTTAAAAAACCGTTCATGAAGAGAAGGGAAGGAGAAGTTGGGGCCGTATATCCTCAGAAGAAGAGGGGAAATCAGAATGCTTATAATCAGGTGGCTCCCGTCACTATTTCTGCTCCTGCTAATCAACAACAAGTTTAGCCACCTTAACAGCAGCGCCAGCAAAATCATCAGCAGCAAAGGGCTCCCCGTCTGTATTATCCTCCCAAGCCAAGAGATAAACAGTTTGAGGTGCCTCCCATGTCCTACTCTCAGCTTTTACAAAATCTCCTCCAACATCAGATGGTTCAATTGAGAACTCTGCGGCCTCCCAGGCCGGGAAAAATTCCTGAGGGATACGATGCTAATGCATGTTGTGAATTCCATTCAGGGGCTCCTGGCCATAACACCGAGAATTGTAGGGCTTTGAAGCATGTCGTCCAAGATCTGGTAGATTCCAAAGCGATCAACTTTGCTCCGACCCCAAATGTGCTACAAAATCCCATGCATGATCATGGAAGGACTATTGGGGTTGTGGATAGCGGTGAATGTCTGAACCTGGTATCTTATGTCAGGGACCTGAAAACTTCGTTGTTGGCTGTAAAAGCTTGTTTGGCCAAGAAGAACATATTTCCAGGTTGCGAAGAAGGCTGCTCAGATTGTGTCAATTCCGTCGATGGTTGTGACCGACTGAAATCAGGACTACAAAGAATGATGGATGAAGGAAGTATACAGTTCGACAAGGTTGTGAAAGAAGACGAGGTATCAACTGTTACAATTTTCTACAATCCGACACAAGTTCCTGCACCAGCTAGGGTGGAACCGATAACCATTACTACTTCTGGACCAGTTCCTTATCAGAGTGATAAAGTCATTCCATGGAACTATGGAGGAGAGGTTTATTGCAATGGTCAGAAGCAAAACCTAGCTACAACCAGTTCATCTCCGCACCAAGTCGAGAATGTCGGGGTCGGAGGATTCACTAGAAGTGGCAAGTTGTTCGCACCAGAGACATTGAGAAATAATGTGTTACTACCGAAGGACAATGCTAAAGATCAAGCTAAAGCCAGGGGCAAGCATCCCATGACAAATGATGCACATGTACTTGTGACGGAGCCTGATATCACCTATGATAAGGAAGTAGAGGAATTCCTAAGAATAATCAAGAAGAGTGATTACAAAATTGTTGATCATTTACAGCAAACTCCCTCTAAGATTTCGATCTTATCCTTATTAATATGTTTAGAATCACATAGAAAGGCTTTATTGAAGATCTTGAACGATTCATATGTGCCGCAAGACATATCCGTAAATCAACTAGAGACAATGGTTTCAAGTGTAAATGCCAGCCTTGGCTTGGGATTTACGGATATGGACCTAACAACTGAGGGTCGCGGTCACAATCGTGCCTCACACATTTCCATGGAGTGAAAAGGGGTTGTGTTCTCTCATGTGTTGGTAGAACGGGGTCGTCATTGAACGTACTTCCCAAGAAGGCACTGGTGAAGCTGGATTATGATGGGGTTATGCTTAAGCCAAGTTATTTGGTCGTCCGAGCATTCGATGGTTCGATGAGGTCATTATTTTGAGAGGTGGAACTACCAATCAAGGTAGGACCACAAGTCTTTAATACTGCTTCTTATGTCATGGATATCCAACCGGCCTACAGTTGTTTGTTAGGATGACCTTGGATACACGCACCAGGCGCCGTGTCTTCTACCCTTCACCAAAAGCTTAAATTTGTCTGGGAGGGACATATTATGATAGTGTGTGGGGAAGAATATATCTTCATTAGCCACCTGGCCTCGTTCAAATACGTAGAGATGGATGGGGAGATTGTCGAAACCCCTTGCCAAGTCTTTGAGCCCATTAGGACTGCAAGTGCATCATTGTCAGATGCTTTATCAGAGGAGACAAAGAAAGGAGTTTCCATAACCTCCTACAGGAATTCCCTAAAAGTTATATAATCAGGTACAAACGAGGGCTGGGGTAAGATGATCGAGGTCCCAGAAAAGAAGGATATGTTTGGGGTTGGCTATCAACCTGGTCAGTCAACACTAGGGAAAAGTGCTAGAGGTTGGAAAGGCCCAATTACCTTCAACAATGCGGGATGTTTTGACCCCAACAATGTATGTATAGTCTAGGAAGACACGATTGATAGTGATTGTGAACTGGGTGAGTGGATCAGGCCTTGTGTTCCAGGGACGCAGCTCAACAACTGGTTGGCCGAAGCATTCATCTCTGTCACTCAGCTAGAAGAGTAATGGTTTTGTGTTTTCTTCTCCTGTATTCAAGCTCTATGCCTTGCAAGGGGCATAGCAGCTCATTGTAAGGGCTCATTATTCATAATGCAATATCATAATCATCAATAAAATGGATGTTTTTGCATTCACTCATGTTGTTCCCTGTATTTCATTTTCATTTTTTATCAAGAGCCGCTTGATCTCCATGCTCTGAGAGTACGTCGATGTTTTCTCCTGGTCTTACTAGGACATGCCTGGGTTAGATATGGATATTGTGGTGCACAAGCTACCACTCACAGAAGACTGCCCGCCGGTCAAGCAGAAGTTGATACGAACACGCCCTGACATGGTTATCAAGATTAAAGAAGAGGTTCAAAAGCAGTTTGACGCCGGATTCTTGGCTGTAACAAGTTATCGTCCATGGGTTGCGAATATTGTTCCAGTCCCTAAAAAGGATGGTAAAGTAAGAATATGCATGGACTATAGGGACTTGAATCGGGCCAACCCCAAGGATGACTTCTCGTTGTCGCACATTGATGTGATAGTTGACAATACTGCCCAATTTTTTGTATTCTCTTTCATGGATGGCTTCTCGAGCTACAACCAAATCAAAATTTCGCCAGAGGACATGGAGAAGACTACATTCATTAACCCATGGGGAACCTTCTATTATAAGGTCATGTCGTTTGGTTTGAAAAATGTTGGAGCTACATACCAATGTGCAATGGTGACTCTATTCCATGACATGATTCATCACGAGATTGAGGTCTACGTCGATGACATGATTTCAAAGTCACAAACAGAAGAAGAACAATTGGTCAACTTAGCCAAGCTTTTTGACAGACTTCAGAAATTCAAATTGAGGCTGAATCCAAACAAATTCACATTCGGAGTACGTTCCGGAAAGTTGTTGGGCTTTATCATCAGTGAAAGGGATATTGAGGTCGACCCTGCAAAAGTAAAGGCAATCCAGGAGATGCCTGAGCCGAAAACTGAGAAAGAGGTGCGGAGCTTCTTAGAGAGATTGAACTACATTGCAAGGTTCATCTCACACCTAACAACCATGTGTGAACCTATTTTCAAACTTCTGAGGAATAATCAGGCGATTGAATGGAATGACGACTGCCAACAAGACTTTTACTAAATCAAGGAGTATTTGCAGGAACCTCTGATTCTCATGCCTCTAGTTCTAGGGAGACCTCTAATCATGTACCTCACAGTGCTTGAGGGATAAATGGGTTGTGTGCTGGGTCAGCAAGACGATTCTAGTCGAAAAGAGCATGCAATTTATTACCTTAGCAAAATGTTTACCGACTGTGAGACCCGCTACTCACTGCTCGAGAAAACGTTTTGCGCTTTGGCATGGGCTGCTTGCCGACTAAGACAGTACATGCTCACGCACACCACCATACTAATTTCCAAGATTGACCCTGTTAAGTATATCTTTGAAAAGCCAGCTCTAACCGGAAGAGTAGCCCGATGGCAAATGATTTTGACGGAATATGACATTAAGTACACTTCACAAAAAGCTATCAAAGGAAGTGTATTGTCACATAATTTGGCCCAACAGCCAATTGATGATTACCAACCAATGAGGTTCGAGTTTCCGGATGTAGACATCATGTTCCTCAAGTCGAAGGACTGTGAAGAACCACTCCTAGAGGAGGGGCCAGACCCCGAATCCAAATGGAGTATGATGTTTGACGGAGCCGTCAATATGAACGGAAGTGGAGTTGGTTCTGTTATTATCTCGCCGAAAGGGATTCATATGCTCTTCACTGCCCGACTAACATTCAAATGCATTAACAATGAAGCTGAGTACGAAGCCTGCATATTGTGGATCGAGGATTCAGTCAACTTGAAAATCAAGAACCTCGAGATCTTCGGTGATTCTACTCTAGTCATCAACCAAGTTAACGGCAAATGGCTGGTTCATCAACTTCATTTGACTCCATACAGGGACTATACCAGAAGGTTGCTAACTTTCTTCACAAAGGCCAAACTGCATTACATACCTCGAGACGAGAATCAGTTTCCTGATGCTCTGGCAACCTTATCTTCCATGATTAAGGTTCGTCAAGAGAACTACGTGCCTTGAATCGATGTCTCTCAGATTGAAAAACCGGCTTATGTATTCACAGTTAACATTGATAATGATGACAAACCCTGGTATAACGACATCAAGCAATTCCTGAAGTCTCAAGAATATCCGAAAGGGGCATCAAGCAAAGACAAGAAGACCCTCAGGAGGCTGGCAGGAGGGTTCTTCTTAAATCAAGATGATGTGCTCTATAAATGGAACTTCGACATGGTCTTGCTCAGATGCATGTACAGATACGAAGAAGACATGTTGATGCAAGAAGTTCACGAAGGTTCCTTTGGTACCCATGCTAGAGGGCATGCTATGGCAAAGAAACTACTAAGGTCGGGGTATTATTGGATCACCATGGAATCCGATTGCTGCAAATACTCCCGCAGGTGCCATTAGTGCCAAATATATACTGACAAGGTCCTTGTACCTACAAATCCATTGAGTATCATGTCTTCACCTTGGCCCTTTGCCATGTGGGGCATTGATATGATTGGTAAAATTGAGCCAACGGCTTCCAACGGTCACCGCTTTATCCTAGTTGCAATAGACTATTTTACGAAGTGGGTCGAAGTGAGGTCTTATGCCAACGTCACAAAACAAGTGGTATCCCGGTTCATTAATAGGGATATCATCTACCGGTATGGAATTCCTGAGATAATCATTACTGAAAATGGTTCGAATCTCAACAACAAGATGGTGGCAGACTTGTGTCGGGATTTCAAAATTGAGCATCACAACTCTTCGCCATATCGCCCGAAGATGAATGGCGCCGTCGAGGCGGCCAATAAGACCATAAAAAAGATCGTGCAAAAGATGGTTGTGACATACAAAGATTGGCATGAGATGCTACCGTTTGCATTGCATGGGTACCAGACGTGCGTGCACACTTCAATTGGGGCAACCCCATTTTCACTGGTATACGGTATGGAGGCAGTCCTACCGGTCGAGGTCGAGATTCCCTCGTTGAGATTAATGATGGATGTCAAGCTTGAAGAAGCTGAGTGGCTCCAAGCCAGGTACAATCAACTGAGCCTCATTGAAGAGAAACGCTTTACAGCTGTGTGCCATGGACAGCTGTATCAAAGGCGAATGAAACAGGCTTTCGACAGGAAAGTACGACCCCAACGCTACATACCTGGTGACATGTTGCTAAAAAGGATTCTTCCTCCCTTAAACGATCACAGGAGAAAGTGGACACCCAACTACGAAGGTCCATTCGTGGTTAAGAAGGTTTTCTTGGGCGGAGCCTTGATGCTAACAACCATGGATGGCGAAGACTTCCAATCCCCCGTCAACGCAGAAGTAGTTAGAAAATACTTCGTGTAAAAAGACCCGATGGACAAAAACAGAATAAAGATCCAGGAAAAAAAAGGCATCCCGGTGAGCCAAAAATAGAATAAAAGGCTCGGGTAAAAATTAGGGAAATATCTAAAAATATATACATCTGTTGAGTTGAAAAGCCGCATTGGACGACTCAGGAAAAAAAGGGTATCCTGGTGGATTGAAAACCCGAAAGGGCGGTCCATACAAAAGAGGGATTAAAAACGAACAACTGCGATCTGCGAGATCTGTGATTCGTCATTTGTAATCAAAAGTAATCCAAAGGGTGAAGATCAATTCAATCATCTTCCTTAAAGCAAAGCAAGCGGAGAGTCTTGAAGACATATAAGTCATAGTCGGGTCGGAGCTGGATGAGACTTGATGTTTCACATTGCCATTAGGATATTTTGTTTTTTTTTTCCTTTTGTGCAATTTCCTCTTTCCAGGGGTTGCTTCCTGATGTAATGCCTATTCATGGCCTTTCTTTCTTCAATAAAAATGCAATTTCAGTCAAATTTGTTTCCACAAGTTTTTATTTTTCATCTACCATTGATTGATTACAAAAACGCTCAACAAATGTTGATAAAATATTGCATTATGCGTACATGAGTGCCTTATGATTCATGTAGGAGATTAAAAACATTTGACACATATCTAATGTGTTGAATGACTGGGAGGATGATTTAGACCATAAACCGGGGGCATGCAGGCCAAACTAAGTCTCCATTTTAAGCAGGAACTATCATTTGTGTTAATGCAGGTGTAGATGTTGCAAGCAAAGCCATCCCCAGTACAGAGTTTCAGGAAGTCTCCTTCAACAGATTCCTCAGGAACTTTTCCTTTGATGATATCCCCAAGAAGAGATTTCTCCTTCGCGTAGGAATATCCGCATCAAAGTCTTCTTGGAAATAAAAGTTCTCTCCAGTGAATCAACAAATGGAAATTGACTTCCCAAGCAAAAGGGTATCATTATATCTTTCATCTCCAGCATGAGATGCTCTCACCTCAGCGAGAGATGATCAAAACTATTATTTCCAGTAGGAAATACCTCCAGTGGTGTTATCCCCAGTAGAGTTAGAATTCGAACCTTCTCCAACAGAGTAGTAGAAGATGAATGACTTTCCCTGGTAGAGTTTCCTTCCAAGAGGAAGTACTCCCTACCGGCCCCCAGCAGCAAGGAGAGGCCTCTCATTTCCTAGTAGAGATGAAGGTACATAAGAGCCCGAGAGTTCTCCTCCTTGCCCATCAGTGTTTGCCGTTCCCCCCAGCGATGTTTCCAAGCAAAGGACAATCCTCGTTGGCATCCCTTCCCGAGAAGAAGACCGTGAATCTGAGGGATTCCCCAGCATATTTCTTCCTCATCAGAATATCAACACATTTGTTTCCCCACCCGAGTCGGAATGATATCTTTTCCCCAACAGATTTCAGCGGGTAGCGCACCTCTCAGCAGATCAAGTTCATTCTCAACAGGGTCTTGGCTCTCCAGTCTAAAAATCCAAATTATTTTTGGAAATGACGGCAGTTCAAAGCCGATGGATCATTAACACTATCCCTTGTAGAGTTGTTTCCCTCACAAGGAATCATTACAATTAATGCAGTGATCAATTCTTCCCCAGCGAAGTCGTCAAGGATACTTATTTTCTCCTGGTCAGGAGATTTCCTTTGCATTTGCATTTAGTAATCATAATTACATTTGCATCCTCAAAAAGCGTAGAATTTCCATCATTATGGAGCATTATGCCATGGAAAAATTCAGACATATGCATACGAAGTATAAGACAGTTTTGGTACCTTGTGCAAAAAGCCCGAATAAGTGATTTTGAAATCAGACCTGAAGTATCCCCATAGAATGCCGAGTCCATTTCCCAGTGCGGTTGATTCTACCTAATCTTGTTTGCTACCCCCAATTGAGTATCATTTAAGTACAACAATCTCACTTTTTTCGCGTCTCCGTTTAAGTACAACGGTCATGTCTCGGGTAATTGTTTAAGTAAAACGGTCCCGTTTCTTTCGAGTTTCTATCTAAGTGTGATGGTCTCATTTCTTTGGAGTTATTATCTAAGTACAATGAGTTCATTCCTTTCGATTCTGCATGAGGTCAGTTTCTTCTTTTGTGAGTTGTCATTTGAGGATGACATTCTCTTCTTCAAGTCCTTATGAGGTTGGTCTTGTTGCTTTTGCAAAGTCTGTCTGAGGCCAGTCTTTGTTGTTTCTGGTTATCGATTGAGGCCGGTATACCATTGCGTCTCCATTTGAGGATGGTTTTGTATTAGATTATGAGTTGTCATTTGAGGATGACATTCTCTTCTTCAAGTCCTTCTGAGGTTGGTCTTGTTACTTTTGCAAAGTCTGTCTAAGGTCAGTCTTTGTTGTTTCTGGTTATCGACTGAGGCCGGTATACCATTGCGTCTCCATTCGAGGATGGTTTCTTTTTAGATCGTGATTTGTCATTTGAGGATGACATTCTCTTATTCAAGTCCTTCTAAGGTTGGTCTTGTTGCTTTTACAAAGTCTGTCTGAGGTCAATCTTTGTTGTTTCTGGTTATCGACTGAGGCCGGTATACCATTGCATTTCCATTCGAGGATAGTTTCGTGTTAGATCTAAGGATCTTTTGTGAGTTGTCATTTGAGGATGGCATTCTCTTATTCAAGTCCTTATGAGGTTGGTTTGATTGTTTTGGTTATCATTCGAGGATGGTAAAGCCATTTTGGAGTTTATTGATCGAGGTCAATATTTCCCCTATGCAGAGTCCTTTTGAGTTTGGTCTTCTTGTTGTGGCTATCATTCGAGAATGATAGACCATTTTGAGCTTATTGATTGAGGTCAATATGTCTCATTTGCAAAGTCTGCCTTAGGTCAGTTTTTGCTGTTTTTGTTTATCAACCGAGGCTGGTATACCACCGCGTCTCCATTCGAGGATGGTTTCGTGTCAGATTGGAGGATCTTTTGTAGATTGTCATCCGAGGATGGAATTCTACCTAAAATACTTTTCATCTCCCACCGAGTATAAATTTTCTAGTTTATTTGGGTATTTAATCACTCCATACCCTGAAGGTCTGAAAGTTGTTGCTATTATCCATTCAGGTCTACAAATATTGAATAGAGACAAATGTAATACCCTAAAATTTTCTCTCTTAATTTATCGCCAACCTCAAGTGGTTTATGCTTCATCAATCCAAGCATCGCATCGCATCCAAAAATAATAATAAAAATAATAATAAAAATAATAATAATAAATCATGATCATTTGCATATGCATGAGGTATGTGATCGGGTAAGGCTTGTCAATATTTGGAGCTCAAGAGAAGAAAAATAACACTACAAAAATAATCCAAAGCAATTCCATGAGGTGTAATCAAAGAAAAGAAAAATTCAAGTTTTTATGCCGTTAACCGGTTAACGCATATGGTTAACCGGTTAACGGGCACGGATTTTGGGCAAAAAGTTTGAAAATTGGTTGGTTCTTCACTTCCCTCCACTTTTTCCCTTCATTTGTTTCCACTTTGTTTCACACTTCATTCATACTCCATTTCAGCTTGGAAATTCTACCACATTCTAGACTCTTCTAAGGAATATTCTAAGGAATATTTTAGAACTCCAACTAACTCCAACTACCTCCAACCCTAACTCCAAACCTAACCTAAAGCCTAAGAAAGCTCCATTCTCAAACCTCACGCCATGCATACACTCTATATAATCTCAAATCATTACAAAGCAAAATGGTCCACTTCATTTTTTTCCAAGGGTCCAACCTCATTCTCATTATTTTCATCTTTAATCTCTCATTTCTCTCTTAATTCTCAAAGCTTCTTCATAGAAGTTCTTCAAATTCTTCATTGGAATTTGAAGAACTTAAAGCTAAACCATCATTAATCATCAACTTGGAAAGCTTATTTGAAGAAGCAATTCTGTTTTTGGAGTGGTTTTAAGCTTATTGGAAGGGGTTGCGCAAGTGTTCATCAAGATTGAATCGCATTTATTTTGTATTCGGGGAATCTCCAGTTTTCTTCTTCGCTTGCACTTCGATCTACACCGCAATACTCACAGAAGCAATCCTCCTCTTCGTAGGTAAAACTGCTTTTCGCTTTAACTTATTCTCTTCATCTTGCCGTGACCGCATTCTTTGCATGTTCATTGATCGTCTTTGTGTTTTACCGTTCAATTACGTTTTTATTGCGATTTGCGTATTTTGGTTGTTAGAAGCTATATTTGTAGCTTAATGCATGTCCTAATAGGTGTTAGAAAACCTCCTTTAAGTAGAAAATTTGAGTTAACATGTTCATGTATGTGTTATGGGTTCTTAGAAGTAGGTTCATGACCATAAATGCTTATTTCTACACTTTTTTCACCATTTTGCCCAGTGCTAACCGGTTAACCCATTTGGTTAACCGATTAACATGTTGAAAAACACCCATGGATTTGAAAATTTTAGGGCGTTAACCGGTTAACCTATAACGTTAACCGGTTAACGCTGTTTTCAAAGTAAAAATGCTCTTGTTTCATTATACGTTTGCATTGCATTATGTCTTAAACTTTATGTAGTGATAGAGCATGAATTTAGGGAATTTTCAAGACTATTTTTGGTACCACATTCCATCGTTCCGAGTCGTTTTGACATGTTTCTGTTACCTTTTGCATATTGTGCATTTACTTGTTAATTGTGCATAAAGTGACTTGTAAATCATTGTTTCCATGTTCAAGCCTTTCACTTAGCATGCTTATATATGTTTCACATTCTGTTTTGGTTTCATTTTCATGATCCATACACGTTTCGTTAGCCTATACGCATAATTGCATTGCATATTGTATGTTGCATTTCACATAATCATAAATGTACATGTTGTTGCATTTTGTTAGCATCTTTGATCACTTGTATGTTAATCCAATTCTGTTTTTTGCATCAAGTTACATGTCATTGTTGTTGATTTATGTTGATGCATGATCATAATCCATGTCACTATGCTTATATACTCCATAATTGAGTGCATACTTGTTGTATATTTGTCATTTGGTGCATTCTTTCATAATCACCCTTATTCATAATAATGTTGCATTAATCCATGTTAATGTTGATGTTAATGTTGCATTTATCAATGTTAATGGTGCATTTGTGTCATCCATTGTTGTGCATAATTGAAAATTAATCAAATCTGCATTTGAATTTCATAGCTGTTTTTTCATGCAGTGGTTGTAAAATGTATGCTGATTGTTGCATTTTCTCACTTTTTATACATGTTTTCATGCTGATTGTGAGCTGTAAAAAGCTGTGTGCATTGTGTATTACATTTCATTGTTGTTTGGGCATTTAGGAGTTGTAATAGGCTGCTGGATTTTGCTTTAACTTTTTTTTAGGTCCTCTAAACTTAGGATTGAGTCTAGTTTAGGTCCTAGATCCTTTAGGAATTGTTTGGTAATTGTTTACCACGTTTCTTATTCATGTTACCATGCTAACCTTTGTTTTGTAGGGAGGTGGAGGTAAGTCCTTAAACCTTAATCTCTTTTACATTGTTTATGATTTCAAAGTGTGTTTGTTTTAGAATTTCATTGCTTAGTTTCACAACCCATGCTAATCCCCTTGTTAGAATCAACTTAACTTCAATAAGAAGTAAGTTGTATTCTATTCCTCTTTCTTCTTTTCCTTTTCGCATTAGGATTAGGAACCACACTAACCTAGGTTCATCCATGCATGATAACACTAGGATCTTAGTCTTCCCCTTAGACTTTTTGCCTTTGGTTCGCTTTGCTTTCTCTTTCTCATCTCACAAAGAAAAGTAAAAAACACATAATAAAGGTTGGTCTTCTCGTACGACACAAGACTTTGCCGTGGGTTCCTTTTATACGTCTTGTTTCGGGACGAGGTGTAAGTTATCTACCATGATGAATATGTCTTAGTATGAGAAGGTTCACAAACAATAAACAGAAAACACTTCTCTAAAAGACAAAACCACAAAGAAGAATCGTCTTTTCCTGCGGGAATTCTCTTCTCACCTTATTCACTCTCAATGCGAACTTGCGATGACTTTTCTCATTTGCAAGACGGTAAACACACTCGTTCAAGGAAAGGCTGCAACACCAGAGCATAGACATAAGCAGTTCCAGCTATAAAAAACACAAACAGAGTTCCCGCCTTAATTAGGCGATCTACGTCAACTATGATCCTCATTTTCCCGATGAGGTACGTAGGAAGCGGGGTAGGGCCCGTTCGAGCACACTCTTTATTTTCCCTACATTTTTCCCCTTTCTTTTTGTACTAATACCTTCCCAGGTCGTAACCGGCTCCCGAACCCAGATCTTTGGTTCATCGGACCTTGTCCTTTCCTTTTTCTCTTCAGTTTATGCAACATTACCTTTCTCATTCATTCGGGATAAAAATGCCTGGCCGGCGACTCTACCTTTTCCGTGCCACTTTCACGTTTGTACTAGGATGAAATCCCGGGAGCGATGCGTGTTACATATCAGAGCATCCTAAGACTCAAACAAGCAACACACTTCCACATACTCTAAAGTACCTGGATTATTTGTACTTCCAAAGAAGCATAGACACAACAACAAACAACAAAGGAGTGAGAAACAAATTCATATATTAATGGTGCATAAAACATCTTCAAGGGTAGTTTCTCACTCAAAGCAACATACAACATAATTCACACCAATAACTATGCAACAACAAAAACATCAATAATTATGTAATGTGACTCAACAATGACACAATGCATGTGGTACCAGTTTTTGTTCATTCAATCAAACACGGATAATTCACATACACCCATCCGACAATGATTATCCCACCATTCTCCATAATAGAGTACATATGAATTGCATACGCCCATCCAACAACGATCATCCCAACAATAAGATAACAATGTATGCAAGACCAAGAATATGCATACCACATGTATAACCACCATATTATACATCGACATGATCCATCCGATCAATATATAACATAATAACATAACAGCATAACCACTTATAACAACTTTACAACTTGCAGCAAGACAATACAACTCAAGGACAACCATTACACTATGATTTCACTTGGACAAATCCAATTAATCTAATTTATTAGACTAATTAACTTATGATGCTAATACTACTTACTACTAGCTTACTATCGTACCCCTGTCCAATTCTTGCATCACTGTAATAAGGAACTTATCCACACCTGTTACTAATGTTCTCTTACTGTTACTGAATTTCCTTCAACTAACTCATCACCAATATTATTTGTTAATCTTCTGTCACCTAATTAACAAGCCTAATCTACTTTAATTGGTATTTCTTAGCTTAATTTATGCTACTAAAAAAGAGTATGATCAACAACATCTCAGACATGGGAACAGAAACCCAAAAACAACTAAAATTCCTCCCTCAGACACATGAGACGAACATACATACACATGCCTATCGTCAATACGTATTACACAAATGGGACGGTCGTACCAACATTGGGACGGTCGTCATAAATAACAGACAATCGTCTGGCGTAAGGGACGTTCATCCCATAGTCAAACTGCACGCTATGTTTCACTCATTCTTCCTTCGTTTCTGTAACTTCCTTATGATTTCATCTCAATTCAATTTCCAGGCTTATGATTGTTTCAACACCATTTTTATACTCTTAATCCTATCCTCCTCTCATCCAAATTACTAACTCCAATTTTATTAATTTTAGGTGTTTAGATTCACATAATGCAACAACAACAATATGCATCACGTATTCACATAACAGAACAACCACAACAATATATCACCAATAATCCACAAAATTAGACAAGCATAATTAGAGATTCGCAACAACAATCATACACTCAAATATTCATCACAGATTCATTAAAACAACAGAAAATCCTACGAGGGAAGGAACCCTCAATACCCCATCATGTTAGATCACCTATTTAGAATTCCTTTCTCCTTCCTTACCTTTAAATCGGACGAATTTCCGGAAAAATGTGGTTGTGAAGATGCCCTAGGTGTCCTTCCTCTTTCTAGCCAGTCTTGGTTCTTTCACAAATTAACACGACTGATTCTCCACTAATTTTCTGATTAATTTAACCTCTCTAACAAAACCCTCACCATCAAATTGTACTAAATCGCCCTTATTTTTAATTAAACTAAATAATAATAATAATTATAATATTACTAAATAATTTGCATAAAAATAATAGTAATAGAATTAATTATCACATGGTCTTATTATTATTTGTACACCCGCTATTACTAAACGCACCATAATCCTACCCGTCCCACTAGGACACGACACCAAAACAACAAGATATACGCCTTAAATAAGGCCAACAAAGCACCAAAAATACTCGATGAATAAATATTGAAAATAGGGTGTTACAACTCTCCCCCACTTAAAATATTTTCGTCCCCAAAAATGTACCTGATGAGAAAAGCTCTGGATACGACTCCCGCATCTTGCTTTCCAGCTCCCAGGTTACACTCTCACCAGCAACTCCTCCCTAAGATAATCTCACCAGAGGAATTTATTTACCTCTGAGTTGCTTCATCTTGCGATCCTCAATCTTTATCGGCATCGCTTCTACAATATGGTTCGCCCTAACTTGCAGCTCATCCCTCAGAATGATGTGAGATGGGTCAGACACATACTTCTGAAGTTGTGACACATGAAACACATCGTGCAAGTTCAAAAGCTCTGGTGGTAACGCCACCCTGTATGCAACAATACCAACTTTCTACGAAATCCGATACTGTCCAATAAACTTAGGATCCAATTTCTTTGATTTCAAAGTACGCCCAACACTTGTCATTGGATTGACCCTCAAAAACACATGATCACCTTCAACAAATTCTAATTTTTTACTTTAGTTATAATGATGGCTCTTCTGTCTACTCTGAGATGCTTTCATCTTTACACTAATCATCAGAATCGCC
Source organism: Lathyrus aphaca (assembly GCA_963966055.1). NCBI lineage: Eukaryota > Viridiplantae > Streptophyta > Magnoliopsida > Fabales > Fabaceae > Lathyrus > Lathyrus aphaca. Next base: position 321,149,074 of record OZ014525.1, read on the forward strand.
TCAGTAGTTTGCTGTACAATTTAAGGCCCAAGCACAAAATTTTCACCAGTTTCCTACCAACACATAGGCGTTCTACACCTCCTACCATACAAAGCTTCTAACGGAGCCATTCTAATACTAGAATGGTAACTTTTATTTTACATCAACTCAATCAATGGCAAATGAGTATCCCATGCACCCCCTTGCTCTACCACACAAGTTCTCAACAGATCTTCTAAAGTCTTAATAGTCCTCTCTAACAGAGCGTCTGTCTGCGAATGATAAGCCAAACTCAATTTCAACTTTGAATCCAAAGCCTCTAGAAAACTCTTCCAAAATTCCGAAGTGAACCTCGGATTTTTATCCGAAACTATACTCGAAGGAACACCATGCAACTTCACGATTATTCTGATATAAATTTCTTCCAACTTCGTCAACGGAAAACTCATATTAATAGGAATGAAATGTTACGATTTTGTAAGTCTATCCATAACCACCCAAATAGAATCAAACCTCTCGCCGTATTTGGAAAACTAGTAACAAATTCCATAGCAATATTGTCCCACTTCCATTCTGGAATTTCCAACGGTTGCATGATTCTTAAAGGCATCTGATGCTGCACTTTCGATTTTTGACACACCAAACAAGCATACACAAATTGTGCTATGTCTCTTTTCATACAAAACCACCAAAATAAATTCTTCAAGTCTTGATACATCTTCGTAGCTCCTGGATGAATACTATAGCTACTACGATGAATTTCTTCTAAAATCGCCTTTTTCAACTCAGCATTATTCGACACATAGATCCTGCCTCAGAATCTTAACACACCAGAATTATCTACCTGGAAATCACTTTCAGGATCATTGCCTCTTGTAGGCATCAAGTCTACCAACTTTACATCAAGTCTCTGATTCTCCTTAATAACATCCAAAATGTCATTATTCACTTTTAACATTCCCAGTCTAACATTGTCAGGTGTCATCTCACAAACCATACTAAAATCTCGAAATTGTTCAATTAGCTATAACTCCTTAACCATCAATGCCGACATATGAATATCCTTACGGCTCAAAGAATCTGCTACCACATTAGCCTTACCCAGATGATAGCCCAAACTGAAGTCATAATCCTTCAGAAATTCCAACCATCTTCTTTGCCTCATATTTAGTTCCTTCTGATCAAACAAATTATTAAAACATTTATGATCACTGAACACTTAAAATCTTGATCCATAAAAACAATGCCTCCAAATCTTGAACTCAAATGCCACTGCCACTAATTCAAGATCATGAGTATGGTAATTCCTCTCATGCACCCTCAACTTCCTCGAAGCATACGCTACCACCTTTCCATCTTGCATCAAAATTACACCTAATCTTATCTTGGACGTATCACAATACACAACAAAAGGTTCACCAGGACTTGGTAAAACCAACACTGGTGTCGTAGTCAATTTATTTTTCAATTCCTCAAAGCTTTCCTCACAAGCTGTATCCCAAATGAACGTTTGACTCTTTCTAGTCAATTGAGTCAACGTTAATTCAAAATTAGAAAACCCTTGAATAAATATTCTATAATAACCTGCTAAAACCAGAAAACTTCGAATCTCCGTTACTGTATTGGGAGGTTCCCATTTCAACATAACACTTACCTTAGAAGGATCTACTTCTATGCCATCACTAGAAATAACATGACCTAAGAAACTTACATTATCAAGCCAGAACTCACACTTCGATAACTTAGCAAACAACTTGTTATCTTTCAATACCTGCAAAGCAATCCTCAAATGTTCGTTATGTTCATCTTCCGTCTTAGAATAAATAAGAATATCATCAATAAACACCACTATGAACTAATCTAAATAAGAATGAAAGATACGGTTCATATACTCCATAAATACACCTGGCTCATTAGACACTCCGAAAGGAATGACAACATATTTATAATGTCCATAACGAGTTCTAAATGTAGTCTTCTGAATATCACCTTCTTTCACTCGAATCTGATGGCAACTTGACCTCGGATCGATCTTACTAAAAACACGCACACCAACTAGCTGATCCATTAAGTCGTCGATCCTTGGAAGCGGATACTTATTCTTAATGGTCACCTTGTTCAATTGACGGTAATCGATGCATAGATGCATACTACCATCCTTCTTCTTCAATAGCAGTACTGGAGCTCCCCCCGGTAATACACTTGGCCTAATAATTTTCTTATCCAGTAACTCTCCAATCTGAGATTTCAATTCGGCTAGCTCTGACTCAGACATCCTGTACGATGCCATATAAATAGGCCTTGTCCCAAGAATAAGGTCAATAGCAAATTCCTCTTCTCTCTGCGGAGGTAATTCCGTAATATCATCAGGAAATACTTCCAAAACTTCATTCACAATTGACAGCTCACTAACTGATACCTTACTCTCAACAGATAACGATGCAAACAGTGTAAACATCTTCGTCTCATCTTCCAACAAAGTCCTCAACTCTTTAGTAGATAAATAATTAACCAACGCTTCCTCTTCAGGAGTAAGGAACAACAATTTCTTCCTATAATAATCAATATAAACTCGGTTGAATTTCAACCAGTCCAAACCCAAAATAACATCCATATTACCAAGTGGTAAACAAATCAAATCCATGTTGAAATCTCTATCAAAAATAGTTAATGGAAACTTCAAACATACTAAAGACGTAACCACATAACCAATTGACAGAGTTTCAATTATCATCTTCTACTCTAGAGTAGACGATACACTTCCTAACCTCTTCACATAATCCACATAAATAAATGAGTGTGTTGCACCCGTATCAATCATAACAATCAAAGAAGTATTATTAATAAAACAAGTACCTTTGACGAAATGCTCCTCATTAGTGGACTAGGCTCCCACCAAAGCAAACACCTTCCCACTGGTTCCTTGAGTCTTCTTTAGCTTCTAATAAGTCGTGCTAATGTGACCTTGCTCCCCACAATTAAAACAAGTGGGCATAGTATCCCTGCAATCAGCTACCACATGACCTGTCCTCCCACACTTGAAGCACTTCTTCACTTCATTCTGGCAAGTATTAGCACGATGGCTCGTGCTTCCACATTTGAAACACTTCATAGGATTGTGATTCACCCCTCCCCTACTTGGCTTCTTGTCAATAGTAGCTTTCTGTTTACTCTTATGAGTCGGAGCACTATAAGGAGTACCCCGAAACCTCTACTTACCCATTTTGTTATTCACAACTTTGTAGAGAGTAATCTGAGCTCTCTTGTCATTATCGTAAATCTTGCTCCTACTCTCCAGCTCTGGATAATTCCTGATCTTCTGGAACGTAATGCCCTGTTTAATCTCAGGACATAACCCGTTCTCAAAATTCAGATACTTTGAAGTCATAGCATCTCCGGTGTTATAATATGCACAATACTGCATCAACTCCTCAAACTTCACGACATACTCAGCCAAAATCATGCTACCCTGCTTGAGTTCCAGAAACTCGACCGCTCTAGCACTGCGAATATATTATGGAAAATAATTCTCAAGGAACTCACCTCAAAACACAGACAAAGTAATAACAGTACCTGCAGCTTCCAGCCTTTGGCGAGTGTTGTCCCACCAGACTTCAGGTTCGCCATCCAACATGTGAGTACCAAAACTCACTTTTTGATCATCATTGCACCCCATGGTCCTGAAGATTTTCTCAACAAACTTCATCCATTTTTGTGTAGCCTTTGGATCCATAATACCCCCTTCATAAGTAGGCAAGTTACTCCTGAACTGATCCAGATCACGAAACTCAGTATTCCCTACAGTTGTACCAATGTTCTCACCAACTTATGCCATGGCTTTCATAGCAGCAACAAGTTCAACATCATTCTTTCCTACCATACTGATACAACAACTACCTCGGGATAGAACACAACAACAACTCCTATTCTAAAGACTGACTCGACACTACATCTGGCCGGTTGGACCGACCTGCTCTTATACCAATTGTAACACACCACTTTTCACAATTTATAAAATAGTAAATTAAATGAATAATCAGAGTAAAACAACTTTAATGCCACATTTCAAAAATATTGACCAACATAAAATTCTTTATTAAAAACAGCGGAAAAAATAATTCGCTCAACTTAGGAAACATACAAATAATCATCAATATATCCTCAAAAATTCTGGTTTATAAAGGTCCCAACAATGGTTAAAGAAACGTAACAAAAAAATAAATAAACGACAAAATATCCTCGTCGAGTGTTACGTATTAGAGAATCCTAAGACTCGAACAAGTAATACACTTCCACGCACTCTCAAGTACCTGGATTATCTGTACTTCCAAAGAAGCACAGACACAACAACAAACAACAAAGGGGTGAGAAACAAATTCAAATATTAACGGTGCATAAAACATCTTTAAGGGTAGTTTCTCACTCACAACAACATACACCATAATTCACACCAATAACTATGCAACAACGAAAACATCAATAATTATGCAATGTGACTCAACAATGACACAATTCATATGGTACCCGTTTTTGTTCATTCAATCAAACATGGATAAATCACATACGCCAATCCGACAATGATTATCCCACCATTCTCCATAATAGAGTACGGATGAATCGCATATGCCCATCCAGCAACGATCATCCCAACAATAAGATAACAATGTATGCAAGACCATGAATATGAATACCACATGTATAACCACCATATTATACATCTACACAATCCATCAGATCAATATACAACATAACAACATAACCACTTACAAAAACTTTGCAACTTGCAGCAAGACAATACAACTCAAGGACAATCATTACACTATGATTTCACTTGGACAATTCGGATTAAACTAATTTATTAGACAAATTAACTTGCATTGTTAATACTACTTACTACTAGCTTACTACCCCACGCCTGTCCAATTCTTGCATCACTGTAATAAGGAACTCATCCACACCTGTTACTAATGTTCTTTTACGGTTACTTAATTTCCTTCCGCTAACACATCACCAACATTATTTATTAATCTTCTGTCACCTAATTAACAATACTACTCTACTTTAATCGGTATTTCTCAACTTAATTTATGCTACTAAATAAGAGTGTGATCAACAACATCTCAAACACGGGGATAGAAACCCAAAAACAACGAAAATTCCTCCCTTAGCCGTGAAGAACGTCACATACACATGCCCATTGCCACTACGTATTACACAAATGTGATGGTCGTCCCAACGTTGGGACAGTCATCAGAAATACCAGACGGTCGTTTGGGTTAAGGGACAGTCGTCCCATAACTAAACTGCATGCTTTGTTTCACTCCTTCATCCTTCATTTCTGTAACTTCCTCACGATTTCATCTCAATCCAATTTCCAAGCTTAGGATTGTTTCTACACCATTTTTACACTCGTAATCCTAACCTTCTCTCATCTAAATTACTAACTCCAATTTTATTAATTCACATACTACAACAACAACAATTTGCATCACATATTCACACAATATAACAACCACAACAATATATCATCAATAATCCACAAAATTAGAGAAGCATAACTACAAATTCGAGACAACAATCATACACTCAAATATTCATCACAGATTCATTAAAACAATAGAAAATCCTATGAAGGAAGGAACCCTCACTACCCCCATCATGTTAGATCACCTATTTAGAATTCCTTTCTCCCCCCTTTACCTCAAAATCCGACGAATTTTCTACAAAATCTGGTTGTGAAGATGCCCTGGGTTTCCTTCCTCTTCCTAGCCTCTCTTGGTTCTTTCACAAATTAACACAATTGATTCTCCACTAATTCTTTGATTTCTTTAACCTCTCTATAAAAATCCTCACCATCAAATTTTACAAAATCACCCTTATTTTTAATTAAACCAAATAATAAAAATTATTATTATTATAATATTACTAATATTATTTTCATAAAAATAATAGTAATAGAATTAATTATCACATGATCTTATTATTATTCTTACACCCGCTATTACTAAACGCATCGCAATCCTACCCTCCACACTAGGACACGACACCAAAACAACAAGACATACTCCTTAAACAAGGCCAAAAAATCACCAAAAATACCCGGCGAATAAATATTGAAAATGGGGTGTTACAGTAAACACCCAATTCCAAGTTTTTATAAATAGAGGAAGGTATGATGACTCTGAAAGTTTACGATGAGGAATTGAAAATTTATGTTCGAAAAACCATGAAGTATAAATATGATGTTGATATAAGTCATGAAGTAGAGGTGATAAATCAAGTGATTTCCCAGGATAGTCCGCTGAATACACCACAATTACATTACGAACGAGTTATGAGCTTGTCAATTTTTTAAAGTGATCAAGAGGTGGACGTGAAAGAGTCAGAAGTGCTAGTCATAATGGAAGCACAACCTAAATGGATTAGATCTCGACCACACTGGTGGGAATATCTAAGACAACCCCAGTTATCAGAAGAAAATCAAGAGTCCAAAAAGGGGATGGAGTTGGAACAATTGCCTAAGAATGTTAAATATGTTTTCTTCGACATTGAAGGGAAATGCCTAGCTATAACAAATTCTAGTCTCAAGAGTGTCCAAGAGGAAAGACTCATCCAAGTAAAAAAACAAGAGTGTTATTGGATAGGCTATTGAGGATTTGAAGGGTATTAGTCCAAGAGTTTTAATTCACAAGATGTTTATGGAGGATAACCATAAACCAGGCGTCCAACCACAAAGGAGACTTAATCCTGCCATGAAAGAAGTGGTTCATAAAGAAGTTATGAAGTTGTTAGATGCAGGTCTTATCTATCATATATTTGATAGCTCATGGGTGAGCTTCGTACATATGGTACCCAAGAAAGGGGGAATCATCGTCATCATGAATGAGAATAATGGGTTGATTCCTACAAGAATTGTTACAGGTTGGAGAGTATAAATTGATTACAAAATTGGCATTAAGATAAGAAAAATAAATAAATATGAGTAAACATATGATGTTGTGCATGAATATGCGTATGAATATGCAGACAAAATAGAAATAAAGATAACCAAACAGGTGAAATAAACACCTCAATAACTGGGTACTCGGCTAATCCCAAATGAGATAGCGACATCACTAGAAATTTTGTTGGAGATTCAATTGGAAAACAAAGCTACAGGGAATAAACAAAATCCATCAAAGGAATAAATCCTACTACAGGTCTCAGCTCATGCTGAGGAGGTAAAGATATTGCTCAGGGGAAACACACAAAAATCAGTCCTCATTAATCCACAAAAGGGATATAATCAGAATTCCACTATGAGGGGATAACATTATAAGGAAACACCACAACTCAAAGTCTTCCAAACTCTGGTAGGAAAGAAGAAATATCCAACTAAACTCTGGTGGGGATAAGAAATATCCTCACAACTCCTTTGGGGAACGAATGAGGATCTACCAGTGGTGAAAATAAAGCAAAACCTAATGTGGTAACAAATATTAACATCAACTTTACAATGGGAAATCACAATGCTAAGGAAAGATAACAATCTGTCGGGGATTGGGGAAACATTTCCACATTCCTTACTAGAGATGAAAATATTTATGCTAGGAAATAAACATCAAGCATATCTTTCAATAAACATCAATCTTTGAGAGGGGTAACACCATCTTGCAACAACTTCTCCTTGGGGAAAGGGTTTGAGACTTGTTGAACAATGAATATGAGCCTGCTAAGAATCATCACGTGCAGATTTAATGGAGACACGAGAAAAATATATGGTGATTATCCACCCTTGAAAGAAAATTACAGACTTGCCAACTGTAGCGGTAAAATCATGAGTGTAAGCTATTGGTTAACTTAACTCAAAGTAAACAGAGTCGCCACCACGCTTTTATTTTATTCAAAGTGGTAAAGGAAAATAAGAGAGAATAAATCCTAATGAATCTAAAAGCAAAAAGCTAAAGAAACAAACAGAGAATCGGGTAAGGGGATAGATTACAAAATGGGAAGTTTGTATGCACCCAAAATGTCTATGGTACTCCACGGGGCCCTTTGAAAAATTTATTGTTTTTGGTTTGAAAATTGTTTGTAAGAAGAGAGTGGAGGGATGAGAGAAGAATTAATTTTTTAAAATATTTTTGTGTTTGGAGAGGTTTACCACCTCTTGCCTACGTACCCACAATGTGCAGTGCGAGATCAAAACCCCGTTGTTCGTGGTACAAATAGTGAAAAATTAGTGTGTTGGATTGATTTTAAAATGTAAAGATAATTCATCATTATTTAGTGAATAATTCTGCTAAAAAGAATGAATCATATCTAAACATGTAAAGAAAAGGTTTAAACGGAAAAGTGCACAAAGACACAAAAATATTTGATGAGTTTTGTAATTTTTTTATGGTCTTTTGAAAAATATTTTAATATACTTATATGGTTTAACATTTATTAAGATATAAAAAAAGGTAAAAATTACTTGACCTAAGTCAAGGTTTGATTGTGAAAGTGGTTTTAAGTTTGAAAACAAAGAAGTTTTTGAAAAGAGGGAGAAGTTTTAAAATTTTAAGAAGGGGAGGAGATGAAGAGACTATCCTAAAAGGAGAATAAAAAAGATAAAGGAGGAAATATCTAACCAAACTTGATGATGCTTCACATTTTATGATCATAAGAGTTCCATTCTTATAAGCTAGCAAATGGCCAAATAAAGGCAAAGCTATCATCTCCATGAATATCAAAGCAAAGGGAAGGTGTCCTAGAATCTAAGTCCAAAACCCCTGTTCCAATGCAAAGGATAGTAACCAATAGTCGAAGATCAAAATCACACGTTTTTTAGAGGCTTAATCCTTTATTTATATTTTGTGTCCAAATGGACAAAAAGAAAATCAACACAATAATAATAACAAGAATATAAACATGATAATGGATGATAAAGCAATATAAAGCATAATAAAAGTAAAGAAGATAAAGGTGCAAGAAGAAAATTAAAATGTTAGTATAGTAATAGTATTAATAATATACATAATATTGGTATAGTGAACTTAATCATCCACAACCAAAAGAGTAACCAAGGTACTTAATGCCAAAAATTGAAAAGGAAACCGATTTTGCTTAGTATCTTACACTATAGTGATTAATCAAGGCGATTAGAACCAAATTCAATGAAGTTTAATAGAAGATTGGGAGACCCAAAGAAACTACGCATCAAACTTCACAAGTCTTGGATCTTAACGCAAAAAGATCAATCACTTTGGGATTACGCGACAAACACGAGGTCCAGTCCATGAAAGTGAAAGTATCCAATTGTATTTTTATTCCGAAGCAGTGGCACATTTAGGTCTATGTTAAGAAAATACCGAGTAATTTACGAAGTAATTACCTTACAAATGAGGTCGGCTAACACCAATTAAGGTGAACAATATAAGTGCTAATGCATGCGAGATAAACGATATGTAAATCTCCATCCCAAAGCAATACCACGTGAAAATAAAGATGAATACCAAATTGAGATTCATTTATGGTATTCTTTCATCATTAAGTTCAATCACTCATCTTGGTGGATCCATGTTTGAAAATATCTCACTAATACAAAGTACCTAAAGTGAACTAAATAATTCACTTAAAGGTATATTTGGACTAATGAATATTAACCACTCTAATATATACCCAAACTCCATTGAAATTAAAGATAAGTCAGTCCAAAGAATGTCTCCCAAGGTAAAAATAAGAAGGAGGAAGAAGAAGAAGCAAGAGGAATAAAAAACAGCTAAAAAACAAGCCAAAAATTCAGTTCTTACTCAAAGTAATCGGTTACCTGAACAAAAAACAGTTTTCTGGAAAAAAAACAACACAGGTAACCGGTTACTACCTAGGCAGTAACCGATTACTCTGCGTGCAAAATCAAAAATCTGCTAAAATTCAGCATGATCCACCTTTTAAAACCTTTTTTCAAAAATCTCATGATCATGAACTGAATTAGCACAAATTTTACAACCAAAACACAGTGAAATCACTGCAATCAAACAACAATTTATGATCTAGAAGATAAACAACCAAAAGCATCAAGGATCTACATCTTTAATGTTAATGATGAAGGTAGAACCATGGAAAAAGTGAATTATCAAGAACACTCTTCAAATTGATCCAATATCAAGCTTGATCTACTGAATTTGATGAACAAAAAAGAATAAGATGAAGGTTTACCTCAAAGTTGATCAAGGAATCAAGGTGAATTATTGATAACTTTCAAAAAGAGAAGAAGAGCTTTAGTGAATTTATGGTTTGGCGGGATATTTTGCAAGAGATTTGTTGGCTATCAAAGGCTCTAAAAATGAATGAAATTAAGCCTCTATTTAAAGAGTTTAGGTATGGGAATTTGGTGGAATGGAGCTTGCTTTGGTAATTCAAATTAGGCCTGGTAATTCAAAAATTGGAGGGAATCATTAAAAGGGTGGTGATTAGTGAGGGTTTATGGTGGGAATTAATGTCAATGATGTATGTGAATTAAATGGAGATCGTCTAGAATATTCCAAGAGAGATCAAAAAATGAAATTGGTGCCAAAATTCAAAAAATGAGATTGCTGCAAAAAAATTCAAATTTGCACGCAAGTAATCGATTACGCCCTAGGTAGTAACCGGTTACTCGGTGCAAAATTTGAAAATTTTGTTTTCCTTTTGCACTGCTATTATTCCAGCTTGATTCTTTTGCGCGTCGAAGAAGGCATGGAAATAAACACATGAACCTTGGAATTCCATGAATCAATCAACTTAATCGGGAAATCTTTGATCAGATAAATTTGAATTATTTACGGATCAACTTCAACTTTTATCAGTGAAATTAATTCAAGTTGTGGGACTGTTATATTTGGCATTTTTGACCTGAAAAATGATTAATAAAAGAAAACAAAAATAGTTTTTTGGATTTTAATTAATGGTTAGTAAACATAAACAAATAAAAGCAAATGGTGATCCCCTGTGAGGCATAAACCTACACCCGAGAAAAATCGAGAAACCAACATGATCTTGTTTGTATTGCAAGATGCAGATGAAAAAAATGCGAAGAAATCTTAGGGAAAAATTAGGGTGCTACCGATTCCCCTATTTAAGCTTCTTCAATCTGGAGATATGATGATTGACATATTCGTCTCTACAAGATGGGAGAGACTTAAATATAGAAGACCCAATTTTTTCCTAAGAAACCAGGATATGATATGATATGCAAACCCAAGATCTCTGTGGGGAAAATACGACCACCAGAGGAAAACAAAAGCTTGGGGACATATAAGAAAATCCCACTGGGGAGAAACAATAGACAACAAAAGAGTTTTTCAGGAAAATAAATCACTAGGTAGCCGACTCAACTTGGGGAAAAGATTATGAGACATAATCAGGATAAAATTCAACATTGAAGAGTAAAACTCCATCGGGAAAATATCAACCACACAAAGTATTCATGTCCAATAGATGGAGGAATACTGAATCGGGAAAGACGTCATCAACTACCGGTGCATTTGGTAGAATAAAATAATCAATTACAATTGCATTTGGTAAGGAATAGGGATCAACTACCAGTGTAATTGGTAGGATAATAGGATCAACTACCGGTGCATTTGGTAGGAAATAGGCTCAACTACCAGTGTATTTGGTAGGAAATAGGCTCAACTAAGGGAGGAATAATACCTACTACCATAAATGTGACGTTTTTTAAATCGATGTAAACATTCACAAAAGGACCAAAGTTTAATCCAAGAACAAATTGGAGAGAAACTGTCAAACAAGACCCATCCCACAGAGGAAATATCTCAACTGGGGAACATTCCATCCAGATAATAAGCTCGGGAGGAAACTGAATTAAAATCATCCACGAGAAACAAGCTCAGTAGGGAATTAGAAAGAATAAACACTTTCTGCTTAATGGTCAACACTCTAAACTTGAGAGGAGACAACACACACACTTTGTGGGGAAAATTCACGCCAAAGAGCGGGTAACAATGATATATCAAAGAATGCAAGAATGCAAACATATGATTCCATGCTCAAAGAGAATTCATGAATATGCGTATGAATATGCTGACAAACAGACATAAGGATAAGCAACAAGTGATATCACAACAAAGCTGGGGAATCCTGTTGGAAAATCAACTTGAAATCCTGCTGGGGAAAATCAAAAGCCATCAAAGGAGCAAAATCCTACTACAAGGCTCAACTCATGCTGAAGAAATACTGCCAGGGATCAAATCCACAAAGCAATCTTCAATAATCCATTAAGGATAACATCATATTCCACTATGAGAGGATAACATATCAGAGATACAACAACACAAAATCTTACACTCTTTGGGGACAAAGGGAAATATCCCTGTTAAAAATATGATGGAGACAAATATCTTCATAACTCTGTTTAGGGAAACAAGGTAAAGATCTACCAGTGATGCAGATCAATCTTAGCCTAACGGAGTATCAAACATTGACTCTGCATAGGGATATCACCATGCTAAGGAAAGGTAATAATCTGCCAGGATAGGGAAATGCTTCCACAATCCTTGCTAGGGATATAAATATTCTTGTTAAGCATCAAAATCTGTAGGGAATAACAATCATATCATTCATACTCTGCTTGGGGAAAGGGTGAAAGACTTGCAGATGATTACGTAGGAACCTGCTGGAAATCATCACATGCAGATCTACTGGGGATCTGATAGAGAGACCTATAGAAGTCAATCAAATTAGGAAAATTCGAACTTTCCGATCCACGTGGGGATACCAGAAGTTAACATCATAGACAAGTTACAATTATGCGGGATTTTAAATCAATACCTACCACTAGGTAAAAGAAAATCTCTAAACTGACTACTATATCAATATTTCTGTTAGGGGATGCAACCAACTCAAGTTGAGGAACAAAAACTTGGCTGAGGATTCCCTACATTACTTCTAAGATAATATGTTGAGGAATAGATCAAAACTCAGCTGGGGGATACTCGAGTAACAAGAGTATCACTCTAAACAATTCCTCCAGGGAAGAAAAATTGGAACTCAAACTGGGAACAATCATATAGTAACTAATCACCACTCCTTCTTGTTTTTGGGGAGTAAACCAATATCAAAATTCTAGGAATATTTAGAAATTACATATGGAAACAACTAGATCAACCCCTGCTCTGGGAGAGGCAAGTTACACATTAAGACTTTACCGTCACTGGAATTACCGTTGATATTCTCTCTTTATTCATATATCAAAAGGAAAAATGTTTTATAATCTTCAAAAATTCAATTTATTAATTTTTTTTTCAAAAATCATCATAAAAAATAAATGGAATTTTGTAATCATAAACAACATAAAGAGTTGCAAACAATTGGATAAAACCTTAAATTCATTGATAGAATGGTAGTCAACATTGAAAAATTTGAAAAATGGTAAATACATGGAAAAGGGCTACATTGAAATACAATGATCATTATTCTCCTTATCAACTTTGAACTCCATTATGTATGAAACTTCAGTCAAGGATGAGTGAATAAGAACCTTTGATAGGTAGTTCTGCTGAGGAATAAAATCTGAAATTCTCAGTTATTTCAAGTGATCCAGTTTGTCGATGCAGTTACTTGTCATGATCCCTAACTTTTTCCTAGATTTCCCTTTCGGTTTTTCAATCCACCGGGATAATTATTTTTGTTTATGTCTCTAATTTTTTCCTGGACCGCCCCTTCGGGTTTTCAATCCACCGAGACGTTCTTTTTTGCCTAAGCCGCCCTTTTTTGCCTAAGTCGCCCGATCTCCTCACCATCCATAGTTGTAAGAGTCAATGAACCGCCAGAGAAGGCTTTCTTAACAACATATAGGCTATCAAAATTCAGAGTCCACTTACCCCGAGAATCTGTTATGAAAGACTGAATCCTTTTGAGGACGAGGTCGTCTTCTCTGAATACATGAGGTTTGACCTTCTAGTCAAAAGCTTTCTTCATCCTTTGCCGGTACAACCGACCATGACACAAAGCTGTTATTCTTTTTTCCTCAATAAAATTCAACTGATAAAATCTACTCTAACACCATTCAGCCTCAGTCAACTTGGCTTCCATCAAAACTCTCATTGATGGGATCTCACCCTCTACGGGGAGCACTGCTTTTGTACCATAAACAAGTAAGAAAGGGGTTGTCACTGTTGAAGTGCGGATAATTTTACGATACCCATGAAAAGCAAAAGGGAGCATCTTATGCCAGTCCTTATACGTCACAACCATCTTCTGAATGATCTTCTTAATGTTTTTATTCGCAGCTTCAACAACCACATTCATCTTCGGTCTATAAGGAGAAGCATTAAGGTGTTGAATCTTGAATTCTTCACAAAGCTCTTTCATTATCTTATTATTCAAGTTCGAACCATTATCAGTGATGATTTTATTCGAAACACCATTTCTACAGATAATATTATTCTTAATAAATTGAATCACAACCTGCTTGGTCACATTAGCAAACAATGCCGCTTCTACCTACTTCGTTAAGTAGTCAATATTCACAAGAATAAAACGATGTCCATTTGAAGCCTTGGGTTTAATCATACCAATCATATCAATTTCCCACATAGAGAAAGGCCATGGGGAAGATATTACATTGAGATGAGTTGGTGGCACGTGAATCTTATCAGCATACACTTGGCACTTTTGGCACTTTTTCATGTACTTACAACAGTCAAATTCCATTTTCATCCAATAGTAACTTGCTCTCAACATCTTTTTATCCATTGCATGCCCATTGGCATGAGTACCAAAAGATCCTTCATGAATTTATTTCATTAACATGTCTGCTTCGTGTCTATCCACGCATTTGAGCAAAACCATGTCAAAATTCCTCTTATAAAACACACTTCCATTTAGGAAAACATTTCCTGCCAATCTCCTCAAAGTCCTCTTATCTTTGTTGGATGCCCCAAGTGGGTATTCCTGACTCTGGAGAAAACATTTAAGATAATGATACCAAGGCTTGTCATCATGGACCTCTTCAACTACAAACACATGAGTTGGTCTTTCAAGCCGCATCACACTAATCATGGGAACATCATTCCATTGGTGCACCTTTATCATAGAAGCTATAGTTACCAAGGAATCTGTCATCTTATTTTCATCATGAGGCACTTAATGAAAATCAACGTTAGTGAAGAAATTTGATATTCTCCTGGCATAATCTCTATACGGAATCAAGTGAGGTTGATGAGTTACCCACTTACCCTTGATTTGATTAATTACCAAGGCAGAATATCCATACACATTAAGATGTTTAATCCTCAAATCAATAGCTTCTTCAAGACCCATAATGCAGGCTTCATACTCAGCTTCGTTATTAGTACAATGGAAAGTAAACCTTGCAGCAAAAGGAATATGTGACCCATGGGGAGTAATGATCATTGCCCAAATTCCTTTTCCACGTGCATTCACAACACCATCAAAAACTAAACCCCGTCGAGATCCAAGATTCGTCCCTTCCTCAATCAAAGGCTCATCACAATCTTTCATTTTCAAATACATCACATCCTCATCTGGGAAATCAAACTTGATAGACTGGTAATTGTCAATTGGTTGATGTTCCAAATGGTCAGCTAAGATACTACCTTTTATAGCTTTTTGAGCTCGGTACTAGTTATCATATTCGGACAACAACATTTGCCAACGAGCAATCCTCCTAGTCAAAGCAGGCTTTTCAAAGATATACTTGATCATATCCATTTTTGATATCAACCAAGTTGTATGATTCAACATATACTGGCGAAGACGCTTTGCAGCCCAAGCTAAGGCACAACAAGTTTTTTCAAGAACGGAGTACCGAGACTCACAATCAGTGAACTTGTTACTTAGGTAGTAAATCACATATTCTTTTCTTCAAGATACATCTTGCTGCCCAAACATGCAACCCATGGAATCTTCTAACACAGTCAAGTATATAATCAACGATCTACCTTCCATCGGAGGAGACAACCTTGGGTTTTTCAAAGAAACTTGAAGACCGGAGCACGTGTGGCATCCATGTGAGAGATAAAACTTGAAATATACTTCAAACGATCCAAGAATCCTCTTACTTTTTTTTTCATTTCTTGGAGTAGGAATTTCCCGAATAGCTTTAACTTTATCAGGATCAACTTCAATGATTCTTTAGGTGACAATGAAAGCTAATAACTTTCCAGAATGTACACCAAATGTGAACTTGTTCGGATTCAAATGAAGCTTAAACTTCCTTAACCCTTGAAACAATTTCAGCAAATGTTCAACATGACCTTCTCCAGTCCTCGACTTAGCGATCATACCATCAACATATAACCCAATTTATTTGTGCATCATATCATGGAAAAGAGTAGTCATACCTCTTTGGTATGTCACACCAACATTCTTCAATCCAAAGGGCATGACTCTATAACAGAATGTTCTCCATGGTGTAATAAATGTGGTATTTTCCATGTCCTCGGGTGCCATCTTTATTTGATTATAACTGGAAAATCCGTCCATAAAGGAAAACACATCAAACTTAGCCGTATTATCTACAAACACATTAATGTGTGGTAATGGAAAATTATCTTTTGGACTAGCTTTATTGAAATCTCTATAATCAACACACATTCAGACTTTTTCATCTTTCTTTAGAACAGGCACAATATTGGTCACCCATTAAGGATAATTAGATGTCACAAGAAAACCTGCATTGATTTTCTTTTAAACCTCCTCATTGATCTTTACTGCCATATTTGGATGAGTTCTTCTCAAATTTTGCTTCAAAGGTGGACATTTAGGCTTTAGCGGCAACCTATGCTCCAAAATATCAGTATCAAGACCTGGCATGTCCTGATAAGACCATGCAAACACATCAACATACTCTCTAAGAAGCTTTACCATTCTCTTCTTAACATTAGGACCAAGCAATGCTCCAATCTTGACTTCCTTTTTATCATCTTCAGAGCCCATGTTGACCATCTATAATAACTCTTCATGAGGCTAAATAGATCTCTCCTCATGCTCAAGCAACCGGGAAATCTCATCAGGAATCTCTTCGACATCCTCTTCCTCAGCTTCAAACATAGGGAATTCAAAGTTGGGAGTGGACATAGGATCATTATTTTCAATGGGTTTATCAATCAATCTTCACAATGATTTTATTTTTATTTTAGAGTATGAACAAAAGTGCAAACATTATGTAGATAAACAATGATAATTTTTATTTTTGGGTTTTTATGTTACCATTTTTCAGAATAAAGAAAAAAGGAAAAACACATATGGAAATAACAAAATAATATTTTATTGATGATGATAAAATTTGAAACAAAGCCCGACAAACATCGCTTTCACCTTGGGAAAAGTGAAAGTATTTTTGAAAGAAAATAAAACTAATTACTTTGAATAATGAACAATAGAAGGAACATCAACAGCAATCCAGTTCTTGGAAATCTTTCTGTGCGTAACAAACTCAGGCATTCTTCATCTTCATCATCTTCAATGACGGAAGCAACAAAATGATCATTGATAACCTAACACTTCAGAATCCTTCTTGAATACTCTTTAGATCATTGAGAGCCACACCTGGCACGAAGCCAATACCAAATCCTTCTTTGTTGTCAACAACATCAATAACGTTTCCTCAACCGTCAGATCGACCAATTTCAAGCACATGCAGAGCATCCTTGAGAGAAGACATAGGAATAACATTCCTCTTAGCAGCATTATCAACAACAGAAAGGGCCTAGAATGAAGTTCCAACCTCTTCTTCAGCATCAATATAGGAAAAGGATGACAAATTGCTCACTAGCATCGCCTACTCACCGCCGACAATCACTAATTTCCCATCTTTCACAAACTTCAGCTTCTGATGTAGAGTAGAAGTCACAACTCCCGCCTCATGAATCCATGGTCTTCCAAGGAGACAACTATAAGATGGACGTATATCCATCACTTGAAAAGTAATTTGGAATATAAACGGTCCAATCAGGATAGGAAGATCAACTTCACCAATCATAGTTTTCTTTGAACCATTAAAAGCTTTCACAATAATCCCATTATGCGTCATGGTAGCACCTTGGTACGCAAGCCTTAACAAAGTCGACTTCGGCATCACATTCAGAGACGACCCAGTATCAACCAGCACTTTAGACATAGCATCTTCCTGACTATTCACCAAAATGTGTAGAGCCAAATTATGGTTTCTTCCTTCTTCAGGCAAGTCATCATCACAAAAACTCAAATTGTTGCATGATGTGATATTAGCCACAATACTATCAAATTGATCAACAGTCACATCATGGTCAACATAAGCTTGATCAAGAATCTTCTTCAGAGACTGCATATGAGCTTTATAACACATCAAGAGGGATAAAACTGATATCTTCGACGGAGTATGCAATAACTGCTCAGTAATGTTATACTCAATCTTCTTTATCAGTTTGAACACTTCATTTTCATTGTCATCAAATTGACCTGATCGGGAAACAACATCCTCGATTAGTTTACTCACATTTGTATCTTCAGTTCTCTTTGGAGGATCCGAAGCAAAAATTCTACCACTCCGGGTAACCCTTGTCATATCAGCAATGTTAACTACAGACTTTGGATAGGGAATAGGAACTTCCTTACCATTTACTATCATCGTAGCATTATACTAGTATGGAACAAATTTATCAGACTCGTATGGCATTGGACCAGGAAAATTGATCAGGAATGGAGTACAACATATTTACGACTATCAAAAGAAATAACCACCTTCTCAGGAATATTGAACTGAGGCATAACAACATTCACTTAATTTTCATACTCATCTCTTTTCCCTGTCACTTCAATCAACTTATCATCCATCATATTTTGAATGTCTCTCTTAACAATTGTCGCTCCCGGAATTTTCATCCTAGTACAAATGCGAAAGTGGCGCGGAAAAGGTAGAGTCGCCAGCCAGACATTTTTATACCGAAGGAACGGGAAAGTTAATGCCGCACAAACCTAATAAAGAAGCAAAGGACAAGGTCCTGCGAACCAAAGATCTGGGTTCGGGAGTCAGTTACAACCTGGGAAGGTATTACGACCCCAGATCGTCTGTCGTACCCAACGGGATCCACGCTTGTTTGTCTGTTTCAAAGGGTGAGGAATAAGATGCTGCTGAACAAAGGAACTGCTAACTGGAACTGGAATGAGAGAGGGAACTGTAAAAAGATCGAAAATAAATAATGAGGAAAATGTAGGGAAAATAAAGAGTGTGCTCGAACGGGCCTTACCCCGCTGCCTACGTACCTCATCGGGAATATAAGGATCAGAGTCGACGTAGTTCTCCTAACTAAGGCGGAAACTATTTTTGTGTTTTTTAGAGTTGAACTGCGTATGTCTATGCTCAGGTGTTGCAGGCTCGTCTGGTACGAGTGCGTTACCATCTTGAAAATGATAAAAGTCGTCATAAGTTCGCGTTGAGAGTGAATGAGGTGAGAAAAGAATTCCCACAGGAAAAGACGCATATTGTTGGTTTATTGTCTTTTAAAGAAGTGTTTTCTAAGATTGTTGTTTGTGAACCTTCTCATACTAAGACTTGTTCATCGTGGTAGATGACTTACACCTCGCCCCGAAACAGGACGTGCCTAAGTAACCCACGACAAAGTCTCATGTCGTACGTGAAGACAAACCTTTATTAAGTGTTTTTTACTTTTCTTTAAGATGAGAAAGAAAGCAAAGCGGACCAAAGGAAAAAGTCTAAGGGGAAGACTAATTATCCCAGTGTTGTCATGTATGGATGAACCTAGGTTAGTGCAGATTTCTATTCCTAATGCGAGAAGGAAAAGGGAAATAGAATACAACTTACTTCCTAAGGAAGTTAAGTTGATTCTAAGGGGATTAACATGAAGTTGTTTAAAAGTAAGCAAAGGAATTAAATAAAACATTTAAATATTTTAAAAATACTTTTTTAATGAAAAAAATAAAATAAAAATTATTTTTAGGTTAAGAAAAATATTTGAAACTGAAATGCAAAAAATGAGATTTTTTGAAAGTGTTTTGCTATTTTTTAAAAATTATGGAAAGAAAATGCAATAAAAATGAAATAAAAATGATTTAAATGAGAAGTATGCTAATCTGATGGTCAGGTTTTAAACTTGGGGTGACTTGGTTGACTGCGCGCGCGTTTGAAGGTTCATGATCGTTTTAGATTAAATTATATTAATTAAACCTGATTAAAACTAATTAAAATGGATTAGGGCAAATGATGAATCCTGAGCGTCCATTCCACTAATTAATCAAGATCAAGGGGCTGGCATTTAAACTGGGAATCCTAACCCTAATCAAACTCAGATGACCGGAGAGGAGCTCTGGTCATCTTCTCCGGCGATTCAAACCACCAACTTCTTCCCTAGGAAAAATCTAAACCTCTAAACCACCCAAAAATGATCCCCACATCAAATACAACTCAAATCAAGCAATAAACAACATTTATATCACACAATCAGAGAGAATCGAATCAAAACATTTTTCTGGATAAAATTTCAGAAGCTCATAACATGCTCATTTCTTGACTATTTTCAATTCTAAGAACATCAGAGTGATCCCCATAACATGTAGTTTCATTTTATAACAAGAAATCAAAGGTCTGAAAGATTTTATTCTTGAGCTTACATGAGCTGATGAACTGCAAATATGGACTTTCAGAGCTCCTCCTGTGTGCAATCCAACCCATTTGAGTCCCCTGATGCTATTGGGAAGATTTTCAAGAGTTTAAATGGTCTGCTTTGTGAGTTTCAGTTCTGAGAGGTGTGAAATCGTGTTTTTGATTCAGAGGCTTTTAGGGAAAAATGAAGGGTGGTTTGTGTTCCTTATCACATAAGTGATTGAATGGTGAAGGAAATTTTGAGTTTTAGTGGCTATGTTGAGAGATTCGAAGAGAGGAAGTGTTATGGAAAATTTTGGGATTTATGAGCTTGGCTTTTTTCAGGCTTGTGTGTCTTGTGTTTTGTGTTACTTGAGGTTTGTATAAACCAATAGGAGTGATCAGAAAGTGGGTGGTGGCACAGCTTGATTGGTATGGGCAATGTTGCAAAAAAGTCAATGTTGTGTACTAGGAGGCATGGCACGGGTTAGAGGTTGTTTGAAGGGGTGTCTGGCCTCAACTTGATTCATGGAAAGCCATTGGATGAAGTTTATGCAGCTGGATGGCCTTGATCAAGTGTTTTCATGGTTTATGCGTTTTGGGAACTTTGAAGTTTCTTGAGAAATAAGTCATGGAAATGCTTGGTACAAAGGCCAATTCTGATCCTTGGAAGTTTTTTTGACATGTTGTGATACCTTTGAGTGCATTAGAGGTCATTTGAAGGCTTGAAATTTGATTTTACAAAAATCCCTCTTTGGCATGAACTTGAAAATTATAGGATTTTTGCCAACTTTGAAAGACCATATCTTGAGTTCTAGGATGAATCAAGACATGTTCTTGTACTTTTTGAAAATGGGAAGACATAATCTACAACTTTAATGCCCAAGAATTTTTCATTTGAAGCATTTTTGGTCATGAAAGAATAGGTTGAATATCTTTCCCAAAATGGAAAGTTTCCATTACAAGTCATTTCCAAAAATAGCAAGTTTGCATTTGGCTCAAAATTCTTCAACTTTGTGAACTTCCAACCACTTCAATGATCAAATAAAGATCATAGATACTCAAAATGAGGATGATGACCCTTTGGTGCCCTTGATAGAGGCCTCAGATGCCCTGATTTTGACTTTACTTGCTCAAGAAGTTACCCAATGATCAGATGACTTCCACAGTGAATTTATTCATCAAAATTGGTACACATGATCCTTATAACATATTAAGACCATTAGAAACAAGAAAGACCAAAATTTTTGGGATTAAGGCCTCTGAAACCAAAACCCTAATTTTAGGTCATTTGTGTAGGAAATCTTCAGTCTGTCTCTATGCTTTTGCCATTCTTTGTGATCCCTTGACTTTTATGAATTTTGGGGAGCATATTATGATCATGGAACACACATGGACCCTATTGGCAAGCTTCAAGACCATTGGGATGTCTCAGATCACTTCTTGGATTGCTCAGATCACAAACCCTAGATGCATATGAAATGGAACTATGCAATGAAACAAATATGCAATATGAGATGCTTATGCTAATGCAAAAATGAAAGATCACAAGCCATGGTGTGAGAAAAAGTGAGGGAAAATTTGGGGTGTTTAAAGCATGCAATGCTGTGTTCATTTCATTCTCAAGGTTTTTTACGTTCCCGTTCCGGTATTCGAGACCTCATAAATTCGATTTTAGGGAAGAAAACCCCACATGATGATCATGGAGAATTGGTGCTTATTACCCCGTGTCAGTGCAAGAGATAACAACTAGAGATTCATACCAAGGCAAACATATCATAAACTGGAATCTGAAAATAACAACATCCCCGAAGTGTCAATTCATACATCAAAGAGTATCAATGCAAAGTAAAGAGGAATCCCACAACAAGCCTGTGGGTAATTGTCGCTCCCCCGAAAAGACACCAGGTCAGATAGGGTACAGACGCGAACGGTCAGCGAGAAGAGAAAATGAAATGAAGGTGAATAGATTCTCCAGCTAGGCATTTTTATCCCGAGGGAAAGGTAATGCTACATAAACCTAGAAAGAGATGTATAAGACGGTCGCGAACCAGAGAAACTAAGAAATGGGGTTGGTTAAAACCAGGGAAGGTATTAGCACCCAGATTGTCCGTCGTACTCGACGGGATCCACGCTTACAAGACTGTGTTTAAAGGGGTAGGTGTATGTGTTATCTGTGTGCAAAATCTGGAAAAGAGGTATGCAAGTGTCAGTGCAAAAAGGTGAATGCTCAGGAACTGAGGCTTAAGAGAGAATGCTGGAAGAGGGGGAAAACACGGAGACTTTTGTTCGATAACGGTTAAGTCATGCCTACGTATCCTCGCGTGCAATGAGGAAGTTAGAACACCGTAGTTCGACTCAAAGAGACTGAAAGATAAATTGACTGTGAACTGCTTGCTTGCCTATGCTCAAGTGTATGACTCGTCTGGCTAGAGTGCTAACTGTCTTGCATTTGACGGAAGAAGCAAGTTCTCATTTGTGAGTGAGTATGATGAGAAAGGAATCCCGAAGGAGACGATTATTGTTTGTTTTTTATGTTTTCAATTTTGTTATTGTTTTTGGTGTTTTGCATAAGTTAATGAGCTTAAGCCTAAATCAAAGGCTTGTAAACTCATTATATCCTCCCTGATTAGGGATAATAGGCCTACTTTAGTATGAGATAAGCAACTCAACTTAATTACCGTGATGATGTAAGATTAAGATCATTAACCTACTTGTGATTATTTAGATGTTTTTTTTGGATTTTTGTTTAGTGTTAAGTAATGAGTTTAATCTCTAATCACAGATTTGTGGACTCATTACACCATCCTAATAGAAGGATAATAAATGAGCACACTTAAGCTGAGGAAGATACCTCACCTTAATCCATGGTTAGGGATTACATTCATTATATAACAAACCTTTATTAAGTGGATTTTAATTAAGGGATAAGATTAAGAAATGGATTTTAAGTTTGTAAGACAACTTGAGGGGGACTTGTCCATTAAACATTAGGGTTAGTCCTTCTTAACCATAAGGAAGAATTATAACCCTAATGTAAGGCCCAAGTTACAAGATAAAGTCTTAATGATTATTAGATGATTTGATTAAGAGGATTAAACAAATTAAAGGTTTAACACTTAGGATTAAAGTTATACACTCCATCCTAAGAGAAGGATGCAGGCATAACCCTAATTCCAAAGTCCTAAAACTTTAAGATTTTAGCCTCTGATTATGAAGATTAGAAGAGAGAATCAAAGATGACTCAAAGGCAAAATACTAAAGGGGGACTATATACAACCCTAAAGTTATCATGCTTGGTTATCCTATGGTTTGTGAGGCTCAAGAGAAGTCTTCAAGAAAGCCACCAATGGAAGAAGCAGATGAAAGGAGGAAGGAGCAGCAGAATAAGTTACTTACTTCATTTAAGAAGATAAGTAATCCCAAGAGGAAGAAGAGAGGGGAAAGGGCACAAGTGAATGGAATTCACTTCAAACACAAGTGTAATGCACAAAAATAAAAGAGAAAGAGAATTTAGATGTGGATGCACATCCACACCTTGAACAACTTACCATAAGCCCCTGAAATATTAGTTGAACATGTAAAGAAAGAAATGAGATGCAAATGCATCAAACAAAGGTGCTATGATCAAAGTAAGAAATGCATATGCAAGGAAAATGAGTCATGAGATGCTAAAAAGTCACACATGATGCATATGTATGCTTATATGAGAGATGGGATGCAAAGGAAGCAAGTTAGAAGCATAGAAACACATGGATGTTCATGAAATGTTATGAATGCAAAGCATACCAAATGAATGAATAAATGATCAAGAAATGTTCTAACATGCCCTAGGATGCCTAAGATGACATACAAATGCTTGAGATGTCATGGAAAGTTCATGTATTGATGTTTATGCAAAGATGAATGCATATGAACATGAGAAATTAGGGTTTTATGAATGTATGAGATGCAAATGACAAAGACAGAAGCAAATGACATTATAAAAATTGAAAACGCACTCAAAGGAACCCTAAACCTATACTAGGGTACACCCCAAAGGGGAAGGTCAGAAGCTAAACCTATAAGAAGTTATGAATTTTCTAAGTTTCTAGGGTTTTTTGGGTAATCTTCAATGTAAAATTCCAAATAATTTGAAAATGCAAGATAAAAATGAAACAAAAATGTTTTTAGATGCTAGAAGACATGCATAGAACAATTCAAAAAGAACCATTCACAACTCAAATTGATTTAAAAGTAATGAATTTTTGAAGTTAGGGTTAGAAAATAAGTCATTTTAGGAACCCTAATTCAATGAAAAATGTCAAAGTGTGATCAAAAGCAAAAAGAAATTTATATGATAAGTTGGTAAATGTTTCTAAATGTTTATAAATGCTCTCTGAATTTTTTTGTGATTTTTAAATACTTAAATGTATTTTTAATTAATTAAAATTAATTATTTAATTAAATAAAACATTTAAATGATTTAAAAATACTTTTTTATGCAAAAAATAAAAATAAAAATATTTTTGGTTTCTGAAAATTAATAAAAGACTTGGTAAAAAAATTCAGAATTTTTTAATGGTTATTGCTATTTTTAATAAATATATGAAATAAAATACAAAGAAAATGAAATAAAAATAAAATAAAGGGAAAGTATGTCAATCTGAGGGTCAGGATTCAAAGTCAGGGGAAAAGGGTTGACTGGCGCGTGATTCAATGGCTGGGATTCTCTCCTGGCTAATTCCATTTAATTAAATTAATTAATCTTGATTTAAACTTAATGACCTAATCTCATCCGTCCAAACACGCGCGCGCAAACTCATCCAATGGTCCACATTCAAACTTAGCCCTAAACACGTCATTAACCCTAATTACTCTCAGATGACTGGAACATTGCTCCGGTCATCTTCTCCGGTGGGCCAAAATGCTATCTCTCTCCCTGAGCCTCTAAAACTCAATCTCTCTGCCAATAATCAAACCCCAAACATCATATAACAAGAATCATCCAACAAAACACATTTATTTCACGTATTAAAGCTGAATCGAAGCAAATCAGTTTTTGGTTTAAAAACTTTCAGAGATCATGAAATGCTTATTTCTCAACCATTTTCAATTTCAAACATATCAGGATGATCAGTGCAACTCATAGAATCATTCTATAACAAGAAATCAAAGATCTGAAAAATTTGTTCTTGAGGTATACCTGAGATGAAGCTTTGTTATCTGGAGCTTTCTGGCCACTTCCTTGGTGCTTTTCCACTCCAATGAACCCCTTGATGCTTCTAGCAAGCTTGAAACAAGTTTATGTTAGCTGTTTTTGAGGTTTCAGTTCAGAGCATGTCAAAATCTTGTTTTTGTTTGAGATGGTTTCAGGCCAATGTGAGGGGTGGGAAATGATCCTGGGGTTATGTGGAGATGATTGGTGAAAGAATTTTGGATATTGGTTGGCTGAGTTGAGAGATTCGAAGAGATGAAGTTTGGGAGGGATTTTGTGAAATCTGAGCTATGGAGAGTTTTAGGCCTCAAGCATTGTGTGTTTGTGTTCCATAATGTTGGCATATGATGTCTTGATTGGTCAGAGAGTGGGTGGTGGCCTTGCTTGATTGGTATGGGGTGATTTGCAAAAAGTCAAGCTTAGGTGTACTTCAAGTATGGGCACGGGTCAGAGCTGGATTTGGGCATGTCTGGCCTCAGCTGAGATCAAGGAAAGCTTATGGATCAGATTTGATGAGCTGGAACACATAGAGCTAGGGTTTGTATGAGTTTTGCATATTTTCCCTCTTTGATGTTTCTTTTGATTCAAGGCATGAAACCTTCCAATTCTTGGGCCAATTTTGATGCTTTGAAGTTGTTTGATCATGTTATGTCACATTTAGGCACATTAAAAGTCATTTTAAGCCTTGGAAAGTGGTTTTGCAAAAATCCCTCTTTGTTGCATTCTTGAAAATTATAGGATTTTTGCCAACTTTGAAGGATCATAACTTGAGTTCTATAATGAATCAAGACATGTTATTCTAATTTTTGAAAAGGGAAAGACCTAATCTACAACTTTCATGACCAAGAATTTTTCATCTGAAGCATTTTTGGTTGAGAAAGAGGAGGTTAAAAAAACATTCCCAAAATGGAAAGTTTCCATTACAAGTCATTTCCATTTTTGGCAACTTTTCAAATGGCTCAAAATTCTTCAATCTTGTGAACTTCCAAACTCTTCTAAGATCAAATAAAGATCATAGAACTTCATTTTGCTGAAAATACCCATTTGGTTCCATTGTTGGGGGCCTTAGATGCCCTGATTTTGACTTAACTTGCTCAAGAAGTTACCCAGTGAACAAATGACTTCCACAATGAATTTCTTTTTCAAACTTGGTAAACATGATACTTATAACTTCTTAAGAACATTAGAAACAAGAATGGCCCAAAAATTTGGAGTTGAGGCCTCTGAAACCAAAACTCTAATTTTGGTCATCTGTGTAGTGAAAACCCTAGCTCTGCTTCCATGCTTTGCCAATTCTTGTGATTTCTTGACTTCTTTGAAATTTGAGGGATATAATATGGTGACAGAACACACATGGGCCCTCTTGGAATGCTTTAAGACCTTTGATATGGCTCAAATGGAATCTTGGATTGCTCAGATCACAAACCCT
Source organism: Lathyrus aphaca (assembly GCA_963966055.1). Classification (NCBI taxonomy): domain Eukaryota; kingdom Viridiplantae; phylum Streptophyta; class Magnoliopsida; order Fabales; family Fabaceae; genus Lathyrus; species Lathyrus aphaca. Next base: position 321,176,242 of record OZ014525.1, read on the forward strand.
GGATGCAGATGAACTTGAACTTATGTAGATGAAACAAATAGGCAATGTGATATGTGTCGCTCCCCGGATTTCCATCCTGGTACAAACGCGAAAGTGGCGCGGAAGAAGAATAGAGTCGCCAGCCATGCATTTTTATCCCGAAGAAAGGGAATGGTAATGCTGCACAAACCAGAAGAAAGAAGAGGAAGGACACAGGTCCTACGAACCAAAGAGACTGAGTTCGGGAGTCGGTTACGACCTGGGAAGGTATTAGCACCCAGATCGTCCACCGTACCCGACGGGATCCACGCTTGCAAAGAATACTGTTTCAAAGGGTGAGGGTATGAAAGCTGCTGCAAAGAAATAAAATAACTGAGAAAGAAACTGGATAAGAAAGCCAAGAGAAAAATGTAGGGAAAATAAAGATTGTGCTCGAACGGGCCCTACCCCGCTGCCTACGTACCTCATCAGGATAATGAGGATCAGAGACGCCGTAATTCCCCTAACTAGGGGTGGCAAGGAAATTGCTTGTGAATTAAGGTTTGAACTGCCTATGCCATTGCTCAGGTGTTGCAGACTCGGACGACGAGTGCGTAACCGTCTTGCAAAGTGACAAGTAGGAGCAAGTTCGCGTACAAAGCGAAAGAGATGAGAAAAGAATTCCCGAAGGAAAGACGCTTATTGTTTGTTTGTGTTTTTTATGAAGCTTTTAGGAGTGTGTCTCAAAGAAGTGAACTCAAGCTCTTTTCCATGGAATGTGCACTTGTCACTACATTCCAAGAAGGAATAATAGAACAAGCACACTCAAGTAAGGAGAAGATCCCCAAAACTTGAACCCAAAGATTAGGGCCTAAGCTCACTAACTTGTTAAATTATTAAGTATTTTTGGTTATTTACATATGAAGAAGTGTTTTTTATGCTTTTCCTTATGAAGAAGATACCTTGATCAGACTTGTGCATCACAAGGTAAACTTGTACTATCCCAAGATGGGAAGACTACAAGCATACCTCATGGGATAAGGCTATAGATCAAGAAATCACTTCAAACATTATTAAGATGTTTTTTTATGGTTATGAGATGAGAAGAGAAGAAGAAACAAAGGATCACAAAGGCAAAATTCTAAAGGGGGACTAAAGATTCCTAAGTGTTAACATGCATGGATATCCTAAGGTTAGTGTGGTTTCTATCCTAATGAAGAAGGAAAGAAGAAGAGAAGAAGAAGAAGAGAGAGATGAGATGAGAAAGGCCTAAGCCCAACAACAAAAGAGTTTGTACAAATAAACATAAGAGGAAGAGATGAGATTTGGAGATGTGGAACTCAACTTCCACACCTCACACTTACCATAGCCCCTGCAAGGTTAGTAAAGTGAACACAAATTAAATGAAATGAACAAAATAACATGCTAACATCACACAAACAGAAGTGAAATGATATTCACAAATTCACAATGCAAGTGCAACTCAAAAGAATGAGAGATGAAGCTTACAAGTCAAAATGATGCAACATGAAACACATATGAAAACAAATGCACACTTATGAAGATGCAAAGCAAAGATGCACAAATATGGACTCAATGCACAAGACCAGAATCAAAACAAGATGAATAAGGGCTTAAGAAGCCAACAAGATGAAGAGAATGGAGGTACAAGACCAAACAATCACAAAATGGGAGTGAAAGAAGTAAGGAAGAAATGAAAGCACTTAAGAAATGAAAGGACTTAAAAAAGGAAGCTAACACAAAAATTCCTAAGACTCAAACCCTAAGCTAGAACCAGGAAGGTACCCATACCCCAAAAGAACCCCAAATGAGAAGAAGAAGTTGGCACAAGTGCCCTTCTAAGCTTATAAGAGAGCTAAAGGTCCAAAGGAAGCAAAATGGGACAAGGTTCAAGATAAAATTCAAATCAAATCAACCAAACACCTAAAAATTCCACAACTTAAACCAAATGATCTTTAAACATGGTGTATCAATGAATAAAAAGGATTTGGAAAGATTCAGAAGAAAACTAAGTCAAAAGGAGGCAAGAACACAAACTAGGGTTAATAACTTCCACCACAAGTCAAATGACCAAGACCCAAGAAATAAAATTCTAAAAATCAGGGGAAAAATCACACAAGAACTACATCATCTTAAGAATCCAGAGCAAAAAACTCAAAATAATGAAGTCTATGGAAATTGGACAAGGCAGTGTACTCAAAATGAACTTAAAAAGAAACTAATTGAAACAAGGATTTAATTATGACACGTGGAAATGAAAATATGGAAAATAAAAAATATAGAAAAATAAAAGACACTTCAAAGATGACTCATGATTTATTTGGGAATTTTTTAATGAAGGGAACTATTTTAATAAATTAGAAACTAAAAATGAAATAAAAGAAAATTAATGAAAAAGAAATAAAAAGAATATTGGGTTGGAGGTTCAGGAAGTAAAGGTTTGAACTGAAATGGATTGGGCTGAGATTGGAGGGGGGTGCGCATATCATGGAGGGCCCAAGTGCTGGCACAAGTGTATTGGATTTATGGTGGTATTTTATGAAATAAAAACTGGGAAAATTAGGAGACGCTGGATGGATCCAACGTACGCTGTGAAGCCTTCATTAAATGATGTGGCACAGGGCTTCATTGTGAGTGGATGGTGTACGGTAGCTAGTGTGGACTGAGAAAAATTTTGCATTAAATGAAATAAAAGAGTTCACGTGAGAAAGAGGTGGGTTCTAGGGCTAGGTGGACGCATCTGGGACGTACGCGGGCTGGATCTAACGACCATGGACTTGTCTTCTCCAATGAACAAACCCTAATTGCAAACCCAGTTTCCGGTGACCGGAGCTAGGGCTCCGGCACCAGAATTCGTCACAGAAGCACAAACCATAATATAAATCAATCAAACTGTCCAGATTAGGTAAATCAACCACGCTGAATTCGAATATGACCTCAAAAACATCTAAAACTCAATGAATCGAAGGGATCGAAGAAAAACATACTTGACCATGAAACTTTGAATTCAAATAACTCACTCAATATTACACCATTTTCAAAACTAAAAAGTGCAGCATGATCAGTGAACTTCACACATCACAAAACACCTCATCAATTTTATTTTTAGATCACAAGATTTGGATCCATACTTGAGGTGAAGATCTTGATTCAATGAGGTAGAATACCAAATGATGCGTGAATATTACTCCACACTCACTCTAGATGCAAAATAAATGCATCCAAAGTCTTGAAATAAGCTGGATCTTGAGATTTTATCACACCTGCCCTGAAATGGCAATGTTGATAAACTTGAGAGAAAGCTTGAATGAATGGTTGCTTAATGATCCTTAGCTCTCACTGATCACAAATCCAAAATTTGTTTTGAGATTGAGTGCTTGTATGAAGAGAAATGAGAGAAAATGCAAAGGTTGCAAGAAGTTGGAAATGAGAGAATGAGAGAGAGGTGAGGGATTCTGAAACCCCAGCTGCTTATATGTGATCTCACAAACCCTTACTGAAAGAATTGAGAAGTTTGCACGTGTGGATCATGAGATATGTGTGATTTTGCAAATTTTGCTAAAGTGAGATAAGCATGCCACCCTCATGCCTTGCTTGCATTCTCAGCCCATGTGCAATGCAATCTGTACCCTTAATCTTCATACAAATGATCTTGGCCATTGGATTGAGGTATCACACCTTTTTCATGATTTTGCAAAATATCCCATTATGAGGCAACTTCCTTATTGTGCACGAAATTGGGAGTTTCTTTGGAGCAAATTGATCAAAATGTGATGTATTTTATCATTGAAACCAAATTGAACCAATACCAAGTCTTACAAATAAGTTTTGAAGCTTCTTGCATTTGGTGCATGCATGAAAAGTTGAATTTGCCCTAAAATACATGAAATTTTCGAGGGACCCCTAGGAAAAACCACAAATCCTATGAAAATGTACTTGTACTTTTTGAAAATGGAAGCCCTTACTCTCCAACTTTCATGTTTGACTTTGGTCCATTTGAAGAATTTTTGATCATGTTAAGGCCATTTGAAAATTAGGGCAAAAGTTGCCAAATTTGGAAAATCCTTAAAACCAACTTTGTACCATTTTTGCAAAAAGCTTCAAATCTCCATGATTATTGAACTTTGATCATTCCAAACCTCTTATAACATTTTAAGGACCCCTCTTGGCCAAAAAATTTGGGTTGGACCCCTTGAAATCACACAATTGACTTTTTAAGGGCATAGTTGACCAATTACTTCATCTGCAAGCAACTGAGGCATTCTCTGACTTCCACTTGGAATTTTCTCATGAAAATTGACACCTAGGATCCTCTTGACATATAGAAGACTTTACCCAAATGAAATGGCCAAATTTGTGAGATTTTGGTGCTTTAATCTCAAACCATAATTCAGGTGCCTTGTATAGGAGCTTTGCCTTGTCCTGAGACCTCTGGTGATCATGCAATCTTCTGAGCTTTTGCCAATGGACTTGAACTTGTAAATGGAGTGTAGACTCACCATAGGACTTGTACAAAACCATTGGGACCCTTGTCATGGCTTGAAATGCTTCAAAGACCTCCACAGATGACCATATGCTTAATGCTAGGACATGAAGAATGTTATGCCTCATCTTTCCATGATATGATGCTAAAAATATGGTATGCTCATGATGAATATGATGTGATATGATGCTTAAAATGAAGAGGGCAAATTTAGGGTGTTACAGCTGCCCCTATTCAATCATCAGTTAATCTGAAAAGGATGGTAGCACAAGCTATCGACCATTCAAGATAAACCGTGGTTGACTACCAAGAAGACCAAAAATTTGCACTCTGACGAAGAATGCAACACTAGGAAATAAACCCAACCAAATGACGCTTTGGTGACTAAAGGGGAGAAAAAAGAAGACGAGCTTCTTCCAAGTTGAAACTGATATCTGGAATAAGAATACTAAGACAGACGAGTCTTCTAACAATCCTGTGATGCCAGGAGCTGGACATACGAGTCCTCAAACACTGCAAGAACATAAGACTTGAGACAGACGAGTCTCCTTCGAATATACCTGTTACGCCAGGACCGGGGATGCACTTAAGTCTATGGGATAGACATGCATAATCAAGGTAGACGAACCTTCTTCATATATTATCCGTGGATATATGGTATAAGACAGACGAGTCTTCTCCGAGAAAACCTGTTACGCCAGGTGCAACAATCATAATTAGTGCCTGAGACAGACGAGCCTCCTTCGAATTTACCTGTTACGCCAGGACTGGTAACCATTTTGACATTTATTCCCACAGTCAGGATTTTAAACCTCTTCAGTACAGACGAGTATTGGATGATCACCAAGATAACACAGACGAGTGCGAACAGTCAATGATACAGACGAGTATCAGACGATAATTTAAGAAACACAGACGAGCGCTCCAGGCAATGATACAGACGAGTATCAGCCACTGGTATAGACGAATACCAGAAATTCAAACACAGACGAGCATTTGGAATAGCAATACAGATAAATACCAGGATAGTCAGCAAATCACCATATCCAGATAACACAAGCGAGTGCTGGGGCTGATACAGACGAGTATCCAAGCAAAGCAGACGAGCTTTAAACATATAATAAACACAGACGAGTGTTGGGGAATGCAGACGAGCAACCACAAATGATAACACAGACGAGTGTTGGAAATTGCAGACGAGCAATAATAAAGATCAAACACAGACGAGTGTTGGGAAATTACAGACGAGCAACCACAAAGATTCATACTGTCAAACACAGACGAGTGTTGGAACTTGCAGACGAGCACCCACAAATATCAAGTATCAAACACGGACAAGAGTTGAGAATTGCAGACGAGCAATATCAAGGTAATCATGGACCACTGCCGGGGAAAGCAAACGAGCAATGCCAAAGTGATAACACAGACGAGTGTTGAGAGATGCAGACGAGCAACAAACAAGGCTAGAGCACAGACGAGTGCTGGAGATTGCAGACGAGCAACAAACAAATGCCTTGATTGGCCATAAGAGTTACAACTCTGCAGGGGAAAACAAGTCAAGAGGTCTGGACACCTCGCTCCGACTGAGGTGATGAATACTTGGCTGTATCATCAAATTGACCCAAAAGCATAGCAAGTTTGCTGGGGAATATTTCACTGACGGAAGTGAAAATCCAATATGAACTCTGTGGGGAAGAGCCATCTTCAGACTTGGCTGGGAAAGATGCTTCAACCATGCTCTGGCTGGGGAGAGCATTTGTGCTAGTTCTGAACTCTGGCTGTGACCCTTGCTGGGGATAGAATTCTGCTTGGGATGTCAGGCTTTCAGATACCTGCTGGGCATACTCCAATGGGGAATAAACAAATTGCTTGGGCTACTTGCCAAGGCTTAGCTGGGGAAGAAATCTGCTGGAGACACCCTACTGGGAAAGAGTAAATTGCTTGGGAGAATGTGATGCCATCCTGCAACCTGTAACAACAGAAAACACAAGTGTGCCCCGGGGACTTGCATGGTATGATCTGTTCATCCATCGTCACCCGACACTCAAAGAGGGTTTACAGTTTCCCTGCATGTCAGTTTTTCTTTTAAAATTATCACCATGTTTAAATGCAATGCTTTTTTTTTCCAAAAATTCAGGACATTTTGCAAACAAAAATAAACACACACAGTTTTTTGACTGAATATTCTTTTTATTGAAAGGCCTCTGAATAGGCAAAGATTTTACATCAGGAGGCAACCACCTGGAAAGAGGTAGCCACCATAAAATTGAGAAAAGAAACTATCCTAATGGCAATGGACACGACATTCCAAGGAGTTTCATTTCTGCTATGACCAGCATGTCTTTGAGACTCTCCATTCTGCTTTAGCTTTCTGAGAGGATGAGGGGACTGTTTCCTATTCTTCTGATATTGTCAAGTTGTACGAAACGATGACGTGGTTCAGATTACTCGGATCGCAGTTGTTCGCTTATTCCCTTGTTTTGCGTGGATCGCCCTTTCAGGTTTTCAATCCACCAGGATACCCTTTTTTGCCTAAGCTGTCCAATGTGGCTTTTCAACTCAGCGGGTGTACATTTTTTTATTTATTTCCCTAACTTTTGCCCGAGCTTTTATTCTGTTTTTAGCTCGCCGGGATGCCCTTTTTTTGCCTGGACCATAATTCTGTTTTTGTGTCCAGCGGGTCTTTTTATGCGAAGTATTTTTTAATTGCGTCCGAGTTAACATGGGATTGGAAGTTATCTCCATCCATAGTGGTGAGCATCAGTGCTCCTCCTGAAAAGACTTTCTTCACTATGAATGGTCCTTCGTAGTTTGGGGTCCACTTGCCCCTATGATCTAAACCTGGAGGAATGATCCTCTTCAACACAAGCTCTCCCACTTGATACTCCCGAGTACGTACTTGTTGGTCGAATGCACGCTTCATTCTCCTCTGATAAAGCTGACCATGACAGATAGCCGCTAATCTCTTTTCCTCAATTAGACATAGCTGATTGTAACGAGCACGCACCCATTTAGCCTCATCAAGTTTCACGTCCATCATCACACGCAATGAAGAAATCTCTACTTCAACAGGCAGGACTGCTTCCATGCCATATACCAGAGAGAAGGGAGTTGCCCCTATTGACATTCTGACTGACGTTCGGTACCTATGCAACGCAAATGGTAACATCTCATGCCAATCTTTGTAAGTGACAACCATTTTCTGCACAATCTTCTTGATATTCTTGTTTGCTGCCTCGACCGCACCATTCATCTTTGGTCGGTAAGGAGAAGAATTGTGATGCTGAATCTTGAAGTCCCGACACAAGTATGCCATCATCTTGTTGTTGAGATTAGGACCATTGTCAGTAATGATCCTTTCGGGTACTCCGTATCTGCATATGATATCTCTTTTCAGAAATCTTGCCACCACTTGACGAGTGACTTTGGCATAAGATGCTGCTTCCACCAACTTGGTGAAGTAATCAATCGCGACCAAGATGAAGCGATGACCATTTGAAGCAGTAGGTTCTATCTTCCCGATCATGTCAATGCCCCACATAGAAAAGGGCCAAGGAGATGACATGACATTGAGCGGGCTTGGAGGAACATGCACTTTTCTGCATATATTTGGAACTTGTGGAACTTACGAGCGAATGATCAACAGTCTGCATCCATTGTCATCCAGTAATACCCTGATCTCAGCAATTTCTTTGCCATAGCATGCCCTCCTGCATGGGTACCGAAAGATCCTTCATGGACTTCCTACATCAACAGGCTTGCTTCGTGTCTATCCACACATCTGAGCAAGACCATGTCAAAGTTTCTCTTGTACAAAACCCCATCCGTGTTCAAGAAGAAGCTAGCAGCAAGTCGCCTTAAGGTCTTCTTGTCATTGGAAGATGCCCCAACTGGGTATTCTTGCTTTTCCAGGAATAACTTGATATCAAAATACCAAGGTTTCTCGTTAGACACGGCGTCTACAGAGAAGGCATGAGCTGGAGCATCAAGCCTGGAGATGTTAATTCTGGGCACATAATTCCAACACAAGACTTTGATAGACGAAGAAAGAGTGGCCAATGCGTCGGCAAATTGATTTTCATCACGTGGTATGTACTGAAGCTTAACTGTTGTGAAGAACGTCAACAGTTTTCTAGCATAATCACTGTAAGGAATTAGATGCTCTTGATGCGTATACCACTTGCCGGTAACTTGGTTAATGACGAGGGCTGAATCTCCGAATATATCGAGGTTCTTAATCCGAAGATTAATTGCCTCCTCTATTCCCATTATGCATGCCTCGTATTCCGCTTCATTGTTGGTGCAGCTAAAAGTATTTCTGGCAGCGAAGGGAAAGTGAACACCTTCGGGAGTAATAAGAACGGCACCAACTCCACGACCATTGATATTGACTGCCCCATCAAACATCAACTTCCATTTGGATTCAGGGTCTGGCCCCTCCTCCGGAAGTGGTTCCTCGCAATCGTTTTCTTTGAGGTACATGATGTCCTCATCAGGGAAATCAAACTTCATTGGCTGATAATCATCTTCAAGAGGTTGCTGTGCAAGGTAATCCGACAATACACTTCCCTTGATGGCTTTCTGAGAAGTATACTGGATGTCATATTCAGTTAAAATCATCTGCCACCTAGCAACCCTTCCGGTTAACGCCGGTTTCTCAAAGATGTACTTGACAAGATCCATTTTGGAAATGAGCAGTGTGGTATGAGTCAACATGTACTGTCTCAGTCGGCGAGCAGCCCATACCAAAGTTCAGCAAGTTTTCTCGAGCAGTGAGTATCGGGATTCACAGTCGGTAAACTTTTTGCTAAGGTAATAAATAGCATACTCTTTTCGACCAGACTCGTCATGTTGGCCTAGAACACACCCCATTGACCCTTCTAGCACGGTTAAGTACATGATTAATGGTCTTCCTTCCACTGGAGGCATTAGAATTGAAGGCTCCTGCAAGTATTCTTTTATTTTGTCGAAAGCTCTTTGGCAGTCATCGTTCCACCAAACTGTTTGCTCTTTTCTTAGTAGTTTGAATATTGGTTCGCACGTGGCCGTTAGATGAGATATGAACCGAGAAATGTAGTTCAACCTCCCTAAAAACCCGCGCACTTCTTTTTCTGTTCTCGGTGCAGGCATATCTTGAATTTCTTTTACTTTAGCAGGATCTACCTCAATTCCTCTTTAACTAACAATGAAACCCAGCAGTTTCTCGGAACGCACTCCGAAAGTGCACTTGTTTGGATTCAACCTCAGCTTGTATTTGATCAGTCTATCAAACAGCTTCTTCAGGTTGACCAGATGCTCTTCTTCGTCTCGGGACTTAGCAATCATATCGTCCACATAACACTCAATCTCCTTGTGTATCATGTCATGGAACAATGTAACCATCGCCCGTTGATAAGTTACCCCAGCGTTCTTCAAACCAAAGGGCATGACCTTATAGCAAAATGTACCCCACGGGGTAATGAACGTTGTCTTCTCCATGTCTTCCGATGCCATCTTAATCTGGTTATATCCGGAGAAGCCATCCATGAAGGAAAATACCGAGAATTGAGCAGTATTGTCTACCAACACATTAATGTGTGGCAACGGAAAGTCATCTTTTGGGCTTGCTCTATTCAAATCCCGGTAGTCAATGTACATCCGGACCTTGCCGTCCTTCTTCGGTACAAGTACAATGTTAGCTACCCAAGGTGGGTAACTAGTTACAGCAAGGAAACCGGCATCCCATTGCTTATGAACCTCCTCTTTGATCTTCATCGCCATGTCAGGACGAGTTCTTCTCAATTTCTGCTTCACAGAAGGACAATCCTCTCTCAAAGGTAGCTTATGCACAACGATGTCGGTATCCAACCCTGGCATATCTTGATATGACCAAGCAAAGATATCCACATACTCTCTCAGCATACTGATCAGCTCTTTCTTGACGTCGGCCTGCAGACTGGCCCCAATCTTGATCTCTTTCTTCACATCTTCACTGCCAATGTTGATGATCTCAATTTCTTCTTGATGAGGCTGAATAACCCGTTCCTCTTGTTTCAACAATCTGACTAATTATTCAGGGAGGTCACAGTCTTCCTCAACCCCTTCATCAGCTTGGTAGACTGGGTTGTCAAAGTCATGCGTGGTCATAGCAGGAACGTTATCAATGGAATCCGGATGATCAACACTGCACAGATGATGTGCTTATTCAGAATCTGCTTATCTTGAAAAAGAGACGCAAACACAAAAACAAAAAAGGAAAAACACATTGCCATTTTTATATTTTTTTTGTGAAAAGTTTTAAAACAAAGAAAGAGAACGCAATTTGTCTGAAAATGTCCTTTTATTTCATAGCAAAATAAGATGCATACAAAACATGGTGGCCCGATACAATGGATCCAAGCATCTTGGGCAGAAGGCTGGATTTGACAATGCAATATGATAATAAAAGGAAACAAAATGAATTACTCTGAGTGCCAGGTAACTTGTATGATGTCTTCAGCAGACCAGTTTGTTAGCTCCTCGCCGGGCGCACACAGGTGAATCTAGTTGTCCCAGTCACCGTCACTGTCCCCATCTAAGCTTGTCACACAGACCTGGTTGCGGTCGAGCAATCCAGCACTTGTAAACGTAATGGCTTTACCACTTGGAGTAGATCCACCAGGCTGATACCCTAAACCAAACTTGTTGTCTTTCTTTTCCAGCTCCAGCAGCTTGCCCCAGCCTTGGGCACTTCCTGATTGAACGACCTCCTTTGCCTCTTTGTAGGAGTGGATAGATGTACCTTCCTTCTCACTGCTTTTCTCCACAGGAGTCAAGATGCTGACGTTGACTGCTTCGAAGGCTTGGCATAAAGTCTCATGGATCTCTCCGTCCATCTCTACATACTTGAATGTTGACAAGTGGCTTACGAAAATGTCTTCCTCTCCGCAGACTGTGATGACCTGGCCGTCAACCACATACTTGAGCTTCTGATGCAGGGTTGAAGTAACAGCTCCAGCAGCATGAATCCATGGGCGTCCCAACAAGCAGCTGTATGCAGGCTGGATGTCCATGACGTAGAAGACACTTTTGAAAACTTGAGAGCCTATCTTGACTGGCAACTCAACTTCTCCAAAAACTAATCTTCTAGATCCATCAAAAGCTTTGACAATCAGATCACTTGGTCTCAGGACAATCCCATCAACATTGAGCTTCATTAATGCCTTCTTCGGAAGCACATTAAGGGAAGAGCCTGTGTCTACAAGAACATGTGACAACACAGCACCCTTGCACTCCATAGTGATATGTAGTGCTTTGTTGTGGTTTCTGCCCTCTGACGTGAGGTCTCTGTCTGTAAAGCCCAGGCCATGGCTTGCATTAACACTGCCTACAACTGCTTCAAGTTGGTTGACAGTGATTTCCTGAGGAACATAGGCCATCTGCAGTACTTTCAGTAAGGCCTCTCTGTGTGCGGGAGAACACATCAGTAGTGATAAAATGGATATATTGGAAGGTGTCTGGTTCAGCTGATCGACCACCTTATAATCACTCTTTTTGATAATCCGCATAAATTCCTCGACCTCTTTTTCAAATGTACCCTGCCCAGCAACACGAGTAGTTGATTCATCAGTCACAGCCTGCTTTCCTTTGGCCTTGGATGAAGCCTCAGCCTCAGGATCCCCTCTCATCACAGGGGGAGCAAATAAATGCCCACTTCTGGTAAAGCCTCCAACTCCTCCGACGTTCTCTACAGTTGGGTCAACAACAACAGACTTGCTCTCAATCTTCTGTCCAACCACATATACATCTGAGCCATAATGCCAAAGAATGGCTTTATCGTCTGTGTAAGGAACAGGCCCAGGCACGGTGATAGTCACGGGACTAATCTCAGGAGAATAGATGGTTACGGGCTCTCTTCTGACAGGCATGTCAGCTTCATCATAGAAAATGGTAATGGTTGACACATCATCAGCTTCATCACTAACTTTGTTGAACTGCAAGGACCCATCATCAATCAAACTCTGCAATCCCATCTTCAGATTCTCACACCCATTCTCTGAACTCATACATTCTTCACAATCATTACTGCAACCAGGAAAAACCTGACCCTTCAGCAGTCTCTCTTTCACCACCCTCAAAGGAGTCTTCACTTCTTCAATACTCAGCACAAGACTTAACTTTTCACCATCCTCAACAACATTGATTCTTGCCCCTCCATGATTCGGAATAGGGTTCAAATTAACATTCGGCGGTGGTGCAAAGTTGATTGCTTTAGAGTCTATCAGGTCCTGAACCTTGTGATGTAAAGCCCTGCACTTCTCAGTCGAGTGCCCGGGTGCTCCAGAGTGGAAAGTGCATCGTGCATTGACATCATAACCCACTGGAAGCTCTCCAGGAGGTGGTGGTGCCAAAGTTCTTAATTGAATCAGATTCAAGTCCAGCAGTCTTGGTAGCAAAGCGGCATAAGTCATAGGGATGGTCTCAATCACCCTATTAGTCGGGCGAGTTTGCCTTGGCTGATACGGTCTCTGCTGATAGTTGTTTCTGGGTTGTTGTTGTTGTTGTTGATGTTGTTGTTGTTGAGGTTGCATCTGTTGCACAGGAGTAGAAGGAATTGTAACTGCTGCCACATGCTCATACAGTCTTCTATTACCACGGCCCCGGCCTCGACCAAATATAGCATTTGTCTTACCTTCTCTTCTTCTAGGAGGTCCACTGAAAGCTTTCCTCGCTCCATTGGAGCTGCTAGGACTTGTATCTTGGATCTTCCCCATCTTCAGCAAGGTCTCAACCCTTTCACCAGAAATTATAATGTCATTGAATTTGGTGGCAGAACTGGACGCCAATATTTCAAGAAACACACCCTGCAAGGTCCCCATAAACATGTCAGCCATTTCGTTCTCTAGCAGCGGTGGTTGCACTCTGGCAGCGAGCTGACGCCACCTCTAAGCATATTCTTTGAAACCTTCCCTAGCAGTCTGAGACATGTGCTGCAATTGCGTACGATTTGGAGCCATGTCCAAATTATATTGATACTGTCTCACAAAAGCTTCTGCTAGGTCTTTCCAGCTCTTGATATTGACTCTGCTAAGCTTCATATACCATTCCAGAGAAGCTCCAACCAAGCTGTCTTGGAAATAGTACCTCCAGAGTTTTTCATCATCCGTGTGAGCGGCAATCCTCCCCACAAAGGACTGAAGATGGGTCTTCGGGCATGCAGTGCCATTGTATTTCTCAAAATTTGGAACTTTGAACTTGTAGGGGATTCTGACCCCAGGAACCAAGCCCAAGTCTGTTATGTCAAATCCCAAAGAACTCTGGGATTGAATAACTTTGATTTGTTCTGCCATTTCCTCAAACCTCTTATTCATCTCAGCCCCCTGACCTTCAGCTTCATCCAGCAGAGTGAACTGTTCGTCCTAATTATCCATTTGCACATTATTCAACCCATCATTGATTATAGTCACCCCTGGTTGTGTTACAGGGATTTCCACTTGTCGTGCGCCCGCACCATTATGATTATCAGCAGCAGCAGCAATGTTCCTGGCTTGATTCTCAATCAACTCCCACAAACGCTCTTGGTTCTGACCCATGCCTGCCATCAGAGTCATAAAGTTATCCATTCTCAGTCTTAAATCTTCTAAGTCAGCTTGCATCTGGTCCATGATTCTCTCTGTTGATCTTTGTTGGATATCTGTGTGCGACTGGTTGTTCCCGAACTTTTCGGGGAGCTATAGTGCCTGAAAAACAAAACACGTTAGCAACTGAGACACTCCCTGCAAAACAAACAAACAGGTTATATGCAATGCAATGTAACTGTTCATGTTCCCAGGTTTTTAAGCATTTGCATGCCCCAGCTCTGGCATCTACTCCTGACAATCACTTTGAGTATTTAGCTTTCAAACTTTTCTCTTTGGTGAGTGTTCAGACATTAGCAGTATCAGACAAACGAGTCTTTGCATATTTTAGAAAAGATAACTTGCATATTAACAATGTACCATGGACAAACCAACTGCCGACCCAAAAGTCATAATACAAACAGAAATATTCCCCGCAGGGTTACAAGCCAGTACATGAATAAAAGACAAAATACAAAATAAAGCAAAACTCCTACAACAAGTCTGTAGGTAGTCTGGAAAATAAACTAAGCTAACCCCCAGGCTCCGCCACCTCTGCTCTGCTCTTCTTGACACCCGCTCTCAGCTTGAGCTCTTCAATCTCTTTCCTTGCTTCCTCCAAGGCTAACTGGCTTTGTGCTAGCTGCTGAGTCTTTTCCCTCTGGATGGTGTGGACTTGCTCCACTTCTTCCTTCTTGAAGGCCATTTGAACTTCAAAGAACTCTTCTTTCTCTCTGAACTTCTTCTTCTCTTCCTCCCTTTGGCCTTGCAACCAAACAATGGATTGACGAGCATCCTTGAGAGTATTTAAAGTCTTTTTGCGTTCAACTTCTCTTTTAGCCTCCATTAGACCCAACCTGTGGAAGTGGGCTTCTCTACCAGCAAAGTCTTTCTCCTTTGCTTCCAAGGAGGCTTGGAGCTTCTGCAGCTTGCCTTCTGCTTCATTCTTGGCCCTGTTGGCTTGATGGTACAGGCTTACCATTTCAGCATTCTCCACTCTAACTTCATGCAGCTGAGCTTCTAACTTCTTATACTCTTCAAGGGAGACTGTATTACTTTGACTTGGAACTTCTCTGGGATAAAGTGGAGCCTCAACTGAGAAAGGCATGAGAACTGCTTCTTCATGTCTTTGCAACCATGCAGCAAATGGTGGATACGTCTTGGGATCTACTTTGCCAAAGTCTTTCTTACCCTTCCTTATCCTGTGAGCCCAAGCTTGGACTGCTTGTAGAACTAACTCCTTGTTTCCTTCCACAGGAAAGTACAAAGACTCAGTAAACTCTTCCATTTATGGAGGATCTCTCAAAGGATAGCCAAACTGTTTCCTGGCTAATGATGGATAGTAACTGATGACACATTTTCTTCCCAGCAAAGGCACTCCAGCAAACCTTCCACAACTGACCATCAATTCCTTACCCAGCAGATCTCTGTCATATCCCCAGGCAATATCTTCAGCAGTTAACCCCATCAGTCTTCTGGACCATCTCCACTCATTCCTCATCTCCTTGAAGGCACCTGATTTTGGAAGTTGTCTGGCAAACCACTCAGCAAACAAAGGAGCACAGCAGACTACTGGACCACCCCTACCCTTCTCATTCCTGTAATGGAAACTGTAGTAGAAGTCACCCAAAAGAGTAGGCACTGGATTGCCTTTTGCAAAGATTGAAATCACTTCTAAGTTGACAAATTCTTTCTCTCCTGGGAATAAGCTGGACCCATACACCATCAAGGCTAGCAAAGCACCAAAGTCATTCCAATTAGCCTCTGTAGCATATCTCTCTGCCTCTGGGATGAGCACACTCCAAGGGAGTCCTCTACCTTCACTCTCTTTCAGAGCCCTTTTGACCATAGCAGCTGGCAGACGACAAACTTTGGCTATGTCTTCATCTTTAAGCACAACCTCAGACCCATAGAATGGCAAGGTCTCTCTGACTGGAACATTCAGCATGCTGGAGATCTCTTCCAATGTGGGAGCTAAGATGTAACCTGGAAAAACAAAGCAACGCAGCTGAGGATCATAAAACTGCAACAGGGTATGCAAACTGTCTTTCTGGTCAGCAGTGGGCTTGTCCACAAACTTCAGTATCTGGCCATATCTTTTCCTGAATTGCCCAAGACTTGGTCATTCATCAGACCTACTAACTTCTAAACACTTCTAACTTCAGGCTGAAGAAAGATATAGTGCACATTCTTTTTCCTTGGAACTCTTCTGATTTCTGCCATGGAGATTAGATTTACCAGAACTGGGACTTGATTATGAACAATGACCTGAAAAATGGGAAACATAAACAGTTAATGCAAGAATGATGCAAATGCAATGCAATGCAGGCATATGATCAACTGGGACCATCTGAACTGGACACTGAACACAAGGCCCCCCTTGATCACTGGCAAACCAAAAGTCCTCTGAGTCACAACTCTCTGATAATCACTACTCTCTGATAGAAGATCTCAGAACCACAGTACCAAGAAAACCAGAATAAGAAAACCAGAACTCCAGAACTAAAGGACCATAGAACCAAAGATCATAATCATTGGACACTGATAATAACAAGGACCACTGAATAATGAGTGTATGTTGAGGCCAAGGGTTCCTGCACACCTGTAAACCCCTCCCAATCTTACTGGTAATAGGCTCCGGGTCAGACCTCATGGACTCTCAAAGCCGAATAGCAATAATACTTTCACCATTTCCGAGAAATGGCTCATGACCAAATCAGGGAATCGGTTTGGCATTATATACTATGCAGGGAGGCCTCAGTTGAGTCTGGGAAAACAAGGTCATCCTATGCAAGTCCCAGGTGGGCCCTCGGATGCGAATGGGTTTGCCACACAATGTGGGCTGCCACTGTCATCACTAAAGAGGGATGTTTCCACAAGGTTCTCAATGATCGGTCCCCAGCTGCACATAACTGTCAAGGTTATGTCATGAGAGAGGAAGATCCCCAAATCAAGACATTTCCAAGACAATCGCAAATCTGGGCATGGAACTCACTACTACCCCCATGACAAGATCTCATGAGGCCAAAGTGGAACCACTCTAAGTCCTAAGGTGCTCTCGAGCCGTGGTAATGAGCTCATCTCTCAGAACAAGTAACACCCATCCCACCAAACAGAAAACCAGTCCAGACAGTCCAGTATATATACATGATGCAGAAAATAAATATTGAAAACTGTAAATACAGCTGTAAATAAAGCTGTAAATAAACAAAAATAAAGATACAACAAGCCACATCAAACAAACATCACCCAAAGAAATAGCAACACACAAGCGCTAGGAGAGACTCACAGGGGAACCAGAGACCTCTGGTGTGCAGTCCCCAGTAGAGTCGCCAGTTGTCGCTCCCCAGATTTCCATCCTGGTACAAACGCGAAAGTGGCGCGGAAAAAGAATAGAGTCGCCAGCCAGGCATTTTTATCCCGAAGAAAGGGAATGGTAATGCTGCACAAACCAGAAGAAAGAAGAGGAAGGACACAGGTCCTACGAACCAAAGAGACTGAGTTCGGGAGTCGGTTACGACCTGGGAAGGTATTAGCACCCAGATCGTCCACCGTACCCGACGGGATCCACGCTTGCAAAGAATACTGTTTCAAAGGGTGAGGGTATGAAAGCTGCTGCAAAGAAATAAAATAACTGAGAAAGAAACTGGATAAGAAAGCAAAGAGAAAAATGTTGGGAAAATAAAGATTGTGCTCGAACGGGCCCTACCCCGCTGCCTATGTACCTCATCAGGATAATGAGGATCAGAGACGCTGTAGTTCCCCTAACTAGGGGTGGCAAGGAAATTGCTTGTGAATTAAGGTTTGAACTGCCTATGCCATTGCTCATGTGTTGCAGACTCGGACGACGAGTGCGTAACCGTCTTGCAAAGTGACAAGTAGGAGCAAGTTCGCGTACAAAGCGAAAGAGATGAGAAAAGAATTCCCGAAGGAAAGACGCTTATTGTTTGTTTGTGTTTTTTATGAAGCTTTTAGGAGTGTGTCTCAAAGAAGTGAACTCAAGCTCTTTTCCATGGAATGTGCACTTGTCACTACATTCCAAGATGGAATAATAGAACAAGCACACTCAAGTAAGGAGAATATCCCCAAAACTTGAACCCAAAGATTAGGGTCTAAGCTCACTAACTTTTTAAATTATTAAGTGTTTTTGGTTATTTACAGATGAAGAAGTGTTTTTTATGCTTTTCCTTCTGAAGAAGATACCTTGATTAGACTTGTGCATCACAAGGTAAACTTGTACTATCCCAAGATGGGAAGACTACAAGCATACCTCATGGGATAAGGCTATGGATCAAGACATCACTTCAAACATTATTAAGATGTTTTTTATGGTTATGAGATGAGAAGAAAAGAAGAAACAAAGGATCACAAAGGCAAAATTCTAAAGGGGGACTAAAGATTCCTAAGTGTTAACATGCATGGATATCCTAAGGTTAGTGTGGTTTCTATCCTAATGAAGAAGGAAAGAAGAAGAGAAGAAGAAGAAGAGAGAGATGAGATGAGAAAGGCCTAAGGACAACAACAAAAGAGTTAGTACAAATAAACATAAGAGGAAGAGATGATATTTGGAGATGTGGAACTCAACTTCCACACCTCACACTTACCATAGCCCCTGCAAGGTTAGTAAAGTGAACACAAATGAAATGAAATGAACAAAATAACATGCTAACATCACACAAACAGAAGTGAAATGATATGCACAAATGCACAATGCAAGTGCAACTCAAAAGAATGAGAGATGAAGCTTACAAGCCAAAATGATGCAACATGAAACACATATGAAAAAAAATGCACACTTATGAAGATGCAAAGCAAAGATGCATAAATATGGACTCAATGCACAATACCAGAACCAAAACAAGATGAAGAAGGGCTTAAGAAGCCAACAAGATGAAGAGAATGGAGGTACAAGACCAAACAATCACAAAATGGGAGTGAAAGAAGTAAGGAAGAAATGAAAGCACTTAAGAAATGAAAGGACTTAAAAAAGGAAGCAAACACAAAAATTCCTAAGACCCAAACCCTAAGCTAGGACCAGGAAGGTACCCATACCCCAAAAGAACCCCAAATGAGAAGAAGAAGTTGGCACAAGTGCCCTTCTAAGCTTAAAGAGAGCTAAAGGTCCAAAGGAAGCAAAATGGGACAAGGTTCAAGATAAAATTCAAATCAAATCAACCAAACACCTAAAAATTCCACAACTTAAACCAAATGATCTTCAAACATGGTGTATCAATGAGCCAAAAGGATTTGGAAAGATTCAGAAGCAAACTAAGTCAAAAGGAGGCAAGAACACAAACTAGGGTTAATAACTTCCACCACAAGTCAAATGACCAAGACCCAAGAAAAATAATTCTAAAAATCAGGGAAAAAATCACATACGAACTACATCATCTTAAGAATCCAGAGCAAAAAGAATGAGCAAAAAACTCAAAATAATGAAGTCTATGGAAATTGGACAAGGCAGTATACTCAAAATGAACTTAAAAAGAAACTAATTGAAACAAGGATTTAATTATGACACGTGGAAATGAAAAAATGGAAAATAAAAAATATAGAAAAATAAAATACACTTCAAAGATGACTCATGATTTATTTGGGAATTTTTTAATGAAGGGAACTATTTTAATAAATTAGAAACTAAAAATGAAATAAAAGAAAATTAATGAAAAAGAAATAAAAAGAATATTGGGTTGGAGGTGCAGGAAGTAAAGGTTTGAACTGAAATGGATTGGGCTGAGATTGGAGGGGGTGCGCATAGCATGGAGGGCCCAAGTGCTGGCGCAAGTGTATTGGATTTATGGTGGTATTTTATGAAATAAAAACTGGGAAAATCAGGAGACGCTGGATGGATCCAACGTACGCTGTGAAGCCTTCATTAAATGATGTGGCACAGAGCTTCATTGTGAGTGGATGGTGTACGGTAGCTAGTGTGGACCGAGATTTTTTTTGCATTAAATGAAATAAAAGAGTTCACGTGAGAAGGAGGTGGGTTCTAAGGCTAGGTGGACGCATCTGGGACGTACGCTGGCTGGATCTAACGGCCATGGACTTGTCTTCTCCAATGAACAAACCCTAATTGCAAACCCAGTTTCCGGTGACCGGAGCTAGGGCTCCAGCACCGGAATTCGTCACAGAAGCACAAACCATAATATAAATCAATCAAACTGTCCAGATTAGGTAAATCAACCATGCTGAATTCGAATATGACCTCAAAAACTTCTAAAACTCAATGAATCGAAGGGATCGAAGAAAAACATACTTGACCATGAAACTTTGAACTCAAATAACTCACTCAATATTACACCATTTTCAAAACTAAAAAGTGCATCATGATCAGTGAACTTCACACATCACAAAACACCTCATCAATTTCATTTTTAGATCACAAAATTTGGATCCATACCTGAGGTGAAGATCTTGATTCAATGAGGTAGAAGACCAAATGTTGCGTGAAAATTACTCCACACTCACTCTAGATGCAAAATAAATGCATCCAAAGTCTTGAAATAAGCTGGATCTTGAGATTTTCTCACACCTGCCCTGAAATGGCAATGTTGCTAAACTTGAGAGAAAGCTTGAATGAATGGTTGCTTAATGATCCTTAGCTCTCACTGATCACAAATCCACAATTTGTTTTGAGATTGAGTGCTTGTATGAAGATAAATGAGAGAAAATTCAAAGGTTGCAAGAAGTTGGAAATGAGAGAATGAGAGAGAGGTGAGGGATTCTGAAACCCTAGCTGCTTATATGTGATCTCACAAACCCTTACTGAAAGAATTGAGAAGTTTGCACGTGTGGATCATGAGATATGTGTGATTTTGCAAATTTTGCAAAATGTGAGATAAGCATGCCACCCTCATGCCTTTCTTGCATTCTCAGCCCATGTGCAATGCAATATGTACCCTTAATCTTCATACAAATGATCTTGGCCATTGGATTGAGGTATCACACCTTTTTCATGATTTTGCAAAATATCCCATTATGAGGCAACTTCCTTATTGTGCACGAAATTGGGAGTTTCTTTGGAGCAAATTGATCAAAATGTGATGTATTTTATCATTGAAACCAAATTGAACCAATACCAAGTCTTACAAATAAGTTTTGAAGCTTCTTGCATTTGGTGCATGCATGAAAAGTTGAATTTGCCCTAAAATACATGAACTTTTCGAGGGACCCCTAGGACAAACCACAAATCATATGAAAATGTACTTGTACTTTTTGAAAATGGGAGCCCTTACTATCCAAATTTCATTTTTGACTTTGGTCCATTTGAAGAATTTTTGATCATGTTAAGGCCATTTGAAAATTAGGGCAAAAGTTGCCAAATTTGGAAAATCCTTAAAACCAACTTTGTACCATTTTTGCAAAAAGCTTCAAATCTCCATGATTCTTGAACTTTGATCATTCCTAACCTCTTATAACATTGTGAGGACCCCTCTTGGCCAAAAAATTTGGGTTGGACCCCTTGAAATCACACAGTTGACTTTTTAAGGGCACAATTGACCAATTACTTCATCTGCAAGCAACTGAGGCATTCTCTGACTTCCACATGGAATTTTCTCATGAAAATTGACACCTAGGATTTTCTTGACATATAGAAGACTTTGCCCAAATGAAATGGCCAAAGTTGTGAGATTTTGGTGCTTGAATCTCAAACCCTAATTCAGGTGCCTTGTATAGGAGCTTTGCCTTGTCTTGAGACCTCTGGTGATCATGCAATCTTCTGAGCTTTTTCCAATGGACTTGAACTTGTAAATGGAGTGTAGACTCACCATAGGACTTGTACAAAACCATCGGGACCCTTTTCATGGCTTGAAATGCTTCAAAGACCTCCACAGATGACCATATGCTTAATGCTAGGACATGAAGAATGTTATGCCTCATCTTTCCATGATATGATGCTAACAATATGGTATGCTCATGATGAATATGATGTGATATGATGCTTAAAATGAAGAGGGCAAATTTGGGGTGTTACAATATGGTGTGCTTATTCTTATGCAAATATGAGAGATCACAAGCCATGGTGTGATATTAGTGAGGGCAAATTTGGGGTGTTTACATCTGCCCCTATTCAAACATGCGTTAGCTGTGCGGGATGTAAGCGCCTGGATTAACAGATAAACAAGATAAGACAATCCAAAATTTGCACTCGCTGGATAGAAGAAGAAAAGGAATATAAATTGTAAAAGGTAGTGACATATGATTATTAAATGCGGGCGATGGAGGACGACCATCGAGCAGAGGACGACTGCTGGGGATAAAGCGGTAAGTAAAGCAATGACGGGGACGGCCGACAAGTTGGTGAGATAAAGAGATCACGACGGGGACGCCCATCGGATAAAGAAACAAGATTCTCTGGGGATTAAAGTAAAGGCAATGATGGGACAACCATCAGGTTTGAAAAGTAACGTAAACAACGACGGGGACGACCATCGATTTTAAAGAATAAATGAAATAATGACGAGGGACGGTCATCAAAGGTGAAGGACGATCACCTAGAAGGGGACAACTTCTCTTTATCACGACATAGGACGAATGTCGGATAGAAGAGGTCGACGATGGGGATGACCATTGGATGAAATGATGAGGGACGATCATCAAAAGGTGATGGACGATCACCTAGCAGGGTACGACTGCTTTAGGGGTTTATCATGACATAGGACGAATGTCGGATAACAAGGTCAACGATGGGGATGGCCATCGGATGAAATGATGATGGACGGTCATCAAAAGGTGAAGGACGATCACCTAGCAGGGGACGGCTGCTAAATATCACAACATAGGACGAATGTCGGATAGAAGGTTCCACTAATGGGGACTCCATTGGGGAAAGGGATGAGGGACGGTCATCCAAAGATGAAGGATGATCACCTGGCAAGGGAAGGCTGCCGAAAGAATCACGACATAGGACGGATGTCGGATAGAAGAAAAATTGCTTTGTTGGTGACTTGCTGAGGAATGGTAAACACGGACGAGTGCTTACGTTCAAGAATAAAAGGTATAAGTATTTGATGTTGTGTATAGATTAAAGATGCAGACGAACATCCTTAAGGCCATGATAAGGACGAGTATCAGTAAAAACAAACGCTGACGCGTGTTCAGAGATGATGATACCGACGAGTACCAACTGGTTAACAAAGAACACGAACGAGTGTCGAATCTGTTGAAAAGTGATACATAAACTAGAATCTGAAAATAACAACATCCCCGAAGTGTCAATTCATACATCAAAGAGTATCAATGCAAAGTAAAGAGGAATCCCACAACAAGCCTGTGGGTAATTGTCGCTCCCCCGAAAAGACACCAGGTCAGATAGGGTACAGACGCGAACGGTCGGCGAGAAGAGAAAATGAAATAAAGGTGAATAGAGTCGCCAGCTAGGCATTTTTATCCAGAGGGAAAGGTAATGCTGCATAAACCTAGAAAGAGATGTATAAGACGGTCACGAACCAGAGAAACTAAGAAAGGGGGTTGGTTAAATCCTGGGAAGGTATTAGCACCCCGATTGTCCGTCGTACTCGACGGGATCCACGCTTACAAGATTGTGCTTAAAGGGGTAGGTGTATGTGTTATCTGTGTGCAAAAGCTTGAAAAGAGGTATACAAATGTCAGTGCAAAAAGGTGAATGCTCAGGAACTGAGGCTTAAGAGAGAATGCTGGAAGAGGGGGAAAACACAGAGACTTTTGTACGATAACCGTTAAGTTATGCCTACGTATCCTCGCGTGCAATGAGGAAGTCAGAACACCATAGTTCGACTCAAAGAGACTGAAAGATAAATTGACTGTGAACTGCTTGCTTGCCTATGCTCAAGTGTATGACTCGTCTGGCTCGAGTGCTAACTGTCTTACATTTGACGGAAGAAGCAAGTTCTCGTTTGTGAGTGAGTATGATGAGAAAAGAATCCCGAAGGAGACGATTATTGTTTGTTTTTTGTGTTTTCAATTTTGTTATTGTTTTTGGTGTTTTGCATAAGTTAATGAGCTTAAGCCTAAATCAAAGGCTTGTATACTCATTATATCCTCCCTGATTAGGGATAATGAGCCTACTTAAGTATGAGATAAGCATCTCAACTTAATTACCGTGATGATGTAAGATTAAGATCATTAACCTACTTGTGATTATTTAGATGTTTTTTTGGATTTTTGTTTAGTGTTAAGTAATGAGTTTAATCTCTAATCACAGATTAGTGGACTCATTACACCATCCTAATAGAAGGATAATAGATGAGCACACTTAAACTGAGGAAGATACCTCAACTTAATCCATGGTTAGGGATTAAATTCATTATATAACAAACCTTTATTAAGTGGATTTTAATTAAGGGATAAGATTAAGAAATGGATTTTAAGTTTGTAAGACAACTTGAGGGGGACTTGTCCATTAAACATTATGGTTAGTCCTTCTTAACCATAAGGAAGAATTAGAACCCTAATGTAAGGCCCAAGTTACAAGATAAATTCTTAATGATTATTAGATGATTTGATTAAGAGGTTTAAACAAATTAAAGGTTTAACACTTAGTATTAAAGTTATACACTCCATCCTAAGAGAAGGATGCAGGCATAACCCTAATTCCAAAGTCCTAAAACTTTAAGATTTTAGCCTCTAATTATGAAGATTAGAAGAGAGACTTAAAGAAGACTCAAAGGCAAAAGACTAAAGGGGGACTATATACAACCCTAAAGTTATCATGCTTGGTTATCCTATGGTTTGTGAGGCTCAAGAGAAGTCTTAAAGAAAGCCACCAATGGAAGAAGCAGATGAAAGGAGGAAGGAGCAGCAGAATAAGTTACTTACTTCATTTAAGAAGATAAGTAATCCCAAGAGGAAGAAGAGAGGGGAAAGGGCACAAGTGAATGGAATTCACTTCAAACACAAGTGTAATGCACAAAAATAAAAGAGAATGAGAATTTAGATGTGGATGCACATCCACACATTGAACAACTTACCATAAGCCCCTGAAATGTTAGTTGAACATGTAAAGAAAGAAATGAGATGCAAATGCATCAAACAAAGGTGCTATGATGAAAGCCAGAAATGCATATGCAAGGAAAATGAGTCATGAGATGCTGCAAAGTCACATATGATGCATATGTATGCTTATATGAGAGATGGGATGCAAAGGAAGCAAGTTAGAAGCATAGAAACACATGGATGTTCATGAAATGTTATGAATGCAAAGCATACCAAATGAATGAATAAATGATTAAGAAATGTTCTAACATGTCCTAGGATGCCTAAGATGACATACAAATGCTTGAGATGTCATGGCAAGTTCATGTATTGATGTTTATGCAAAGATGAATGCATATGAACATGAGAAATTAGGGTTTTATGAATGTATGAGATGCAAATGACAAAGACAGAAGCAAATGACATTATAACAAATTGAAAACGCACTCAAAGGAACCCTAAACCTATACTAGGATACACCCCAAAGGGGAAGGTCAGAAGCTAAACCTATAAGAAGTTATGAATTTTCTAAGTTTCTAGGGTGTTTTGGGTAATCTTCAATGTAAAATTCCAAATAATTTTAAAATGCAAGATAAAATTAAAAAAAAATGTTTTTAGATGCTAGAAGACATGCATAGAACAATGCAAAAAGAACCATTCACAACTCAAATTGATTTAAAAGTTATGAATTTTTGAAGTTAGGGTTAGAAAATAAGTCATTTTAGGAACCCTAATTCAATGAAAAATGTCAAAGTATGATCAAAACCAAAAAGAAATTTGTATGATAAGTTGGTAAATGTTTCTAAATGTTTATAAATGCTCTCTGAATTTTTTTGTGATTTTTAAATACTTAAATGTATTTTTAATTAATTAAAATTAATTAATTAATTAAATAAAACATTTAAATGATTTAAAAATACTTTTTTTATGCAAAAAAAATAAATAAAAATATTTTTGTTTTTTGAAAATTAATAAAAGACTTGGTAACAAAGTTCAGAATTTTTTAATGGTTTTTGCTATTTTTAATAAATATATGAAATAAAATACAAAGAAAATGAAATAAAAATAAAATAAAGGGAAAGTATGTCAATCTGAGGGTCAGGATTCAAAGTCAGGGGAAAAGGGTTGACTGGCGCGTGATTCAATGGCTGGGATTCTCTCCTGGCTAATTCCATTTAATTAAATTAATTAATCTTGATTTAAACTTAATGACCTAATCTCATCCGTCCAAACACGCGCGCGCAAACTCACATAATGGTCCACATTCAAACTTAGCCCTAAACACATCATTAACCCTAATTACTCTCAGATGACCGGAACAGTGCTCCGGTCATCTCCGGTGGGCCAAAATGCGATCTCTCTCCCTGAGCCTCTAAAACTCAATCTCTCTGCCCATAATCAAACCCCAAACATCATATAACAAGAATCATCCAACAAAACACATTTATTTCACGTATTATAGCGGAATAGAAGCAAATCAGTTTTAGGTTAAAAAACTTTCAGAGATCCTGAAATGCTTATTTCTCAACCATTTTCAATTTCAAACATATCAGGATTCTCAGTGCAACTCATAGAATCATTCTATAACAAGAAATCAAAGTTCTGGAAAATTTGTTCTTGAGGTATACCTGAGATGAAGCTTTGCTATCTGGAGCTTTCTGGCCACTTCCTTGGTGCTTTTCCACTCCAATGAACCCCTTGATGCTTCTAGCAAGCTTGAAACAAGTTTATGTTGGTTGTTTTTGAGGTTTCAGTTCAGAGCATGTCAAAATCGTGTTTTTGTTTGAGATGGTTTCAGGCCAATGTGAGGGGCGGGAAATGAACCTGGGGTTGTGTGGAGATGATTGGTGAAAGAATTTTGGATTTTGATTGGCTGAGTTGAGAGATTCGAAGATATGAAGTTTGGGAGGGATTTTGTGAAATCTGAGCTATGAAGAGTTTTAGGCCTCAAGCATTGTGTGTTTGTGTTCCATAATGTTGGCATATGATGTCTTGATTGGTCAGAGAGTGGGTGGTGGCCTTGCTTGATTGGTATGGGGTGATTTGCAAAAAGTCAAGCTTAGGTGTAATTCAAGTATGGGCACGGGTCATAGCTGGATTTGGGCATGTCTGGCCTCAGCTGAGATCAAGGAAAGTTTATGGATCAGATTTGATGAGCTGGAACACATAGAGCTAAGGTTTGTATGAGTTTTGCATATTTTCCCTCTTTGATGTTTCTTGTGATTCAAGGCATGAAACCTTCCAATTCTTGGGCCAATTTTGATGCTTTGAAGTTTTTTGATCATGTTATGTCACATTTAGGCACATTAGAAGTCATTTGAAGCCTTGGCAAGTGGTTTTGCAAAAATCCCTCTTTGGTGCATTCTTGAAAATTATAGGATTTTTGCCAACTTTGAAGAATCATAACTTGAGTTCTATAATGAATCAAGACATGTTCTTCTACTTTTTGAAAAGGGAAAGACCTAATCTACAACTTTCATGACCAAGAGTTTTTCATTTGAAGCATTTTTGGTTGAGAAAGAGGAGGTTAAAAAAACTTTCCCAAAATGGAAAGTTTCCATTACAAGTCATTTCCATTTTTGGCAACTTTTCAAATGGCTCAAAATTCTTCAATCCATTGAACTTCCAAACTCTTCTAAGATCAAATAAAGATCATAGAACTTCATTTTGCTGAAAATACCCATTTGGTTCCATTGTTGGGGGCCTTAGATTCCCTGATTTTGACTTAACTTGCTCAAGAAGTTACCCAGTGAACAGATGACTTCCACAATGAATTTATTCTTCAAACTTGGTACACATGATCCTTATAACATCTTAAGAACATTAGAAACAAGAATGGCCCAAAAATTTGGAGTTGAGGCCTCTGAAACTAAAACCCTAATTTTGGTCATCTGTGTAGTGAAAACCCTAGCTCTGCTTCCATGCTTTGCCAATTCTTGTGATTTCTTGACTTCTTTGAACTTTGAGGGATATAATATGGTGATAGAACACACATGGACCCTCTTGGAATGCTTTAAGACCTTTGAGATGACTCAAATGGAATCTTGGATTGCTCAGATCACAAACCCTAGATGCATATGAACTTGAACTTATGTAGATGAAACAAATATGCAATGTGATATGGTGTGCTTATGCTTATGCAAATATGAGAGATCACAAGCCATGGTGTGATATTAGTGAGGGAAAATTTGGGGTGTTTATAGCTGCCCCTATTCAAACATGAGTTAGTTGTGTGGGATGTAAGCGTCTGGCTTAACAGACAAACAAGATAAGACAGTCCAAAATTTTCACTCGCCGGATAGAAGAAGAAAAGGGATATAAATTGTAAAAGGTAGTGACATATGATTATTAAATGTGGGCGATGGAGGACGATCATCGAGCAGAGGACGACTGCTGGGGATAAAGCGGTAAGTAAAGCAATGACGGGGACGGCCGACAAGTTGGTGAGATAAAGAGACCAGGACGGAGACGAACATCGGATAAAGAAACAAGATTCTCTGGGGATTAAAGTAAAGGCAATGATGGGGACGACCATCAGGTTAGAAAAGTAACATAAATAACGACGGGGACGACCATCGATTTTAAAGAATAAATGAAATAATGATGAGGGACGGTCATCAAAGGTGAAGGACGATCACCTAGCAGGGGACAACTGCTCTTTATCACGACATAGGACGAATGTCGGATAGAAGAGGTCGACGATGGGGACGGCCATTGGATTAAATGATGAGGGACGGTCATCAAAAGGTGAAGGACGATCACCTAGCAGGGTACGACTGCTTTCGGGGTTTATCATGACATAGGACGAATGTCGGATGACAAGGTCAACGATGGGGACGACCATCAGATGAAATGATAAGGGACGGTCATCAAAAGGTGAAGGACGATCACCTAGCAGGGGACGGCTGCTAAATATCACGACATAGGACGAATGTCGGATAAAAGGTTCCACTAATGGGGACTCCATTGGGGAAAGGGATGAGGGACGGTCATCCAAAGATGAAGGATGATCACCTGGCAGGGGACGGCTGCCGAATGTATCCTTAAGGCCATGATAAGGACGAGTATCGGTAGAAACAAACGCTGACGCCTGTTCAGAGATGATGATACGGACGAGTACCAACTGTTTAACAAAGAACACAGACGAGTGTCGAATCTGTTGAAGAGTGATATATAAATAGGATACGGACGGGTATCGAAGACTTCCGTATAAGTATGAGTGTTGGTTTGTCGGCGAAGTATGAGCAAGACACGGACGAGTGTTCAACTTGCTGGGGAATGTATGTTACGGACGAGTGTCAAAAGAGAACATGTATGAGTTATGAACAAGTATTTGTATGTGAGAGTGTAAAAGGTGTTCTGGCGATCTGTGGGGATAGGATGACACTGACGGGTGTCGAAAGGAGTGTGTTACAAATAAGTGTTTTGTTTGCAACAAGTGTTTTGGCAACCATGCTGGGGAAAGGTGACACGGACGAGTGTCAAAAGAGTATGTATATCTATTTTTGAGAGTGCAAAGGAGGTGCTTCGGCTTTATATCTGCGGGGAGTAATACGACACAGACGGGTGTCGAAAAGGGTATATATGAACAGGAATTTGTGTTGGAGAGTGAAAAGGGGACGCTTTGGCTTTTATTTGCAGGGAATGTGAGCTTTTATATTGCCGATGAAATGCTGATGGTTGTCATACCCCAAATTTGTCCTACCTTTATTTTTCTGTTTATCAATAATTGTTTAAAATCAAAATATGCACCATTCTATTTTTTGTCTGATATTTAAAAAAATCCCAAAAATGCGTACCATTATCCAAAATATTTACTGTTTCTGTCTGCTAATCGAAAAAATCCAAAAGAATGCATTTTACTCTCTTATCATCTTTCATTATTAATATTTTTATTACCATTATTATTATTATTATTATTATTATTTCTGTTATTATTTTTGTTAGTATTTTTATTTTCTATTATTTCTACTATTATTATTTTTATTACTTATAATATTATTATTACAATCATTATTATTATAGTCATTTTTATTGCCAAAAATCCATTTACCATTTTTATTATTATTATTACTACCAAAAATCCACCTTTCATTTCTTTCTACATAAGCTCATCTTTGTTATTTGTCCATTATTCTTTATCCATATTTCAATCATTTTTAAATTCCAATTCCATATTTCCATCTTTTTATTTCATCTCATTTCTTTACTACTTTTTACTACTATTTTTTATTATAATATTTTATTACTATGTTTTATTATTAATTTTTATTACTGTTATTACTATTTTCTTATCTTATTATTATTTATCATTACTATTAATTTTACTATCATTATTTTTGTTATTATTATTATTATTATTTTTATTTTGTTTTCTTTTCTCTTTTCTACCAAACCCAAATACACAAGCACATGGTCCCATTCAAACTTGCAAATAAATAAAAAAAGATAACAACATTTCAACCAATTTCTGGCCTTTCCCCAACGTCACTTTTTTTTTCTTTCCACAAACCCACTTTCTATGCAGCTTCCACTCACATTTCAAAACGGTCATAATGTACAATTTACAGCTCATTGAATCTTTCACTCCCCTTCCCAAAGTACCCTCTAAAATCCCTTTTATATAAAGAATATCATACCACAAAGAAAAAGCTGGAAAAAGCCCTCTCAAATCCATGTTAAATAAAGACCGAGCTTCAAAAGAAAAACACCCAAAAATTCCTACATAACTCTTCTTCATACACCATTAAACCAGCAACATAAAAAAACCTCCATAGAACGTCAACACCACCACCCTTATTCGTCGGTCTGCAAATACCACGTAACCCTTCAACAAACCAAAAAAAAAACCTTTGATTCACCTTCATTTGTACCATTAAAAAAGCTTGAAAAAACACTCAAAAAAAATTCTGCAAAAGCGTAACCGAAAACAAGCTTCAACCAAAATTTTCTTTAACATAAACAGAACCCACACCTTTCATATCTCCTTCAAATACCTTAATAACCTGCAAAGAAAAGAAATCTTCACAAACCTCCCCAATATCATCACCATAACAACTGAAAATCATACCTCTGCATCTTCATATATACAAACACAAATCTCTGCACTATCCCTTCCAAACTCAGCTAAAACCAGAAAAATAATAATTGAGATGAAGAGAGTTTGAAGGCGAAAACTCAAAGCCGAAACCCTCCTTCATCAAACCCGCCACCATCAGCCATACTGTGAAACCATCATTCACCCGCCATCGATTCAAAATACACACGGACACCACCTTCACTTCAACCTCCTCAAGCCTACACAGCCGTGGCTCACGACCCTTTCCGTCAACCGCCGTCAAACTCCATAACTCAGTTTTCACCGAACCACCATCGCGCGAGCTTTCCTCCGCCATCATCTACCGTCAAAACCGCCGATAGAACTCATACCCAAAGCGCCAGAAAGCCTTGTGCGAACGAGAGTTTATGAGATCGAAACGAACTCGAGTGAGAGAGTAAAACAGAACAGAACCTGTGAACCCGTCGCCGAATCCGCTCGACTCGCCATCTTACCGAAGCACCAAAAACCAACGAACCACCAAACAGAGCCACCACCATACGCCGGCCAGAACCACCGTCAACAACACCATCGCAAACCGCGAACAAACCCCTTTGCGCCGGGCACCACCGAAAAGACCACCGTGAAACCGGCCACTGCTTCACCGCCGTAGATCCAGAAAAAGCTGAGCAAGCCGCGGCAATTGAGAGAGAGACTTGCACAAGCCACCATGAGAAAAGAAACCGAAGAGAGATTTGAAGACCTTAGAAGCCGTGAATCCGAGCATCGGAAAGAGAAAGGTTAGAGCGGGAGAGAGCGTGAGGTATTTGGGCTGTTTCCTTCTTTTCATCCTTTGCCCTGTTTTTTTGCTTTTATGTTTTTTTTTAAATTAAATTTTGTTTTGTGATGTGAGTTTAATTTGTACCCTGTTTTCATTATAGAACACCAACGCCCCCGCCCCTCATTTTGCTATTATTATTTTTTTATATTTATTTTTCTATTTATTAAAAAAGAGAAACTTAGTGTTGTTTGAGAAGTGGGCTAGGCCCATTTGTTTTTTTACATATATGCACCTGCAAACACAATATCTCCCTCTGTTTTGGTATTTTATTTTTTAAATAAAAAAACTTCATTATTTTTTTTTAACTATTCATTTAATATTTAGAAGTTAGTTTTTTTATCTTCATTTCTTTTTTGTTTAGTAATGTTCTTTTTATTTATAAAAAAATGTCTTAAGGTATATATATATATACTTTCTTGATTATATTTGGGGCCGATGACTTGATAAAAGGCCAATTTTTCTCCCGATTTTAATCGGTGATATTTGGTCAATATGAGGCCCTCCTTGTATTTAATTTCTTATTATTTTATTATTTCGATAAACAAACATTAAATTAATTTATTTTATTTTATTATCCTTGATATTATTTGATTTATTCATTATTTATATTCATTATTTTATTTTTTATTCAAGCAATTCAATTTAATTTATTCATTTAATTTCACATTTAAAAATTACGTTTCGACTCCTTATAGAATGATTCCAATTTTGAATCGATTCTAAGGTAGTTCACGAACTAAATTTCGCCGCGTCCCGAAGAGGTCCAACGCCTTCGAATAGTTGCGCTCGATTAAAAGGTCCAACGCCTTCGAATAGTTGTGTCCCGATCAAACAGGCTGAACGCCTTCCAATAGTTCAAAAACACTGCACACACACTTCCTCTTGGGCAAACTACAACGAGACTGTCGCTCCCACCAAATGACACAGGGCCAAGAGGGGTACAGACGCGAACGGTCGACGAAAGGGATGAGAGAACACACAAGGGTGAACTCAAAAGACAAGAGTCGCCAGCTAGGCATTTTTATCCCGAAGGAAAGGTAATGCTGCATAGACCTAGAAAAGAATAGGATAAGACGGTTGCGGACCAGAGAGACTGAGAAAGGGGGTTGGTTACAACCTGGGAAGGTATTAGCACCCAGATTGTCCGCCGTACTCGACGGGATCCACGCTTAGAAGATTTGTGTTTTAAAGGGGTAGTCTCAGTGCTATTTGTGTATCAAAGCTGGAAAGAATGCAAGTGTCAGTGTAAAAGAAATGTGAAGTGAGATGAAAGAGTGTCAGTGTAAGAACAAGAGTGAAATGCTCAAGATTATGAGGCTTAAAGAGTGATGCTGGAAGGAGGGGGGATATACAGAGACTTTTGTTCGATAACAATTAAGTTATGCCTACGTATCCTCTCGTGCAATGAGGAAGTCAGAACACCGTAGTTCGACTCAAAGAGACTGAAAGATAAATTGACTGATGAACTGCTTACTTATCTATGCTCAAGTGTATGACCTGTCTGGCTCAGGTGCAAACTGTCTTGCATTAGACGGAAGAAGCAAGTTCTCGTTTGTGAGTGAATGAGGTGAGAAAAGAATCCCGGAGGAGACGATTATTGTTTGTTTTTGGTGTTTTCAGTCTTTTATTGCTTTTGGAATTTGTCATAAGATAATGAGCTTAAGCCTAAACCAGGGGTTAGTAAACTCAACACATCCTCCCTCTGATTAGGGGTAATGAGAGTACCTTAAGTATGAGGTAAGCACCTCACACTTAATCACCATGATGTAGGATTAAGATCATTAACCTATTTGTAGTTATTTAGATGTTTTTTGGAGTTTTTGTTTAGTGTTAAGTAATGAGTTTAAGCCATAATCAAGGATTTAATGGACCCATTACACCATCCTAATAGAAGGATGATAGATGAGAACATTTAAGCTGAGGAAGACTCCTCAACTTAATCCATGATTAGGGATTAACCTCATGACAAAACAAAGCCTATTATTAAATGGATTTTAAGCTAATGATAAGATTAAGAAGTGAGTTTTATGGTTTGTAAGACAACTTGAGGGGGACTTGTCCATTAACACTAGGGTTAGTCCTTCTTAACCAATTAAGGAAGAATTAGAACCCTAATGCAAGGCCCAAGTTACAAGCTTGATGTCTTAGTGATTATTAGATGAATTGATTAAAGGAGTTAAACACATTAAGGGTTTGACACTTAGGATTAAAGTTATACACTCAGTCCTGATAGAAGGATGCAGGCATAAACTTAATCACAAAGCCTCAAGACCTTTAAGGTTTAGTCCTTGATTATGAGATGAGAAGAGAAGACTCAAAGATGACACAAAGGGAAAACTAATGGGGGACTAATCAAACTCTAATTGTTATCATGCTTGGAGATCCTAGGATTTGTGAGGCTTAAGAGAGAAATATCTTCAAAGAGCCACCAGGAGAGAAGCAGATGAAAGGATGAGAAGCAAAGAGAAATAAGACAACTTGCTTCTCTTAAGAAGACAAGTTGCTTGAAGAAAGAAAGTAAGAGATGAAAATGAATGAGCAAGCTCATTCTAATACAAAGATAAAGTGCAGCAATGATGCATAAGAGAGATGAGAAGAGATTGTGAGAAGTGAAGGCAAATCCACTTCTCAAAACAACTTACCACCTGAAAAGTTAGCAAAGGAAATGAAATGAAATGAAAATGAGATGAAATGCCATGATGCAAACCAAAATCAGAAACATAAACATGATGCTAATGATGCTAAGAGATGATGCAAACACATGTCAAAGGTTGTGGATGATCATACAAGGATGAGGATGCAAATGAAGCATGCTTTGAACCATAAAGATTCATGAAAGTATATGAAATGGTATGAATGCATAACATGGCAAATGAAAGATGCAATGATCAAATATGATTCTAATATGTCCTAAGATGTCTTAGAAGTCATGTGAATGCACAAAATATCATGGCAAGTTTGTGAATGCAAGCATATGAGGGATAGATGCAAATGAAGACAAAAATTAGGGTTTATGTACAACATGCAACAACATATTCAAAATTAGAAGCAAATGACATGACAAAAAATTGAAAATGGGAACAAAGGAACCCTAACCCTACACAAGTTCACTGCCCAAAGGAGGAGACCTAAATCTAAACCTAATGGGAGTTATGATTTTCTCAAGTTAACTAGGGTTTCAAGGTACCTCAAAAGGAAAAATGCACATCAAACTGAAAATGAAAGATAAATTCAAACTAATTTTACCCTAGAAACTACATACTATGAAGGATGCAATGCAAGAAGAACCATCATCAAACTCTTCATGGTTAGGCAGAAAGAAATTTTTCAAGTTTGAACAAAAATATTGCCTTTAAACAACTTTAATTCCAATGAAAATTGTCAAAATACATCAAGGACCAAAACGAAATTTGTTTTGAGAGTTTGGTAATGTTTCTAAATGTTTTAAAATGCAATGTGAATTTTTTTGTGATTTTTAAATACCTAAATGCATTTTTAATTAATTAATTTCCATTAACTAATTAAAAATAAACATTTAAATTATTTAAAAATAATTTTTAATCCAAAAAATAAAAATAAAAATATTTTTGGGTTCTGAAAATTAATAAAAGGTTTGACAAAAAATTTCAGAATTTTTTAATATGTTTTGCTATTTTTAAAAATCCGTGGAAGTTAAATACAAATAAAATGAATTAAAACTAAATAAATGAAAAAGTAATCTAATCCTAAGGCCAGGATTTGAACTGGGGTGAAATTGGTTGACTGGCGCGTCATCCAAGGGCTGAGGCTTATCCTGATTAAATTAACCTAAATATAATTAATTAAATTAATAAATGAGGATTAGGGCTAATTGAAGCAATCCTGGCAACTGAAAACGCACGCGCATCTCACATCCAACGCCCCACATTCAAACTTGGCTAATCACCTGAGATTAGCCCTAATTACTCTCAGATGACCGGAATAGTGCTCCGGTCATCTTCTCCGGCAGCTCAAAACGCCATCTCTCTCCCTAAGCCTCTAAAACATAATCTCTCTGCCCAGAATCAAACCCCACGCATCACTCAACAAGAATCACCCACTAAAACAAATTTATTTCACACATTCAGGCTGAATCGAAGCAAATTAGTTCTAGTTCAAAAAATTTCAGAGAGCTCATACATGCTTAATACTTGATCATTTTCAAAACCAAACATATCAGAATCATCAGTGAATCACGGAGAACCTTTTAGGAACTTAAAAACGCGTTTCTGGAAAAAATGTTCATCTTGTTACCTGAGATGGAGCTTTTGCTTTTGGAGCTTTCTGGCCAGTTCCTTACTTCAGAGTCCCTCCAATGATCTCCCTGAAGATGCTTTCAGGCTTAGTTGGAGTGTATGGTGGCTGGTTTTTGAGATTGATGAAGTTCTGTCCAAAGGGAGTGGAAAATCGTATTTCTGTTTGGGATGGTTTCAGGATCAAATGATGGTTGGGAAATGATCAGAAGATCATGGTGAGTGATTCTGTGAAGTTTGTTTTTATGTTTGAGGCTTGTGTATTGAGATTTGAAGAAAAATGCATAAAGAGGGATTTTGGAGAATGCTAACTTGTGGGAGGTTTCAGCTTGTGTTGTATGGTGTGTTGAGTTGCTTTTGGTCCATGTATCATGTTTGGATAGGTCAGAGAGTTGTTGGTGGCCTATGGTGATTGGTATGAGCAAGTTGCAAAAATGTCAAAAGTTGTGTACTTGAGGTATGGGCTGGTTTTGCAGCTGGCTCTTGGCTTGTCCTGGCTCAGCATGGATTAAGGATGTCCATAGAATCAGTCTTGAGGCAATGCAACAAGTGGATTGAAGCTTATTGGTGGTTTTGCAAATTTGTCCAACTTTGGCCCTTTTGGAAATTCTTGAAGTTCAAGGCACCAAAATGCATAATTCTTGGGCCAATTCTGATCTTTAGAGGTCAGATGAGCATGTTGTGAAGTGTTTGTGCACATTTGAAGCCTTTAGAATGCCTTATCATACCATTTTGCAAAATGCCTCTTTGATGTAAAACATGAAATTATGTGATTTTTGCCAACTTTGCCAAGCCATAACTTTTGATCCAAAATGAATTAGAAAGAGTTCTTGTACTTTTTGAAAAGGGAATGATCCAATCTACAACTTTCATGACCAAAGTTTTCTCATTTGAAGCATTTTTGAATCAAAAAGAGGAGGTTTAAAAACTTTCCCAAAATGGCAAGTTTTCATTATAAGTCACTTTCCCAAAAAGGCAACTTTGCAAAATGACTTGAAATTTTCCAATTTTGTGAACTTCTAACACCTTCTATGATCAAATAAAGATCATACACATTCAAAATGATGGAGAAACCCCTTTGGTTGGGTCATTGGGGGCCTCAGATGCCCTGATTTTGCACTAACTTGCTCAAGAAGTCATCTATTGATCAGATGCCTTCCCCATTGAATTTCTTCATGAAAATTGGTTTGCATGATCCTCATAACATATAGAGACCAATAGAAACAAGAATAACCAAAAAATTTGGAGTTATGGCCTCTGAAACCAAAACCCTAATTTTAGGTCACCTGTGCAGTTAATCCTGGCTCTGCTTCCATGCCTTGGTGAAATGAGTGAGGGCAAATTTGGGGTGTTTACAGCTGCCCCTATTCAAACATGAGTTAGCTGTGCAGGATGTAAGCAACGGCTTAACAGGCAAACAAGATAACTTGTGGTTGAATACCAGAGACAATGCAAAATTTGCGCTCACAGAATGAAGAAGAAAAGGGATATAGATTGTAAAAGAACATAAAGTATGATTATAAAGTGCGGGCGACGGAGGACGACCATCGAGCAGAGGACGACTGCCGGGGATAAAGCAATGACGGGGACGACCGACATGCTGGGGGATATAAGAGATTATGATGGGGACGGCCATCAAGTAAAGAAATAAGACTTTTTGGGGATTTAAATAAAGGCGACGATGGGGACGGCCATCAGGTTGAAGAAATAAATGATGATGAACGGTCATCAAAGGTGAAGGACGATCACCTAGCAGGGGACGGCTGCTCTGTTGGGGATAAGATGAGGGATGGTCATCTAAGGTGAAGGACGATCACCTGGCAGGGTACGGCTGCCGAAAATACCACGACATAGGACGAATGTCAGGTAAAAGGTCGACGATGGGGACGGCCATCGGATAAGCATGATGAAGGAAGATCATCAAGAGGTGAAGGACGATCACCTGGCAGGGGACGACTGCTCTTAGGGTTTATCATGACATAGGACGAATGTCAGATAACAAGATCAACAATGGGGACGGCCATCGGATAAAATGATGAAGGACGATCATCAAGAGGTGAAGGACGATCACCTAGCAGGGGACGGCTGCCGAAAGGTATCATGACATAGGACGAATGTCAGATAAAAGAAAATCAATTCCGCTGGGGGAATGGTAAACAAGGACGAGTGTCTACATTCAAGAGATGAAAGGTATAAGTGTTTGACACTGTGTATAGATTAAAGATGCGGACCAACATCCTTAAGACTATGATACAAACGAGTATCGATAGAAACAAACGCTGACGCATGCTCAGAGATGATGATACGGACGAGTATCAACTAGTTTAACAAAGAACACGGACGAGTGTTGATTATGAGGGGACTCTTCTGGGGAATAATAGACACAGACGAGTATCTAAATTCTAAAAAAGTGTAAAAGTATCTGATATTGTGTATGGATTAAAGATGCGGACGAGCATCCTTAAGACTATGATACGGACGAGTATCGGTTGAAACAAACGCTTAACGCATGTTCAGAGATGATGATACGGACGAGTATCAACCGGTTAACAAAGAACACGGACGAGTGTTGAATCTAAGGGGATCTAAGTGGTATATACAAGATACGCACGAGTATTAGTATGAGTAAAAAGTGATGAATGAGACACAGACGAATGCTCAACTTGCTGTGGAGAGTACGACACGGACGGGCGTCGGAAAAAGTGTATTATAAACAAGTGTTTGGTTTACAAAGCGTCTAGGCAACTATGTTGGGGAAGGTGACACAGACGAGTGTCAGGGAATGTATAGATATATGTAAATATGTACTAGTGAGTGCAAAGGGGACGCTTTGGCTTTCTGCTGGAGATATGACATGGACGAGTGTCGAGAAGCATCTGTAATGCATAAGCATCTGTTTGCTCGGGCAATTTTATTGGGGAATGATGACACGGACGAGTGCCAAAAGGAGCATGTATCTGTATTTGTGAGTGTAAAGGAAATGCTCTAATATCCTGTCGGGGAGTTTGAGAGGCATTCTTGTATATTGCTGATGGAACGTCAGTATTTACAAGTGTTCGACACATGGCTTATGATTATGCAATATGTTTGATTTTTGCCGTAATTCTCCGTATTAGACGGAATGCTATGCTCTGAGGGGAAATATGATGCGAATGCTATGATTATGCAAAGATACCGATCCGGGATTCGGATCCCGTTGCTGTGGAGATCTCTGGCTGATCTGCTTGAAGTGGGTGTCCCAGCTGGGGATGAGATCATTGGTAGATCCGACATATATGACTCTGCATGGGGAAATAGATCACTGATAGACCTATCTTGGTAATGAGGGACCCAGCTGGGGTCTGTAGAAGCTTTCGTCACTCTGTTGTGAGATCTTCAGGCGTTGCTCTTCTGGATAGAGGCTGAAACTCTGCGGGGGGATGGTTCCCTGTCTAGCACTCGGCTGGGGAAGAAGAAAGACCACTGAAAGATCTTCATAGAGAATTCTGTGGGGATCCTGCTGAGGATGATACTTGACAACTCAGCTGGGGATATGAGCACCTTCTGGTACTTCTCTGCTGTAGAAGTGATGCATGGCAGCTCTGGTGGGGAGAAAGCAGCCCTGGCTTTGCACTTGTCTGAGGAGGAATGATGGCTGGCAACTCAGCTGGGGATAAAGCCTCTCCGGTGCTTAGATGTGCCGAGTAAATAATGATTTGGTAGCTTGCTGGGGAGAAACTTTCATGCCCCATGTTGTGCTTTGAATTCCTGCAATCCTGTTATAACAAAAAAACGTACAAGTATCCCGAGGTATCTTTTACTGGATTCCATCATAGGAGTTTAGACACTCCCGGGAGCAAATATATTTCCTGTAAGCACGGATTTTTAGAAAAGAAACATCTGTATTTATGCAATCAACATCTTAAGGACATCGGACATTTTGCAAATAAAAATAAAATGTACGAGACAAAATATGACTGAAAATATGATTTTATTAATTTGTGTGCCCTGAATTGGCAAGATGCAGTCAAAGAAACAGATCCCCTGGAATGAGGAGATTGTTACAAATTGAGCAAAAAAAAGACGGTGGCAATGTTGATGACGCTTCAGTGAG
This sequence comes from Lathyrus aphaca, assembly GCA_963966055.1. NCBI lineage: Eukaryota > Viridiplantae > Streptophyta > Magnoliopsida > Fabales > Fabaceae > Lathyrus > Lathyrus aphaca. The sequence continues at coordinate 321,216,477 of OZ014525.1, forward strand.
CTTCCCTTTTGCTATGACTTGTATGACATTGACGTTCTTCTCATCTTGCTTTCCGAAGAAGGTTGATTCTGACTGATGCTTTAACCTTTCGAAGCTTGCCGTGTTGTAAGTGATACAGACGAATTCAGAACGCAGTTGTTCACTTATTCCCTTATTTTGCGTGGATCGCCCTTTCGGGTTTTCAATCCACCAGGATACCCATTTTTGCCTGAGCTGTCCAATGGGGCTTTTCAACTCAGCGGGTGTACATTTTTTTATTTATTTTCCCTTATTTTTGCCCGAGCCTTTTATTCTGTTATTGACTCGCCGGGATGCCCTATTTTTGCCTGGACTTACATTCTGTTTTTGTGTCCAGCGGGTCTTTTTATGCGAAGTATTTTTTAACTGCATCTGAATTCACAGGGGACAGGAAGTCTTCACCGTCCATAGTACTGAGCATCAGTGCTCCACCGGAGAAAACTTTCTTTACTATGAATGGACCATCATAATTCGGAGTCCACTTGCCCATGTGGTCTGTATGAGGAGGGAGGAGTCTTTTCAGCACAAGATCTCCTACTTGGTACTCTCGGAGCCTGACTTTCTGATCGAAGGCTTTCTTCATTCTTTTCTGATACAACTGCCCATGACAAATTGCAGCCAATCTCTTTTCTTCAATCAGACTTAGTTGTTCGTATCGGGATCGGACCCATTCTGCTTCGTTCAACTTAACATCCATCAATACTCGTAAAGAGGGTAATTCAACTTCAACAGGTAGGACTGCCTCCATACCGTACACAAGCTGATACGGTGTTGCCCCAGTGGATGTTCTGATCGACGTTCGGTACCCATGCAAGGAAAATGGTAGCATTTCATGCCAGTCTTTGTAGGTGACCACCATCTTTTGTACAATCTTCTTGATATTCTTGTTAGCTGCCTCAACAACGCCATTCATCTTTGGCCTGTAAGGAGAAGAATTGTGGTGTTGGATCTTGAAGTCCCGGCATAGTTCTGCCATCATTTTGTTGTTTAAGTTGGAACCATTATCAATAATGATTCGCTCGGGCACTCCATACCGACAGATGATGTCTCTCTTCAGGAATCGGGCTACCACTTGCCTGGTGACGTTCGCATATGAAGCTGCTTCAACCCACTTGGTAAAATAGTCAATAGCTACCAGGATGAATCTGTGGCCATTTGAAGCAGTCAGTTCAATCTTGCCAATCATATCTATGCCCCACATGGCAAAGGGCCAAGGTGAAGATATCAAATTCAGAGGATTCGGAGGCACATGCACTTTATCTGCATAAATCTGGCATTTATGGTATTTCCTAGCATAAGTACAACAATCTGCATCCATTGTGATCCAGTAATAGCCTGATCTTAGCAACTTTTTAGCCATAGCATGCCCTCCTGCATGGGTACCAAAGGATCCTTCGTGCACCTCGTGCATTAACAAATCTGCTTCTGTCCTATCAACGCATCTGAGGAGTACCATGTCGAAGTTTCTCTTGTACAGGGAGCCATCAACATTCAGGAAGAAACTACCAGCAAGCCTTCTTAATGTCTTCTTATCATTGGAAGATGCCCCAGGTGGGTATGTTTGATCTTCCAGGAAGCATTTGATATCATGGAACCAATGCTTATCATCTTTAACAACATCTGCTGAGAACACATATGCTGGTCTGTCAAGTCTGGATACTGAGATCCGAGGCACAAAGTTGGCAGCTTGAACTTTGATCATGGATGAAATGGTAGCCAGAGCATCTGCAAACTGATTTTTGTCTCGAGGGATATACTCAAGCTTGACTGTTGTGAAGAAAGTCAATAACCTCCTTGTATAATCCCGATAAGGTATCAGATGATCTTGGTGCGTGTACCATTTGCCGTTGGTTTGATTGATTACCAGAGCTGAATCTCCGAATACAATCAAAGTCTTGATCCTGAGGTCAATGGCTTCCTCAAGACCCATAATACAAGCTTCATATTCAGTTTCGTTGTTAGTGCAGTTGAAGGTGAGCTTTGCCGAGAAAGGCATGTGAACTCCCTCAGGTGTAATGAGTACTGCACCAACACCACGACTATTCATATTAACAGCCCCATCAAACATCATAGTCCATTCTTCTTCTGGGTCAGGCCCTTCAGTGTGGATAGGCTCTTCATGATCTTTTGCTTTTATGAACATGATGTCTTCATCAGGGAAGTCAAATCTCATAGGCTGGTAATCATCAATGGGTTGCTCAGCAAGATAATCGGACAATACACTGCCTTTGATGGCGTTCTGAGATGTGTACTGAATGTCATATTCTGTGAGAATCATTTGCCATCTTGCAACCCGTCCGGTAAGTGCTGGCTTCTCAAAAATGTACTTAACTGGATCCATCTTTGAGATCAATAAAGTAGTGTGGGTCAACATATACTGCCTTAGTCGGCGAGCAACCCACGCTAAAGCACAACAAGTTTTCTCGAGCAGTGAATAACGTTGTTCACAGTCGGTAAACTTTTTGCTTAGGTAGTATATTGCATACTCTTTTCGACCAGACTCGTCATGCTGGCCCAGCACACACCCCATTGACTCTTCCAATACTGTCAAGTACATGATTAGAGGTCTTCCTTCAACTGGAGGCATAAGTATTGGAGGTTCTTGTAAATATTCCTTAATTTTGTCAAAAGCCCTCTGGCAGTCTTCATTCCACCTGACCGTTTGTTCTTTTCTTAACAGCTTGAACAAAGGTTCACAGGTTGCTGTAAGGTGAGATATGAACCTTGAAATGTAGTTCAATCTACCTAAGAATCCCCGAACTTCTTTTTCTGTCTTTGGTGCAGGCATTTCTTGAATGGCCTTGACTTTATCAGGGTCAACTTCAATCCCTTTTTCACTTACAATAAATCCCAGCAGCTTACTGGATCGCACCCCGAATGTGCATTTGTTGGGGTTTAACTTTAGTCGGTACTTCCTCAAACGCTTGAATAGCTTCAACAGATTCACCAGGTGGTCTTCTTCTGTGAGGGACTTGGCAATCATGTTATCCACATAACATTCAATTTCTTTGTGGATCATGTCATGGAATAATGTTACCATAGCCCATTGATAAGTTGCACCAGCATTCTTCAGTCCGAAAGGCATCACCTTATAACAGAACGTGCCCCAGGGTGTGATGAAAGTTGTCTTCTCCATGTCTTCAGGTGACATCTTGATCTGATTGTATCCTGAAAATCCATCCATGAAGGAGAATACCGAGAACTGAGCCGTATTGTCGACCAATACATCAATGTGAGGTAATGGGAAATCATCTTTCGGGCTGGCTCTGTTCAGGTCCCGGTAATCCACACACATCCTCACTTTGCCGTCATTCTTAGGCACAGGTACAATGTTAGCAACTCACAGCAAGGAAACCGGCGTCCCACTGTTTTTGTACCTCTTCCTTTATCTTCATTGCCATATCTGGGCGAGTACAGCGCAACTTCTGTTTTACTGGTGGGCAATCCTCTTTCAGAGGTAGCTTATACATGACAATATCGGTGTCCAACCCTGGCATATCTTGATAAGACCAAGCAAAAACATCCACATATTCTCGAAGCATGTCAATCAGTTGCTCTTTTACCGAATCTTGCAGGCATGCCCCGATCTTAACTTCTTTCACTTCTTCTTCTGTACCAAGATTAACCGTTTCGATCTCCTCTTGATGAGGAGTGATAACCTTTTCCTCTTGCCTTAACAACCTAGATAGCTCTTTAGGTAGCTCATAATCTTCTTCAACCCCTTCATCAGCTTGATTGATTGGATTGTCAAAGTCATACGAAGTCATAGCAGTGTTGTTGTCGGTGCAGTCTGGAGGGCACTTTCTACAAGGGTTTAGATTGGTTTATTTTAGTGATCAATTTTAATTTTGTTTAGAAAAAGTGAAAATGAAGTTATTTATTTTGAAAACATTGCCATTTTATTGTTTTGTACAAAAGTGAAAAATGAAAAGACAGTGAGTGAAAAAAAGAGACTCGTTTGCAAAAGATGTCTGATATTCATTGATTAATCCATTTGCACAAAATTACAAGATGGCCCGATTACAAAATGAGTCTTGACATCTTGGGCAAGATGCAAGACTTGATGCATGCTTTAAAAATACAGGAAATAATAATTACTCTACAGGAGTAACCCTTATAATTTCCTGGGAAGACCAGTTAAGGACTTGGCTCCCCGGGATCCTTGGACGTATCCAGCTCTCCAGGTTGCGGTTGCTTTCCTCCTCGTCTTCCAAATTGTTCACAGCATCCGGGGTGAGCATTCCCCCGCTGACAAAATTGGGCTTTTTCGCAGCCTCTGATTGATCTTGTTGAGTTGGTCTGTAACCCAACCCAAATCTGTCTTCTTTCTTTTCCACGGGCAACAGCTTGCCCCAGCCTTGGGCGGTACCCTCTTCAACAACCTTCCGGGCTTGCTGATACGACGTTATGGAGGTTCCCAGTACAGCAGATGCTTCATTAATGTTGAGGGCCTCAAACCCCTGGCTCATGGTTTCATGGATCTCCCCGTCCATTTCAATGTACTTATACGTAGCCAGATGGCTAACAAAGATGTCTTCCTCCCCACAGATGGTGATGATCTGGCCTTCCCACTCGAATTTCAGCTTCTGGTGAAGGGTAGACGTAACAGCGCCAGCGGCGTGGATCCAGGGTCTACCCAACAAACAGCTGTAGGCCGGCTGAATGTCCATCACAAAGAAGGTGGTTTTGAAGGTCTGCGGGCCAATCATCACAGGCAGATCAATCTCCCCAAGCACTGATCTTTTAGAGCCATCAAATGCTCTCACCACCAAATTACTCGGACGCAGTGCCAAGCCATCATACTCTAGCTTCACTAAGGCTTTCTTTGGTAGAACATTGAGTGATGACCCAGTGTCCACCAGTACATGAGATAGAACAACACCCTTGCATTCCAAGGTGATATGCAAAGCCTTGTTATGGTTACGTCCCTCTGTTGTTAAGTCAGCATTGGTAAAGCCCAGTCCATGACTGGTGTTGACATTTGCCACCACAGTTTCTAGCTGATTAACAGTAATCTCCTCTGGCACGTATGCTGCGTGCAGGACTTTCAACAATGCGTTCCTGTGAGCTTCAGAACACATCAACAGTGATAATATGGAGATTTTTGAGGGAGTTTGGTGAAGCTGGTCCACCACCTTGTAATCACTTCTTTTTATGATTCTCATGAACTCGTCTACATCTTGTTCAAAAGATGTCTTCTGAGTCTCTTTAACAGCCGGCTCTTCAGGTACCACACTCTTTCCTTTTGCTTTGGCAGCAACTTCTGCTTCAACATTAGGCCTTTGTGTTTGTGAGGCGAAAAGGCGTCCGCTTCTGGTGAAGCCTCCGTCCCCCCCAACATTATCAACTTGTGGTGAAGAGGTTGATGAATCCAGAGTGATTTTCTCCCCGTTGCAGTAGAGATCAGAGCCATAATGCCAAGGTATGACATTACTGCTTTCATAAGGAACGGGTCCAGGTACCGTAATGGTGACTGGACTGACTGCTGCAGAGGAGGGTACTGTGACAGTATGCGGATCATAGTAAATTGTGACTGGTGACCTGGCAGGAGGTACCACTGTTTGTTGTTGGAAATTGCTGCTGGGAGGAACATTTGATGGATCATAGTAGATTGTAACTGCTGAGACATCCTCATTAATTTTTGCTGGTGTTGTAGGAGATTCTGCTAATAAAATGGATGCTGATGTTGTAGAAGAGATGGTTGTTGAAATTTGATTTGTCGAAGTGATGGACGGGATAACTGCTGATGATATTGATGAATCGGTAGGAATGATTGTTGCTGTTGTTGTAGAAGAATCAGGAATTGTTGTTAAAGGAATTGCTGGATTTGTAGGCGCCGTTGTTGAAATCTGAAGAATACCATCCTTGATAAGACCGTCTATGCCGCTTCTCAAATTTTCACACCCGTTGACTGCAATGTTGCAATACCCACAACCAAGCTCACACCCGGGGAACACGTGGCACTCTAGAAGCTAAGCTTTAATTTCGACCAGAGGTGTTCGTATTTGTGCAACACTGGTGATCAAGGTAGATGGCTTATCTTCCTCAATGGCATTAATCCTCGGCCCACCATGATTAGGTATAGGATTTCTGTTGACATTCGGAGGAGGTGCGAAGTTGAGGGCTTTAGAATCCACCAGATCTTGAACTTTCATTTGCAGGGCCCTGCACTTCTCAGTATTGTGACCAGGTGCATTGGAGTGGAAAGCACACCTGGCGTTGACATCATAATTCCTTGGGAGATTGAGGGGATCTGGTGGTGCCAACGTCCTTAACTCAACCAAGTTAAGCTTCAGGAGTTGTGGCAATAAGGCAGCATAAGGCATAGGGATAGGGTCAATCACCCTGTTTGCCTGTGATGGTCTTTGTTGGAAGGGTCGTTGTTGTTGATTGCTATTGTTGTTGTTGTAGGTTCTCTGTTGCGGATACTGAACTTGCTGTTGATAATATGGTTGTTGTTGTTGTTGATATGCTGATTGCTGAGGTATCGGAGCTGGAATAGTGACAACTGCTACTGATCTGTGGACATACTGAGGTCTGCCCCTGCTGGCATGAATGGAGTTGGTCTCACCGGTCCTTCGGGGTCCCACAAAAGGCTTCCTGGGATTACTGGATGAACTTGCACCATTATCAGAAATTTTGCCCATTTTTAATAGACTCTCAATCCTTTCACCAGCTATAACGACATTAGCAAAGCTGGTGGAAGAAAAGGCAGCCAGCCTGTCAATATATGTTCCTTGCAAAGTATTCATGAACATATCGGCCATTTCTCTTTCCGACATGGGGGGTTGGACAGCAGCAGCAAGCTGTCTCAACCTTTGGGCATATTCCCTAAAGCTTTCTCTGGAAGATTGAGACATTCCCATTAGTAGGGTCCTGTTAGGAGCCATGTCCAAATTGTATTGATACTGCCTGATGAAGGCTTCAGCTAAGTCCTTCCAGCATCTAATGGTAGCTCTGGTCAAGTGTGAATACCACTCCCTTGAAGCCCCGGTCAGACTGTCTTCAAAGTAGAACATCCACAGCTTCTCATCCATAGTATAAGCTTTAAGTCTTCCCAGGAAAGACTGCAGGTAAGTTCGTGGACAAGAGGTTCCATTGTATTTCTCAAAGCACGAGGGTTTGAATTTGTGGGGAATTCTCACCCCATCCACTAGCCCCATATCCATTACATCGAAGCCCAATGAATTATGGGACTCCAATGATCTCAACTTCTCAGCAATTTCATCTAACCTCCTATCATAAACTTCGTCTCCTGCTCCCATGACAGTAAACTGCTCTTCTTGAGGATCTTCTTGTAAGATCCTGCCTGCAGCAGCATTACCCTGTACATTTCTCGGGATATTAACTTCCGGATCTAGATGAGGTCCAAATACTGGTGGATTAACATGAGGCTGACCCCTTTCATTGTTACTAGTTCCTCCAGTTCCAAGATGGGGTTCCTCGGGGGTTTGTCTTTCCACTAATTCCCTTAACCTTTCTTGGCTCTAGGCCAAGCCAGTCATTACAGCCATGAATTGAGTCATTTGGTTCCTCATCTCCACTCTTTCATTAGCCATCTGAGTTCTGACCTCTGTCAGGTCCTGCTGTACTTGCTCCATTTGGATACCAGGAAGGTTGTTGCGAGTAGGTTACCGGTGCGTGCGGTTGATAGGGAACACTCGGCGACAAGCAATATTTCCTGAGACCACAACAAGGTTAGAAGCAAAAAATAATAACAAAACCTACAAAACAAAACAAAAGTTAGTATGCAATGCAGTATGCTTATTTGTTTTCCAAGGTATCCGGCTTGGTTCTTGGTTTTGACCTTTCTAGACTTCGAGGAAGATGCTTGATGTTGTTGAGAAAAGAAACCCAATGAAAGCAAACTAATATATTACAAATGATGAACAATACATAGTTTGTTTTACAACACATGCCCTTGGAGGGTCAAAAATATAACAAAAAGAAAAGTACATCAAATGGAAATGAACAACAAGCAAAGAAGTCAAACATCCAATCCAAACTCATCCTCCTTGACCTCTTTCAGAAGTGCCTCAGTCACTGGACTAGCTGGGTGCTCTGTAATAGTCCTAATGAGGAGGTTCCTGGTGGCAATGGCAGTGGTCAGCTTCTTGTGCCTGTCCTGATCCTTTGATCTCTTCAATCCAACTCTGAGCTTTAACTCTGAAATCTCCTTCTGGGCTGCCAACAAAGCTTCCTGCTGCTTCTTTTCATTGGCCTCTAACTGTTCAATCTTGGCTTGAATTCTCTAATCTTCTTGTGTCCGGGCTTCAGTGATCCTGACCCACCTAGCCTGACTCTCTTGCAGATAGAGCTCAGTCCTAGCCTTCTGAATCTTGGCCTCCTTACAGGCATTCTTCAATATTTGTTCTCCAGCTCTTGCTTTCCTGATGTAGTCCTCTGTCTTCTCAATTTTGGCAAGATGCTCCACCCTAAGCTTTTCCAGCCTCTCAATGTCCAGACGACCATCACTCCTTTCCCAAAGGGTCTTCTTCAAAGCTTGAGACAGATTCTCATTCCTTTCCTTCAGCTTCTCAAATTCTTCCAGGCTGACAGTTGCTGTTGGCTGTACTGTAGAGGGTCCAGGTATGGCCTCCAAGGTGAAGGGCATTCTAGTAATCTGAGCTCTGGCATAGTACTGAGCTGAAGCAACATTATTACACCTCCCGAGAATAGCCATCCCTTTTGTCTGGATGTTGTCCCAAGCCCAGGATGCTTGTCTGACAACAGCTGAGTTAAGCTTCACTTCACAATACAGGGTCTCAGCTAAATCTTGCACTCTAGGAGGGTGGACCAAAGCATAGCCCAGTTGTCTCTTAAACAGCAAAGGATTTTAGTTGATGCAACCCTTCACTCCTATCAGAGGTACATTTGGGTATTGCCCACAGCTGGTGATAATGTCTTCGCCTTTGATGCTCTGGGTGCACCATCTAATATCATCTGAAGTCAAAGCAATGAGCCTCTTGGCCCAATTCTTCTGTTGGTGAGGGTTCAGGAAGGCATCTGATTTAGGCAAGTGTTTGAGCAACCAAGTATGAAACAAAGGAGCACAACATCTCACCAACTTCCCCCTTTGTTTCTCATTCCTCTGATGGATGGAGTAATAGAAATCTCCCAGCAATGTGGGTACTAGGTTCCTCAGAAGGAAAAGATGGATGGCATTCTTGCTGATAAATTTGGGCTCATCTGCAAACAGTATAACCCCATATATGCTGAGGGCTAACAGTGCACAAACTGCCCTCCATTCCCCCAAAGAGGCCTTCAGGAGGGCCTGAGAAATCAAGAAGTCTAAGTGGAACCCAGGGATCCCAGCTTTTGTTGTCATGTTTTGTTCAATCAAGGCAGGCTCTAGGTACAGTGCTTTTGCTACTTCTCCATTGCTAGGAAAAGTTGTCTCTGGGTTGAAGGGGATTCCACCCCCGACAGGTACTCCAATCAATGATGAAAATTCTTCCAGTAGAGGCCCTAACTGAAAGTCTGGGAAGGTGAAGCATCTCAAAGGAGGGTCATAAAACTGCAAGCATGTGTGGATCATGCTCCTCTGAGAAGGGTCAAGGTCCATAACCATATCCAGGATACCTCCATAATGCTCTCTAAACAAAGGGATGTGGTCAGGTGTGATAAGGGACTGGACCTGCCTGATACCAGTCAACACAGGCTCAAAGAAATGGTAGGAAATGTTGCTCTTCCTAGGAGTAGTCATGAATGCTGCTGATAGGTGCTGATGACGATCACAGATTGATGCTAGGAGATGAGCCACTGATAGGCTGAAGCTGGTGATGATGAAGAATAGCTGAAGCAGATAACTGATGAAGACAATTGAAGCAGAGGTCTATGCAAAAGAAGGGGTCAAAACCAAACCAGATATGATGTGGATACCCTGAAAAACAAATAAACAAATGTCAAATGATGCAAATGATGAGTATGCAAATGATATGCAAGGGTTTGTGATCAAGCTGGATCTGATTATCTGTCTTGATATAAATCCATATATGTTCAAAGAAGGCCAGATGGAGGCTCAGAAATCCAGTAACCAAGGTGGGGGACTCAAATAAAGAGTCACATGTCCAGGGTTAATCACAAGAACTGTCCAAAATGAGGTACTCTTAAACCAAATAGTAACAGGGTATGATGTGGCCAAGGGTACCTGCAAACCTGTAAACAGCCCAACCTCCTCACAGGTAGTGTTCTAAAACAAGGATCCTCAGACTTGGATCAGTTATGAGAAGTGTAAACACTTCTAACCCGGAGGTACAGTGTTTACAATAACCATAAAAGATCCTCCTCTAATTCACCTCAGTTTCTGAAGGTCATAATAAAGGTCATCCAGACTTAGCAGGTTTCCCAGATAGCCCTAGCACTACAGGAAATCTGTAGCACAGAGTTCTCAAGAAGAAACCCATATCTGAACCGTGTTTCATATTCCCGCACCAGACCGAAAGGGAATGGGAAAGAACATGAACCAATCTAGCCTAGGTGTCACTCAGGTCCCAGGTATAGGACCTTAAACTCTCAATGGAAACCCCACCCACCAAAACAGAAACCAGATCCAACAATGATAATGACAGTATGACAGTATGATGTATAAAACTGTAAAGAAAGCAATAAACAAAACTGTACATAAATAGATAAATAAAATAAATACATAAACACATAAAGCACATAACACCCCAGTAAACACAAATCAAACAAGCGCTAGGAGGAACCCACAAAAAGAACCAGAAGCCCTGGTTACAGTATAAGGATTCCCCAGCAGAGTCGCCAATCTGTCGCTCCCACCAAATGACACAGGGCCAAGAGGGGTACAGACGCGAACGGTCGACGAAAGGGATGAGAGAACACACAAGGGTGAACTCAAAAGACAAGAGTCACCATAGAGCATTTTTATCCCGAAGGAAAGGTAATGCTGCATAGACCTAGAAAAGAATAGGATAAGACGGTTGCGGACCAGAGAGACTGAGAAAGGGGGTTGGTTACAAACTGGGAAGGTATTAGCACCCAGATTGTCCGCCGTACTCGACGGGATCCACGCTTAGAAGATTTGTGTTTTAAAGGGGTAGTGTCAGTGCTATTTGTGTATCAAAGCTGGAAAGAATGCAAGTGTCAGTGTAAAAGAAATGTGAAGTGAGATGAAAGAGTGTCAGTGTAAGAACAAGAGTGAAATTCTCAAGATTATGAGGCTTAAAGAGTGATGCTGGAAGGAGGGGGGATATACAGAGACTTTTGTTCGATAACAATTAAGTTATGCCTACGTATCCTCTCGTGCAATGAGGAAGTCAGAACACCGTAGTTCGACTCAAAGAGACTGAAAGATAAATTGACTGATGAACTGCTTACTTATCTATGCTCAAGTGTATGACCTGTCTGGCTCAGGTGCAAACTGTCTTGCATTAGACGGAAGAAGCAAGTTCTCGTTTGTGAGTGAATGAGGTGAGAAAAGAATCCCGGAGGAGACGATTATTGTTTGTTTTTGGTGTTTTCAGTCTTTTATTGCTTTTGGAATTTGTCATAAGATAATGAGCTTAAGCCTAAACCAGGGGTTAGTAAACTCAACACATCCTCCCTCTGATTAGGGGTAATGAGAGTACCTTAAGTATGAGGTAAGCACCTCACACTTAATCACCATAATGTATGATTAAGATCATTAACCTATTTGTAGTTATTTAGATGTTTTTTGGAGTTTTTGTTTAGTGTTAAGTAATGAGTTTAAGCTATAATCAAGGATTTAATGGACCCATTACACCATCCTAATAGAAGGATGATAGATGAGAACATTTAAGCTGAGGAAGGCTCCTCAACTTAATCCATGATTAGGGATTAACCTCATGACAAAACAAAGCCTTTTATTAAATGGATTTTAAGCTAATGATAAGATTAAGAAGTGAGTTTTATGGTTTGTAAGACAACTTGAGGGGGACTTGTCCATTAACACTAGGGTTAGTCCTTCTTAACCAATTAAGGAAGAATTAGAACCCTAATGCAAGGCCCAAGTTACAAGCTTGATGTCTTAGTGATTATTAAATGAATTGATTAAAGGAGTTAAACACATTAAGGGTTTGACACTTAGGATTAAAGTTATATACTCCATCCTAATAGAAGGGTGCAGGCATAAACTTAATCACAAAGCCTCAAGACCTTTAAGGTTTAGTCCTTGATTATGAGATGAGAAGAGAAGACTCAAAGATGACACAAAGGGAAAACTAATGGGAGACTAATCAAACCCTAATTGTTATCATGCTTGGAGATCCTAGGATTTGTGAGGCTTAAGAGAGAAAGATCTTCAAAGAGCCACCAGGAGAGAAGCAGATGAAAGGATGAGAAGCAAAGAGAAATAAGACAACTTGCTTCTCTTAAGAAGACAAGTTGCTTGAAGAAAGAAAGTAAGAGATGAACATGAATGAGCAAGCTCACTCTAATACAAAGATAAAGTGCAGCAATGATGCATAAGAGAGATGAGAAGAGATTGTGAGAAGTGAAGGAAAATCCACTTCTCAAAACAACTTACCACCTGAAAAGTTAGCAAAGGAAATGAAATGAAATGAAAATGAGATGAAATGCCATGATGCAAACCAAAATCAGAATTATAAACATGATGCTAATGATGCTAAGAGATGATGCAAACACATGTCAAAGGTTGTGGATGATCATACAAGGATGAGGATGCAAATGAAGCATGCTTTGAACCATAAAGATTCATGAAAGTATATGAAATGGTATGAATGCATAACATGGCAAATGAAAGATGAAATGATCAAATATGATTCTAATATGTCCTAAGATGTCTTAGAAGTCATGTGAATGCACAAAATATCATGGCAAGTTTGTGAATGCAAGCATATGAGGGATAGATGCAAATGAAGACAAAAATTAGGGTTTATGTACAACATGCAACAACAAATTCAAAATCAGAATCAAATGACATGACAAAAAATTGAAAATGGGAACAAAGGAACCCTAACCCTACACAAGTTCACTGCCCAAAGGAGGAGACCTAAATCTAAACCTAATGGGAGTTATGATTTTCTCAAGTTAACTAGGGTTTCAAGGTACCTCAAAAGGAAAAATGCACATCAAATTGAAAATGAAAGATAAATTAAAACTAATTTTACCCTAGAAACTACATACTATGAAGGATGCAATGCAATAAGAACCATCATCAAACTCTTTATGGTTAGGCAGAAAGAATTTTTTCAAGTTTGAACAAAAATATTGCCTTTAAACAACTTTAATTCCAATGAAAATTGTCAAAATACATCAAGGACCAAAAAGAAATTTGTTTTGAGAGTTTGGTAATATTTCTAAATGTTTTAAAATGCAATGTGAATTTTTTTGTGATTTTTAAATACCTAAATGCATTTTTAATTAATTAATTTCCATTAACTAATTAAAAATAAACATTTAAATGATTTAAAAATAATTTTTAATGCAAAAAATAAAAATAAAAATATTTTTGGGTTCTGAAAATTAATAAAAGGTTTGAAAAAAAATTTCAGAATTTTTTAATATGTTTTGCTATTTTTAAAAATTCGTGGAAGTTAAATACAAATAAAATGAATTAAAACTAAATAAATGAAAAAGTAATCTAATCCTAAGGCCAGGATTTGAACTGGGGTGAAATTGGTTGACTGGCGCGTCATCCAAGGGCTGAGGCTTATCCTAATTAAATTAACCTAAATATAATTAATTAAATTAATAAATGAGGATTAGGGCTAATTGAAGCAATCCTGGCCACTGAAAACGCGCGCGCATCTCACATCCAACGCCCCACATTCAAACTTGGCTAATCACCTGAGATTAGCCCTAATTACTCTCAGATGACCGGAATAGTGCTCCGGTCATCTTCTCCGGCAGCTCAAAACGCTATCTCTCTCCCTAAGCCTCTAAAACCTAATCTCTCTGCCCAGAATCAAACCCCACGCATCACTCAACAAGAATCACCCACTAAAACAAATTTATTTCACACATTCAGGCTGAATCGAAGCAAATTAGTTCTAGGTCAAAAAATTTCAGAGAGCTCATACATGCTTAATACTTGATCATTTTCAAAACCAAACATATCAGAATCATCCGTGAATCATGAAGAACCTTTTAGGAACTTAAAAATGCGTTTCTGGAAATAATGTTCATCTTGTTACCTGAGATGGAGCTTTTGCTTTTGGAGCTTTCTGGCCAGTTCCTTACTTCAGAGTCCCTCCAATGATCTCCCTGAAGATGCTTTGAGGCTTAGTTGGAGTGTATGGTGGCTGGTTTTTGAGATTGATGAAGTTCTGTCCAAAGGGAGTGGAAAATCGTATTTCTGTTTGGGATGGTTTCAGGATCAAATGATGGTTGGGAAATGATCAGAAGATCATGGTGAGTGATTCTGTGAAGTTTGTTTTTATGTTTGAGGCTTGTGTATTGAGATTCGAAGAAAAATGCATAAAGAGGGATTTTGGAGAATGCTGACTTGTGGGAGGTTTCAGCTTGTGTTGTATGGTGTGTTGAGTTGCTTTTGGTCCATGTATCATGTTTGGATAGGTCAGAGAGTTGTTGGTGGCCTATGGTGATTGGTATGGGCAAGTTGCAAAAATGTCAAAAGTTGTGTACTTGAGGTATGGGCTGGTTTTGCAGCTGGCTCTTGGCTTGTCCTGGCTCAGCATGGATTAAGGATGTCCATAGAATCAGTCTTGAGGCAATGCAGCAAGTGGATTGAAGCTTATGGGTGGTTTTGCAGATTTGTCCAACTTTGGCCCTTTTGGAAATTCTTGAAGTTCAAGGCACCAAAATGCATAATTCTTGGGCCAATTCTGATCTTTAGAGGTCACATGAGCATGTTGTGAAGTGTTTGTGCACATTTGAAGCCTTTAGAATGCCTTATCATACCATTTTGCAAAATGCCTCTTTGATGTAAAACATGAAATTATATGATTTTTGCCAACTTTGCCAAGCCATAACTTTTGATCCAAAATGAATTAGAAAGAGTTCTTGTACTTTTTGAAAAGGGAATGATCCAATCTACAACTTTCATGACCAAAGTTTTCTCATTTGAAGCATTTTTGAATCAAAAAGAGGAGGTTTAACAACTTTCCCAAAATGACAAGTTTTCATTATAAGTCACTTTCCCAAAAAGGCAACTTTGCAAAATGACTTGAAATTTTCCAATTTTGTGAACTTCTAACACCTTCTATGATCAAATAAAGATCATACACATTCAAAATGATGGAGATACCCCTTTGGTTGGGTCATTGGGGGCCTCAGATGCCCTGATTTTGCACTGACTTGCTCAAGAAGTCATCTATTGATCAGATGCCTTCCCCATTGAATTTCTTCATGAAAATTGGTATGCATGATCCTCATAACATATAGAGACCAATAGAAACAAGAATAACCAAAAAAATTGGAGTTATGGCCTCTGAAACCAAAACCCTAATTTTAGGTCATCTGTGCAGTTAATCCTGGCTCTACTTCCATGCCTTTCTCAGTTCTTGTGATTCTTTGACTTTCTTGACCTTATGAGGATATAATATGATGCTTGAACATACATGGACCCCTTTGAAGTGATTGATGACCTTTGAAGTGGCTCAAATAGCTCTTGGATTGCTCAGATCACAAACCCTAGATGCAGATGGCTTTGAATCAATGCAATGAAGCAAAAATGCAATATGAGATGCTATGATTGAACTTATGCACATGAAACGATCACAAGCCATGGTGAAATGAGTGAGGGAAAATTTGGGGTGTTTACAGAGACCTTTTTATTTCATGCAATCCCCTGTATTTATTTTGTATCCCTCTCCCATTAATTTGTACGCACTTTATTTCTCGTATTTTATTTAATTCCGAATCCTTGGTCCAACGCCAAGAGATTGCACTTGCACACTTGCACTTTATTATTCAGTTTTCGTTTATTAGGATCCACCTATCCTTGCGAGCCGAGCGCATTGTGCCTCGCTGAAAAACTACAAAATAAACCTCCACTTGCATTTACCCTCTAACCTCAAAAAACCAAAACGTTTCGATTAGATCCAAACCCTTGATCCAACGTCAAGCGGTCTTAGGAAATAAAACACTTTTAATAAAACGAGAAGATTTGTACGCCACGAGCCTTAAGCGGTAGAAAGGAGGATAACAAGCTCTCGTTACTCGCTCCGATTATTTCGACGCAGGACGCTCGTCTTGTTGGGCGAGATAAACTATCCATAGTCTTTAGTGCATTTCAACTCCTAAACCCTTTCATCGACGAAAGGTAATAAAATCAACAACCATTACCCTTAGTAGGCCGAACTACGAGGCTCTGACTTTCCCATTGCACACGGGAGTACATAGGCACGAGGATCTCAATCCTTGCCGAGCACCTAGGTTCAATCTAACTTATAATTCAACTCATTTCCCTCTAGCAAGCAATTCGTTTAAGCATAGACATCCTTTCGCGCGTGATAATTTAGATGGTTCCCATCGAGTACGATGGATGTAGGGGGTGCTAATACCTTACCCCTGCATAACCAACTCCCGAACCCAGGCAATGGTTCCGTTGACCTTTGTCCTCATCCTTTTCTTCCCGGGTTGTATCTATATCTCCCCTTTCCCTCTTCGGGAATAAATAGAATTAGGTGGCGAATCTTCAGTCTGTCCGGCGCGCGGCTCCCGTCCTTTCGGACCGCGTGAGGTCGTATTTTTCGGGGTACAACAATGGTAATCGTAGGTGACTGGCTCGAACCTAGCTTGTGATCATGCAAATGTTTGATTTTTTGCCGTAATGCTCCGTATTAGACGGAATTATACGCTTATTTCGGTGATTTATGATGCGAATGTTATGATTATGCAAAAGAGCAACCGATCCGGGATTCAGATCCTGCTGAAGAAAAAGAACTCTGACTGATCTGCTTGGAGGGATATCCCAGCTAGGGAAAAGATCATTGGTAGATCTGCTAGTAGATATAGCTTTGTTTGGGGAAATAGATCGCTGGTTGATCTACCCTGTAAGGAGAACTCAGCTGGGGAGAAGGAAGCTTTCGTCACTTTGTTGTGTAAGCGTTTCAGGCATTGCTCTCCTGGGGAGAGGCTAGAAATTCTGTGGGGAGATTGGCTGGGGATGCTCCTGTTGAGTAGACCTGTGCTAGGGATGAGGAGGCTTTGACAATTCCGCTGGGGAAAAGCGTTCCAGATACTGCTTGGGGAGGAGGTATGCTGGGGAAGTGTGCTTGGCATGCCCCATGCTGCGTATTGAATATCTGCAATCTTTTAAGACAAGGGAAACACACAAGTATCCCGAGGTATCCCTTACCGGATTCTGTCATAGGAATTAGATATTCCTGAAAGTAAATATATTCCCTGCAAGCATTTAGTAAAAATGGCTCATTTGTTTTATGCAAGTATTATATCATGAATATCGGAAATTTTGCAAACAAAAGAAAAAGAAAAAATAAAAAAGTACAAAAAGAGGTGTGACTGAAAACTCTGATTTTATTAATCTGGGTGCCTTGAATTGGCAAATACAATCAAAGAAACAGATTTGCGTGAGGTCGTATTTTTCGGGGTACAACAGCTGGCGACTCTGCCGGGGACTGGTTCACCCCTATGCGAGTCAAGCCTAGTCTAGGTTTCCGCGTTTGTTTGGATGTTTGCTTTTATGCCTTGCTTATTTATTTTTATCGCTTTCTTTATCGCATTCCATCTTATATATCTTGTGGCTCCTTGGTACTATAACTTGGATCGATACTTTGCAAAAGAATTTGAGGGAAGAAGCTCTATACCCGGGCTTACGAGTACAAACTTAAGTTAGCGAGGTTGTGTAGTATGGGCTCCCGAGAGAACCACTCTCGTGGGTTGTCGATACGAAAACCTCACTTGGAGTAGATTTTAATGAGAATTCTGACAACCGTCAAGTCCTTGACGTGTGTGCTCAGTTGCTTTCATTAGGGTCATTAACTCTGAGGACCTTTAGAACCTTTTGGTTAAAACATCGGTTGATGGTTACGTAGTATTGGGCACCAGGGTTTGCCCTCGCGTGGCTTGATACGAAAACCTCACTTGGAACAGACTTACTCAATGGAGTTGATTGACTGTCAAGAATGTATGAAATTGACACGTGCATCAAACAGTTGAGAAAGTTCCATAACTCCAGGACTTTGTTTTAAACCTCGTGTCGATGATCACATAGTATGGACTCCCGAGAAAATTTGCTCTCGTGGGTGTCGATACAAAGATCTCACCCAAAATAGATTCATGTGTCGGAGTCAATCAACCGTCATGCTTATGGCGCGTGCGATGAACAGCCATATGAATTGATAACTTTGGGATCCCTAAAACCTTAGAGTCTACCCAGTGAGTTCCTGATCAGAGTATCTTCCTTCTGTACCTTGGACTCGTGAGACCCTGATCTTGTGATCCTGGATTCTGATATTGCATATCATCTCATTTGCATTATTTGTTCATATTGCATTTCATTCCAAAGCCGAGAACTTATTTTCATGTTCCTCCATCTTCAGTAAATCAAGTTGGTTTCCCGACACCCGTATCGTGCTAGACGACCGTACTTAACTCGAGCCAACACTAGAAGACTGATGAACGTGATTCAAGAAGAGCAAGCTGCCACGAGGGAGGAGATTGACTCGGTCAAGAGCAAGATTGACCAGATTTATGAGACTTTGCAAGCTTTGGCAAGAATGGAAGAACGTCACGAAGCTGCTGCCGCAATGAACAATGCTCAAGTGCAAGGATCTACCTCCCGAGCAATGCCTTCAGTTCCAGTTCCAAATCCTTTGGTCTACGGTTTGCCTCCAGGTTTTACTCCTGCTGTTGAAGAGGTCACTTCCCAACCAATGCCTGCTTCTGGTGTTACTGTTGGTGCTATTCGTCAAGCTCAATCTATTCCAACTCAAGTCCAGTTTCCTCAAACTGAAGAGAATCATCAAGTTGAGTATGAGATGAATACTACTGTTCCAATCACCAATCCTCATGCTGTTCAAGAGTCTGAAGCTATGAAGATGTGCCGCGAGTTAGCTGAAAAACTCCGAATTATGGAAGGACACAACTCAACTTCTCTGAGTGCCTCAGACATGTGCTTAGTTCCAGATGTTGTGATCCCTACTAAGTTCAAACTGCCAGAATTCGAGAAGTACAAAGGCCTCAGCTGTCCTGAGCTTCATTTAAGGATGTACTGCAGAAAAATGGCCGCTCATGCCAAAGATGATAAGCTTATGATCCATTGCTTCCAAGACAGCCTGTCTGGAGCGTCTCTAGAATGGTACATGAGGCTCGAGCGCAACAATGTTCGTACTTGGCTTGATCTATCCGATGCATTCAAAAAGCAGTACAAGTACAACACTGACTTAGCTCCTAACCGTACTCAACTTCAGAGTATGTCTCAAAAGGAGAGCGAATCCTTTAAGGAGTACGCCCAACGCTGGAGAGAGCTAGCCGCCAGAGTGCATCCTCCATTGGTTGACCGTGAATTAATCGACATCTTCATGGGTACCCTACAGGGGCAGTACTACGAGAAGCTGATCAGCAGTGTATCTTCTGGATTTTGGGACATGGTAATGGTCGGAGAAAGAATCGAAGAGGGTCTGAAAAGTGGAAAGATCCAAGGAGGCTCTAGCAGCCAAAACAATGCCAAGAAACCTTTCAACGGGTATAAAAAGGGCGACACAAATGCCATCTCTGCTGCAAGTGGGAATTTTCAACAGAGTGCACCTGCGCCAGTTCCCTACTATCAGTATCCCTATGTTGCTGCTGCACAATATGCTCCTATGCCATATCAGCCAGTTCCTCCAATGCCTTACCAACAGGCCTTTCAAGCTTTGTTTCCGCCTCAGATGGCTCATCAACCACGTCCTGTGGTTGCAGCCGCGCAATATGCACCTGGACCATACCAGCAACCGGCTTATCCACCATGGCCTGGTCAACAACAACAACGCGCTCCTCAACAGCGTCCACCATATCAGCAAAGAGGATATGACAGGCACATTGATCCCCTGCCTATGACATATACCGAAATCTTTAAACAGCTAACGGCAAAAGGACCTCTCACTTTGAGAGATATGCCACCTCAGACTGGAAATGCCCGGAACTATGATGCCAATGCTCGTTGTGAGTATCACAAAGGCGCTCCAGGTCATACCATCGAGAACTGCCATGCCTTCAAACTCTTGATTCAGGATATGATCAATTCTAAGGACCTCACTCTCACTCCGAGAAATCCAAATGTCCAGAACGATCCAATGCCGTCACACGGTGCCAACAAGTGAAGACATCTGAAGGGGTTGTTGAAGACCAAGCTGGGTAGTCTCTAACTTTGAAGCATTCAATCAAGAGATGTTCATTCCTCAAATCAAGGCAGCCAATGCCATTTATTATTTCCGCATGCCTGTTGTTTTGTAATGTTTGTTTAAGTACTATTTGCTCTGAACATTGTTATCGTTTGTACTTGGTTATGTTAATGTTATGTTTATGCATGTTTTGAAATCAATATATTCGCATTCGCTCACTATTTATCATTTATCACAAAATCACAAAAATATATTTTCCCTCACTTCACTTTAGCAAATATTTGAGGGAGGATGATGAAAACGAAATACCCATAACTGTTGCGGTATGCTTTCGGATAAAACCTCGTCAATGATGTACAGGCATTTGTTCAAATCCCCAAACACTGGAGATATAAGGAGTTAATCCCTAGTCAACCACTTCGAGCCTAGAAGTAGGATTTTCTTTCGGATACAACCCTTACATTTAACCCGGGGCAGGGTAGTTATTCAGTTAACCTGACTACACCTTCAAATCGCAAGATGAGACATCCCGTCAGAGGACCATCAACAAATGACTTGGCAGTCACAATATTCAAACAAAAAGAAAAGAAAAAAGAAGAAAACACTAAGTTGAGCACCCGAAGGGAGACTTAGTCGAAAAAAACACATCAAAAGAGGAGCTCAAATCCTCAACAAAAGCAAAACAAATATCAATGACCACTAAATCAAGAATCAAAGGGTCACCAGCAAAATAAGACGACTGCCATGTCCAAGCGAACCTTAATGCTTAATCTTCACCCTTGCAAAGTCAAAAATGCATGTGTAGAGTTAACTGGACATAAGACTGGAGAACATTACGAAGAAGGGTTGGGTACAAATCGAACTTTGAGCCTAATATCCTTTGTTTCACAAAACTATTAACTATACCACGTTACAACCCTCAAAAGTCCTAACTGAGGCAGGGTTTATTCTGAAAGCATGCTACCAACAAGGTTGCGTAAATTGACTCCCATATATTTGCTAATCTTCAATCTCGATTGCACATTATTTTTTCTACATCTTTCACGCACTTTCTAAATCAACACCTCGTTTGGACAAACGGTTCATTCGTCACACTATCACAATCATTCAAATAAATTGACTTTTTCAAAACTTACATGAACTTTACATTAACACTACCATTTGTGTATGAGTAATCTAATTGCAAATTAGTGCTTGACATCAGTGCAATCCCAACAAAGGGCCATAAAAAGAAAAATTTAAACTTCATTGATGCCAGTATGAGTCAAAAACTACTTCAACAGCCCAATCAGAGGCATTTTATCTTCAAAAGGCTCAATCAGGGGTATTTAATCTTCAAACGGCCCAATCAGGGGCAAATCATCTTCAAATAGCTCAATCAAGTGCAGGCACTTATCAAATCCAAATACTGAGTCATGTCATGACCATTGTCAAAGCTTCCCTACCCGATTTATTTCAAATACCTTGCAGGCAGGGGCAAGCAAACAGGGAACATATCTTCCCATCTCTTCTCCCCAGCTGAACAGGCATTCCTTGCTAGACGTTGTCAATCATTCAAAGCAAAATCAGTCTTCATGTGTCAATTAAGTCGCTCTTCTCATCAGCAGATAACCAAACTTGGAGCTGTCAGATCCATCTTCTGACCATACATCGTCGAAGATCGAGTGTCGGGGAATCAGTCCCTCCACCCACCCAAAGTCCAATCATTATTGGCAACTACCAAACCAAAAGTCCACCAAGCTGGCACCTTTCATTCCAATCGCTCATATGCATCATTATGCATCATCAACGTCATAAGCATCATTTACATCAATCATTTACAGCATACGCATCATTTGCATACCCAAATAAATCAGATTTTTATTTTCCCAACATTTTTAATTTACATCTCAGTGCATAAACATTTACATCGTATTCCCATCATTATGGAATACCATTTCAAAAAGTCAAGCATATTTGCATAGTTCAGGATTCAGGATCAGCACAAGTTTCCAGTCCTTTCCCCAGTGGAAGTCAAGATCCAGAATTGATCAAAGATTCCAGGCATCCTCCTGGCGGATTCAATGGCCGTACTTAAATTTCATTCGCCTTATCATCCTCTGGTGATAAGTGATTTTTATTCTCCGATATTTGCCTTATCATCCTCTGGTGATAAGTGATTCTTTATTTTTTTTGTCATTTGCCTTATCATCCTCTGTTGATAAGTGAGTTTATTTTCAGTTTTTCGCCTTATCATCCTCAGTTGATAAGTGAGTTTATTTTTCTGTCTTTCGCCTTATCATCCTCAGTTGATAAGTGAGTTTATTTTTCTGTCTTTCGCCTTATCTTCCTCTGTTGATAAGTGATCTTATTTTCTGTCATTCGCCTTATCTTCCTCAGTTGATAAGTGAGTTTATTTTTCTGTCTTTCGCCTTATCTTCCTCTGTTGATAAGTGATCTTATTTTCTGTCATTCGCCTTATCTTCCTCAGTTGATAAGTGAGTTTATTTTTCTGCCTTTTGCCTTATCATCTTCTGGTGATAAGTGATTTTTATTTTCCGTCCTTTCGCCTATCATCCTCTGTTGATAGTGATCCTTTATTTTTCTGTCTTTCGCCTTATTATCCTCTGGTGATAAGTGATTTTATTTTCAGTTTGTTGCCTTATCATCCTCTGTTGATAAGTGAGTTTATTTACTTGCCCTACCATCTTCTGGTGATAAGTGATTTAATTTATCAATTTGATTCTTGCTGTATCATCCATTATTTCCAATGATATTCATCTGCTACTTTCGCAATTTCTTTCTTTGTCGGACAAATTCGGAGTCTGTTAATATCTAATTATCTTATACCTTGAAAGATTGAATGCGAGCTAGTTCATCTTATTCGGTCTAAACCAATTCGATAGGGGCATCTGTCATACCCCAAATTTGTCCTACCTTTATTTTTCTGTTTATCAATAATTGTTTAAAATCAAAATATGCACCATTCTATTTTTTGTCTGATATTTAAAAATATCCCAAAATGCATACCATTATCCAAAATATTTACTGTTTCTGTCTGCTAATCGAAAAAATCCAAAAGAATGCATTTTACTCTCTTATCATCTTTCATTATTAATATTTTTATTACCATTATTATTATTATTATTATTATTTCTGTTATTATTTTTGTTAGTATTTTCATTTTCTATTATTTCTACTATTATTATTTTTATTACTTATAATATTATTATTACAATCATTATTATTATAGTCATTTTTATTGCCAAAAATCCATTTACCATTTTTATTATTATTATTACTACCAAAAATCCACCTTTCATTTCTTTCTACATAAGCTCATCTTTGTTATTTGTCCATTATTCTTTATCCATATTTCAATCATTTTTAAATTCCAATTCCATATTTCCATCTTTTTATTTCATCTCATTTCTTTACTACTTTTTACTACTATTTTTTATTATAATATTTTATTACTATGTTTTATTATTAATTTTTATTACTGTTATTACTATTTTCTTATCTTATTATTATTTATCAGTACTATTAATTTTACTATCATTATTTTTGTTATTATTATTATTATTTTTATTTTGTTTTCTTTTCTCTTTTCTACCAAACCCAAATACACAAGCACATGGTCCCATTCAAACATGCAAATAAATAAAAAAAGATAACAACATTTCAACCAATTTCTGGCCTTTCCCCAACGTCACTTTTTTTTTCTTTCCACAAACCCACTTTCTATGCAGCTTCCACTCACATTTCAAAACGGCCATAATGTACAATTTACAGCTCATTGAATCTTTCACTCCCCTTCCCAAAGTACCCTCTAAAATCCCTTTTTTATATAAAGAATATCATACCACAAAGAAAAAGCTGGAAAAAGCCCTCTCAAATCCATGTTAAATAAAGACCGAGCTTCAAAAGAAAAACACCCAAAAATTCCTACATAACTCGTCTTCATACACCATTAAACCAGCAACATAAAAAAACCTCCATAGAACGTCAACACCACCACCCTTATTCGTCGGTCTGCAAATACCACGTAACCCTTCAACAAACCAAAAAAAACCTCTGATTCACCTTCATTTATACCATTAAAAAAGCTTGAAAAAACACTCAAAAAAAATTCTGCAAAAGCGTAACCGAAAACAAGCTTCAACCAAAATTTTCTTTAACATAAACAGAACCCACACCTTTCATATCTCCTTCAAATACCTTAATAACCTGCAAAGAAAATAAATCTTCACAAACCTCCCCAATATCATCACCATAACAACTGAAAATCATACCTCTGCATCTTCATATATACAAACACAAATCTCTGCACTATCCCTTCCAAACTCAGCTAAAACCAGAAAAATAATAATTGAGATGAAGAGAGTTTGAAGGCGAAAACTCAAAGCCGAAACCCTCCTTCATCAAACCCGCCACCATCAGCCATACTGTGAAACCATCATTCACCCGCCATCGATTCAAAATACACACGGACACCACCTTCACTTCAACCTCCTCAAGCCCACACAGCCGTGGCTCACGACCCTTTCCGTCAACCGCCGTCAAACTCCATAACTCAGTTTTCACCGAACCACCATCGCGCGAGCTTTCCTCCGCCATCATCTACCGTCAAAACCGCCGATAGAACGCATACCCAAAGCGCCAGAAAGCCTTGTGCGAACGAGAGTTTCTGAGATTGAAACGAACTCGAGTGAGAGAGTAAAACAGAACAGAACCTGTGAACCCGTCGCCGAATCCGCTCGACTCGCCATCTTACCGAAGCACCAAAAACCAACGAACCACCAAACAGAGCCACCACCATACGCCGGCCAGAACCAGCGTCAACAACACCATCGCAAACCGCGAACAAACCCCTTTGCGTCGGACACCACCGAAAAGACCACCGTGAAACCGACCACTGCTTCACCGCCGTAGATCCAGAAAAAGCTGAGCAAGCCGCGGCGATTGAGAGAGAGACTCGCACAAGCCACCGTGAGAAAAGAAACCGAAGAGAGATTTGAAGACCTTAGAAGCCGTGAAGCCGAGCATCAGAAAGAGAAAGGTTTGAGCGGGAGAGAGCATGAGGTATTTGGGTTGTTTCCTTCTTTTCATCCTTTGCCCTGTATTTTTGCTTTTATGTTTTTTTTTAATTAAATTTTGTTTTGTGATGTGAGTTTAATTTGTACCCTGTTTTCATTATAGAACACCAACGTCCCCGCCCTTCATTTTGCTATTATTATTATTTTTTTATTTTTCTATTTATTAAAAAAGAGAAACTTAGTGTTGTTTGAGAAGTGGGCTAGGCCCATTTGTTTTTTTTTACATATATGCACCTGCAAACACAATATCTCCCTCTGTTTTGGTATTTTATTTTTTAAATAAAAAAAACTTCATTATTTTTTTTTAACTATTCATTTAATATTTAGAAGTTAGTTTTTTTATCTTCATTTCTTTTTTGTTTAGTAATGTTATTTTTATTTATAAAATAATGTCTTAAGGTATATATATATATATATATATATATATATATATATATATATATATATATATATATACTTTCTTGATTATTTTTGGGGCCGATGACTTGATAAAAAGCCAATTTTTCGCCCGATTTTAATCGGTGATATTTGGTCAATATGAGGCCCTCCTTGTATTTAATTTCTTATTATTTTATTATTTCGATAAACAAACATTAAATTAATTTATTTTATTATCCTTGATATTATTTGATTTATTCATTATTTATATTCATTATTTTATTTTTTATTCAAGCAATTCAATTTAATTTATTCATTTAATTTCGCATTTAAAAATTAAGTTTCGACTCCTTATAGAATGATTCCGATTTTGAATCGATTCTAAGGTAGTTCACGAACTAAATTTCTCCGCGTCCCGAAGAGGTCCAACGCCTTCGAATAGTTGCGCTCGATTAAAAGGTCCAACACCTTCGAATAGTTGTGTCCCGATCAAACAGGCTGAACGCCTTCGAATAGTTCAAAAACACTGCACACACGCTTCCTCTTGGGCAAACTACAACGAGACCTTTTTATTTCATGCAATCCCCTGTATTTATTTTGTATCCCTCTCCCATTAATTTGTACGTACTTTATTTCTCGTATTTTATTTAATTCCGAATCCTTGGTCCAACGCCAAGAGATTGCACTTGCACACTTGCACTTTATTATTCAGTTTTCGTTTATTAGGATCCACCTATCCTTGCGAGCCGAGCGCATTGTGCCTCGCTGACAAAATACAAAATAAACCTCCACTTTCATTTACCCTCTAACCTCAAAAAACCAAAACGTTTCGATTAGATCCAAACCCTTGATCCAACGTCAAGCGGTCTTAGGAAATAAAACACTTTTAATAAAACGAGAAGATTTGTACGCCACGAGCCTTAAGCGGTAGAAAGGAGGATAACGAGCTCTCGTTACTCGCTCTGATTATTTCGACGCAGGACGCTCGTCTTGTTGGGCGAGATAAACTATCCATAGTCTTTAGTGCATTTCAACTCCTAAACCCTTTCATCGTTGAAAGGTAATAAAATCAACAACCATTACCCTTAGTAGGCCGAACTACGAGGCTCTGACTTTCCCATTGCACACGGGAGTACATAGGCACGGGGATCTCAATCCTTGCCGAGCACCTAGGTTCAATCTAACTTATAATTCAACTCATTTCCCTCTAGAAAGCAATTCGTTTAAGCATAGACATCCTTTCACGCGTGATAATTTAGATGGTTCCCATCGAGTACGATGGATGTAGGGGGTTCTAATACGTTCCCCCTGCATAACCGACTCCCGAACCCAGGCAATGGTTCCGTTGACCTTTGTCCTCATCCTTTTCTTCCCGGGTTGTATCTATATCTCCCCTTTCCCTCTTCGGGAATAAATAGAATTAGGTGGCGACTCTTCAGTCTGTCCGGCGCGCGGCTCCCGTCATTTCGGACCGCGTGAGGTCGTATTTTTCGGGGTACGACAATGGTAATCGTAGGTGACTGGCTCGAACCTGGCTTGTGATCATGCAAATGTTTGATTTTTTGCCGTAATGCTCCGTATTAGACGGAATTCTACGCTTATTTCGGTGATTTATGATGCGAATGCTATGATTATGCAAAAGAGCAACCGATCCGGGATTCAGATCCTGCTGAAGAAAAAGAACTCTGACTGATCTGCTTGGAGGGATATCCCAGCTAGGGAAAAGATCATTGGTAGATCTGCTAGTAGATATAGCTTTGCTTGGGGAAATAGATCGCTGGTTGATCTACCCTGTAAGGAGAACTCAACTGGGGAGAAGGAAGCTTTCGTCACTTTGTTGTGTAAGCGTTTCAGGCATTGCTCTCCTGGGGAGAGGCTGGAAATTCTGTGGGGAGATTGGCTGGGGATGCTCCTGTTGAGTAGACCTGTGCTAGGGATGAGGAGGCTTTGACAATTCCGCTGGGGAAAAGCGTTCCAGATACTGCTTGGGGAGGAGGTATGCTGGGGAAGTGTGCTTGGCATGCCCCATGCTGCGTATTGAATATCTGCAATCTGTTAAGACAAGGGAAACACACAAGTATCCCGAGGTATCCCTTACCGGATTCTGTCATAGGAATTAGATATTCCTGAAAGTAAATATATTCCCTGCAAGCATTTATTAAAAATGGCTCATTTGTTTTATGCAAGTATTATATCATGAATATCGGAAATTTTGCAAACAAAAGAAAAATAAAAAATAAAAAAGTACAAAAAGAGGTGTGACTGAAAACTCTGATTTTATTAATCTGGGTGCCCTGAATTGGCAAATACAATCAAAGAAACAGATCCCCTGGAATGAGGAGATTGCTAAAAATTAAGAAAATAAAAGTGTTGGCAATGTTGACGACGCTCCAGTGAGCTTCCTTTGCTATGACCTGTATGACCTTGACGTTCTTCTCATCTTGCTTTCTGAAGAAGGTTGATTCTGACTGATGCTTTATCCTTTCGAAGCTTGCCATGTTGTGAGGAATATAGACGAATTCAGAATGCAGTTGTTCGCTTATTCCCTGATTTTGCATGGATCGCCCTTTCGGGTTTTCAATCCACCGGGATACCCATTTCTGCCTAAGATGTCCAATGCGGCTTTTCAACTCAGCGGGTGTACACATTTTTTTATATTTTTCCCTTAGTTTTTCCCGAGTCTTTTATTCTGTTTTTGACTCGCTGGGATGCCCTATTTTTTCCTGGACTTACATTCTGTTTTTATGCCCAGCGGGTCATTTCATGCGAAGTATTTTTTTAACTGCATCTGAATTCACAGGGGATAAGAAATCCTCGCCATCCATAGTAGTGAGCATCAGTGTTCCACTAGAGGAAACCTTCTTTACTATGAATGAACCATCGTAATTTGGAGTCCACTTTCCCCTATGGTCTGTGTGATGAGGAAGAAGTCTTTTCAGCACAAGATCTCCCACTTGGTATTCCCAAAGCCTGACTTTCTGATCGAAGGCTCTCTTCATCCTTTTCTGATATAACTTCCCATGACAAATAGCAGCTAATCTCTTTTCTTCGATCAGATTCAGCTGATTGTACCGAGATCGGACCCATTCTGCTTCAATCAGCTTTACATCCATCAGTACCCATAAGGAGGATAACTCAACTTCAACAGGTAGGACTTCCTCCATACCATACACTAGCTGATAAGGTGTTTCCCCAGTAGACGTTCTGATTGAGGTTGGATACCCATGCAAGGAAAATGGTAGCATCTCATGCCAGTCTTTGTAAGTAACAACCATCTTCTGCACAATCTTCTTGATGTTTATGTTAGCTGCCTCAACAGCGCCATTCATCTTTGGCCTGTAAGGAGAAGAGTTGTGATGTTGGATTTTGAAGTCCCGACACAGTTCTGCCATCATTTTGTTGTTCAAATTGGAACCATTGTCAGTAATGATTCGCTCGGGAACTCCATATCGACAGATGATGTCTCTTTTCAGGAATCTGGCTACCACTTGTCTGGTGACGTTTGCATATGAAGCTGCTTCAACCCACTTGGTGAAGTAATCAATGGCTACCAGGATAAATCTGTGGCCATTTGAAGCAGTCGGTTCGATCTTTACAATCATGTCAATGCCCCACATGGAAAAGGGCCAAGGTGAAGACATCACGTTCAAAGGATTTGGAGGCACATGCACTTTATCTGCATAGATCTGGCATTTATGACACTTCCTGGCATAGGCACAACAGTCTGCATCCATTGTGATCCAGTAATAAGCCCATCTTAACAACTTCTTAGCCATTGCATGTCCTCCAACATGGGTACCGAAAGATCCTTCATGCACCTCGTGCATCAGCAAGTCTGCTTCGTTCTTATCAACACATCTGAGCAGAACCATGTCAAAGTTTCACTGGTATAATGAACCATCGACATTAAGGAAGAAACTACCGGCCAGCCTTCTTAATGTCTTCTTATCATTGGGTGATGCCTCAGGTGGGTACGTTTGACCCTCCAAGAAGTATTTGATGTCATGGAACCACAACTTGTCATCTTTTGCAATGTCCACAGAGAAAACGTATGCTGGTCGGTCTAGTCTGGATACCGAAATCCGAGGCATATAATTTGCAGTTTGAACTTTGATCATGGAGGAAATGGTAACTAAAGCATCTGCAAACTTATTTTCGTCTCGAGGGATGTACTCAAGCTTGACTGTTGTGAAGAAAGTCAATAATCTCCTCGTGTAGTCCCGGTATGGAATCAGATGCTCTTGGTGAGTGTACCATTTGCCGTTGGTTTGGTTGATTACCAAAGCTGAATCTCCAAATATATTCAAAGTCTTGATCCTGAGATCAATGGCTTCCTCAAGACCCATGATACAGGCTTCATACTCAGCTTCGTTGTTAGTGCAGGCAAAGGTGAGTTTCGCCGAGAAAGGCATATGAACTCCTTTAGGTGTAATGAGCACTGCACCAACTCCACGACCATTCAGATTGACAGCCCCTTCAAACATCATAGTCCATTCTTCCTCTGGGTTAGGACCTTTAGTGTGAACAGGCTCTTCATGATCTTTTGCTTTTATGTACATGATGTCTTCATCAGGGAAGTCAAATATCATGGGATGGTAATCATCAATGGGTTGCTCAACTAGATAGTCAGACAGTACACTGCCCTTGATGGCCTTTTGAGATGTATACTGAATGTCATACTCTGTCAGAATCATTTTCCATCTTGCAACCCTTCCGATAAGTGCTGGCTTCTCAAATATGTACTTGACGGGGTCCATTTTTGAGATCAGCAAGATAGTGTGAGTCAACATATACTGC
Source organism: Lathyrus aphaca (assembly GCA_963966055.1). Lineage (NCBI taxonomy): Eukaryota > Viridiplantae > Streptophyta > Magnoliopsida > Fabales > Fabaceae > Lathyrus > Lathyrus aphaca. The sequence continues at coordinate 321,247,000 of OZ014525.1, forward strand.
CTTAGTCGACGAGCAGCCCACGCTAAAGCACAACAAGTTTTCTCGAGCAGTGAATAACGTTGTTCACAGTCAGTAAACATTTTGCTTAGGTAGTATATTGCATACTCTTTTCGACCAGACTAGTCATGCTGGCCCAACACACACCCCATTGACCCTTCTAATACTGTCAGGTACATTATTAGAGGTCTTCCTTCAACTGGAGGCATAAGAATTGGAGGTTCTTGTAGGTACTCCTTGATCTTGTCAAAAGCTTTCTGACAATCTTCGTTCCACCTGACCGTTTGTTCCTTTCTTAAATAGCTTGAACAGGGGTTCACAGGTTGCAGTGAGATGAGATATGAACCTTGATATGTAGTTCAATCTACCCAAGAACCCTCGAACTTCTTTTTCAGTCCTAGGTGCAAGCATCTCCTGAATGGCTTTGACTTTGTCAGGATCAACCTCAATTCCCTTTTCACTTACGATGAATCCCAACAACTTACCAGAACGTACCCCGAATGTGCATTTGTTGGGGTTCAACTTCAGCTGGTACTTTCTCAGACGCTTGAACAACTTCAGCAGATTTACCAGATGGTCCTCTTTAGTAAGGGACTTGGCAATCATGTCATCCACGTATCATTCAATTTCTTTGTGGATCATATCGTGGAATAATGTCACCATAGCCCGTTGATAAGTCGCACCGGCATTCTTCAGTCCAAAAGACATTACCTTGTAACAAAAAGTGCCCTAAGGTGTAATGAAGGTTGTTTTCTCCATGTCTTCGGGTGACATCCTGATCTGATTATACCCAGAAAAACCATCCATAAAGAAACTACTGAGAACTGAGTTGTGTTGTCGACCAATACATCAATGTGGGGTAATGGGAAGTCATCCTTCGGGCTAGCTCTGTTCAGATCCAGGTAATCCACACACATATGTACTTTTCCATCCTTCTTAGGCGCTGGTACAATATTAGCGACCCACGGCGGGTAACTAGTTACAGCAAGGAAACCGGCGTCCCACTGTTTTTGCACTTCTTCCTTAATCTTCATGGCCATATCTGGGCGAGTACGGCGTAGCTTTTGCTTCACTGGAGGGCAATCTTCTTTCAAGGGTAGCTTATGCATAACAATATACGTATCTAGACCTGGCATGTCTTTATAGGACCAAGCAAAGATGTCGACGTATTCTCGAAGCATGTCAATAAGTTGTTCTTTTACTGAAGGATACAGACCGGCCCCAATCTTCACTTCTTTCAAATCCTCTTCGGTTCCAAGATTAACTGTTTCAACTTCCTCCTGATGAGGAGTGAATACTTTCTCTTCTTGTCTCAACAACCTGGCTAACTCTTCCGGTAACTCATAGTCTTCTTCAACCCCTTCATCGGCTTGATTAATTGGATTGTAGAAGTCATACAAGGTCATAGCGGTGCTGTTGTCGGTGCAATCTCTACAAGGGTTGAGATTTGTTCGTTTTAGTGATCTATTTTAATCTTGTTTAGAAAAGTGTAAAAATGAAGTTATTTATTTTGAAAACATTGCCATTTTATTGTTTTGTACAAAAGTGAAAAATGAAAAGACAGTGAGCGAAAAAGAGACTTGTTTGCAAAAGATGTCCGATATTCATTGATAATCCATTTGCACAAAATTACAATATGGCCCTATTACAAAATGAGTCCTGACACCTGGGGCAAGATGCAGGACTTGATGCATGCTGAAAAAAAGCAGGAAATAATAATTACTCTGCAGGAGTAACCCTTATAATTTCCTGGGAAGACCAGTTAAGGACTTGGTGACCCGGGATCCTTGGACGAATCCAGCTCTCCAGGTTGAGTTCGCTTTCCGCCTCGTCTTCCAGGTTGTTAACAGCATCTGGGGTGAGCATCCCCCTACTGATGAACTTGGGCTCTTTAGTAGCATCTTCTTGATCTTGTCGGAATGGTTTGTAACCCAAACCGAATATGTCTTCCTTCTTCTCCACCGGCAACAGCTTGACCCAGCCTTGGGCATTTCCATCTTCAACAACCTTCCGGGCTTGCTGATAGGAGACAATTGAAGTACCTATCCTATCCTCCTGGGATGCAACAAACACTTCAGTCGTCGTCTCATTGACATTCAAAGCCTCGAACCCCTGGCTCATAGTTTCATGGATTTCACCATCCATCTCAATGTATTTGTATGTAGCTAGATGGATAACAAATATGTCATCTTCACCACAGATGGTGATAATTTGTCCTTCCCACTCATATTTTAATTTCTGGTGAAGGGTCGACGTTACTGCGCCAGCGGCGTGAATCCATAGTCGACCCAACAAACAGCTGTAGGTCGGCTGAATGTCCATTACATAGAAAGTAGTCTGAAAGACCTGTGGATCGATTATCACAGGCAGCTCCACCTCTCCAAGAACAGACCTCTTGGAGCCATCAAAAGCCCTGACCACAAGGTTGCTTGGTCGAAGAGCTATTCCATCATATTCGAGCTTGACCAGAGCCTTCTATGGCAAGACATTTAGTGAAGATCCGGTGTCTACAAGAACATGAGAGAGTACAACCCCTTTGCACTCCAGGGTTATGTGCAAAGCTTTGTTGTGGTGACGTCCTTCTGTTATTAAATCAGCATTAGTGAAACCCAGCCCATGGCTAGTATTGACATTAGACACCACTGCCTCCAGCTGATTCACTGTGATCTCTTCTGGCACATAGGCAGCATGCAGAACTTTGAGTAGTGCATCCCGATGAGCTTCGGAACACAACAGCAGGGATAAAATGGAGATCTTAGAAGGAGTCTTGTGGAGCTGATCCACGACTTTGTAGTCACTTCTTTTAATTATCCTCATAAAAATTCATCCACATCCTGATCAAAGGATGATTTATGAGTCTCTTTTGGTGTGGGTTCTTCAGGTGCCACACTTTTCCCTTTGGCTTTGGCAGCAGCCTCTGCCTCAGTACTGGTTCTTGGAGCTTGTGACGCGAAGAGGCGTCCGCTTCGGGTGAAGCCTCCACCTCCCCCGACATTATCCACTTGGGGTGTGTGAACTGAAGAATCAAAAAGGACTTTTTCTCCGTTGCAGTAAAGGTCTGCACCGTAGTGCCATGGTACATCATTGTCTTTATCGTATGGAATGGGCCCTGGCACCGTGATGGTGAATGGGCTTACTGCAACAGAGGTTGGAACCATTATTGTATGTGGATCATAGAAAATGGTGACAGGACTTCTGGTGGATGTTGGTGATGATGGATTAAAGCATGGTTGTTGCTGAAACTGTTGCTGAGATTGTTGAAAGTTGCTGGAAACAGAGACCGTTGCAAGGTCATAATAGATAGTAACTGTGGAGACGTTGTTGTTGGTGTTTGCTGAAGTTGTAGAAGGAGATGAAATGGAATTGTTGTTTGTTGAAGTAATGGAAGAAGTGGTTGCTGAAGTTGTAAACGAATCTGTAGGAACAAATGTTGTTGCAGTTGTAGAAGAATCATTAGAAAAATGAGTTGCTGGTGTTGTAGAAGCTGTTGTGGTTATTTGTAGAATGCCTTCTTTAATCAAGCCATTGATGCCATTCCTCAAGCTGGCACACCCATTCTGGGAAAGCTTGCAAGATTCACAGCATGTCTTACAACCTGGAAACACTTGGCATTTCAAAAGCTGAGCTTTAACCTCTGCCAGAGGTGTCTGAATACTTGTAATATCTTCAATGGGAATCATGGGTGAGCCTTCCTCTATAGCATTAATCCTCGGCCCACTGTGGCTTGGCATAAGATTTTTCATGACATTGGGAGGTGGTGCAAAGTTCAGGGCTTTTGAATCTACCAGATCCTGGACCTTCTATTGCAGAGCCCTGCATTTTTCTGTGGAGTGACCAGGTGCATTGGAATGAAAAGCACACCTAGCGTTAACATCATAATTTCTTGGAAGGTTCTGAGGATCAGGTGGAGCCAATGTCCTCAACTCAACAAGATTGAGCTTTAGGAGTTGTGGCAGCAATGTGACATATGACATTGGAATAGGGTCAATCACCCTGTTGATCTGAGATGGCCGCTGTTGAAAAGGGCGTTGTTGTTGGTTGTTGTTGTTATTGTAGGATCTCTATTGAGGGAACTATGGCTGTTGAGGAAAATTATGTGGTTGTTGAGCATACTGAGGAGGTGGAGTAAGAATAATGACGGCAGCAACTGATCTGGGCAGATATTGGGGTCTTCCTCTTCCCACATGCACAAAGTTTGTTTCACCAGATCCGAGGGGCCCAGAAAATGGCTTCCTTGCACTGCTTGAACTGGCACCGTTGTCAGAAATATTTCCCATCTTCAGTAAGCTCTCAATTCTTTCCCCAGCTATCACCACATCTACAAAGCTGGTGGAAGAAAATTCAGCCAATCTGTCAATATAGGTACCTTGGAGAGTATTCATGAACATGTCTGCCATCTCCCTCTCTGACATCGGGGGCTTAACGACAACAGCTAGTTGCCTCCACCTTTGGGCATACTCTCTAAAGCTTTCACGGGAAGACTGTGACATTCCCATCAGAAGTGTCCTGTTTAGAGCCATGTCTAGATTATACTGATAATGACGGATGAAAGCTTCAGCCAAGTCTTTCCAATTTCTCACTGTGGCCCTGGTCAAGTTGGAGTACCATTCTCGGGATGCCCCTGTCAAGCTATCCTCGAAGTAAAACATCCACAACTTTTCATCCATGGTGTAGGCTTTCAATCTCCCTAGGAAAGATTGGAGATGGGTACGAGGGCAGGAAGTACCATTATATCTTTCAAAACAAGGAGGTTTGAATTTGTGAGGAATTCTAACCCCCTCCACCAATCCCATGTCCATGACATCAAAACCTAGAGAATTTTGGGATTCAAGAGACCTTAGCTTCTCTACAATTTCATCCAACCGTCGGTCGTAAACTTCATCTCCAGCCCCAACCATAGTAAACTGCTCTTCTTGAGGGTCCTCCTGCAAGGCCCTTCCTCCAGTAGTGTTACCTTGGGTGTTTCTTATGGCATTGATGTCTGGGTTCAAATGAGGTCCAAACTCTGGAGGATCAATGCGAGGCTGCACGTGATCGTTGTTGCTGGTACCCCCTGTACCTGGATGGTGTTCCTCAGGATTTTGTCGCTCAACCAACTCCCTCAGTCTTTCCTGGCTCTGAGCTAAGCCAGTCATCACTGCCGTAAATTAATTCATTTGGGCCCTCATTTCTGTCCTCTCATTGGCCATTTGGGTCCTCACATCAGTCAAGTCTTGTTGAACTTGATCCATTTGTAGTCCCGGAAGGTTGTTTCTTGTAGGATACCGGAGCACTCTATTGATAGGGAACACTCTTCTGCGAGGAATGTTTCCAGAAACCACAACAAAGTGAGAAACAACAACAAAACAAAGAAATGATGTTAGCATGCAATGCAGAATGTCTATTTGTCTTCCAAGGGTATCTGGTTTGGTTCTTTGGTTTTGACCTTCCCGACCTCGAGGAAGTGCTGATGTTGAAGAGAGATAAAGCCCACAAAATAATACAAACCATATATTACAAAAACGTGAAAATACATAGTTTGATTACAATAAAGTTCCCATGGTGGGTTAAAATGCAACAACAAAATCAAGAGTACAAACAGAAGGAAATACAAGTACAAGGAAATCAAACATCCAATCCAAAGTCATCCTCCCTGACTTCCTTCAGGAGAGCCTCAATCACTGGATCTACTGGGTGCTCTGTGATAGTCCCGATGAGGAGGTTCCAGGTGCAATGGCACTGGTCAACCTCTTGTGCTTATCCTGGTCCTTTGACCTCTTCAACCCCGCCCGGAGTTTCAACTCGGAGATCTCCTTCTGTGCTGCTATCAAAGCTACCCGATTCTTCTTCTCACTAGCCTCTAGTTGCTCTATCTTAGCTTGAGTTTTTTGATCTTCCTGTGCACGAGCCTCAGTGATCCTGATCCACCTAGCCTGGCTTTCCTCTAAATAATGCTCAGCTCTGTCCTTCTGAGTCTTAACTTCCTTGCAAGCATTCTTCAACACTAGCTCCCCTGGCCTAGCCTTTCTGATGTAGTCATCTGTCTTTTCAATATTGGTCAAGTGCTCAATCCGGAGCTTCTCTAACCTCTCATTATCTAGACGGCTGTCATTCCTCTCCCAGAGGGTCTTCTTCAAGGCTTCGGAGAGCTGAGCATTCCTATCTTTCAATTTCTCAAACTCCTCTATATTGACAGTGGCTGCAGGCTGCACTACTGATGGTCCAGGTACATCTTCTAAGGTGAATGGCATCCGGGTGATTTGTGCCCTGGTACGAGACCAATCCAGATACTGAGCTGCGGCTATGTTGTTACACTTTCCCAGGATAGTTGTCTCCTTAGTCTGAATATTGTCCCTAGCCCAGGTAGCTTGACTGACAATAGCAAAGTTGTGCTGGATGTCATAATAGAGGGTCTCTGTCAAATCTTGTCCTCTTGGGGGATGTACCAAAGCATACCCTAATTGCCTCTTGAAAAGAAAAGGGTTGTAGTTGATGCACCCCTCTACTCCAATCAAGGGTACATTGGGATACTGCCCACAGCTAGTGATGATATCTTTGCCCTTGGTGCTCTGAGTGCACCACCTAATGTCTTCTGATGTGAGGGCAATCAGTCTCTTAGCCCAGTTCCTTGGCTGATGAGGGTTCAGGAAAGTGTCTGACTTTGGCAAGTGTCTTAACAACCAAAAGTAGAAGAGGGGTGCATAGCATCTGACCAATCTTCCTCTTTGCTTCTCATTCCTTTGGTGTACTGAGTAATAGAAGTCTCCAAGTAGGGTAGGGACTGGATTCCTCAACAGGAAGAGGTGAATAGCACTCTTGCTTACAAAATTTGGCTCTTCTGCAAACAAGATAACTCCATATATGCTGAGTGCTAAGAGTGCACAAACAACATCCCACTTCCCTGCTGCAGCATGCAGGGTGGCCTGGGAGATCAAAAAGTCTAAGTGAAGGCCTGGGATCCCAGCCTTGGTGGTCATGCTCTGATCAATGAGGGTAGGCTCCAAGTGCAAGGCCTTAGCTATATCTTCATTCTTGGGAACAACCATCTCAGGGTTGAAAGGAAACCATCTCCTGATAGGGACACCTAACAGCATGGAAAATTCTTCTAGCAAAGGTCCCAACTGAAAATCAGGAAATGTGAAGCATCTGAGAGGAGGGTCATAAAACTGTAAGCAAGTGTGGATCATGCTCCTCTGGGATGCATCCAGGTCCATGATCATGTCCAATATGCCTTCATAATGTTCCTTGAATAATGGGACATGATCAGGAGTGATGAGAGACTGGATCTGTCTAATGCCTGTCAGAGTAGGCTCAAAGAAATGGTATGTGATGTTGCTTTTCCTGGATGTGTCCATGCTGACAATGGATTCTAGTGAAGAAAACTGAGGGGAAGCCCTAATGAAGGGAACTGTTGAAAATTTGATAAAGGTAACTGGAGAAGGTAATGAAGAAGGGTCTCTGATGAAGACAAACTGATGGATGTGTTGATGCAGATAGCTGAAGGAATCTGAGCAGTAGAACAGGTCAAAACCAAACCAAAGATACAATGTGGATACCCTGTAAAACAAATAGAAAAATGTTAAATGATGCAAAATGATGTATGCAGAATGATATGCAAAGGGTTTGTGATCAGGTGTTGGATTTGTTATCTGCCTTGATAGGGTCCATGTGTGTTCATAAGTCCGGATGGAGGCTTAGAAAACCAGTTACCAGGTGGGGGACTCAAATAAAGAGTCACAAGTCCAGGGTTTTCACAAGAACTATCCAAAATGATGCATTCTCAAAACAAAACTGGTAACAGGGTGTGATGAAGCCAAAGGTTCCTGCAAACCTGTAAACATCCCGACCCCTCACATGTATTGTTCTAGAACAAGGATCCTCAGACTTGGATCAGTTACGAGAAGTGTAAACACTTCTAACCCGAAGGTACAGTGTTTACAATAACCATAAAAGATCCTCCTCTAATTCACCTCAGATGCTGAAGGTCATAAAAAGGTCATCCAGACTTAGCAGGCTTCCCAGATAGCCCTAGTACTACAGGAAATTCGTAGCACAAAGTTCTCAAGAAGAAACCCATGTCTGAATCGTGTTTCATATTCCCGCACCAGACCAAAATGGAATGGGAAAGAATATGAAGCCACTCTATCATATGTGTCACTCAGGTCCCTGGTATGGAACCTCAATCACTCAAAAATCCCTCCAACCAAGGTAAACACAGATCCATCACCAATGATATGATAATAACAATATGAAATGCATAAAACTGTAAATGAAAGCAATAAATAAAGTTGTACAAAAAGCAATAAATAAAGCAATGAATAAATAAGCACAAGCAACACATAACACCCCCGTAAACACAAATCAAACAAGCGCTAGGAGGAACCCACAAAAAGAACCAGAAGCTCTGGTTGCAATATTAGGGTCCCCAGCAGAGTCGCCAAGCTGTCGCTCCCCCGAAAAGCCACCAGGTCAGATAGGGTACATACACGAACACTCGGTGAGAAGAGAAAATGAAATGAAGGTGAATAGAGTCGCCAACTAGTATTTTTTATCCCGAGGGAAAGGTAATGCTACATAAACCTAGAAAGAGATGGATAAGACGGTCGCGAACCAGAGAAACTAAGAAAGGGGGTTGGTTACAACCTGGGAAGGTATTAGCACCCAGATTGTCCGTTGTACTCGACGGGATCCATGCTTACAAGATTGTGTTTAAAGGGGTAGGTGTATGTGCTATCTGTGTGCAAAAGCTGGAAAAGATGTATACAAGTGTCAATGCAAAAAGGTGAATGCTCAGGAACTGAGGATTAAAAGAGAATGCTGGAAGAGGGGGAAAACACAGAGACTTTTGTTCGATAACCGTTAAGTTATGCCTACGTATCCTCGCGTGCAATGAGAAAGTCAAAACACCGTAGTTCGACTCAAAGAGACTGAAAGATAAATTGATTGTGAACTGCTTGCTTGCATATGCTCAAGTGTATGACTCGTCTGGCTCGAGTGCTAACTGTCTTGCATTTGACGGAAGAAGCAAGTTCTCGTTTGTGAGTGAGTATGATGAGAAAAGAATCCCGAAGGAGACGATTATTGTTTGTTTTTTGTGTTTTCAATTTTGTTATTGTTTTTGGTGTTTTGCATAAGTTAATGAGCTTAAGCCTAAATCAAAGGCTTGTAAACTCATTATATCCTCCCTGATTAGGGATAATGAGCCTACTTAAGTATGAGATAAGCATCTCAACTTAATTACTGTGATGATGTAGGATTAAGATCATTAACCTACTTGTGATTATTTAGATGTTTTTTTGGATTTTTGTTTAGTGTTAAGTAATGAGTTTAATCTTTAATCACAGATTAGTGGACTCATTACACCATCCTAATAGAAGGATAATAGATGAGCACACTTAAGCTGAGGAAGATACCTCAACTTAATCCATGGTTAGGGATTAAATTCATTATATAACAAACCTTTATTAAGTGGATTTTAATTAAGGGATAAGATTAAGAAATGGATTTTAAGTTTGTAAGACAACTTGAGGGGGACTTGTCCATTAAACATTAAGGTTAGTCCTTCTTAACCATAAGGAAGAATTAGAACCCTAATGTAAGGCCCAAGTTACAAGATAAAGTCTTAATGATTATTAGATGATTTGATTAAGAGGTTTAAACAAATTAAAGGTTTAACACTTAGGATTAAAGTTATACACTCCATCCTAAGAGAAGGATGCAGGCATAACCCTAATTCCAAAGTCCTAAAACTTTAAAAGTTTAGCCTCTGATTATGAAGATGAGAAGAGAGACTCAAAGAAGACTCAAAGGCAAAATACTAAAGAGGGACTATATACAACCCTAAAGTTATAATGCTTGGTTATCCTATGGTTTGTGAGGCTCTAGAGAAGTCTTCAAGAAAGCCACCAATGGAAGAAGTAGATGAAAGGAGGAAGGAGCAGCAGAATAAGTTACTTACTTCATTTAAGAAGATAAGTAATCCCAAGAGGAAGAAGAGAGGGCAAAGGGCACAAGTGAATGGAATTCACTTCAAACACAAGTGTAATGCAATAAAATAAAAGAGAAAGAGAAGTTAGATGTGGATGCACATCCACACCTTGAACAACTTACCATAAGCCCCTGAAATGTTAGTTGAACATGTAAAGAAAGAAATGAGATGCAAATACATCAAACAAAGGTGCTATGATCAAAGTCAGAAATGCATATGCAAGGAAAATGAGTCATGAGATGCTGCAAAGTCACACATGATGCATATGTATGCTTATATGAGAGATGGGATGCAAAGGAAGCAAGTTAGAAGCATGGAAACACATGGATGTTCATGAAATGTTATGAATGCAAAGCATACCAAATGAATGAATAAATGATCAAGAAATGTTCTAACATGTCCTAGGATGTCTAAGATGACATACAAATGCTTGAGATGTCATGGCAAGTTCATGTATTGATGTTTATGCAAAGATGAATGCATATGAACATGAGAAATTAGGGTTTTATGAATGTATGAGATGCAAATGACAAAGACAGAAGCAAATGACATTATAAAAAATTGAAAATGCACTCAAAAGGAACCCTAAACCTATACTAGGGTACACCCCAAAGGGGAAGGTCATAAGCTAAACCTATAAGAAGTTATGAATTTTCTAAGTTTCTAGGGATTTTTGGGTAATCTTCAATGTAAAATGCCAAATAATTTGAAAATGCAAGATAAAAATGAAACAAAAATGTTTTTAGATGCTAGAAGACATGCTTAGAACAATGCAAAAAGAACCATTCACCAACTCAAATTGATTTAAAAGTTATGAATTTTTGAAGTTAGGGTTAGAAAATAAGTCATTTTAGGAACCCTAATTCAATGAAAAATGTCAAAGTGTGATCAAACTCAAAATGTTTATAAATGCTCTCTGAATTTTTTTGTGATTTTTAAATACTTAAATGTATTTTTAATTAATTAAATTTAATTAATTAATTAAATAAAATATTTAAATGATTTAAAAAATACTTTTTTTATGCAAAAAATTAAAATTAAAATATTTTTGGTTTTTCTGAAAATTAATAAAAGACTTGGTAAAAAAATTCAGAATTCTTTAATGGTTTTTGCTATTTTTAATAAATATTTGAAATAAAATACAAAGAAAATGAAATAAAAATAAAATAAAGGGAAAGTATGTCAATCTGAGGGCCAGGATTCAAAGTCAGCGGAAAAGGGTTGACTGGCACGTGATTCAATGGTTGGGATTCTCTCCTGGCTAATTCCATTTAATTAAATTAATTAATCCCGATTTAAACTTAATGACATAATCTCATCCGTCCAAACACGCGCGCGCAAACTCATCCAATGGTCCACATTCATACTTAGCCCTAAACACGTCATTAACCCTAATTACTCTCAGATGACCGGAACAGTGCTCCGGTCATCTTCTCCGGTGGGACAAAATGCTATCTCTCTCCCTGAGCCTCTAAAACTCAATCTCTCTGCCCAGAATCAAACCCTAAACATCATATAACAAGAATCATCCAACAAAACACATTTATTTCACGTATTAAAGCTGAATCGAAGCAAATCAGTTTTAGGTTAAAAAAATTTCAGAGATCCTGAAATGCTTATTTCTCAACCATTTTCAATTTTAAACATATCAGGATGATCAGTGTAACTCATAGTATCATTCTATAACAAGAAATCAAAGTTTTGGAAAATTTGTTCTTGAGGTATACCTGAGATGAAGCTTTGCTATCTAGAGCTTTCTGGCCACTTCCTTGGTGCTTTTTCACTCAAATGTACCCCTTGATACTTCTAGCAAGTTTGAAACAAGTTTATGTTGGCTGTTTTTGAGGTTTTAGTTCAGAGCATGTCAAAATCGTGTTTTTGTTTGAGATGGTTTCAGGACAATGTGAGGGGTGGGAAATGATCCTGGGGTTGTGTGGAGATGATTGGTGAAAGAATTTTGGATTTTGGTTGGCTGAGTTGAGAGATTCGAAGAGATGAAGTTTGGGAGGGATTTTGTGAAATCTGAGCTATGAAGAGTTTCAGGCCTCAAGCATTGTGTGTTTGTGTTCCATAATGTTGGCATATGATGTCTTGATTGGTCAGAGAGTGGGTGGTGGCCTTGCTTGATTGGTATGGGGTGATTTGCAAAAAGTCAAGCTTAGGTGTACTTCAAGTATGGGCACGAGTCAGAGATGGATTTGGGCATGTCTGGCCTCAACTGAGATCAAGGAAAGCTTATGAATCAGATTTGATGAGCTGGAACACATAGAGCTAGGGTTTGTATGAGTTTTGCATATTTTCCCTCTTTGATGTTTCTTGTGATTCAAGGCATGAAACCTTCCAATTCTTGGGCCAATTTTGATGCTTTGAAGTTGTTTGATCATGTTATGTCACATTTAGGCACATTAGAAGTCATTTGAAGCCTTGGCAAGTGGTTTTGCAAAAATCTTTCTTTGGTGCATTCTTGAAAATTATAGGATTTTTGCCAACTTTGAAGGATCATAACTTGAGTTCTATAATGAATCAAGTCACGTTCTTCTACTTTTTCAAAAGGGAAAGACCTAATCTATAACTTTCATGACCAAGAATTTTTCATTTGAAGCATTTTTGGTTGAGAAAGAGGAGGTTGAAAAAACTTTCCCAAAATGGAATGTTTCCATTACAAGTCATTTCCATTTTTGGCAACTTTTCAAATGGCTCAAAATTCTTCAATCTTGTGAATTTTCAAACTCTTCTAAGTTAAAATAAAGATCATAGAACTTCATTTTGATGACAATACCCCTTTGGTTCCATTGTTGGGGGCCTCAGATGCCCTGATTTTGACTTAACTTGCTCAAGATGTTACCCAGTGAAGAGATGACTTCCACAATGAATTTCTTCATCAAACTTGGTACACATGATCCTTATAACATCTTAAGAACGTTAGAAACAAGAATGGCCCAAAAATTTGGAGTTGAGGCCTCTGAAACCAAAACCCTAATTTTGGTCATCTGTGTAGTGAAAACCCTAGCTCTGCTTCCATGCTTTGCCAGTTCTTGTGATTTCTTGACTTCTTTGAACTTTGAGGGATATAATATGGTGATAGAACACACATGGATCCTCTTGGAATGCTTTAAGACCTTTGAGATGGCTCAGATGGAATCTTGGATTGCTTAGATCAAAAACCCTAGATGCAGATGAAATTGAACTTATGCAGATGAAACAAATATGCAATGTGATATGGTGTGCTTATGCTTATGCAAATATGAGAGATCACAAGCCATGGTGTGATATTAGTGAGGGAAAATTTGGGGTGTTTACAGTAATCCAAGTACAAGAGTATGATACTAAACCCTAGGAAGCTCCATGTCTTGCAACCTCCAGATAAGGCGATTGACGACCTGGAACAGCTGGGTAGTGTCTGGATTATTCAGCTCCTGGATGAGCTTCTGGATAAGAAGATCCCTTAGATCAAAGGAAGCATGCAACTCATTGATCTGTTGTAGGAATACCTCTTCCTTTTCTTTGCTAGCTCTCGACTCAGTCTTGACTTTCTTAACATCAGCCCAAAGCTACAGCTCTTTTACCTCCTTCTGGACGTTGGCCATCTTCTAAAGGTGGTCTCTTCGTTGCTGGTGGGCATTTCTGGAGAAGCTCTCCCTGCTCAGCTAGAGTATCTTGAAGGCCTTTGATCTTGAGCTTGTACTCAATCTCTATCTCTTTCTGCTTCCTCAGATGGTCTTCCCACTTCTCTTGCCAAAGGGTTATAGCTTCGTTAGCTTCATCTAAGACTTTCTTATCCTTATAGAATTGACCTTCTGTAACAGCCCGGGCCCCTCGCAAGGCAATCCCAGCACTGTCACCTCACGATCTTCTCTACTCCCCTCACTAGTAGAGTTTTTGCCTTCCGTGGGAATCGAACCATGTACCCTGGGGTTCAAGTACATGTTCATTCCATTCCCACTACCACTTGAGCTACTAGCTCAATTGGTAGTGGGAATGGAATGAACATGTACTTGAACCCCAGGGTTCATGGTTCGATTCCCACGGAAGGCAAAAACTCTACTAGTGAGGGGAGTAGAGAAGATCGTGAGGTGACAGTGCTGGGATTGCCTTGCGAGGGGCCCGGGCTGTTACAAAAAAAGGCGCCTTTTTTTTGTAACAGCCCGGGCCCCTCGCAAGGCAATCCCAGCACTGTCACCTCACGATCTTCTCTACTCCCCTCACTAGTAGAGTTTTTGCCTTCCGTGGGAATCGAACCTTGTACCCTGGGGTTCAAGTACATGTTCATTCCATTCCCACTACCAATTGAGCTAGTAGCTCAAGTGGTAGTGGGAATGGAATGAACATGTACTTGAACCCCAGGGTACAAGGTTCGATTCTCACAGAAGGCAAAAACTCTACTAGTGAGGGGAGTAGAGAAGATCGTGAGGTGACAGTGCTGGGATTGCCTTGCGAGGGGCCCGGGCTGTTACACCTTCCACGTGGATCTCAATTAAACCCCTCTTATTGAAGTAGAGCTCTTATTCTTTGAAGTCCTGCTGCTTGAGCCTGACCAACTCTTCAGCTTGATAAGCTCTCTCTTCTAGCTTCTGGCAGGAGTTATCAGCCTTCTGAATTTTAGTCCTAAGCTATTTGACCAAAGCCTCCAGCTTCTGGTAGTCTTCCAATGACACAATTGCAGAAGGTAGAACTGGTGCAGAGAAAGGGATTAGGGATACTTGAGCTTTCTCCCTTATCCATGCTTCGAACTCGGGGAACATTTGATTGTTGCTCTTGCCCAAGCGCTATATACTCTTCCGTTTGATGAGCTTCCAGGACCCTGTGACTTCTCGAACCAAGGGAAGATTATCTTTTACAAAGAAATAGACGGTTTGAACTAGTTCTGATTCTTTGGGAACAGTCTTAAGTGTGTATCCCAATTGTCTTCTCAGGAGTATGGGGTTGTAATTGATTCCCCCAACTACTCCTAAGAGCGGAAAATTGGGATAACCTCCATAGTTGGAGATGAGATCTTTCCCTTTCATCCTCAAGGTAAACCGTCTAATGTCTCTAGCAGAGAGCATGCTTAGCTTCTGCACCCAAACCACCTTAGGATTCGTGAAAGCTTCAGTAATAGGGAGATTCCTCATAAACCAACTGTAGAAGAGAGGGGAACAACATTTAACCAAGCCACCACGACTTTTCTCGTTCTTATAATGCATTTAATAGTAGAGATCACCCAGGAGGGTGGGCACCAGATTCTTCAGTACAAACAAATGAATGGTGTTCATGTCCACGAATTTATACATATCAGCGAACAGGATGATCCCATATATGGAAAATGCTAGGATGGCACAAACTGAATCCCACTGATTTGTTACATCAAGTTCTCCAGCTCTTCTTACCAAAAACTCTAGAGAGAAACCAAGCACCCCTGCTTTGGTAGCAATCAGATAAAAGTGATTATTATTTGTTTGGGTTTTTATGTTACCATTTTTCATAATAAAGAAAAAAGTAAAAACATAATATGGAATAACATTTTATTGATGATGATAAAAATTTGAAACAACACCCTCACAAATTCACTTTCACCTTGGGAGAGTGAAAAGATTTTTGAAAGAAAATAAAAAAAAATTACTTTGAAGAATGAACAACAGAAGTAACATCAACAGAAATCAAGTTTTGGCAAATCAGTCCATGCGTAACAAAGTTGGGCATTTCTTCCTCTTCATCATCTTCAATGATGGCGGAAGCATAATGATCTTTGACGTTGATAAACCTAACATTGATCATCCAAAGTAAGAGGACAAGATCCAAGTGTCTCCTAACTATTCTCAAGGTTTCATACATCCTATATCATCTTATTTGATCCCTCAACTCATTTGAAGATGAGAAGTCATCAAGAAGTGGGACAATTCATCATCTTCTAACAAAAATTGTTCAAAATTAGGGGTTGTGATTAAAGAAATATCTTATGAGATTTTGGTTCAAACTTGGTCTCAAGGGTTTCTATTTCCTATCAAGTCTCTAAGGATGGAACATTGTCCATTGGTTCATTTTAGAAGGGTTTCAATTGATCAGTTGCTTGAGAATTAAGAAATTGGGGAAAAGTTAACCATGTAGAGGAAAAAGTCAACTCCTGACTTTTTAAGGTCAAAATTCATATTCCATTAGTCAAATATGCTCAATAGTGAATATTTGATCAAGAAAAGTCAAAAGATTCATCAAAAATCAAGAAAATCATTAAATTGCTAAAAATAGAAACTTAGGGTTTCTAAAAATGGAAGGTTTTGGCAAATTGAGGACCTATGTTCAAAGCATTCTTTCTTCATTATAAAAGCTTCAAACTTAATGGTTATGGAGTCCTATCAAAAGTTCAAATCCTAAACTTCAAATCCATAGAAAGAACACCTCCATTGGATTAAAATTGAAGAATTTATGATCAATCAAAGTGGAGAAAAATCAAGGGAAATTGGATGGTCAAGCAAGTCATGGGCAAGCCAAACGCGCCATCAATTCTACAAACACTTGGTGTGCATGGAGTGTTCAACTTCCAAGCCAAATAACTCAATGATGTAAGCTTCAAATGAATTTTTTTTGAACATCAATGTTTTTCATCGATCTCCTCTACATCATTCATGTTGGGAGATTTTTCATATGATCAATCATTGAAGAGTTATGAGGGCTCAAAATGGAAAGCACACACTAAATTCTTCTTAGGCCCATGGCCAGACCTGCAGGCAAGCTTGACACATCCATGGTTAAATTTTGGTTACTTGACTTCCAAGCCATTTTCAAGTGTGTTAGAAGCCTCCATTCATTTTGATACAAACTCCAACTTTGTTCTACTTCATGTTCTCATTCCATAGACCTCAAATTCACCTCATTTCATGAACTATACATGGAGAATTTCATGTTTCAACATCACCATTTTCACTATATGTTTGCTAGCCAATATGAGAAGGACGAGTCATTACTCTTTTGATTAAGTTCATATACATCCTCACCATTCATCTCTTACCTCATTTGAACACACAAAATCTTACTCATGGATATACTGCATGATACCATGCATGAATGAGGGGGAAATTTATAAAAAAAGAGAAACTTATATGACAAGCTTTTATGCTGCAGCATACATACACACTTCCATCATCACATCAACATCATCCAACATCCTCCTTGCCATAACATATCATGATGCTCTCCACACAAGAACAACAATACCACCACACACAATTTTCTTCATTTGGATCAATTGCTTCAATCACCTTCCTTTGCTTACTGCACCACTAACTCAACCATAGTTCTAACTATCAACTGAGGTAGTTAGAATCTAACCAAGGGTATATAAGAGATCCTTACATAATTTCAGAGTAGTTTTGACCATTTGTTCACATTTTCACAAAACACTCAAAAAATCTTTCACATTTCTCTCTCTGAAACCTTGATTCTCAAAGCTTTTTGGCAATCACACTTCTTCAATCTTCATCATCACACACTCATGGAAGCTTTAGTCTATTGCATAACGTCTTCTTCAACTTCAACTTTTCTGCATTTTAGATTTCTCAAGCATTTTGAAAGCTCTCAAGCCTTTATTTGGTTCCATTGGAGCTTAAGAATCAAAGGAGCATCTCTGGTTTTCTTTCAATTCAAGATTATTCAGTTTCAGGTTCAAACTACCTCAACTCATTTTGCATTGTATTCCATTGTTTAGCTTTGTTTTTTCTTGATTTGACGCTCAATAGGAGTTGTGGCACCTCTGGCTAGTTGATAAGCTTCTTATAAGCATAGATCCAACAAACTGGATTCGTTCGAATCTCTTTATATGTGTTTTTTTTGTGTGAATTTGATGCTAGATCCTTGTTCTCCATTGCTTCTTGATCATTTAGATATAAGGCATGTGCATTTTGGTAACCTGTAACTTTCCTTGACCGGAGAGTGGCCAGAGAAGACGACCGGAGTCTTCTCCGGCCTGTGAGAATTGTAAAACCCTAGCCTTGTTTAGATTAAGTCATGTCCATTAGATTAATTTGATCTAATGCTTCATGTTATGCTAGAGAATAAATTAAGTGTGCTCCTCCTCACATGAGTCTGATTTTACTTGTATTTGACATTGACTCATCGTGTGCGTGTATGGGCATGTTTACTACCACATGCATTGCATCTCATCCATTTGATTTGCCTACTTATCTGATCATCATAGTTTGATGATAACTCGAATTCATATAGATTATTTAACATGTTTATTTATTTGTTTTGGATTATTTTATGCGCAAATTGTGTTTGTTTTGCAGATATTCGATCAAACACGTCATTTGGAGGCAAGAATGTGAAAAGGAAGCTTTTAAGCCAAGAAACCAAGGAAAACACAAGAAAAATGATAGAAAAATGCAGTTCTGCATTCTTACTGTCAAACGGTCGTCTCATAAGCCAGACGATCATCTCTAATGGCTAGACGCCCAACTTGGCAATGAGTTGGTCGTCTCATCCTCCAGTTGCACGTTTCAACTCCAAGACGCGCACTTCAATTAAATAATTCAATAATGCAAGTTACGCAAACAGAAGTCAATTATTGAGATTTTTCCGTTCAACACAGAGGATTCTTCTCATACCTAGTCCACTCAGTCTCACAAACTCAGTCAAAAGCCCGTCGAAGTCCAAGCCTTAATTTTCTCAACAAACTCTATCACAACATCTATAAATAGAGCTCTCCGCCATTGCACTAGGAGAGCTTCAATTTACGTCCAATTACTTCCCTTTTTATTTCAAAGTTTGCCTTTTATTTTCTCTGTTCATTTGCATTTATTTATTTTTACCGAACCTTAGTGATAGTTTCCGCCATTTGGAAACTATCACCATTTTTATTGTTTCTAGCCACTGCATTTTCGTTTTTTCGTTTGAGTTTTGAAGTTTGGTTGATCAAGGATATTGCAACCAGGTTTCTTATTTTAATGATATTTTATTTATTTATTATCGCATTTATTTATGTTATGCAATTTCTCTCTTTCTACCTTTCTTTATTCAGTATGTCAGCTTAAACCGTTAGTCGGTATGTAATTGTAAAAATGGGAACAAATTCGATAGAATTAAGCTAAAACCATAAATTAAGTTATAATCTGGTTTCAATTTCTTGTTTTAATTAACTTTCATTACGAGAGTAAGTGAGTCTGAAAGATTAGGATTAAGACCACATGAGTGTGAGATTCTAGTCAGATAGTTGAAATCAGACATTAGTTTTAAAAACAATGAGGGTGCTTTAAAACTGTTTAGAACCTTTAGGTTTCCAAAAAGTATTTCTAACATGAGTTGATACAGCGAGGCGCTCAATTGAACTTAGGAGTATAGTATTAGGCAAGACCACGAGAGTGTGAGTCAAGGACTTTTAAACCTAGAGTTTCTATGGATAGATAACTTAATAAACCTTAACAAGCCGACCCTCTATTGAATTCGCGAAGGAGAAATCAATTATGTACCGATAATTTATATCATTAATTTAATTTAGGTAATTCTTAATCCTTTAAAACCTAAAACATCACTCGCCTTAGCTAAACATAGCAAGACCCGACTACACTAGGTTGATTATCAAGTCTTTGTGGGATCGATATCTTTTATTACTACGCGATAGATTGTACACTTGCAGTTAGTAACCGTTAGACTCGGTGAGTCGCGATCAAGTTTTTGGCGCCGTTTTCGGGGAGTTAGATTTAGTCAATAGTATATTAAGTTGTTTCGCCGTCTAGACTAGGGCAACAAATTTACCTTTCCTTTGTCAATTGTATGCCCAATACTTGCTCCCGAGGCAAAGACTTAGAACCCCTGATCGATGAAGTAGAATGTTTCTTAAGTTCCAGATGTCGAACCGAACCCAACGAAACCCTTATTCCTGAAATTATTATATCGAAACCAGTTGAAGAACAAAACATGGTCGAAAATGGAGCACCGCGTTCACTCAAGTCTTATGCGACTCCAAGCCAACTAGAACTGCACAACAGTATTACCGCACCAGCCATAACCCGAAACGATTTTGAAATCAAACCTTCACTACTACAAGTTGTACAATAGAACCAATTTTCTAGAAGTCCGACAGACGATCCGAACGAACACCTGAAGAAGTTCGTACAATACGCAGATACTGTGAAAGCAAATGGTGTAACTCAAGACGCAATTAGTCTAAGACTCTTTCCTTTCTCTTTAAGAGATAGAGCGTGGGCTTGGTTACAATCGTTACCATCCAACTCTGTCACAACATGGGCAGAACTGAAGAAAGTCTTCTTATCTCGTTAATTCCCGCCAAGCAAAACAGTTATGCTGAGAGCTCAAATTAACGGATTTCGACAGAAAGATGCCGGATCACTTTATGAAACGTGGGAAAGATACAAGGACCTGTTAAGATTATGTCCATGCCATGGGTTTGAAAATTGGGTAACCATCATAACCTTCTATAATGGACTTCTATACAACACCATGATGACGATATATGCTTCCGCGAGCGGCGCTCTTATGGATAAACATTACGAAGAAGCCTATAACCTCATTGAAAACATGGCTCAGAACCATTGCCAATGGGGAGGAGAAAGAACGCCTGTAGAGAAGACCCATACCAAAGGAGGAATGTATGAAGTGAAGAGTTTCGATCACGTAAATGCAAAGATGGATGCCATAGTTCAGAAGATCGATAACTTGACCATAACACCATCAACCATTGTGGCTGCCGTAACTCCAAATTGTGAAATTTGTGGAATCCCAAGACACACTTCACCAGAATGTCATCTTCTTGTCGGATTAGCCACATACCAGGTGAATTAAGCTCAAGGATACCCGTATTCTAAGACATACAACCCGGGATGGAAGAATCACCCCAATTTCTCTTACAAGAATAACAACACCTTGTATGCACCGAATCAAGCACCAAACGCACTACCAGGATATCAGAAAGTTGTTGCACCCAATCCTAATGCTCATAGAAAGTCAAACCTTGAACTGATGATGGAAAACTTCATTGTTACCAAATCTAAACGAACAAGGATTTCCTAAATCAGAACATCCATACTAGTGAACAGATAAAGCAATTGGTAACCAAGGTAGATGCTTTAGCTACTCATAATAAGATGCTAGAAACCCAAATTTCTCAAGTAGCTCAACAACAAGCATCAACTACTTCTCCAGCTGGAACGTTTCCTGGACAACCGCAACCGTATCCCAAGGGTCATGCAAATGCAGTCATACTAAGTAGTGGAAAAGAATTGGACGGACCTGCTGATCCTAGAACCGAAAACCCAACCATGTATCAATAAACTCAACCTGAGAAATCAACTGAGAAAAGTGATAAACCATAGGAAAGGAAACCAACGAATAAGAGGCTGAGGAAGAGGAAACACCTTATGTACCTCCGCCACCATATAAACCATAAATTATGTACCCCCAACGGTTAACAAATTCTAAAACGATGGTCCAATTTAAGAATTTGTAGAGCTTCTGAAACAATTAAACATTACCATACCCTTTACAGAAGCTGTAACTCAGATTCCTTCGTATGCTAAATTTCTGAAGGAGATCTTATCCAACAAGAAGAAAATCGAAGAAAACGAAATAGTTACACTTACTGCTGAGTGTAGTGCTATTATCCAAAATAATATGCCACCTAAACTGAAGGATCCGAGAATTTTCTCTATTCCTTGTGTAATAGGAAAGTTCGTCATAGACAAATCTCTATGCGACCTAGGATCCAGCATAAGCATTATGCCATTATCTATCTATAAGAAACTTGATATAGGACAACTTAGACCAACAAAGATGTCAGTTCAGCTAGCCGATCGCTCAGTCAAGTTTTCGGTTGGTATTTTAGAAAACATTCGTGTACGAATAGGCCAGTTCTACATCCCAACTGATTTCGTAATCATGGACATCAAAGAAGATGCTATGACCCCTATCATACTAGGAAGACCGTTCTAAGCCACAGCCAGAGCAATTATAGATGTAAAGAAAGGCAGATTGATATTCAAAGTGGGAGAAGAAAAAGTCGAATTTATTCTAACCCAATTTCTCCATGCTCTGGCCATAGACGATACCTGTTATTTCATTGACGTCATTGATGAATGCAAATGAGAAATGGAAAAATAAGAGAATATCTATTCTTACATAATAAATATCACATATCCTTTAATATTCAAGGATGATAATTGGAAATAACCTTATAAAGACGAAAGCTTAAATGAAATATTAGCTCTTACACCTGACCATATGCCATGCCCAAAGAAACCTGATCTTGGACTCAAAACATTGCCTAATAATCTTAGATACGAATTTTTCGATTCGGAACTTAAAAGATCAGTTATAGTAAATGCGGACTTAGGACAACTCGAAATAGAACAACTTTTAGACGTCCTGAGAAAATACCCAACCGCGTTAGGTTATAACATATCTGATCTAAGAGGAATAAGCCCTTCGATATGCATGCACCGCATTATGCTATAGGAAGATTGTAAAACCTCTAGCATAATGTAGTACAAGAATAAGCCCTTCGATATGCATGCACCGCATTATGCTGGAGGAATAAGCCCCTCAATATGCATGCACCACATTAATCTGAGTCTAAGTATTATAGTCAAGTATGAAGTAAAGAGTTGTTAGACACCGGTATTATATATCCAATATTCAACAGTCACTGAGTTAGCCCAGTGCACATCATACCAAAGAAGGGAGGCATTACAGTCACTAAGAACGCCAAAGGTGAGTCTATAACACAAAGAGTAGTAACCGGGTACAAAATGTGTATCGATTACCGAAACCTAAACAAAGCTACCCAGAAAGATATTTTCCTTTACCCTTAATCGATCAAATGTTGGAAAGATTAGCCCAACATTCTTATTTTTGCTACCTAGATGGTTACTCAGGATTTTTCCAAATACTTATTCACCCTGATGACCAAGAAAAGACAACATTCACATGCCCCTACTGCAATACCCCAAAATTTACCCTCTCATTTTCATGGTATCTAGCATATCACATTGCATTCATAATTCCATACATTGCATAAAAATAAATAAATAGGTCAGGCATCATTGGTTAGCCTACAAGGCATATGATTAGGGTTTACTCAGTGGCAAGTTCAAATATCAGAACTCAAGGTTGAAGCTTGCTCGGAACGGACGGTGGAGATGCATTCTGAGGGTTTCCCAGCAAAAGGAGGGAAATTCAAGTTTTTCATCCGTTAACCGGTTAACGCCAGGGGTTAATCGGTTAATGCCTACAAATATTTGGCAATATTTTCCAAATTCAGTTGATGCCTCCTTCCACTTTCCATTATCCACTTTGCTTTGTGTTTCTACCAAACTCTAGAACATTCCACATTCTTCCCAATGAATATTCCCAGAATATTCCAAGGAATATTCCAAGAACATTCCAAGAAATATTCTAGGAATATTCCCGACCAGCTCTTAGCTTAGGATCCAAGCCTTGTTCCCTAACCTAAACCTAACTCCAAACCAAAGGCCTATATAAACCCTATTCACCAAGCAAACAAGGGGTTAGCCACTTTTCTTCAAGATTATTCATTTCTTCACAAAATTTCATCATCTCAATTCTCTCATTTTCTTCCATTTTCCCAAACTCACCAAAGCTTCATCATCAAGATCTTCCAAGTTTCACATCGAAACTCGAAAGATCGGAAGCTTAGCCTTCATCATCTTCACTGATTCAACGGATAATCAAAGGATTTGTCAAGGTTGCAGTGTTTATTTCACCATTCGGAAGAGTTTCGGATCGATTTCATTTATTTTGCACGCTCGCGGAGTGAAGCTTGGAACCTCTGGTATTCTCTTTATTCGTGCATTGATCAATCTCACAAGAATCACCAAAGCAAGCCTCCGTTTTGTAGGTTGGTGGATCCAAAACTACTTCTTGCTTTGATTTATTTCTCTTCATCTCGCCGTAAGGCATTCTTCGATTGTTTTGCTTTTGTGATGCTTTAGTCGGTTTGGTCATTAGTAGTTAGAATTGTAGCATGATCATAGTGATTATAGGCATTAGAAGATTGTATTTAGGTGGCAATTTCGTGCAAATATGGTAATGGCTGAATTAGTAGCTTTAGGAAATAAATTGATAGCTAGAAGTGCTTTTTTCCTCACTATTTTTCAATTCTGGTTCAGTGTTAACCGGTTAACACCCGGTTAACACATTGTTTTTTGCCCTGATTAACTGATTTTTGAACCCGTTAACTGGTAAACCCTGGGCGTTAACCGGTTAACGTTGTGGTGGTTTGGTTTTTTGTGTTGTTTTCTTGCATGTTTGTGCATCAATCTTCCTTTTATCATCTTAGCTTGTAAGATTATGATTTTATGGAATTTTTAGGAGCTGATTTAGCACAAGTGTGCATAGTTTCGTTAGCTTTCGACGTGCGTTTCGTTAGATTCTAATTTTAGGCATAAAATGTTGTATACATGTCCATTTCATATTGTGATCATTGTTTACATGACATAGCATCATTCATTGCATGTTAATAAATGTTTACATTTTTATTTGCATCGCATTCGAAGTCTGTTCATGTTTTGATTGAATCGCGTGCATAATGGAAAAATTTGCATATTGTTTAAACTACATAATCATATATTTTGCATCTATTGATTATATGATGATATGTTGCACTCTATTGTTATTGATGCATTTCATATTGTTGCATAACTCGCATGATTATGGCATGCCATTGTTTGCAATAAGACTCATGTTGTTGCATTAAAAAAATGAAAATCTGCCTTGTTTTCATCGCTGCATTTTGAAATAGAAGTTGTAAGAACATGTTGCATTATTCTGTTTTAGGTCTTTTTAGACCTATTTTCATGTTGTTTGGTAGTTGTAATAGGTTGTTTATGTTGTGCATTGCATTATGTAGTTATTTGTTCAATAGGAAGCTGTAGTAGCTATTGGATTTAGGCTTTGCCTAGTTTTTAGGGTCCTTAGACCTAGGATTGAGTCTAGTTTAGGCCATAGATGAATTAAAATATGTTTGGTACTTGTTTGCCTTCTTCCTTCTATCATTTTAGCCATATCCTACTATCCTTTGTTTTTTAGGGAGGTTGAGGTAAGTTTATCCGCACAACTTCTTCCTTTTAAATTCTTCATGCTTTCAAAATGTGGTTGCCTTGGCACTTTGTGTTTTGTTTATATAACTTCATGTTAATCTTCCTTAGAAAACAACTTACCTTGCTTAGGAAGTAAGTTGATTTCTAATTCTCTCTTCTTCTTTTCCTTTTCTCGTTAGGATTAAAAAACCACACAAACCATTAGGATATCCTTTTGCTTACAAAATAATTTAGGGTTATGTCTTAGGACCCCTTAGTTTTTACCTTTCTCTATTTGAGTCTCTCTTTCTCATATCATAAAGAAAACAGTAAAAAACACCTAATAAGGTTGATGTTTCCGGGCTGTGAAAATGGTTGTTTAGATTATGATAACTCCGTTGATGGTTGTAACCAATTGAGATTGGGGATACAAAGAATGATCGACAAGGGCAGTATTCAGTTTGACAAAATCATGAAGGAAGATGAAGTCTCGACGGTGACTATCTACTATAATCCAGTACAAATTCCAACACCATCAAAAGTGGCACCTATGACGTTTACCACTCCTGGACCAATTCCGTACCAAAGCGAAAAAATCGTCCCGTGGTGCTATGGGGCCGAAGTTTACTGTAATGTTCAGAAGCAGGACGTGACCTCTTCCAGCTTAGCTCAACATCAAGTTGAAAATGTTGGAGTATGAGGGTTCACAAGGAGTGGGATATTATTTGCGCCAGAAACACTAAGAAACAGTGTGGTGCCACGAAAGGACAATGCAGAGGCTCTAGCCAAAGCTAGGGGCAAGTAGCTTGTGACAAATTATGCTCCTGCGCCAACTCCGGATCCTGATATCACTTTTGACAAAGAAGCGGAAGAATTTCTGAGAATTATTAAAAAAAGTGATTACAAAATAGTCTATCACTTGGAGTAAACTCCCTCCAAGATTTTAATCTTATCCTTGTTGATGTGTTTAGACTCATACAGGGAAGCCCTGGTGAAAATTTTAAACAATGCCTACGTGCCACAAGACATATCAGTAAACTAGCTTGAGACAGTGGTATCAAGTGTGAACGCCAGCCATGGTTTAGGGTTTACAGATATGGACCTGACCACTAAGGGACGCGACCATAATCGAGCCCTACACATTTCTATGGAATGTAAACGAGTTATGCTCTCTCATGTGCTTGTGGATATGGGCCCATCCCTGAACGTACTTCCAAAGAAGGCACTGATTAAGTTGGACAATGACGACGTTGTGCTTAGACCAAGCGACTTGGTGGTCTGTGCTTTCGATGGCTCCAAAAGGTCTATCTTCGGAGAGGTGGACCTACCCATCAAGGTAGGACCACAGGTTTTCAATACAACCTTTTATGTTATGGATATCCAACCAGCGTATAGTTGTTTGCTAGGACGACCTTGGATATATGCAGCAGAAGATGTATTTTCTACCCTCCACCGGAAGCTCAAATTTGTTTGGGAAGGACACATCATTACAGTATGCGGGGAAGAAGACATCTTCATTAGTCACTTGGCTTCATACAAATATGTAGATATGGACGGAGAGATTGTTGAGACTCCTTGTCAAGCCTTCGAGCCCATTGGAAACGAGGGTACATCGTCATCAGCTGCCTTGTCAGAGGATAAGAAGAAAGGAGCGTCCTTAGCATCCTACAAACAAGCCTTGGAGGTCGTGGAATCAGGCACGAATGAGGGTTGGGGAAAAATGATTGAATTCCCAGAGAAGAAGGATATGTTCGGGGTTGCCTACCACCATGGTCAATCAATGCCAAGTCAGAGCACTAGAGGTCGGAAAGGCCCGATTACTTTTACAAGTGAAGGATAGGTTGATCATGGAAGCATCTGTGCAGTGCAAGATGAAATGGTTAATAGTGACTGTGAAATGGACAAGTGGATAAAGCCTTGTGTCCCGAGTATACAACTCAGCAACTAGTTGGCAAAAGCAATCATCTCTGTCACTCAACCAAAAGAGTAATAGTCTCGTGTTTCTATTCTTTTATATGAAAGCTCTATGCCTTGCCCGAGGCATAATAGCTCATTGTAAGGGTTCATTATTTCATAATGCAATAACATCATCATTAATATAATGGACATTTTGGCATTCATTCATGGTTTTCCTTGACCTTCATTTTATTTTTATTTTAAGAAATAAATGGCAATGTCTTTTCCATGTCTCCCATTTATTTTAAATCTAGCATCATTCATCATTCATGTAGATGTACCCCATCGGGTCTCATCAGTGAAGATCTTGTTATGGCTCATTATGACTTTGACAATCCAATTTACCTAGCCGATGAGGAAGGTGGAGAAGATTGTGAATTACCCAAAGAGTTAGCCAGATTTCTAAAGCATGAGAAGAGGGTGATTCAACCGCATGAAGAGGCCATTGAAGTGGTGAACCTGGGTACAAAAGAGGACAAAAAAGAGGTCATGTTCGGGGCTGCATTGGAAGAATCTGTAAAGAGCCGTTTGATTTCCATGCTCTGAGAGTATGCTGACATCTTTTCCTAGTCTTACCAGGATATGTCGGGGTTAGACACCGATATCATATTGCACAAGCTGCCACTCAAAGAAGATTGTCCGTCGGTGAAGCAGAAATTGAGGAGAACTCGACCCAACATGGCTATCAAAATCAAGGAAGAGGTGCAAAAGCAGTTTGACACCAGATTCCTGGCCGTGACAAGTTATCCTCCATGGGTTGTAAAAATTGTGTCGGTTCCTAAAAAGGATGGTTAGGTCAGGATGTGTGTGGATTATCGAGACTTGAATTGGGCGAGCCCCAAAGATGACTTCTCGTTGCCACATATCGATGTGCTAGTTGACAACACTGCCCAATTCTTTGTGTTTTCCTTCATGGATGGCTTTTCAGGCTATAATCAGATTAAGATGTTGCCAGATGACAGGGAGAAAACAACTTTCATAACCCCATGGGGCACCTTCTGTTACAAAGTAATGTCGTTTGGTTTGAAAATTTT
The DNA here is from genome assembly GCA_963966055.1 of Lathyrus aphaca. Classification (NCBI taxonomy): domain Eukaryota; kingdom Viridiplantae; phylum Streptophyta; class Magnoliopsida; order Fabales; family Fabaceae; genus Lathyrus; species Lathyrus aphaca. The sequence continues at coordinate 321,274,974 of OZ014525.1, forward strand.
TGGGGCAGCATACCAACGTGCAATGGTGACTCTATTCCATGACATGATTCATCATGAGATCGAGGTCTACGTTGATGATATGATCGTAAAGTCACAAAAAGAAGAAGAATATTTGGTCAACCTAGCCATGCTATTTGACAGGCTATGGAAATTTAGATTAAGGTTGAACCCGAACAAGTGCACATTCGGGGTGCGTTCCAGAAACCTGGTGGCCTTTATTGTTAGTGAAAAGGAGATTGAGGCTGACCTTGCAAAGGTGAAAGAATTTCAGGAGATGCCTGAGCCAAGAATCGAAAAGGAAGTACGTGGCTTCTTAGGGAGGTTGAACTACATTTCACTGTTCATCTCTCACCTAACTGCTACATGCGATCCTATTTTCAAACATCTAAGGAAGAATCTGGCCATCGGGTGGAATGATGATTGTCGATTAGCTTTCGACTTAATCAAGGAGTACTTACAAGAATCTCATATTCTTATACCTCTAGTGCCAGGGAGACCTTTGATCATGTACCTCACAGTGCTCGAGGGATCAATGGGCTCTGTGTTGGGTCAGCATGACGAGTCTGGTCGAAAAGAGTATGCAATTTACTACCTTAGCAAAAGGTTTACCGACTGCGAGACACGATACTCACTACTCGAGAAAACTTGTTGCACTTTGGCATGGGTTGATCGACGACTAAGATAGTACATGCTAACTCATACCACTCTGTTGATTTCAAAGATGGACCCCATTAAATACATATTTGAAAAGCCAGCCCTGACCAGAAGAGTATTATCGGACTATTTGGCCCAACAACCGATTCAGGATTACCAGCCAATGAGATTCGAGTTCCTGGATGAGGACATCATATTCCTCAAGTCGAAAGACTGTGAAGAACCACTCCCAAAGGAGGGGCCAGACCCCGAGTCCAAATGGACTTTGATTTTGACGGAGCCGTTAACATAAACGGAAGTGGAGTTGGTGCTGTCATTATCTCACCAGAAGGAATCCATATGCCCTTCACTACCCGGTTGACATTCGAATGCACCACCAACGAAGCAGAGTATGAAGCCTGTATAATGGCGATCGAGGGAGCAATTGGTCTTAGAATCAAGAACCTCGAGATCTTCGGTGATTTGGAATTAGTCATCAATCAGGTTAATGGAAAATGGCTGGTTCATCAACCTCATCTGATTCCTTATCGGGACTACACAAGAAGGCTGTTAACTTTCTTCACGAAAGTCAAGATGCACTATATACCTAGGGACAAGAACCAATTTGCGGATGCTTTGGAGACCTTATCCTCCATGATCAAGGTTCACCAAGATAACTATGTGCCTAAAATCAATGTGTCTCATCTCAATAGACTGACATATATGTTTGCAATTGATGAAGCTGATGACAAAAAACCTTGGTACTACGATATCAAGTGCTTTCTGAAATCTCAAGAGTACCCAGTAGGGGCATCCAATAAAGATAAAAATACCCTAAAGAGGTTTGTAGGCGGGTTCGTTTTAAACCAAGATGATGTGCTCTATAAATGGAACTTCAACATGGTCTTGCTCAGATGCGTGGATAGACACGAATCAGACATGTTGATGCAAGAAGTTCACGATGGCTCCTTCGGTACCCATGCTGGAGGACATGCTATGAAGAAGAAACTTCTAAGGTCGGAGTATTATTGGATCACCATGGAATCCAACTACTCCAAATATTCCCGCAAGTGCTACAAGTGCTAAATTTATGTTGATAAGGTTCATGTGCCTCCAAATCTGTTGAGTGTCATGTCTTCACCTTGGCCCTTCGCCGTGTGGGGCATTGACATGATTGGAAATATCGAGCCGAATGCTTCCAATGATCACCACTTCATCCTGGTTGCCATAGACTACTTCACTAAGTGGGTAGAAGTGGCATCCTATGCCAATGTCACCAAACAAGTGGTAGCCCAATTCATCAAGAGAGACATCATCTATCGATATGGAATTCCCGAAAGAATCATTACTGGTAATGATTCTAATCTCTACAATAAGATGATGATAAATCTGTGTCGGGATTTCAAGATCGAGCATCACAACTCTTTGCCGTATCGCCCGAAGATGAATGATTCCGTCGAGGCGGCCAATAAGAACATTAAAAATATTGTGAAGAAGATGGTTGTGACATACAAAGATTGGCATGAGATGCTACCGTTTGCATCGCATGGGTACCGAACCTCTGTGCGCACCTCAATTGGGGAAACCATATTCTCACTCGTGTACGATATGGAGGCAGACCTGCAAGTTGAGGTCGATATCCCTTCTATGAGGTTAATGATGGATGTCAAACTTGACAAAGTTGAGTGGCTTTGATCCAGGTACAATCATATGAGCCTCATTGAAGAGAAACACCAAGCATCTATATGCCATGGACATTTGTATCAACAACAAATGAAACGGGCTTTCGACAAGAAAGGGCGGCCTCAATGCTATATACCCAACACCTTAGTGCTGAAAAGGATCCTTCCTCCTCTAACAGATCACAGGGGAAAGTGGAGACCCAACTTTGAAGGTCCATTCGTGGTTAAAAAGGTCTTCTCGGACGGAGCCGTAATGTTAACAACCATGTCAATGGAGACGCGGTTAGAAAAAAGTTCGTATAAAGAGACCTGTTGGACAAAAACAGAATAAGAGTCCAGGCAAAAAAAAAAGGAATCCCGGAGAGCCAAAAACAGAATAAAAGCCTCGGGAAAAAGTTAAGGAAATATTTGAAAAAGATGTACACCCGTTGAGTTGAAAAGCCACATTGGACAACTCAAGCAAAAAAGGGTATCCCGGTGGATTGAAAACCCGAAAGGGTGATCCACGTAAAAGAGGGACTAAAACTAACAATTGCAATCTGCGAGGTCTGTGATTCGTCATTAACAATCAAGGACAGTCCGAGGGTTAAGGATTAATTTAATCATATTCCTCAAAAGCGAAGCATGTAGAGATTCTTTAGGACATACAAGCCATAGCCGGGTCGGAGCTTGATGAGATCTGATTTCCACATTGCCATTAGGATAATTTATTTTCCTTTTGTGCAATTTCCTCTTTCTCGGGATTGCTTCCCAGTGTATTGCTTATTCATGGCCCATTTCCCAATTAATAAAAGTGCAATTTCATTCAAATTTGCTTCCATATGTTTTTGTTTTTCATCTACCATTGATTGATTGCAAAAACGACCAACAAATTGTGATAAATATTGCATTACCAATGCATGAATGTTTTATAATACATGCATGAGAGTAAAAACATTTGACATATATATGATGTGTTGAGTAACAGGGATGATGATTCAGACCATGAACCCAGGGCATACAGGCCAAACTAACTCTCTCTTTTGCAGGTACTATCAGTTGTATTCATTAACATGCATGTACAAGTGTTGTGAACAAAGCCATTGCCAATGCAGAACTTCGAGAAGCCTTTCCTCAGCAGATCATTGAGCAAGACAAGACTCCCCAGCAAGTCTCATCAAACCATCCCTCCTCCAGCATAGAAGCAAAAAGAAGGATACTTCCTGAATAAAAGGGTATCTCTATCTCTTACCCCCATTAGGGGACACTCTATATTTGCTCATCCCCAGCATGAGATGATCTACATTTCTCATCCTCGACAAGAAACGACTTAAAACTCTTGACTTCAGCAGAAAGCATTCTCATTGATTCCATCCATCATCCCTAGTAGAGTTGGAGGTGGAAATCTTCCCCAGCATAGCAACAAAAGGATGATGTTCTCCCCAAGCGGTATTCCCCACTAAAATCTTCTTATCCCAAGCAGTGCATGAAGATTCTTATTCCCTACTAGTTTTGAAGATAGTGAGAAGTTAGATGGTTTTCTTTCTTACACAACATTGTTCACAATGTTCCCTAGTGACGTTTCCAAATAAAGTCCAATCCTCATTGGCATGTCTTCCCCAAGAAAAAGATTGTGTATCTGAGAGATTCTCCAACAGTTTTCTTCCTCAGCAGAGTACCAACACATTTAATTCCCCAACCGAGTTAGAAGGATATCACTTCCCTAATGGAGTTCAACGGGTAGCGTACCTCTCAAATCAAGTTCATCCCCAACAGGGTCTTGGCTCTCCAATCTTAAAGTCCAATTTATTTTTGGCAATGGAGGCAGTTCAAAGTCGGTGTGTCATTAACACCACCCCCCGCAAAGTTGATTTTCCTCTCCAGTCAAGCTGTCGGGATGCATGTCACCTCCTCATCAGGAGATCCCTTTGCATTTGCATTTAGTAATCATCATTACATTTGAGTCCTCAAAAACGCGAAGCATTTCCATCATTATGGAGCATTACGCCATGGAAAAATTCAAACATATGCATACAAACATAAGCTAGTTTTTGTACCTTACATGGAAGCCCGAAACGTTATTTCTCCAATCAAACTGAAATATCCGCACTGAGAATGCCAAGTCTATTCTTCAGCACTGTTACTCTTACAAGTTATTGATTTCTATCCCCTTTGAGTTATCATCCAAGTTATGATAGTCTCTTTTCGAGTTTTATTTCCCAAGTAGAATAAAGTCTTTTCGATTTTGCCAAGTCCAGTTTTGTACCTTTGAGTTATCATCCAAGTTATGATAGTCTCTTTTTCAAGTTTTATCTCTCAAGTGGGATAAATACTTTTCGACTCCGCCAAGTCCTGTTTCGTACCTTTGATTTATCATCCAAGTTATGATAGTCTCTTTTCAAGCTTTATTTCCCAAGTGGAATAAAGTATTTTCGATTCCGCCAAGTCCGGTTTCGTACCTTTGAGATATCATCTAATTTATAATAGTCTCTTTTTCAAGTTTTATCTCCCAAGTGGGATAAATACTTGTCGACTCCCCCAAGTTCGTGTCGCTCCCGGGATTTTCATCCTAATACAAACGCGAAAGTGGCGCGAAAAAGGTAGAGTTTCCAGCCATGCATTTTATCCTGAAGGAACGGGAAAAGTAATGTTGCACAAACCTAAGGAAGAAGGAAATGACGAGTTCCTGAGAACCAAAGATCTAGGTTCGGGAGTCGATTACGACCTGGGAAGATATTATCACCCCAGATTGTCCGTCGTACCCGACGGGATCCACGTTTGTTTGTCTGCTTCAAAGGGTGAGAAATAAGATGCTGCTGAACAAAAGAATATCTAACTGGAATGGAAGTGAAATGAGAAAAGTTATTGGAAAAGAAAATGGAAAGAAAGGGGGAAATGTAGGGAAAATAATGAATGTGCTCGCACAGGCCCTACCCCGCTGCCTACGTATCTCATTAGGAAAATGAGGATCAAAGTCGACTTAGTTTGCCTAACTAAGGCGGAAACTTGTTTATGTTTTTTAGGATGACGTTTCCATAGTTCTAGCTCAGGTGTTACTGGCTCTGACTCGAGGGTGTTTACCGTATCTCTGTTTGAACTGTCGAGGCAAGTCGTATTCGTCCGCAAAGAGTATGAGGTGAGAAGATAAGACACAATGTCTTTGTTGATTGTCTTTTATGAGAAGTGTTTTGAGTTTATCGTTTGTGAATGTAGCCTCGTGATTAGACTTGTACTTCATGCTAGACAAGCTCACACAATTCTAAGATGGAATGAATATGAGTGCCCCATAGGATAAGGCAATACATAAGAGACTCCTTCATGCCTTTATTGAATGTCTTTTGATTTTCTGTTTGGCGATGAGAGAAGAAGACTCAAATGGAGAAAGGACAAAACTAAGGGGGACTAGGACCAACCCTAAGTTGTTTATTCAATATCAAAGGAGATCCTAATAGTTAATGTGGTTTCTAATCCTAATTAACAAAAGAAAAAGGAATAGAACGCAACTTACTTCCTAAGGAAGTGAAGTTGATTCTAAAGAACAAAGGCGAATCTTACCAAACACAAACATGAAAGGTAAAGGAAATAAATGCATAAAGAAATGCATAAAAGAATTAAAAGGGTAAGGTGTAAGGAAACATACCTCAACCTCCCTACAAAGCAAGGGTTAGTGGTATACATTTAATAAAAAGGAATGAGATAAGCACATACCATAAAATTCCTAAGGTAACTTGGACCTAAACTAGACTCAATCTTAAGTTTAAGGGTGCCTACACTATGCTAAACTAAACTTCAACACCTATTTACAGCACTTAAACACACAATCAGCTATGAAAGACAACACACAATACAAAGAGCATACAACAGCTATCAAACAACATGAAAGTAGGTGTAAAAATTATGAACATGTAACAAACAACACGTTTTTAACAGCTACTGCTTCTAAAAACAACTATGAAAAACGAGACAGTTTGGCTCATTTTTATGCACAAGATGGATAACAACTAATGCAAATACTCCACATATCATGATTAACAAACATCAACATGCATGATTGGATGAACATAATATTTCTATGGATGCTCATGAACAAAAGGTATACAAAATAATGAACACAATTATACACTTTCAAGTATTTGATCACATAATAATATGAACATGGAATATGTGCATGTGTCAACAAGGATCATTAATTAAAACATGTTAGTTGGCACAAAAACAACATTAAGATCACATGGAAATGCAATCAACAATGCAAACAAGAATGCAAGAAAGTGCTCATTTATGTTCATGCATCATACATCATGTAATGCAATCATGAATCATGCCAATGTTTATAGATCATGGAGATGAAGTCAAAACAAAATGTTAATAACATGTGAGCATGCTAAATGAAAGACTTGAACATGGCAACAATGTTTTACAAGTCAATTAGGCACAATTAACAAGTAAAATGTAAGAATATGAAAAGGAGACGGAAGCATGTCGAAATGACTCGAAATGGAGGAATGAGATGTCGAAACTAATCTTGAAAATTTCCTAAAATTAGGACATATCAATCTATGGTGGTAAAGGGAGAAGTAATGCCCAAGAAAAAGAGGGAAAAAATACTTCTTGCAATCGACTTATTTCCTAAAGCTCCTAATGCAACTATTATCTAGTGAGCATATATTTTACACCTAAAAGCCATAATCTAAACCTTAATGGCACCTAAAATAAGCTATAATTCTAACTAAGAACAAACAAAGTGATCAAATCTTAGTCAAGACGAAATTAAACGGTCAAGCGCATACACAACGATAAACACACGAAGAATGCCGTCATGGTGAGATGAAGAGAATAAGTTAAATCGAGAAGAGGATTTAGATCACCAACCTACGAAGCGGAGGATTTCTTCAGTGAGTGTTGTGATGTAGATCGGAATGCAAATGGATAAAAAACCAGAGAGTCGAAGCTTTGATCCGTGAACAGGCAAAATAAATGCGGTTGATGATGCTTCTTGATGAACACTAGATCAATAACCTCCAATAAGCTCAAAACTCCTCCAAAATCAGAATTGATTCTTCAAATAAGCTTCACAATGAGATGATTAATGAAGGTTTTAGCTTCAAGTTCTTCAAATTCCAATGAAGAATTTGAAGAATTTCTATGAAGAAGCTTTGGTGAGAGGTTGAAAATGGTGGAAAAGTTTGGGAGAAAAATGAAAGAGATGAAGTAAAAATGATGAAGAATAGTGAAAAAAATTGAGAGAGACTTTAGCTTTGGGATGAAGTGGGTTTATATAATGTGTAGGCTTGGCATGTGGTTTGGGAATGGAGATTGCTTAGGAGTTAGGTTAGTTTTGGAGTTAGTTAGGGTTCTAGAGAGTTCTAGAGTATTCTTTGGAATATTCCTTAGAATATTTTCTTGGAATATTCCTTGGAAGGTTGTAGAAGACTCTAGAATATGGTAGATTAATCCAAGGGAAAAGGAAATGTGAAGAGTGTGGAACAAGGCAAAGGAAAGGAAAGGAAAAAGTGGAGGAGAAGAAATTGAAAAATCAGCTTATGTATCGATATGAAACTCGTATGTATCGATACATGTTAGTTATATAACATGTATGTATCGATACAAAGATGTATGCATCGATACATATTGAAGCTTTGGTTATTTCCAGCAAATTAATTCAATCATGCATCGATACATATTGAAGCTTTGGTTATTTCCAGCAAATTAATTCAATCATGCATCGATACATACCACGAATGTATCGATACATAATGAAGCATGTATCAATACAAAACTCATATGTATCGATACGATTTTTTTTTTTTCACCATTTCTTGATCAAAATGAGTCCATAGGACTCTTGTGACCCTTTTCACAATGTTGTGAAGACATATTGCCCCTTTTTGTTGCTTTTGGATGGCCCTCAATTGCTTCAGCCACTGATCACGAGCCTCACCTCAGCTATGATGAATATGCTGCAATGTTTTTGGTTATGACATTACTTTGAATATACAATATGATATGCTAAATGTTAATAAAATGAGAGGGAAAATTTTGGGGTGTTACAGCTGCCCCTATTCAATCACTATAGACTTGGATGGATGATAGTAGTTGTTTTCAGACGTTTGAAGTATGCAGGGATTGAATACTAAAAACAACAGGAAAATTTGCACTCGGTGGAAGAAGAAAAGGGAAATAAACCCAACCATCTGAACTCTGCTTGGGGAGAACTCTAATGTGAATAATGATGAACTGGCGAATTTTTTGGAATAACGTTGGGAGATTGCTGATTTGCCACGCTATGGTGGACTTTTGCTGGGCTATTAATGACGTGCCACACAATTGGTAGACTTCTGAATTCTTTGCACGCTACGGGGGACTTTAATACTTTGCCACTCCACAAAGGCCACTACCCGCTACAGGAGACTTTTGATACCTTACCACCCCGAGGATGGACTTTTGCTCACTCTGCGGGGAAACTCTCCCACACTGTGGGGGACTTCTGCTCGCTACGGGAAACTTTTGCAATTTTTCACACTACGGGGACTGCTGCTCACTATGGGTAACCTTTGCTCACTACAGGAGACTTTTACTCTTTGCCGCTCTACGGGGGTTGTTGCTCGCTATGAGAGACTTTTTCTCACTACATGAGACTTTTTCCACACTACGGGGGACTTCAATTTCTTGCCACACTACGAGGGTTGTTGCTCGCTACGGGAGACTTTTGCTCACTACAGGAAACATCAATTTTTTGCCATACTACGGGGACTGTTGCTTGCTACGGGAGACTTTTGTCACTACATGATACTTTTGCCACACTACGGGGGACTTCAATTTCTTGCCACACTACAGGGGTTGTTGCTCGCTACGGGAGACTTTTGCTCACTGCAGGGGACTTGTGCTCACTGTGGGAGACTTTGGCCCACTACGGGGGACTTTTTCCCACTACGGGGGACTTTAGATTTGTGCCACACTACGGGGGAAGATTGCTCACTACGAGAGACTTTGGCCCACTATGGGGGACTTTTTCTCACTACGGGAGTCTTTTTCCCACTATGGGGGACTTTAGAAATTTGCCACACTACGGGGGCAGATTGCTCACTACGGTAGACTTTGGCCCACTACGGGGGACTTGTGCTCACTGCGGGAGACTTTGGCACACTACGGGGGACTTTAGAATTTTGCCAAACTACGGGGGCAGATTGCTCACTACGGGAGACTTTGGCCCACTACGGGGGACTTTTGCTCACTACGGGAGAATTTGGCCCACTATGGGGACTTTAGAAATTTGCCACATTACGAGGGCAGATTTCTCACTACGGGAGACTTTGGCCCACTACGGGGGACTTTAAGAATTTTCCACCCGGAGGATGGACTTTGGCCAGTCTACGACTGGACTTTAAGAATTTTCCACCCCGAGGATGGACTTTGGCCAATCTGCGGTTGAACTTTGGATAAGTTGCCACGCTGGGGTGGACTTTGGATATCAACCTTGGATTGAGCACGTATATGTTGAACTGTATGACATGATGCCCCATGATACTAGGAGATAAGTACAAAGGGAAATCCTGACGCGGAAATAACAAACCCTTGTTGACTCTGTGGGGAATACAGATGATTGCCGATATTTATGTTGGAGAAGAGTGTGACTAGTTTGTCTCGACTTATCACCTTTTCAAAAAATAAATTGGAATTTAGATTTGAAGGCCCTTCCAGGGGATACCTCAACTGCTGGGGATTGAATCTCACCCCTAAGACTCCGCTGGGTGATCTGCATCTTTTCGACTTAGCTGGGGAAAGGCCTGTCAAGGCTCTACTAAGGAGAACTCTATGTCTATCTGAATTTTCCGAACCTCTGTGGAGAGGAAAACCGTTGAGCTGACTGCCAGGGATTCTTGGATTTTGTAAGAAGTGCTTCACTACGGGAAGACGACTCTTGCTAGGGATAATCTTTACTGCTCTGTTGGGGAAGAGAAGGAATTGGTTTGTGATCTGCTGGGAAATAAGATCAAGGAAACCTGCTGAAGAAAAGATTGGCGACTTTATTGGGGATAACTCCCATGCGCCTGTTGGGGATAACAAAGCTGAATCGTGTCCTGCTTTAGGAGGAAAGACTTCTCGTTGTTCGTGCTATGGATCATTTTCTCTTGCTTAGGCTTTACCTTAAGAGGATTTTACAAAATACTTGGTGTCTTTAAACTCTTCAGGAGTATAATTGCCCTAGTATTCTGAACTTCCGATTATCTGCCTTTGGGAAAGAATGAATCCTCATGTGATTGGGGTGACTTTCCCCAGTACAAGTCTTTAACCAATTGCTCTGGGAGAGATTTGAATCTCGAGGTGATCGCCCCAATTTGAATGACTCTTGAGGAGATTACTCGACATAACTTCCCCAGATTGGCTGGCCCTTACCATGACTGGTTGGGGAGAGTCCTTACTCAATGGAGCTTTCTCGGAAAAGTGCACCTCGACGTGACTGTCTTTCAGAAGTTTTATACTTCTCAACTTGGCAAGCTTAAGCTTCTGGACTGAATTTCCGCATGTGAGCTTTTTATGATGCCAAACAAATGTATGCAAGCAGAAAATGTTTATTCTTAGAATGAAAATTCTAATGCAACACACATGTTAATCTTGAAGTCTTTATTGAAAAGGTGTCGCAAACCTTTGTGAGCGAATCACTGGTTAAGACATTATTTTTGAATGAAAGTATGTACATGCAATACCAACAAGGATCATTTAACACAACTTATAGGAGTTAGGAACATTATCTCGTCGTGGTACGCTCTCAAAATAACCCTGTTTCAGTTAGGACTTTTGAGGATTGTATCGTGGCCTGGTTTACGGTCTGTAGAAATAAATGATATAGGCTCGAAGTTTATTTGTGCCCACCCCTCTTCGTGATGTCCTCCATTCCTATGTTCAGCTAATTTTCATAAGCGATCACCTTTCATAAGGGTTTTATGTTGGTTGAGGAACCATTGTTGCTATCGGTTCAAGCACCAATCAGGTTATTGTTTGGAGTCAGTCACCCCTTTGTATTTCGTGTCTATGCCACACGACTTTGTTCTTGTTTGAGAATATTTCTTGTGTAATCCTTTTTGTCTTTCGTTTTTGCGTTCTTTTGCTTATCCCTAACTTTTTCCCGGACTGATTCTTGTGAATCTTTGATTGTGAATTCCAGCGAGATGCCCTAACTTTTCCCTAAGTCGCTTGTTTTCAAGTTTCGACTTGGCGGGCTTTTCATTTATCTTTTTTTAAACAAATTGTGTGACATTATTTGTCTTGATTGCTTTGCGAGGGTTGTGATTGCCTCATTATTTGGTCGATAAAGGATAACCATTGTGGTTTCCAGTCTTTGGACCTCTTGATTTGGATAACCATTGTGGTTTTCGGTCTTTGGACCTCTTGATTGGGATGATGGAATGTCATGGATCCCCAAATGCACTTATTTATGAAAGTCTGAATGATTGGTCCAACTACCTGATACCTACCCTACCCCTGGGTTAAACATAAGGTTTTTTTTTATGTGAAAAGAAACTCCTTCTTCAAGGCTCAAAGGGGTTAGCGAGGGTCTATCTCCCTTATATCTCCGGTGTTTAGGAATTTGAAACAAAGCATGTACGTCTTCAATAGGGTCTTATTCGAGAGCACACAATTAGGGATTCTTGCGTTTTTGTTTCGTCATTCTCCCTTATAGATTTTAAGCATGAAAATTGGTATTGCGATGTACATATACATAATTATAAGTGAATGCAAATGAATTACTTCAAGAAAAACATGTGAGTTTTATTATGATTATCATTCAAAAGTAAACAACTTTCATACATGTATACAAATGTTTTGCAAATAAAAGAAACTACAAATGAAAATGCAGTAAAGAAGTTGAATATTGTCGTGGAAGATGAGGCTTGACTCCGTCTGGACCTGTTAGTCTTGGACACTTTCAGTGATAAATAGCTCTTTCATAGACTTGTAATCTTCAAGTTGCAGCCGTATACCCAACCATGGTAATCATACCTCTTCTTCTAGTTATTCTGACTCTGACACGAGACGTTTGAAGGAAAGAGTGAAGCTGGAGAGTAAAGTTGTCTTATAAGGTTACTCGGAAAGACTTGACAATCTTCTGCCTATGTATCTCCATTGACCCATGACCAATGAAGAATTAGAGCGACGTAGTTCTCCTTAATAGGGAAGACAATGCATTGAAGAAAAATAAACAAACAATTGCCATTGCTGAGAATATTTGAATACTGATGGCTTTATTTGCTTCTTGAAGATTCCAACTTAATGTGGACCATCTGGTAAAACAACCGTGACACCGGCTCCGTTGTGATTAGGCATCGGATTCTGGAGTACATTTTGGTTAGGAGAAAACTTGATCGCCTTGGAGTCAATTAGGTGATGTACCTTGTTCTGAAAAGCCCAACATTTCTCAATATTGTTCCCCTGGGCACCCGAATGGAACTCGCATTTGGCGTGTGTATCAAAATTTGGTGGTAGATTATCAGGAGAAGGAGCTCTCATGGTACGAAGCTCGACCATGTTCAACTTCAGCAGTTCTGGAAGAAATACAACATATAGGCATGGGATAGGATCAATCTTGCAGTCCCTCGCTCTTTTTCTTTGATGAAATGGCCTTTTTGCCTGTTGTTGCTGGCCCTAAGGTTGTGGTTGAGCATTTTGTTGTTGATATTGGTTTGATCGTCTAACATGCCCTTGCACTCTCTTGCTCATACTCGGCCGATATACGAATGACGGTTGTTGAAGTAAAACCCTTGAAGACTTAGCCAGAGTAATAACTCTAGAAAAAGGAAACTTGACCAACTCTTCAGCATTCCCATGTGCCCTAACCTATGACACTTTCAAACCATTTTGTCCAAAACTAATTACTTCTTCATCAACCAGGTCTTGCACTTGATGCATGAATGCTCTACAATCATTGATATCATGTCCTTGGGCTCCCGAGTGAAAAACACAGTAAGCGTGGGGATTCCAACCTTGGGGAAGTTCACCAGTAGGAGGAGATAGCTCGCGACTCTCAACCAATCCCATTTTGAGCAGCTTTAGGCATAACTCAGCAAAAGACATGGGCACATGATCAATAATCCTTTCTTGCTTTTGTCGAAAACGGATTGCTGCCACTGGAGGAGATACACCTGACATCTGCTGAAATCTTTCTATGGGAAGCCAAGGTGTAGGAGTTGAGGAAAGTCCTTGATACGGGAAGAAAGTGCTCACTTAATTATGAACAATTGGTGCAGGATCAATTGACTTATTTGGATCAGGCAAGTAGAGATTAACCTCTGTCTTGGGCTCTTATGGATTACCAAGAAATGACTGCTGGTAAGGAAGCTCAGACAGTGGAAGGAATCCACCTAACAACTCTTGATTTCGTGGACATCCCAAAGAGATGGGAGAAACAAGACCTTCTGGTTGAAAAGCGGACACATGGCTATTTTCTTTCTTTAACATAACATTCATGATTCCCGTAAGCAGATTCATTTGCGTCTACACCAAGTTGAATTCTTCTCTCAGCAGTTTCTGATCCTGGGACAATGCTCGAATATCCTCCATGAAATGCCCCAGTTGGACTTTCACCTCGGTCACCTTCGCTCGGAGTTGTTCCATGCCCATACCCTGACAATCATGATTCGAGTTGTCCATTTTTGCTCGGTTTCTGCGAGTCAGATATCGATGAAGGCGTTGACCAACTATATTGCCTGTAGTTGAATAAGTTAGGAAGTCCGGATAATCTGTCAAAAGGAAAAATATGCAAATCATGCAGTAAATGCGTATGACGTGTTCATGAGGATGCGACATGCGACCCTGCAAATGAGTAAGCACGTGTTAGTAATTCAAGCATGCAGAGGATGTTATGCAGTGCACTGGAATGTGATCAAAGGTCTAGAGATCACTGGTCTAATGTCGGTGCTGAGAAGACAGTCATGTGATATTGAAGAGTCATAACAACAGTACCACCGAAATCCCAGATCTCAGGACCAAAGGACCATGTAAAACCTGATCATAAAACTGCACAATGATGACAAAGCGGGTATGTTAGAAGTTTCCGGGTTCCTGCAAACCTGTAAACCCCTCCCATCTCACGGGTATGCTACCTGGGTCAATATCAGGGACTCTCAAAGCTGAATAATAATAATACATTCACCATTTCCGAGAAATGGCTCATGAACAAATCAGGGAATCGGTTTGGCATTATGTACTACTCAGGGAGGTCTCAGCTGAGTCCAAGGAAACAAGCATCCCTCATAAGTCCTCAGCTTCAAGCACTGAATCGAGAAACAATAGTACATTCATCCCGAAGGGTACAATACTATCGTCATACAAATAGTTTGCCTTGACTAGGTTCCTATGAGATAACCAGGCCATCCTAGGCGAGTTCCCAGTGGGCCCTCGAATGCGAGTGGGTTTGCAAACAAATATGGTCTGCCACTGTCATCACTGGAGAGGCATGTTTCCACAAAGGTCCTTAATGATCGGTCCCCAGACTGCACATAACTACCAAGGTTGTGTATTTCCCCAGAAAGATTCTGGTATCAATACATTTCCAAGAAGGTCACAAGTCTGGGTGTGGAACTCACTACTACCAACATAGTAAGATGCCATGAAGCCAAAGTGGAACCACTCTAAGTGCTAGGGTGCACTCGAGCCCCGGTTACGAGCTCATATCACAGTATCCCCATTGTAATACCTCAAAATTTGCCCTTTCATATCCTCAACATTTTTCATATCATTTAGCATGCATAAGTTCACAAATAACCAACAACATTGCATCATATGTAACATAGCTGAGGCATACATATATGGTCAATGGCTGGAGCAACTGAAGGCTATACAAAGGCAATCAAATGGTCACAAATCTTCTCAACATTATGCTAAGGGTCCACAACATCCCACTAACTCTTATTTGAAACCACAAGTCTCGGAAAGAAGTGAATGGCTCCAAGGAAGCAAGTAATGCAACATCTCCTAAGGAAATGCCCCAAATTAGGGTTTCATGTGTGAAGGACTTCTCCATGAATTTTTGAACAAAAGGGTATTCTATTGTGTTCTATATGACAACAAGTGTATAGGGTTCAAATTTTATCCACAAATTCATTTTGGAAAAGGTTCAATTGGTCAGATGATTGAAAATCAGGAATTTGGGGAAAAGTCAACCATGTTGAAGAAAAAGTCAACTCTTGACTTTGAGATCAAAATCATAAAATTAGGGTTAAAAGGGTCCTATGTTTCAAATTTGATCAAAAAATGATGGAGGAATCAAGAGAAATCAAGAAAACCAAAACTTACCATTTTTGGAAAATTAGGGTTTCCAAAAATGGCAAGTTTTGGCTATTTTTGCAGCTACTTTGAATGAGGCCTTATCCCAAAATATGAAAGATATGAAAATTCTACTTAGAGCCAATTAAAGAGGGTATCTTGAGCTTCAAATCCATAGGTGGAACTCACCCATATCATAAAAAATGAGAAAGTTATGATCATGTAAAGTTGAGGAAAATCAAGGCAAAACTAGGGCATGGGCGATGCAAGAAGTTGGCCAGTGAGCGTGCCCTGTAACGCATTTGATCAAACAGGTGGAGAACCAAATGGAAAGCTATTTTTCTTGGTCAAGAAGACTTTAAATCAAAAAATTTTGAACTACAAAGTTGTTCCCTTACATGATTACTACAACTTTCATGTTCAAGGTTTTTCCATTGGATCAAAGGATTGAGAGTTGTTGAAGGCCAAAGTAATGAGGTTGTAACTGGTCATGCATGGGCACAAGGCAAAGCAAGATAGGCAGGCCAAGTATGCAGTTTGTGACATGACTATCAATGGCATTTTTGAAGCATCTAGAGTCATGATCTTACTCAAAAATGAACATCAAACTTGTCCCTTGTGAGTTTCACTTCAATTTGAGCACAAGTATGTCATCATTCAATTGCTTGAGCTTGAAGAAATTTCTCATGGAAGATCAAAGCATGCAACCTGGTTTTCTTGCAACCTAAGGAAAAATATCTCAGGTTTGATTCAATTCAGTCCAAGGGAATTTGCTTCATTCATCATGCACTGCAGTGTATTTGCTCCAATTTATCTCATGTTCACAAGATCATGTTAACTATCATGCACCATTTGAAAGTTCAAGCAAGAGGAGATTTCCATAACATGATACATATGGCTGCTGCATTGGATCAAGCCAGTCACTCTACATCACACTCATCCTCATTGCAAGCAACATGAGCCTCACCACATCCAATCAATTTCCAGACAAGCCAAACAATATTGATCAATGATCATTGTGCTTGCCTCAATCCACATCAGAATGCCTCATACCATGATTAACATGTCTAGGAGTGTAGTGGATCATTTCATTTCAGTTTTAAACACCTAAGGAAAACTGCATTCGAGGAACACCATAAGAGCTTGAGTTATGCAGCATGAGATAGAATCCAATGGGAGAAGTTTCTAGAACACACAGCTGGCATAACTGCCATAACTACCTGACTCATTTCACCTGGCTCACTCAGGTAACTCAAGGAGAAAGTAACCATGGTTAAGAGTCCTATAAATCAATTGCATCACCTCATTTTGAGGGGGCTTCATTTTTTTCCCACTCCATATAATCTCTCTGCATTTTGCTTCGAGCTACCTTCATCTTCACTTCTTAAACTTCAATCTTCCACAATTCATCTTCATCATCATCTTCAGCATAGCCTCCATGATCATCATAGCTTGAAGCTCCACAGAATTATCCACTGCATCATTGATTCCACACTACAAATTGAAGTGTAGCTTTCCAATCCTCATCTCTCCAGCTTCAATCCTATTCAATTCATCATCAGCATTATGTGTAGCTCCATTTTCATGGCTTGATATCCTTCAATCATCAAGGAGTTGGTTCTGCAAAATCTTGAACATCACTGCATTTTCTTTGGTTTCTCAAGAATCATCAAGTGTAAAGTGTTTATTTCACTTCTATTGAATCCAGGAAAGAGCAAGCAATCACTTGAACCTCATATCTGGCCTTCTATAAACAATTAGAATACACTACATTTCAGGTATGCTCTGTAAACTTGCTTGATCGAATTGACTGTTTTTCATTGTTTTCATGTCATTTGAAGCTTGATAGAAGCAATGTCATCTCTGGCTAGTTGATAGACATATTAGATGTTTAGATTCAGTTTTAGGATGGTTAATGTTTGCCATCGATTTGAACAATTCACGAACCCTAAGCCAATAGTAAGGATGGATTAATGATCAGTGAGAAGAGACGAGCAAGATAATGCCTTTAGATTTCATTTTTGTGGTGAATTGAGAAAGCCCTAGCAGAGCTATGATCGGAGAAAACGACTGGAGACTAGCTTCGGCCGTCGTAACAGTGCCCTAATCTTTTATGCAATTTTAAGTCATGGTCGTAGGATGAGTGTGATCCAATGATCCAGAAAGTGCCAACACATTAATGACCACCTACGTATCACGTGCTTCACAAAGTCAACAAAAAGTCTTCATCCACTATCCACACCTCCAGCGTAATTCAGTAAAGCCCATTTGTGTTGTTTTTGTTACTTTCAGCACCCCCAGGCCCATGGTTTCTTTATTCCTTTTATTTTCTTTTTCACTTTTATTCTATTTTTCTTTTGCATTATTAAAAATACCAAAAAGCATTGACAAATTCCAAATAAATTTATATAGGATCTTCATAATTTTCCTTAACTTTTCATATTTTTAGATTTTATTTTTATTAATTGTTGAAGTTAGAATTAATTTCTCTTTTAATTTTTTCACAATTTCCCCATTTTGAACCATTCCTTTTGTATATTTTTGTTCTCATAAACCACAAATGTTAAAGACCCTATTCCTTTTGCATCCTTTTAATATCTCATTAAACTTCCCCAAAATATTTTTCTCTGAATTTGTAGGTCTTGGTTTAGGTCTTTTTAGTCCTTTCTTTCACTTGTATTCACAAAATACCTTAATTGAGTTCTACCTTTCACTAACCATTCAAAAATAGGAATTTTAATGAGATTTTTTGCACATAACCTATTCTCTGGATTTTGTATGAGTTGTCAACTTTCATAATTTTTCATGATCATTTAGTATTTTTCTAGTTGCTTGGTTCACAAGTCACATTTTTGATCCTTTTATTCCTTTCCTTTGGTCCCATAGGATAAGGCACTCATGCCATTAGTCTAAGGTCTTGTTTCTGGTTCTTGTGAGTCATATTATAGGTCTTCTAACATTGAGAGCCATCCTTGGGTCCTTACCTTTTATTTTTTAGGGTTTACTTGAGTCCTAAATCACACTTGTCCTACTTTTAACCTAATCCCTCTCTTCCTTCCATCTTAAACATTTCAATTTCAATATTTACATAAGCCAACTTCATTTTATCTTTTTTTTGTGTATTATAAGTGTTTTGTGGTCATTCTCACATGTTCATCTCAATTGTAGAACCTTTTTCATCTTTTTGAACTTCACTTGTCACTTAGAGGATCTTAGAAACCCTAATTTGAACACCTAGTCTTAGGGTGCTTCTTAACCCACCATTTGTGAACATTTTCCAAGTTTGATTTCCATTCCATTTTGTTGTCAAGCCCCTGGTTTTTGCATAGGGAAGTCAAGTCCCTTTGGTTATTTTTGAATATTTTTCTAAGTCCTTTTGTTGTACCTTTCATAACCATGCTTCTATGTGTTTTTTCTCACCTCTCAATCTCATATTTGAATATCTTCAACTCGAATCCTTTCTTTCCCATTTGATCCATTCATTTCCTTCACTTCCCTATAGTGTTAATTTCTGACTTTTTCATTTAACTTTGAGTTTAAGGGATTTTAGCAATAGTAATCACTTAGGTTATTTTTTTAACCTCATCCTTAGGGTTTATTGGTGCTTTAGGACATAGTTTGACTTTAATTCACTTAATTCCTTTAGAAACCTTTGAATTGGTTTAGCTACTGACTTTTTAGGTATGTTATCTTATAAGATGCTTTAGTCTTAGGTATTGACCATTGGAGTTCACTAACATCTTTCCTAAGCTAGTGTGAGTTCTTGTGTGAAGTTTGCCATTTGTTTATGCTTTCAATATGAATTGTCATGCTAACTCTTGTTTTGTAGGGGGGAAGATGAGGTAATCACTTCATTGTTTATCTATTATGTATTTATTTTCCTTGCCTTGGCACTTTGTGCCTTGTTCATAGGTTCCTTCTTTCTCTCTTTAGATTCAACTTAACTTCCTTAGGAAGTAAGTTGAATTCTAACTTGTTCTTTCTTCCTTAGGTTTAGAATACCTCATTAACGATAGGATCACCTCTTTTTACATGATAAGATGACTTGTGTTTGTGTCTTAGTCCCCCCATTAGCTTT
Organism: Lathyrus aphaca; assembly: GCA_963966055.1. NCBI lineage: Eukaryota > Viridiplantae > Streptophyta > Magnoliopsida > Fabales > Fabaceae > Lathyrus > Lathyrus aphaca. The sequence continues at coordinate 321,294,609 of OZ014525.1, forward strand.
GACCTTTGCCTTTTGAGTCTTCTCTCCTCTTCTTTAAACAAATCCAAAAAGACTTAATAAATGCATGAAAGGGTCCCTTGTATATAGACTTATTCCATGGGGCACTTGCATTCATTCCATCTTGGAATGGTGTAAGATTGTCTAGCATGATGCACGAGTCTTATCAAGGGGTTGTTTCACAAAGAAAAATGTAAAAGGAACTTCTTCACAAAAGCCACAAAAACACTTAATAAAGTTCAACAAGCTAGTGAACTTAAACCCTAATTCATGGAAACAAGTCTTGAATAAATTCTCCTTACTTGGTGTGCTTGTTATATTATTCCATCTTGGAATGTAGTAGCAAGTACACATTCCATGGAAAAGAGTTTGAATTCACTTCCATGCGCCAAATTCATACAAACTCATAAAAAGCAAACAACAAACAATAAGCGACTTTCCTGCGGGAACTTCTTTCCTCATCTCATTCATTCTGAACGCGAACTTGCAACGACTTGTCTCGTATGCAAGACGGTAAACGCACTCGTACCAGACGAGCCTGCAACAACTGAGCATAGACATACACAGTTCCAGTGCATAAAAAACACAAACAAATAGTTCCCGTCTTAGTTAGGCGAACTACGTCGACTCTGATCCTCATTTTCCTGATGAGGTACGTAGGCAGCGGGGTAGGGCCCATTCGAGCACATTCTTTATTTTCCCTACATTTTCCCCCTTCTGTTCTTTCTCTTTTCCAGTTCCTTTCTCATTCCCATTCCAGTTAGCAGTTCATTTGTTCAGCATCAGTTATATTTTTCTCACCCTTTGAAACAAATAAACAAGCGTGGATCCCGTCGGGTACGGCGGACGATCTGGGGTGCTAATACCTTCCCAGGTCGTAACCGACTACCGAACCCAGATCTTTGGTTCGCAGGACCTTGTCCTTTCCTTCTTCCTCAGGGTTGTGCAACATTACCTTTCTCGTTCCTTCGGGATAAAAATGCCTGGCTGGCGACTCTACCTTTTGCGCGCCACTTTCACGTTCGTACTAGGAACTTGTTTATGTTTTTTAGGATGATGTTTCCATAGCTCTAGCTTAGGTGTTATCGGCTCTGACTCTAGGGTATTTACTGTATTGCTGTTTGAACTGTCGAGGTAAGTTGTATTCGTCCGCAAAGAGTATGAGGTGAGAAGAGAAGACGCGATGTCTTTGTTGATTGTCTTTTATGAGAAGTGTTTTGAGTTTATCGTTTGTGAAGGTAGCCTCATGATTAGACTTGTACTACATGCTAGACAAGTTCACACTATTCCAAGATGGAATGAATATGAGTGCCCCATGGGATAAGGCTATACACAAGAGACTCCTTCATGCCTTTATTGAATGTCTTTTGGAATTTTTGTTTGGAGATGAGAGAAGAAGACTCAAATGGAGAAAGGACAAACTAAGGGGGACTAAGACCATCCCTAAGTTGTTTATTCAATATCAAAGGAAATTCGGATGGTTAATGCGGTTTTTAATCCTAATTAACAAAAGAAAAAGGAATAAAACGCAACTTACTTCCTAAGGAAGTTAAGTTGATTCTAAAAAACAAAGGGGAATCTTACCAAGCACAAACATGAAAGGTAAAGGAAATAAATGCATAAACAAATGCATACAATAATTAAAAGGGTAAGGTGTAAGGAAACATACCTCAACCTCCCTACAAAACAAGGGTTAGTGGTATACATTTAATAAAAAGGAATGAGATAAACACATACCAAACAATTCATAAGGCAACTTAGACCTAAACTAGACTCAATCTTAAGTTTAAGGGTGCCTACACTATGCTAAACTAAACTTCAGCAGCTATTTACAACACTTAAACAAACAATCAGCTATGAAAGACAACACACAATACAAACAACATACAACAGTTATCAAACAGCATGAAAGTAGGTGTAAAAATTATGAACATGTAACAAACAACACGCTTTTAACAGCTACTACTTCTAAAAACATCTATGAAAAACAAGACAGATTTGGCTCATTTTTATGCACAAGATGGATAACAACTAATGTAAATACTCCACATATCATGATTAACAAACATCAACATGCATGATTGGATGAACATAATATTTCTATGGATGCTCATGAACAGAAGATATACAAAACAATGAACATAATTATACACTTTCAAGTATTTGATCGCATAATCATATGAACATGGAATATGTGCATGTGTCAAGAAGGATCATTAATTAAAACATGTTAGTTGGCACAAAAAACAACATTAAGATCACATGGAAATGCAATCAACAATGCAAACAAGAATGCAAGAAAGTGCACATTTATGTTCATGCATCATACATCATGTAATGCAATCATGAATCATGCCAATGTTTATGGATCATGGAGATGAAGTCAAAACAGAATGTTAAACACATGTAAGCATGCTAAATGAAAGGCTTGAACATGGCAATAATGATTTACAAGTCAATTAGGCACAATTAATAAGTAGAATGAAAGAATATGCAAAGGAGACGGAAGCATGTCGAAATGACTTGAAATGGAGGAATGAGATGTCGAAACTAATCTTAAAAATTCCCTATAATCAGGACATATCAATCTATGGTGGTAAAGGGAGAAGTAATGCCCAAGAAAAAGAGGGAAAAGGCACTTCTTGTAATCGACTTATTTCCTAAAGCTCATAATGCAACTATTATCTAGTGAGCACAAATTTTACACCTAAAAGCAATAATCTAAACCTTAATGGCACCTAGAATACGCTATATTACTAACTAAGAACAAACAAAGTGATCAAATCATAGTCAAGACGAAATAAAATGGTCAAGCGCATACACAACGATAAACACACGAAAAATGCCGTCATGGCGAGATGAATAGAATAAGTTAAATCGAGAAGCGGATTTAGATCACCAACCTACAAAGCGGAGGATTGCTTCGGTGAGTGTTGTGATGTAGATCGGAATGCAAATGGAGAAGAAAACCGGAGAGTCGAAGCTTCGATCCGCGAACGCGCAAAATAAATGTGGTTGATGATGCTTCTTGATGAACACTTGATCAATAACCTCCAATAAGCTCAAAACTCCTCCAAAATCAGAATTGATTCTTCAAATAAGCTTCACAATGAGATGATTAATGGAGGTTTTAACTTGAAGTTCTTCAAATTCCAATGAAGAATTTGAAGAACTTCTATGAAGAAGCTTTAGTGAGAGGTTGAAAATGGTGGAAAAGTTTGGGAGAAGAATGAAAGGGATGAAGTGAAAATGATGAAGAATAGTGAAAAAATGAGATATACTTTAGCTTTGGGATGAAATGGGTTTATATAATGTGTAGGCTTGGCATGAGGTTTGGGAACGGAGGTTGCTTAGGAGTTAGGTTAGGTTTGGAGTTAGTTAGGGTTCTAGAGAGTTCTAGAGTATTCTTTGGAGTATTCCTTAGAATATTTCCTTGGAATATTTCATGGAAGGTTGTAGAAGACTCTAGAATGTGGTAGAGTAATCCAAGGGAAAAGTAAATGTGAAGAGTGTGGAACAAGGCAATGGAAAGGAAAGGAAAAAGTGGAGGAGAAGAAACTTAAAAAACAGCTTATGTATCGATACGAAACTCGTATGTATCGATACATGTTAATTATATAACATGTATGTATCGATACAAAGATGTATGCATCGATACATACTGAAGATTTGGTTATTTCCAGCAAATTAATTCAATCATGCATCGATACATACCATGAATGTATCGATACATAATGAAGCATGTATCAATACGAAACTCGTATATATCGATACGATTTTTTTTCCACCATTTCTTGATCAAACTTAGTCCATAGGACTCTTGTGACCCTTTTCACAATGTTATGAAGACATATTTCCCCTTTTTGTTGCTTTTGGATGGCCCTCAATTACTTCAGCCACTGATCACAAGCCTCGCCTCAGCTATGATGAATATGCTGCAATGTTTTTGGTTATGACATGACTTTGAATATGCAATATGATATGCTTAATGTTAATAAAATGAGAGGTCAAATTTTGGGGTGTTACAGTCCGGTTTTGTACCTTTGAGTTATCATCCAAATTATGATAGTCTTTTTTCTAGTTTTATCTCCCAAGTGGGATATATACTTGTCGACTCCGCCAAGTCCGGTTTCGTACCTTTGATTTATAATCCAAGTTATGATAGTATCTTATTGAGTTTTATCTCCCAAGTGGGATAAATACTTGTCGACTCCGCCAAGTCCAGTTTCGTATTGTTGAGTTATCATCCAAGTTATGATAGTCTCTTTTCGAGTTTTATCTCCCATGTGGTATAAATACTTGTCGACTCCGCCATGTCCGGTTTCGTATTGTTGAGTTATCATCCAAGTTATGATAGTCTCGTTTTCATGTTATATCTCCCAAGTGGAATAAATACTTGTCGACTACGCCAAGTCTGGTTTCATACCTTTGAGTTATCATCCAAGTTATGATAGTCTCTTTTCGATTTTTATTTCCCCAGTGGAATTAAGTCTTTTTGATTCCGCCAAGTCCGGTCTCGTGTCTCTGAGTTATCATCCAAGTTATGATAGTCTCTTTTTAAATTTTTATCTCCCAAGTAGGATAAATACTTGTCGACACCTCCAAGTTTGGTTTCGTACCTTCGAGTTATCATACAAGTTATGATAGTCTCTTTTTCATGTTTTATCTCCCAAGTGGGATAAATACTTGTCGACTCCACCATGTCCGATTTCGTACCTTTGAGTTATCATCAAAGTTATGATAGTCTCTTTTCGAGTTTTATTTCCAAAGTGGGATAAATACTTGTCGACTCCTCCAAGTCTGGTTTCTTACCTTTGAGTTATCATCCAAGTTATGATAGTCTCTTTTCAAGCTTTATTTCTCAAGTGGAATAAAGTCATTTTGATTCCGCCAAGTCCGGTTTCGTACCTTTGAGTTATCATCCAATTTATTATAGTCTCTTTTTTAAATTTAATCACCCAAGTGGGATAAATAATTGTCGACTCCGCCATGTCCGGTTTCGTACCTTTGAGTTATCAGCCAAGTTATGATAATCTCTTTTCGATTTTTATTTCCCAAGTGGAATAAATTCTTTTTGATTCCGCCAAGTCCGGTTTCGTGTCTTTGAGTTATCATCCAAGTTATGATAGTCTCTTTTTAAAGTTTTATCTCCCAAGTGGGATAAATACTTGTCGACACCTCCAAGTTTGGTTTCGTACCTTCGATTTATCATACAAGTTATGATAGTCTTTTTATCATGTTTTATCTCCAAAGTGGGATAAATACTTGTCAACTACACCATGTCTGGTTTTGTACCTTTGAGTTATCATCAAAGTTATGATAGTCTCTTTTCAAGCTTTATTTCTCAAGTGGAATAAAGTCATTTCGATTCCGCCAAGTCAGGTTTCGTACCTTTGAGTTATCATCCAAGTTATGATAGTCTCTTTTTTAAATTTTATCACCCAAGTGGGATAAATAATTGTCGACTCCGCCATATCCGGTTTTGTACCTTTGAGTTCTCATCCAAGTTATGATAGTCTATTTTCTAGTTTTATTTCCCAAGTGGAATAATGTTTTTTCGATTCCTCTAGGTCCGGTTTCGTAACTTTTAGTTATCATCCAAGTTATGATAGTCTCGTTTCGAGTTTTATCTCCCAAGTGGGATAGATACTTGTCGACTTCCCCAAGTCCGGTTTCGTACCTTTGAGTTATCATCCAAGTTATGATAGTCTCTTTTAGAGTTTCATCTTCCAAGTGGGATAAATACTTGCCGAATCCGCCAAGTCCGGTTTTGTATTGTTGAGTTATCATCCAAGTTATGATAGTCTCATTTTCAAGTTTTATCTCCCAAGTGGGATAAATACTTGTCGACTCCGCCATGTTCGGTCTCCTACCTTTTAGTTATCATCTAAGCTATGATAGTCTCTTTTCGAGTTTTATTTCCCAAGTGGAATAAAGTCTTTTTTATTCCGCCATGTCCGGTTTCGTGTCTTTGAGTTATCATCCAAGTTATGATAGTCTCTTTTTCAAGTTTTATCTCCCAAGTGGGATAAATACTTGTCGACACCTCCAAGTTTGGTTTCGTACCTTCGAGTTATCATACAAGTTATGATAGTCTTTTTTTCATGTTTTATCTCCCAAGTGGGATAAATACTTGTCGACTCCACCATGTTTGGTTTCGTACCTTTGAGTTATCATCAAAGTTATGATAGTCTCTTTTCGGGTTTTATTTCCCAAGTGGGATAAATACTTGTCGACTCCGCCAAGTCTGGTTTCGTACCTTTGAGTTATCATCCAAGTAATGATAGTCTCTTTTCATGCTTTATTTCTCAAGTGGAATAAATTCATTTCGATTCCGCCATGTCCGGTTTCGTACCTTTGAGTTATCATCCAAGTTATGATAGTCTCTTTTTTAAATTTTATTACCCAAGTGGGATAAATAATTGTCGACTCCACCATGTCCGGTTTCGTACCTTTGAGTTATCATCCAAGTTATGATAGTCTATTTTCTAGTTTTATTTCCCAAGTGGAATAAAGTCTTTTCGATTCCTCTAAGTCTGGTTTTGTACCTTTTAGTTATCATCCAAGTTATGATAGTCTCTTTTCGAGTTTTATCTCCCAAGTGGGATAGATACTTGTCGACTTCCCCAAGTCCGGTTTTGTACCTTTGAGTTATCATCCAAGTTATGATAGTCTCTTTTAGAGTTTCATCTTCCAAGTGGGATAAATACTTGTCGACTCCGCCAAGTCTAGTTTTGTATTGTTGAGTTATCATCCAAGTTATGATAGTCTCTTTTTCAAGTTTTATCTCCCAAGTGGGATAAATGCTTGTCGACTCTGCCAAGTTCGGTCTCCTACCTTTTAGTTATCATCTAAGTTATGATAGTCCCTTTTCGAGTTTTATTTCCCAAGTGGAATAAAGTCTTTTTTATTCCGCCAAGTCTGGTTTTGTGTCTTTGAGTTATCATCCAAGTTATGATAGTTTCTTTTTCAAGTTTTATCTCCCGAGTGGGATAAATACTTGTCGACTCCGCCAAGTTCGGTTTCCTATCTTCGAGTAATCATCCTAGTTATGATATTCTCTTTCGAGGCTCACTCTTGGTGTGTCTTAGTTTATCTCCCAAGCGGGATAAGTGTTTTCGATTCCTCTAAGCCCGATTTCGTTGTTTGGAGCTATCATCCAAGTTATGATGGTTTCTTTTCTGACCCATTCATGGTGTTTCTTGGAGTTGTCATCCAAGAATGGCATTATTCCCAATATATTTCATTTCCCACAGAGTCCAAATTTTCCGGTTTATTCGGGTATTCAATCCCTACATACCTTGAAAGTCTAAAAGCCATTGCTATCATCCATTCAGGTCTGCAGTTGATTGAATAGGGGTAGCTGTAATACCCCAAAATTTACCCTCTCATTTTCATGGTATCTAGAATATTGCATTGCATTCATAATTCCATACATTGCATAAAAATAAATAAATAATAAAATAGATCAGGCATCATTGGTTAGCGTGAAAGGCATGTGATCGGGGTTTACTCAGTGGTAAGATCAAATATCAGAACTCAAGCTTGAAGTTGGCTCAGAACATACGGTGGAGATGCATTTTGAGGGTTTCCCACCAAAAGAGGGAAATTACAGTATTTCATCCATTAACCGGTTAACGTCAGGGGTTAACCGGTTAACACCTGCGAATTTGTGGCAATATTTTCAAAATTCAGTTGGTGCCTTCTTCCACTTTCCATTACCACTTTGCTTTGTGTTTCTACCAAGCTCTAGAACATTCCACATTCTTCCCAAGAAATATTCCCAGAATATTCCAAGAATATGCCAAGGAATATTATTCCTGACCAACCCTTAGCTTAGGATCTAAGCCTTGTGTCCTAACCTAAATCTAACTCCAAACCTAAGGCCTCTATAAACCCTATTCACCAAGCAAAAAAGGGGTTAGCCACTTTTCTTCAAGATTATCCATTTCTTCACAAAATTTCATCATCTCAATTCTCTCATTTTCTTCCATTTTCCCGAATTCACCAAAGCTTCATCATCAACTTCACTGATTCAGCGGATAATCGAAGGATTCGTCAAGGTTGCGGTGTTTATTTCACTGTTCGGAAGTGTTTCAGATCGATTGCATTTATTTTGCACGCTCGCGGATCAATGATTGGAACCTCTGGTATTCTCTTCTTTCGTGAATTGATCAATCTCACAACAATCACCAAATCAAGTTCCGCTTTGTAGGTTGGTTGATCCGAAACTACTTCTTGCTTTAATTTATTTCTCTTCATCTCGCCGTAAGGCATTCTTTGATTGTTTCACTTTTGTGATGCTTTAGTCGGTTTGGTCATTAGTAGCTAGAATTGTAGCATGATGATAGTGATTATAGACATTAGAAGGTTGCATTTAGGTGGAAATTTCATGCTAATATGGTAATGGATGCATTAAGAGCTTTAGGAAATAAGTTGATAGCTAGAAGTGCTCTTTTCCTCACTGTTTTTCAATTATGGTTCAGTGTTAACCGGTTAACACATTGTTTTTTGCCCTGATTAACTGATTTTTGAATCCGTTAACCGGTTAACCCTGGTCGTTAACCGGTTAACACTGTGCTGATTTGGTTTTTTGTGTTGTTTTCTTGCATATTTGTGCATCACTCTTCCTTTTATCATCTTAGCTTGTTAGATTATGATTTTAGGGAATTTTTAGGAGCTGATTTAGCGCAAGTGTGCATAGTTTTGTTAGCTTTCGACGCGTGTTTCGTTAGATTCCGATTTTAGGCATAAAATGTTGTATACACGTCCATTACATATTGTGATCATTGTTTACATGACTTATCATCATTCATAGCATGTTAATAAATGTTTACACTTCTGTTTTGCATCGCATTCGAAGTTCGTTTATGTTTTGATTGAATCGTGTGCATAATGGAAAAATTTGCATATCGTTAAAACTACATAATCATCTATTTTGCATCCATTGATTATATGTTGATATGTTGCATTCCATTGTTATTGATCCATTTCATTTTGTTGCATAACTCACATGATTATGGCATGCCATTGTTTGCATTAAGACTCATGTTGTTGCATTAAAAAAAATAATGAAAATTTGCCTTGTTTTCATCGATGTATTTTGAAACAGGAGCTGTAAAAACATGTTGCATTATAATATTTTAGGTCTTTTTAGACCTATTTTCATATTGTTTGGTAGCTGTAATTGGTTGTTTGTGTTGTGCGTTGCATTCTGTAGATGTTTGTGCAATAAGAAGTTGTATTAGCTGCTGGATTTAGGCTTTGCCTAGTTTTTAGGGTTCTTAGACCTAGGATTGAGTCTAGTTTAGGCCATAGATGTATTAGAAAATGTTTGGTACTTGTTTATCCGCACAACTTCTTCCTTTTAAATTCTTTATGCTTTCAAAATGTGGTTGCCTTGGCACTTTGTGTTTTGTTTATAGAACTTCATGTTAATCCTCCTTTGAAAACAACTTACCTTGCTTAGGAAGTAAGTTTATTTCTAATTATCTCTTCTTCTTTTCCTTTTCTCATTAGGATTAGAAAACCACACAAACTATTAGGATATCCTTTTGCTTACTATAAATAACTTAGGGTTATGTCTTAGTCCACCTTAGTGTTTACCTTTCTCGATTTGAGTCTCTCTTTCTCATCTGATTAAGAAAAAAGTAAAAAACACCTAATAAAGGTTAGTCTTTCTCGTACGCCAGGATACTTTTTCGTGGATTACTTATACACGTCCCATTTCGGGGCGTGGTATAAGGCATCTACCATGATGAACAAGTCTTAGTATGAGAATGTTTCACAAACTAAAAACTCAAAACACTTCTCTAAAAGGCAGTTAAAAAACAACACACGTCTTTTCCTGCGAGAATTCTTTTCTCATCTCATTCACTAACAACGCGAACTTGTCCTACATGTCTTTTTACAAGACTATAACGCACTCGTTCAAGGCGAGCCTACAACACCTGATCATAGGCATAATCAGTTCAAGCTTTAAAAAACATAAACAAAGTTTCTACATTAGTTAGGCGAACTACGTCGACTCTGATTCTCATTTCCCAAGAGATACATAGGCAGTGGGGTAGGGCCCGTTCGAGCACATTCTTTATTTTCCCTATATTTTCCCTTTTCGATCTCTTTCTCAAGTTCAATTTCTCACATTTCAGTTCCAGTTAACAATTATTTTGTTCAGCATCATTTTATTTCTTTTAACCTTTGAAGCAGGAAAACAAGCATGGATCCCGTCGAGTATGGCGGATGGTCTGGGGTGTTAATACCTTCTCAGGTCGTAACCGACTCCCGAACCCAAATCTTTGGTTCGCATGACCTTGTCCTTTCCTTTTCTTTTCGGTTTGTGCAGCATTACCTTTCCCATTCATTCGGGATAAAAATGCATGGCTGGCGACTCTACCATTTTCGCACCACTTCCGCGTTTGTACTAAGATGAAAATCCCAGGAGCGACACCTATGGAATTTTTTTTTATCGATGTATGCCGTTTGGTTTATGTAATGCTCCAGCGACATTTCAAATATGCATGATGGCGATCTTTGCAGATTTCATAGATGACATCATGGATGTGTTTATGGACGATTTCTCTGTATGCGGACAAAGTTTTGGAGGATGTTTATCTAACCTGGAAATGGTACTGGAAAAATGCACAAAAGTAAATCTTGTACTAAACTGGGAAAAGTGCCATTTTATGGTCAGGCAAGGAATTGTTTTAGGACATGTGATATCCAACAGAGGCATCGAGGTAGATAAAGAAAAGATGGAAGTGATAAAAGACCTTCAATCGCCTAAAACCGTGAAAGATATAAGAAGTTTCCTATGACATGCTGGTTTTTACCGACAATTCATTAAGAACTTCTCTAAAATCACTAAGCTATTGACAAATTTATTAATGAAAGACGTTGAGTTTATCTTTGAGGAATACTATTTAAAATCTCTTGAAACACTCAAAACAACTCTTATTACTGCACCCATCATGCAACCACCAGATTGGACACTACCGTTTGAGATTATGTGCGATGCAAGTGATTATGTTGTAGGCACATTCTTAGGCCAAAGAAAAGATAAGAAACTTCACGTAATATATTACGCAAGTATAACATTAGACCTAACGCAGATGAATTACGCCATAAAAGAGAAAGAACTCTTAGTCATAGTATTCGCGCTTGATAAATTCCGTTCTTACCTAGTAGGAACCAAAATCATCATTTATACCGATCATGCAGCCATCAGATACCTTCTAAGTAAAAAGGATGCAAAACCCAGATTACTAAGATGGATTCTATTACTACAAAATTTTGATTTAGAAATTAAGGATAAGAAAGGAACTGACAATGTGGTAGCAAACCACTTATCACGTATGGAAGGAATTAAACATGGCCCAATACCAATAAACGATGATTTCCCTGATGAATGTCTTAAAGCCAACTAGAACAAGAGATATCTTCTCTAGACGAACAAAAAAAATAAGAAACAATGGAAGAAGTCTATGTGAAAAAACACCTTGCCATGGTATGCTGACATAGTCAACTATTTAGCTGCCGGAGTACTTTCGCCAGATCTTACTTATCAGCAAAAGAAGAAATTCTTCCATGATTTGAAACAGTATTACTGGGACGAACCATCGCTTTTCAAGCGAAGATCCGATAGTATTTATCGACGATGCGTCCCTGATGAAGAAATAGAAAACATAATTTCCCATTGTCACTCTGCTCCTTACGATGGACATGCAAGTACTTCTAAGACCTATGCGAAGATCCTTCAATCATGCCTATTTTGGCCCACTCTTTGGAAAGATGTTCACCTCGCCCTTCTGAATTGCGACCGATGCCAATGCACTGGTAATATCTCGAGGCGCGATGAGATGCTCCAAAAAGGCATTCTTGAAGTAGAAATTTTCGATGTTTGGGGAATTGATTTTATGAGACCGTTCCCATCTTCATTTGGAAATAAAATCATACTCATAGCTGTCGATTACGTTTCAAAATTGATAGAAGCTATAGCTGCCCCAACAAATGACACTCGAGTAGTCATAAAGCTTTTTAAGAACATTATCTTCCACAGATTCGATGTACCAATGTAACACCCCAAAAATATCCCTCTCATTTTCATAGCATCTAGCATATCATTCTCATAACTCAACATTGCATTCTTTGCATAGAAAACTAAAACGTAACATTCATTGTTGAAGCGTAAAGCATGGAAGGGATTTCAAATTAAATATGGATGTTCGGTTATGATCTAGTTCATATGGAAGTTTGACCTAATCTTGGTCAGACAATCAAGAAAAAGTTCTATGGTTTATCAAGTTGTAATTCGTAAGAAGTCGTGGGCCTTGATTGAGTATTCATCATGATCATCAGTCCAAGTGGGGTTCATCTATGGAATTATTTTCACAGAGTTTTATCTATATAAATTCAAGAGCAAAACCCAAAGATGTGTTTGTTTTCAAGCCCATTTCTTTTCAAGACGTTTAAAATATTGATTCAAGGTGTGATCAAGTTAACAAAATGGCACCAAGATCTTAAGATTTTTATTCAAGAATTTGATTCAAATTAAGGTTGGAAGATTCATGAATATGGCTTACTTGGAATGTAAATTATAAGTGGAAAATCAATGCGTTGGGTCCATATTGCAAATCCTGATTATGAGTCTTATTGGGACAGGTCAAACATGTCAGTTATTCAAGAATTAATTCAAGTTTGAACCAATACAAGTCATGGTCGAGATTTATTGACAGTTTGGTTCACTTGTGATCAAAATTAAAAGTCAATTTAAAAAGGGATCAAAGTTCAATATTGGAGGCATTTCAAATTTAACAAGAAAAAAAACAACATGGCCATATGTGTTTTCATGAAGCCCATTATTTATTCACAACATCATATCACAATAAAATTTGGTACTACATTTTTTTCTTGTTACAAAAAGGAGTATCAATCTTAACAAACTCCTTCTGCAATTTTTCATCAATTCTGCTACCTTCCATCTTCAATCAGAACCATCTGCATAAAATTGCATCTTCCACTTCCTCCATCTCACATTACCTCACCGTATTTTGAAAACCAAAGTAAAGTTGCAATCTTTATCTCACAAATGGCAACAGGAACTTCCGGGTTGTCGAGTTTATGGACAAACAATGACTGTTGATCATTACAATGAGTTGATTCAAATGGGTATAATCCTTCTTTGAAATGGACAGAAGCTACTCAACAAATTCTCATACAATAAAAACTCTCTAATAGATTTTGGAATAGACACTCTCCTCCCTATTTCTTTTATGACTACAATTCAACGCATATTTTCAATTCACTCAAACCTTCCAACTATATATATATATATATATATATATATATATATATATATATATATATATATATATATATATATATATATATATATATATATATATATATATATATATATATATACAAGATTAAGATAACAATGTTCATCACGCTTACCCGATTATTTCGTCTACACGGAGCAATCTTGATCAAAACCTAGCTTTTCCAAGTTTTCCTCTTTTATCTTCTTTTTCTCTTCTCTCCTTTTCTTTCTTCTCTTTTTCTTTCTCTTCTTTACTAACTTTCTATTTCATTCTCTCTCACTCTCTTATATTCTTTTCTCTCTATTTCTACACTTAACAATATTCTTTCTATTTCTTTCCAACCAAATATCATTTTCTCACAAAAATACCAATTCTACTAATTTCTAACTTATCATTAATTAACAAATATCTAAAATACCCTCCAAACCAATTTTACCCGAAAATTCACAAAACGGTAAAATCCCACAACATAACATATCATCACATTAATTCCTTAACATAAAATATCATCATGATAATTTCACAAATAAAACAATTATCATACAAATGAAATAAAATACTCCACAAAATTTGGGAAAATCGAATCGGGGCGTTATCGATTAACTCAGGGTGTTAACCGGTTAATGCTGCTATTTATACGCATCTGTGTTTCTGTCTTGGTTCGGTTAACCGGCTAACCCAGGGTGTTAACCGGTTAACACTGTAGCTATGGGGAAAAATTATTTTATTCCAACTTTTAATATACATAACTTTTTCGTCGGTTATCTGATTTAAGTGTTCTTTATACCGTTTGAAAGCTAAACTTTTGTGCTATCACATGATGCTGAAAAATATTATTTTTAACTGACTTTTACCCGACTTTTCGAATAAACCGTAATTATACTAATTTAGGGAATTTTGAACTAAAGGAAATAAAAGGTATAACTTGTGAGGTAGCTAGGTTTACCCTAGGTTGTTACAGGACTATTTTTGGAGACATGACAATACTTAGGCGTCGATACTCGGATAGTGTCCTCAGGCTAGGTAGTTGTGATAGGATGGAGGTTTTGTTCCCATCGTGTTATAATCCTAATTTAATTATGTTTAGTTCGCGCTGGGGTCCCGTGTGACGGATGGTCGGGAGAGAACATAGCTAATCCATGGATTCGAATCCCTTGATGGATAATCGTGACTCGTGCTTGCTTTTCACCTGGGTGTGTGGTTGGGCGGGGAAAGTTATCCGTTAGGAAAAGTAACCGTGACCCGTGCTTGCTTTCCACCTGGGAGAGTGGCTTGATGGAGAAAGTTACTTTGTGGTAGGTACCGTGACCCGTGCTTACTTGCTACCTGGGAGTGTGGATGGGCGGGAAAAGTACCTTTGGTAGAATATGAGTGACCCGTGCTTGCTTGCCACCTGGGAGTGTGGCTGGGCGGGGAAAGTTATTTATACGTTAAGGATCGAATGACCCGTACTTGCTCTCCACCGGGGAGTGTGACTGAGCAGGGAAATATGCCTTAAAGTACCTTGCGTGTGCTCCGTTTTATTTTACTTTGATGTCTCTTGTTTTATGTGAATTTGAAGTCTCGCTTTTCCCCCGACTTGAGTAGTGTCTAAATTTGAACCTCTTAGAGCCGAGAGAACTCTAAGATAGGGAACTCACTGAGATGTTTTATCTCACCCCATGTTGATGTTATTATTTCTGGAACTTCAGGTTCCGCAAAGGGCAAAGATAAGGCAACTTGATTATCTTTGCTTGTTTGATGGCTTTCTTCCGTTGTGGACTTTTGAGATCTTCGGATCTAGTTCTTAGACTTTTTATTTTGTGAACATCGTGTATTATTTATAGCCTTTTGTATTAGTATTTTATGTTGTAGTGGCTATATTTATGTAATGTCTTACTAAGAACTTGTTGTATTTCAGTATCAAACTTAAATTTATATATGAAAAATATGCTTTGATGTATGTCTTTTAAATATGGATATTACTTAGTAGAATGGGGGCTGCTACCCCCTCTTCATGTTGGATTTAAGTTAAAGTATTTTTTATACTATATGTTTAATAATATTTAATAATGTAATTTTATTTAAGTATAACTTAAAATATTCATCCTCATAAATTAATGCTTTTATAAAATATTAGTAAATAAATTTTTGATTCAATGTTATTTTATTTTAAGAATTAGTTTTTACTTTGTTATAGAAAATTATGATAAACAAAATAGGTTTTCAATAATAATTTTGTGAGAATCAAATATTTAACAATATAAGATATAAAATATGTTGGAACTTCGAACCATAAAATTGGTGAATAATGTTGGAGAAAATTGGAATGTGGAAAGTAAAAGAGGAAAATTGAGAGAGAGAGAGAGAGAGAGATATAGAGAGTGAGAGAGAGAGAGATTTATATAAGTAATACAAAATGATTGAGACCTAAACAATACTACTACATGATAGAAAATTACAAAAAATTGGATCTGTAATCGGTTACACCTATTGATTAACCAATTACAAATTAAATAATCAATGGTAACCGGTTAATCTCAGATATTAACCTGTTACACCCTCGATATTTTCACTTTTCTTCTACTCAAAAGTGCTTGTGGGCTTGTTGTAACCGGTTACAACACCAAAATTACTCAAAATACTTTTAACAATATTAAATAAATATATATATTTTCATTAATATTTAAAACAAAATTAAGCATACAATAATTTAGTTAAAAATGTATTTCCCCCACGTATTAGAATTTTTGGCTCCATCCTTGTTTCTATCAAACAAAATACACCAAGTTACTGAAAATCAAAACAATGTTCACTATTTATTTTTGATACAACAACAAACCGATTTTACACAATCTCCACCAAATTTGAAACCCATTTCATAGCACATTTTATAACAAACTCCATCGGTTCCATCTTTGCATTCGTGTATGCATGTACGTCCTGGAGGATCTTGAAAATTCGCAGATGCTGCAATCAAATGAAAGTTAATTAACTCATATGGTTAAGAAATCTAAAAATATAAAGCTTACATTATTTCATTACCTGCCGAAAGCAAAACCATGACAACGCATAACATACATAAAAGAGAAATGTGATGGAAACGAAAAGCCATTGTGTAGGATTTCACCGTATATTTGATTTTTTCATGGGAAAAATACACTAACATCCCATGGGATCTCTTTAAATGAGACATGCATTCCCTCTAATTTTATATTAGTCACTAACCTCCCGGAACTCATTTAAAATAGATAAAAATCTCTCTTATCAATTTTACACGGTTAATTAATCCGTTAAATACTCATTTAGTTTTAAATTAGACACTAACCTCCCTAAATTCTCTTAAATTAGCTAGAAAATGAGAGATGTAACATTTGTATTCTTTTCTTCATGTGATCCACTCTTCAACTTAATATTGTTATTATTTATTTTTTAAAACTAAAAACTACTATTTTTCTATGGATTATTGTTGCTTTATAATTAAAGATTTAAAGGCGTCCTTGCATTTGTTGTTATAATTGACTTATATAATTTCTTGTAATTGTTAAGGAACTTGTAGAAACGTAAATATCAAATTTGTCATTAAACTCAAATCTGTCATCAACATATACCATAATTGTAACAATTAAATGACAATGACAATTAAAATATCCCAAAAATCATGTGCATATCTCTAAAATTAAAATATATTTTTAAAATCATCTACATCACATCTTCACCAGTGTGACTGAGCTTTCTGATGAGCGACTTAGCTATTTATCAAGTGATCTTGACTTGCAGCAACATGATGACTTTCTTTCTTTGCATAAGCACCACTACTATTTTTTAAGTCGCACGCAAATTTTCTTCACATAAAACTAACATGTCAATGTTCACGTGAAGATAATTCCTCCAAAATTTGTAGGGTTTTCATTCATACCTATTTTTTATTTTTATCTCTTTGAAAGCCCAATATACTGTGTCCAAATTCTTTACAATTTCTACGTTAAATTGTGTTTGATCTTCTTGCATCTTGATGACCACCTAGACCTTCGATGACACTTATCTTTCGATTAGTTATTGGTCGACCTGAAAGTCTCATTATAACACAAGCAATACACTTTTGTAGTATAACACAAACAATAGGCACATGCATGTTTGCATGGTATATTCATCTTTCACTTGAAACGCATCATTATATGCATATGTATGTTTACACATTCTTATATCTTACATTGTAGTATAAAACACCTTTCTAATCTTTGGTGTGATAATTTTCTCAAAACTATATCTTTTTTCAAACCTTTTTGAAATCTAGCCATCAAGTTACAAGTCATCGACTCATTCATTGACAAAATTGTCTTTATTCTATCATCACCCCACAAACTATTAAAAGACTATGAAACATTATTTGTTACATGATCAGATATGCATTCAGTGTCAAAGGTATGTATTGTCCGCGTGTTCTTTGGCCTTTCAAGATCTAGCGACCAATTAGCAGCCTCATTATTAATGTTTTGAAGTTTGTCTATGGCTTTGTCAAACAAAAACTCATTATATGTCATTGCAACAACCGAAAATTGTGTACTAAGAAGCAATGTTTTTGAAATTGAGTTTGAAATTGTTTAACAAATGATTACGACAATACCTATAAAAATGATCAAAGAATAATTTGTACAAAATTTTAAAAAAATATATATAGAAAAAGTAAAGGATAATTGTTACTGGTGTTTTGCATTAGGAAAATTTTCTGCAACCACATTCCGCAATCCCTATTTCATATAAAAGTGAAATGATAAGTTTTAGTAGTTGCAAAATCATTATGGAAATATTTCCATGCACACATGATTACAATCCATGATCTAAAGTTACTCATATAATTTTGGTTTTATCAAATTTCGATTTTAACCGTAAACATTGATAGAACTTATATCCACTTTTCATCCATTTAAATAATCATCTTAAATTAATCATATGTTCAATCAGACATGATTCTAACAAATCACTAACCTTTTGCATATCATACATGTTTATCTTTCTATTAAATAACTTATTTCAAAATATCACCCAATATGGAAGGAAAAAAAACATGCATTAGTTTTTATATTCAATTTCCACAATAGAAAATGCAATTGGAAACATGCCTTTGTTTCCATCAACTGCCCCAACTGATAGTAAGATTTCCCTGTAATTTCCTTTTAGATGACACCCATCAATACCAAACCATGATTTGCAACCTCTCACAAAACCATTTTTCATTGCATTTAAGCAAGCAAGATATATTTTAAACTCAATATTATTGTTGACTTTGGGTTCCAACTGTAGCTTTATTATAAATTTGGTATTTATCATCAAAGCAAGATTGGCCCAAACCGGTAAGTCATTATATGAAAGTGTGTTATCCCCTTTAGTGTCTCGTCTAACCCTTTTTCTTGCTTGATAAAGTTGATATATAAATTACTTTGTTCTATTCCATGGCTATCTAACAATTCGTTTTTCATAATTGCATAATCATATTCGGGTCAACCTTTATCTTCCTTTCTAACTTCTTTGTTATCTAAGTAGATGTAGAATTTGAATATTTTGATGTTCGTATGCCATAATGAGTAGGGTTGTATGTCTTTATCATAAATGTTTTTCCATTCGGTGTAGTGTAGGAGAGGCATGAATGTGCCAACAACAACCATCTACAACACATATAGCAGTTACCTTTGACTTTTCATTTTTAACCCTTTTAATATCAAATCCCTCTTGTATAGCAACTCTCTAAGGGGGTTCTAAAATCATTCACGTCAACAAATAATAATCCAAATTCTAGTTCAACTTTTCCATTATCAAGAGATCTAAATATTATTCATTCATACCTCAGTTAAAAAAATTTAACATCTTATCTTCATCTATGTTGTGATCAGTAACAACAACATCATGTTTTTCTTCATAATCAGTAAGCTCGTCAATATTGATTTCATTTTTGAATAATTCATTTATATCACTAGAAGTTCAATCACTTTCTTCACTTTATTATTATTCAATTTTACCAACAACATGTCTAGGAGCTTTGGTTTCTTCATGATTTGATAATGTAGTTAAACATATGGATACAACTAAACATGTCAATAACATCTGAAAGATTTTAAGAAACGGTCGGCGACCGCGAATACCGCCGTGACAAAACAGTTTTGGAGCCTTTCGATACCGTTATTAACTGTTTTAAGCCTAAGAAAAAATCACAAGCAAAACGTCGTTACGGCCGCGACAAAACATCGTTACGACCGCAAACTGTCGTTACAGTCACAACAAAACACCGTTACGGCCGCGAAAAACCATTTTATAATCAACCTTCTATGAATTATCATCAATCGTCAACAAATTCTTCATATGACTACCAACAAATTGAGCCACTAAGAAGCTCTGAAATGTTTGGTTATGTCTATGGAGGAAGTGGAAGTAATAATGATGAAGGTGTTCGTCGTTCTACCTTGTGGCGATTAATGATGTAAACAAAACGTTTTCCATAAAATATTTAAAATGTATTAGTAGTTTTTATTATGTGAACTTAAAAAAATTGTTATTTTGTGAATTTTTGTGATTAATTCACGTCACGACGACCGTTATTTGCAACGCAACACCTATAGTGACCGAAATCGCGAAAGCCTTTACGCGACCGTGACGCGACCGTGACCATTTTTTAAAACCTTAATCTGAATCATTTTTAACGGGGTTTCTTAACTCAGTACAAGGATTAAATAAATAAAGGGCTATTGACAAATTTGTATACTTGTATCCAACATCTGTAGGAAACTCATTAATGTCATCAACCAAATCAAAGTAAGAGTATCAGTCAGGATCAACATTGAAAATTGGTATGCTCACTTCTCCATCAAAATGTACAATCAAATACGCACAACCTGAGTTAGGTTTATCACATTCATTGTTAATCAATGTCTATCCCAAAAGCATGGATAAAACATTACCAACAAAGATGACATCGTCGAAAGCGTGGCGAGAACGAAAGAGATAAAGACAGTGTTGTCGAGAATGAAAGAAAAAAGAACAAAATTTATGAAGAAAAATACCAAGTGTTTTTAAATGATGCTTTCATAATGAGAAAAACTAACAGGAAGATTGACATTCCTTGGAGGATAACTAAAGAGACATATACTTTAGAAGGATAAGAGACAAAGAAAACAAGCACATGTTTTTTATTTAATACTTGAAAACAGTTAACACTAGTTAAGGGAAAAGGGAGGTTTGTGTCATGTGAGACAATACAATGAATGTCAGTTACTTATTGCTAGAGTTCAAGGGAGGTTATTGTGTTTTTCCCTTTTTCTAAGAACTATTGGTACTTTATATCTGTTATATCCAAAAATGGTTAGACCACCAAAGCTGATAGTTCCCCTCTTTCAAGGCAAGGATAGCTACGTTGTCTATATAGATCAATATGTTTGGAGTTTCAAGAGAAGTACTGAAGCAGTAAGTCTCAAGATGAATGTGTCTTGCTTATTCCTCTGGTGGGAGCCCCTTTTATATTTGTCTTCACAGTCTAAATTAAGATATGTCATTTAAGGGGAGTCCTTTGACCTTCTACCGTTGCAGAGTCTTTAATGCGTAACTTTCCTTCATCATTGCTTGCCTTGAAGGCTTGGTAACAGTTTTCATTAATGCGCTAGAACCATTATGATCTTTGGATGGACGATGAATAAGTACTTGGATGTCGGGTTGTGGAGATATGATACCCGACGTCATAGGAGGCGAGTTAAGAGTGGTCAGGGTACGATTACTTATGGGAACTTCCTAGGTAAGTACTCCCTTAAGTTTGTGTCTGATTTTTAGTCCATGCATGGTCATGTTCGATCATGTTGCTCAGCCTGAAATATTTTGTGTATGTTCATAAGCCCCTCGATTTTCGTTCCCGCCTTGGGGGTACAATGCTCGGTGTAAACACCCCAAATTTGCCCTCACTAAGTTCATACCATGGCTTATGATCTTTTCATTTGCATAAGTTCAATCATATCATCTCATATTGCATTTTTGCTTCACAGCATTGGTTTAAGGTCATCTGCATCTAGGGTTTGTGACCTGAGCAATCCCTGAGCTATCTAAGCCACTCCAAAGGTCTTCAATCATCTAAAGAGGGTCCATATATTTTCAAGCATCATATTATATCCTCTCAAGGTCAAGGAAGTCAAAGAATCACAAGAACTGAGAAAGGCATGGAAGCAGAGCCAAGCTTAACTGCATAGATGACCTGAAATTAGGGTTTTGGTTTCAGAGGCCATAACTCCAAATTTTTTAGTCATACTTGTTCCTATGGGTCTCTATATAGTGTAAGGATCATACATACCAATTTTCAAGAATAAATTCAATGGGGAAGGCATCTGATCAAGAGATGACTTCTTTTGCAAGTCAGTGTAAAATCAGGGCATCTGAGGCCCCCAATCATCCAACCAAAGGGTCTTCTCCATCATTTTTAATGTGTATGATCTTTATTTGATCTTAGAAGAAGTTAGAAGTTCACAAAATTCAAGAATTTCAAGCCATTTGCAAAGTTGCCATTTTGGGAAAGTGACTTATAATGCAAACTTGCCATTTTGGGAAAGTTTTTCAACCTCCTCTTTTTTATTCAAAAATGCTTCAAATGAAAAATTCTTGGTCATGAAAGTTGTAGATTGGATCCTCCCATTTTCAAAAAGTACAAGAACTTGATCTAATTCATTCTAGAACTAAAGTTATGGCCTTGCAAAGTTGGGAAAAAACACTTAATTTTCACTTGTGTGCCAAAGAGGAAACTTGCAAAAACACTTGCCAAAGCCAAATGTGATCTCTAATTAACTTCTAAACATTGCACAAACATCATACATGGTCCAAAATTCAGAATTGCCCAAGAGATCTCCAATTTTCATGCCTTGAATTACAAGTCACCATAAGGCATTTCTCATGAATCTTCAAGAATGAATTTTTTGCAAAAGGGACTTCCATTGATTGGATTGGTTGCTAAGTGATATCAAAACATTATGACAACTTCATATGGTCCATTTTGCTGCAAAATGCCCAAGGGATGTCACATATCCATGACCAAAAACTTCAAAATGCAACAAGTTGTAAAAAGGCAAAACATGTGACATCTCACCCTTCATCCATTTCAGATCACCTCAGAACATCCCATGGCCACCCTTGAAGCCAGCAGAACTCAGAGCAGCCCTAGGATAGCCTCTGCCATAGCCCATACTTTAGGTACACCTACCACTGACTTTTTGGCCAATTGCCCCATGCCATTCCCACAGTGCATGTCACTTCCTCAGACTCCTTCCAATAGTTTAGGGATATGTTATGGATCATAAAACAGACTGGACATGGGCTAGAAACACACACACAAGCAGATTCACAAAAACTGCAAGTTTCCTCCATCTCTTCGAAACTCCTCCCACAGCCATCACACTTCAATTTCCTCTTCACCAATAAATCACACATCCTCCATAGAACCAAAATCCACCATTAAAACAGCCAAAAGCATCACATACACCAACTGTAAAACCTGCTACACCAGAACTCAAACTTCCAAATCAGCCACCCTCAAAGGTTTTGAAGCACTCTATTGATCTCAGGAGGTTCAGAGGATACTTTTTGCATTAAGGAAAGGCCAGAAAAGCTCACTTTGGCATTTCATCATCTCAGGTAAGCACAAGAATCAAATTTCTCAGAGCTTGTTTCTTTTGTTACAAATTGAAAATATATGTTATGCTGGTCATGTTGATGCTCTTAGAATTAAAAATGGTGAGGAATTGAGTATTTTGTGGTCCTCTAAAATTTCACCCGTGAAATAATTTTGTTTCGATTCTCTTTGTTCTTGGTTTGTAAATGATGTTTGAAGGTTGATTTGAATGGGGTTTGGGTAGAGGATCTTTTTTGTGTGTTCAATTTGATGTGGGGTGGCTTGTAGAGTGTTTTAGGGTTTTGGACACGCCGGAGAAGATGACCGGAGCTCCTCTCCGGTCACCTAAAAGTGATTAAGTCCTAACCCTAATTAATTAGCCAGTTTGCTTCGTGACCATTGGATGTGGATTAGGTTAATTTTCGAACGGCCCAGATCAAGTCATTTAGCCCTAATCTAGTTTTATTAATTTAATTAAATACAATTAGGTTAATTAAACTGAAATGAATCTCAGCCTTTAAAAGGCGCGCGCAGTCAACCTTTTCCTCTTCAGTTCAAATCTAGGCCATCAGATCTACTTACTTTCCTTTTAATTCAATTTTATTTTCATTTTAATTCATTTTTCTTACACAATTTATTTAAAATAGCAAATTACTTCTAAAAAAACTTTATTTTTTGCATCATGTCTTAAAATAGTTTTCTCATTCTAAAAAAAAAATTTATTTTATTTTTTGCATAATTTTCGTATTTTTAAAATATTTAAATGTTTATTTTAATTAGTTAATGAGAATTAATTAATTAAAATACCATTTAAGTTTCTAAAAATCACCAAAAAAATCACATTGCATCTTGATACATTTAGAAACATTATCAAACTCTTCACACAAATTTATTTTTGGTTCTTGACCTATTTTGACATTTTTCTTTGGAATTAGGGTTCTTAAAAGTCAATATTTTTGCCCTAACTTGGAAAAATCCCTTCTGCCTAACCATGAGGATTTTGATGATGGTTCTTTTTGCATTGCATTCCTCATATCATATAGTTTCTAGGATAAAATTGGTTTGAATTTATCTCTCATTTTCAATTTGTTGGGCATTTTCCCTTTTGAAGTGCCTTAAAACCCAAGCTAACTTGAGAAAATCATGACTTCCATTAGGTTAAGATTTAGGTCTCCTCCTTTGAGCAGTGAACTTGTGTAGGGTTAGGGTTCCTTTGATCCTATTTTCAATTTTTTATCATGTCATTTGCTTCTGGTTTTGGATTTTGTATTGCATGTTATGCATAAACCCTAATTTTTGCTTTCATTTGCATTCATCTCTCATATGCTTGCATACATGAACTTGCCATGACATTTTATGCATTCACATAACTTCTAAGACATCTTAGGACATATTAGAACCATGTTTTATTATTGCATCATTCATTTTCCATGTTGTGCATTCATTTTATTTCATAAACTTTCATGAACTTTCATGGTTCAAAACATGCTACATTTGCATCCTCATCCTTGTATGATCATCCACAACTCTTGTCATGTGTTTGCATTAGCTCTTAGCATCATTAACATCATGTTTATGCTTCTGGTTTTGGTTTGCATCATTGCATTCATTTCATGTTCACTTCACTTCATTTCGTTTTGCTAACTTTTCAGGTGGTAAGTATTTGAGAAGTGAATTTGCCTTCACTTCTCATAATCTCTTCTCATCTCTCTTATGAATCATTGCTGCATTTTACTTTTGTATTAGAGTGAGCTTGCTCATTCATGCTCCTTATCCTCTTTCTTTCTTCAAGCAACTTATCTTCTTAAGTGAAGTAAGTTGTTTTGCTTCTCTCTGCTTAATCTCCTTTCATCTACTTCTTCCTTGGTGGCTTTTCTCTTGAAGATCCTTTACAAGCCTCATAAACACTAGGAACATCCAAGCATGATCACAATTAGGGTTTGATTAGTCCCCCCATTAATTTTACCTTTGTGTCATCTTTGTGTCTTCTCTTCCCATCTCTTAACCAAGGACTAAACCTCAAAGGTTTTAAGACTTTGTGATTAAGCTTGTGCCTGCATCCTTCTATTAGGATGGAGTGTATAACTTTAATCCTAAGTGTTAAACCCTTAGTGTGTTTAAATCCTTTAATCAATTCACTTAATAATCACTAAGACATCAAACTTGTAACTTTGGCCTTGCATTAGGGTTCTAATTCTTCCTTGACTGGTTAAGAAGGACTAGCCCTAGTGTTAATGGACAAGTCCCCCTCAAGTTGTCTTACAAATCATAAAACCCATTTCTTAATCTTACCATTAACTAAAATCCATTTAATAAAGGTTTTGTTTTGTCATGAGGTTAATCCCTAATCATGGATTAAGTTGAGGAGCCTTCTTCAGCTTAAATGTTCTCATCTATTATCCTTCTATTAGGATGGTGTAATGGGTCCATTAAATCCTTGATTATGGCTTAAACTCATTACTTAACACTAAACAAAAGCACCAAAAACATCAATAAATATAAGTAGGTTAATGATCTTAATCCTACATCATAGTGATTAAGTGTGAGGTGCTTACTTCATACTTAAGGTATTCTCATTACCCCTAATCAGAGGGAGGATGTGATGAGTTTACTAACCTTTGGTTTAGGCTTAAGCTCATTTTCTTATGACAAACACAAAAAGCAATAAAAGATTGAAAATACCAAAAACAAACAATAATCGTCTCCTCCGGGATTCTTTTCTCATCATCTTTACTCACAAACTAGAACTCGCTTCTTCCTTCTAATGCAAGACAGTTTGCACCTGAGCCAGACAAGTCATACACTTGAGCATAGATAAGTAAGCAGTTCACAAGTCAATTTATCTTTCAGTCTCTTTGAGTCGAACTACGGTGTTTTGACTTCCTCATT
Organism: Lathyrus aphaca; assembly: GCA_963966055.1. NCBI lineage: Eukaryota > Viridiplantae > Streptophyta > Magnoliopsida > Fabales > Fabaceae > Lathyrus > Lathyrus aphaca. The sequence continues at coordinate 321,320,430 of OZ014525.1, forward strand.
GCACGAGAGGATACGTAGGCATAACTTAACGATTATCGAACAAAAGTCTCTGTATATTCCCCCTCCTTCCAGCATTATTCTTTAAGCCTAATAGTCTTGAGCTTTGGACTCTTTCCTTGCACTGACACTTCTCTACTTCATTTCACATTTCTTTTACACTGACACTTGCATTCTTTTCCAGCTTTTGTACACAAAATAGCACTAACACTATCCCTTTAAGCACAAACTTTCAAGCATGGATCCCGTCGAGTACGGCGGACAATCTGGGTGCTAATACCTTCCCAGGTTGTAACCAAACCCCTTTCTCAGTTTCTCTGGTTCGCAACCGTCTTATCCATCTTTTCTTAGGTTTATGCAACATTACCTTTCCTTCGGGATAAAAATGTCTAGCTGGCGACTCTATTCATTCTCTTCTCTTTCGCCGACCGTTCGCGTCTGTACCCCTCTTGGCCCGGTGTAATTTGGTGGGAGCGACACTCGGAAGTACACTAAGTCCACATATATTTCAGAGTGGTTGAGTTATAACTCGGTCTTCATATAGATTTCTACGTGTCAGAATATAGATATTGAAAGGTCACGTCTGTCGCTCCCCCAAAAAGACACCAGGTTAGACAGGGTACAGACGCGAACGGTCGGCGAAAAGAGAAATGAAAATGAAGATGAAAAGAGTCTCCAGCTAGGCATTTTTATCCCGAAGGAAAGGTAATGCTGCATAAACCTAGAAAGATATGGATAAGACGGTTGCGAACCAGAGAAACTGAGAAAGGGGGTTGGTTACAACTGGGAAGGTATTAGCACCCAGATTGTCTGTCGTACTCGACGGGATCCACACTTATAAGATTGTGTTTAAAAGGGGTAAGTGTATGTGATATCTGTGTGTAAGAGCTGGAAAAGAAATATGCAAGTGTCGGTACAAGAGAGAGTGAAATGATTAGGAACTGAGGCTTAAAAGAGAATGCTGAAAGAGGGGGATGACAAAGAGACTTTTGTTCGATAACTGTTACGTTATGCCTACGTATCCTCTCGTGCAGTGAGGAAGTCAGAACACCGTAGTTCGACTCAAAGAGACAGAAAATAAATTTACTGTGAACTGCTTGCTTGCCTATGCTCAAGTGTATAACTCGTCTGGCTCGAGTGCTAATTGTCTTGCATTAGACAGAAGAAGCAAGTTCTCGTTTATGAATGAGTGTGATGAGAAACGAATCCCGAAGGAGACGATTATTGTTTGTTTTTGATGTTTTTAGTTTTGTTATTGTTTTTTTGGTGTTTTGCATAAGTTAATGAGCTTAAGCCTAAATCAAGGGTTTGTAAACTCATTATATCCTCACTGATTAGGGATAATAAGCCTACTTAAGTATGAGATAAGCATCTCAACTTAATTGCCATGATGATGTAGGATTAAGATCATTATCCTACTTGTGATTAATTATATGTTTTTGGGATTTTTTGTTTAGTGTTAAGTAATGAGTTTAATCTCTAATCGCAGATTAGTGAACTCATTATACCATCCTAATGGAAGGATAATAGATGAGAACACTTAAGTTGAGGAAGATACCTCAACTTAATCCATGGTTAGGGATTAAATTCATTATATAACAAGCCTTTATTAAGTGGATTTTAATTAAGGGATGAGATAAAGAAATGGATTTTATGGTTTGTAAGACAACTTGAGGGGGGACTTGTCCATTAAACACTAGGGTTAGTTCTTCTTAACCATAAGGAAAAATTAGAACCCTAATGTAAGGCCCAAGTTACAAGATAAAGTTTTGGTGATTATTAAGTGATTTGATTAAGAGGTTTAAACAAATTAAAGGTTTAACACTTAGGATTAAAGTTATACACTCCATCATAAGAGAAGGATGCAAGTATAACACTGATTCCAAAGTCCTAAAACTTTAAGAGTTTAGTCTCTGATTATTGAGATGAGAAGAGAGACTCAAGGAGACTCAAAGGTAAAAAGTCTAAGGGGGACTAAACACAACCCTAAGATTATCATGCTTGGATGTTCCTATGGTTTGTGAGGCTTGAGAAAGATCTTCAAGGCCACCAATGGAAGAAGCAGATTAAAGGAGGAGGAAGCAAGAGAATAAGTTACTTACTTCACTGAAGAAGATAAGTAACTTAAAGAAAGAAAGTGAGAGAGATGGAACATAAGTGAACAAGTTCACTTCAAAGACATGTTAAAATGCAAGTGAAAGAGATAAGAAGAAGTGAGATGTGAAGGCAAATCCACCTCCCAAAGTAACTTACCAAACCTGAAAGTGTTAATATGAATGCATAAAGTATGAAGCATAAAGAAATGAAGAGAAATGAGATGCAATGATCAAAGTCAGAAGTGTTTATGCAATGAAAATGTCATGTAAGATGATGCAAAGTCATACAAAATGCATATGTGTAATCATACAAAGATGAGATGTTATGGAAGCATGCTTTGAAGTTTGAAAACACATGAAAGTTTATGAAATGAAATGGATGCTAAACATGGAAAATGAATGAAGAAATGATCAAGAAAGGTTCTAACATGTCTTAAGATGTCTAATATGACATATGAATGCATGCAATGTCATGGCAAGTTCATGTATTGATGCATATGCAATGTGGATGCAAATGAACATGAGAAATTAGGGTTACATGGACATGTGAGATGCAAATGGATTAAACAGAAGCAAATGACATGATTAAAATTTAAAATTGAGCTCAAAGAAATCCTAATCCCATATTAGGTCACACCCCAAAGGAGAAGGTCAGAAGCCTAACCAATCAAAAGTTATGATTTTCCTAATTTTTCTAGGGTTTTTGGGTGGTTCAAAGGGAAAAATGCAAATCAATTTGAAAATGCAAGATATATTCATGAGGAAAAAGACCTATAAACTACATGCAATATGCAACACAATTCAAAAAAAATCAACTTCAAACTCTTCTTTGTTAGGCAGATGATGTTTCAAAGTTAGGGTTCAAAAATATGATTTTAATGACCCTTAATTCAAAGAAAATTGGCAAACTATGATCAAACCTAAAAAGAAATTTGTTTGAAGAGTTTGAAAATGTTTCTAAATTTTTTTGGTGATTTTTAGAAACCTAAATGTATTTTTAATTAATTAAAATACTTAAATTGATTAAAAATAACATTTAAATATTTTAAAAATATTTTTTAATGCAAAAAATAAAATAAAAATCATTTTTGGATGGAGAAAAATATTTAAAGTCAGAATGCAAAAGAAAATATTTTTTTTGAATGCTTTTTGATATTTTAAATAAATTGTGCAAGAAAATGCAATAAAAATGAAATAAAAATTGATTTAAATGAAAGTATGAGGATCTGATGGCTGAGATTCAAACTGGAAAAGGGAGGGTTGACTGCGCGCGTAATCCTATAGCTGACATTCAAACTTGGTTTTTATTTAAGTAATCCTAATTAATTAATTTAATTAAAAGATTAGGGTTTAATGAAATGATCTGGACCCTCCAAACACGCGCTAATCCTAATCCTACGACCCACATTCAAACTGGCCCTTAAATCCTAATTAATAACCCTAACCACTTTCAGGTGACCAGAGCTAGCTCCGGTCATCTTCTCCGGCCATCCAAATTCTGAAATCACTCCCTAGGCCACCCCAAGCTCCCAAATGCTCCAGAATCACTCATCAAACATCAACAAACAAGAATCCAGGCACTAAAAACATTTATCATGCATCAAGAGAGAGAATCGAAGCAAGAACATTTCACGGGAAAAATTTCAGAAAGCTATGAAATGCTTAAAACTCAACCATTTTCAAAAGTAAAAGCATCAGCATGATCAGGGAAGCATAAGGAATCATTTAGAAACTTAAAAGAGAAGTTCTGGAAAAAATGTTCATCATAGCTACCTGAGTTGAAGCTTTGTGTTCTTGAGCTTTCTGGCTCCCTCTTTGTTCAAAATCCACCCCAATGAACTCTCTGATGATGATGAGGAGCTTAGAGCAAGTTTGTGATGGCTATTTTGAAGTGTTTGGTTCTGGATTTGTAGAAATCGTATTTTGGCTTGAGGGTGTTTTAAGCTATGGTGATGGGTGGGAAATGACCCTTCACTGACTTTCGAGCAGATATGTGAGGTTTTGTACATCAAGACTTTCGAGCTAATATGTGAGGTTTTGTACATCACTCCGACCATAGGATTATTCTTCTCCTATTTCGAGGCGAATGGTTTTAATGGCCGAAGCTGGATTCAGATCAGCGGGATTCCTCAGAAGATTTTCCTTCAAGCTTATGCGTCCAACTATAAGCATCATAAGGACCATTTTTTAGGGTCCGTTGTGGACCGACGTGTCCCCAAGTTCTATATTCTATGGACAAGCATCCCTTCTTTCTCCATTATTAGACGAAGGATTGTGTCCGAACTCGAGTCCCTGGCCATTTAGGAATCTATCCGTATGATATGTAATTCCCAGTATTTGATTTAATACTCTGGATGATATTAATTAAGATAAATAGGGTTCCAGAGCGCTCTAAGAGTTTTCAACAAAAATAATTGGAACAACCGATGAATTTAAATTGATTAGTTATTATTATTGAACTCAGTGGTTTTATTAATTAAGAGCAACAAAGATATTTTCGGATACCCTCAATTTTTGGACCCATTGGTTAGTCTTACTAACTAATAGTATAACATTATGTTTCTTTTCTTTTTCCTCATTTGTGCCCAATATAGAAACTTTGAGAGAGAAATAAGAGAGAAGTGGGAGAATAAGAAAGGAAAGGAAAAAGCTTGAAGAAGAATAAGCTCTTGGATATTGTCGCTCCCGAAGATTTGCATCCCGGTGCAGACGCGAACGGTCGGTGAAAAGAGAAAGTGAAATGAATTGAATAGAGTCGCCAACTAGGCATTTTTATCCCGAAGGAAAGGTAATGCTGCATAAACATGGGAAAAGATGGATAAAACGGTTGCGAACCAGAGAAACTGAGAAAGGGGGTTGGTTACAACCTGGGAAGGTATTAGCACCCAGATTGTCCATCGTACTCGACGGGATCCACGCTTACAAGATTCTGTTTAAAATGGGTAGGTGTATGTGCTATCTGTGTGCAAAAGCTAAGAATGAATGTACAAGTGTCAGTGCAAAAAGGTGAATTGCTCAGGAACTGAGGCTTTTAAAGAATGCTGAAAGAGGGGGGAGACACAAAGACTTTTGTTCGATAACTGTTAAGTTATGCTTACGTATCCTCTCGTGCAATGAGGAAGTCAGAACACCGTAGTTCGACTCAAAGAAACTGAAAGATAAATTGACTGTGAACTGCTTACTTGCCTATGCTCAAGTGTATGACTCATCTGGCTTGAGTGCTAACTATCTTGCATTGACGGGAGAAGCAAGTTCTCGTTTGTGAATGAGTGTGATGAGAAAACAATCCCGAAGGAGACGATTATTGTTTGTTTTTGTATTTTCAGTTTTGTTACTGTTTTTGGTGTTTCGCATAAGTTAATGAGATTAATCCTAAATCAAAGGTTGTAAACTCATTATATCTTCCTCGATTAGGGATAATAAGCCTACTTAAGTATGAGATATGCATCTCAACTTAATTACCATGATGATGTAGGATTAAGATCATTGACCCATTTGTGATTATTAGAATGTTTTTGGGTATTTGTTTAGTGTTAAGTAATGAGTTTAATCTCTAATCACAGATTAGTGAACTCATTACACCATCCTAATAGAAGGATAATAGATGAGAACATTTAAGCCGAGGAAGATACCTCAACTTAATCCATTGTTAGGGATTAAATTCATTATATAACAAACCTTTATTAAATGTATTTTGATTAACGGATGAGATTAAGAAGTGGATTTTAAGTTTGTAAGACAACTTGAGGGGGATTTGTCCATTAAACACTAGGGTTAATCCCTCTTAACCATTAGGAAGAGTTAGAACCCTAATGTAACGCCCAAGTTACAAAATAAAGTCTTAGTGATTATTAATGTGATTTTATTAAGAGGTTTAAATAGATTAAAGGTTTAACACTTAGGATTAAAGTTATACACTTCATCCTAAGAGAGGGATGCAGGCATAACCCTAATTCCAATGTCCTAAAACTTTAAGAGTTTAGTCTCTGATTATTGAGATGAGAAGAGAGACTCAAGGAGACTCAAAGGTAAAAAGATAATGGGGGACTAAACACAACCCTAAAAATTATCATGCTTGTACATCCTATGGTTTGTGAGGTTTAAAAGAGAATATTTTCAAGGAAGACACCAATGGAAGAAGCAGATGAAAGGAGGAGGAAGCAGAAGAATAAGTTACTTACTTCCTAAGAAGATAAGTAACTTAAAGGAAGAAAGTGAGAGAGAGGGAACATAAGTGAATCAAATTCACTTTAAATACAAGTTAAATTTCATATGAAAGAGATTAAAAGAAGTGAGAGGTGAAAGCAAATCCACCTCCCAAAATAACTTACCAAAAGTTCCTGAAAAGTTAGTATGGATGCATAAGGTATAAAGTAAAAGGAAATGAAGTGAAATGAGATGCAATGATCAAAGTCAGAAGTGTTTATGTTATTAAAATGTCATGTGAGATGATGCAATGTCATACAATGTGCATATGAATGATCATACAAGGATGAGATGTTATGAAAGCATGCTTTAAAACTTGAAAACACAGGGATGTTAATGAAATGAAATGAATGCAAGACATGGCAAATGAATGAAGAAATGATAAAGAAATGTTCTAACATGTCATAAGATTTCTAATATGACATATGAATGCTTGAAATGTCATGGCAAGTTCATGTGATGATGAATAGGCAAGGTGAATGCAAGTGAACATGAGAAAATAGGGTTACATGGACATGTGAGATGCAAATGAACAAAACAGAAGCATGCAACATGATAAAAATTTGAAATCAAGATCAAACAAACCATAATCTCATATTAGGTCACACCCCAAAGGAGAAGGTCAGAAGCTATTCCTATTGAAAGTTATGATTTTCCTAAGTTTCCTAGGGTTTTTGGGTGATTCAAAAGAAAAAATGCAAATCAAATTGAAAATGCAAGATAAATTTATGAGAAAAATGACCTATAAACTACATGCAATATGTGAAACAATGCAAAAAAAATCAAGTTCAAACTCTTCTTGGTTAGGCAGAAATGATTTTTCAAAGCTAGGGTTAAAAATGTGATTTTAGAGACCCTTAATTCAAAGAAAATTGGTAAACTATGATCAAAGATAAAAAGAAATTTGTGTGAAGAGTTTGAAAATGTTTCTAAATGTCTTGGAATGTTTCATGATTTTTTTGGTGATTTTTAGAAACCTAAATGCATTTTTAATTAATTAAAACACTTTAATTAATTAAAACACTTTAATTAATTAAAAATAACATTTAAATAATTTAAAAATACTTTTTGAATGCAAAAAATAAAATAAAAATTATTTTCAGGTTGAGAAAAATATTTGAAATCAGAATGCAAAGTTTCATATTTTTGTGATGATATTTGGTATTTTAAATTAATTATGCAAAAGAAATGAAAAGAAAATGAAATAAAAATGAATAAAATGCAAAGTAATCACATCTGAGGGTCCAGATTCAAACTGGGATGGAGGGAGTTGACCATGCACGCTTACCAATGGCTAGGATTGTTTCTGGATTAATTAACTTAATTGTATTAATTAAATCAGGTTTTAATTAATTAATTAGGTTAGGGTTTTAATGACATGATCCAAGCCGTCCATACGCATAATAAAAACAAATCCAAGGGTCCACATCAAATCTGGAGAACTAACCCTAATTAGCCCTAATCAAATTCAGATGACTGGAGCTAAGCTCCGATCATCTTCTCCGGCCAGCCTCTCATGCTATCTCTCTCAATACGCCATAACAATGCATCAAACTCTCCAGAAATGATCAATGAACAACAACAAACACGAATCCATCAACAAACAAAATTTATATTTCAAGAATAGCATGAATCGAAGCAAAACGGAAAAATACACAAAACTTTCAGAAGTTCAATACATGCTTGATTCTTAACCATTTTCAAAAATAAACATATCAGGATGATCAGCTAAACATGTAGAAGCATCTAAGAACATAAAATAAGAGTTCTGGAAAAATTGTTCTTCATGGTTACCTGAGATGAAGCTTTCGATTCCAGAGCTTTCTGGCCTCTTTCTTGGTTCAAAACACCTCCACTGAACCTCATGATGATGTTGCAATGATTAGAACATGTTTGTGTTGCCTGGATTGTGAGTTTCAGTTCTGATGAAGTAGGAATCGTGTTTTTGTTTTAGGGTGATTCAGGCTATGGTGAGGGGTGGGAAATGATCCTTGAAGTATGTGGAGTTGAATGGTGAAAGAAATTTTAGGTTTTGATGGCTGAGGAGTAAGTTTCAAAGAAATGAAGTTCTATGGCAATTTTTGGGATTTCTGAGTTCTTGAGGATTCAGGATCCAAGATTGTGTGAAATGGGCTCCTTGATGTTTGCATAAACAATGATGACTTGCCAGAGAGTGGTTGTGGCACAGGCTGGTTGGTATGGCTTGATTTGCGAAAAGTCAAAAGTTATGGTACCTTGAGCATGGGCTGAGTCAGAGCTGGCTTTTGGGGTGTCTTGGCCTCAGCTTGGTTCAAGGATGGCCTTAGGATCAATTTTATGCAGCTGGCACAAGTGGATGAAAAGTTGTCATAGTTTTGCAAAGTTTATGCATAATTGTCATTTTGAGATTTCTTGAGAATCAAGCCATCAAAACCCTAGGTTCAAAGGCCGATTCTGATCTTTTGAGATTGCTTTGCATGTTTTGATGCATAGAAGTTGATTAGAGGTTATTAGAATGCTTGGCAAGTGAAATTGCAAAATTCCCTCTTTGACATGAACATGAAAATTATGTGATTTTTTCCAACTTTGAAAGGCCATATCTTGAGTTCTAGGATGAATCAAGACATGTTCTTGTACTTTTTGAAAAGAGAAAGACCTAATCTACAACTTTCATGCCCAAGAATGTTTCATTTGAAGCATTTTTGGTCATGAAAGAGGAGGTTGAAAATCTTTCCCAAAATGGAAAGTTTGCATTTCAAATCATTTCCAAAAATGGAAAGTTTGCAATTGGCTCAAAATTCTTCAATCTTGTGAACTTCCAACCACTTCTTAGATCAAATAATGATTATTGAGCTTCAATTTGATGAAAATGACCCTTTGGTTCCATTTTTGGGGGCCTCAGATGCCATGATTTTGACTTTACTTGCTCAAGAAGTTACCCAGTGAACAGATGACTTCCACAATGAATTTCTTCATCAAACTTGGTACAAATGATCCTTATAACATATTAAGAACATTAGAAACAAGAATGACCAAAAAATTTGGAGTTAAGGCCTCTGAAACCAAAACCCTAATTTTGGTCATCTGTGCAGTGAAAACCCTAGCTCTGCTTCCATGCCTTTGCCAATCTTTGTGATTTCTTGACTTCCATGAACTTTGGGGAACATAATATGATCATAGAACACACATGGACCCTCTTGGAAAGCTTTAAGACCTTTGGGATGGCTCAGATGGATTCTTGGATTGCTCAGATCACAAACCCTAGATGCAGATGAACTTGAACTATGTAGTGAAGCAAGTATGCAATATGAGATAGTATGCTTATGCTAATGTACAAATTAAAGATCACAAGCCAAGGTGTGATAAAGTGTGAGGGGAAATTTGGGGTGTTTAAAGCTGCCCCTATTCAAGCATGAGTTAGCTGTGCAGGGTGTAAGCGCCTGGCTTAACAGACGAACAAGATAACTTGTGGTTGAATACCAAAGACAATCTGAAATTTGCACTTGCTGGATAGAAGAAGAAAAGGGATATAAATTGTAAAAGGTAGTATAGTATGATATTTAAATGAAGGCGACGGAGGACGACCATCGAGCAGAGGACGACTGCTGGGAATAAAGTGGTAAGTAAAGCAATGACAGGGACAACCGACAAGCTGGGGAAATAAAGAGATCATGATGGGGACGACCCTCAGGTAAAGAAATAAGATTCTATGGGGATCAAAGTAATGAGGAAAGTAATGATGGGGACGGCTATCAGGCTTGGAAAATAAAGTAAGCAACGATGGGGACGACCATCGGGTTAAAGAATAAATGAAATAATGATAAGGGACAATCATCAAAGGTGAAGGACGATCACCTAGCAGGGGACGACTGCTCTTTATCACGACATAAGATGAATGTCGGATATATAAGGTTAACGATGGGGATGGCCATCGGATGATGAAGGACGATCATCAAGAGGTGAAAGACGATCACCTAGCAGGGTACGGCTGCTCTCGGGGTTTATCACAACATAGGACGAATGCCAGATAACAAGATCAACGATGGGGACGGCCATCAGATAAATGACGAGGGACTGTCATTAAAAGGTGAAGGATGATCACCTAGCAGGGGACGTCTGCTAAAAATATCACGACATAGGACGAATGCCGGATAAAAGGTTCCAATAATGGAGATTCCACTGGGGAAAAGGATGAGGGACGGTCATCCGAAGGTGAAGGACGACCACCTGGCAGGGGACGGCTGCCGAAAGTATCACGACATAGGACGAATGTCGGATAAAGGAAAGTTGTTTTATTGGCGACCTACTGGGGAACGGTAAACACGGACGAGTGCTTACGCTTTCAAGAATAAAGGATACAAGTGTTTGACGGTGTGTATAGATTAAAGATGCGGACGAGCATCCTTAGGACCATGATACGGACGAGTATCGGTAGAAACAAACGCTGACGCGTGTTCAAAGATGATGATATGGACGAGTATCAACTGGTTAACAAGGAACACGGACGAGTGTCGAATCTGGTGGGGAGTGATATAAACTAAATACGGACGAGTATCAAAGACTTCTGTATAAGTATGTACAAGTGTTTAGACTTGCTGGCGAAGTATGACACGGACGGGTGTCAATTATGAATAGGCGTCTGTTTTGAGAGTGCAAAGGAGATGTTTTGGCTTTCTGTGGGGAGATAAGATGACACGGACGAGTGTTGAGAAGAGCATGTTATGGAAAAGTATCTACTTGCAGAAGGTGTTCTGGCGACCTTACTTGGGAAGGATGACACAAACGTGTGTCAGAAAGAGCAAACATAGGTATCTATATTTGAGAGTGCAAAGGGGACGCTTTGGCTTTTTATGTGCAGGGGATGTATTTTGTGTATTGCTGATGAAATATTGATGGTAATTGCAGGTGACGGGCTCGAACCTGGCTCGTGATCATGCAAATGTTTGATTTTTTACCGTAATGCTCCGTATTAGACGGAATGCTACGCTTATTTCGGTGATTTATGATGCGAATGCTATGATTATGCGAGAGAGAAAAATGATCCGAAGCTCGGGTCCTCGGGGATAAAGATCTTTGGCTGATCCGCTTTGGAGGAATAACCCGGCCGGGGAAGAGATCATTTGATGGATCTGTAGGGAGGGAGAACTCTGCTTTGAGGAATGGATCATTGGTAGATCTATCCGAAGGGAGAACTCAGTTGGGGAGAAGGAAGCTTTAGCCACTCCATTAGGGATGGGTTTCAGGCATTGCTCTACTGGGGAGAGAGAATGGAAAATCTGTGGGGGATCAGTTCCACCAACTCTGCTGAGGATGAGAGAGATCTGGCATCTTTGGTGGGGAACAGAGAGTTCTTTGATCACTTCTTGCTATGAAATAGTTGTCAGGCATCTCGGGAGGTCTCGCTCGGGGAGGAGATAACATCTGGAAAGTAGCATGCTAGGGAATCATTGCTTGATATGCCCCCCCCCCCCCCCGTTGCGTATTGAATACCTGCAACCTGTTAAGACAAAGGAAAACGCGCAAGTATCCCGAGGTATCCTTAACCGGATTCCGTCATAGGAGTTAGACTTATCTGAAAGTAATATATTTCCTACAATCATTTTTTAAGAATGGCTCATATGTTTTCATGCAAGTGTTGTATTATGAATATTGGACATTTTGCAAACGAAACAAAAATGTACAAAACAAGGTGTGACTGAAAAATCGGATCTCATTTATTTCGGTGCCCTAAATTGGCAAGTACAGTCAAAGAAGCGAATCCCCTGGAAGGAAGAGGTTGTTGTAAAATTGAGAAAAATAAAAGTGTTGGCAATGTTGACGACGACATTCCAGTGAGCTTCCTTTTTTATGACCATTATGACTTTGACGTTCTTCGTATCTTGCTTTTTGAAGAAGGCTGTTTCTGACTGATGTTTTAAACTTTCGAAGCTTACCACGTTGTGAGTAATACAGATGAATTTAGAATGAAGTTGTTCGCTTATTCCCGGATTCTACGTGGATCGCCCTTTCGGGTTTTCAATCCACCGGGATACCCATTTTTGCCTGAGCTGTCCAATGTGGCTTTTCAACTCAGCGGGTGTACATTCTTTTGATTTCTCCCTTATCTTTGCCCGAGTCTTTTATTTTGTTTTTGACTCGCAGGGATGCCCTATTTTTCCTGGACTCACATTCTGTTTTTATGTCCAGCGGGTCATTTTATGCGAAATATTTTTTAACTGCATCTGAATTCACATGGGATAAGAAATCCTCGCCATCCATAGTAGTGAGCATCAGTGCTCCACCAGAGAAGACATTCTTTACTATGAATGGGCCTTCGTAGTTTGGCGTCATTTTCCCCTTTGGTCTGTATGAGGAGGAAGAAGTATTTTAAGCACAAGCTCTCCCACTTGGTATTCCCGAAGTCTGACTTTCTGATCGAAGACTTTCTTCATCCGCTTCTGATATAACTGCCCATGACAGATGGCAGCTAGCCTTTTCTCCTCGATCAGATTCAGTTGATTGTACCGAGACCGGATCCATTCTGCTTCATCCAGTTTCACATCCATCATTACTCGTAAGGAGGGTAGCTCAACTTCAACAGGTAGGATAACTTCCATACCGTACACAAGCTGGTAAGGCGTTGCCCCAGTAGACGTTATAATTAATGTTCGGTATCCATGCAAAGCAAATGGTAGTATTTCATGCCAGTCTTTATAAGTAAACACCATCTTCTGCACAATCTTCTTGATATTCTTGTTAGCAGCCTCAACAACGCCATTCATCCTTGGCCTGTAGGGAGAAGAGTTGTGATGTTGGATTTTGAAGTCCCGACACAGTTCTGCCATCATTTTGTTGTTCAAATTGGAACCATTATCAGTAATGATTCGCCCGGGAACTCCATACCGACAGATAATATCTCTTTTCAGAAATCTGGCTACCACTTGACTGGTGACGTTTGCATACGAAGCTGCTTCGACCCATTTGGTGAAGTAATCAATGGCCACCAAGATGAATCTGTGACCATTTGAAGCAGTTTGTTCAATCTTTCCAATCATGTATATGCCCCACATGGAAAAGGGCCAAGGTGAAGGCATCACGTTCAAAGGATTTGGAGGCACATGCACTTTATCTGCGTAGATCTGGCATTTGTGGCATTTCTTGGCATAAGCACAATAGTCTGCATCCATTGTGATCCAATAGTAACCAGATCTTAATAACTTCTTTGCCATTGCATGTCCTCTGGCATGGGTACCGAATGAACCTTCATGCACCTCGTGCATCAGCAGGTCTGCTTCCTTCTTGTCAACACATTTGAGCAGGACCATGTCGAAGTTTCGCTTGTATAATGAACCATCAGCATTGAGGAAGAAACTGTCGGATAGCCTTCTTAATGTCTTATTATCATTAGATGATGCCCCGGGTGGGTAGGTCTGATTCTCTAAGAAGCATTTGATATCGTGGAACCAAGGTTTGTCATCACTAGTAGTGTCCACAGAGAATACGTATGCTGGTCGGCCCAGTCTGGATACCAGAATCCGAGGCACATAATTGGCAGTTTGAACTTTGATCATGGAGGAAATGGTAGCTATAGCATCTGTAAACTGATTCTCATCTCGAGGGATGTATTCAAGTTTGACTGTTGTGAAGAAAGTCTATAATCTCCTCGTATAATCACGGTATGGAATCAGATGCTCCTGATGAGTGTACCATTTGCCATTGGTCTGATTGATTACCAAAGATGAATCTCCGAATAAATTCAAAGTTTTGATCCTGAGGTCAATGGCTTCCTCAAGACCCATGATACATGCTTCGTATTCTGCTTCGTTTTTAGTACATGCAAAGGTGACTTTTGCCGAGAAAGGCATATGAACTTCTTTAGGTGTAATGAGCACTGCACCAACTCCACGACCATTCATATTGACAGCCCTGTCAAATATCATAGTCCATTCTTCTTCTGGGTCAGGCCCTTGATTGTGAACTGGCTCTTCACAATCTTTTTCTTTTAAGTACATGATGTCTTCATCAGGGAAGTCAAATCTCATGGGCTGGTAATCATCAATTGGTTGCTCAGCTAGATAATCAGATAGTACACTGCCTTTGATGGCCTTTTGAGATGTGTACTGAATATCGTACTCTGTTAGAATCATTTACCATCTTGCAACCCTTCCGGTAAGTGCTGGCTTATCAAATATGTACTTGACAGGGTCCATTTTTGAGATCAACAAGGTAGTGTGAGTCAACATATACTGTCTTAGTCGGCGAGCAGGCCCACGCTAAAGCAAAGGAAGTTTTCTCGAACAGTGAATAACGTTGTTCACAGTCAGTAAACTTTTTGCTTAGGTAGTATATTGCATATTCTTTTCGACCAGACTCGTCATGATGGCCCAACACACACCCCATTGACCCTTCTAATACTGTCAGGTACATTATTAGAGGTCTTCCTTCAACTGGAGGCATGAGAATTGGAGGTTCTTGTAGGTACTCTTTGATCTTGTCAAAAGCTTTTTGGCAATCGTCATTCCACCTGACAGTCTGTTCTTTTCTTAACAGTTTGAACAGGGGCTCACAGGTTGCAGTGAGGTGAGATATGAACCTTGATATGTAGTTTAATCTACCTAAGAACCCCTAAACTTATTTTTCAGTCCTAGGTGCAGGCATCTCCTGAATGGCTTTGACTTTGTCGGGATCAACCTCAATTCCCTTTTCACTTACGATAAAACCCAGATGGTCTTCTTCAGCAGATTTACCAAATGGTCTTCTTCAATAAGGGACTTGGCATTCATGTCATCCACGTAGCATTCAATTTCTTTATGGATCATATTGTGGAATAACGTTACCATAGCCTGTTGATAAGTAGCACCAGCGTTCTTCAGTCCAAATTGCAATACCTTGTAACAAAATGTGTCATAGGGTGTGATGAAGGTTGTTTTCTCCATGTCTTCGGGTGACATCTTGATCTGATTGTACCCAAAAAATCCATCCATGAAAGAAAATACCGAGAACTGAGCTTTGTTGTCGACCAATACATCAATGTGAGGTAATGGGAAGTCATCCTTCGGGCTAGCTCTGTTCAGATCCCGGTAGTCCACACACATACGCACCTTGCCATCCTTCTTAGGCACGGGTACAATGTTAGCAACCCACGGTGGGTAACTAGTTACAGCAAGGAAACTAGCGTCCCATTGCTTTTGTACTTCTTCCTTAATCTTCATGGCCATATCTGTGCGAGTACGGCGTAGCTTTTGTTTAACTGGAGGGCAATCTTCTTTCAATGGTAGCCTGTGCATGACAATATCCGTATCTAGACCTGGCATGTCTTGATAGGACCAAGCGAAGACGTCGACATATTCCTGAAGCATACTGATGAGTTGTTCCTTTACTGGAGATTGCAGACTGGCCCCAATCTTCACTTCTTTCAAATCTTCCTTGGTACCAAGATTTACAGTTTCAATTTCCTCCTGATGAGGAGTAATCACTTTCTCTTCTTGCCTCAACAACCTGGCCAACTCTTCGGGCAACTCATAGTCTTCATCAACCCCTTCATCTGCTTGATTAATTGGATTGTCGAAGTCATACAAGGTCATAGTAGTGCTGTTGTCGGTGCAATCTGGAGGATAATCTCTACAAGGGTTGAGATTTGTTCTTTTTAGTGATTAATTTTAATCTTGTTTAGAAAAATGTGAAAATGAAGTTATTATTTTGAAAACATTGACATTTTATTGTTTTGTGTGAAAAATAACAAAAATGAAAAGACAGTGAGCGAAAGAGAAAATTGTTTGCAAAAGATGTCTGATATTCATTGATATTCCATTTGCACAAAAATACAAATATAGCCCTATTACAAAATGAGTCTTGACACCTTGGGCAAGATGCAAGACTTGATGCATGCTAAAAGGTAGGAAATAATAATTACTCTGCAAGAGTAACCCTTATAATTTCCTGGGAAGACCAGTTAAGGACTTGTTGACCCAGGATCCTTGGACGAATCCAGCTCTCCAGGTTGAGGTCGCTTTCTGCCTCGTCTTCCACGTTATTGACAGCATATGGGGTGAGCATCCCCCCACTTATGAACCTGGGCTCTTTAGCAGACTCTGCTTGATCTTGTCGGAATGGTTTGTAACCCAAACCAAATATGTCCTCCTTCTTCTCCACTGGTAGCAGCTTGCCCCAGCCTTGGGCATTTCCATCTTCAACAACCTTTCGAGCTTGTTGGTAGGAGACAATTGAAGTACTCATCCTTTCTTCTTGGGATGCAGCAAATACTTCAGTTGTCGCCTCATTGACGTTCAGCGCTTCGAAACCTTAGCTCATGGTCTCGTGGATTTCACCATCCATTTCAATGTATTGTAGGTGGCCAGATGGCTAACAAAAATATCCTCTTCACAACAGAATGTGATAATCTGCCATTCCCAGTCATATTTCAATTTCTAGTGAAGGGTCTACATAACTGCACCAGCGGCGTGAATCCATGGTCGACCCAAAAAACAGTTGTAGGCCGTCTGAATGTCCATCACGTAGAAAGTAGTTTGAAAGACCTGCAGGCCAATTATCATAGGAAGCTCCACCTCTCCAAGAACAGACCTCTCGGAACCATCAAAAGCTCTAACCACTAGATTGCTTGGTAGGAGAGAGTGAATATCCCAAATTTTCCCTCACTCTCTATCACACCATGGCTTGTGATCTTTCATTTTTGTTTTAACATAAGCATTACATCTCATGTTGCATATTTGTTTCATATGCATAGTTCCAGTTCATCTGCATCTAGGGTTTGTGATCTGAGCAATCCAAGAATCCATCTGAGCCATCCCAAAGGTCTTGAAGTTTTCCAAGAGGGTACATGTGTGTTCTATGATCATATTATGCTCCCCAAAGTTCATGGAAGTCAAGAGATCACAAGAACTGGCAAAGGCATGGAAGCAGAGCTAGGGTTTTCACTACACATATGACCAAAATTAGGGTTTTGGTTTCAAAGGCTTTAACTCCAAATTTTTGGGCCATTCTTGTTTCTAATGTTCTTAATATGTTATAAGGATCATGTGTATCAAGTTTGATGAAGAAACTCATTGTGGAAGGCATCTGTTTACTAGGTAACTTCCTGAGCAAGTTAAGTCCAAATCAGGGCATCTAAGGCCCCCAACAATGGAACCAAAGGGGTATTTTCATCAAATTGAAGTTCAATTATCTTTATTTGATCTTAGAAGTGGTTGGAAGTTCACAAGATTGAAGAATTTTGAGCCAATTGCAAACATGCCATTTTTGGAAATGACTTGAGATGCAAACTTTCCATTTTGGGAAATGATTTTCTACCCCTTTAAACACAAACTTTCAAGCGTGGATCCCGTCGAGTATGACGGACAATCTGGGTGCTAATACCTTCCCAGGTTGTAACCAACCCCTTTCTCAGTTTCTCTGGTTCGCAACCGTCTTATCCATATCTTTCTAGGTTTATGCAACATTACCTTTCCTTCGGGATAAAAATGCCTAGCTGGCGACTCTATTCACCTTAATTTTCATTCTTCCTCTCGCTGACCGTTCGCGCTTGTACCGGGATGCAAATCTTCGGGAGCGACAGCTTGGCGACTCTGCTGGGGACCCCTATATTGCAACCAGGGCTTCCGGTTCTTTTTGTGGGTTCCTCCTAGCGCTTGTTTGATTTGTGTTTACGGGGTGTTATGTGCTACTTGTGCTTATTTATTTGCTTTATTTATTGCTTTATGTACAACTTTATTTATTGCTTTCCTTTTCAGTTTTATGCATTTCATACTGTCATTATCATGTGCTGGATCTCTTGTCTGTTTTGGTGGGTGGGGATCATTGAGTGATTAAGGTCCTATACCTGGGACCTGAGTGATACATAGGCTAGAGTGGCTTCATATTCTTTCCCATTCCATTTCAGTCTGGTGTGGGAATATGAAACACGTTTCAGACATGGGTTTCTTCTTGAGAACTCTGTGCTACAGATTTCCTGTAGTACTAGGGCTATCTGGGAAGCCTGCTAAGTTTGGATGACCTTTTTATGACCTTCAGTATCTGAGGTGAATTAGAGGAGGATCTTTTATGGTTATTATAAACATTGTACCTCCGGGTTAGAAGTGTTTACACTTCTCATAACTGATCAAAGTCTGAGGGTCCTTGTTCTAGAACATTACATGTGAGGGGGTTGGGATGTTTACAGGTTTGTAGGAACCCTTGGCCCCATCATACCCTGTCACTGGATTTGTTAAGGTTGTATTATTTGGATAGTTCTTGTGATTACCCTGGACTTGTGACTCTTTATTTGAGTCCCCCACCTGATTACTAGATTTCTAAGACTCCATCCGGACTTATGAACATACATGGACTTTTACCAAGGCAGATAACAGATCCAGCACTTGATCACAAACCCTTTGCATATCATTTTGCATACATCATTTCTGCATCATTTAACATTTGCTTATTTGTTTTACAGGGTATCCATCATATTATCTTTGGTTTGGTTTTGACCCCTTCTGCTGCTTAGACTCCTTCAGTTGTCTTCTTCAGCATCTCCATCAGTTTGTCAGTGATTCTCCTCCAGCTATCTTCATCAAAGACCCATCTCCAGCATCTCATTCAGTGACCTTCATCAGCAATTACTCTCAGCTTCTTCACCAGCATCCATGGACACTTCAAGAAAGAGCAACATCACATACCACTTCTTTAAGCCCACCCTGACTGGCATCAGGCAGATCCACTCTCTCATTACTCCTGAGCATGTCCCACTATTTAGAGAGCACTATGGAGTTATATTGGACATGGTCATGGACCTAGATGCATCTCAGAGGAGCTTGATCCATACTTGCTTGCAGTTCTATGATCCTCCACTCAGATGCTTCACATTCCCTGATTTCCAGTTGGAACCTTTGCTAGAAGAATTTTCCATGTTGTTAGGAGTTCCTATCAGGAGAGGGATCCCTTTCAAACCTGAGATGGCTGCTCCCAGAAATGAAGACATAGCTAGGGCATTGCATTTGGAGCCTGTCCTCATTGATCAGAACATGACAACCAAGGCTGGGGTTCCAGGCCTTCACCTAGACTTCTTGATCTCCCAGGCTACCCTGCATGCTGCAATATGGGAATGGAAGGCTGTCTGTGCACTTCTAGCCCTCAGTATATATGGGGTTATCTTGTTTGCAGATGAGCCAAAGTTTGTGAGCAAGAATGCCATTCAACTGTTCCTATTGAGGAACCCAGTTCCTACCTTGCTTGGAGACTTCTACTACTCAGTACACCAGAGAAATGAGAAGCAAAGAGGAAGATTGGTCAGATGATGTGCTCCTCTCTATTACTCTTGGCTGCTAAGACACTTGCCAAAGTCAGATACTTTCCTGAACCCTCATCAGCAAAAGAATTGGGCTAAGAGATTTATTGCCTTGACATCAGAGGACATCAGATGGTGCACTCAGAGCAACAAAGGCAAGGACATCATTACTAGCTGTGGGCAATATCCTAATGTGCCTTTAATAGGAGTGAAAGGTTGCATCAATTACAATCCTTTACTATTTAAAAGACAATTAGGATATGCTTTGGTTCATCCTCCCAGAGGGCAAGATTTGGCTGAGACCCTCTATTGTGAAATCCAGCTCAACTCTGTTGTTGTCAAGAAAGCTGCCTGGGCTTGGGACAACATCCAGACTAAAGGGACATCCATCCTTGGCAAGTGCAACAACATTGCTTCAGCACAATATTCGGATTAGTCCCGTACCAGAGCTCAGATCACCCGGATGCCATTCATTTTAGAATATGTGCCTGGACCTTCTACAATACAACTTGCGGATACTGTTGGTTTGGAAGAGTTTGAAAAGCTGGAGGAAAGGAATACTTAGCTATCTGAAGCCTTAAAGAAGACTCTCTGGGAGAGAAATGACAGTCGTCTAGATAATGAGAGATATGAAACGCTCAGGATTGAGCACTTGACCAAGATTGAGAAGACGGATGACTACATCAGGAAGGCAAGAGCAGGGGAGTTAGTACTGAAAAATGCCTGCAAGGAAGCAAAGACTCAGAAGGCTAGGGCAGAGCATTATCTAGAGGAGAGTCAGGCTAGGTGGATCAGGATCACTGAAGCCCGTGCACAAGAAGATCAAAGGACTCAGGCTAAGATAGATCAATTAGAGGCTAATGAGAAGAAGCATCAGGAGGCATTAGTGGCAGCTCAGAGGGAAATATCTGAATTGAAACTTCGGGCGGGGTTGAAGAGGTCAAAGGATCAGGATAAGCATAAGAAGTTAACCAGTGCCATTGCTACCAGGAACCTCCTCATCAGGACTATCACAGAGCACCCAGTGGGTCCAGTGACTGAGACCCTCCTGAAGGAAGTCAGAGAGGATGAATTTGGATTGGATGTCTGATTCTTTTGCTTGTACTTTCCTTTTTGTTGTACTTTTTGATTTTTGTTGTTGTATTTTGACCCACCATGGGGATGTATTGTAATCAAACTATGTATTTTCACCCTTTGTAATATATCAGTTTGTATCATTTTTGGTGGGCTTTATCTATCTCTACAAAATCATCAGCATTTCCTCGAGGTCTGGAAAGGTCAAAACCAAAGAACCAAACCGGATACCCTTGGAAGACAAATAGGCATCCTGCATTGCATACTAACATTTTCTTTGTTTTGTAGGTTTTTGTTTATTATTGTTTCTCACTTTGTTGTGGTTTCAGGAAACATTGCTCGTAGAAAAGTGTTCCCTGTCAACAGAACACACCAGTACCCGACAAGAAACAACCTTCCGGGACTCTAGATGGATCAAGTTCAGCAAGACTTGAATGAAGTAAGGGCCCAGATGGCCAATGAGAGGGTTGAGATGAGGAATCAGATGACCCAATTCATGACTGTGATGATTGGTTTAGCTCAAATCCAGGAAATACTAAGGGAGTTAGTTGAAAGGCAGACTCCTGAAGAACACCATCCAGGTACAGGAGGTACCAGTAACAACGATCACGTGCAACCTCGCACTGATCCACCAGAGTTTGGGCCTCATATAAACCCAGAAATCAATGCCATAAGGAATACTCAGGGTAACACTGCTGGAGGAAGGGTCTTGCAAGAAGATCCTCAAGAAGAGCAGTTTACAGTTGTTGGGGCTGGAGACGAAGTTTACGACCGTAGGCTGGATGAGATTGTAGAGAAGCTGAGATCTCTTGAATCCCAAAACTCCCTAGGTTTTGATGTCATGGACATGGGACTGGTGGAAGGGGTGAGAATTCCTCACAAGTTCAAACCCCCGTGTTTTGAAAGGTATAATGGCACATCCTGCCCACGCACCCACCTTCAATCATTCTTGGGAAGATTAAAAGCATACACCATGGACGAAAAGCTATGGATGTTTTACTTCAAGGATAGTCTAACAGGGGCATCCTGAGAATGGTATTCCCACTTGACCAGAGCCATAGTAAGAAACTGGAAAGACTTGGCTGAAGCTTTTATCCGTCAGTATCAGTATAACTTGGACATGGCCCCAAACAGGATCCTTCTAATGGGAATGTCTCAATCTTCCCGTGAGAGCTTCAGAGAATATGCCCAAAGGTGGAGGCAACTTACTGCTGTAGTTCAACCCCCCATGTTCATGAATACCCTCCAAGGAACCTACATTGACAGATTGGCTGCATTTTCTTCTACCGGCTTTGCAGATGTGGTGATAGCTGGGGAAAGAATAGAGAGCCTATTGAAGATGGGAAAGATCTCTGATAACGGTGCCAATTCAAGCAGTACAAGAAAACCATTTGCTGGGCCCCGTAGATCTTGTGAGACAAACTATGTGCACATCGGAAGAGGGAGACCCCAATACCTGCCCAGAACAGTTGCTGCTGTTACTATCCCTGCTCCACCTCCTCAGTATACTCAACAACCATAACACTTTCCGCAACAACAACAATTTCCGCAACAGAGATCATACAACAATAATAACAACAATCAACAACAACGCCCGTTTCAACAGCGACCATCTCAGGTCAACCGGGTAATTGACCCCATTCCAATGCCATATGATACACTGCTGCCACAACTCCTAAACTTCAATCTGGTTGCGTTGAGGAAATTGGCTCCACCTGATCCTCAAAACCTTCCTAGAAACTATGATGTCAATGCTAGGTGTGCTTTTCATTCCAACACACCTGGTCACTCTACGGAAAAATGCAAAGCTCTGCATATGAAGGTTCAGGATCTGGTAGATTCAAAAGCCCTGAACTTTGCACCTCCTCCCAATGTAATGAAAAATCCTATGCCAGGCCACAGTGGGCTAAGAATTAATGCTATAGAGGAGGGTTCACCCATGAGTTTAATAGAAGACATTGCATGTATTCAGACACCTCTGGCAGAGGTTAAAGCCCAAATTTTAAAGTGCCAAGTATTCCTAGGTTGTGAGGCCTGTTGTGAATTATGCAAACTTTCTGAGAATGGGTGTGCTAGCTTGAGGAGTGGAATTAATGGCTTAATCAAAGAAGGCATTCTGCAAATTACAACCACTACTTCTACAACACCAGCAACCCTTTTGTCAACAACAAGTGAATCTTCTACAAATGCAACAACCATCTTTCCTACTGGTTCTTCTACAACTGCAACAACCATTGTTCCAACTGATTCAGCTACAACTTCAACAATCATTCCATCTGTCACTTCAACACACAACAATTCATTTGCACCGGCTACTACAACTTCAGCAACCACCAATAATGATGTCTCCACTATCACAATTTATTATGACCCGACAACGGTCCCGAATCCCAACAACTTTCAACACTCCCAACAGTCTCAACAAAGATTCAATTCACCTCCACCAACATCCACCAGAGGTCCTGTTACTATTTTCTATGATCCACAGACTATTACAATCCCAACATCTGCTGCAGTGAGCCCAATCACTATCACGGTGCCCGGGCCAATCCCATATGATCAAGACAGTGCTATACCATGGCATTATGGTGCTGACCTGTACTGCAATGGAGAGAAAGTCCTTCTCGATTCTCCAGTTCTCACTCCCCAAGTGGATAATGTTGGGGGAGGCGGAGGCTTCACCCGAAGCGGACGTCTCTTTGCATCACAAGTCCCTAGAACCAACACTGAGGCAGAGGCTGCTGCCAAAGCCAAAGGGAAGAGTGTGATACCGGAAGAATCTGCACCAAAAGAAACTCCTAAATCATCCTTCGATCAAGATGTGGATGAGTTTATGAGAATCATTAAAAGAAGTGACTATAAAGTTGTGGACCAGCTCCACCAAACTCCTTCAAAGATCTCAATCCTATCACTGTTGTTGTGTTCCGAAGCCCATCGGGATGCACTACTCAAAGTTCTGCACGCTGCCTACGTGCCAGAAGAGGTCACTGTGAATCAGCTGCAAACAGTAGTGTCAAATGTCAATACTAGCCATGGGCTAGGTTTCACTGATGCTGATTTAACAACAGAAGGACGTCTCCACAACAAAGCTTTGCACATAACCCTGGAGTGCAAAGGAGCTGTACTATCTCATGTTCTTGTAGACACTAGGTCCTCATTCAATGTCTTAACCAAGAAATCTCTTGTCAAACTTGAATATGATGGGATAGCTCTCCAGCCGAGTAACCTTGTGGTCATGGATTTTGACGGCTCCAAAAGATCTGTTCTTGGGGAGGTGGAGATACCAGTGATAATCGGTCCACAAGTCTTTTAGACTACTTTCTATGTGATGGACATACAGCCTGCTTACAGCTGTTTGCTAGGTCGACACAGGATTCACGCCGCAGGTGTAGTAACGTCGACCCTTCACCAGAAACTGAAATATGAGTGGGAAAGACAAGTTATCACCATCTGTGGTGAGGAGGACATATTTGTTAGCCATCTGGCTACATATAAGTATATTGAGATGGATGGTGAAATCCATGAGACAATGAGCCAAGGGTTCGAGGCCCTGAATGTCAATGAGGCTACTGAAGTATTTGCTGCATCCAAGGAAGACAGGATGGGTACTTCAATCGTTTCCTATCAGCAAGCCCGAAAGTTTGTTGAAGACGGTAATGCTCAAGGCTGGGGCAAGCTGCTGTCAGTGGAAAAGAAGGAAGATAGATTCGGTTTGGGTTACAGACCATTCCGACAAGATCAATCAGAGGCTGCAAAAGAGCCCAAATTTGTCAGTGAGGATGCTCACCCTAGATGATGTTAACAATCTGGAAGACGAGGCGGAAAGCGACCGCAACCTGGAGAACTGGATACGTCCAAGGATCCCGGGGAATCAAGTCCTTAACTGGTCTTCCCAGGAAATTATAAGGGTTACTCCTGCAGAGTAATTATTATTTCCTGTCTTTTTAGCATGCATCAAGTCCTGCATCTTGCCCAAGGTGTCAGGATTCATTTTGTAATAGGGCCATATTGTAGTGCAAATGATTAATCAATGGATATCAGACATCTTTTGCAAACGAGTCTTTTTTTCGCTCAATGTCTTTTCATTTTTCACTTTTGTACAAAACAATAAAATGGCAATGTTTTCAAAATAAATAACTTCATATTCACTTTTTCTAAACAAGATTAAAATTGATCACTAAAACAAACCAATCTCAACCCTTGTAGAGATTATCCTCCAGATTGCACCGACAACAGCACTGCTATGACCTTGTATGACTTCGACAATCCGATTAATCAAGCTGATGAAGGGGTTGAAGAAGACTATGAGTTACCTGAAGAGTTAGCCAGGTTGTTGATGCAAGAAGATAAAGTGATCACTCCTCATCAGGAGTAGATTGAAACAGTTAATCTTGGTACCGAAGAAGACTTGAAAGAAGTGAAGATCGGGGCCAGTCTGCAAGATTCAGTGAAGGAACAGCTTATTGACATGCTTCGAGAGTATGTCGACGTCTTTGCTTGGTCCTATCAAGACATGCCAGGTCTTGATACTGATATTGTTATGCACAAGCTGCCTTTGAAAGAAGATTGTCCTCCAGTAAAGTAGAAGCTACGCCGTACTCGTCCAGATATGGCCATGAAGATTAAAGAAGAAGTACAAAAACAGTGGGACGCCGATTTCCTTGTTGTAACTAGTTACCCGCCGTGGGTTGCTAACATTGTACCAGTGCCTACGAAGGATGGAAAAGTACGGATGTGTGTGGATTACCGGGATCTGAATAGAGCTAGCCCGAAGGATGATTTCCCTTTACCTCACATTGATGTATTGGTTGATAACACGGCTTAGTTCTTGGTATTTTCCTTCATGGATGTTTTTTCAGGGTATAATCAGATCAGAATGTCACCCGAAGATATGGAGAAGACTACCTTCATCATCCCTGGGGAACATTTTGTTACAAGGTAATGCCTTTTGGACTGAAGAACACCGGTGCTACTTATCAACGGGCCATGGTAACGTTATTCCATGACATGATCCACAAAGAAATAGAATGCTACGTGGATGACATGATTGCCTAGTCCCTCACTGAAGAATATCATTTGGTAAATATGCTGAAGCTATTTAAGCGTCTGAGAAAGTATCAGCTGAAGCTAAACCCCAACAAATGCACATTCGGTGTACGTTCCGGTAAATTGCTGGGATTTATCGTAAGTGAAAATGGAATTGAAGTTGATCCTGACAAAGTCAAAGCCATTCAAGAGATGCCTGCACCTAGGACTGAAAAGGATGTTCGGGGGTTTTTAGGTAGATTGAACTACATATCAAGGTTCATATCTCACCTCACTGCAACCTGTGAACCCTTGTTTAAATTATTAAGAAAGGAACAAACGGTCAGGTGGAACGAAGATTGTTAGAAGGCTTTTGACAAAATCAAAGAGTACTAACAAGAACCTCCAATTATTATGCCTCCAGTTGAAGGAAGATCTCTAATAATGTACCTGACAGTATTAGAAGGATCAATAGGGTGTGTGCTGGGCCAGCATGACGAGTCTGGTCGAAAAGAGTATGCAATATACTGCCTAAGTAAAAAGTTTACCGACTGTGAACAACGTTATTCACTGCTCGAGAAAACTTGATGTGCTTTAGCGTGGGATGCTCGCCGACTAAGGCAGAATATGCTGACTTACACTACCTTGTTAATCTCAAAGATGGATCCAGTCAAGTACATATTTGAGAAGCCAACACTTACCGGAAGGGTTGCAAGATGGCAAATGATCCTGACAGAGTATGACATTCAGTACACATCTCAAAAGGCCATCAAGGGCAATGTATTGTCTGACTATCTAGATGAGCAACCCATTGATGATTACCAACCAATGAGATTTGACTTCCCTGATGAAGACATCATGTTCCTGAAAGCAAAAGATCATGAAGATCCTGTTCACACTGAAGGGCCTGACCCAGAAGAAGAATGGACAATGATATTTGATGGGGCTGTCAATATGAATGGTCGTGGAGTTAGTGCAGTACTCATTACACCTAAAGGAGTTCATATGCCTTTCTCGGCAAAACTCACCTTTGCATGCACTAACAACGAAGCTGAATATGAAGCATGTATCATGGGTCTTGAGGAAGACATTAACCTCAGGATCAAGACATTAACTTTGTTCGGGGATTCAGCTTTGGTAATCAATCAGACCAACGACAAATGGTACACTCGCCAAGAGCATCTGATTCCATACCGTGACTATATGAGGAGATTATTGACTTTCTTCACAACAGTCAAACTTGAATATATCCCTCGAGATGAAAATTAGTTCGCAGGTGCTTTAACTACCATTTCCTCCATGATCAAGGTTCAAACTACCAATTACGTGCCTCAGATTTCGGTATCCAGACTAGAGCGACCAGCATATGTATTCTCTGTGGACATTGCTAAGGATGACAAGCCTTGGTTCCATGACATCAAATGCTTCTTAGAGGATCAGACATACCCACCTGGGGCATCATCCAATGATAAGAAGACACTAAGAAGGTTGGCTGGTAGTTTCTTCCTCAATGCTGATGGCTCATTATACAAGAGAAACTTTGACATGGTTCTGCTCAGATGTGTTGATAAGAAAGAATCAGACTTGCTGATGCACGAAATGCATGAAGGATCTTTTGGTACCCATGCTGGAGGACATGCAATGGCTAAGAAATTAGTAAGATCAGGTTACTACTGGATCACAATGGATGCAGACTGTTGTGCCTATGCCAGAAAGTGCCACAAATGCCAGATCTATGCAGATAAAGTGCATGTGCCTCCAAACCCTTTGAACGTTATGTCTTTACCTTGGCCATTTGCCATGTGGGGCATTGACATGATTGGAAAGATCGAACCGACTGCTTCAAATGGCCACAGATTCATCCTGGTAGCCATTGATTACTTCACCAAGTGGGTTGAAGCAGCTTCATATGCAAACGTTACCAGGCAAGTGATAGCCAGATTCCTGAAAAGAGGCATCATCTATCGATATGGAGTACCTGAACGAATCATTACTGATAATGGTTCCAATTTGAACAACAAAATGAGTGCAGAACTGTGTTAGGACTTCAAAATCCAACATCACAACTCTTCTCCTTACAGGCCAAAGATGAATGGTGTTGTTGAGGAGGCTAACAAAAACATTAAGAAGATTGTGCAAAAGATGGTGTTTACATACAAAGACTGGCATGAGATGCTACCATTTGCTTTGCATGGGTACCGAACCTCAATCAAAACGTCCACTGGGGCAACACCTTATCAGCTTGTGTACGGTATGGAAGCTGTCCTACCTGTTGAAGTTGAATTACCCTCCTTACGGGTACTGATGGATGTAAAGCTGAGTGAAGCAGAATGGGTCCGTTCTCGGTACAATCAACTGAATCTGATCGAAGAAAAGAGATTAACTGCAATTTGTCATGGGCAGTTATATCAGAAAAGAATGAAGAAAGCCTTCGATCAGAAAGTCAGGCTTCAGGAATATCAAGTGGGAGATCTTGTGCTGAAAAGACTTCTTCCTCCTCATACAGATCACAGGGGCAAGTGGACTCCAAATTACGACGGCCTATTCATAGTAAAGAAGGTCTTCTCTGGTTGAGCACTGATGCTCACTACTATGGATGGTGAAGATTTCTTATCCCTAGTGAATTCAGATGTAGTTAAAAAATACTTCGCATAAAATGACCCGCTGGACATAAAATCAGAATGTAAGTCCAGGCAAAATAGAGCATCCCGGCGAGTCAAAAACAGAATAAAAGACGGGCAAAAATAAGGGAAAATTAAAAAAAATGTGTACACCCACAAATTTGAAAAGCCGCATTGGACAGCTCAGGCAAAAATGGGTATCCCTCTGAATTCGTCTGTATCACTCACAACACGGTAGGCTTCGAAAGGTTAAAGCATCGGTCATAATCAACCTTCTTCAGAAAGCAAGATGAGAATAGCGTCAAGATCATACAGGTCATAGCAAAGGAAGCTCACTGAAGCGTCATCAACATTGCCAGCACCTTTAGTTTTCTCAATTTGTAACAATCTCCTCATTTCAGGGGATCTGTTTCTTGGACTGTATTTGCCAATTCAGGGCGCTCAAATTAATAAAATCAAATTTTCAGTCACACCTCGTTTCGTACATTTTTGTTTCGTTCGCAAAATGTCCAATATCCATGATATAATATTTGCATAAAACAAATGAGCCATTCTTAATAAATGCTTGCAGGAAATAATCTTACTCTCAGGAATATCTAACTCCTATAAGGAAATCCGGTAAGGGATACCTCGGGATACTCGCGCGTTTCTTTGTCTTAATAGGTTGCAGATATTCAAATACACAGCATGGGGCATGCCAAGCATCACTTCCCCCAGCACACCTCCTCCAAGCAGTATCTGGAATGCTTTTCCCAGCGGAGTTGTCAAAGCCTCCTCATCCCCATCCGGGATCCCCACAGAAATCTCTAGGAAGATCATTCAGTGATCTTTCCTACCCCAAACAGAGTGCCTGGTCTCTCTAGGACAAAAGAACCATCTCCCCGCCGAGTTCCAGCCTCTCCCCAGAGGAGCAATGCCTGAAATTCTCACACAACAAAGTAACAGAAGCTTCCTCGTCCCCAGCTGGGTTTTCTCCTTACCAGATAGATCTATCAGTGATTTATTTCCCCAAGCAAAGCCATATATCTTATCAGATCTACCAATGATCTCATCCCCAGCTGGGATATCCTTCCAAGTAGATCAGCCAGAGATCTCCACAACAGCGGGATCCGAATCCCGGATTGGTTTCTCTTTTTTCATAATCATAGCATTCGCATCATTTTTCCCCACAAAGCGTAGCATTCCGACTAATACAGAGCATTACGGCAAAAATCAAACATTTGCATGATCACAAGTCAGGTTCGAGCCAGTCACCTGCAAATACCCTCAGTATCTCATCAACAATGTATATAAAAGCTCATAAAAGCCAAAGCATCCCCTTTGCACTCTCCAGCACAGATACATGTTCATATGTACTTTTTCGACACTCGTCCGTGTCAAAATATTCCCCTGCAGATATAAGCCACAAACATCCTCTTTGAAAACAAATACCTATATACGCTCTTCTGACACTCGTTCGTGTCACCTTCCCCAGCACGGTTGCCCAAACACTTATTGCAAAACCAAATACTTCTCTATAAACACTCTCCTTTCGACACTCGTCTGTGTCATCCTATCCCCGCAGGTCGGCGAAACACCTTTTGCACTCTCATGTAAAAATATAAGTTCATAACTTATACACTTTCTCTTCTGACACTCGTCCGTGTCACACTTTTCCCCAGCAAGTTGAACACTCGTCTGTGTCTTGCCCATACTTCACAATACTTGTTCATACTTATACAGATACTCGTCCGTATCTTGTATATATACTCATTCCCCACAGATTCGACACTCGTCCGTGTTCTTTGTTAACCAGTTGGTACTCATCTGTACCATCATCTCTGAACATACGTCATCGTTTGTTTCTACCGATACTCGTCCGTATCATGGTCTTAAGGATGCTCGTCTGCATCTTTAATCCATACACATCATCAAACACTTATACCTTTTATTTCTTAAGCTTAAGCACTCGTCCTATGTCATGATAAAGAGCAGTTGTCCCTTGCTAGGTGATCGTCCTGCACCATTGATGACCGTGCCTCATCATTTATTTCATTTATTCTCTGAACCGATGGCCGTCCCCATCGTTGTTTACCTTACTTTGCAAACCTGATGGCCGTCCCCATCGTTATTTACTTTACAACCCTGATGGCCGTCCCCATCATTGCCTTTACTTTAATTCCCACAGAACTGCTTTACTTTACTTGATGGCCGTCCCTATCATGGTATCTTTATTTCCCCAGCTTGTCGGTCGTCCCGTCATTGCTTTACTTACCACTTTATCCCCAGCAGTCGTCCTCTACTCGATGGTCGTCCTCCATCGCCTGCATTTAATAATTATACTTTACTACCTTTTTCAATTTATATCCCTTTTCTTCTTCTCCCCAGTGAGTGCAAATTTTGGACTGTCTTTGGTATTCAACCACAAGTTATCTTGTTTGTCTGTTAAGCCCGTCGCTTACATCCTGCACAGCTAACTCATGTTCGAATAGGGGCAGCTGTAAATACCCCAAATTTTCCCTCACTAATTTCACACCATTGGCTTGTGATCTTTCATTTTTGCATAAGCATAATCATACCATCTCATATGGCATTTTTGCTTCACTGCATTAGTTCAAATTCATCTGCATCTAGGGTTTGTGATCTGAGCAATCCAAAGATCCATCTGAGCCACTCCAAAGGTCTCCAATCATTCCAAGAAGGTCCATGTATGTTATATCATCATATTATATCCCCCAAAGTTCAAATAAGTCAAGAAATCACAAGAATTGGGAAAGCATGGAAGCAGAGCTAGGGTTTCACTACACAGATGACCTAAAATTAGGGTTTTGGTTTCAGAGGCCATAAATCCAAATTTTTTGGTCATTCTTGTTTCTAATACTCTCAATATGTTATAAGGATCATATGTACCAAGTTTGATGAAGACATTCATTGTGGAAGTCATCTGTTCACTAGGTAACTTCTGGAGCAACTCAGAGCAAAATCAGGGCATCTAAGGCCCCCAACAATGGAACCAAAGTGTATTTTTCATCAAATTGAAGTGTTATATGATCTTTATTTGATCATTGAAGTGCTTGGAAGTTCACAAAATTGAAGAAATTTGAGCTAAACCAAAAGTTTCCAAAAATGGAAATGACTTGTAATGGAAACTTTCCATTTTGGAAAAGTTTTTCAACCTCCTCTTTCTCAACCAAAAATGCTTCAAATGAAAAATTGTTGGTCATGAAAGTTGTAGATTGGATCATTCCCTTTTCAAAAAGTACAAGAACAAGTCCTAATTCATTATGGAACTCAAGTTATGGCTTTGCAAAGTTGGCAAAAATCCTATAATTTTCACTTTCACACCAAAGAGGATTTTTTGCAATTTCACAAACCAAGTCATTTTGTGACCTCTAATCACTCTCTAAACATCATACACACATGATACAATGCATTGTGACCAAAATTGCCCAAAGAATCATTCTATTTCATGCCTTGAACTTCAAGAAATTCAAAAAGGGCCAAAGTTCTTCAAATTTGCAAAAGGGGATGAATCTTCCCTTACACTTGCTGCATCACCCCAAATCATTTTCCATGGCTCTCCTTGGTCAATGCTGAACCAGGACATGCCCTAAAACAGCTGCAACATGAGCCCATACCTCAAGTACACAATTTTTTGACTTTTTGCAAGAGAGCCCATACCAATCAGCTGCAGGCACAACCACTCTCTGGCCAATAGGGTTATGTTATGTTGATCAAAAGCAAGCCAATCCATAACACACACAAATCAGACCAGCCACTAAAACCACAAAAAAACTTCACCATTCAACTCACCATCACCATTAGAACATTTCCCAACCATCAAACAAGCTTGAAAGCAAGCCAAACAAAAACACGATTTCAGACCAGTTGGAGTGTAACCTCTCATTCCAGCCATTCTAAACTCCATCAAAGCATTCCAACATCATCAGGAGGTGAAAGGAAGAGGATTTGCACAAAAGAAGAGGTCTAAAAGCTCCAGAAGTGAAAGCTTCAGCTCAGGTAGCCACCTTCAATTTATTTTCCAAAACATCTCTTTTATGTTATAGAATGATTCTATGTGTTCCCCTTATTGCCATGTTATGATTTGTTTCGAAAATGGTTGAGTTTTAAGCATTTCACAAGCTTCTAAAATTTCTGTTTGATTTTCTGTTTTGCTTCGATTCATGTTGTTCATGTGAAATAAATGAAATTTGTTGGTTGATTCATGTTTAGAGTGATGTGAGGATCATTTCTGGAGAGTTTGATGCATTTATATTGCGTTTTGAGTGAGATAACATGTTTGGGTGGCCGGAGAAGATGACTGGAGCTAGCTCCGGTTACCTGAAAGTAATTAGGGTTCTAATTAGGGTTTAGTTTCCAGTTTGAATAATGGAAGTAGGATATGTTTTGCGCGCGTGCGTGGATGGCTGAGATTGAGTCATTAAACCCTAAATAGAATTAATTAAATTAATTAGGTTTTATTAGCTAGGAATGATCTGGACCACACAATCACGCGTGCAGTCAACCCTTCCCCCTTGAGTTTGAATCTCAGCCCTCAGATGCGTTTACCTTCCCTTTAATTCATTTCATTTTTATTTTTATCCATTTATTTTGTGCATTTTATTTAAAATACTTAGAAAAATCATAAAAATATTTCCTTCTGCATTTTAATTCTAAATATTTTTCTCCACTCAAAAACATTTTTATTTTTATTTTTTGCATTAAAAAATCATTTTAAAAATATTTAAATGTTTATTTTAATTAATTAATGGAAATTAATTAATTAAAATACCATTTAGGTTTCCATAAATCACAAAAAAAATCACATTGCATCTTCTGACATTTAGAAACATTGTCAAACCATTCATACAAATTTCTTTTTGGTTTTGATCCAATTTTGACATTTTTCTTGAATTTAGGGTTCATAAAATTCCCTTTTTAGAACCCTAACTTTGAAATTCTTTTCTGCCTAACCATGAAGGGTTTGACAATGATTCTTTTTGTGTTGTTTTCCATATAGCATTTAGTTTCTAGGATATTTTTGTTATGAATTTATCTTTCATTTTCAAGTTGATTTGCATTTTTTCTCTTAAGGTACCCAAAAACCCTAGTTAACTTAGAAAAATCATAACTTTTATTAGGTTAAGAGTTAGACCTTCTCCTTTGGGGTGTGATATCATATGGGGTTAAGGTTCCTTTGGGTTCATTTGTAATTTTTTATCATGTGATTTGTTTCTGTTTTTGTCATTTGCATCTCATCCTTTCATGTAACCCTAATCTTGCATCCATACTTGCATCTTACATTGCATTGCATGAACATGTGAACTTGCCATGACATTCTAAGCACTTGTATGCAATATTAGACATATTAAGACATTTCTTGAACATTGCTTGGTCATTTATTCATACATTTGCTATGCTTTTCATCCATTTCATTTCATAAACATCCTTGGGTTTTCATGCTTCCTACATGCTTCATTTGCATCCTTTCTCTTTGTATGAAAATTCATAGCACTTGTTATGCCTTTGCATCATCTTATAGCATCATTTGCATCATGTGTTTGCTTCTGGTTTTGGTTTTTACCTTTGCATAATCTTCATTTCATTTCTTTCCTTTTGCTAACCTTTTTAGGTGGTAAGTTAACTTGAGAAGTGAATTTGCCTTCACTTCTCATTTCTCTTCATCTTCTTCATATGCATCCTTTCTGCATTTTCATTTGCTTTAGAGTGAGCTTTCTCATTCATGTTCATCATTCACTTTCTTCCTCCAAGTTACTTATCTTCTTCAGTGAAGTAAGTAACATGTTTCTTCTGCTTCTCCTTCCTTCCATTTGCTTCTTCCATTGGTGACTTCTTTGAAGATCCTTCTCAAGCCTTACAAACCATAAGAACATCCAAGCATGACAATAATTAGGGTTGTAATTAGTCCCCCTTTAGCTTTTACCTTTGTGTCTTCTTTGTGTCTCTCTTCTCATCTCATCATTAGAGACTAAACCTTTAAGGCTTTAAGACTTTGTGATTAGGGTTATGCCTGCATCCTTCTCTTAGGATGGAGTGTATAACTTTAATCCTAAGTGTTAAACCCTTAATTTGTTTAAACCTCTTAATCAATCCATCTTAATAATCACTAAGACATTAACTTGTAACTTGGGCCTTGCATTAGGGTTCTAATTCTTCCTTTATTGGTTAAAAAGGACTAACCCTAGTGTTAATGGACAAGTCCCCCTCAAGTTGTCTTACAAATCATAAAACTCACTTCTTAATATCACCCTTAATTAAAATCCACTCTTAATAAAGGCTTGTTTTGTCATGAGGTTAATCCCTAATCATGGATTAAGTTGAGGTATCTTCCTCAGCTTAAGTGTGCTCATCTATTATCCTTCTATTAGGATGGTGTAATGGGTTCACTAATCCTTGATTATGGCTTAAACTCATTACTTAACACTAAACAAAAACTCAAAAACATCTAAATAATCACAAGTAGGTTAATGATCTTAATCCTATATCATCATGGTAATTAAGTTGAGTTGTTTATCTCATACTTAAGGTATTCTCATTATCCCTAATCAAAGGGAGGATATGATGAGTTTACTAACCCTTGGTTTAGGCTTAAGTTCATTAACTTATGACAAACACCAAAAGCAATAAAAGATTGAAAACACTTGATGCAAGATAGTTAGCACTTAAGCCAGACAAGTCATACACTTGAGCATAGACAAGCAAGCAGTTCATAGTCAATTTATCTTTCAGTCTCTTTGAGTCGAACTACGGTGTTCTGACTTCCTCATTGCACGAGAGGATACGTAGGCATAACTTAACCTTTATCGAACAAAAGTCTCTATGTCTTCCCTCCTCTTCCAGCATTCTCTTTTAATCCTCATGATGCAAAGTAACTTACCACCTGAAAAGTTAGTGAAAGAAATGCAATGCAATGCAAAATGAGATGGAATGACATGATGCAAATCAAAACCAGAAGCATATATGAGATGATAATGATGCTATGAGATGCTGCAAACATGTAACAAGGCATGGGGATGATCATACAAACTTATGGATGCAAATGAAGCAAGTTAAGAACCATGATCACACATGAAAAGTTATGAAATGCAAATGGCATACAACATGGCAAATTAAAGATGCAATGATCAAACATGCTTACAATATGTCTTAAGATGTCTAATGAATCAAATGGAAGCACAAAATGCTATGGCAAGTCATGGTATGCAAGCAAATGCAAGATGGATGCATATGGAAGCCCAAATTAGGGTTTATGATCAATGCACCAAACAAAAACCAAAATCAGAAGCAAACATCAAGATAAAAAAATTGAAAATGCATTCCAAGGAACTCTAACCCTACACAAATTCACTGCCCAAAGGAGGGGTTCTAACTCTTAACCAAATTAGGGTTATGAATTTCCTAAGATTTCTAGGGTTTTAAGGTACCTTAACAAGAAAAATGTCAAACAAAATGAAAATGAAAGATCAAATCATGCCAATTTAATCTCACAAACTACATGATATGCAAGACACAATGCAAAAAGAACCAAAGTCCAACTCTCAAAAACAAGGCAGAAGTGAATTTTCAAAGATTGGATCAAAATAATGCTTTGAAATTGAATTAATTCCATGGAAAATTATCAAAATGCATCAAGATCAAAAAAGAAATTTGGTTTGAGAGTTGGACAATGTTTCTAAATGATTTTAAAGGTTTCATGAATTTTTTGGTGATTTTTAAATACCTAAAAGGATTTTTAATTAATTAATTCTCATTAATTAATTAAAAATAAACTTTTAAATGATTTAAAAATATTTTTTAATGCAAAAAATAAAAATAAAAATGTTTTTGGTTTCTGAAAATTAATAAAAGTTTATATAAAAATTTTCAGAATTTTTGAAAAGGTTTTACTATTTTAAATAAAATGGAGAAAACAAATGAGTTTAAATGAAAAATAAAATGAATTAAATCTGAAAAAAGGAAAAGTCAACATAATCAATGGCCATGGTTTGAACTCACACGCGCGGGAGAAGACTTGGCGCCACATCCAAGGGCTGAGATTCAAATTCGCTAATTAAATGATTAAGCCCTAATCCTGCCCTAATCACATTCAGGCGACCGGAACACTGTTCCGGTCGTCTTCTCCGGCCAGCTCAACTCTCAATCTCTCTCAATATGCCATGAAATCATGCCAAACTCTCCAGAATCAATCATTAATCATCACTAAACCTAAACCCCACCCCAAAATCCATTCATTTCCACTGAAACATGAGGAACGAATCAAAACGGAAAACAACACAAAAATTTCAGAGATCAAATACATCCTACACACGCAACCATTTTCAATGATTCAAAGCTTAAAATGATCAGCACATCACATAGAATCAGTTTGTAACTCAAAACACAAGTTCTGGAAAAATGTTCTTGGATGATACCTGAGATGGAGCTTTCGATTCCAGAGCTTTCAGGCTGTTTCTTTGGCTCAAATCTACTCCACTGATCCTCCTAAGAAGCTTGCAAGGTTTGTTTGAAGTTTGCAATGGCTGGTTTGAGAGTTTGCTTGAGTTCTGTTCAAAGGGGGGCAGAAATCGTATCTGGCTTATGTGAGGTTTCAAGGGTGAATGAAGGCAGGGAAATGATCAGGAGGATGTGGTGATATGTTCTGTGAAGTTTGTTTGTGAGTTTGTAGCTTGTATGATGAGTTTCGAATGCTTTTGCAAATGGGGTGGAAAATGAGAATGCTGTGCTATGGAGTGTTTCAGGCCTGTGTTCTTGTTGCTTTGGCTTGCTTTTTGCTTGTATAAACAATTGTGATTGGTCAGAAGAAGTGATGTGTGCTTTATTGATTGGTATGGCTCAAGTTGCCAAAATGTCAAAGTTGTGTAAGAGAGGTATGGGCTACTTTCTAGCCAAGGACAAAAGGTGTGTCCTGCGCAGCATGACGTGGGGAGATGCCTAGGATAGTTCAGCAAGCTAACAAGCAAGTGGATGGTAAACTATGATGAGTTTTGCAACTTGCCTTGCTTTTGCTTCTCATGAAAAATCTTGATCCATAGGCCACAAAAATGAATGATCTCTTGGCCCATTCTGAACTTTAGGTCTTGTATGATCATGTTGTGAAGATTAGAAGCCCATTTGATAGCTTTAGAACACTTGATCAAGTCATTTTGCAAAATGCCTCTTTGGTAGAAACTTTGAAATTTTGTGATTTTTGCCAACTTTGGCAAGCCATAACTTTTGATCCAAAATGAATTAGGTCATGTTCTTGTACTTTTTGAAAAGGGAAAGATCTATTATACAACTTTCATGAGCAAAGTTTTTTCATTTGAAGCATTTTTGAATCAAAAAGCAAGGGTTGAAAAAGTTTCCTAAAATGGCAATTTCATTAAAAGTCAAACTTTCCCAAAAAAGTCAACTTTGCAAATGACTTGAAATTATTCAATTTTGTGAACTTCCAACTTCTTCTATGATCAAATAAAGATCATATACAATCAAAATGATGAAGAACACCCTTTGGTTGGGTCATTGGGGGCCTCAGATGCCCTGATTTTACACTGACTTGCTTGAAAAGTCAACTCTTGATCAGATGACTTCCCCAAGGAATTTCTTCATGAAAATTGATATGCATACTCCCCATACCATATGGAGACCAATAGAAACATGAATGACCAAAAAATTTGGAGTTATGGCCTCTGAAACCAAAACCCTAATTCTAGGTCATCTGTGCAGTCAAGCCTGGCTCTGCTTCCATACCATTCTCAGTTCTTGTGATTTTTTGACATTCTTGACTTTGAAAGGATATAACATGATGTTTGAACACACATGGACCCCTTTGAAGTGATTGATGGCCTTTGGAGTGGCTCAAGAAGCTCTTGGATTGCTCAGATCACAAACCCTAGATGCAGATGACTTAGAATCTATGCAGTGGATCAAAAATGCAATATGAGATGCTATGATTGAGTTTATGCATATGACATGATCACAAGCCTTGATGTGAATGGGTGAGGGCAAATTTGGGGTGTTTACACCCACTTTCTTCCCAACCAGAACTCTACAAGCATGCCTCAAGGATCATTTTTCATAAGACACACAAGCTGAAACCTCCAAGAACTCAGCATTCCACAAAATCATCCCTCTTGCATTTTCCTTCGAAACTCTTTGAATACTCACTCAATCTTCAAACCAATTTCACCATTCATCTCAAAATCATCCACTAAACACAAAGCAACCATTAAACCAGCCAAGAACACCCCATACACAAAACACGATTCTTGGCTAGTTGATGTGCAATCTCACAAACCAGCCAAAAGAAATTCCTTCCAAGCATCAAAGCTTCTTCAGGAGGTCAAGGGGAGTCATTTTGCACAAGTGGAGTGGCTAGAAAGCTCCAAACTGAGGAAGCACAAGCTCAGGTAACTTCTTCAAACTTTTTTCCAGAAGTGTTATTTTAAGTTCTCATAATGATATTCATGCTTCACAGATTACACTGCACTTCTTACTTTTAAAAATAGTTGAGAAATGGGCTTGTATGCGTGTTCTGAAACTTTTTCAGTTTTTGAGTTTTGATTCGAATCATGAGATTGAGCCATAATAAATTTATTTTTAGAGGATTTGAATTCAGGAGAGTGAGGTGAGTTGATCTGGAGCTTTAGAGCTCTAGAAATGACCTAGGGAGAGGTTTTGAGATTTTCAGGGGAGAAGGCTGCCGGAGAAGACGACCGGAGCTCTTCTCCGGTGGCCTGAAAGTGATTAGCTGGCTTAATTAGGGTTAGGGCAAATTTTTGAATGTAGGCCGTTTGATTTAGGTTTCCCGCGTGTGATAGACGATCCAGATCATTTCATTAACTCTTAATTCTGGATTATTTATTTAATTAATTAGGATTAGATAAGTTTGAATTTCGTCCATAGGATGTGGTGCACAGTCAACATTTAAATCCCTAGAATCAATGTGAACCATTGGATGTGATTACTTCTGTTTTATTTAATTTTTATTTCATATTTTCTCATTTACTTTGCACAATTTATTAAAAATACCTAGAAAATCCTAAAAAATATTTTATTTTGTATTTTCACTTCAAATAAATTTCTTCACCCAAAAATATTTTTATTTTTATTTTTTGCATTAAAAAATCATTTTTAAAACATTTAAATGTTTATTTTAGTTAATTAATGGAAATTAATTAATTAAAATATCATTTAGGTTTCCAAGAACCCCAAAAAAAATTCACATTGCATCTTAGGACATTTAGAAACATTTTCATACCATCCATACAAATTTCCTTTTGGTTTTGAACAATCTTTGACAATTTTCTTGAATTTAGGGTTCATAAAATTCCTATTTTTGAACCCTAACTTCAAGAATTCTTTTCTGCCTAACCATGAATGGTATGACAATGATTCTTTTTGCATTAATCTTCATTTAACATGTAGTGTCTAGCATATATTTGTCATAAATTTCTTCTGCATTTTTGATTTGATTTGCATTTTTTCCATTTAGGTACCATAAAACCCTAGATAACTTAGAAAATTCATAACTTTCATTAGGTTAAGAGTTAGGTCTTCTCCTTTGGGGTATGATATCATATGGGGTTAGGGTTCCTTTGAATGA
Organism: Lathyrus aphaca; assembly: GCA_963966055.1. Taxonomy (NCBI): domain Eukaryota; kingdom Viridiplantae; phylum Streptophyta; class Magnoliopsida; order Fabales; family Fabaceae; genus Lathyrus; species Lathyrus aphaca. Next base: position 321,360,270 of record OZ014525.1, read on the forward strand.
ATTTTCAATTTTTTATCTTATGATTTGCTTCTGTTTTTGACTTTTGCATCTCATGTTGTATGAAAACCCTAATTTCTCATGTTCATTTGCATACATCTTGCATAAGCATTCATTCACGAACTTTCCATGACATTTATTGCATCCACATTACATATAAGACATCATAGGACACATTAGAACCATGCTTGATCATTTCTTCATCCATTTGCGATGTTATGCACTCATTACATTCCATGAACATTCATATGCTTTCATGCTTCCTACATGCTTCATTTGCATTCTTATCCTTTGTATGATCATCCATTGCACTTGACATACATTTGCATCATCTCTTAGCATCATTTACATCATTAATATGCTTCTGGTTTTGGTTTGCATCCTTGCATACATTCCATTTTCATTTCATTCTTTTTTTTATGCTAACCATTTCAGGTGGTAAGTACTTTGAGAAGTGAATTTGCCTTCACTTCTCACTTCTCTTCTCATCTCTCTTATGCATTCATTGCTGAATATTGCTTTTGCTTTAGAGTGAGCTTGCTCACTCATGCTCATTATTCACTTTCTTTCTTCAAGTGACTTATCTTCTTAAGTGAAGTAAGTTAACTTATTTCTTCTGCTCCTCCTTCTTTCATCTGCTTCTTCCTTGGTGGCTATTCTTGAAGATCTCTTGCAAGCCTCATAAACCCTAGGAACACCAAGAATGATGACAATTAGGATTTTGATTAGTCCCCCTTAGTTTTACCTTTGTGTCTTCTTTTGTGTCTCTCTTCTCATCTCATAATCAGAGACTAAACCTTCAAGGTTTTAAGGCTTTGTGATTAAGGTTATGCCTGCATCCTTCTCTTAGGATGGAGTGTATAACTTTAATTCTAAGTGTTTAACCCTTAATGTGTTTAAATCTCTTAATCAATCCATCTAATAATCACTAAGACAATAAGCTTGTAACTTGGGCCTTGCATTAGGGTTCTAATTCTTCCTTAAGTTGTTAAGAAGGGGGCCAATTCCACCAGGGCCAATTCCATATGATAAAGACAATGTTGTACCTTGGCATTATGGTGCCGATCTTTACTGCAATGGAGAAAAAGTCCTTCTTGATTCTTCAGTTCACACCCCCAAGTGGATAATGTCGGGGGAGGCGGAGACTTCACCCGAAGCGGACGCCTCTTCGCGTCACAAGCTCCAAGAACTAATATTGAGGCAGAGGCTGCTGCCAAAGCCAAAGGAAAAAGTGTGATACCAGAAGAATCTGCATCAAAAGAGACTCATAATTCATCCTTTGACCAGGATGTGTATGAATTTAAGAGGATAATTAAAAGAAGTGACTACAAAGTCGTGGATCAGCTCCACCAGACTCCTCGGGATGCACTACTCAAAGTTCTGCACGCTGCCTACGTCCCAGAAGAGATCATAGTGAATCAGTTGGAAGCAGTGGTGTCTAATGTCAATACTAGCCATGGGCTGGGTTTCACTAATGCTGATTTAATAACAGAAGGTAGTCACCACAACAAAGCTTTGCACATAACCCTGGAGTGCAAAGGGGTTGTACTCTCTCATGTTCTTGTAAACACTGGGTCTTCACTCAATGTCTTGCCAAAGAAGGCTCTGGTCAAGCTCGAATATGATGGAATAGCTCTCCGACCAAGCAACCTTGTGGTCAGGGCTTTTGATGGCTCCAAGAGGTCTGTTCTTGGAGAGGTGGAGCTTCCTGTGATAATTGGTCCACAGGTCTTTCAGACTACTTTCTATGTGATGGACATTCAGCCGACCTACAATTGTTTGTTGGGTCGACCATGGATTCACGCCGCTAGTGCAGTAACGTCGACCCTTCACCAGAAATTGAAATATGAGTGGGAAAGACAGATTATCACCATCTGTGGTGAAGAGGACATATTTGTTAGCCATCTGGCTACGGACAAATACATTGAGATGGATGGTGAAATCCATGAAACTATGAGCCAGGGGTTCGAGGCTTTGAATGTCAATGAGGCGACGACTGAAGTGTTTGCTGCATCTCAGGAGGATATGATAGGTACTTCAATTGTCTCCTATCAGCTAGCCCGGAAGTTTGTTGAGGAAGGAAATGCCCAAGGCTGGGGAAAGCTATTGCCGGTGGAGAAGAAGGAAGACAGATTCAGTTTGGGTTACAAACAATTCCGACAAGATCAAGAAGAGGCTGCTAAAGAGCCCAAGTTCAATAGTGGGGGGATGCTCACCCCAGATGTTGTTAACAACCTGGAAGACGAGGCGGAAAGCGACCTCAACCTGGAGAGCAGGATTTGTCCAAGGATCCCGGGTCACCAAGTCCTTAACTAGTCTTCCCAGGAAATTATAAGGGTTACTCCTGCAGAGTAATTATTATTTCCTGCTTTTTTCAGCATGCATCAAGTCCTTCATCTTGCCCAAGGTGTCAGGACTTATTTTGTAATAGGGCCATATTGTAATTTTGTGCAAATGGATTATCAATGAATATCAGACATCTTTTGCAAACAAGTCTCTTTTTCGCTCAGTGTCTTTTCATTTTTCCCTTTTGTACAAAACAATAAAATGACAATGTTTTCAAAATAATAACTTCATTTTCACTTTTTCTAAACAAGATTAAAATTGATCACTAAAACGAACAAATCTCAACCCTTGCAGAGATTACCCTCCAGATTGCACCGACAACAACACCGTTATGACCTTGTATGACTTCGAGAATCCAATTAATCAAGCCGATGAAGGGGTTGAAGAAGACTATGATTTACCGGAAGAGTTAGCCAGGTTGTTGAGGTAAGAAGAGAAAGTGATCACTCCTCATCAGGAGGAAGTTGAAATATTTAATCTTAGTACCGAAGAGGATTTGAAAGAAGTGAAGATTGGGGCCGGTCGGCAAGCTTCAGTGAAAGAGCAACTTATTGACATGCTTCGAGAATACGTCGACGTCTTTGCTTGGTCCTATCAAGACATGCCAGGTGTCACACCCTAAATTTTGACCGGATGTTTTTTCAAATTTTATTCATCTGGCGCATTTTTATCGAATTATTTGATAGTCAGTCATTTTTGCATTATAATCAATTAATCATTAATCATAAAGTTCTATTTATTTTACTTTTCATGTCATATTTTATTCTTGATTTTTTTAGAATTACTTATTTCGCTTTAAGAATAGGAGTTTAGATTATATTAGATATTTTAGAATTAGTTTTAATTTTAATTTTATTTTGGTTCAATTCTAATTTAGATTTTTTTTATTTAAGTTAATTTAGATTTTAGTTTAATTTCAATTTCAATTTATTTAGTTTAACTTTAATTTATTTAATTCAATATAATTTATTTTTTGATGATCATTTTCAATTTTTTTTCTTTTTTATTATTATTATTATTATTATTATTATTATTATTATTAGTTTTATTATTATTATTTATTTTATTATTACTACTTTTCTTTTGTTTTTCTTCATATTCAAAAAAGGAAAAATAGCAAGTGGGGTCCACTACAATGTAGTACAAACACTTCACATGGATTGCCAACTTGGACTTATCAATGACCAAGAATCATTCTCACACTTCACATGGATTGCCAACTTGGACTTATCAATGACCAAAAATCATTCTCATAAAGTCACATGGATTGCCACATCACTACTCCTACCTCATTCACATTATAAATAAGATCTATCTTTCTCTCATTTGAGACGAACAAGAATACCCTTAAATTCTCAAAATCTAGCATATTCATTACATATTTTTCAAAGTCCAAATTCTTTTTACTTACACAATACCCATAAACATTCACCATCTTCACCACAACAACAACCTCCATCAAAACACCCTCACTTTATTCTACACAACAAGTTCAACCTTTGCTAGCTTTGGAGTTTGTGAGTATTATCCATCATTTATTTATTTATATTTTAGTTTATAAAACTTTCATTTTGATTTTATTTGTATTAATCCATCTTTTTTTAGATCTTTATTTTATTATTTCATTTTTTTTTAACTCTTAGTGTAGTTTAGTTTTAGTATTTTTATTATTATTTAAAAAACATGTCAAAAAACATAATAGTGAACTATTTGATTCTAATTTATTTTGTTCTTCGGACCGATGATATGACAAAAAGTCACGATAAATCGTTTTCGATTAATCGTGACCAATATGAGGCCATTTATTTATTTTATTTTCATTCTATTTAATTTAATCTATTTCGCAATTTATTTCACTTTATTTAGTCTATTTATTTAATTTATTTTTTGTACTTTTTATACCATATTAAAATCTAACGGTTCCGATTAATTCATACATTGCGCACACGCTTTCTCTTGGGCAAATTACAACGATGCCCTTTATTTCTTCGCAATCCCGTGTAAATTATTATTGTATCCCTCTCCCGTTTATTTTGTACGCGATTTATTTTTCCGCCTTTATTTTACAGTTTCGCATTGCTAGGAATACCCATAGGAACTAGAAATCGATTCACTTAACCAATTAAAATATTTACGCCTACATTTTACACACACGTAAGTAGGTCACTAGGTGATTACCATCTGCATGATCTTTATCGCGTCATAATTTAATTAACGAGGAACTGAACTTCGGAATCTAGCATTCCGCGGGTTCTTTAATGAACCACTCTTGAGGCTAGCCTTCGAGTTGTGTTTCATTTACTCCTTCGTTTCTAAAACTTTAAACCCTAAACCATATTCAAACAATCGCAAAGCACGATACTTAATACATATAATTAATTAACGTAAGAACTAAACTCAGGAATCTAACATTCCTCGGGTTTTTGAATCGAATTACTCTTGAGGCTAGCCTTCGAGTTGTAACTCATTCGCTCTTTCGTTTTCAAAAAATTTAAGTCTCTAATTAAAATCGTGAAAGAACTAAACTCGGGAATCTAGCATTCCTCGAGTTTTTGAATTGAATTACTCTTGAGGCTAGCCCTCGAGTTGTACTTCGTTCGCCCTTTCACACTAAAAAGAATACAACTTAAAACTTACCAACAAACACAAATCATTTTACAACTAATCAACGAATAACTGAACTCTGGAGTCAAGCACTCCACGGGTCCTTGAATTCAAACACTCTTAAGGCTAGCCCTGAAGTTTTGGTCCATTCGCCTTTCTTTTTAAAACACTTAACAAAGGTCAACCCCTTTTCTTTAAACGAACATTGTTTAAATCATTCTATCTCGCAAACAAGCTAGTGCTTCAGCCTCCACCGCGAGTATAAGCCAACGCTTAGCAGTAGAATGCGTTTTACACAATCGTTCCATTAAAATACACAAACTGTAGTTACACGAACTACGAAGCTCTGACTTTCCCATTGCACAAGGGAATACGTAGGCACGGGGTTTTAATCCTTCGCGAGCACCCTAATAAAAAATTAACTATCTCTCCGTCACAATAATAACAAACTTTAATCTTTTCTCCATCATAATAATTTAAAACTTTAATTCCCTTTAGAACAAACATATTAATAACCATTTTGAAGACAAAGACTTAGATCAACATTTAATCGCATAGTTAACTAAGAGGTTCTCATTGAGTACAATGGATGTGAGGGGTGTTAATACCTTCCCCTTGCGTAACTGACTCCCGAACTTAGAATTTGGTTTCGTTGACCATTTTTTATCCTTCATTAGGTTGTATCTATATCTCCCTTTTCTCTCGTAGAATAAATAGAATTAGATGCCGACTTTGTTGTTTCTTTCTGCGTCCATCGCGAGGATCGTATTTTTCGAGGTACGACAGTTGGCGACTCTGCTGGGGACTAGCTCCATGTTGGAGAGAGTCGAGCCTGACTTAGCTTTGTGTGATTTTTTTGATCTTATCTTTTTGTCTTCTCTATGTTTATTAGTTATGTAGTTTTATTTGTTCTTTTACTGCTTTCTCTTATTTGCTCATTTATATTACTTGTCTGTGGGATATTGGTGTTACATTGCAAGTAAATGTGAGTTGTGGAAAAAGAAGAGGGAACACCTAGGTTAGAATTGGAAGTCATTAGTGTTAGTCTCCAAGAACTCGCTTCTTGAGGGCCTAGCATGAAAGCTCCCCCAGATAGTTAGACTTTTCATGAAAGGGCTGTGATTCTGGGATCAATCATCAAGAACCTGTTTCAATTTTTGGTAGTTGTGTAATGTTAGGCTCCAAGGGCTAGCCCCTTTGTCATCCTAGCATGAGAACTCCACTCAAGGTAGACCTTATCATCATTATCGTCATAATGCAGCTAGCCTGCGGTGGGGTGTTAATACGATAAACGTCTGTGACCTTGAGTTTCCCAATACCACCACCGTAGAAACTATCATGTGAGTGAGTCTTTATGGGTATAGAATATAGAACCAATCTCTTACGGTCTACCAATTAGGAAGTTTCGAGTTATCTCCAGTTTCCAGGTCTGTTTGTGCTTGTGACCCTAAGCATATCTGCATCGCATGGCGTTGCATACCATTTGCATCATATCTATTTTTCATACACCCGGGTTGTTTGTCAATTCATTCAAGTTGTCTCTGTATTCCAGTTATCTGTCGACCGTCAAACTGAAGCTTCGTAGCCGATACAGAACCCGAGCTTACCGCAGACGCAGGATGTCAGAACAAGAGGTTCACAATGTTTAGGTCCGAATGGAAATTGATGAGTTGAAGACAAGTGTGACGAAGCTGACTGAGATGCTTCAGGTTTTGATTGCTAGAGGAGAGCCGCCTCAGAGGACAGTGATCCAAGAGGTCGAAAATGTTGTTGTCGAACCTCAGCCTACCCTGTTGCCACCTTCAACTTGGCCGGAGTTTGGTTTGCCACACAACTACTCTCCACCTCATGTTACTACTTCTGTGGTTGGTCAGGCGTCTAGACCCGCCTTTCAAGTTCCTATTTTAACTGAATCTAGATCTGTGATTCATACTGGCCAAATTCCCTATAAACACAATGTTTCTAGTGCTCAGGGTGATGCTCTTGAAGATTATGTTGAACCTGAAGTTGGTCGTAAGCAGTATCGAGCTATTGGCAAACGATTAAGGGCTATAGAGGGTAATTACTTCTTTAATGTGGATGCCAGTGATATGTGTTTGGTATCCGATCTCATCGTGCCTTCCAAGTTCAAGATTCCAGAATTTGAGAAGTACAAGGGGCACACTTGTCCAAAACTCCATTTAACGATGTATTGTCGCGAGATGGCTGCTTACGCCAAGAATGACAAGATACTTATTCATTGTTTTTAAGACAGTTTGAGCGGTGCCTCTATGAATTGGTACATGGGACTTGATAAAGATTGTATCCATAACTAGGCGAATTTGGGTGATGCTTTCGTTAAACAATATAAGTACAACTTGGACATGGCACCTGATCACCGTCAATTGCAGAATATGTCTCAGAAAGAGAGGGAATCCTTTAAGGAATATGCTCAACATTGGAGAGAGTTGGCATCTCAGGTTGAACCTCCTCTAGCTAAGAAAGAAATGACTAGTATTTTCATGGATACTTTGGCTCCCTTCTATTGGGAAAAGATGATCGGAAGTGTCTCTTCCAGTTTCACTGATCTGGTTACCATTGGACAAAGGCTTGAAGAAGGAATTAAGAATGGAAAAGTGTCCAAAGTTGTTGGGTCTTCCAATGTTGCTAAGAAACCTTTTGGGAATTTCCAAAGGAAGAGGGAAGATCATACCAATGCTATTTTCGATGTGGGTAGAAGTCCTCAATACAGGGCTCAACATGATAATCAAGCTTATGTTGCTGCTGTTGCTCCTGTGATTGCTGCTCAACCAGCTAGAGCTCCTCAACGTTCGACTTTTGGACAAACTCAGAATCGTGATAGGGTTCACTTTGACCCTATTCCCATGACGTACACTGAGTTATATACTGGTTTGGTTCAGAAGGGTTTGATAACCACTATACCTATGCCTCTTCCTCGAGATCCTCTCCCACCAGGCTACAGGGAAAATCTTCATTGTGAATTTCATTAGGGTGGAGCTGGCCATGATTTGGAACAAATTTTTACTTTGAAGACAAGAGTGAAAGAGTTGATCAGAGACAAGATCCTCTCCTTCCGTGATACCAATCCAAATGTCAAGGACAATCCTTTGCCAGGGCATGCAACTTGAAGCTTCAATCAACTTCAACCAGTTCTCCCTAAAGCCAGTGTTTCAAGACAGGACAACTCATCCTTGTTTACTGATTAGTCACTAGGCCTTTGTTTCCTTTATGTTTGTATTTTCCTTGTATTCGTAACAACTGTTTGCCTTTCAATTATGTTTGTACTTCTTTGATTAATGAAATGGGCATTTGCAATCTTTTGAATTCAGTTCATCTGTTTATTTATGTCTTTACATTTTCTATTTCAAAATAAATAAATATATACCTTTTGTTCAAAACTTTTGATTATGCAAATGTTTGAGGGAGGGGGATGAAAAATACCCATAGCTTTTGTGGTTTGCTTTCGGATAAAATCTTGTCGGTGATGTACATACATTGTTTCAATTACCAAACACTTGAGAGATAAGGAGTTAATCCATAGTTCACCACTTCGAGCCTAAAAGTAGGAGTTTCTTTTGGATCTAAACCCTTATGTTTAACCTGGGACAGGGTAGTTGTTCAATTATTTTGATTTCATATTAAAATTACAAGATGATCCATTACAACCAATGGTTTGGCAGTCACAGCTTTCAAAATTTTCAAAAGTACAAAAAAAAAAAACCCGCTAAGTCAAAAAAAGGACCTAGGCAAAAGTTAGGGATCGGTTCAAAAAAGAAAATCAAGCAAAAGAGGCCCTCAAACCCTCAACATCAAACAAGTAAGATTTAGTGACCACCATGTCCAAAATCGATGGGTCACTACAAACATCCATCAAAGCCAAATAAAATGATTGTCATTTCCAATGAACCTTAAATCATCATCTTTACCCTTACGTTGTCAAGAGAAATGTGTGTAGATTTAATTGAATGTAGGATTGGAGATTTATCACGAAGAAGGGTGGCTACAAACAATTTTGAGCCTTTATCCTTATTTCATGAACTGTCAACCAGACCATGATACAACCTTTAAAAGACCTAATTGAGGCAATGTTATTCTGAAAGCATACTACAATAAGGTTGTGTAAACTGACTCTAGAAAGATCTTTGCAAGTCATTTTGTTTTGTACATATTTTCCCTTTACCTTTCACTTTGAACGTTATAAACCATCATGTTTTGACTAGTGATTCATTTGCTTTTCTTCGAACAATAATTTTTATTTCAAAAGTTGCATTTTCTTTTAATTACCATGGTTGTATAAATGTTTTTGTTTGCAAACTATCTTTTCTAGCAAGGAATTTTCAAACAGTTAAGAACTGGTCTAGTGATCCTATCAGGGGCAAGTTCCTTCCAGACCATGTTGAGAATCAGGGGAAGGTTGTTGTTCGGTGAAAGTCCATCTCAGAATTGGTTTATACAAAAGAATTTACAAAACTTATACTGAAGCAGGCTTCCAAGCGCATCATAAGGCAATCATTTTCAGAGTCAGTCAAGTTGAAGCAACGATCAGCTCATCTACAATAGTCAACTTATTTAGGGAAATTCATTGGAAGAATCCCTAAAGAAACTTTTCATCCTTTTTCCGAGGATCATCAACTTGGTACAGTTTATTAGTGTGGCAAAGGTCTGTTCAACATCAGCATCCATAGTCCCTGAGAAGAATAACAATGATCTCACAGTGTTGAAGAATCAACCTTCCAATCTTGTCATCTCCACAAAAGAGTCAAGCCCTATTGTCAACATTTGCATTACATGTATTTAATCATACATCATAACAAGTTCTATACTATGCATAACAAGAGTGTTTTATCCTCATTTTCACTTACCGTAGGTCATGTTGTGGTCAAACATTTACCTCACTTTGAAAGTCCAACTTCTTGGCACCTACCAAAAACTTACCTTTCTTTCACTCCAGTGCCATTCCTAGATATTTTATTTCTCCAGTGCTATTCCTGAGTCTTTGTATTATTCCTCCAGTGTTGTTCCTGGATCTTAGCATACTTCTTCCAATGCTATTCCAGGGTTTATATCTTGTTCGTTCAGTGCCATTCCTGAAATTTTTATCTGCATATCCGATGCCATTCTTGGATATAGTGATTTTCCTTTAACTTCAATGTCATTCCTGAAAATTTTATCTGTATATTCAGTGCCATTCCTGTATATTTTCTTTCCTCCAGTGCTATTCCTGGGTCTATATCTTGTTCGTTCAGTGCCATTCCTGAAATTTTTATCTGCATATCTGATGCCATTCTTGGATATAGTGATTTGCCTTTAACTTCAGTGTCATTCCTTAAAATCATTGCTCAGCCTTTACTCAATGTCATTTCTGGATATAGGTATTTCCCTTTACCTTCAGTGCCATTCCTGAATGTTTTATCTGTATATTCAGTGTCATTTCTGAATATAGTGATTTTCATTTATCTTCAGTGCCATTCCTGAAAATCATTGCTCACCTTATCCAATGCCATTCTTGGATATCGTGTCCCTTGTCTAAAGCTATGATTGAATGTCTTTCCTTTGATTGAAAATCTCTTACTTTATGTTTGTCCAATACAATCTATGGATGTCTGTTTTTATTCGACTTCGTCCAATCCAATCCATGGACGTTATTTCTTCTCTGTTTTTATTCTTAAGTGGCAGTTGGTCGCATCATGCCACTGCACATTCACTTTGAATATTTCCTTGTCATCCTAAGTGTCAACTTGACTTCACCAGTGTTAGTTGAACCAACGCTTTGGATTTCTTTTTGTTTTTGTCTTTTGTTATTCTTAGTATAAACAGTTACACTTGAACCTGTTGATTTATCACTTCGAATACTCCATGTCTACGTTTCTTCATCCTCAATGTTCTCAAATATTTTCCCTAGTGGGATCCTCTCTTGTTATCCTGTTTCATATAACATCATTCCACGCATAACTCAATCTCTCATACATCCATTCACATTGCATTTCATCCGCATCCGATCAAAATTCTAAGTATTCTAATATTTAATCCTCTTCTACCTTGAATGTTAAAAAAAAAACTTTGTTATTCATACATTCAGGTTCAAAAAGATTAAATAGGGGCAACTGTCACACCCTAAATTTTGACTGGATTTTTTTTCAAATTTTATTCATCTGGCGCATTTTTATCGAATTATTTGATAGTCAGTCATTTTTGCATTATAATCAATTAATCATTAATCATGCAGTTCTATTTATTTTACTTTTAATGTCATATTTTATTCTTGATTTTTTTAGAATTACTTATTTCGCTTTAAGAATAGGAGTTTAGATTATATTAGATATTTTAGAATTAGTTTTAATTTTAATTTTATTTTGGTTCAATTCTAATTTAGAATTTTTTTATTTAAGTTAATTTAGATTTTAGTTTAATTTCAATTTCAATTTATTTAGTTTAACTTTAATTTATTTAATTCAATATAATTTATTTTTTGATGATCATTTTCATTTTTTTTTCTTTATTATTATTATTATTATTATTAGTTTTATTATTATTATTTATTTTATTATTACTGTCGCTCCCACCAACAGACGCGAACGGTCGGCGAAAGGATGAAATGAAATAGAGTCGCCAGCTAGGCATTTTTATCCCGAAGGAAAGGTAATGCTGCATAAACCTAGAAAGATATGGATAAGACGGTTGCGAACCAGAGAGACTGAGAAAGGGGGTTGGTTACAACCTGGGAAGGTATTAGCACCCAGATTGTCCGTCGTACTCGACGGGATCCACGCTTAAAAGATTTGTGTGCTAAAGGGGTAGTGTCAGTGCAATTTGTGTATAAAGAGCTGGAAAAGGATGTACAGGTGTCAGTGTAAGAGAAGTGTAAGGTGAAGTATGTGAAGTGTCAGTGTAAGAACAAGAGTGAAATGCTCATGATAATGAGGCTAAGAAAATGATGCTGGAAAGAGGGGGAATATACAGAGACTTTTGTTCGATAACTGTTAAGTTATGCCTACGTATCCTCTCGTGCAATGAGGAAGTCAGAACACCGTAGTTTGACCCAAAGAGACTGAAAGATAAATTGACTTGTGAACTGCTTACTTATCTATGCTCAAGTGTATGACCTGACTGGCTCAGGTGCAAACTGTCTTGCATTAGACGGAAGAAGCAAGTTCTCGTTTATGAGTGAATGAGATGAGAAAAGAATCCCGAAGGAGACGATTATTGTTTGTTTTTGATTTTTCAGTCTTTTATTGCCTTTGAAAGTTTGTCATAAGTTAATGAGCTTAAGTCTAAATCAATGGATTAGTAAACTCATCACATCTTCCCTCTGATTAGGGGTAATGAGAATACCTTAAGTGTGAAGTCAGCTTCTCACACTTAGTCACCAGGGTGTAGGATTAAGATCATTAACCTACTTGTGATTGTTTAGATGTTTTTGTTGTTTTTGTTTAGTGTTGAGTAATGAGATTAAGCCATAATCAGGGATTAAACAGACTCATTACACCATCCTAATAGAAGGATAATAAATGAGAATGTTTAAGCTGAGGAAAGCTCCTCAACTTAATCCATGATTAGGGATTAAACCCATGACAAAACAAAACCTTTATTAGATGGATTTTAATTAATGATAAGATGATGAAGTGAGTTTTAGGGTTTGTAAGACAACTTGAGGGAGACTTGTCCATTAACACTAGGGTTAGTCCTTCTTAACCAATTAAGGAAGAATTAGAACCCTAATGCAAGGCCCAAGTTACAAGCTTGATGTCTTGATGATTATTAAGTGGATTGATTAAAGGGGTTAAACACATTAAGGGTTTAACACTTTAGGATTAAAGTTATACACTCCATCCTAATAGAAGGATGCAAGCATAAGTTTAATCACAAAGCCTTAAAGCCTTTAGGGTTTAGTCCCTGATTATGAGATGAGAAGAGAAGACTCAATGAGACACAAAGGTGAAATCTAAATGGGGGACTAATCAAAACCCTAATTATTGTCATGCTTGGTTGTTCCTAAGGTTTGTGAGGTTTACAAGAAAGATCTTCAGAGAAACCACCAGGAAGCAGATGAAAGGAGCAAAGAGAAGCAAAGTAACTTGCTTCATTCAAGAAGACAAGTCACTTGAAGAAAGAAAGTAGGATGAAGAAGAATGAGCAATCTCAATCTCAAGCACAAGACAAAATGCAGCAATGATGCATAAGAGAGATGAAAAGAGATTGTGAGAAGTGAAGGCAAATTCACTTCTCAAAGTAACTTACCACCTGAAAAGCTAGTGAAAGGAATGATATGCAATGCAAATGAGATGCAATGACATGATACAAACCAAAACCAGAAGCATGAGTGTGATGTTGATGATGCTAAGAGATGATGCACACATGAGACAAGGCATGGGAATGATCAAACAAACATATGGATGCAAGAGAAACATGCTTAGAATCATGAACATACATGAAAAATTATGGAATGCAAATGGCATACAACATGATAAATGAGAGATGCAATGATCAAACATGATTCTAATATGTCATAAGATGTATTATGAATCAAATGGATGCACAAAATGTCATGGCAAGTCATGGTATGCAAGCAAATGGAAGATGGATGCAATGCAAAAAGAATCAAAGTCCAACTCTTAAAGACTAGGCAGAAATGAATTTTTGAAGATTGGATCAAAATAATGCCTTAAAATGAAATTAATTCCATTGAAAATTGTCAAAAAGCATCAAGATCAAAAAAGAAATTTGGTTTGAGAGTTGGACAATGTTTATAAATGATTTTAAATGTTTCATGAATTTTTTGGTGATTTTTAAATACCTAAAAGTATTTTTTATTAATTAATTCTCATTAATTAATTGAAAATAAACTTTTAAATGATTTAAAAATAATTTTTGATGCAAAAAATAAAAATAAAAATGTTTTTGGTTTCTGAAAATTAATAAAAGCTTGGATAAAAATTTTCAAAATTTTTCAAAGTGTTTTGCTATTTTAAATAAAATGTACAAAACAAATGAATTTAAATGCAAATAAAATTGAATTAAATGAAAAGTATGCGCATCCAAAGGTCTGGATTCAAACTCAGGAAGGAGGGAAAGACTGCGCGCCAGATCCTACGGCTAAGATTCAAACTGAGCTAATTCTCATTTTTAATTAATTAAACTGAATTAATTAGGTTAATTATGGATTAGGGTTTCTAATGAAGCATCCCAGCCACTCAAACACGCGCGAGTCAGCCCAGGTCAACCCATCCAACGCTCCACATTCAAACTTCATTTAATTACACAGATTAACCCTAAACAGATTCAGGTGGCCGGAGAAGACTTCTGGTCGTCTTCTCCGGCGAGACCTTCATCCAAACTCCCTTAAATCTTCACTAAATCATGCCAAACTCTCCAGATCAACTCAACTAAACATCCTAAACAACAATCCAGCAACAAATTCCATTTATTTCTACTCAAGATCAAGATACGAATCAAACATCAAAAACTGCAGAAATTTCAGAAACACGATACAAGCTCATTTCTCAATCTTTTTCAAAAGTAAAAAGCTCAATGAACTCAGGGAAGCATGCTTTATCATTTAGAAACAAAAAATAAAGGTTCTGGAAAAATGTATTTCCATGGCTACCTGAATCGAAGCTTTCAAATCAGGGACTTTCTGGCCAGTTTCTTGCTTCCAATCAACTCCAATGGACCTCCTGAGAAGCTTTCAATGCTTGCTTGAAGTTTATAATGGTTGGTTTGAAAGATTGCTAAAGTTCTGCTCAAAGAGGGGCATAAATCGTATTTTGGTTTCAAAGGGTTTCAGGCTATGGTGATGGGTGGTTTCTGATCAGTGAAGCATGTTGAGTTTGTTTGTGAAGTTTGTTTGTGTGTTTGCAGCTTGTGGAGAGTGTTTCGAAGAGTTTTGCAAATGAAGCATAAACTTGGAACTAGGGCTTGGGGTCTGTTTCAGCATGAAGTGTTGTGTGCTTTGGCTTGCTTTTGATTTGTATAAACAAATGTGATAGGTCAGAGAGTGGGTGATGGCCTATTGTGATTGGTATGGGTCTTTGGCCAAAATGTCAACTTGATTTGTACTTGAGGTATGGGCAATGGTACAACTTGCTTTTTTGCTTGCTTTGGTTCAGCTGAGTTTAGGGAGAGCCATGTAATTTTTTATGAGGTGATTCAGCAAGTTGATCAAGGTTTGCGTAGTGTTTTGCAAATTTCACAAAGCTTGCCCCCTTTTGAAATTCTTGAGTTTCAAGGCATCAAAGTGCAAAGTTCTTTGGCCCATTCTGAATTTTAGAGGTCATGTGATCATGTTGTGAAGAAATTGTACACATTTGAGGCCTTTAGAACACTTGATCATAGCATTTTGCAAAATACCTCTTTGGTAGAAAACTTCAAATTTTGTGATTTTGGCCAACTTTGACAAGCCATAACTTTTGATCCAAAATGAATTAGGTCAAGTTCTTGTACTTTTTGAAAAGGGAATGATCCATTCTACAACTTTCATGACCAAATATTTTTCATTTGAAGCATTTTTGAATCAAAAAGCAAGGGTTGAAAAAGTTTCCCAAAATGGCAATTTCCTTTATAAGTCAACTTTCCCAAAAAGTCAACTTTGCAAATGACTTGAGATTCTTCAATTTTGTGAACTTCCAACATATTTTATGATCAAATAAAGATCATACACAATCAAAATGATGAAGAACAACCTTTGGTTGGGTCATTGGGGGCCTCAGATGCCCTGATTTTGCACTGACTTGCTTAGAAAGTCAACTCTTGATCAGATGACTTCCCCATGGAATTTCTTCATGAAAATTGATATGCATGCTCCCTATACCATATAGAGACCAATAGAAACAAAAATTACCAAAAAAATTGGAGTTATGGCCTCTGAAACCAAAACCCTAATTCTAGGTCATCTGTGTAGTCAAACCTGGCTCTGCTTCCATGCCATTCTCAGTTCTTGTGATTTTTTGACATTCTTGACTTTGAGAGGATATAATATGATGCTTGAACATACATGGACCCCTTTGAAGTGATTGATGACCTTTGGAGTGACTCAAGAAACTCTTAGATTGCTCAGATCACAAACCCTAGATGCAGATGACTTTGAAACAATGCAGTGAATAAAAAATGTGGTATGAGATGCTATGATTGGATTTATGCATATGAAATTATCACAAGCCATGGTGTGAATGTGTGAATGGGTGTTTACAATTACTAATTTTCTTTTGTTTTTCTTCATATTCAAAAAAGGAAAAATAGCAAGTGGGGTCCACTACAATGTAGTACAAACACTTCACATGGATTGCCAACTTGGACTTATCAATGACCAAGAATCATTCTCACACTTCACATGGATTGCCAACTTGGACTTATCAATGACCAAAAATCATTCTCATAAAGTCTCATGGATTGCCACATCACTACTCCTACCTCATTCACACTATAAATAAGATCTATCTTTCTCTCATTTGAGACGAACAAGAATACCCTTAAATTCTCAAAATCTAGCATATTCATTACATATTTTTCAAAGTCCAAATTCTTTTTACTTACACAATACCCATAAACATTCACCATCTTCACCACAACAACAACCTCCATCAAAACACCTTCACTTTATTCTACACAACAAGTTCAACATTTGCTAGCTTTGGAGTTTGTGAGTATTATCCATCATTTATTTATTTATATTTTAGTTTATAAAACTTTTATTTTGATTTTATTTGTATTAATCCATCTTTTTTTAGATTTTTATTTTATTATTTCATTTTTTTTAACTCTTAGTGTAGTTTAGTTTTAGTATTTTTATTATTATTTAAAAAACATGTCAAAAAACATAATAGTGAACTATTTGATTCTAATTTATTTTGTTCTTCGGGCCGATGATATGACAAAAAGTCACGATAAATCGTTTTCGATTAATCGTGACCAATATGAGGCCATTTATTTATTTTATTTTCATTCTATTTAATTTAATCTATTTCGCAATTTATTTCACTTTATTTAGTCTATTTATTTAATTTATTTTTTGTACTTTTTATACCATATTAAATTCTAACGGTTCCGATTAATTCATACACTGCGCACACGCTTTCTCTTGGGTAAATTACAACGATGCCCTTTATTTCTTCGCAATCCCGTGTAAATTATTATTGTATCCCTCTCCCGTTTATTTGTACGCGATTTATTTTTCCGCCTTTATTTTACAGTTTCGCATTGCTAGGAATACCCATAGGAACTAGAAATCGATTCACTTAACCAATTAAAATATTTACGCCTACATTTTACACACACGTAAGTAGGTCACTAGGTGATTACCATCTGCACGATCTTTATCGCGTCATAATTTAATTAACGAGGAACTGAACTTCGGAATCTAGCATTCCGCGGGTTCTTTAATGAACCACTCTTGAGGCTAGCCTTCGAGTTGTGTTTCATTTACTCCTTCGTTTCTAAAACTTTAAACCCTAAACCATATTCAAACAATCGCAAAGCATGATACTTAATACATATAATTAATTAACGTAAGAACTAAACTCAGGAATCTAGCATTCCTCGGGTTTTTGAATCGAATTACTCTTGAGGCTAGCCTTCGAGTTGTAACTCATTCGCTCTTTCATTTTCAAAACATCTAAGTCTCTAATTAAAATCGTGAAAGAACTAAACTCGGGAATCTAGCATTCCTCGAGTTTTTGAATTGAATTACTCTTGAGGCTAGCCCTCGAGTTGTACTTCGTTCGCCCTTTCACACTAAAAAGAATACAACTTAAAACTTACCAACAAACACAAATCATTTTACAACTAATCAACGAATAACTGAACTCTGGAGTCAAGCACTCCACGGGTCCTTGAATTCAAACACTCTTAAGGCTAGCCCTTAAGTTGTGGTCCATTCGCCTTTCTTTTTAAAACACTTAACAAAGGTCAACCCCTTTTCTTTAAACGAACATTGTTTAAATCATTCTATCTCGCAAACAAGCTAGTGCTTCAGCCTCCACCGCGAGTATAAGCCAACGTTTAGCAATAGAATGCGTTTTAAACAATCGTTCCATTAAAAAACACAAACTGTAGTTACACGAACTACGAAGCTCTGACTTTCCCATTGCACAAGGGAATACGTAGGCACGGGGTTTTAATCCTTCGCGAGCACCCTAATAAAAAATTAACTATCTCTCCGTCACAATAATAACAAACTTTAATCTCTTCTCCATCATAATAATTTAAAACTTTAATTCCCTTTAGAACAAATATATTAATAACCATTTAGAAGACAAAGACTTAGATCAACATTTAATCGCATAGTTAGCTAAGAGGTTCTCATTGAGTACAACGGATGTGAGGGGTGCTAATACCTTCCCCTTGCGTAACTGACTCTCGAACTTAGAATTTGGTTTCGTTGACCATTTTTTATCCTTCATTAGGTTGTATCTATATCTCCCTTTTCTCTCATAGAATAAATAGAATTAGATGCCGACTCTGTTGTTTCTTTCTGCGTCCATCGCGAGGATCGTATTTTTCGAGGTACGACAGTTGGCGACTCTGCTGGGGACTAGCTCCATGCTGGAGAGAGTCGAGCCTAACTTAGCTTTGTGTGATTTTTTTGATCTTATCTTTTTGTCTTCTCTATGTTTATTAGTTATGTAGTTTTATTTGTTCTTTTACTGCTTTCTCTTATTTGCTCATTTATATTACTTGTCTGTGGGATATTGGTGTTACATTGCAAGTAAATATGAGTTGTGGAAAAATAAGAGGGAACACCTAGGTTAGAATTGGCAGTCATTAGTGTTAGTCTCCAAGAACTCGCTTCTTGAGGGGCTAGCATGAAAGCTCCCCTAGATAGTTAGACTTTTCATGAAAGGGCTGTGATTCTGGGATCAATCATCAAGAACCTGTTTCAATTTTTGGTAGTTGTGTAATGTTAGGCTCCAAGGGTTAGCCCCTTTGTCATCCTAGCATGAGAACTCCACTCAAGGTAGACCTTATCATCATTATCGTCATAATGCAGCTAGCCTGCGGTGGGGCGTTAATACGATAAACGTATGTGACCTTGAGTATCCCAATACCACCACCGTAGAAACTATCATGTGAGTGGGTCTTTATGGGTATAGAATATAGAACCAATCTCTTACGGTCTACCAATTAGGAAGTTTCGAGTTATCTCCAGTTTCCAGGTCTGTTTGTGCTTGTGACCCTAAGCATATCTGCATCGCATGGCGTTGCATACCATTTGCGTCATATCTATTTTTCATACACCCGGGTTGTTTGTCAATTCATTCAAGTTGTCTCTGTATTCCAGTTATCTGTCGACCGTCAAACTGAAGCTTCGTAGCCGATACAGAACCCGAGCTTACCGCAAACGCAGGATGTCAGAACAAGAGGTTCACAATGTTGAGGTCCTAATGGAAATTGATGAGTTGAAGACAAGTGTGACGAAGCTGACTGAGATGCTTCAGGTTTTTATTGCTATAGGAGAGCCGCCTCAGAGGACAGTGATCCAAGAGGTCGAAAATGTTGTTGTCGAACCTCAGCCTACCCTGTTGCCACCTTCAACTTGGCCGGAGTTTGGTTTGCCACACAACTACTCTCCACCTCATGTTACTACTTCTGTGGTTGGTCAGGCGTCTAGACCCGCCTTTCAAGTTCCTATTTTCACTGAATCCAGACCTGTGATTCATACTGGCCAAATTCCCTATAAACACAATGTTTCTAGTGCTCAGGGTGATGCTCTTGAAGATTATGTTGAACCTGAAGTTGGTCGTAAGCAGTATCGAGCTATTGGCAAACGATTAAGGGCTATAGAGGGTAATTACTTCTTTAATGTGGATGCAAGTGATATGTGTTTGGTATCCGATCTCATCGTGCCTTCCAAGTTCAAGATTCCAGAATTATAGAAGTACAAGGGGCACACTTGTCCAAAACTCCATTTAACGATGTATTGTCGCAAGATGGCTGCTTACGCCAAGAATGACAAGATACTTATTCATTGTTTTCAAGACAGTTTGAGCGGTGCCTCTATGAATTGGTACATGGGACTTGATAAAGATCGTATCCATAACTGGGCGAATTTGGGTGATGCTTTCGTGAAAAAATACAAGTACAACTTGGACATGGCACCTAATCACCGTCAATTGCAGAATATGTCTCAGAAAGAGAGGGAATCCTTCAAGGAATATGCTCAACATTGGAGAGAGTTGGCATCTCAGGTTGAACCTCCTCTAGCTAAGAAAGAAATGACTAGTATTTTCATGGATACTCTGGCTCCCTTCTATTGGGAAAAGATGATCGGAAGTGTCTCTTCCAGTTTCACTGACCTGGTTACCATTGGACAAAGGCTTGAAGAAGGAATTAAGAATGGAAAAGTGTCCAAAGTTGTTGAGTCTTCCAATGTTGCTAAGAAACCTTTTGGGAATTTCCAAAGGAAGCGGGAAGATCATACCAATGCTATTTTCTATGTGGGTAG
Source organism: Lathyrus aphaca (assembly GCA_963966055.1). NCBI lineage: Eukaryota > Viridiplantae > Streptophyta > Magnoliopsida > Fabales > Fabaceae > Lathyrus > Lathyrus aphaca. The sequence continues at coordinate 321,380,653 of OZ014525.1, forward strand.
AAGACCTCAATACAGGGCTCAACATGATAATCAAGCTTATGTTGCTGCTGTTGCTCCTGTGATTGCTGCTCAACCAGCTAGAGCTCCTCAACGTTCGACTTTTGGACAAACTCAGAATCGTGATAGGGTTCACTTTGACCCTATTCCCATGACGTACACTGAGTTATATCCTGGTTTGGTTCAGAAGGGTTTGATAACCACTATACCTATGCCTCTTCCTCCAGATCCTCTCCCACCAGGCTACAGGGAAAATCTTCATTGTGAATTTCATTAGGGTGGAGCAGGCCATGATTTGGAACATTGTTTTGCGTTGAAGACAAGAGTGAAAGAGTTGATCAGAGACAAGATCCTCTCCTTCCGTGATACCAATCCAAATGTCAAGGACAATCCTTTGCCATGGCATGCAACTTGAAGCTTCAATCAACTTCAACCAGTTCTCCCTAAAGCCAGTGTTTCAAGACAGGACAGCTCATCCTTGTTTACTGATTAGTCACTAGGCCTTTGTTTCCTTTATGTTTGTATTTTCCTTGTATTCGTAACAACTGTTTGCCTTTCAATTATGTTTGTACTTCTTTGATTAATGAAATGAGCATTTGCAATCTTTTGAATTCAGTTCATCTGTTTATTATGTCTTTACATTTTCTATTTCAAAATAAATAAATATATACCTTTTGTTCAAAACTTTTGATTATGCAAATGTTTGAGGGAGGAGGATGAAAAATACCCATAGCTTTTGTGGTTTGCTTTCGGATAAAATCTTGTCGGTGATGTACATACATTGTTTCAATTACCAAACACTTGAGAGATAAGGAGTTAATCCATAGTTCACCACTTCGAGCCTAAAAGTAGGAGTTTCTTTTGGATCTAAACCCTTATGTTTAACCTGGGACAGGGTAGTTGTTCAATTATTTTGATTACAAATTCAAATTACAAGATGATCCATTACAACCAATGGTTTGGCAGTCACAGCTTTCAAAATTTCAAAAGTACAAAAAAAAAACCTCGCTAAGTCAAAAAAAGGAGCTAGGCAAAAGTTAGGGATCGGTTCAAAAAAGAAAATCAAGCAAAAGAGGCCCTCAAACCCTCAACATCAAACAAGTAAGATTTAGTGACCACCATGTCCAAAATCGATGGGTCACTACAAACATCCATCAAAGCCAAATAAAATGATTGTCATTTCCAATGAACCTTAAATCATCATCTTTACCCTTACGTTGTCAAGATAAATGTGTGTAGATTTAATTGACTGTAGGATTGGAGATTTATCACGAAGAAGGGTGGCTACAAACAATTTTGAGCCTTTATCCTTATTTCATGAACTGTCAACCAGACCATGATACAACCCTTAAAAGACCTAATTGAGGCAAGGTTATTCTGAAAGCATACTACAATAAGGTTGTGTAAACTGACTCCAGAAAGATCTTTGCAAGTCATTTTGTTTTGTACATATTTTCCCTTTACCTTTCACTTTGAACGTTATAAACCATCATGTTTTGACTAGTGATTCATTTGCTTTTCTTCGAACAATAATTTTTATTTCAAAAGTTGCATTTGCTTTTAATTACCATGGTTGTATAAATGTTTTTGTTTGCAAACTATCTTTTCTAGTAAGGAATTTTCAAACAGTTAAGAACTGGTCTAGTGATCCTATCAGGGGCAAGTTCCTTCCAGACCATGTTGAGAATCAGGGGAAGGTTGTTGCTCGGTGAAAGTCCATCTCAGAATTGGTTTATACAAAAGAATTTACAAAACTTATACTGAAGCAGGCTTCCAAGCGCATCATAAGGAAATCATTTTCAGAGTCAGTCAAGTTGAAGCAACGATCAGCTCATCTACAATAGTCAACTTATTTAGGGAAATTCATTGGAAGAATCCCTAAAGAAACTTTTCATCCCTTCTCCGAGGATCATCAACTTGGTACAGTTTATTAGTGTGGCAAAGGTCTGTTCAACATCAGCATCCATAGTCCCTGAGAAGAATAACAATGATCTCACAGTGTTGAAGAATCAACCTTCCAATATTGTCATCTCCACAAAAGAGTCAAGCCCTATTGTCAACATCTGCATTACATGTATTTGATCATACATCATAACAAGTTCTATACGATGCATAACAAGGGTGTTTTATCCTTATTTTCACTTACTGTAGGTCATGTTGTGGTCAAACATTTACCTCACTTTGAAAGTCCAACATCTTGGCACCTACCAAAAACTTACATTTCTTTCACTCAAGTGCCATTCCTGGATATTTTATTTCTCCAGTGCTATTCCTGAGTCTTTGTATTATTCCTCCAGTGTTGTTCCTGGATCTTAGCATACTTCTTCCAATGCTATTCCAGGGTTTATATCTTGTTCGTTCAGTGCCATTCCTGAAATTTTTATCTGCATATCTGATGCCATTCTTGGATATAGTGATTTTCCTTTAACTTCAATGCCATTCCTGAAAATTTTATCTGTATATTCAGTGCCATTCCTGGATATTTTCTTTCCTCCAGTGCTATTCCTGGGTCTATATCTTGTTCGTTCAGTGCCATTCCTGAAATTTTTATCTGCATATCTGATGCCATTCTTGGATATAGTGATTTGCCTTTAACTTCAGTGTCATTCCTGAAAATCATTGCTCAACCTTGACTCAATGTCATTTCTGGATATAGGTATTTCCCTTTACCTTCAGTGCCATTCCTGAAAGTTTTATCTGTATATTCAGTGTCATTTCTGAATATAGTGATTTTCATTTATCTTCAGTGCCATTCTTGAAAATCATTGCTCACCTTATCCAATGCCATTCTTGGATATCGTGTCCCTTGTCTAAAGCTATGATTGAATGTCTTGCCTTTGATTGAAAATCTCTTACTTTATATTTGTCCAATACAATCTATGGATGTCTGTTTTTATTCGACTTCGTCCAATCCAATCCATGGACGTTATTTCTTCTCTGTTTTTATTCTTAAGTGGCAGTTGGTCGCATCATGCCACTGCACATTCACTTTGAATATTTCCTTGTCATCCTAAGTGTCAACTTGACTTCACCCGTGTTAGTTGAACCAACGCTTTGGATTTCTTTTTGTTTTTGTCTTTTGTTATTCTTAGTATAAACAGTTACACTTGAACCTGTTGATTTATCACTTCGAATACTCCATGTCTACGTTTCTTCATCCTCAATGTTCTCAAATATTTTCCCTAGTGGGATCCTCTCTTGTTATTCTGTTTCATATAACATCATTCCCCGCATAACTCAATCTCTCATACATCCATTCACATTGCATTTCATCCGCATCCGATCAAAATTGTAGGTATTCTAATATTTAATCCTCTTCTACCTTGAATGGTAAAAAAAAACTTTGTTATTCATACATTCAGGTTCAAAAAGATTAAATAGGGGCAACTGTCACACCCTAAATTTTGACCGGATTTTTTTTCAAATTTTATTCATCTGGCGCATTTTTATCGAATTATTTGATAGTCAGTCATTTTTGCATTATAATCAATTAATCATTAATCATGCAGTTCTATTTATTTTACTTTTAATGTCATGTTTTATTTTTGATTTTTTTAGAATTACTTATTTCGCTTTAAGAATAGGAGTTTAGATTATATTAGATTTTTTAGAATTAGTTTTAATTTTAATTTTATTTTGGTTCAATTCTAATTTAGAATTTTTTTTATTTAAGTTAATTTAGATTTTAGTTTAATTTCAATTTCAATTTATTTAGTTTAACTTCAATTTATTTAATTCAATATAATTTATTTTTTGATAATCATTTTCAATTTCAATTTTTTTTCTTTATTATTATTATTATTATTATTAGTTTTATTATTATTATTTATTTTATTATTACTACTTTTCTTTTGTTTTTCTTCATATTCAAAAAAGGAAAAATAGCAAGTGGGGTCCACTACAATGTAGTACAAACACTTCACATGGATTGCCAACTTGGACTTATCAATGACCAAGAATCATTCTCACACTTCACATGGATTGCCAACTTGGACTTATCAATGACCAAAAATCATTCTCATAAAGTCACACGGATTGCCACATCAACACTCCTACCTCATTCACACTATAAATAAGATCTATCTTTCTCTCATTTGAGACGAACAAGAATACCCTTAAATTATCAAAATCTAGCACATTCATTACATATTTTTCAAAGTCTAAATTCTTTTTACTTACACAATACCCATAAACATTCACCATCTTCACCACAACAACAACCTCCATCAAAACACCTTTACTTTATTCTACAAAACAAGTTCAACCTTTGTTAGCTTTGGAGTTTGTGAGTATTATCCATCATTTATTTATTTATATTTTAGTTTATAAAACTTTCATTTTGATTTTATTTGTATTAATCCATCTTTTTTTAGATCTTTATTTTATTATTTTATTTTTTCTAACTCTTAGTGTAGTTTAGTTTTAGTATTTTTATTATTATTTAAAAAACATGTCAAAAAACATAATAGTGAATTATTTGATTCTAATTTATTTTGTTCTTCGGGCCGATGATATGACAAAAAGTCACGATAAATCGTTTTCGATTAATCGTGACCAATATGAGGCCATTTATTTATTTTATTTTCATTCTATTTAATTTATTCTATTTCGCAATTTATTTCACTTTATTTAGTCTATTTATTTTATTTATTTTTTGTACTTTTTATACCATATTAAATTCTAACGGTTCCGATTAATTCATACACTGCGCGCACGCTTTCTCTTGGGCAAATTACAACGATACACTTTATTTCTTCGCAATCCCGTGTAAATTATTATTGTGTCCCTCTCCCGTTTATTTTTACGCGATTTATTTTTCCGCCTTTATTTTACCGTTTCGCATTGCTAGGAATACCCATAGGAACTAGAAATCGATTCACTTAACCAATTAAAATATTTACGCCTACATTTTACACACACACAAGTAGGTCACTAGGTGATTACCATCTGCACGATCTTTATCGCGACATAATTTAATTAACGAGGAACTGAACTTCGGAATCCAGCATTCCGCGGGTTCTTTAATGAACCACTCTTGAGGCTAGCCTTCGAGTTGTGTTTCATTTACTCCTTCGTTTCTAAAACTTTAAACCTTAAACCATATTCAAACAATCGCAAAGCACGATACTTAATACATATAATTAATTAACGTAAGAACTAAACTCAGGAATCTAGCATTCCTTGGGTTTTTGAATCGAAATACTCTTGAGGCTAGCCTTCGAGTTGTAACTCATTCGCTCTTTCGTTTTCAAAACATTTAAGTCTCTAATTAAAATCGTGAAAGAACTAAACTCAGGAATCTAGCATTCCTCGAGTTTTTGAATTGAATTACTCTTGAGGCTAGCCCTCGAGTTGTACTTCATTCGCCCTTTCACACTAAAAAGAATACAACTTAAAACATACCAACGAATGCAAATCATTTTACAACTAATCAACGAATAACTGAACAGGAGTCAAGCACTCCATGGGTCCTTGAATGCAGTCACTCTTGAGGCTAGCCCTTAAGTTGTGGTCCATTCGCCTTTCGTTTTAAAACACTTAACAAAGGTCAAACCCTTTTCTTTAAACGAACATTGTTTAAATCATTCTATCTCGCAAACAAGCTAGTGCTTCAGCCTCCATCGCGAGTATAAGCCAACACTTAGCAGTAGAATGCGTTTTAAACAATCGTTTCATTAAAAAACAAAAACTGTAGTTACACGAACTACGAAGCTCTGACTTTCCCATTGCACAAGGGAATATGTAGGCACGAGGATTTTAATCCTTCGCGAGCACCCTAATAAAAAATTAACTGTCTCTTCATCACAATAATAACAAACTTTAATCTTTTCTCCATCATAATAATTTAAAACTTTAATTCCCTTTAGAACAAACATATTAATAACCATTTAGAAGACAAAGAATTAGATCAACATTTAATCGCATAGTTAGCTAAGAGGTTCTCATTGAGTACAGCGGACGTGAGGGGTGCTAATACCTTTCCCTTGCGTAACTGACTCCCGAACTTAGAATTTGGTTTCGTTGACCATTTTTTTATCCTTCATTAGGTTGTATCTATATCTCCCTTTTCTTTAATTAGAATAAATAGAATTAGGTGGCGACTCTGTTGTTTCTTTCCGCGTCCATCGCGAGGATCGTATTTTTTGAGGTACGACACCAGGTCTAGATACGGATATTGTTATGCACAAGCTACCCTTGAAAGTAGATTTCCCTCCAGTGAAGCGAAAGCTACGCCGTACTCGCCCAGATATGACTATGAAGATTAAGGAAGAAGTACAAAAACAGTGGGATGCCGGTTTCCTTGCCTTAACTAGTTACCCGCCGTGGGTTGCTAATATTGTACCAGTACCTAAGAAGGATGGCAAAGTACGTATGTGTGTGGATTACTGGGATCTGAACAGAGCTATCCCGAAGGATGATTTCCCATTACCTCACATTGATGTATTGGTCGACAACACAACTCAGTTCTCGGTATTTTCTTTTATGGATGGTTTTTCTGGGTATATTCTGATCAGGATGTCACCATAAGACATGGAGAAAAAAACCTTCATTACACCTTGGGGCACTTTTTGTTACAAGGTAATGCCTTTTAGACTGAAGAATGTCGGTGCGACTTATCAACGGGCTATGGTGACATTATTCCACGATATGATCCATAAAGAAATTGAATGCTACGTGGATGACATGATTGCCAAGTCCCTTACTGAAGAAGACCATCTGGTAAATCTGCTGATGTTGTTCAAGCGTCTGAGAAAGTACCAGCTGAAGTTGAACCCCAACAAATGCACATTTGGGGTACGTTCTAGTATGTTGCTGGGATTTATCGTAAGTGAAAAGGGAATTGAAGTTGATCCCGATAAAGTCAAAGCCATTCAGGAGATGCCTGCACCAAGGACTGAAAAAGAAGTTCGAGGGTTCTTGGGTAGATTGAACCACATATCAAGGTTCATATCTCATCTCACTGCAACCTGTGAACCCTTTTTCAAACTGTTAAGAAAAGAACAAACAGTTAGGTGGAACGAAGATTGTCAGAAGGCTTTTGACAAGATCAAGGAGTACCTGCAAGAACATCCAATTCTCATGTCTTCAATTGAAGGAAAACCTCTGATAATGTTCCTGACAGTGTTAGAAGGATCAATGGGGTGTGTGCTAGGCCTGCATGACAAGTCTGGTCGAAAAGAGTATGCAATATACTACCTAAGAAAAAATTTTACCGACTGTGAACAACGTTATTCACTGCTCGAGAAAAATTGTTGTGCTTTAGCGTGGGCTGCTCGCCAACTATGGCAGTATATGCTGACTCACACTACCTTGTTGATCTCAAAAATGGACCCCGTCAAGTACATATTTGAGAAGCCAGCACTTACCGGAAGGGTTGCAAGATGGAAAATGATTCTGACAGAGTATGACATTCAGTATACGTCTCAAAAGGCCATTAAGGGCAGTGTACTGTCTGACTATCTAGATGAGCAACCCATTGATGATTACTAGCCCATGAGATTTGACTTCCCTGATGAAGACATCATGTACTTAAAAGCAAAAGATCATGAAGAGCCTGTTCACACTAAAGGACCTTACCCAGAGGAAGAATGGACTATGATGTTTGATGGGGCTGTCAATATGAATGGTCGTGGAGTTGGTGCAGTGCTCATTACACCTAAAGGAGTTCATATGCCTTTCTCGGCGAAACTCACATTTGCATGCACTAACAACGAATTTGAATATGAAGCTTGTATCATGGGTCTTGAGGAAGCCATTGACCTCAGGATCAAGACTTTGAATGTATTTGGAGATTCAGCTTTGGTAATCAATCAAACCAACGGCAAATGGTACACTCACCAAGAGCATCATATTCCATACCGCGACTATACGAGGAGATTATTGACTTTCTTCACAACAGTCAAACTCGAGTACATCCCTCGAGATGAAAATCAGTTCGCAGATGCTTTAGCCACCATTTCCTCCATGATCAAAGATCAAACTGCAAATTATGTGCCTCGGATTTCGGTATCCAGACTAGACCGACCATCATACGTTTTCTCTGTGGACATTGCTAAAGATGACAAGCCGTGGTTCCATGACATCAAATGCTTCTTGGAGGGTCAAACATACCCATTAGGGGCATCACCCAATGATAAGAATACATTAAGAAGGTTGGCCGGTAGTTTCTTCCTTAATGCTGATGGTTCATTATACAAGCGAAACTTTGACATGGTGCTACTCAGATGTGTTGATAAGAACGAAGCAGACTTGTTGATGCACGAGGTGCATGAAGGATCTTTCGGTACCCATGCTGGAAGACATGCAATGGCTAAGAAGTTGTTAAGATCGGTTTATTACTGGATCACAATGGATGCAGACTGTTGTGCCTATGCCAGGAAGTGCCATAAATTCCAGATCTATGCAGATAAAGTGCATGTGCCTACAAATCCTTTGAACGTGATGTCTTCACCCTGGCCCTTTGCCATGTGGGGCATTGACATGATTGGAAAGATCGAACCAACTGCTTCAAATGGTCACAAATTCATCTTGGTAGCCATTGATTACTTCACCAAGTGGGTTGAAGCAGTTTCATATGCAAACGTCACCAGACAAGTGGTAGCCAGATTCCTGAAAAAAAGACATCATCTGTCGGTATGGAGTTCCCGAGCGAATAATTACTGACAATGGTTCCAATTTGAACAACAAAATGATGGCAGAACTGTGTCGGGAATTCAAAATCCAACATCACAACTCTTCTCCTTACATGCCAAAGATGAATGGCGTTGTTGAGGCATCTAACAAAAACATCAAGAAGATTGTGCAAAAGATGGTGGTTACATATAAAGACTGGCATGAAATGCTACCATTTGCTTTGCATGGGTACCGAAACTCAATCAGAACGTCTACTGGGACAACACCTTATCAGCTTGTGTACGGTATGGAAGCGGTCCTTCCTGTTGAAGTTGAGTTACCCTCCTTACGGGTAATGATGGATGTAAAGCTGGACGAAGCAGAATAGGTCCGGTCTCGGTACAATCAACTGAATCTGATCAAAGAAAAGAGATTAGCGGCAATCTGTCATGGACAGTTGTATCAGAAAAGAATGAAGAAAGCCTTCGATCAGAAAGTCAAACTTCGGGAATACCGAGTGGGAGATCTTGTGCTGAAAAGACTTCTTCCTCCTCATACAGACCACAAGGGCAAGTGGACTCCTAATTATGATGGTCCATTCATAGTAAAGAAGGTTTTCTCTGGTGGAGCACTGATGCTCACTACTATGGATGGTGAAGATTTCTTATCCCCTGTGAATTCAGATGCAGTTAAAAAATACATCGCATAAAATGACCCGCTAGACATAACAACAGAATGTAAGTCCAGGCAAAAATAGGGCATCCCGGCGAGTCAAAAACAGAATAAAATACTTGGGCAAAAATAAGGGGAAAAAAAATGTACACCCGCTGAGTTGAAAAGCCGCATTGGACAGCTTAGGCAAAAATGGGGATCCCGGTGGATTGAAAACCCGAAAGAGCGATCCACGCAAAATCAGGGAATAAGCGAACAACTGCATTCTGAATTCGTCTGTATCATTCACAACACGACAAGCTTCGAAAGGATAAAGCATCAGTCAGAATCAGTCTTCTTCAGAAAGTAAGATGAGAAGAATGTCAAGGTCATCCAGGTCATAGCAAAGGAAGCTCACTGGAGCGTCGTCAACATTGCCAACACTGTTACTTTTCTCAATTTATAGCAATCCCCTCGTTCCAGGGGATTTGTTTCTTTGACTGTATTTACCAATTCAGGGCACCCAGATTAATAAAATCAAAATTTTCAGTCACATCTCTTTTTTTTTTGTACATTTTTGTTTCGTTTGCAAAATGTCCAATATTCATGATACGATACTTGCATAATACAAATGAGCCATCTTTAAAAGCTTGCAGGAAATATATTTACTTTCAGGAATATCTAAGTCCTATGACGGAATCCGGTAGGGGATACCTCGGGATACTTGTACATTTCTTTTGTCTTAACAGATTGCAGGTATTCAATACGCAACATGGGGCATGCCAAGCACACTTCCCCAGCATACCTTCTCCCCAAGCAGTATCTGGAATGCTTTTCCCCAGCAGAGTTGTCAAAGCCTCCTCATCCCTAGCACAGGTCTACTCAATAGGAGCATCCCCAGCCAAGCTCCCCACAGAATTTCCAGCCTCTCCCTAGAAGATCAATGCCTGAAACTCTTACACAACAAAGTGACGAAAGTTTCCTTCTCCTCAGTTGAGTTCTCCTTACGGACATATCTATCAATGATCTATTTCCCCAAGCATAGCTATATCTACTAACGGATCTACCAATGATCTTTTCCCCATTCGGGACATTCTTCCAAGCAGATCAGCCAGAGATCTTTGTAACGGCGGGAGCCGAATCCCGGACCGTTTTCTCTTTGCATAATCATAGCATTCGCATCATAAATAACTGAAATAAGCGTAGCATTCCGTCTAATACGGAGCATTACGGAAAAAATCAAACATTTGCATGATCACAAGCCAGGTTCGAGCCAGTCACTTGCAATTACCATTAGTATTTCATCAGCAATGTATATAAAAGCTCACATCCCCTACAAATAAAAGCCAAAGCGTCCCCTTTGCACTTTCCACGCGAATTTCTGTTCATATGTATTCTTTTCGACACTCGTCCGTGTGATATTATTCCCCTCAGATATAAGCCAAAACGTCCCCTTTGCATTCTCAAATACAGATACCTATACATACTCTTTCGACACTCGTCCGTGTCACCTTTCCCCAGGATGGTTGCCAAATCACTTGGTGCAAACAAAGTACTTATTTATAACACACTCCTTCCGGCACCCGTCTGTGTCACCCTATCCCCACAGGTCGCCAGAACACCTTTTTGCGCTCTCACATGCTAATATTTGTTCATAACTTATATATAGTCTCTCTTAACACTCGTCTGTGTCATACATTCCCCAACAAGTTGAACACTCGTCCGTGTCTTGCTCATACTTCACCAATAAACCAATGCTCACTCATACTTATACAAGAGTCTCCGATACTCGTCCGTATCCTGTTTATATATCACTCCTCAACAGATTCGACACTCGTCCGTGTTCTTTGTTAACAAGTTGGTACTCGTCCATATCATCATCTCCGAACACGCGTCAGTGTTTGTTTCTACTGATACTCATCTGTATCATGGTATTAAGGATGCTCGTCCGCTTCTTTAATTTATACACAGCATCAAATACTTATACCTTTTATTCGTGAGCGTAAGCACTTGTCCGTGTTTACCATTCCTCAGTGAGTCACCAACAAAGCAATTTTTCTTCTATCCGACATCCGTCCTATGTCGTGATACTTTCGGAAGCCGTCCCCTTCCAGGAGATCGTCCTTCACCTTTGGATGATCGTCCCTCATTCCTTTCCCCAATGGAGTCCCCATTAGTGGAACCTTCTATCCGACATTCGTCCTATGTGTCGCTCCCGACAAATGAGACAAGGTCAGATGAAGGTACAGACGCGAACGGTCGGCGAGAGGAACAGTGAGGACACACAGCCGTGAACTCACTGGAGATGAAAAGAGTCGCCAGCTGGGCATTTTTATCCCGGAGGAAAGGCAATGCTGCATAAGCCTAGAAAAAGATAGATAAGACGGTTGCGAACCAGAGAGACTGAGAAAGGGGGTTGGTTACAACCTGGGAAGGTATTAGCACCCAGATTGTCCGCCGTACTCGACGGGATCCACGCTTGAAAGATTTGTGTTTTAAAGGGGTAGTGTCAGTGCAATTTGTGTGTAAAAGAGCTGGAAAGATGTACAGGTGTCAGTGTAAAAGAAGTGTGAAATGTGATATATACAGTGTCAGTGTAAAAGAGAAAGAGGTGAAATGCTCATGATAATGAGGCTTAAAGAATGAAGCTGGAAAGAGGGGGAATACAGAGACTTTTGTTCGATAACTGTTAAGTTATGCCTACGTATCCTCTCGTGCAATGAGGAAGTCAGAACACCGTAGTTCGACCCAAAGAGACTGAAAGATGAATTGACTGATGAACTGCTTGCTTGTCTACGCTCAAGTGTATGACCTGTCTGGCTCAGGTGCTAACTGTCTTGCATTAGACGGAAGAAGCGAGTTCTCGTTTGTGAGTGAGGATGATGAGAAAAGAATCCCGGAGGAGACGATTATTGTTTGTTTTTGAGTTTTCAGTCTTTTATTGCTTTTTGAAGTTTGTCATAAGATAATGAGCTTAAGCCTAAACCAATGGATTTAGTAAACTCATCACATCTTCCCTCTGATCAGGGGTAATGAGAGTACCTTAAGTGTGAAGTCAGATTCTCACACTTAATCACCTTTGGTGTAGGATTAAGATCATTAACCTACTTGTGATTATTTAGATGTTTTTGGTGTTTTTGTTTAGTGTTGAGTAATGAGGTTAAGCCATAATCAAGGATTAAACAGACTCATTACACCATCCTAAAAGAAGGATAATAGATGAGAATGTTTAAGTTGAGAAAAACTCCTCAACTTAATCCATGATTAGGGATTAAACCCATGACAAAACAAGCCTTTGATTAAGAGGATTTTATTTAATGGTATGATGATGAAGTGTTTTTTATGGTTTGTAAGACAACTTGAGGGGGACTTGTCCATTAACACTAGGGTTAGTCCTTCTTAACCACTTAAGGAAGAATTAGAACCCTAATGCAAGGCCCAAGTTACAAGTGTGATGTCTTGATACTTATTAAATGAATTGATTAAGAGATTTAAACACCTTAAGGGTTTAACACTTAGGATTAAAGTTATACACTCCATCCTAAGAGAAGGATGCAGGCATAACCCTAATCACAAAGTTTTAAAGCCTTTAGGGTTTAGTCTCTGATTATGAGATGAGAAGAGAAGACTCAAAGGGAGACACAAAGGTAAAAACTATGGGGGAGACTAATCAAAACCCTAATTCATTGACATGCTTGGTTGTTCCTATGGTTTGTGAGGTTTTTAAGAACAATCTTCACAGGAGCCACCAGGAAGCAGATGAATAAGATCAAGAGAAGCAAAGTGACTTGCTCCATTCAAGAAGTCAAGTCACTTGAAGAAAGAAAGTGGGAAGAACAAGAATGAGCAAGCTCAATCTCAAACACAAATAGAAATGCAGCAATGGATGCAAGAGAGATGAAAAGAAAAGTTATGAGAAGTGAAGGCAAATCCACTTCTCAAGTTTACTTACCACCTGAAAAGTTAGAAAGAAATGCAATGCAATGCAAGATGAAGTAAAATGGCATGATGCTAGACCAAACCAGAAGCATGTTGATGATGATTATGATGTTATGAGGTGCTGCAAACATGAGGCAGGACAATGGAGATGCTCATACAAGATTATGAATGCAAATGATGCAAGTTAAGGAGCATGAACAAGCATGAAAAGTTATGAATCATACAAGACAAATGACATGGCAAATATGTAATGCAATGATCAATGATGCTTCCTACATGTCTTATGATGTCAAATGGATCATAAACATGCACAAAATGCAAAGACACATCATGTTATGCAAGGAAGTGCAAGAGGGATGCAAATGAAAGTTCAAATTAGGGTTCATGAAACAAACATCAAACCAAAACCCAAAACAGAAGCAATCCTCAAGATAAAAAATGGAAAATGGTACCCAAAGAAACCCTAGGCCTATGATGAACCACTGCCCAAAGGGGAGCTCTCAACTCTCAACCAAACTCAAGTTATGAATTTTTTAAGTTATTAGGGTTTTTTAGGGTTCTTATCAAAACAAATGCCCATCAATTAGAAAATGCAAGATCAACTCATGGCCTTTTTACCCTTGAAAATACATGTCAAATGGAAAACAATGCAAGAAGAATCAATGCTTCAACCTTCACCAATAGGCAGAAATGAATTTTCAAACATGTGATCAAAATAATGCATAAAAAATGATTTAATTCCATGAAAAATTCTTAAAATGCATCAAGATCAAAAAACAAATTTGGTTTGAAGGTTGGACAATGTTTCTAAATGCCTTAGAACATTTCATGAATTTTTTTTGTAATTTTTAAATACCTAAAAGTATTTTTAATCAATTAATTCCCATTAATCAATTAAAAATAATCTTTTAAATATTTAAAAATACTTTTTTAATGATAAAAATAAAAATAAAAATGTTTTTGGGTCTTAAAAATTAATAAAACTTTAAAGAAAAAGTTTCATAATTTTTAAGGATTTTTTGCTATTTTAAATTAAATGTGCAAGTTAATTGAAATAAAAATGAATTAAAACAAATAAAATAAAAAGTCAGAGGGATGGAGGGCCAGGATGCGCCCAGGATTTGAACTGGTTGACTGGCGCGTGATCTAAGGGTCCAGGTTGCATCTGAGCTAATTACAATTAATTAAAACTAAATGAAGAATTAGGGCTAATCAGGCGCATCTGGGCCATTCAAACTGGAGGGAAGTCAACAGGTCAACGCTCATCAACGCTCAGAATTCAAACTTGACTTAATTACATAATTAGGGCATAAACACTCTCAGGTGGCCGGAGAAGACTTCCGGTCGTCTTCTCCGGCCAGAAGCTCACCTGAAAATCTCAAAACCTCTCAATACGTACCAAAAATGAAAACCAAGATCATGGAAATGATCCTCATCCTCTCACGAACCAAACCCCTCTCTCAAAACAAATTTAAAGTTCCTAAATCAACTGAATCGAAGCAAACGATTTCTAGGGTTCGTGAGCTTCAAACACAAATTAAATGCTCAAAACAAAACCATTTCAAAAACTAAAGGTACCAGAATGATCAGTGCATCATGAAGAACAAGTTTGTAACATAAAAAAACATTTCTGGAAAAATTAATCTCGAGCTACCTGAGATTTGGAGCTTTCAGTTTAGGAACTTTCTGGCCACTTCCTTTGATGCAAGCTGCTCTACTTGATCCCCCAAATGTGTTTGAATGCTCAAAATGAGTTTGTGTTGGCTGGAGAAAGAGATTCGAATGGAACTGCTTCAGTTCAGTCAACAATGGTCATGATGATTTTGGCACCTTCAGGCTGTGAACAGGAGTTGTTTGTGATCTATGAAGTGTGTTGAGAAAGTTTGTGGTGTTGGTTGGTATGTTTGTGGCTTGTGGAGAGAGATTCGATAGAATCTGCAGCTTGAGGTGAATAATGGCAATGGAGTTTTCAGGCTTGATTCAGGCTTGAGCTTTGATGGTTTCTTGTCTATGAGATGTGGTGAGTTGAATGATGATGAGAGTTTGAGTGTTTTATGGCTGTGGACAGAATTTCGAAGGAACTTGCAATGAGGTGAGTTTTTGTGAATGTGATGAATGAGAATGCTTCAGCCTTGGTTCTTGTTATGGCTAGCTTGCAAATTGATTCAATAAACAAATCTGATTGGCTAGTTGATTTGACATGTGCTTTTTGGATTGGTAGGTTAACTTTTGCAAAAATGTCAACTTCTTGTAAGATAGGGCATGGGCAACTCTAGCTAAGTACAATGGGCATGGGGCTGCGCAGCATGATGTGTGTATGAGCCTAGCTTGGTTCAGCAGCCAATGCATCAAGTTGGTGAGAAGATCATGAGTGTTTTGCAAGTTGGCTAGCTTTTGGTTCACATGTGATCCTTTGCATAACCAAACATGAAACCAAAGGCAAACTTAGTTCAAATCTGATTTTTGTAACTTAGAGAATGTTCACATGCTGATTTGAGATGAATTAGAGGCTGCAATGTGTTTTGATCCAAGACTTTGCAAAATTTCCACTTGATGCATAACTTGAAAATAAGTGATTTTTGGCAACTTTGCATGGTCATAACTTTTGATCCAAGAAGCATTTGATCATGTTCTTGTACTTTTTGAAAAGGGAAAGATGAGATCTACAACTTTCATGACCAAAGTTTTTCCATTTGAAGTCTTCTTGGATCATGAATCAAGGCTTGAAAATTGACCTAAAATGGTGCATTCTTGAAAAGTCAACTATGCCCAAAAAGTCAACATTTGCAAAAACCCTAAATTCTTGATTTCTATGAACTTCAACCTTCTTCCATGATCAAATAAAGATCATATACACTCAAAATGATGAAGATCACCCATTGGTTGGGTCATTGGGGGCCTCAGATGCCCTGATTTTGCACTGACTTGTCTGAAAAGTCAACTCTTGATCAGATGACTTCCCCATGGAATTTCTTCATGAAAATTGATATGCATACTCCCTATACCATATAGAGATCAATGGAAACAAGAATGACCAAAAAAATTGGAGTTATGGCCTCTGAAACCAAAACCCTAATTTTCAGTCAACTGCAGTTCATCCTGGCTCTGCATCCACTCAAACCCTAGTTCTTGTGATTCCTCTGCATCCTTGACTCTGTGAGAATGTAACATGATACAAGAACACACATGGACCTCTTTGAGTTGATTGGTGGCCTTTGGAATGGCTCAAGAAGCTTTGGGATTGCTCAGATCACAAACCCTAGGTGCAGATGCCTTAGAAACTATCCAGTGGATAAAAAATGAGATGTGAGATGATATGATTGTATTTATGCATATGAAATGATCACAAGCCATGGTGTGAATGGGTGAGGGCAAATTTGGGGTGTTTACAGCTGCCCCTATTCAAACATGAGTTAGCTGTGCAGGATGTAAGCGACGGCTTAACAGGCAAACAAGGTAACTTGTGGTTGAATACCAAAGACAATCCAAAATTTGCACTCACAGAATGAAAAAGAAAAGGGATATAGATTGTAAGAGCAAAACAAAGTATATCGTAAAGTATGGGCGACGGAGGACGACCGTCGAGCAGAGGACGACTGCTGGGTAAAGCGGTATGTGAAGCAAAGCGATGACGGGGACGGCCGACATGCTGGTAAAGTGTATAAAGCAATGACGGGGACGGCCGACATGCTGGGGATAAAAGGTAAAGCTAAGACGGGGACGGCCGACTAGCTGGGGAAAATAAAATATCATGATGGGGACGGCCATCAAGATAAAACTGCAAAATTCTGAGGATTAATGAAACATGACGGGGACGGCCATCAAGTTCATAAAGGTAAAGTAACCAACGATGGGGACGGCCATCGGGCTAAAAAAAAGAAAAGGGACCACGACGGGGACGACCATCGGGTTAAAGAATAAATGAAATAAACAGATGATGGGGTACGACCATCAAAGGTGAAGGTTGATCACCTAGCAGGGGACGGCTGCTCTGTTGGGTATAGAAGAAATATGATGGGGACGGCCATCAAAGGTGGAGGACGACCACCTGGCAGGGTACGGCTGCCGAAAATATCAACGATGGGGACGGCCATCGGATAGAGAAGGTCAACGATGGGGACGACCATCGGACGAGCAAGATGGAGGACGACCATCAAGAAGTGGAGGACGACCACTCAGCAGGGGACGGCTGCTCTCAAGGTTTATCATAACACAGGACGAGCGTTAGATAACCAAAATCAACAATGGGGACGGCCATTGGATAAAGTGATGAAGGACGATCATCAAAAGGTGGAGGACGACCACCTAGCAGGGGACGGCTGCTAAGAATAAACGATGGGGACGGCCATCGGATGAGCATGATGGAGGACGACCATCAAGAAGTGGAGGACGACCACTCAGCAGGGTACGGCTGCTCTCAAAGGTATCATAACACAGGACGAGTGTTATATAAAAAGAAAAATTTGTTGGTGACCTACTGGGGATAATGTAAACACGGACGAGCGTTTACATCCAAGAAACAAAAAGGTATAAGTGTTTGGTATTGTGTATAGATTAAAGATGCGGACGAGCATCCTTAAGACTATGATACGGACGAGTATCATGTAGAAACAAACTGACACATGTTCAGAGATGATGATACGGACGAGTATCAACTGGTTAACAAAGAACACGGACGAGTGTTGCATCTGAAAGAATTCTTCTGGGGAATAGTAGACACAGGCGAGTATCTATATTCAAGAAGACACAAGTGTTTGACACAGTGTATGGATTAAAGATGCGGACGAGCATCCTTAAGACTATGATACGGACGAGTATCATGTGGAAACAAACACTAGACGCAATGTTCTGAGATGATGGTACGGACGAGTACCAACTGGTTAACAAAGAACAAGGACTATTGCCGAATCTGTGGGGGTATGAGTGATGATGTATACAAGATACGGACGAGTATCTGTATAAGCGTACCATGAGTAGTGAGTATTGTATTGATGATGAGAGTTTATCTGCTGGGGAGAGTGACACGGACGAGTGTCAAAAGAGAAAAGTATAATATTAACAAGTATCCAGGTGACTGCGCTGGGGATACGACACGGACGGGTGTCAAAAAGGGTGTATATAGGTATATGTGAGTGCAAAGAGGATGTCTTTGGCTTTCTGCTGGGATATGACACGGACGGGTGTCAGGATGTATCTGTAATAAGGGTGATTTGTTTGTAAAGAGTGTTCAGGCGACTTTACTGGGGAAAGATGGCACGGACGGGTGCCAAAAGGTGTATATACTGGTGTTTGTGAATATGAGGCAACTGCTTTTGCTGGGACTCTGATGGGGACTCCCGGGGAAAGTAATCTGTATTCACAAGCGTTCAATGACTTATGATTATGCTATGCATTTGATTTTTGCCGTAATGCTCCGTATTAGACGGAATGCTACGCTCTGGGGGGTGAATATGATGCGGATGCCATGATTATGCAAAGGGGCACAGATCCGGGATTCGGATCCCGATGCTGCGAAGATCTCTGGTCGATCTGCTTGACATGGACATCCCAGCTGGGGATAGAGCATCTCGGATGCTGAGATTGAGTGTATGCTGATTTGACAGCTCTGCTGGGGAAATGGGCACACCCCATTGCCACGTGGAAGATAGACCGAGTTGATAACGATTCGCCATCTTGCTAAGGCGTAACTGGCATGCCCCAGGTTGCATTCTGGATACCTGCAATCCTGCAAAGGTACGGAAACGTACAAAAGGTCCCGAGGTATCCCTTACCGGATTCCGCCATAGGAGTTAAGTACTTTCGAGAATAATCAGATTCCCTGTAAGCATGTGTTTTTATTTTTAGAGAAAGGCATCTGTACTTATGCAATTATATTTTTTTAGAGATATCAGACAACTCTTTGCAAAACGTAAATGTAAAAGACGAGACA
Organism: Lathyrus aphaca; assembly: GCA_963966055.1. Classification (NCBI taxonomy): domain Eukaryota; kingdom Viridiplantae; phylum Streptophyta; class Magnoliopsida; order Fabales; family Fabaceae; genus Lathyrus; species Lathyrus aphaca. The sequence continues at coordinate 321,399,782 of OZ014525.1, forward strand.
TGACTGAAAAATCTGATTTTATTAATTCATGTGCCCTGAATTGGCAAGATACAGTCAAAGAAACATATCTCCTGAAATGAGGAGATTGTTACAAATTAAGAAATAAGGTGCTGGCGGTGTTGACGACGCTTTGAGGAGCTTCCTCTCCTGCTATGACTCGTATGACAATGACGTTCTTCTCGTTTTGCTTTCTGGAGAGAGTTGATTCTGATTGAAGCTTGATCCTTTGGAAGCTTACCAAGTTGTAGGTGATACAGACGAACTCAGAATGCAGTTGTTCGCTTATTCCCTTGTTTTGCATGGATCGCCCTTTCGGGTTTTCAATCCATCGGGATACCCATTTTTGCCTGAGCTGTCCAATGCGGCTTTTCAACTCAGCGGGTGTACATTTTTTTCATTTATTTCCCTTACTTTTGCCCGAGTCTTTTATTCTGTTTTTGACTCGCCGGGATGCCCTATTTTTGCCTGGACTTACATTCTGTTTTTATGTCCAGCGGGTCATTTTATGCGAAGTATTTTTTAACTGCATCTGAATTCACAAGGGATGGAAAATCTTCACCATCCATGGTGCTGAGCATCAGTGCTCCACCAGAGAAAACTTTCTTTACAACGAATGGTCCTTCATAATTTGGAGTCCATTTACCCCTGTGGTATGTATGAGGAGGGAGAATTCTTTTCAGCACAAGATCTCCTACTTGGTACTCTCGGTGCCTGACTTTCTGATCGAAGGCCCTCTTCATTCTCTTCTGATATAACTGCCCATGGCAGATTGCAGCCAATCTTTTCTCTTCGATCAGACTCAGTTGTTCGAATCGGGACCGAACCCATTCTGCTTCACTCAGTTTAACATCCATTAATACCCGTAACGAGGGTAGTTCAACTTCAACAGGTAGGACTGCTTCCATACCATACACAAGCTGATACGGTGTTGCCCCAGTGGACGTTCTGATTGATGTGCGATACCCATGCAAGGCAAACGGTAGCATTTCATGCCAGTCTTTGTACGTGATTACCATCTTCTGCACAATCTTCTTGATATTCTTATTCGCTGCCTCAACAGCGCCGTTCATCTTTGGCCTGTAAGGAGAAGAATTGTGATGTTGGATCTTGAAGTCCCGGCACAGCTCTGCCATCATTTTGTTGTTTAAGTTGGAACCATTATCAGTAATGATTCGCTCGGGCACTCCATACCGACAGATGATATCTCTTTTCAGAAATCTGGCTACCACTTGTCTGGTAACATTGGCATATGAGGCTGCTTCAACCCACTTGGTGAAATAGTCAATGGCGACCAGGATAAATCTGTGACCATTTGAAGCAGTTGGCTCAATCTTGCCAATCATGTCAATGCCCCACATAGCAAAGGGCCAAGGTGAAGACATGATGTTCAAAGGATTGGGAGGCACATGCACCTTGTCTGCATAAATCTGGCATTTATGACATTTTCTGGCGTAAGCACAACAGTCTGCATCCATTGTGATCCAGTAATAGCCTGATCTTAGCAATTTCTTAGCCATGGCATGCCCTCCTGCATGGGTACCAAAAGATCCTTCGTGCACTTCATGCATCAACAAACCTGCTTCCGTCTTGTCAACACATCTGAGGAGTACCATGTCAAAGTTCCTCTTGTATAAAGACCCATCAGTGTTCAGAAAGAAACTACCAGCAAGCCTTCTTAAAGTCTTCTTATCATTGGAAGATGCCCCAGGTGGGTATGTCTGATCCTCCAAGAAGCACTTAATGTCGTGGAACCAAGGCTTATCATCTTTTACAACATCTGCTGCAAATACATACGCTGGTCTATCAAGTCTAGACACTGAAATCTGAGGTACAAAGTTAGCAGCTTGAACTTTGATCATGGACGAAATGGTAGCAAGAGCATCTGCAAACTGATTCTCGTCTCGAGGGATATACTCAAGCTTGACCGTTGTGAAGAAAGTCAATAACCTCCTTGTATAATCCCTGTAAGGTATCAGATGATCTTGGTGGGTGTACCATTTTCCGTTGGTTTGATTGACTACCAAAGCTGAATCCCCGAATACGGTCAATGTCTTGATCCTGAGGTCAATGGCTTCCTCAAGACCCATAATGCAAGCTTCGTATTCAGCTTCGTTGTTAGTGCAGTTGAAAGTGAGTTTTGCCGAGAAAGGCATGTGAACTCCTTTAGGTGTAATGAGTACTGCACCAATACCACGGCCATTCATGTTAACAGCCCCGTCAAACATCATAGTCCATTCTTCCTCCGGGTCGGGCCCTTCAGTGTGAATAGGCTCTTCGTGATCTTTTGCTTTAATGAACATGATGTCTTCATCAGGGAAGTCAAACCTCATAGGCTGGTAGTCATCAATGGGTTGCTCAGCAAGATATTCAGATAGTACACTGCCCTTGATGGCTTTCTGAGATGTGTACTGTATGTCATATTCTGTGAGAATCATCTGCCATCTTGCAACCCGTCCAGTAAGAGCTGGCTTCTCGAAAATGTACTTAACTGGATCCATTTTTGAGATTAATAAGGTAGTGTGGGTCAGCATATACTGTCTCAGTCGGCGAGCAGCCCACGCTAAAGCACAGCAAGTTTTCTCGAGCAGTGAATAACGCTGTTCACAGTCGGTAAACTTTTTGCTTAGGTAGTATATTGCATACTCTTTTCGACCAGACTCGTCATGCTGGCCCAGCACACACCCCATTGACTCTTCTAATACTGTCAAGTACATAATCAGAGGTCTTCCTTCAACTGGCGGCATAAGGATCGGAGGTTCTTGTAAGTATTCTTTGATCTTGTCAAAAGCCTTCTGGCAATCGTCGTTCCACCTGACCGTTTGTTCTTTTCTTAACAGCTTGAACAAAGGTTCACAGGTTGCTGTGATGTGAGATATGAACCGTGAGATGTAGTTCAATCGACCTAAGAACCCTCGAACTTCTTTCTCAGTTTTAGGTGCAGGCATTTCTTGTATAGCCTTGACTTTATCTGGGTCAACCTCAATCCCCTTCTCGCTTACAATAAAGCCCAGCAGCTTACCGGATCGCACCCCGAATGTGCATTTGTTGGGGTTCAGTTTCAATTGGTATTTCCTCAGACGCTTGAATAACTTGAGCAGATTTACCAGGTGATCTTCCTCTGTAAGGGACTTGGCGATCATATCATCCACATAACATTCTATTTCCTTGTGGATCATATCGTGGAACAATGTCACCATAGCCCGTTGATATGTGGCACCAGCATTCTTCAGTCCGAATGGCATCACTTTGTAACAGAACGTGCCCCAAGGTGTGATGAATGTTGTCTTCTCCATGTCTTCAGGTGACATCTTGATCTGATTATATCCTGAAAATCCATCCATGAAGGAGAATACCGAGAACTGAGCCGTGTTATCCACCAATACATCAATGTGAGGTAATGGGAAGTCATCTTTCGGGCTGGCTCTGTTCAGATCCCGGTAATCAACACACATTCTTACTTTGCCGTCCTTCTTAGGCACAGGCACAATATTAGCAACCCACGGTGGATAGCTAGTTACAGCAAGGAACCCGGCGTCCCATTGCTTTTGTACCTCTTCCTTGATTTTCATAGCCATGTCTGGGCGAGTTCGGCGCAGCTTCTGTTTGACCGGCGGGCATTCTTCCCTTAGAGGCAGCTTGTGCACAACAATGTCGGTATCCAACCCCGGCATATCTTGATACGACCAAGCGAACACATCAACATACTCTTGAAGCAGATCTATCAGCTGTCTCTTCACTGATTCTTGCAGGCAGGCCCCGATTTTGACTTCTTTCACGTTTTCTTCCGTACCAAGATTAATCACTTCAACCTCCTCCTGGTGAGGAGTAATGACCTTTTCCTCTTGTCTTAACAACCTGGCTAGCTCTTCAGGAAGCTCATATTCTTCATCAACCCCTTCATCAGCTTGATTGATCGGATTGTCAAAGTCATACGATGTCATAGCCGTGCTGTTGTCGGTGCAGTCTGGAAGGCACTCTCTGCAAGGGTTAAGTTGGTTCATTTTAGTGATTGATTTTAATCTTGCTTTAGAAAAGAGTGAAATGAAGTTATCATTTTGAAAACACCGCCATTTATTTTTGTACAAAAAGAAAAATGGAAAAACAGTGAGCAGAAAAGAAAAAAGACTTGTTTGCAAAAAGATGTCTGATATTTCATTACTTTAATCTTGTTTGCACAAAAGTACAGATGGCCCTGATTACAAAATGAGTCTTGTCATCTTGGGCAAGATGCAAGACTTTGATGCATGCTTATAAAGAATACAGGAAATAATAATTACTCTGCTCGAGTAACACTTATAATTCCCTGGGAAGACCAGTTCGAGACACTGCTCCCCGGAACCTTCGGACGAATCCAATTCTCCAGATTGCGCTCCTCTTCCAGCTCGTCTTCCAGACAGTTGATAGCATCGGGGGTAAGCATCCCCCCACTGACAAAACCTGGCTCTGCAGCAGCCGTTGCTTGATGTTGAGTTGGTCTGTAACCCAACCCAAATTTGTCCTTCTTCTCCTCCACAGCTAAGACCTTGCCCCAGCCTAGGGCAGTTCCTTCTTCAACAACCTTCCGGGCTTGTTGGTAAGATGACATGGGAGTACCAGATATAGCAGATGCTTCATTCACATTCAAAGCTTCAAACCCCTGGCTCATTGTTTCATGGATCTCTCCATCCATTTCAATGTACTTATAGGTTGCCAGGTGGCTGACAAAAATGTCCTCCTCTCCACAGATTGTGACAACTTGGCCTTCCCACTCAAATTTTAACTTTTGGTGAAGGGTAGACGTTATTGCGCCGGCGGCGTGAATCCAGGGTCTACCCAACAAACAGCTGTAGGCGGGCTGAATGTCCATCACATAAAAGATAGTTTTAAAGGTCTGCGGGCCAATTGTCACGGGCAGCTCAATCTCTCCCAGAACCGATCTCTTAGAACCATCAAAGGCTCTTACTACCAGGTTGCTGGGTCTCAATGCCAATCCATCATATTCAAGCTTCACCAGAGCCTTCTTTGGTAAGACATTCAGGGAAGAGCCTGTGTCCACCAGCACATGAGAAAGGACAGCTCCTTTGCATTCCAGGGTTATGTGCAAGGCTTTGTTGTGATTGCGGCCATCCGCTGTCAAGTCAGAATTGGTAAACCCTAGCCCGTTGCTAGCAGTAACATTTCCAACCACGGTTTCCAATTGGTTGACAGTAATCTCCTCAGGCACGTAAGCTGCGTGCAGGACTTTAAGTAGTGCATTCCGATGGGCTTCGGAGCACATAAGCAGTGAGAGGATGGAGATTTTGGATGGCGTCTGGTGAAGTTGATCCACAATCTTGTAATCACTCTTTTTGATGATCCGCATAAACTCATCAACTTCCTGATCAAATGGAGTCTTCAGGGTTTCTTTGGCAGCTGGATCCTCCTGCACCGGGCCTTTTCCTTTTGCCTTGGCAGCAGCTTCTGCTTCGGCAGTAGGTCTTTGGACTTGTGAAGCAAAGAGACGTCCGCTTCGAGTGAAGCCTCCGCCTCCCCCCACATTATCAATTTGTGGTGCAGGTGCTGATGTTTCAAGAGTGATTCTTTTCCCTTCACAGTACACGTCAGAGCCATAGTGCCAAGGGATGGCCCTATTGCTTTCATATGGTACAGGTCCAGGCACCGTAACAGTGACTGGACTAATTGCTGCTGCTGAAGGGACTGTTATTGTTTGCGGATCATAAAAGATTGTAACTGGTGCCCTAGTAGGAGCAGCACCCTCTGAGTGGTAGGCGGAGTTATTTTCTGGATCGTAGAATATGGTAACAGTGGAGACATCTTCATGATTGATTGCTGGTGTTGTAGAAGGTACTGTTGGAAGGACTGTTGTTGTTGTTGTTGATGGAGATTCGAGATGGAATGAAGCTGAAGTTGTAGCAGGAGAAACTGTTGAAAACTGATCATTTGGAAGGACAGGTGAAGTACTTGTTGATGGTGCTGATGAATTGTCGGGAACAATAGTTGTTGCATTTGTAGGAGGGTCTGAAACCGTTGTTGATGAAATTGCCGGATTTGCTGGAAATGATGTTGTGATCTGGAGTAGGCCACTCTGAATAAGGTTGTCAATGCCATTCCTCAAGTCCTCACACCCATTCCATGAAATATTGCAGTATGGACATCCTAGTTCACACCCCGGAAATATATTGCTTTCACGGAGTTGAGCTTTGATTTCCACCAATGGTGTCCTGATCTGATCCACACTGGTTATTAAATAAGACGGTTGGTCTTCTTCAATAGCATTAATTCGGGGACCACCATGGTTTGGCATTGGGTTTTTGTTGACATTGGGCGGAGGTGCAAAATTCAGAGCCTTGGAGTCTACCAAGTCTTGTACCTTCATATGCAGAGCTCTGCATTTTTCCGTACTGTGACCAGGTGCGTTCGAATGAAAAGCACACCTAGCATTGGGGTCATAGTTTCTTGGTAGACTGTTAGGATCCGGAGGTGCCAACGTTCTTAGCTCAACCAGGTTGAGTTTCAGAAGCTGTGGCAGCAAAGCAGCATACGGCATTGGAATTGGGTCGATCACTCGGTTAGCTTGGGATGGCCTTTGTTGGAATGGCCTCTGTTGATTGTTGTTGTTGGAGTTGTTGTTGAAGTTCCTCGGAGGATACTGATTCTGATGATACTGAGGTTGTTGTTGGAAGTTTTGTTGAGGAGGTTGATAGATTGGCTGTGGATGAGCTGGAGCAGGGATAGTGACTGCTGCTATTGACCTTTGAACATATTGGGGCCTACCCCTGCTGGTGTGAATGGCATTGGTCTCGCCAGTTCTTCTCGGGCCTGCAAAAGGCTTTCTTGTACCACTGGACGAGCTTGCACCATTGTCTGAGATCTTACCCATTTTTAACAGGCTTTCAATTCTCTCCCCAGCTATGACAACATCTGCGAAGCTAGTGGAAGAGAAAGCAGCCAACCTGTCAATATACGTTCCCTGAAGAGTGTTCATAAACATGTCTGCCATTTCTCTCTCAGACATTGGGGGTTGAACGGCAGCAGCCAATTGCCTCCATCTCTGGGCGTATTCTCTGAAGCTCTCCCTCGAAGACTGTGACATTCCCATTAGGAGGGTCCTGTTGGGTGCCATATCCAGATTATACTGATACTGTCTGATGAAGGCCTCTGCCAGGTCCTTCCAGCATCTTACAGTTGCCCTTGTCAAATGGGAATACCACTCCCTCGATGCTCCAGTCAAGCTATCTTCAAAATAGAACATCCACAATTTCTCGTCCATGGTATAAGCTTTTAATCTTCCGAGAAAAGATTGCAGATGAGTTCGGGGACAGGAAGTCCCATTATACTTTTCAAAACATGGAGGCTTGAACTTGTGGGGAATCCTAACCCCGTCTACTAAGCCCATATCCATCACGTCAAAACCCAAAGAATTTTGAGATTCTAAGGACCTTAACTTCTCAGCTATTTCTTCCAATCTCCTATCATAAGTTTCCTCTCCAGCACCCATGACTGTAAATTGGTCCTCCTGAGGATCTTCTTGAAGTACTCTGGCTGCAGTGGCTGTTCCTTGAACATTTGCCGGAATATTGATCTCAGGATGTAGATGTGGACCAAACACAGGGGGGTTAACATGTGGTTGCCCCCTTTCATTATTACTTGTGCCTGCAGTCCCCACATGAGGTTCATCTTGATTCCTCCCTTCCACCAAAGCCCTGAGCCTCTCCTGGCTTTGTGCTAAGTTGTTCATCACTTCCATGAACTGCGTTATCTGAGTTCTCATCTCCAACCTTTCGTTGGCCATCTGGTTTCTGACCTCCGTAAGGTCCTGCTGCATCTGATCCATCTGAATTCCCGGAAGGTTGTTTCTAGTTGGGTACCTGTGAGGCCTGTTGAGAGGAAATACCCGGCGGCGAGCAATAATTCCTGAGATTCACAACAGAGGTTAGCAACAACAAAACAAAAGACCTACAAAACAAACAAAATGGTTAGCATGCAATGCAGTTATGCTTATTTGCTATCAAGGTATCCGGTTTGGTCTTCAGTTTTGACCCTTCCAGACCCTTGAATGATGATGCTGTTGAAGTTGCTTTTGATGTGAACCCCAACACAAATATATTACAAAGGTGAAATAATACAAATTGTTCTTTTTTACAACACAAGCCCTTAAAGGGGTCAAAATACATCACAAAAAGCAAAAGTACATGGAATGGAAAAAACAACAAGCAAATAATCAAACTCCAAGACCAAACTCATCCTCACGAACTTCCTTAAGAAGTGCTTCGGTCACAGGATCAGCCGGGTGCTCCGTGAGACTTCTGATGAGAAGGTTCCTTGTTGCAACAGCTGCAGTCAATTTCTTGCTCTGACCTTGGTCCTTAGACCTCTTCAATCCTGCTTTGATTTTCAGCTCTGATATTTCCTCCTGGGCTGCTGCCAGGGCTTTTTCCATCTGCTCCATCTTGTCTTGAACTCTCTTGTCTTCTAGAGTACGGGCCTCAGTGATCCGGACCCACCTGGCCTGACTCTCTTTCAAATACAAGTCTGTTCTTGCTCTTTGGAACTGGGCTTCTTTACAAGCATTCTTCAGAATCTGCTCACCAGCTTTAGACTTGTTGATATAATCCCCAGACTTCTCAATTTTAGTCAAGTGTTCTACCCTCAATTTTTCCAATCTCTCAATCTCCCTCACACCTTCACTCCTCTCCCGGAGGGTCTTCTGCAAGGCTTGGGTTAACTTCTCATTTCTTTCCTTCAAACTCTCAAACTCCTCCAAACTGATAGTGGCAGGGGGTGGTGCCGAAGATGACTCAGGCATGTCTTCTATGGTAAAGGGCATTCCAGAGAATTGGGCCCTAGCATAAGACCACTCATGATATTGGGCTGATGCCACATTATTGCACTTCCCCAGAATGGTGATTCCCTTGGTTTGAACATGATCCCAGGCCCAGGCAGCCTGCCTAACAACAGCCAAACTAATCTTGTTCTCACAGTAGAGGGCCTCAACCAAGTCTTGTTCCCTAGGAGTATGAACCAGTGCATAGCCTAATTGTCTCCTGAACAGCAGAGGGTTGTAGTTGATACTTCCCTTAACTCCTATCAAAGGCACATTGGGAAAGTGCCCACAGCTGGTGATCATATCTCTGCCCTTGGTGCTCTGTGTACACCATCTGATATCTGCTGAAGTCAGGACAGTGAGTCTCTTAGCCCAGTTGCTTTGCTGATGAGGATTGAGAAATGCATCTGTCCTGGGTAGATGCCTGAGAAGCCAAGCATGAAATAAAGGAGCACAAATCCTTACTAGTCTTCCCCTCTGCTTCTCATTTCTCTGATGGACTGAGTAATAGAGATCACCCAGTAAAGTTGGCACTGGGTTCTTCAAGATGAACAAGTGGATTGCATTTTTGCTGATGAATCGAGGCTCATCTGCAAACAACACAATTCCATATACACTTAAGGCCAACAGAGCACAAACAGCTTTCCAATCCCCCAAGGAAGCCTTCAAACCAGCTTGAGAAATCAAGAAGTCCAGATGAAATCCAGGGATCCCAGCTTTAGAGGTCATATGCTGTTCAATCAAAACAGGCTCCAGGTGTAAAGCTTTTGCTATCTCTCCATTGCTGGGAAAGACCATTTCAGGGTTGAATGGGATTTCTCTTTTGATGGGCAGACCAGTCAATGATGAGTATTCTTCTAGAAGAGGCCCCAACTGAAAGTCTTGAAAGGTGAAGCATCTTAATGGAGGATCATAAAACTGAATGCAGGTGTGGATGAGGCTTCTCTGAGATGGGTCCAGATCCATAACCATGTCCAGTATATCTCCATAACTCTCTCTGAACAAGGGTATATGATCTGGAGTGATCAGGGTTTGGATCCTCCTGATGTCTGACAAGTCTGGTTGGAAGAAATGATAAGTGATATTGCTTTTCTTTGGAGCCATGATGCTGAGGACTGAGTAGGATAAGTGCTGATGAAAATGCTGAGGAGAGGGCCACTGACTGGCTAGTGCAAGTAACTGAAGCAAGTGCTGGTAGAGATAGGTCAAAACTGCAGATGGGGTCAAAACCAGAACCAGATGAGAAGTGGATACCCTGAAACACAAATAAGCACATGTTAATATGATGCAATGAGTATGTATGCAAATGATATGCATGGGTTTGTGACTGAGCTGGATCTGATTAACTGCCTTGGTATAGATCCATGTGTGTTCAAGAATTCCAGGTGGAGGTCTATAAATCCAGTAACCAGGGTAGGGGACTCAAATAAAGAGCCACATGTCCAGGGTTTAGAATCACAAGAACTGTCCAACATGGAGCATTCTTAACAAAGTCAAAGTAACAGGGTATTCTGAGGTCAAGGTACCTGCAAACCTGTAAACAGCCCAACCCCCTCACAGGTAGTGATCTAGAACAAGGATCCTCAGACTTGGATCAGTTATGAGAAGTGTAAACACTTCTAACCCGGAGGCACAGTGTTTACAATAACCATAACAGCTCCTCCTCTAATTTACCTCAGTTTCTGACGGTCAATACTAAAAGGTCATCCAGACTTAGCAGGCTTCCCAGATAGCCCTAGCATTGCAGGAAATCTGCAACACAGAGTTCTCAAGAAGAAACCCATATCTGAACCGTGTTTCATATTCCCGCACCAGACCGAAATGGAATGGGAAAGAATATGATTCACTCTAGCCTAGGTGTCACTCAGGTCCCAGGTATAGGACCTTAACTCTCAATGAAACACCCACCCACCAAAGAAAAAAAAACCAGATCCAGCCAGCAACAATGACAGTATGATGTATAAATGCAGTAAAGAAAGCAGTAAATCAACTGTACATAAAGCAATAAACAAAACAGATATACAAGCACAAATAAGCACATAACACCCCGGTAAACACAAATCAATCAAGCGCTAGGAGGAACCCACAAAAAGAACCAGAAGCCCTGGTTGCAATCTAAGCTCCCCAGCAGAGTCGCCAAGCTGTCGCTCCCGACAAATGAGACAAGGTCAGATGAAGGTACAGACGCGAACGGTCGGCGAGAGGAACAGTGAGGACACACAGCCGTGAACTCACTGGAGATGAAAAGAGTCGCCAGCTGGGCATTTTTATCCCGGAGGAAAGGCAATGCTGCATAAGCCTAGAAAAAGATAGATAAGACGGTTGCGAACCAGAGAGACTGAGAAAGGGGGTTGGTTACAACCTGGGAAGGTATTAGCACCCAGATTGTCCGCCGTACTCGACGGGATCCACGCTTGAAATATTTGTGTTTTAAAGGGGTAGTGTCAGTGCAATTTGTGTGTAAAAGAGCTGGAAAGATGTACAGGTGTCAGTGTAAAAGAAGTGTGAAATGTGATATATACAGTGTCAGTGTAAAAGAGAAAGAGGTGAAATGCTCATGATAATGAGGCTTAAAGAATGAAGCTGGAAAGAGGGGGAATACAGAGACTTTTGTTCGATAACTGTTAAGTTATGCCTACGTATCCTCTCGTGCAATGAGGAAGTCAGAACACCGTAGTTCGACCCAAAGAGACTGAAAGATGAATTGACTGATGAACTGCTTGCTTGTCTACGCTCAAGTGTATGACCTGTCTGGCTCAGGTGCTAACTGTCTTGCATTAGACGGAAGAAGCGAGTTCTCGTTTGTGAGTGAGGATGATGAGAAAAGAATCCCGGAGGAGACGATTATTGTTTGTTTTTGAGTTTTCAGTCTTTTATTGCTTTTTGAAGTTTGTCATAAGATAATGAGCTTAAGCCTAAACCAATGGATTTAGTAAACTCATCACATCTTCCCTCTGATCAGGGGTAATGAGAGTACCTTAAGTGTGAAGTCAGATTCTCACACTTAATCACCTTTGGTGTAGGATTAAGATCATTAACCTACTTGTGATTATTTAGATGTTTTTGGTGTTTTTGTTTAGTGTTGAGTAATGAGGTTAAGCCATAATCAAGGATTAAACAGACTCATTACACCATCCTAAAAGAAGGATAATAGATGAGAATGTTTAAGTTGAGAAAAACTCCTCAACTTAATCCATGATTAGGGATTAAACCCATGACAAAACAAGCCTTTGATTAAGAGGATTTTATTTAATGGTATGATGATGAAGTGTTTTTTATGGTTTGTAAGACAACTTGAGGGGGACTTGTCCATTAACACTAGGGTTAGTCCTTCTTAACCACTTAAGGAAGAATTAGAACCCTAATGCAAGGCCCAAGTTACAAGTGTGATGTCTTGATACTTATTAAATGAATTGATTAAGAGATTTAAACACCTTAAGGGTTTAACACTTAGGATTAAAGTTATACACTCCATCCTAAGAGAAGGATGCAGGCATAACCCTAATCACAAAGTTTTAAAGCCTTTAGGGTTTAGTCTCTGATTATGAGATGAGAAGAGAAGACTCAAAGGGAGACACAAAGGTAAAAACTATGGGGGAGACTAATCAAAACCCTAATTCATTGACATGCTTGGTTGTTCCTATGGTTTGTGAGGTTTTTAAGAACAATCTTCACAGGAGCCACCAGGAAGCAGATGAATAAGATCAAGAGAAGCAAAGTGACTTGCTCCATTCAAGAAGTCAAGTCACTTGAAGAAAGAAAGTGGGAAGAACAAGAATGAGCAAGCTCAATCTCAAACACAAATAGAAATGCAGCAATGGATGCAAGAGAGATGAAAAGAAAAGTTATGAGAAGTGAAGGCAAATCCACTTCTCAAGTTTACTTACCACCTGAAAAGTTAGAAAGAAATGCAATGCAATGCAAGATGAAGTAAAATGGCATGATGCTAGACCAAACCAGAAGCATGTTGATGATGATTATGATGTTATGAGGTGCTGCAAACATGAGGCAGGACAATGGAGATGCTCATACAAGATTATGAATGCAAATGATGCAAGTTAAGGAGCATGAACAAGCATGAAAAGTTATGAATCATACAAGACAAATGACATGGCAAATATGTAATGCAATGATCAATGATGCTTCCTACATGTCTTATGATGTCAAATGGATCATAAACATGCACAAAATGCAAAGACACATCATGTTATGCAAGGAAGTGCAAGAGGGATGCAAATGAAAGTTCAAATTAGGGTTCATGAAACAAACATCAAACCAAAACCCAAAACAGAAGCAATCCTCAAGATAAAAAATGGAAAATGGTACCCAAAGAAACCCTAGGCCTATGATGAACCACTGCCCAAAGGGGAGCTCTCAACTCTCAACCAAACTCAAGTTATGAATTTTTTAAGTTATTAGGGTTTTTTAGGGTTCTTATCAAAACAAATGCCCATCAATTAGAAAATGCAAGATCAACTCATGGCCTTTTTACCCTTGAAAATACATGTCAAATGGAAAACAATGCAAGAAGAATCAATGCTTCAACCTTCACCAATAGGCAGAAATGAATTTTCAAACATGTGATCAAAATAATGCATAAAAAATGATTTAATTCCATGAAAAATTCTTAAAATGCATCAAGATCAAAAAAGAAATTTGGTTTGAAGGTTGGACAATGTTTCTAAATGCCTTAGAACATTTCATGAATTTTTTTTGTAATTTTTAAATACCTAAAAGTATTTTTAATCAATTAATTCCCATTAATCAATTAAAAATAATCTTTTAAATATTTAAAAATACTTTTTTAATGATAAAAATAAAAATAAAAATGTTTTTGGGTCTTAAAAATTAATAAAACTTTAAAGAAAAAGTTTCATAATTTTTAAGGATTTTTTGCTATTTTAAATTAAATGTGCAAGTTAATTGAAATAAAAATGAATTAAAACAAATAAAATAAAAAGTCAGAGGGATGGAGGGCCAGGATGCGCCCAGGATTTGAACTGGTTGACTGGCGCGTGATCTAAGGGTCCAGGTTGCATCTGAGCTAATTACAATTAATTAAAACTAAATGAAGAATTAGGGCTAATCAGGCGCATCTGGGCCATTCAAACTGGAGGGAAGTCAACAGGTCAACGCTCATCAACGCTCAGAATTCAAACTTGACTTAATTACATAATTAGGGCATAAACACTCTCAGGTGGCCGGAGAAGACTTCCGGTCGTCTTCTCCGGCCAGAAGCTCACCTGAAAATCTCAAAACCTCTCAATACGTACCAAAAATGAAAACCAAGATCATGGAAATGATCCTCATCCTCTCACGAACCAAACCCCTCTCTCAAAACAAATTTAAAGTTCCTAAATCAACTGAATCGAAGCAAACGATTTCTAGGGTTCGTGAGCTTCAAACACAAATTAAATGCTCAAAACAAAACCATTTCAAAAACTAAAGGTACCAGAATGATCAGTGCATCATGAAGAACAAGTTTGTAACATAAAAAAACATTTCTGGAAAAATTAATCTCGAGCTACCTGAGATTTGGAGCTTTCAGTTTAGGAACTTTCTGGCCACTTCCTTTGATGCAAGCTGCTCTACTTGATCCCCCAAATGTGTTTGAATGCTCAAAATGAGTTTGTGTTGGCTGGAGAAAGAGATTCGAATGGAACTGCTTCAGTTCAGTCAACAATGGTCATGATGATTTTGGCACCTTCAGGCTGTGAACAGGAGTTGTTTGTGATCTATGAAGTGTGTTGAGAAAGTTTGTGGTGTTGGTTGGTATGTTTGTGGCTTGTGGAGAGAGATTCGATAGAATCTGCAGCTTGAGGTGAATAATGGCAATGGAGTTTTCAGGCTTGATTCAGGCTTGAGCTTTGATGGTTTCTTGTCTATGAGATGTGGTGAGTTGAATGATGATGAGAGTTTGAGTGTTTTATGGCTGTGGACAGAATTTCGAAGGAACTTGCAATGAGGTGAGTTTTTGTGAATGTGATGAATGAGAATGCTTCAGCCTTGGTTCTTGTTATGGCTAGCTTGCAAATTGATTCAATAAACAAATCTGATTGGCTAGTTGATTTGACATGTGCTTTTTGGATTGGTAGGTTAACTTTTGCAAAAATGTCAACTTCTTGTAAGATAGGGCATGGGCAACTCTAGCTAAGTACAATGGGCATGGGGCTGCGCAGCATGATGTGTGTATGAGCCTAGCTTGGTTCAGCAGCCAATGCATCAAGTTGGTGAGAAGATCATGAGTGTTTTGCAAGTTGGCTAGCTTTTGGTTCACATGTGATCCTTTGCATAACCAAACATGAAACCAAAGGCAAACTTAGTTCAAATCTGATTTTTGTAACTTAGAGAATGTTCACATGCTGATTTGAGATGAATTAGAGGCTGCAATGTGTTTTGATCCAAGACTTTGCAAAATTTCCACTTGATGCATAACTTGAAAATAAGTGATTTTTGGCAACTTTGCATGGTCATAACTTTTGATCCAAGAAGCATTTGATCATGTTCTTGTACTTTTTGAAAAGGGAAAGATGAGATCTACAACTTTCATGACCAAAGTTTTTCCATTTGAAGTCTTCTTGGATCATGAATCAAGGCTTGAAAATTGACCTAAAATGGTGCATTCTTGAAAAGTCAACTATGCCCAAAAAGTCAACATTTGCAAAAACCCTAAATTCTTGATTTCTATGAACTTCAACCTTCTTCCATGATCAAATAAAGATCATATACACTCAAAATGATGAAGATCACCCATTGGTTGGGTCATTGGGGGCCTCAGATGCCCTGATTTTGCACTGACTTGTCTGAAAAGTCAACTCTTGATCAGATGACTTCCCCATGGAATTTCTTCATGAAAATTGATATGCATACTCCCTATACCATATAGAGATCAATGGAAACAAGAATGACCAAAAAAATTGGAGTTATGGCCTCTGAAACCAAAACCCTAATTTTCAGTCAACTGCAGTTCATCCTGGCTCTGCATCCACTCAAACCCTAGTTCTTGTGATTCCTCTGCATCCTTGACTCTGTGAGAATGTAACATGATACAAGAACACACATGGACCTCTTTGAGTTGATTGGTGGCCTTTGGAATGGCTCAAGAAGCTTTGGGATTGCTCAGATCACAAACCCTAGGTGCAGATGCCTTAGAAACTATCTAGTGGATAAAAAATGAGATGTGAGATGATATGATTGTATTTATGCATATGAAATGATCACAAGCCATGGTGTGAATGGGTGAGGGCAAATTTGGGGTGTTTACACTATGTCGTGATATTTAGCAACCGTCCCCTGCTAGGTGATCGTCCTTCACCTTTTGATGACCTTCCCTCATCATTTCATCCGATGGCCGTCCCCATCGTTGATCTTGTCATCCGACATTCGTCCTATGTCGTGATAAACCCCGAAAGCAGCCGTAACCTGCTAGGTGATCGTCCTTCACCTCTTGATGTTCGTCCTTCATCATTTTGTCTAATGGCTGTCCCCATCATCGACCTTTTCTATCCGACATTCGTCCTATGTCGTGATAAAGAGCAGTCGTCCCCTGCTAGGTGATCTTCCTTCACCTTTAATGACCGTCCCTCATCATTATTTCATTTAATCTTTAAACCGATGGCCGTCCCCGTCGTTGTTTACGTTACTTTTCAAACTTGATGGTCGTCCCCGTCATTGTCTTTACTTTAATCCCCAGAGAATCTTGTTTCCTTACCCGATGGTCGTCCCCGTTGTGGTCTCTTTATCTCCCCAACTTGTCGGCCGTCCCCGTCATTGCTTTACTTACCGCTTTATCCCCAGCAGTCGTCCTCTGCTCGATGGTCGACCTCCATCGCCTTCATTTAATGATCATAATATATTGTCTTTTACAATTTATATCCCTTTTCTTCTTCTATCCGGCGAGTGCAAATTTTGGACTGTCTTTTGGTATTCAACCACAAGTTATCTTGTTTGTCTGTTAAGCCAGGCGCTTACATCCTGCACAACTAACTCATGTTTGAATAGGGGCAGCTGTAAACACCCCACATTTTCCCTCACTCTTTATCACACCATGGCTTGTGATCTTTCATTTTTTGTTTTAACATAAGCATTACATCTCATGTTGCATTTTTGTTCCACTGCATAGTTCAAGTTCATCTGCATCTAGGGTTTGTGATTTGAACAATCCAAGAATCCATCTGAGCCATCCCAAGGGTATCAAAGATCTCCAAAAGGGTCCATATGTGTTCTATCATTATATTATATCCCTCAAAGTTCAAAGAAGTCAAGAAATCACAAGAACTGGAAAAGCATGGAAGCAGAGCTAGGGTTTTCACTACACAGATGACCAAAATTAGGGTTTTGGTTTCAGAGGCCTCAACTCAAAATTTTTGGGCCATTCTTGTTTCTAATGTTATTAAGATGTTATAAGGATCATGTGTACCACGTTTGATGAAGAAATTCATTGTGGAAGTCATTTGTTCACTGGGTAACTTCTTGAGCAAGTTAAGTCAAAATCAGGGCATCTGAGGCCCCCAACAATGGAACCAAAGGGGTATTTTCATCAAATTGAAGTTCTATGATCTTTATTTGATCTTAGAAGAGTTTATAAGTTCACAAGATTGAAGAATTTTGAGCCATTTGAAAAGTTGCCAAAAATGGAAATGACTTGAAATGCAAACTTTCCATTTTGGGAATGTTTTTCAACCTCCTCTTTCTCAACCAAAAATGCTTCAAATGAAAAATTATTGGTCATGAAAGTTGTAGATTGGGTCTTTTCCTTTTCAAAAAGTACAATAACATGTCTTGATTCATCCTAGAACTCAAGATATGGCCTTTCAAAGTTGGCAAAAATCACATAATTCTCAAGAATGCACCAAAGAGGGATTTTTGCAAAACCACTTGCCAAGAATTCAAATGACTTCTAATGTGCATAAATGTGA
Source organism: Lathyrus aphaca (assembly GCA_963966055.1). Classification (NCBI taxonomy): domain Eukaryota; kingdom Viridiplantae; phylum Streptophyta; class Magnoliopsida; order Fabales; family Fabaceae; genus Lathyrus; species Lathyrus aphaca. The sequence continues at coordinate 321,417,503 of OZ014525.1, forward strand.
CATAACATGATCAAGCAACTTCAAAGCATCAAAATTGGCCCAAGAATTGGAAGGTTTCATACCTTGAATCACAAGAAACATCAAAGAGGGAAAATATGCAAAACTCATACAAACCCTAGCTATATGTGTTCCAGCTCATCAAACCTGATCCATAAGCTTTCCTTGATCTCAGCTGAGGCCAGACATGCCGAAATCTAGCTCTAACCCGTGCCCATATTTGAAGTACACCTAAGCTTGAATTTTTGCAAATCACCCCATACCAATCAAGCAAGGGCACCACCCACTCTCTGACCAATCAAGACATCATATGCAAACATTATGGAACACAAACACACAATGCTTGAAGCCTAAAACTCTCCATAGCTCAGATTACACAAAATCCCCTCTAAAATTCATCTCTTCGAATCTCCCAACTCAGCCATCAAAACTTCAAAATTCTTTCACCAATCATCTACATATAACCCCAGGATCATTTCCCACCCCTCACATTAGCCTGAAACCATCTCAAACAAAAACACGATTTTGACATGCTCTGAACTAAAACCTCAAAAACAACCAACATAAACTTGTTACAAGCTTGCCAGAAGCATCAAGGGGTTCATTGGAGTGGAAAAGCACCAAGGTAGTGGCTAGAAAGCTCCAGATAGCAAAGCTTAATCTCAGGTATACCTCAAGAACAAATTTTCCAGAACTTTGATTTCTTGTTATAGAATGATTCTATGAGTTGCACTGATCATCCTGATATGCTTGAAATTGAAAATGGTTGAGAAATAAGCATTTCATGATCTCTGAAAGTTTTTTTGACCTAGAACTGATTTGCTTCGATTCAGCTTTAATACGTGAAATAAATGTGTTTTGTTGGATGGTTCTTGTTATATGATGTTTGGGTTTGATTCTGGGCAGAAAGATTGAGTTTTATAGGCTTAGGGAAAGAGATAGCATTTTGGCTCACCGGAGAAGATGACCGGAGCACTATTCCGGTCATTAGAGAGTAATTAGGGTTAATGACGTGTTTAGGGCTAAGTTTGAATGTGGACCATTGGATGAGTTTGCGCGCGCGTGTTTGGACGGATGAGATTAGGTCATTAAGTTTAAATCAGGATTAATTAATTTAATTAAATGGAATTAGCGAGGAGAGAATCCCAGCCATTGAATCACGCGCCAGTCAACCCTTTTCCCCTGACTTTGAATCCTGGCCTTTGGATCTGATTACTTCCCCTTTATTTTATTTTTATTTCATTTTCTTTGTATTTTATTTCATATATTTATTAAAAATAGCAAAAATGATTTAAAATTTTTGAAAGTTTTTATCATGACTGTTATTAATTTTCAGAAACCAAAATTTTCATTTTTTATTTTTTGCATTAAAATAGTATTTTTAAATAATTTAAATATTTAATTTAATTAATTAATTCATTTTAATTAATTAAAAATACATTTAAGTATTTAAAAATCACAAACATTCAGAGAGCTTTTATAAACATTTAGAAACATTTAACAACTCATCATACAAATTTCTTTTTGGTTTTGATCACACTTTGACATTTTTCATTGAATTAGGGTTCCTAAAATGACTTATTTTCTAACCCTAACTTCAAAAATTCATAACTTTTAAACCAAGTTGAGTTGGTGAATGGTTCTTTTTGCATTGTTCTATGAATGTCTTCTAGCATCTTAAAATAATTTTGTTTCATTTTTATCTTGCATTTTCAAATTATTTGGCATTTTACATTGAAGATCACCCAAAAAACCCTAAAAACTTAGAAAATTCATAACTTCTTATAGGTTTAGCTTCTGACCTTCCTCTTTGGGGTGTACCCTAGTATAGTTTTAGGGTTCCTTTGAGTGTATGTTCAATTTTTTATAATGTCATTTGCTTCTGTCTTTGTCATTTGCATCTCATACATTCATAAAACCCTAATTTCTCATGTTCATATGCATTCATATTTGCATAAACATCAATACATGAACTTGCCATGACACCTCAAGCATTTGTATGTCATCTTAGGCATCCTAGGACATGTTAGAACATTTCTTGATAATTTATTCATTCATTTGGTATGCTTTGCATTCATAACATTTCATGAACATCCATGTGTTTCCATGCTTCTAACTTGCTTCCTTTGCATCCCATCTCTCATATAAGCATACATATGCATCATGTGTGACTTTGCAGCATCTCATGACTCATTTTCCTTGCATATTCATTTCTGACATTGATCATAGCACCTTTGTTTGATGCATTTGCATTTCATTTCTTTCTTTACATGTTCAACTAACATTTCAGGGGCTTATGGTAAGTTGTTCAAGGTGTGGATGTGCATCCACATCTAACTTCTCTTTCTCTTTTATTTTTGTGCATTAAACTTGTGTTTGAAGTGAATTCCACTCACTTGTGCCATTTCCCCTATGTTATTCCTCTTGGGATTACTTATCTTCTTAAATGAAGTAAGTAACTTATTCTTCTGCTCCTTCCTCCTTTCATCTGCTTCTTCCATTGGTAGATTTCTTGAAGACTTCTCTTGAGCCTCACAAACCATAGGATAACCAAGCATGATAACTTTAGGGTTGTATATAGTCCCCCTTTAGTATTTTGCCTTTAAGTCTTCTTTGAGTCTCTCTTCTCATCTTCATAATCAGAGACTAAACTCTTAAAGTTTTAGGACTCTGGAATTAGGGTTATGCCTGCATCCTTCTCTTAGGATGGAGTGTATAAATTTGATCCTAAGTGTTAAACCTTTAATTTGTTTAAACCTCTTAATCAAATCATCTAATAATCATTAAGACTTTATCTTGTAACTTGGGCCTTACATTAGGGTTCTAATTCTTCCTTATGGTTAAGAAGGACTAACCCTAGTGTTTAACTGACAAGTCCTCCTCAATTTGTCTTACAAATCATAAAATTCACTTCTTAATCTCATCTCTTAATTAAAATCCACTGATGCCATTGGTGGCTTCCTTTCATCTGCTTCTTCCATTGGTGGCTTCCTTGAAGATCTTTCTCAAGCCTCACAAACCATAGGATATCCATGCATGAGAATAGTTAGGGTTGTGATTAGTCCCCCTTAGCTTTTTACCTTTTGAGTCTCCTTGAGTCTCTCTTCTCATCTTCATAATCAGAGACTAAACTCTTAAAGTTTTAGGACTTTGGAATTAGGGTTATGCCTGCATCCTTCTCTTAGGATGGAGTGCATAACTTTAATCCTAAGTGTTAAACCTTTAATTTGTTTAAACCTCTTAATCAAATCATCTAATAATCATTAAGACTTTATCTTGTAACTTGGACCTTACATTAGGGTTCTAATTCTTCCTTATGGTTAAGAAGGACTAACCCTAGTGTTTAATGGACAAGTCCCCCTCAAGTTGTCTTACAAACATAAAATCCACTTCTTCATCTCATCCCTTAATTAAAATCCATTTAATAAAGGCTTGTCATCTAATGAATTTAATCCCTAACCATGGATTAAGTTGAGGTATCTTCCTCAGCTTAAGTGTGCTCATCTATTATCCTTCTATTAGGATGGTGTAATGAGTCCACTAATCTGTGATTAGAGATTAAAGTCATTACTTAACACTAAACAAAAACCCAAAAACATTTAAATAATCACAAGTAGGTTAATGATCTTAATCCTGCATCGTCATGATAATTAAGTTGAGATGCTTATCTCATACTTAAGTAGGCTCATTATCCCTAATCAGGGAGGATATAATGAGTTTACAGACCTTTGGTTTAGGCTTAAGCTCATTAACTTATGCAAAACACCAAAAACAATAACAAAATTGAAAACACAAAAAACAAAGAATAATTGTCTCCTTCGGGATTCTTTTCTCATCAAACTCATTCACAAACGAGAACTTGCTTCTTCCGTCTAATGCAAGAAAGTTAGCACTCGAGCCAGACGAGTCATACACTTGAGCATAGACAAGTAAGTAGTTCACAATCAATTAATTTTCGGTCTCTTTGAGTCGAACTACGGTTTTATGACTTCCTCATTGCACGAGAGGATACATAGTCATAACTTAACTATTATCGAACAAAAGCCTCTTTGTCTTCCCCCTTTCTCAGCATTATTTCTAAGCCTCGGTTCCTGAGCATTTCACTCTCTTTTGCACTGATACTTGTATATTTCTTTTCCAGCTTTTTGAACACAGATAGCACATACGCTACCCCTTTAAACACAATCTTGTAAGCGTAGATCCCGTCGAGTACGACGGACAATCTGGGTGCTAATACCTTCCCAGGTTGTAACCAACCCCCTTTCTCAGTTTCTCTGGTTCGCGACCGTCTTATCCATCTCTTTCTAGGTTTATGCAGCATTACCTTTCCCTCGGGATAAAAATGCCTAGTTGGCGACTCTATTCACTTCATCTTCATTTCTCCTTTCACCGACCGTTCGCGTATGTACCCTATCTGACCAGGTGTCTTTTCGGGGGAGCGACAGTTACCTGATATGAAGCTTTCGATTCCTGAGCTTTCTGGCCTCTTTCTTGGTTCAAAACACTTCCACTGAACCTCCTGATGATGTTGGAATGCTTAGAACAAGTTTGTGTGCCTGGATTGTGAGTTTCAGTTCTGATGAAGCAGGAATCATGTTTTTGTTTCAGGGTGATTCAGGCTATGGTGAAGGGTGGGAAATGATCCTTGAAGTATGTGGATTTGAATGGTGAAAGAAATTTCAGGTTTTGATGGCTGAGGAGTAAGTTACGAAGAAATGAAGTTCTATGGCAATTTTTGGGATTTCTGAGTTCTTGAGGATTCAGGCTCCAAGATTGTGTGAAATGGGCTCCTTGATGCTTGCATAAACAATGCTGATTGGCTAGAGAGTGGTTGTGGCACAGGCTGATTGGTATGACTTGATTTGCAAAAAGTCAAAAGTTATGGTACCTTGAGCATGGGCTGAGTCAGAGCTGGCTTTTGGGGTGTCTTGGCCTCATCTTGGTTCAAGGATGGCCTTAGGATCAATTTTATGCAACTGGCACAAGTGGATGAAGAGTTGTCATGGTTTTGCAAAGTTTATGCATAATTATCATTTTGAGATTTCTTGAGAATCAAGCCATCAAAACCCTAGGTCCAAAGGCCAATTCTGATCTTTTGAGATTGCTTTGACATGTTATGATGCATAGAAGTTGATCAGAGGTCATTAGAATGCTTGGCAAGTGAAATTGCAAAATTCCCTCTTTGACATGAACTTGAAAATTATGTGATTTTTGCCAAATTTGAAAGGCCATATCTTAAGTTCTAGGATGAATCAAGACATGTTCTTGTACTTTTTAAAAAGAGAAAGACCTAATCTACAACTTTCATTCCCAAGAATTTTTCATTTGAAGCTTTTTTGGTCATGAAAGAGGAGGTTGAAAATCTTTCCCAAAATGGAAAGTTTGCATTTCAAGTCATTTCCAAAAATGGCAAGTTTGCAATTGGCTCAAAATTCTTCAATCTTGTGAACTTCCAACCACTTCTTAGATCAAAAAAATATCATTGAGCTTCAATTTGATTCCATTGTTGGGGGCCTCAGATGCCCTGATTTTGACTTAACTTGCTCAAGAAGTTACCTAGTGAACAGATGACTTCCAAAATGAGTTTCTTCATCAAACTTGGTAGACATGATCCTTATAACATATTAAGAACATTAGAAACAAGAATGACCAAAAATTTTGGAGTTAAGGCCTCTGAAACCAAAACCCTAATTTTGATCATCTGTGTAGTGAAAACCTTAGCTCTACTTCCATGCCTTTGCCAATCTTTGTGATTTCTTGACTTCCATGAACTTTGGGGAACATAATATGATCATAGAACACACATGTACCCTCTTGGAAAGATTTAAGACCTTTGGGATAGCTCAGATGGATTCTTGGATTGCTCATATCACAAACCCTAGATGCAGATGAACTTGAACTATGCAGTGAAGCTAGTATGCAATATGAGAAAGTATGCTTATGCTAATGTACAAATGAAAGATCACAAGCCAAGGTGTGATAAAGAGTGAGGGAAAATTTGGGGTGTTTACAGTATCCTCGCGTGCAATGAGGAAGTCAGAACATCGTAGTTTGACTCAAAGAGACTGAAAATGAATTCGACTGTGAACTGCTTGCTTGTCTATGCTCAAGTGTATGACTTGTCTGGCTCGAGTGCTAACTATCTTGCATTAGACGGAAGAAGCAATTTCTCGTTGGTGAATGAGTGTGATGAGAAAAAGAATCCCGAAGGAGACGATTATTGTTTGTTTTTTGTGCTTTCAGTTTTGTTATTGTTTTTGGTGTTTTGCATAAGTTAATGAGCTTAAGCCTAAATCAAGGGTTGTAAACTTATTATATCCTCACTGATTAGGGATAATGATCCTACCTAAGTGTGAGATAAGCATCACAACTTAATTACCTTAATGATGTAGGATTAAGATCATTAACCTACTTGTAATTATTTAGGTGTTTTTGGATTTTTGTTTAGTGTTAAGTAATGAGTTTAATCTCTAATCACAGATTAGTGAACTCATTACACCATCCTAATAGAAGGATAATAGATGAAAACACTTAAGCTGAGGAAGGTACCTCAACTTAATATATGGTTATGGACTAAATTCATTATATAACAAGCCTTTATTAAGTGGATTTTAATTAAGGAATGGGATTAAGAAGTGGATTTTAAGTTTGTAAGACAACTTGAGGGGGACTTGTCCATTAAACACTAGGGTTAGTCCCTCTTAACCATAAGGAAGAGATAGAACCCTAATGTAAGGCCCAAGTTACAAAATAAAGTCTTAGTGATTATTAATGTGTTTTGATTAAGAGATGTAAACAAATTAAAGTTTTAACACTTAGGATTAAAGTTATACACTCCATCCTAAGAGAAGGATGCGGGCATAACCCTAATTCCAAAGTCCTAAAACTTTAAGAGTTTAGTCTCTGATTATTAAGATGAGAAGAGAGACTCAAGGAGACCAAAGGTAAAAGATAAAGGGGGGACTATACACAACCCTAAAAGTTATCATGCTTGGGTATCCTATGGTTGGTTAGGCTTAAGAGAAAAGATCTTCAAGGCCACCAATGGAAGAAACAGATGAAAAGAGAAGGAAGGAGAAGAATAAGTTACTTACTTCCTGAAGAAGATAAGTAACATAAAGAAAGAAAGAAGAAGGATGGAACACAAGTGAATTAGATTCACTTCAAAGACATGTAAAAATGCATATGAATGAGATAAGAAGAGGTGGGAAGTGAAGGCAAATCCACCTCCCAAATAACTTACCAAAAGTTCCTGAAAATGTTAGTATGAATGCATAAGACATAAAGTAAAAGGAAATGAAATGAAATGAGATGTGAAGACCAAAGTCAGAAGTGAAAATACAATGTAAAATGCATATGAGATGATGCAAAGTCATACAAAATGCATATGTATGATCATACAAAGATGAGATGCAATGAAAGCATGTTTAGAAGCATGAAAACACATGGATGTTTATGAAATGTAATGAATGTAAGACATATAAAATGAATGAATAAATGATCAAGCAATGTTCTAACATGTCCTAAGATGTCCAAGATGTCATATGAATGTTTTAAATGTCATGGCAAGTTCACATGATGATGATATGCAAAAGTGAATGCAAATGAACATGAGAAATTATGGTCTTATGAATTTATGAGATGCAAATGACCAACAAAGAAGCATACTTCATGATAAAAAATGTAAATCAATATCAATCAAACCCTAATCCCAAATAAGATGACACCCCAAAGGAGAAGATCAGAAGCTAATCCTATTGAAAGTTATGAATTTTCTAAGTTTTCTAGGGTTTTTGGGTGATTCTTAAAGGAAAATGCAAATCAAATTGAAAATGCAAGATAAATTCTTAAAGAAAAATAACCTATGTGAAACAATGCAAAAAGGATCAAGTTCAAACTCATCATGGTTAGGCAGAAATTAATTTTTCAAGTTAGGGTTAAAAAATGTGATTTTTAAGAACCCTAATTCAAAGAAAATTGTGAAATTATGATCAAACCTAAAAAGAAATTTGTATGATGAGTTTGAAAATGTTTCTAAATGTATTGGAATGGTTCATGAATTGTTTAGTGATTTTTAGAAACCTAAATGTATTTTTAATTAATTAAAATCCATTAGTTAATTAAAAATAACATTTAAATATTTTAAAAATACTTTTTTAATGCAAAAAATAAAATAAAAATCATTTTTGGGTTGAGAAAAATATTTGGATCAGAAATGAAAAAGATTATATTTTTTTCTATGTTTTTAACTATTTTTAATAAAATGTACAAAAGAAATAAAGAAAAATGAAATAAAATGCAATTAAATGGAAGTAATCAAGATCTATGGTCCAGGTTCAAACTAAGGTTGAATACGCGCGCAGATGGGTGGATGAGATTCACTCTGATTAATTTAATTTAATTAAACTTAATTAAACTAACTAATTAAAAGATTAAAGTTAATGAGGCATTTGGGCCGTCCACACGCGGGAAGCTAAATCCAATGGCCTAAATTCAAACTAACCTAATTAATTAAAGATTTTCCCTAATGACTTTCAGGTGGCCGGAGAAGACCTCCGGTCATCTTCTCCGGCCAGACCCCCTCCCTGAATCTCTCAAAACACCACAAAAACTCACCAAAATCTCCAGAATCAATCTTTAAACATCAATAAACTCAAATCCAGCAACAAAAACAATTAATCATGCATAAACAAAGAGAATCGAAGAAGGACAAAATTTAGGTCAAAGTTTCAAAGATACAATTCATGCTTGTTTCTTCATCATTTACAAAATCAACAAGTGCAGTGTGATCAGGAGAGCATGGGGAACATTTCTAGAACATGAAATAAAGCTTCTGGAAAAAAGTTCTAAGGGGCTACCTGAGATGAAGATTTCACTCCCTGAGCTTTTTGGCCTCTTTCTTGGTTCAATCCACCTCCAATGAACCCCCTGATTATGTTGCAATGCTTAGAACAAGTTTGTGTAGCTTGGTTTGAGAGGTACAACTCCTCAGCACCAGGAATCTTGTTTTGGTTTGGCTGTGTTTTAGGGCTTTTCAGAGGGTGCTTTGTGTTCTATGGACCATTTGAAGATGATTGGTGAAGTTTGTTTTGAGGTTTGATGGTTGTGTTGTGTAATTCAAAAAGATGAAGTTCTATGGTGATTTTTGGGATTCTGAGTTGTGGGAGCTTGTCGGCTTGCTTCTTGTGTTAAATGAGCTCCATAATCTTTGTTTGTAATGTCTTGATTGGTCAGAGAGTGCTTAGTGGCACAACTTGATTAGTATGGGAGGTTTTTCAAAAAAAGTTAATTTTGTGTACTTGGAGGTATGTGCCATGGAAGAGCTGGCTTCAAGGGGTGTCTGGCCTCAACAAGATTCATGGAGGGCCATAGGATCAAAGTTATGCAACTGGCACAAGTGGAGGGAGGGTTTCAAGAGGGTTTGCAACTTTTCCCTCTTTGAGAATTTCATGAAAATGTCTTGTGGAAACTTGCAATCCAAGGCATAATTTTGGTTCAAATGCATTGCACTATGTTTTTGTGATGCCTAGCAATCAATTAGAGGTCATGAAATGACTTGGAACTTGAATTTGCAAAAAATCCTCTTTGGCATGAACTTGAAAATTATAGGATTTTTGCCAACTTTGAAAGGCCATATCTTGAGTTCTAGGATGAATCAAGACATGTTCTAGTAATTTTTGAAAAGGGAAAGACCTAATATACAACTTTCATGTCCAAGTATTTTTCATTTGAAGCATTTTTGGTCATAAAATGGAGGTTGAAAATCTTTTCCAAAATGGAAAGTTTCCATTACAAGTCATTTCCAAAAATGGCAAGTTTGCATTTGGCTCACAAATTTTCAACATAGTGAACTTCCAAACACTTATAAGGTCAAATAAATATCATAGAGACTCATAATGATGATGAAGACCCTTTGGTACCCTTGTTGGGGGCCTCAGATGCCCTGATTTTGACTTTACTTGCTCAAGAAGTTACCCAATGATCAGATGACTTCCATGATGAATTTCTTCATCAAACTTTGTACACATGATCCTTGTAACATATTAAGACCATTAGAAACAAGAATGACCAAAAACATTGGAGTTAAGGCCTCTGAAACGAAAACCCTAATTTTGGTCATCTGTGTAGGAAAACCCTAGCTCTGCTTCCATGCCTTTGCCATTCTTTGTGATCTCTTGACTTTTATGAACTTTGGGGAGCATATTATGATAGTAGAACACACATAGACCATCTTGGAAAGCTTCAAGACCATTGGGATGGCTCATATTGATTTCTTGGATTGCTCAGATCACAAACCCTTGATGCAGATTAAAATGGAACTATGTAGTGAAGTAAGTATGCAATATGAGATGTTATGGTTATGATAATGCAAAAATGAAAGATCACAAGCCATGGTGTTAGAAAAAGTGAGGAAAAATTTGGGGTGTTTACAGCTTCCCCTATTCAAGCATGAGTTAGTTGTGCAGGATGTAAGCGCTTGGCTTAAAAGACGAACAAGATAACTTGTGGTTGAATACCAAAGACAATCTGAAATTTGCACTCGCTGGGGAGAAGAAGAAAAGGGATATAAATTGTAAAAGGTAGTATAGTATGATTATCAAATGAAGGCGATGGAGGACGACCATTGAGCAGAGGACGACTGCTGGGGGTAAAATGGTAAGCAAAACAATGACGGGGACGTCCGACAAGCTGGGGAAATAAAGAGACCACGACGGGGTCAGCCATCGGGTAAGGAAATAAAACTCTATGGGGATTGAGAAAAGCATTGATGGGGACGACCATCAGGCTTGGAAAGTAAAGTAAACAACGATGGGGACGGCCATCGGGTTAAAGAATAAATGAAATATTTGATGAGGGACGGTCATTTGAGGTGAAGGGCGATTATCTAGCAGGGGACGGCCTGCTCTTTATCACGACATAGGACGAATGTCAGATAGAAAGGATCAACGATGGGGGACGGTCATTTGAGGTGAAGGACGATCATCAAGAGGTGAAGGAAGATCACCTAGCAGGGTACGGCTGCTCTCGGGGATTATCACGACATAAGACAAATGTCGGATAACAAGATCAGCGATGGGGACGACCATCGGATAAATGATGAGGGACAGTCATCAAAAGGTGAAGGAAGATCACCTAGCAGGGGACGGCTGCTAAAAATATCACGACATATGACAAATTTTAGATAGAAGGTTCCAACAATGGAGATTCCACTGGGGAAAAGGATGAAGGACGATCATCCGAAGGTGAAGGACGATCACCTGGCAGGGGACGGCTGCTGAAAGTATCACGACATAGGACGAATGTCGGATAGAAGACAGTTGTTTTGTTGGCGACTTACTGGGGAGTGGTAAACACAGAAGAGTGCTTACGTCTTCAACAATAAAAGACATAAGTGTTTTGACGGTGTGTATAGACTAAAGAAGCGGACGAGCATCCTTGGAACCATGATAGTCCGTATCGATAGAAGCAAACGCTGACACATGTTTAAGGAGGATGATACGGACGAGTATCAATTGGTTAAGCAAGAATCACAGACGAGTGTTGATCTACTGGGGAGGTGATATATACAAGATACAGACGAGTATCAAAGATTTCTGTATAGGTATGTACAAGTATGTCCTGCTGGTGAAGTATGTGCAAGACACGAACGAGTGCCGAAAGTGTGGGCAAGGGACACGGACGAGTGTTTGACCTGCTGGGGAAGTATGACACGGACGAGTGCCAAAAAGAACATGTACAAGCTATGAACCAATATCTATATTTGAGAGTGCAAAAGGTATTCTGGCGACCTACGGGGGATATGAGTTTTGTATATGGCCGGTGAAATATTGATGGTATTTGCAAGTGATTGGCTCGAACCTGGCTTATGATCATGCAAATGTTTGATTTTTGCCGTAATGCTACGTATTAGACGGAATGTTTCGCTTATTTCGGTGAATTTGATGCGAATGCTATGATTATGCAGATGAGAGAACTGATCCGAGACTCGGATCCTGCGGGGATAAAGATCTCTGGCTGATCTTCTTGGAGGGGGAACCCAGCCGAGGAAAGAGATCATTGATAGATCTGTCCGGAGGGAGAACTCTTAATGGGGATGATGAAGTTTTAGCAACTGCACTGGGGATGTGTTTCAGGTATTGCTCTACTGGGGAGGCATATTTGTGGGGAATCAATTCCACCAACTTTGTCGAGGATGAGGGAAATCTGGCACTCTTGCGGGGGATAGGAAATTCCTTAACCACCTTGCTGTGGAAGAGGCTGTCAGGCACTGCTCGGGAGGTCCTGCTCGGGGAGGAGATACTTCTGGGAAGTAGTATGTTGGGGATTTAATGCTTGATATGCCCCATATTACGAAAGATTGTCTGTCTTGAGTACCTACAACCTGTTAAGACAAAGGAAAATGCACAAGTGTTCCGAGGGATCCTTAATCAGATTTTGTCATAGGAATTAGATTTGCTGAGAGCAACATATTTCCCGCAAGCATTTTGTTTTAAAAATAGCCTATAAGTTTTCATGCAAATGTTGTATTATGGACTTTGGACATTTTGCAAACAAAAACAAAAGGTAAAAACAAAGTGTGACTGAATATTCTGATTTTATTGATTTGTGCGCCCTGAATAGGGAAGTACAGTCAAAGAAGCGAATCCCTTGTAAGGAGGAGGTTGTTGTAAATTGAGAAAATAAATGTGTTGGCAATGTTGAAGATGACGTTCCAGTGAGCTTCCCTTGCTATGACCTGTATGACCTTGACGTTCTTCTTATCTTGCTTTCTGATGAAGGCTGATTCTGACTGACGCTTTGTCCTCTTGGAGCTTGCCACGTTGTGAGTGATACAGACGAATTCAGAATGCAGTTGTTCGCTTATTCCCTGATTTTGCGTGGATCGCCCTTTCGGGTTTTCAATCCACCGGGATACCCATTTTTGCCTGATTTGTCCAATGCGGCTTTTCAACTCAGCAGGTGTACATATTTTTGATTTTTCTCTTATTTTTGCTCGGGTCATTTTATGCGAAATATTTTTTAACTGCCTCTGAATTCACAGGAGACGGGAAGTCTTCACCATCCATGGTTGCGAGCATCAGTGCTCCGCCTGAAAAGACTTTGGTTATCACGTATGGACCTTCATAGTTTGGTGTCCACTTGCCATGTGGTCTGTATGATGAGGAAGGATTCTTTTCAGAATAAGCTCTCTGTCGCTCCCCGGATTTCCATCCTGGTACAAACGCGAAAGTGGCACGGAAAAGAATAGAGTCGCCCGCCAGGCATTTTTATCCCGAAATAACGGGAATGGCAATGCTGCACAAACCAGAAGAAAAGAAGAGGAAGGACACGGGTCCTGCGAACCAAAGATACTGAGTTCGGGAGTCGGTTACGACCTGGGAAGTTATTAGCACCCAGATCGTCCGCCCTACCCGATGGGATCCACGCTTGCAAAGAAATTGTTTCAGAGGGGTGAAGAAATGAAAGCTGCTGCAAAGGAAATGAACTTAACTGAATAAAAGAAAAGAAAAGGGAACTGAAAAAGAAATGAAAAGGAAAAATGTAGGGAAAATAAAGATTGTGCGCGAACGGGCCCTACCCCGCTGCCTACGTACCTCATCTGGACAATGAGGATCAGAGTCGCCGTAGTTCCCCTAACTAGGGGTGGAAAAGATTGCTTGTGAATTAAGGCTTGAACTACGTATGTCAATGCTCAGGTGTTGCAGGCTCGGACGACGAGTGCATAACCGTCTTGCAAAATGACAGGTAGGAGCAAGTTCGCGGACAGAGCGAAAGAGATGAGAAGAGAATTCCCGAAGGAAAGGCGCTTATTGTTGGTTTGTGTTTTTTATGAGTTTTCTACATTGAAGTTTGCATAGGTAAGTGTACCTAACTCTTACTCACTGGGATATGTACGTCTCACATCATCCCGAAATAGAATGCGCAAGAGGCACACCTATCTATGGAGGAAATCCCCAAATCTAGTCCCACAAGTGAAGGCTCAGACACACTGACCTACTGGAATTTATTAAGTGCTTTTGTGATTTTTGGTTAAGAACTGTTTTTTATGCTTTTCTTTGTGAGGTAATCTCATGTTAAGACCTATCCACCACGAGGGATATCCTACACCTCGCTCTGAAACGGAACGCGTGCAAGTATCTCATAGCAAAGTCTCGTGTCACATGAGAAGACTCGTCATTTATTAAAGTGAATTAAAGTTAAGTTTGAAGATGAGAAGAGAGAGAACCAAAAGGATCTCAAAGGTAAAATCTAATGGGGGACTAAGAATCCTAAATGTTGGCATGCATGGTATTCCTAGGTTAGTGAGGTTTGAATTCTATCCTAATGGAGAAAGAAAGAAGAAGAGAAAGAGAAGAAAGAAGAAGAGAAAGAAAAAGAGGAAGAAGAAGAGGAAGGAAGTAAGGCCTAAGCCCAAAAAACACAAGGTTAGAAAAATAATAAGGAAAAGAGAAAGGATAAGATTTGGAGATGTGGGAATCACATCCACACCTCTCACTTACCAAAGCCCCTGAAATGGTTAGTGACACAAGCATAAATGAAATACAAAATGAACATAAGGTCAAATCAAAGCCACACAACCAGAGTTGAAGTCATAAGCCCAAATGCCAAGTGCAAACTCAAAGCACAAGAATGAGAAACGAATCACACAACTCAACATGAAGCAATATGAATCACTATGACAAAACAAAATTAACATGAGAGAATACAAAGCAAGATAGTCAAAGCAACATCACAAAGTGCCAAACCAGAACCCTAACATGTTAGAAAAGTGCCTAAGGAACACATGAGATGAAGAGAAGAAGGGCACATATTCAAATATTCACATCATAAGAAGTAAGGAGCAAAGGAAGTAAAGTGAGCATGCATAAGTGTGGAAGAACTTCAAGAACAACCAAACACAAACTTCTCAAGGCACAAACCACAACCCAAGATCAGAGAGGTATTAACAACCTAAGATGGCCCTAAACAACTTGAAGAAGTTGGCACAAGTGCCCTTCTAAGCTAAGGAGAGAACAAATGATCCAAAAGAAGCAAAAAGAGACAAGCAATGAACAAAAATTCAAAACAATTCAAATGAGCATCAAAAAATTCCACAAACTTGCACAAATGATCTTCAATCATACCATAAAAACATACCAAAAGGAGGGGATCAAATTCTGAAGCTTAGTCATTCAAATGAGGGTTCAAACATGGATTAGGGTTAGAAAGCTTCATTCACAAGTTAGAGACCAAAATCAATTAAAAAAAATTTTAAAAATCAGGACAAAAATCACCAATAAACTACACCTCATCATTAATCCAGAGCAAAAAGAATCACTTAAAAATTCAAAATAGTGATCAAGATGGAAAATGAACAAGTCAGCATACTTCAAAATGAAATAAAATCAATTAATTAAAAGAAACAATTAATTTCCACGTGCCAAATAAAAATAAATGAAAAATAAAAATACCAAAATTAAAGAAAACTCAAAAAACCTTTCAAGAATTGTTTTATAATTTTAGAAGACCTAAAACTATTTTTAAAAATTAAAAAACAAACTGGAATTAAAATGAAAATAATAAAAGGATTAATGAGGCAGGGGTACAAATAGCAACAAGATTAGTTCAATCTCAATGGGCCTCAAAGTCAGGGGGTACGAATAGCAATGCAAGCCCACCCAATTTCAGCGTAACTCACAATAATATGGTGGAAATTCAATTAAATCAAGAAAAATGAAAAACCAATGGATCAGATGAACGCATGGGATCAGTCAACTCATTTAAACAAAGTCCACACAATGATTGGTCAGGGAGTGAGAACATGGTAGTTAAGGTGAGGTGAGAAACAAAGTGTATTATTCAAATTATAAAATGAAACATAAAATCACGTGCAAGGGAGAGGGTGAATTTTAATGTGCTGGCAGTGTGAGAATCGTCCAGATGAAGGATCCTACGGCTCAAGTTCATCTTCTTCATTGAGCTCAGGCAAGCAAAAAATGCAGAATCCGGTGACCGGAGCTAGGGCTCCGGCACCGGAAAATTCAAACCAAGAACAAAACACAACATAAATGATTCAAAATCTCCAGATCAACTCATTAAGCTACACTGAATCCAAATATGCTCATGAAATTCACAATGGATCACAGGATAAACTGGATAGAAGAAAAACAACTCTGACCATCAAATTTCAAATCAACAATACAAACTCAAAATTCATCCATTTTCAAATCCAATCATCACAAAAACATCAGCATATCACACAGATCACAATGCATACAACTAAAACCATTTCTAGATCCATGAATTCAGTGAGTTACCTAAACTTGCAGAGCACAAATTAGGTCAAGATAAGCCTCCAAATGCTGCAGATCTACCTCCTTTAGTCTCTCCTTGCAAAATAAATGCAAGAGAGAGCTTGAATCGCTCTGGATCTTGAAGTTTGAGAGCAACTGCACTTGAATGAAACCTCTTGAAATATGAAGTTTCAGCTTGAATGAGTGGTGGATTAATGATCCTTAGGATTCAAGGAAGAAGAATATGAAGTTTGTTTTGACAATGAGTGAGTGTAGAGAGTGATTCGAAGAGAAATGCAGAAATAGCAAAAACTTGAGAGTGAACAAATGTGATGGATCCGGGGTGAAATGAAACCTTAGTTGGTTTATATATGGTGCATGCTCTCAGTGTGTGAAATTGAAAGAGAAATGCACGTGAGAGGAGAGTGTGAGTATGATTTTGCAAAAAAAACAATATTGGTGTGATAGCATGCTTGGCTCGTGCATCCTTCTCTTTCCTTGCACATGTTCAATCACAATCCAACCCTTGATTCAAAACTGAAAGCATCCTGGCCTTTGGATGCGAGGGTCATGCATTTCTCATGATCATGCAAATTTGCCTCTTGTATGGTATACTTCACTCCATGCACGAATTTTATGGTATTTTTGGAGCAAAACAACTCTTATGCAATGCCTTGTAAGAATGTGACCTCATTTTGTCCATAACACCACTCAAAAATAAGTTCCATGAGATTTTGCATTTGGAGGAAGCTTGAATTTCATGCCATGCCCTAGAATTTAGGCAATTTTCGAAGACCATATCTCCCAAACCATGAGGGCTATGAAAAAGTACTTGTAATTTTTAAAAATGGGAGGCTTTAATCTTCAATTTTCATGTTTGGTGGCAATTCATTTGAAGCTTTTTCCACCAAGTTATGCACACTTGAAAATTAGGGCAAAAGGTTACTAAAAATGGAAATTTCATGACCAATCTTATGCAAAAAATGCAAAACACCTCAAAACCTCTTTATTCTTGATATTTAACTTTGCCAATCCTCTTCTAAGGTTATAAGAACATCCCTTGGCTTGAAAAACAAGGTTGGACCTTTTGAAATTTCACAGTTGACTTCTAGAATGCACAATTGACCAATTTCTTTATTTACAAGCAACTGAAGAAATACCTGACTTCCACAAGGAATTTTCTCACCAAATTTCATCCCTAGGATACTCTTGACATATGAAAGACTTTTCCCAAATGAAATGGCCAAAGTCACAAAGTTTCATGCTTGAAACTCAAACCCTAATTTGGGATGATTGTGTAGGAGCTTTGCCCTAGCTTGAATTCCCTGATAATCCTCCAACCTCCTGGGATTTTGTGAATGATCTTAAGCTTGTGAATGCAATTTAGACTCCTCATAGGACTTGAGAAAATCTATTGGGCCTCTTGTTATAGCTTATGATGCTTCAAATCCCTCCACAGATGATCATATGCCTAATGCTAGGTCATGAGAATGTTATGCCTCATCTTTCCATGCTTAGATGCCAAGAATATGATATGCTTATGATGACTATGGTATGATGATGATGCTTAAAAAAGAAGAGGGAAAATTTGGGGTGTTACAGCTGCCCCTATTCAAGCAACTGTTAATCTGAAAAGGACGGTAACACTGGCTATCGACCGTTCAAGATAAACTGTGGTTGAATACCAAGAAAACCTAAAATTTGCACTCTGATGGAGAATGCAAGAACTGGGAAATAAACCCAACCAAATGACGCTTTGGTGACTGAAGTGGAGAGAAAGCAGACGAGCTCCTTCCAAGTTGAAACTGTTATTTTGAATCGGAATACTTTGACAGACGAGTCTTCTTCGAACAATCCTGTTACGCCAGGGGCTTGACATACGAGTCCTCACATACTTTGCAAAACATATGACTTGAGACAGACGAATATCCTTATGATATACCTGTTACGCCAGGACCGGTGATACACTTAAGTCTGTGGGATAGACATGCATAATCAAGGTAAACGAACCCTCCCCATATATTATCCGTGGATATATGGCCTAAAACAGACGAGCCTTCTTCGAGCAAACCTGTTACGCCAGGTGCAACATTAATAAGTGGTGCTTGAGACAGACGAGCCTCCTTCGGATATACCTGTTATGCTAGGACCAGTAACCATTTTGACGTTTACTCCCACAGCCAGGACTTCAAACCTCTTCAATACGGACGAGTATTGGATGATCATCAAGAGAACACAGACGAGTGCCATAAGTCAATGATACAAACGAGTATTAGACGATGATCTAAGAAACACAGACGAGCGCTTCAGGCGATGATACATACGAATATCAGCCACTGGTATAGACGAATACCAGAAATTCAAACACAAACGAGCATTTGGAGTAGCAATACAGACGAGTACCAGGGTATTTATCAAATCAACACATACGAATATTAGCTAACACAGACGAGCGTGAGGGATGATACAGGCGAGTATCCAAACAATGCAAACGAGCTTCAAACAAATAACAAACACAGACGAGTGTTGGGGAATGCAGACGAGCAACAACAAATATCAAACACAGACGAGTGTTGGGAAGTGCAGACGAGCAACAACAAACATGGACACAGACGAGTGTTGAGAAGTGCAGACGAGCAACAGCAAATACAACCATTGGCAACTACTGGGGAAAGCAAACGAGCAATGCCAAAGTGATAACACAGACGAATGTTGAGAAATGCATACAAGCGGGAATAAAGTATGAACACAGACGAGTGCTGGAGAATATTTCCATGATGGTTGTATCTCAATCATGGAACTCTGCGGGGAAATGACGATCTTTCAACACAACTGGGGAGATGCTTCTTCAAATATCCTTTGTTTGTGAAAAGAGTTTTGACAGTTAAACTCTGTGGGGAATGGGCCTCCCACTTCCTGCTGGGCATACTCCACTTGTGGGAAAATAAACAGTTGGGGATCCCCACCTGTCTTGACTTAGCTAGGGAAAATTCTGTTTGGGAGAATGTGATGCCATCCTGCAAACCTGCAACAACAGAAAACACATATGTGCCCCGGGGACTTGCATGGTATGATCTGTTCATCCATCGTCACCCGACACTCAAAGAAGATTTCAAATGTTTCCCTGCAATGTCATTTTTCTTTTAGAAAACAAATCACTATGTTTTAAATGCAATGCTATTTTTTGTCAAAAATTCAGGACATTTTTGCAAGCAAAAGTAAACACAACACAACTTTCTGACTGAATATTCTTTTATTGAAAGGCCTCTGAATAGGCAAAGTTTTTACATTAGGAAGAAACCACCTGGAAAGAGGTAGCTACCAAAAATTAAAAAAATAAACTATCCTAATGGCAATGAACATGACATCCCAATGAGTGTCCTTCTTGCTATGACCAGCATGTCTTCAAAACTCTATATTCTTGCCTTTGCTTTCTCAGAAGATGAGGGGACTGATTCCTATCCTTATGATATTGTGAGGCTGTACGAAACGATGATTTGGTTCAGATTACCCGGATTGCAGTTGTTCGCTTATTCCCTTGTTTTGCGTAGATCGCCCTTTCGGGTTTTCAATCCACCGGGATACCCTTTTTTGCCTGAGCTGTCCGATGTGGATTTTCAACTCAGCGGGTGTACATTTTTTATTTGTTTTCCCTAACTTTTTCCCGAGCTTTTTATTCTGTTTTTAGCTCGCCAGGATGCCCTTTTCTTTCCTGGACTTTAATTCTGTTTTTGTGTCCAGCGGGTCTTTTTATGCGAAGTATTTTTTAACTGCGTCCGAGTTAATAGGGGATTGGAAATCTTCGCCATCCATAATGGTGAGCATCAGTGCTCCTCCTGAGAAAACTTTCTTCACTATGAATGGTCCTTCATAGTTTGGGGTCCACTTGCCCCTGTGATCTGAACCTGGAGGAACGATCCTCTTGAGCACAAGCTCACGTACTTGATACTCCCGAGTACGTACTCGTTGGTCGAATGCTCGCTTCATTATCCTCTGATAAAGCTGACCATGACAGATAGCCGCTAATCTCTTTTCCTCAATTAGACATAGCTGATTGTATCGAGCGCGTACCCATTCAGCCTCATCAAGCTTCACATCCATCATCACACGCAATGAAGGAATCTCTACTTCAACAGGCAAGACTGCCTCCATACCATATACCAATGAGAAAGGAGTTGCCCCGGTGGACGTCCTGACTGACGTTCGGTACCCATGCAACGCAAACGGTAACATCTCATGCCAATCTTTGTAAGTGACAACCATCTTTTGCACAATCTTCTTGATATTCTTGTTTGCCGCCTCTACCGCACCATTCATCTTTGGTCGGTAAGGAGAAGAATTGTGATGCTGAATTTGGAAGTCCCGGCATAATTCTGCCATCATCTTGTTGTTTAAGTTAGAACCATTGTTAGTAATGATTCTTTCGGGCACTCCGTATCTGCAAATAATGTCTCTTTTCATAAACTTGGCTACCACTTGACGAGTGACATTGGCGTAAGATGCTGCTTCAACCCACTTAGTGAAGTAATCGATCGCGACCAAGATGAAGCGATGACCATTTGAAGCTGTAGGCTCTATTTTCCCGATCATGTCAATGCCCCACATAGAAAAGGGCCAAGAAGATGACATAACGTTGAGCGGGCTATGAGGAATATGCACCTTGTCTGCATAAATCTGGCACTTGTGGAACTTACGGGCGTATGAACAACAGTCTGCATCCATTGTCATCCAATAGTACCCCGATCTCAACAACTTCTTAGCCATAGCATAACCTCCTGCATGAGTACCGAAAGATCCCTCGTGGACTTCCTGCATCAACAAGCTTGCTTCGTGTCTATCCACGCATCTGAGCAAAACCATGTCAAAGTTCCTCTTATACAAAACCCCATATGTATTCAAGAATAAGCTAGCAGCAAGTCGCCTTAAGGTCTTCTTGTCGTTGGATGATGCCCCAGCTGGGTATTCTTGCTTTTCTAGGAAGAGCTTGATATCAAAGTACCAAGGTTTCTCATCAGACACTGCGTCTACAAAGAAAGCATGAGCTGGTGCATCAAGCCTGGAAATATCAATCCTGGACACATAATTCCAACACAAGACTTTGATGGACAAAGAAAGAGTAGCCAATGCATCGGCAAGTTGATTCTCATCTCGTGGTATGTACTGAAGTTTAACCGTTGTGAAGAACGTCAACAGTTTTCTGGCATAATCCCTGTAAGGAATTAGATGTTCTTGATGCGTATACCACTTGCCGGTAACCTGGTTGATAACGAGGGATGAATCTCCGAATATATCGAGAGTCTTAATCCGAAGATTAATAGCCTCCTCTATTCCCATTATGCACGCCTCGTATTCCGCTTCATTGTTGGTGCAGCCAAAAGTAATTCTGGCAGCGAAGGGAAAGTGAACACCTTCAGGAGTGATAAGAACAACACCAACTCCACGTCCATTGATATTGACTGCCCCATCAAACATCAACTTCCATTTGGATTCAGGGTCTGGCCCCTCCTCTGGAAGTGGTTCCTCGCAATCTTTTGCTTTGAGGTACATGATGTCCTCATCAGGGAAATCAAACTTCATTGGATGATAGTCATCTTCAAGAGGTTGTTGTGCAAGGTAATTTGACAATACACTTCCCTTGATGGCTTTCTGAGAAGTATATTGTATGTCATACTCTATTAAGATCATTTTCCACCTAGCAACCCTTCCGGTTAACGCTGGTTTCTCAAAGATATACTTGACAGGATCCATTTTTGAAATTAGCAGTGTGGTATGGGTCAACATATACTGTCTCAGTCGGCGAGCAGCCCATACCAAAGCGCATCAAGTTTTCTCGAGCAGTGAGTAACGGGATTCACAGTCGGTAAACCTTTTGCTAAGGTAATAAATAGCGTACTCTTTTCGACCAGACTCATCATGTTGGCCTAGAACACACCCCATTGACCCTTCTAGCATAGTCAAGTACATGATAAGCGGCCGCCCTGGAACTGGAGGCATTAGAATCGGAGGTGTCTGCAAATATTCTTTTATCTTTTCAAAGGCTTTTTGACAGTCCTCATTCCACCTGACCGTTTGCTCTTTTCTTAGCAATTTGAATATTGGTTCACACGTGGCAGTTAGATGAGATATGAACCATGAAATGTAGTTCAACCTCCCTAAGAACCCGTGCACTTCTTTTTCTATTTTCGGTGCAGGCATATCTTGTATTGCTTTTACTTTTGCAGGATCCACCTCAATTCCTTTCTGGCTAACAATGAAACCCAACAGTTTTCCGGAACGCACTCTGAAAGTGCACTTGTTTGGATTCAACCTCAGCTTATACTTTATCAGCCTATCAAACAGCTTCTTGAGATTGACCAGATGCTCTTCTTCGTCTCGGGACTTGGCAATCATATCGTCCACATAGCATTCTATCTCCTTGTGTATCATGTCGTGGAACAATGTAACCATAGTCCGCTGATATGTTGCTCCTGCGTTCTTCAAACCAAAGGGCATCACCTTGTAGCAGAATGTACCCCACGGGGTAATGAACGTTGTTTTCTCCATGTCTTCCGGCGCCATCTTAATCTGATTATACCCGGAGAAGCCATCCATGAAGGAAAATACCGAGAATTGAGCAGTGTTATCTACCAGCACATCAATGTGAGGTAATGGAAAGTCATCTTTTGGACTTGCTCTGTTTAGATCCCGGTAATCAACGCACATCCGGACTTTGCCGTCCTTCTTTGGTACAGGCACAATGTTAGCTACCCAAGGTGGGTAACTAGTTACGACAAGGAATCCGGCATCCCATTGTTTCTGAACTTCCTCCTTGATCTTCATTGCCATATCAGGACGAGTTCTTCTCAACTTTTGTTTCACCGGAGGACAGTCTTCTCTCAATGGTAGCTTATGCACAACAATGTTAGTATCCAACCCTGGCATATCTTGATATGACCGGGCGAAGATATCCACATATTCACGCAGCATACCAATCAACTCTTTCTTTACCTCGGCCTGCAGACTGGCCCCAATCTTTATCTCTTTCTTCACATCCTCCGTTCTGATGTTGATGATCTCTATTTCTTCCTGATGAGGCTGAATGACCCTTTCCTCTTGTTTCAACAATCTGACCAATTCTTCGGGGAGTTCACAGTCTTCCTCAACCCCTTCATCAGCTTGGTAGATAGGATTGTCAAAGTCATGCATGGTCATAGCAGGAACATTATCACTAGAATCCAGATGATCAACACTGCACAGATGACGTGCTTATTTCAGAATCTGTTTTGTTGTTTTTTATTTCAAAAGAGACGCAAACACACAAACAAAAAAGGAAAAACACATTTCCATTTTATTATTTTTTTGTGAAAAATTTAAAAAACGAAAGAAAGAGAACACAATTTGCCTGAAAATGTCCTTTATTTCATGGTAAAAATAAAAATGCATACAAAGCATGGTGGCCTTACAAATGGATCCGTGCACCTTGGGCAGAGGGAAGGATTGACAATGCAGCATGATAAAAAAGGAAACAAGTAAATTACTTTAGTTGCCAGGTAACTTGGATGATGTCTTCAGCAGACCAGTTCTTGAGCTCATCTCCGGGTGCACATGGATGAATCTAGTTGTCCGAATTGCCATCACTATCTTCTTCTTTGTTTGTAGCACAGATATGGTTGCGGTCGAGCATCCCAACGCTTGTGAAAGTAATAGCTTTACCACTCTGAGGCCAGTTAGACCCACCAGGCTGATAACCAAGCCCAAACTTGTCATCTTTCTTCTCTAATTCCAGCAATTTGCCCTAACCCTGGGCGTTTCCAGACTGAACCACTTCCTTAGCCTGCTTGTAGGAGTGAATGGAGGTACCTTATTTCTCATTGTTCCTCTCTACCGGAGCCAAAATGCTGACATTAACCGCTTCGAAGGCCTGACACAACGTCTCATGGATCTCTCTGTCCATCTCCACATATTTGAACGTTGATAGGTGGCTCACAAAGATATCTTCCACTCCGCACACAGTGATTACTTAGCCATCAACCACGTACTTTAGCTTTTGATGCAAAGTGGATGTTACTGCTCCTACTGCATGAATCCACGGACGTCCCAATAAGAAACTATACGCGGGCTGAATATCCATGACGTAGAATGTGCTCTTGAATACTTGAGACCCTATTTTCACAGGTAACGCAACTTCTCCAAACACAGACCTTATGGACCCATCAAAGGCTTTAACTATCAGATCACTGGGTCGCAAGACGATGCCATCGATGTTTAACTTCATTAAGGTTTTCTTCGAGAGTACATTAAGAGAAGAGCCTGTGTCAACCAGGACATGCGACAAAACAACACTCTTACACTCCGTAGTAATATGCAGTGCTTTATTGTGGTTACGGACCTCTGAAGTAAGGTTTCTATCTATGAAGCCCAACCCGTGGCTTGCATTCACACTGCCCACTACAGCTTCCAGTTGATTAACGGTTATCTCTTGAGGAACGTATGCCATCTGCAACACTTTCAGCAAGGCTTCTCTATGTGCTGAAGAACACATCAGCAAAGACATAATTTATATTTTGGAAGGCGTATGGTTCAACTGTTCAACCACCTTGTAGTCACTCTTCTTTATTATTCGTATAAATTCCTCCACTTCTTTCTCAAAGGTATCTTGTCCAGCAGTAGGAGTTGTCGTTTCTTCAGTCGTTGTTTGCTTCCCTTTAGTCTTTGCCATAACCTCAGCTTCAGGATCTCCTCTCAGAACTGGGGGAGCAAAAAGACGACCACTTCTCGTAAAACCTCCAACCCCTCCGACGTTCACTATAGTCGGGTCAATAGCTACTTACTTACTCTCGACCTTCTGTCCTTCCACGTACACATCTGAGCCGTAATGCCATGGGATGGCTTTATCATCAATATAAGGAACAGGCCCAGGAACAGTGATAGTAATAGGACTGACTTCAGGAGCATAAATAGTCACAGGTTCTCTTCTAGAAGGCATTTCAGCTGGATCATAGTAAATGGTTATAGTGGACACACAATCACTTTCATTATCAACTTTATCAAACTGCAATGACCCTTCATCAATCAGATTCTGCAACCCCACCCTCAGGTCTTCACAATCGTTCACTGAATTCAAGCACTTCCCACAATCTGAACCGCATCCCATAAACACTTGTCCTTTTAACAGCCTCTCCTTCACTACCAATAGCGGAGTCTTCACTTCTTCTATACTCAGAATCAGGCTTAACTTCTCACCTCCGTCAACAGCATTTATTCTAGCCCCTCCATGGTTTGGAATAGGGTTTGAAGTAACATTAGGCGGTGGTGCAAAGTTAATCGCCTTGGAGTCGATCAAATCTTGAACTTTATGCTGTAGCGCCCTGCACTTCTCAGTTGAGTTCCCGGGTGCCCCTGAATAGAAAACGCATCTATCATTGGCATCATACCCCACTGGAAGCTCTCCAGGTGGTGGTGATGCTAATGTCCTTAGTTGTATCAAGTTCAGGTCCAACAATCTCTGCAGCAATGCAGTGTATGTCATGGGAATTGCCTCAAGCACCCTATTAGCCGGGAGAGCTTGTCTCGGCTGATAAGGTCTTTGTTGATAGTTGTTACGTTGTGGTTGTTGTTGCTGTTGTTGTTGAGGTTGAGTCTGTACCTGCTGCACAGGACTGGAAGGGATAGTGACAGCTGCCATTTGCTCATATGATCTTCTATATCCTCGGCCCCGTCCTCGACCATACACAACATTGGTTTCACCTTCCCTTCTTCTCGGGGGTCCGTTGAAAGCTTTTCTTATGCTACTCGAGCTGCTCGCACTGGTATCCTGGATCTTCCCCATCTTTAGCAGAGTCTCGACCCTCTTGCCTGCTATTACTATATCATTGAACTTGGTTGCTGAACAGGACGCCAACCTTTCGATAAACACCCCTTGCAATGTTCCCATGAACATATCAGCCATCTCATTCTCCAGCAATGGTGGTTGTACTCTAGCAGCCAGCTGACGCCACCTTTGAGCATACTCTTTAAACCCCTCCTTGGCATTTTGAGACATATTCTGCAGTTGAGTGCGATTTGGAGCCATGTCCAAATTGTACTGGTATTGCTTCACGAATGCCTCTGCCAAGTCCTTCCATCTCTTAACATTGACCCTACTTAGCTTCATATATCATTCCAAAGAAGCCCCAACCAGGCTATCCTGGAAATAGTACATCCATAGCTTCTCATCGTCAGTATGGGCAGCAATCCTCCCTACAAAGGACTGGAGGTGAGTCTTTGGACACGCTATGCCGTTGTACTTCTCAAAAGTCGGGACCTTGAACTTGTAAGGGATTCTAACCCCTGGAACCAAGCCCAAGTCAGTAATGTCGAACCCCAAGGAGCTCTGAGATTGAATAGTCCTGATCTGTTCAGCCATCTCTTCAAATTTCCTGTTCATTTCAGCCCCCTGGCCTTCCGCTTCGTCCAACAACGTAAACTGTTCATCTTGACCATCCATCTGTATGTTGTTCAATCCATCATTGATAATGGTGACCCCTGGCTGTGCCACAGGGATTTCAACTTGACGGGCGCCCGCACCGTTACGATTACCTCCATCAGCAGTCCCGTTGTTCCTGGCTTGACTATTTTCTACCAACTCACGTAGACGTTCTTGATTCTGACCCGTTCCTGCCATAAGGGTCATAAAATTGTCCATCCTCAATCTCAAGTCTGCTAAATCAGCCTGCATTTGATCCATGACTCTTTCTCTGTTGACTCTTGTGGGATATCTATGTATGATCGGTTGTTCTCGAACCTTCCTGGGAGCTATAGTGCCTGAAACAGAAAAGACATCAGGAACCTGTGGCCATACCTGCAAAACAGGAAGAAAGGTGATATGTATGCAAATTCAGACCACCATAACAGCATGCACAGAAAATAGAACTGAATAAAACTGCATAACATAAATCAGCCTACTAGGCAAAAGTAACAGAATTCCCCGTAGTGTACAAGTTTTCAAAAAAAAGAAAAACATACAACCAGAATTCCCACATCATGCCTGTAGGTAATCCAAATACTAGGAAAACAAACTAAAGAGCAAGACTGCTGCCTGATCCTCCCTCACTAAGTCCCAGCTCAGACCTAGCCTTCTTGACTCCAACCATCAACTTGAGGTCTTCAATTTCCTTAAGCGCTTCTTCTAAGGCTTGCTGATTCTCTGCCAACTGCTGAGTCTTCTCCCTTCGAATCTGGTGGGCTTGTTCCACTTCTACCTTCTTGAAAGTCATCTGTACTTCGAAAAACTCTTCTTTTTCTTTATACCTCTTCTGCTCCTGCTCCCTCTGGCCCTGCAACCAGACAATGGACTGACGAGCTTCCTTAAGAGTCTTCAAAGTCTTCTTCCGTTCTGCTTCTCTTTTAGATTCCATCAGACCTAGTCTCTGAAAGTGAGCCTCCCTTCCAGCAAATTCTTTCTCTTTAGCCTCTAAGGTGATCTGAATCTTCTGTAATTTCTCTTCTACTTCATTCTTGGCACGGTTGGCAAGGTGATACAAATTAACCATTTCAGCATTCTCTACCTTGGCCTCGTGCAGTTGGGTTTCCAACTTCTTGAATTCTTCTAAAGACACAGTGGCATTAGAATCAGCAACTGGAGGTGAGAATGGCAGCAATACCCTCCTGGCTCTATCCTTCAGCCAAGCCTCATACTCCGGGAAAGTTTGATTGTTACACTTCCCAAAGCTAGCCATTCCTTCTCCTTTGATGCACTTCCAAGCTCCAGCAGATTTCCTCACTAAAGGCATATTGTCCTTCACCGGGAAATAGAAAATAGGGGTCAATTTCAACTCTTCTGGTACCTCTCTCAAGGCATACCCTAACTGTCTCCTCAACAAGATTGGGTTGTAATTGATCCCCCAGTCACTCCCAATAAAGGTACACTAAGGTAACTCCCACAACTGGTGATGAAACGTGCACCCTGAAGCCTCTGAGTAATCCATCTGACATCCTTAGCAAACAACTTTTCCAGCTTCTGAGCCCACACCAAAGTATGGTCAATAAACACATCAGTACTAGGCAAGTGCCTCATGAACCACATATGGAATAAAGGAGTGATGCAACGAACTAAACCTCCCCTTTTCTTTTCAGTCTTGTAGTGCACCGAGTAATACAAATCTCCGAGCAATGTAGGCACAGGATTCTTCCGCAAGAATAGATGGATGGCATTCATGTCTATGAACTTCTCCATATCTGCAAACAAAATGATGCCATAGATAGAAAGAGCCAGAATAGCACACACAGAATCCCACTCTTCCTTAATAGCCAACTCTTCCACCTTCTTTACTAAAGCCTCCAAAGAAAATCCAGATACACCTCCTTTAATGATAGTCAAAGAATTCACAGCAGAAGTGCTCAAATAAAGAGCCTTGGCAATTGCTTCAGGTGCAGGTCTAACCATCTCAGCATTGAACGAAATCTGGTCTCGGACAGGAACTCCCAAGATCAAAGCATACTCCTCCAGCAAAGGACCTAACTGAAAATCAAGAAAAGTGAAGCATCGAAGCTAAGGATCATAGTACTGAAGCAGAGTGTGAATGGCACTTCTTTCAGATGGATCTAACTCTACCACCATATCTAGAATGCTCCCATAAGCCTTCCTGAACCTCTCCACATGATTGGGCATGATCAACTTCACCATCTTCTTTAACAGGTCAACCTTAGTGTCGAAAAACTTGAAATGAATATTCTGCTTGTGAGGATCTTCCATCTCTGAACAGGATACCAAAACCGGAAGCAAGGATATGAACCTGTGAATGAAAACAAAACATGATTAATGATGAAATGATGCAATGCAAATGCAAAGACATATGATCAATCTGGGACTGTCTGAATTCTGGATGTCAAAGCCAAGTGATCAGAAACCCAAGTCCTCTGAATAACAACCCATAAACACTCAGGTAATCTCAAATAAACCCCAATCAAGAACCAGATAAACTCAAGAACTCCGGATCAAAGTAACTGTATCAGAACATGAGACTGCACTGGTAATGAGGGTATGATGAGGTCAAGGGTTCCTGCAAACCTGTAAACCCCTCCCAATCTCACGGGTGTGCTCCGGTTCAAACATCACGGACTCTCAAAGACGAATAGCAATAATACTTTCACCATTTCCGAGAAATGGCTCATGACCAAATCAGGGAATTGGTTTGGCATTATATACTACGCAGGGAGGCCTCAGCTGAGTCCGGGAAAAACAAGTATCCCTTATAAGTCCCCAGCTTCGAGCGCTGAAATCGAGAAACAATAGTACATTCAGCCCGTAGGATACAGTACTATTGTCATACGACCAGATGCTTTGAATGAGTTCCTATAAGAGAACCAGGCCATCCTATGCGAGTCCCCAATGGACCCTCGGGTGCGAATGGGTTTGCCAAAAAATGTGGTATGCCACTGCCACCACTGGAGAGGGTTGTTTCCACAAAGGTTCTCAATGATCGGTCCCCAGATGCACATAATTATCAAGGTCCTATCCCGAAGTGGAGGAAATCCCCACACAAGATATTTCCAAGACGGTCGCAGTCTGGGCGTGAAACACATCGCCACTCATCATGTCACATGTGAGTACAATATGTCCACTCTAATCCTATAGTGCACTCAAGCCGGGTATTTGGCTTATCTCTCAGAAACGGTATCACCCGAGCCCACCAAACAGAAAATCCAGTCCAGACAGTCCAGTATGATATATGATGCGGAAAATAAATACTGAAAACTGTAAATAATGATGTAAATAAAACTGTAAATAAAAAACAGTAAAGATACAACACACAACAACAAACAGTTAACACCCAAATAAACAGAAACACGCAAGCACTAGGATTGACTCTCAAGGGAACCAGAGATACTCAGGCTGAATTGTCCCCAGCAGAGTCGCCAGCTGTCGCTCCCCGGATTTCCTTCCTGGTACAAACACGAAAGTGGCGCGGAAAAGAATAGAGTCGCCAGCCAGGCATTTTTATCCCGTAAGAACGGGAAAGGAAATGCTGCAAAAACTAGAAGAAAAGAAGAGGAAGGACACGGGTCCTGCGAACCAAAGATACTGAGTTCGGGAGTCGGTTACGACCTGGGAAGGAATTAGCACCCAGATTGTCCGCCGTACCCGACGGGATCCACGCTTGCAAAGAAATTGTTTCAAAGAGGTGAAGAAATGAAAGCTGCTGCAAAGGAAATGAACTGAACTGAATAAAAGAAAAGAAAAGGGAACTGAAAAAGAAATGAAAAGGAAAAATGTAGGGAAAATAAAGATTGTGCTCGAACGGGCCCTACCCCGCTGCCTACGTACCTCATCTGGACAATGAGGATCAGAGCCGCCGTAGTTCCCCTAACTAGGGGTGGAAATGATTGCTTGTGAATTAAGGCTTGAACTGCCTATGTCAATTCTCAGGTGTTGCAGGCTCGGACGACGAGTGTGTAACCGTCTTGCAAAATGACAGGTAGAAGCAAGTTCGCGGACGGAGCGAAAGAGATGAGAAGAGAATTCCCGAAGGAAAGGCGCTTATTGTTGGTTTGGGTTTTTTATGAGTTTTCTATTTTGAAGTTTGCATAGGTAAGTGTACCTAAGTCTTACTCACTGGGATATGTACGTCTCACATCATCCCGAAATGGAATGCACAAGAGGCACACCTATCTATGGAGGAAATCCCCAAATCTAGTCCCACAAGTGAAGGCTCAGACACACTGACCTACTGGAATTTATGTGCTTTTGTGATTTTTGGTTAAGAACTGTTTTTTATGCTTTTCTTTGTGAGGTAATCTCATGCTAAGACCTATCCACTACGAGGGATATCCTACACCTCTCCCCGAAACGGAACTCGTGCAAGTATCTCATAGCAAAGTCTCGTGTCAGATGAGAAGACTCGTCCAAAAAACACAAGGTTAGAAAAATAATAAGGAAAAGAGAAAGGATAAGATTTGGAGATGTGGGAATCACATCCACACCTCTCACTTACCAAAGCCCCTGAAATGGTTAGTGACACAAGCATAAATGCAATACAAAATGAACATAAGGTCAAATCAAAGCCACATAACCAGAGGTGAAGTCATAAGCCCAAATGCCAAGTGCAAACTCAAAGCACAAGAATGAGAAACGAATCACACAACTCAACATGAAGCAATATGAATCACTATGACAAAACAAAATGAACATGAGAGAATACAAAGAAAGATAGTCAAAGCAACATCAAAAAATGCCAAACCAGAACCCTAACATGTTAGAAAAGTGCCTAAGGAACACATGAGATGAAGAGAAGAAGGGCACATATTCAAATATTCACATCATAAGAAGTAAGGAGCAAAGGAAGTAAAGTGAGCATGCATAAGTGTGGAAGAACTTCAAGAACAACCAAACACAAAATTATCAAGGCACAAACCATAACCCAAGATCAGAGAGGTATTAACAACCTAAGATGGCCCTAAATAACTTGAAGAAGTTGACACAAGTGCCCTTCTAAGTTAAGGAGAGAACAAATGATCCAAAAGAAGCAAAAAGAGACAAGCAATGAACAAAAATTCAAAACAATTCAAATGAGCATCAAAAAATTCCACAAACTTGCACAAATGATCTTCAATCATACCATAAAAACATACCAAAAGGAGGGGATCAAATTCTGAAGCTTAGTCATTCAAATGAGGGTTCAAACATGGATTAGGGTTAGAAAGCTTCATTCACAAGTTAGAGACCAAAATCAATTAAACAAAATTCTAAAAATCAGGACAAAAATCACCAATAAACTACACCTCATCATGAATCCAGAGCAAAAAAAATTACTTAAAAATTCAAAATAGTGATCAAGATGGAAAATGAACAAGGCAGCATACTTCAAAATGAAATAAAATCAAAATTAAAGAAAACTCAAAAGACCTTTCATGATTTTTTTTATAATTTTTGAAGACCAAAAACTATTTTTAAAAATTAAAAAACAAACTGGAATTAAAATGAAAATAATAAAAGGATTAATGAGGCAGGGGTACAAATAGCAACAAGATTAGTTCATTCTCAATGGGCCTCAAAGTCAGGGGGTACGAATAGCAATGCAAGCCCACCCAATTTCAGCACTGCTCACAATAATATGGTGGAAATTCAATTAAATCAGGAAAAATGAAAAACCAATGGATCAGATGAACGCATGGGATCAGTCAACTCATTTAAACAAATTCCACACAATGATATGCCAGGGAGTGAGAACATGGTAGTTAAGGTGAGGTGAGAAACAAATTGTATTATTCAAATTATAAAATGAAACATAAAATCACGTGCAAGGGAGAGGGTGGATTTTAATGTGCTGGCAGTGTGAGAATCGTCCAGATGAAGGATCCTACAGCTCAAGTTCATCTTCTTCATTGAACTCAGGCAAGCAAAAAATGCAGAATCCGGTGACCGTAGCTAGGGCTCCGGCACCGAAAAATTCAAACCAAGAACAAAACACAACATAAATGATTCAACATCTCTAGATCAACTCATAAAGCTACGCTGAATCCAAATATGCTCATGAAATTCACAAAGGATCACAAGATAAACTGCATCGAAGAAAAACAACTCTGACCATCAAATTTCAAATCAACAATACAAACTCAATATTCATCCATTTTCAAATCCAATCATCATAGAATCATCAGCATATCACACATATCACACATATCACAATGCATACAACTTAAACCATTCCTAGATCCATGAATTCAGTGAGTTACCTGAACTTGCAGAGCACAAATTAGGTCAAGATAAGCCTCCAAATGCTGTAGATCTACCTCATTTAGTCTCTCCTTGCAAAATAAATGCAATAGAGAGCTTGAATCGCTCTGGATCTTGAAGTTTGAGAGCAACTGCACTTGAATGGCACCTCTTGAAATATGAAGTTTCAGCTTGAATGAGTGGTGGATTAATGATCCTTAGGGTTCAAGGAAGAAGCATATGAAGTTTGTTTTGACAATGAGTGAGTGTAGAGAGTGATTCGAAGAGAAATGCAGAAATAGAAAAAACTTGAGAGTGAACAAATGTGATGGATCCGGGGTGAAATGAAACCCTAGTTGGTTTATATATGGTGCATGCTCTCAGTGTGTGAAATTGCAAGAGAAATGCACGTGAGAGGAGAGTGTGAGTATGATTTTACAAAAAAAACAAGATTGGTGTGATAGCAGGCTTGGCTCGTGCATCCTTCTCTTTCCTTGCACATGTTCAATCATAATCCAACCCTTGATTCAAAACTGAAAGCATCCTGGCCTTTGGATGTTAGGGTCATGCATTTCTCATGATCATGCAAATTTGCCTCTTGTATGGTATACTTCACTCCATGCACGAATTTTGTGGTATTTTTGGAGTAAAACAACTCTTATGTACTACCTTGTAAGAATGTGACCTCATTTTGTCCATAACACCACTCAAAAATAAGTTCCATGAGATTTTGAATTTGGAGGAAGCTTGAATTTCATGCCATGCCCTATAATTTAGGCAATTTTCGAAGAGCATATCTCCCAAACCATGAGGGCTATGAAAAAGTACTTGTAATTTTTAAAAATGGGAGGGTTTAATCTTCAATTTTCAGGTTTGGTGGCAATTCATTTGAAGCTTTTTCCACCAAGTTATGCACACTTGAAAATTAGGGCAAAAGGTTACTAAAAATGGAAAATTTCATGACCAATCTTATGCAAAAAATGCAAAACACTTCAAAACCTCTTGATTCTTGATCTTTAACTTTTCCAAACCTCTTCTAAGGTTATAAGAACATCCCTTGGCTTGAAAAACAAGGTTGGACCTTTTGAAATTTCACAGTTGACTTCTAGAATGCACAATTGACCAATTTCTTTATTTACAAGCAACTGAAGAAATACCTGACTTCCACAAGGAATTTTCTCATCAAATTTCATCCCTAGGATCCTCTTGACATATGAAAGCCTTTGCCCAAATGAAATGGCCAAATTCACAAAGTTTCATTCTTGAAACTCAAACCCTAATTTTGGATCATTGTGTAGGAGCTTTGCCCTAGCTTGAATACCCTGATGATCCTCCAACCTCCTGGGCTTTTATGAATGATCTTAAGCTTGTGAATGCAATGTAGACTCCTTATAGGACTTGAGCAAATCTATTGGGCCTCTTGTTATAGCTTGTGATGCTTCAAATCCCTCCACAGATGATCATATGCCTAATGCTAGGTCATGAGAATGTTATGCCTCATCTTTCCATGCTTAGATGCCAAGAATATGATATGCTTATGATGAATATGGTATGATGATGATGCTTAAAAAAAAGAGGGCAAATTTGGGGTGTTACACTCTCCCACTTGGTATTCCCGAGGTCTGACTTTCTGATCGAAGGCTTTCTTCATTCGCTTTCGATATAACTGCCCATGACAAATGGCAGCTAATCTTTTCTCTTCAATCAGATTCAATTGATTGTACCGAGACCGGACCCATTCTGCTTCATCTAGTTTCACATCCATCATTACCCGTAAGAAGGGAAGCTCGACTTCAACAGGTAGGACAACTTCCATACCATACACAAGCTGATAAGGTGTTGCCCCAATAGATGTTCTGATTGAGGTTCGGTACCCATGCAAAGCAAATGGTAGCATTTCATGCCAGTCTCTGTAGGTAACTACCATCTTCTGCACAATCTTCTTGATATTCTTGTTAGCCGCCTCAACAACGCCATTCATCTTTGGCCTGTAAGGAGAAGAGTTGTGATGTTGAATTTTAAAATCCCGGCAAAGTTTGCCATCATCTTGTTATTCAAATTGGAACCATTGTTAGTAATGATTCGCTCGGGAACTCCATATCGACAAATGATGTCTCTTTTTAGAAATCTAGCTACCACTTGTCTGGTGACGTTTGTATACGAGGCTGCTTCGACCCATTTGGTGAAGTAATCAATGGCTACCAGGATGAATCGGTGACCATTTGAAGCAGTCGGTTCAATCTTTCCAATCATGTCAATGCCCCATATGGCAAAGGGCCAAGGGGAAGACATCACGTTCAAAGGATTTGGAGGCACATGCACTTTATCTGCGTAGATCTGACACTTGTGACATTTTCTGGCATAGGCACAACAGTCTGCATCCATCGTGATCCAGTAGTAACCCGATCTTAATAACTTCTTTGCCATTGCATGTCCTCCGGCATGGGTACCGAAAGAACCTTCATGCACCTCGTGCATCAGCAGGTCTACTTCCCTCTTGTCAACACATCTGAGCAGGACCATGTCGAAGTTTCGCTTGAATAAAGAACCATCAGCATTGAGGAAGAAACTGCCGGCCAGCCTTCTCAATGTCTTTTTATCATTGGATGATGCCCCAGGTGGGTATGTCTGATTCTCCAAGAAACTTTTGATGTCATGGAACCAAGGCTTGTCATCATTAATAGTGTCCATAGAGAATACATATGCCGGTCAGACCAGTCTGGATACCAAAATTCGAGGCACATAATTGGCAGCTTGTACTTTGATCATGGAGGAAATGGTAGCTAAAGTGTATGCAAACTGATTCTGATCTCGAGGGATGTATTCAAGTTTGACTGTTGTGAAGAAAGTCAATAATCTCCTCGTATAGTCACGGTATGGAATCAGATGCTCTTGATGAGTGTACCATTTGTCGTTGGTCTGGTTGATTACCAAAGCCGAATCTTCGAATACATTCAAAGTTTTGATCCTGAGGTCAATGGCTTCCTCAAGACCCATGATATAGGCTTCGTATTCTACTTCATTGTTAGTGCAGGCAAAGGTGAGTTTTGCCGAGAAAGGCATATGAACCCCTTCAGGTGTGATAAGCACTGCACCAATTCCACGACCATTCATATTGACAGCCCCGTCAAACATCATAGTCCATGCTTCTTCTGGGTCAGGCCCTTCAGTGTGAACAGGCTCTTCAAA
Organism: Lathyrus aphaca; assembly: GCA_963966055.1. Lineage (NCBI taxonomy): Eukaryota > Viridiplantae > Streptophyta > Magnoliopsida > Fabales > Fabaceae > Lathyrus > Lathyrus aphaca. Next base: position 321,453,635 of record OZ014525.1, read on the forward strand.
ATCTGTTGCCTTTAAGAACATGATGTCTTCATCCGGGAAGTCAAATCTCATAGGCTAGTAATCATCAATGGGTTGCTCAGCCAGATAATCAGACAATACACTGCCCTTGATGGCCTTTTGAGAAGTGTACTGAATATCATACTCTGTTAGAATCATTTGCCATCTTGCAACCCTTCCGGTAAGTGCTGGCTTCACAAATATGTACTTGTCGGGGTCCATTTTTGAGATCAACAAGGTAGTGTGAGTCAGCATATACTGTCTTAGTCAGCGAGCAGCCCACGCTAAAGCACATCAAGTTTTCTCGAGCAGTGAATAACGTTGTTCACAGTCGGTAAACGTTTTGCTTAGGTAGTATATTGCATACTCTTTTCGACCAGACTCGTCATGCTGGCCTAACACACACCCCATTGACCCTTCTAATACTGTCAGGCACATTATCAGAGAACTTCCTTCAATTGGAGGCATGAGAATTGGAGGTTCTTGCAGGTACTCCTTGATCCTGTCAAAAGCTTTTTGACAATCGTCATTCCACCTGACTGTTTGTTCCTTTCTTAACAGCTTGAATAGGGGTTCACAGGTTGTAGTGAGATGAGATATGAACCTTGAGATGTAGTTAAGTCTACCTAAGAACCCTCAAACTTCTTTCTCAGTCCTAGGTGCAGGCATTTCCAGAATAGCTTTGACTTTGTCTGGATCAACCTCAATTCCCTTTTTACTTACGATAAAACCTAGTGGCTTACCGGAACGTACCCCGAATGTGCATTTGTTGGGATTCAATTTCAACTGATACTTCCTTAGACGCTTAAACAACTTCAGTAGATTCACCAGATGGTCTTCTTCAGTAAGGGACTTGGAAATTATATCATCCACGTAGCATTCAATTTCTTTGTGGATCATATCGTGGAATAATGTTACCATAGCTCGTTGATACGTTGCACCGATATTCTTTAGTCCAAACGGCATTACCTTGTAACAAAATGTGTCCCAAGGTGTGATGAAAGTTGTTTTCTCCATGTCCTCGGTTGACATCTTAATCTGATTGTACCCAGAAAATCATTCCATGAAATAAAATACCGAGAACTGAGCTGTATTTTCCACCAATACATCAATGTGAGGTAATGGGAAATCATCCTTCGGGCTAGCTCTTTTCAGGTCCAGGTAATCCACACACATACGCACCTTGCCATCCTTCTTAGGCACGGGTACAATGTTAGCAACCCACGGTGGGTAACTAGTTAAAGCAAGGAAACCGGCGTCCCACTACTTTTGTACTTCTTCCTTAATCTTCATGGGCATATCTAGGCGAGTGCGGCACAACTTCTGTTTAACTGGAGGGCAATATTCTTTCAAGGGTAGCCTGTGCATGACAATATCCGTATCTAGGCCTGACATATCTTGATAGGACCAAGCAAAGACGTCGACATATTCCTGAAGAATACTGATAAGCTGGTCTTTTACTGGATCTTGCAGACTGGCCCCAATCTTCACTTCTTTCATATCTTCCTCGGTACCAAGATTAACAGTTTCAATTTCCTCCTGATTAAGAGTAATCACTTTTTCTTCTTGTCTCAACAACCTGGCCAACTCTTCAGGCAACTCATAGTCTTCATCAACCCCTTCATCTGCTTGATTAATTGGATTGTCAAAGTCATACAAGGTCATAGCAGTGTTGTTGTCGGTGCAATCTAGAAGATTATCTCTACAAGGGTTGAGATTTGTTCTTTTTAGTGCGAAAAATAACAAAAATGAAAAGACAATGAGAGAAAAAAGGAAAATTGTTAGCAAAAAATGTCTATTGTTCATTGATATTCCATTTGGACAAAATACAAATATGGCCCTATTACAAAATGAGTCCTGACACCTTGGGCAAGATGCAGGACTTGATGCATGCTAAAGCAAGAAATAATAATTACTCTGCAGGTGTAACTCTTATAATTTCCTGGGAAGACCAGTTAAGGACTTGTTGGCCCGGGATCCTTGAACAAATCCAACTCTCCAGGTTGAGGTCACTTTGAGCCTCATCTTCCACGTTATTGACAGCATCTGGGGTTAGCATTCCCCCACTCACGAACTTGGGCTCCTTAGCAGCCTCTGCTTGATCTTGTCGGAATGGTTTGTAACCTAACCTGAATCTATCTTCTTTCTTCTCCACAGGTAGCAGCTTGCCCCAGCCTTGGGCGTTTCCATCTTACACAACCTTCCGAGCTTGTTGGTAGGAGACAATTGAAGTACCCATCCTATCTTCTTGGGATGCAGCAAATACTTCAGTTGTCGCCTTGTTGACGTTCAATGCTTCAAAACCTTGGCTCATGGTCTCGTGGATTTCACCATCCATCTCAATGTATTTGTAGGTAGCCAGATAGCTAACAAAAATGTCCTCTTCACCACAGATTGTGATAATTTGCCCTTCCTACTCGTATTTTAATTTTTGGTGAAGGGTCGACGTAACTGCGCCAGCGGCGTGAATCCATGGTCGACCAAACAAACAGCTGTAGGCCGGCTGAATGTCCATCACGTAGAAAGTAGTTTGAAAGACCTGTGGGCCAATTATCACAGGAAGCTCCACCTCTCCAAGAACAAACCTTTTGGAACCATCAAAAGCTCTAACCACCAGATTGCTTGGTCGGAGAGCTATACCATCATATTCAAGCTTAACAAGGGCTTTCATTGGCAAGACATTGAGTGAGTACCCAGTCTCAACAAAAACATGTGAAAGCATAGCTCCTTTACACTCCAGAGTGATGTGCAAAGATTTATTATGATGACGACCTTCCGCAGTTAAATCAGCGTTGGTGAAGCCTAGCCCATGACTAGTATTAACATTAGAAACCACTGTCTCTAGCTGATTTACCGTGATCTCCTCAGGCACGTAGGCTGCGTGAACGACTTTAAGTAATGCATCCTGATGAGCTTCGGAACACAACATCAATGATAGAATGGAGATCTTGGAAGGAGTCTGGTGGAGCTGGTCCATAACCTTATCCTCATAAATTCATCCACATCCTGATTAAAGGACGTTTTCTGAGCTTCTTTCAAAACTGGTTCTTCAGGCACCACATTTTTGCCTTTAGCCTTGGCACCAGCCTCTGCCTCAGCATTAACTCTCGGAACTTGTGACACGAAGAGACGTCCGCTTCGAGTGAAGCCTCCACCTCCCCCGATATTATCGATCTGTGGTGTACGAGTTGAAGAATCAAGAACGAATCTCTCCCCGTTGCAGTAGAGGTCTGAACCATAGTGCCATGGCACAACATTATCTTTTTCATATGGAATGGGTCCAGGTACCGTGATGGTGACTGGACTAACTGCAGCAGAAGTAGGAACTGTTATTGTCTGTGGATTGTAATATATGGTAACAGGATTTCTGACTGGTGGTGGTGGTGAAAGACTGAAGTTTGGTTGTTGTTGAGATTGTTGCTAAAAATTGTTGGAATCGGGGACCATTGTCGGGTCGTAACATATGGTGACTGTGGAGATGTCATTATTAATGGTGGTTGTTGTTGTAGAAGCGGATGCGGCTAAACTAATGTTTGTTGAAGTGGTAGAGGGGATGATTGTTGACTTCAGGATCAAATCTTCCTTTGAAGACCGGCGGTTGATTCTTCCTGAACTCATCATTCGCATTCACATTCAGCGCTCCCTGCACCGCCCCAGCCATTGCTTCCAAAGCAGCAGCCATATCATTGTCGTTTCTACCAGCCATATTCTGATTGTTCCCAAAGACAACAACAAGATTAAACAAAAGTTAAATCATAACAACATCAAGACAGACACAACTGACTCGAACACTGTCTCTGATACCACTTAATGTTACACCCCCTTTCTATACCCCCAAATAATCAAATAAATCATTTAGGCACATGTTAAAAATTTCATCAGAGTATAATTGAACATGGTATAAAAGAGGCATGTCATATTATGCTTGAAATTAAAAACATACAACACCTACTCATTTAAAGATATGCAACGATGGGGGTAGTTTTCAACATAGGAAATCAAATCCTTACACCCATCACTAAAGATATAATTACACTGCGGAAACTAAATCAACAACATCAAACATATATATATATATATATATATATATATATATATATATCAACAAGTTTTGATGCCAATAACAATATTCATGTTTATACAAACATCCATCCAACAAATACATATACACAATGCATCACAAAAATGGCACTAAGCCAACCTAACTACCCGGTGCTACATATCAGAGCCGACCGACCAAAAGATGAAGATGAACTTCACAAAAATTGCCATCCAACAACCTACTCTGCAATGCCTCATAGAGCATCATAAAACAATAGAAGGGTGAGAAACATTATCATAATAACATTGCATATAATTATATATCTCAACATATAACATACACATAAAACATATTCTCACCACAATTCATACCTCATCACCTATACACATCGCAACGTGTACATTCACAATTCAAGCATGTTTATCATGCACCAATTCACATAAACTTACATTATTTATGTTTATTCCTCAATTCTATTCATTCCGCATAAACATACGTCTAGCTATGTTTATCCACTCATATACATTACAAATGTATAACTCACATACATATACATATATCAAACATGCATATATACCAACATGTATGTTTCATCACACATACTATCATCTCCATAATACTCCAAATAAACATATGCACATTCATGTTTATTTCTGCATATCATAATTAAAATGATAAAATGCAACTCATAGAGACCGACACAAGACTCTATGTAGATGCAAATGCGGTACCGACTCAACATTTCAGCAGGTTCACTCAGGAACCAAATGGAATCATCGCTTGTTACCTAAAGTAACTCCCTGTCGGGTACACGATGCTCCCCATTGCTCACACCCCACATGGGAACACAATGTTTATGGATTGCTCACACCCCACACGGGCACACAATCCGATTGCTCACACCCCACACGGGCATACAATCAATGTGACTAAATCACCCATCGCTCACACACCACACGGGCACACGATGTTTCTGGATTGCTCACACCCCACATGGGCACACAATCCGATCGCTCACACCTCACATGGGCACACAATATTGTTGTAGTAATCGCTCACACTCCACATGAGCACACAATGCTACAACGGATTCACAAGGAATCCCACAACACAAGAATGCATACATTATGCTTACATGCAAAATGACACACAACATTCTTGAAAATGCATACATATTCACAATATAGTTATGCATTTCATCTCATACAATTAGCATACATTCACATTTAATTCAAGAAATATATCTACTTGCCAAAAGGCCACAACACAACAATCAAACCCACAATTCCATAATTAACATAATTACGTTTTATTGGAAAAGCCGGGTAAAAGTCGGCTAAAAATTACTTTTCTTAGCATCATTAGTTTCTACACGTTTCTAGCTTCGAATCGATATAATGATCACTAAAAATGGATACGCGAAACTAAAGCTACGGATTAAAACACATAACCCCTCAAGAACCTACAGGCTCGCTGAGTGCCCTCTCGCTCGCTGAGCGAGAATCGCCCTAGAACTTTCGCTGAGCGACCACTGCGATTTCATAAAAAAAAACCAGCTGCGAACAGTGAACTTTAAACACTCCAAATATCCAAAATACTTCCATAAACATGATCAACAATATATTCTATCTATCATACTTTGGCTATAATGATTTCCAACCGATTAATCCATAATCTCTCACATTTTCTCTCAAACCCTAACTATTCATCTTCTCTAACTTCTACCAAATCAAAAACCCACAAAATCTAACACATACATAATCATATACAATATTAAGATAACAATGTTCATCACCCTTACCCGATTATTTCGTCTACGCAGAGCAATCTTGATCAAAACCTAGCTTTTCCAAGTTTTCCTCTTTTCTCTTCTTTTTCTCTTCTCTCCTTTTCTTTCTTCTCTTTTTCTTTCTCTTCTTTACTAACTTTTTATTTCATTCTCTCTCACTCTCTTATATTCTTTTCTCTCTATTTTTACACTTAACTTTATTCTTTCTATTTCTTTCCAACCAAATATCATTTTCTCACAAAAATACCAATTCTACTAATTTCTAACTTATCATTAATTAACAAATATCTAAAATACCCTCCAAACCAATTTTACCCAAAAATTCACGAAACGGTAAATCCCACAACATAACATATTATCACATTAATTCCTCAACATAAAATATCATCATGATAATTTCACAAATAAAACAATTATCATACAAATGAAATAAAAGACTTCACAAAATTTGGGAAAATCGAATCGGGGCGTTACCGGTTAACCCAAGGTGTTAACCGGTTAATGCTGCTATTTATACGCTTATGTGTTTCTGTGTTGGTTAGGTTAACCGGCTAACACAGGGCATTAACCGGTTAATGTTGTAGCTATGGGGAAAAATATTTTATTCCAACTTTGAATATACATAACTTTTTCGTCGGTTATCCGATTTAAGTGTTCTTTATACCGTTTGAAAGCTAAAATTATGTGCTATCACATGATGCTGAAAAATATTATTTTTACCTGACTTTTACCCGACTTTTAGAATAAACCGTAATTATACTAATTTAGGGAATTGTGAACTAAAGGAAATAAAATGTATAACTTGTGAGGTAGCTAGGTTTACCCAAGGTTGTTACGGGACTATTTTTGGAGACGTGACAATACTTAGGCGTCGATACTCGGATAGTGTCCTCAGGCTAGGTAGTTGTGATAGGATGGAGGTTTTGTTCCCATCGCGTTATAATCCTAATTTAATTATGATTAGCTCACGCTAGGGTCCCGTTTGACGGATGGTCGGGAGAGAACATAGTTAATCCGTGGATTCGAATCCCTTGATGGATAACCTTGACTCGTGCTTGCTTTCCACCTGGGTGTGTGGCTGGGAGGGGAAAGTTATCCGTTAGGAAAAGTAACCGTGACTCATGCTTGCTTGCCACCTGGGAGAGTGGCTTGGTGGAGAAAGTTACTTTGTGGTAGGTACCGTGACCTGTGCTTGCTTGCTACCTGGGAGTGTGGATGGGCGGGAAAAGTACCTTTGATAGATAATGAGTGACCCATGCTTGCTTGCCATCTGAAAGTGTGGCTGGGCGGGGAAAGTTATTTATACGTTAAGGATCGAATGACCCGTACTTGCTTTCCACCATGGAGTGTGGCTGGGCAGGAAAAGATGCCTTAAAGTACCTTGCGTGTGCTCTGTTTTATTTTACTTTGATGTCTCTAGTTTTATGTGAATTTGAATTCTAGGTTTTCCCCCGACTTGAGTAGTGTCTAAATTCGAACCTTTTAGAGTCGAGAGAACTCTAAGATAGGGAATTCACTAAGATGTTTTATCTCACCCCATGTTGATGTTATTATTTCAAGTACTCTAGGTTCCGCAAAGGGCAAAGATAAGGCAACTTAATTATCTTTGCTTGTTTGATGGCTTTCTTCCGCTGTGGACTTTTGAGATCTTCGGATCTAGTTCTTAGACTTTTTATTTTGTGAACATCTTGTATTATTTATAGCCTTTTTGTATTAGTATCTTATGTTTTAGTGGCTATATTTATGTAATGTGTTACTAAGAACTTGTTGTATTTCAGTATCAAACTTAAATTTATATATGAAAAATATGTTTTGATGTATGTCTTTTAAGTATGGATATTACTCAGTAGAATGGGGGCTGCTACCCCCTCTTCATGTTGGATTTAAGTTAAAGAATTTTTTATACTATTTGTTTAATAATATTTAATAATGTAATTTTATTTAAGTATAACTTAAAATATTCATCCTCATAAATTAATGATTTTATAAAATATTAGTAAATAAATTTTGTATTCAATGTTATTTTATTTTAAAAATTAGCTTTTATTTTGTTATAGAAAATTATGATAAACAAAATAGGTTTTCAGTAATAATTTTGTGAGAATCAAATATTTAAAATATAAGATATAAAATATGTTGGAACTTCGAACCATAAAATTGGTGAATAATGTTGGAAAAATTGGAATGTGGAAAGTAAAAGAGGAAAATTGAGAGAGAGAGAGAGAGAGAGAGATAGAGAGTGAGAGAGTGAGAGAGAGAGATTTATATAAGTAATACAAAATGATTGAGACCTAAACAATACTACTGCATGATAGAAAATTACAAAAACTTGGATCTGTAATCGGTTACACCTATTGGTTAACCAATTAAAAATTAAATGACATGAAAACAATAATACTATCAATGATAACCGGTTAATCTCAGATATTAACCTGTTACACCCTCGATATTTTCACTTTTCTTCTACTCAAAAGTGCTTTTGGGCTTGCTGTAACCGGTTACACTCCTGTGTTAACCGGTTACAACACCTAAATTACTCAAAATACTTTGAACAATATTAAATAAATAAATATATTTTTATTAATATTTAAAACAAAATTAAGCATACAATAATTTAGTTAAAAATGTATTCCCCCACGTATTAGAATTTTTGGCTCCATCCTTGTTTCTATCAAACAAAATACATCAAGTTACTGAAAATCAAAACAACGTTCACTATTTATTTTTGATACAACAACAAAACGATTTGACACAATCGCCACCAAATTTGAAACCCATTTCATAGCACATTTTATAGCAAACTCCATCGGTTCCATCTTTGCATTCGTGTATGCATGTACGTCCCGGAGGATCTTGAAAATTCGCAGATGCTGCAATCAAATGAAAGTTAATTAACTCATATGGTTAAGAAATCTAAAAATATAAAGCTTACATTATTTCATTACCTGCCGAAAGCAAAACCATGACAATGCATAACATACATAAAAGAGAAATGTGATGGAAACGAAAAGCCATTGTGTAGGATTTCGCCGTATATTTGATTTTTTCTTGGGAAAAATACACTAACATCCCATGGGATCTCTTTAAATGAGACATGCATTCCCTCTAATTTTATATTAAAGTCACTAACCTCCCGGAACTCTTTTAAAATAGATAAAAATCTCTCATCAATTTTACACGGTTAATTAATCCGTTAAATACTCATTTAGTTTTAAATTTGACACTAACCTCCCTAAATTCTCTTAAATTAGCTAGAAAATGAGAGATGTAACATTTGTATTCTTTTCTTCATGTGATCCACTCTTCAAATTAATATTGTTATTATTTATATTTTAAAACTAAAAAATACTATTTTTCTATGGATTATTGTTGCTTTATAATTAAAGATTTAAAGGCATCCTTGCATTTATTGTTATAATTGACTTTTATAATTTCTTGTAATTGTTAAGGAACTTGTAGAAACGTAAATATCAAATTTGTCATTAAATTCAAATTTGTCATCAACATATACCATAATTGTAACAATTAAATGACAATGACAATTAAAATATCCCAAAAATCATGTGCATATATCTAAAATTAAAAAATACTTTTAAAATCATTTACATCACATCTTCACCAGTGTTACTGAGCTTTATGATGAGAGACTTACCTATTTATCAAGTGATCTTGACTTGCAGTAACATGATGACTTTCTTTCTTTGCATAAGCACCACTACTATTTTTTAAGTCGCACGCAAATTTTCTTCACATAAAACTAACATGTCAATGTTCACGTGAAGATAATTCCTCCAAAAATTTTAGGGTTTTCATTCATACCTATTTTTTATTTGTATCTCTTTGAAAGCCCAATATATTGTGTCCAAATTCTTTACAATTTCTACATTAAATTGTGTTTGATCTTCTTGTCTCTTGATGACCACCTAGACCTTCGATGACACTTCTCTTTCGATTAGTTATTGGTCGACCTGAAAGTCTCATTATAACACAAGCAATACACTTTTGTAGTATAACACAAACAATAGGCACATGCATGTTTGCATGGTATATTCATCTTTCAATTGAAACTCATCATTATATGCATATGTATGTTTACACATTCTTATATCTTACATTGTAGTATAAAGCACATTTCTAAACTTTGGTGTGATAATTTTCTCAAAACCATATCTTTTTTCAAACCTTGTTTGAAATCTAGCCATCAAGTTACAAGTCATCGACTCATTCATTGACAAAATTGTCTTTATTCTATCATCACCCCACAAATTATTAAAAGACTCTGAAACATTATTTGTTACATGATCAGATATGTATTCAGTGTTAAAGGTATGTATTGTCCACGTGTTCTTTGGCCTTTCAAGATCTAGCGACCAATTAGCAGCCTCATTATTAAGTTTTTGAAGTTTGTCTATGGCTTTGTCAAACAAAAACTCATTATATGTCGTTGCAACAACCGAAAATTGTGTACTAAGAAGCAATTTTTTTGAAATTGAGTTTGAAATTGTTTAACAAATGATTACGACAATACCTATAAAAATGATCAAAGAATAATTTGTACAAAATTTAAAAATAAAATTTATATAGAAAAAGTAAAGGATAATTGTTACTGGTGTTTGGCATTAGGAAACTTTTCTGCAACCACATTCCGTAATCCCTATTTCATATAAAAGTCAAATGATAAGTTTTAATAGTTGCAAAATCATTATGGCAATATTTCCATGCACACATGATTACAATCCATGATCTAAAGTTACTCATATAATTTTGGTTTTATCAAATTTCGATTTTAACCGTAAACATTGATAGAACTTATATCCACTTTTCATCCATTTAAATAATCATCATAAATTAATCATATGTTCAATCAGACATGATTCTAACAAATCACTAACCTTTTTCATATCATACATGTTTATCTTTCTATTAAAGAACTTATTTCAAAATATCACCCAATAAGGACAAAAAAAAACATGCATTAGTTTTTATATTCAATTTCCACAATAGAAAATGCAATTGGAAAAATACCTTTGTTTCCATCAATTGCCCCAACTGATAGTAAGATTTCCCTGTAATTTCCTTTTAGATGACACCCATCAATACCAAACCATGATTTGCAACCTCTCACAAAACCATTTTTCATTGCATTTAGGCAAGCAAAATATATTTTAAACTCAATATTATTGTTGACTTTGGGTTCAAACTGTAGCTTTATTATAAATTTGGTATTTATCTTCAAAGTAAGTATGGCCCAAACCGGTAAGTCATTATATGAAAGTGTGTTATCCCCTTTAGTGTCTTGTCTAACCCTTTTTCTTGCTTGATAAAGTTGATATATAAATTACTTTGTTCTATTCCATGGCTATCTAACAATTCATTTTTCATAATTGCATAATCATATTCGGGTCAACCTTTATCTTCCTTTCTAACTTCTTTGCTATCTAAGTAGATGTAGCATTTGAATATTTTGATGTTCGTATGCCATAATGAGTAGGGTTGTATGTCTTTATCTTAAATGTTTTTCCACTCGGTGTAGTGTAGGAGAGGCATGAATGTGCCAAAAACAACCATCTACAACACATATAACAGTTACCTTTGACTTTTCATTTTTAACCCTTTTAATATCAAATCCCTCTTGTATAGCAAATCTCTAAGGGGGTTCTAAACTCATCCGCGTCAAAAAATAATAAACCAAATTCTAGTTCAACTTTTCCATTATCAAGAGATTTAAATATTCTTCATTCATACCTCAGTTAAAATAAATTAACATCTTATCTTCATCTATGTTCTGATCAGTAACAACAACATCATGTTTTTCTTCATAATCAGTAAGCTCGTCAATATTGATTTCATTTTTTAATAATTCATTTATGTCACTAGAAGTTTAATCACTTTCTTCACTTTATTTTTATTCAATTTTACCAACAACATGTCTAGGAGCTTTGGTTTCTTCATGATTTGATAATGTAGTTAAACATATGGATACAACTAAACATGTCAATAACATCTGAAAGGTTTTAAAAAACGGTCCGCGACCACGAATATCGCCGCGACAAAATGGTTTTGGATCCTTCCGATACCGGTATTCACCGTTTTAAGCCTAAGAAAACAAATCACAAGCAAAACACCGTTACGGCCGCGACAAAACATCGTTACGACCGCAAACTGTCGTTACAGTCACAACAAAACACCGTTACGGCCGCGAAACACCATTTTATAATCAACCTTCTATGAATTATCATCAATCGTCAACAAATTCTTCATATGACTACCAACAAATTGAGCCACTAAGAAGCTCTGAAATGTTTGGTTATGTCTTCGGAGGAAGTGGATGTAATAATGATGAAGGTGTTCGTCTTTCTACCTTGTGTCGATTAATGATGTAAACAATAAGATTTCCATAAAATCTTTAAAATGTATTAGTAGTTTTTATTATGTGAACTTAAAAATTGTTATTTTGTGAATTTTTGTGATTAATTCACATCACGACGACCGTTATTTGCAACGCAACACCTGTACTGACTGAAATCGCGAAAGCCTTTAAGCGACTGTAACACGACCGTGACCGTTTTTTAAAACCTTAATCTGAATCATTTTTAACGGGGTTTCTTAACTCAGTACAAGGATTAAAAAAATAAATGGCTATTGACAAATTTGTATACTTGTATCCAACATCTGTAGGAAACTCATTAATGTCATCAACCAAATCAAAGTAAGAGTATCAGTCAGGATCAACATTGAAAATTGGTATGCTCACTTCTCCATCAAAATGTACAATCAAATACGCACAACCTGAGTTAGGTTTATCACATTCATTGTTAATCAATGTCTATCCCAAAAGCATGGATAAAACATTACCAACAAATATGACATTCTCGAAAGCGTGGCGAGAACGAAAGAGATAAAGACAGTGTTGTCGAGAATGAAAGCAAAAAGAACAAAATTTATGAAGAAAAATACCAAGTGTTTTTAAATGATGCTTTCATAATGAGAAAAACTAAAAGGAAGATTGACATTCCTTGGAGGAGAAATAAAGAGACATATACTTTAGAAGGATAAGAGACAAAGAAAACAAGCACATGTTTTTTATTTAATACTTGACAACAGTTAACACTAGTTAAGGGAAAGGGAGGTTTGTGTCGTGTGAGAAAATACAATGAATGTCAGTTACTTATTGCTAGAGTTCAAGGGAGGTTATTGTGTTTTTCCCTTTTTTCTAAGAACTACTGGTACTCATATCTGTTATATCCAAAAATGGTTAGACCACCAAAGCTGATAGTTCCCCTCTTTCAAGGCAAGGAGAGCTACGTCGTCTATATAGATCAATATGTTTGGAGTTTCGAGAGAAGTACTGAAGCAGTAAGTCTCAAGATGAATGTGTCTTTCTTATCCCTCTGGCGGGAGCCCCTTTTATATTTGTCTTCACAGTCTAAATTAAGATATGTCATTTAAGGGGGGTCCCTTGACCTTCTACCGTTGTAGAGTCTTTAATGCGTAACTTTCCTTCAACATTGCTTGCCTTGAAGGCTTGTTAACAGTTTGTATTAATGCGCTGGAACCGTTATGATCTTTGGATGGACGATGAATAAGTACCCGGATGTCGGGTTATGGAGATACGATACCCGACGTCATATGAGGTGAGTTAAGAGTGGTTAGGGTACGATTACGTATGGGACCTTCCTGGGTAAGTACTCCCTTAACTTTGTGTCTTCTTTTTAGTCCATGCATGGTCATGTTCGATCATGTTGCTCGGCCTGAAATATTTTGTGTATGTTCATAAGCCCCCCGAGTTTCGTTCCCGCCTTGGGGGTACAGTGCTCGGCAGTACCATAAGTCCACATATATTTCAGAGTGGTTGAGTTATAACCTGGTCTTCATATAGATTTCTACGTGTCAGAATATAGATATTTAAAGTTCACGTCCTTTAGATTTTATAGCGTTATAATGACTTTAATGCCTATGAGTGGCTAGTCTCTGGCTATTCTTGAACGTAGGACCTCTGTATTTAAAGTTGTTATTCTCTCCCTTTCTTCCCACGCTTTTACATCTTAAGCTTACCTCAACTCCTTCAGCTCATCACTCTTATTTAGTTATTTGATTCTTTGCTTTAATTTTCCTTTTCTTTTAGTAGCAATGGTAATCCTTAGGGAATGTGATGATAATGGGAAGGTTAGTCATAAGAGTGAAGAGGAAAGGAGAGAACTATGAGAGGAGTGCATGCAAATGTTGAATGGTCCTTTGGGGGTAGAGGATCATAGGTGAGTTATGGATATGTTTTGTAACAAGGTTCTTTCCTCAGAAAGTGATTTTGTTTCTGAATCTTCAGGTTCTTCAAAGATCTTAATGGAAACCTCCGCCCATTTTGATTATGAAGTCATGGGTTACAAGAATAGCGTCGCTGATGATATTGATATAGCAACGGTTTACTCTTTGAGGAAAATATCATCCACTTGTTTCGAAGATGATGTTATTTTGTATTTGTGTGGCCTACAAGAGAGGGTATGTGTTATTCGTCCAAAGAACTTCTCTAAGGATTTCTTTTATTTCTATCCCACCATTCTTGAAGACTTTAATATTCAGATACCCTTCACTGACTTTCGAGTAGATATGTGAGGTTTTGTACATCAAGACTTTCGAGCAGATATGTGAGGTTTTGTACATCACTCCGACCATAGGATTATTCTTCTCCTATTTCGAGGCGAATGGTTTTAATGGCCGAAGCTGGATTCAGATCAGCGGGATTCCTCAGAAGAGTTTCCTTCAAGCTTATGCGTCCAACTATAAGCATCATAAGGATCGTTTTTTAGGGTCTGTTGTGGACCGACGTGTCCCCAAGTTCTATATTCTATGGAAAAGCATCCCCTCTTTCCCCATCATTAGACGAAGGATTGCGTCCGAACTCGAGTCCCTGGCCATTTAGGAATCTATCCGTATGATATGTAATTCCCAGTATTTGATTTAATACTCTATATGATATTAATTAAGATCAATAGGGTTCCAAAGCGCTCTAAGAGTTTTCAACAAAAATAATTAGAACAACCGATGAATTTAAATTGATTAGTTATTATTATCGGACTCAGTGGTTTTATTAATTAAGAGCAACAAAGATATTTTCGGATACCCTCAATTTTTGGACCCATTAGTTAGTCATACTAACTAATAGTATAACATTATGTTTCTTTTCTTTTTCCTCATTTGTGTCCAATATAGAAACTTTGAGAGAGAAATAAGTGAGAAGTGTGAGAATTAGAAAGGAAAGGAAAAAGCTTGAAGAAGAATAAGCTCTTGGATATTGTCGCTCCCGAAGATTTGCATCCCGGTGTAGACGCGAACGGTCGGCGAAAAGAGAAAGTGAAATGAATTTAATAGAGTCTCCAGCTAGGCATTCTTATCCCGAAGGAAAGGTAATGCTGCATAAACCTGGGAAAATATGGATAAGACAGTTGCGAACCAGAGAAACTGAGAAAGGGGGTTGGTTACGAGCTGGGAAGATATTAGCACCCAGATTGTCCGTCGTACTCGACGGTATCCACGCTTACAAGATTGTGTTTAAAGGGGTAGTGTATGTGTTATCTGTGTGCAAAAGCTAAGAATGAATGTACAGGTGTCAGTGCAAAAAGGTGAATTGCTCAGGAACTGAGGCTTAAAAGAGAATGCTGAGAGAGGGGGAAGACAAAGATAATTTTTGTTCGATAACTGTTAAGTTATGCCTACGTATCCTCGCGTGCAATGAGGAAGTCAGAACACCGTAGTTCGACTCAAAGAGACTGAAAATGAATTCGACTGTGAACTGCTTGCTTGTCTATGCTCAAGTGTATGACTCGTCTGGCTCGAGTGCTAACTGAATTGCATTAGACGGAAGAAGCAAGTTCTCGTTGGTGAATGAGTGTGATGAGAAAAAGAATCCCGAAGGAGACGATAATTGTTTGTTTTTTGTGTTTTCAGTTTTGTTATTGTTTTTGGTGTTTTGCATAAGTTAATGAGCTTAAGCCTAAATCAAGGGTTGTAAACATATTATATCCTCCCTGATTAGGGATAATGAGCCTACTTAAGTATGAGATAAGCATCTCAACTTAATTACCTTAATGATGTAGGATTAAGATCATTAACCTACTTGTAATTATTTAGGTGTTTTTGGATTTTAGTTTAGTGTTAAGTATTTAATCTCTAATCACAAATTAGTGAACTCATTACACCATCCTAATAGAAGGATAATAGATGAGAACACTTAAGCTAAGGAAGGTACCTCAACTTAATCCATGGTTAGGGACTAAATTCAATATATAACAAGCCTTTATTAAGTGGATTTTAATTAAGGGATGCGATTAAGAAGTGGATTTTAAGTTTGTAAGAAAACTTGAGGGGGACTTGTCCATTAAACACTAGGGTTAGTGCCTCTTAACCATAAGTAATAGATATAACCCTAATGTAAGGCCCAAGTTACAAGATTAAGTCTTAGTTATTATTAATGTGTTTTGATTAAGATATGTAAACAAATTAAAGTTTTAACACTTAGGATTAAAGTTATACACTCCATCCAAAGAGAAGGATGCAGGCATAACCCTAATTCCAAAGTCCTAAAACTTTAAGAGTTTAGTCTCTGATTATTGAGATGAGAAGAGAGACTCAAGGAGACTCAAAGGTAAAAGATAAAGGGGGGAATATACACAACCCTAAAATTTATCATGCTTGGGTATCCTATGGTTTGTTAGGCTTAAGACAAAAGATCTTCAAGGCCACTAATGGAAGAAGCAGATGAAAAGAGAATGAAAGAGAAGAATAAGTTACTTACTTCCTGAAGAAGATAAGTAATATAAAGAAAGAAAGAAGAAGGATGGAACACAAGTGAATTAGATTCACTTTAAAGACATTTAAAAATGCATATGAATGAGATAAGAAGAGGTGGGAAGTGAAGGAAAATCCACCTCCCAAATAACTTACCAAAAGTTCCTGAAAATGTTAGTATGAATGCTAAGACATAAAGTAAAAGGAAATGAAATGAAATGAGATGTGAAGACCAAAATCAGAAGTGAAAATGCAATATAAAATTCATATGAGATGATGCAAAGTCATACAAGATGCATATGGATGATCATACAAAGATGAGATGCAATGAAAGCATGTTTAGAAGCATGAAAACACATGGATGTTTATGAAATGTAATGAATGCAAGACATAGAAAATGAATGAAGAAATGATCAAGCAATTTTCTAACATGTCCTAAGATGTCTAAGATGTCATATGAATGTTTGAAATGTCATGGAAAGTTCACATGATGATGATATGCAAAGGTGAATGCAAATGAACATGAGAAATTAGGGTCTTATGAATATATGAGATGCAAATGACCAAAACAAAAGCATACTTCATGATAAAAAATGGAAATCAAGCTCAATCAAACCCTAATCCCATATAAGGTCACAGCCCAAAGGAGAAGGTCAGAAGCTAATCCTATTGAAAGTTATGAATTTTCTAAATTTGCTAGGGTTTTTGGGTGATTCTTAAAGGAAAATGCAAATCAAATTGAAAATGCAAGATAAATTCATGAGAAAAATAACCTAGAAAATTCATACAATATGTGAAACAATGAAAAAAGGATCAAGTTCAAACTCATCATGGTTAGGCAGAAATGAATTTTTTAAGTTAGGGTTAAAAAATGTGATTTTTAAGAACCCTAATTCAAAGAAAATTGTGAAATTATGATCAACCCTAAAAATAAATTTGTATGATGAGTTTGAAAATGTTTCTAAATGCATTGGAATAGTTCATGAATTTTTTGGTTATTTTTAGAATCCTAAATGTATTTTTAATTAATTAAAATCCCTTAACTAATTAAAAATAACATTTATATATTTTAAAATACTTTTTTAATGCAAAAAATAAAATAAAAATCATTTTTGGGTTGAGAAAAATATTTGGATCAGAAATGCAAAAGATTATATTTTTTTGATGTATTAAACTATTTTTAATAAAATGTACAAAAGAAATAAAGAAAAATGAAATAAAAGGCAATTAAATGGAAGTAATCAAGATCTATGGTCCAGGTTCAAACTAAGGTTGACTGCACTCACAGATGGGTGGATGAGATTCACTCTGATTAATTAAATTTAATTAAACTTAATTAAACTAACTAATTAAAAGATTAAAGTTAATGAGGCATCTGGGCCGTCCACACACGCCGGAAGCTAAATCCAATGGCCTAAATTCAAACTAACCTAATTAATTAAAGATTTGCCCTAATGACTTTTAGGTGGCCGGAGAAGACCTCCGATCATCTTCTCCGGCCAGACCTCATCCCCGAATCTCTCAAAACACCACAAAAACTCACCAAAAGCTCCAAAATCAATCTTTAAACATCAATAAACTCAAATCCAGCAACAAAAACAATTAATCATGCATAAACAAAGAGAATCGAAGAAGAACAAAATTTAGGTCAAAGTTTCAGAGATACGGTTCATGCTTGTTTCTTCATCATTTTCAAAACCAACAAGTGCAGTGTGATCATGAGAGCATGGGGAACATTTCTAGAACATGAAATAAAGCTTCTGGATAAAAAGTTCTAAGGGGCTACCTGAAATGAAGCTTTCACTCCCTGAGCTCTCTGGCCTCTTTCTTGGTTCAATCCACCTCCAATGAACCCCCTGATGATGTTGCAATGCTTAGAACAAGTTTGTGTGGCTTGGTTTGAGAGGTACAACTCCTTTGCACCAGGAATCATGTTTTGGTTTGGCTGTGTTTTAGGGCTTTTCAGAGGGTGTTTTGTGTTCTATGGACCATTTGAAGATGATTGGTGAAGTTTGTTTTGAGGTTTGATGGCTGTGTTGTGCAATTCAAAGAGATGAAGTTCTATGGTGATTTTTTGGATTCTGAGTTGTGGGAGCTTGCCGACTTGCTTCTTGTGTCAAATGAGCTCCATAATCTTTGTTTGTAATGTCTTGATTGGTCAGAGAGTGGTTAGTGGCACAACTTGATTGGTATGGGAGGTTTTGCAAAAAAGTTAAATTTGTGTACTTGGAGGTATGGGCCATGGCAGAGCTGGCTTCAAGGGGTGTCTGGCCTCAGCAAGATTCATGGAGGGCCATAGGATCAAAGTTATGCAGCTGGCACAAGTGGAGGGAAGGTTTCAAGAGGTTTTGCAACTTTTCCCTCTTTGAGAATTTCATGAAAATGTCTTGTGAAAACTTGCAATCCAAGGCACAATTTTGGTTCAAATGCATTGCACTATGTTTGTGAGATTCCTAGTAATTAATTAGAGGTCATGAAATGGCTTGGAACTTGAATTTGCAAAAAATCCACTTTGGCATGAACTTGAAAATTATAGGATTTTTGCCAACATTGAAAGGCCATATCTTAAGTTCCAGGATGAATCAATACATGTTCTAGTACTTTTTGAAAAGGGAAAGACCTAATCTACAACTTTCATGTCCAAAAAATTTTCATTTGAAGCATTTTTGGTCATGAAAGAGGAAGTTGAAAATCTTTCCCAAAATGGAAAGTTTCCATTACAAGTCATTTCCAAAAATGGCAAGTGTGCATTTGGCTCAAAATTCTTCAACTTTGTGAACTTCCAAACACTTCTAAGGTCAAATAAAGATCATAGAGACTTAAAATGATGATAAAGACCCCTTGGTACCCTTGTTGGGGGCCTCAGATGCCCTGATTTTGACTTTACTTACTCAAGAAGTTACCCAATGATCAGATGACTTCCACAATGAATTTCTTCATCAAACTTGGTACACATGATCCTTATAACATATTAAGACCATTAGAAACAAGAATGACAAAAAAAATTGGAGTTAAGGCCTTTGAAATCAAAACCCTAATTTTGGTCATCTGTGTTGGAAAACCCTAGCTATGCTTCCATGCCTTTGCCATTCTTTGTGATCTCTTGACTTTTATGAAATTTGGGGATCATATTATGATCATAGAACACACATGGACCCTCTTGGAAAGCCTCAGGACCATTGGGATGACTCAGATTGATTTCTTGGATTGCTTAGATCACAAACCCTAGATGCAGATGAAAATGGAACTATGTAGTGAAGTAAATATGCAATATGAGATGGTATGCTTATGCTAATGAAAGATCACAAGCCATGGTGTGAAAAAAAGTGAGGGAAAATTTGGGGTGTTTACAGCTTCCCCTATTCAAGCATGAGTTAGCTGTGCAGGATGTAAGCGGTTGGCTTAAAAGACAAACAAGATAACTTGTTGTCGAATACCAAAGACAGTCCGAAATTTGCACTCGCTGGGGATAAGAAGAAAAGGGATATAAATTATAAAAGGTAGTATAGTATGATTATCAAATGAAGGCGATGGAGGACGACCATCGAGAAGAGGACGACTGTTGGGGGTAAAATGGTAAGCAAAGCAATGACGGGGATGGCCGACAAGCTGGGGAAATAAAGAGACCACGACGGGGATGGCCATTGGGTAAGGAAATAAAACTCTCTGGGGATTGAGAAAAGCATTGATGGGGACGCCCATCAGGCTTGGAAAGTAAAGTAAACAACGATGGGGACAACCATCGGGTTAAAGACTAAATGAAATATTTGATAAGGGACGGTCATCAGAGGTGAAGGACGAACACCTAGAAGGGGACGGCCTGCTCTATATCACGACATAGGACGAATGTCAGATAGAAAGGATCAATGATAGGGACGGCCATCGAATAAGCATGATGAAGGACGATCATCAAGAGGTGAATGACGATCACCTAGCAGGGTACGGCTGCTCTCGGGGATTATCACGACATAGGACGAATGTCGGATAAAAAGATCAACGATGGGGACGACCATCAGATAAATGATGAGGGACGATCATCAAAAGGTGAATGACGATCACCTGGAAGGGGACGGCTGCTAAAAATATCACGACATAGGACGAATGTCGGATAGAAGGTTCCAACAATGGAGATTCCACAGGGGAAAAGGATGAAGGACGATCATCCTAAGGTGAAGGACGATCACCTGGAAGGGGACGACTGCCGAAAGTATCACGATATAGGATGAATGTCGGATATAAGACAGTTGTTTTGTTGGCGACTTACTGGGGATTGGTAAACATAGACAAGTGCTTACGTCTTCAAAAATAAAAAGACATAAGTGTTTTGACGGTGTGTATAGACTAAAGAATCGGACGAGCATCCTTAGAACCATGATACGGACGAGTATCGATAGAAGGAAACGCTGACACGTGTTTAAGGATGATGATACAGACGAGTATCAATTAGTTAAGAAAGAATGACATACGAGTGTTGATCTGCTGGGGAGGTGATATAAACAAGATACGGACGAGTATCAAAGATTTCTGTATAGGTTTGTACAAGTATGACCTGCTGGTGAAGTATGTGCAAGACACAGACGAGTGTCGAAAGTTTGGGCAAGGGACACAGATGAGTGTTTGAATTTCTGGGGAAGTATGACACGGACGAGTGCGAAAAAGAACATGTACAAGATATGAACCAATATTTGTATTTGAGAGTGCAAAAGGTATTCTGGCGACCTGCGGGGGATATGAGTTTTGTATATGGCCGGTGAAATAATGATGGTATTTGCAAGTGATTGGCTCGAACCTAGCTTATGATCATGCAAATGTTTGATTTTTGCCGTAATGCTCTATATTAGATGGAATGCTACGCTTATTTCGGTGAATATGATGTGAATGCTATGATTATGTGTAAACACCCCAAATTTGCCCTCACCCATTCACACCATGGCTTGTGATCATCTCATATGCATAAACACAAACATATCATCTCATATCTCACTTTTGATTCACTGCACCGTTCCTAAGGCATCTGCACCTAGGGTTTGTGATCTGAGCAATCCCAAAGCATCTTGAGCTACTCCAAAGGTCGTCAATCACTTCAAAGGGGTCCCTGTGTGTTCGAGCATCATATTATACCCTCTCAAAGTCAAGAATGTCAAAGAACCACAAGAAATGAGATTGGCATGGAAGCAGGAAACCAGCCAGGAAGTACCAGAAACCAAAGCTTCAGTTCAAGATGGTCTTCGCTTTTCAAACCTGGAGGCACAATTCACCAAGTCATCGAATTAAGGTTTTGCGGTTTGGAATTGAGAGAAGATTGATCCATAATGTGAGATGTATGTTTCTTTTCTGAAAAAAGCATTGCAACCAAGACTATTGCTCCTCTGGCTACTTAAAACGCAAGATCATGTTCAGACTAAGAAGAATGAATGGTGTTTAGGATACTTTGAATTGCGAAATTTACTCCTGAGGCTTTAAGAGACCGAATTTGCTGTCTCCTCGTTTAAATCTTTCAAGTCGTGGGGATGATGTTATTTCAAGGTTATTTCTGAAGTATCGTCACTTCTTTTTAATATTTTGAGAAGTAATTTGAAGAGAGAAAGTTTGTTTATTCGAGTGACTTTACATGGGATTACCGTTGGCTCGAGTTTGAATTTGATGACTCAATTTGCGGATTCACATCTTTGAACTATTGACAAGATTAAAGTCAAACTTTATATTTAGTCATTATCGAAGTGGTTGTATTTTGCTTTCAAGCTACGCCCTTTAGGGGTATGATTTTGAGACAAACAAGATTATTATTTTCAAGGTCATGTTGAAGTTTCTTTTTTTTGTCATGAGAGATTTCTTTTGTTGGTCATTTTCAAGTTGGTGTCTGTTGCTTTCAAGTCACGTTCTTTTGAGGTTTGATTGTGAAGAACCATGATTATTCAAGTTTTACAAGTTATCTTTAAGCTCAATGTATCATACAAAGAATTGGAGTGGTGTTAGGACTTAAATGTTGTCAAGATGGTTGCATTCCAAATTATAATTCAATAAAAGGATTGGTTCAAATCCAAAATTTGTGTCATTACTGTCAAATTCAAAGAGTAAGCACAAATGTCACAAAGGAAATGAAAATCAAATTTACAAGCAAGACTGAAATCATCCTAACTACATTACAATTATATTGTTACAAGGCCAACGGTAAACGAAACTTTCGGCCTCCGGACGCAGCTGTGCATCGCCTGTCCGTAGCTCATTTTTCTCCAAGCGGCTTGCAAATGACGGCCTCGTATCAATTCAGCCATCCGAAGCTTCACCAACCCCCAATCGCCGGCTCCAAACACGTCGAACATGAAAAAGAAACAAAAGAATCGTAAGTTGAAATTGGTCAACAACAAGCATCTTTTTCCAAATAAAATCTCAATTAGACAAAAAAGGAAAGGAACATTCATTCCATGGTCTCTTGCTGTCTCAATTTGAATGAGTTCTACGGCATATTTCAACACAGTTTCATGGGCATTAGCATATTAGACATATCACAACAGGACCAAATCTGAATTCTAACATCACAACATGACTGAATCTAATTCTAACATCAGCAAGGTTTTGGACAAGAGGACAGGGAGATACCTTGAAAACAGAAACCAGCACACAAAAGGTACAATCTTGGAATTGAGAATGCACGGGAAAAGGCCATACAGCTGCATTATTTTGCTTGCACCATACACAAACCCCAAAGGCCCACTGCAAGCTCACATCAATGTGCCATGACCTGCAAAATCACAATACCAATATCACAAAAAAGGACAAAGAGTTTCTGCAAAGAAGATTCAATTCATTTCCTACCGATTCAAACCAGACTGTCACAACAACAAGGACAAACGTTTTGGCATAAAGTAGAAGCACCCTGCAGGCTGATGGGATTATGGATTCAAAACCTGCACCAGAAGGACAACAATTGAGAAAAGCAAACATCAGATCAATGCTTTTGGAAAAAAGAAGTGGGATTGAAACAGGATGGATTGATATAAAGGGGGAGAAAAAAGGAGAACAGGAAGAGATGACATACTCACCACTTGACAGAATAACAACTGACTCTCCCCCCCCCCTCATCTTCATCAGCTTCATCATAGCAACCCTCACCACACTCTTCGGCTCCAAACCAAGCGCCCTTCTTCACGACTTTCATCCTCAAACTCACAAGTTGTAACCTCCACAAATCCATAAACCAAAGCCAAAACGATTCGTCCTTTTGAGGTAATTCTGAACCTGAGAGAACCTGCATAACCAAGAGAACGAAACAACCTGAAAAAAGAGGAGACAGTGAATAACAACCTTCAAACCTTCCAAAAAAACACAGAAACGTTTGAAGATCAAAAAAAAAAAAAAAAAAAAAAAAAAAAAAGACAGAACAACAGAGCAGTTTCAAAACACCTCACCTCACAAGGAGTGGCCATCAATTTACGAACGGGATTCGTCTTCCATAGCGAACCAACGAACTGTTCTTGACAAGCCCAGCAACTCCAAAGCTCACCTGTACCAAAAAAAAACGAACATCAAACTGTATCCCGAACCGGCCGCTTAAATCAATCTGAGAGCTTACCTCTTCAACAATCATCTGTTGACCTTCGCTAAAGTATCAACACAGCTTCACCACAACCGAGGTAAAGCTTTCATTCTTCCGTTGCGATACTTCCGTTTCTTCATGCTTTGATTTAGGGTTAGGGTTTCTGCACTTTTGAAAGGCAAATTTTGAGTTGAGAGGACGAGATTGGGAGGGAATGTTTAGGGTTTATGCGCTTTGAGTGAGTATTGACGGAGAGGATGGTGGTTGCCGCCGCGTTTCGTCTTCTCCGACGATTTAGGGTTTTCAACGGGGGAGATTAGAAGGAGTTA
This sequence comes from Lathyrus aphaca, assembly GCA_963966055.1. NCBI lineage: Eukaryota > Viridiplantae > Streptophyta > Magnoliopsida > Fabales > Fabaceae > Lathyrus > Lathyrus aphaca. Next base: position 321,478,111 of record OZ014525.1, read on the forward strand.
GGGTTCGGTTCTTCAGTCAAAGTGTTGAGAAGAGGGGAAAGCCTTATGAGGACGTCTGAGAAATCGAGAGAGAGGATGTGTTGTTGATTCGGAAGGTGAGAACGCCGAGCGGGTTTGATGGAAGCGTTGGAGAATGACGCTGAGAGTTCTGTGTTTTTGTTTTGCTGATATTGTGTATCCCTTAGGGTTTTCAAAACCCTTCTTTCTCCAGCATTTGGCCGGGTCATTTTAACCCGCGAACCTGGCCTTGACCGACCCGACCCCCCAAGTCCAAACTTGGACCGCCCCATATGGGCCTCATCAGCCACGTTTCCCTTTTCCTTTTTTCTTATTAATAAGTTCATTTATTTTGTTTTCTTTTATTTTTGTTAATTAATTGATTATCTTGTAATTAATTTAGTTATTTAACTTTTTATTCTATTCCTTTATATATATATATATATATATATATATATATATATATATATTACTTTATCATATTTCATTTTTACTCAATTTATTTGTATTAATTCATTTAGTTGAGCGAGGTTAGTCTATAATTTGTACGAATTCGAATTTTGCTCTCGCATTACGACGATAGTTGATTAGGTAGAGTAAATAGAATTAGGCACCCCTCTGATTGTTTTAGGATCGTGTTTTTTCGAGGTGCGACGATGTGTTTGCATCATTTCTCAACATCTTTAACCTTGTGTAAATGTTTCTGGTTTTGTTTCTCATCATGTCATCTCATCCCATTTTGCGTTGCATTGCGTTTTTCTTTTCTAACCTTTCAGGTGGTAAGTGACTTTGAGAAGTGAATTTGCCTTCACTTCTCATAACTTTTCTTCTCATCTCTCTTGCATACATTGCTGCATTTCTATTCGTGTTTGAGATTGAGCTTGCTCATTCTTCTTCCTCCTACTTTCTTTCCTCAAGTGACTTGACTTCTTGAATGAAGCAAGTCACTTTGCTTCTCTTGATCTTGTTCATCTGCTTCCTGGTGGCTCCTTTGAAGACTTCTCTTGAAAACCTCACAAACCTTAGGAAAAACCAAGCATGACAATGATTAGGGTTTTGATTAGTCCCCCCACTTAGTTTTACCTTTGTGTCTCATTGAGTCTTCTCTTCTCATCTCATAATCAGGGACTAAACCCTAAAGGCTTTAAGACTTTGTGATTAAGCTTATGCCTGCATCCTTCTCTTAGGATGGAGTGAATAACTTTAATCCTAAGTGTTAAACCCTTTATGTGTTTAGATCCCTTAATCAATTCACTTAAATAACTATCAAGACATCACACTTGTAACTTGGGCCTTGCATTAGGGTTCTAATTCTTCCTTAATTGGTTAAGAAGGACTAACCCTAGTGTTAATGGACAAGTCCCCCTCAAGTTGTCTTACAAGCCATAAAATTCACTTCATCATCATACCATTGAATAAAATCCACTTAATCAAAGGCTTGTTTTGTCATGAGTTTAATCCCTAATCATGGATTAAGTTGAAGAGCTTTCCTCAGCTTAAACATTCTCATCTATTATCCTTCTATTAGGATAGTGTAATGAGTCTGTTTAATCCCTGATTATGGCTTAATCTCATTACTCAACACTAAACAAAAAACACCAAAAACATCTAAATAATCACAAGTAGGTTAATGATCTTAATCCTACATCAAAGGTGATTAAGTGTGAGAATCTGACTTCACACTTAAGGTATTCTCATTACCCCTAATCAGAGGGAAGATGTGATGAGTTTATTAAATCCATTGGTTTAGGCTTAAGCTCATTAACTTATGACAAATTCTCAAAAGCAATAAAAGACTGAAAACTCAAAAACAAACAATAATCGTCTCCTCCGGGATTCTCTTCTCATCTCATTCACTCACAAACGAGAACTTGCTTCTTCCGTCTAAATGCAAGACAGTTTGCACCTGAGCCAGACAGGTCATACACTTGAGCATAGACAAGCAAGCAGTTCATCAAAGTCAATTTTATCTTTCAGTCTCTTTGGGTCGAACTACGGTGTTCTGACTTCCTCATTGCACGAGAGGATACGTAGGCATAACTTAACAGTTATCGAACAAAAGTCTCTGTATATTCCCCTTCCTTCCAGCTTCATTCTTTTAAGCCTCACGTTCATGAGCATGCTCTTTCCTTACACTGACACTTCACTCATGCACTTTACACTTCTTTTACACTGACACATGTACATCCTTTTCCAGCTATTTTATACACAAATTACACTGACACTACCCCTTTAAAACACAAATCTTTCAAGCGTGGATCCCGTCGAGTACGACGGACAATCTGGGTGCTAATACCTTCCCAGGTTGTAACCAACCCCCTTTCTCAGTCTCTCTGGTTCGCAACCGTCTTATCCATCTCTTTCTAGGTCTATGCAGCATTGCCTTTCCTCCGGGATAAAAATGCCTAGCTGGCGACTCTATTCATCTCCAGTGAGTTCACGGCTGTGTGTTCTCATTGTTCCCTTTCGCCGACCGTTCGCGTCTGTACCCTATCTGACTTAGCTTCATTTAGTGGGAGCGACAGCTTGGCGACTCTGCTGGGGATATAGTGTTCTGCAACCAAGGCTTCTGGTTCTTTTTGTGGGTTCCTCCTAGCGCTTGTTTGATTTGTGTTTACTGGGGTGTTATGTGCTTATTTGTGTTTGTATATGTTTCATTTTTGCTTTATGTACAGTTGCTTTACTGTTTTCTTCATTGCATTTGTATATATCATACTGTACTGCTGGCTGGATCTGGTTTTCCTTTGGTGGGTGGGGTTCTATTGAGAGTTAAGGTCCTATACCTGGGACCTGAGTGACACCTAAGCTAGAGTGAATCATATTCTTTCCCATTCCATTTCGGTCTGGTGCGGGAATATGAAACACGGTTCAGATATGGGTTTCTTCTTGAGAACTCTGTGTTGCAGATTTCCTGCAATGCTAGGGCTATCTGGGAAGCCTGCTAAGTCTGGATGACCTTTAGTATTGACCTCCAGAAACTGAGGTGAATTAGAGGAGGAATTGTTATGGTTATTGTAAACACTGTACCTCCGGGTTAGAAGTGTTTACACTTCTCATAACTGATCCAAATCTGAGGATCCTTGTTTTAGAACACCACCTGCGAGGGGGTTGGGCTGTTTACAGGTTTGCAGGTACCTTGACCTCAGAATACCCTGTTACTTTGACTTGATTAAGAATACTTCATGTTGGAGCAGTTCTTGTGATTCTAAAAACCCTGGACATGTGGCTCTTTATTTGAGTCCCCCACCTTGGTTACTGGACTTATAGACCTCATCTGGAATTCCTGAACACCCTTGGACCTATATCAGAACAGTTTGATCAGATCCAGCTCAGTCACAGACCCTTGCATATCATTTGCATACATAAACATTGCATCATGTTGACATTTGTTTATTTGTGTTTCAGGGTATCCATCTTCATTTGGTTCTGGTTTTGACCCCATCTTCAGTACTGACCTATCTTCATCAGCAGTTGCTTCAGCTATCTACTTCAGTTGCCTGCATCAGCCAGTCGGTGGCCCATTTTTCAGTGTTATCATCAGCACCTGTCTCTACTCATCTTCAGCATCATGGCCCCTAAAAAGAGCAACATCACCTATCACTTCTTCCAGCCAGAGTTGTCAGACATCAGGAGGATTCAAACCCTGATCACTCCAGATCACATATCCTTGTTTAGAGAGAACTATGGAGATATACTTGACCTAGTTGTGGATCTGGACCCATCACAGAGAAGCCTGATCCACACCTGCATTCAGTTCTATGACCCCCCATTAAGATGTTTCACCTTTCAAGACTTTCAGTTGGGCCCTCTCTTGGAAGAATACTCATCTTTGGTTGGTATACCTATCAGGGCTGGAATCCCTTTCAACCCTGAGATGGTCTTTCCTGCTAATGGAGAGGTAGCAAGAGCTTTGCATCTGGAACCTGTTTTGATTGAACAACATATGACCTCTAAAGCAGGAATCTCTGGTTTTCATCTGGATTTCCTAATTTCTCAAGCTAGTCTGAAGGCCTCCCTGGGGGAGTGGAAAGCTGTCTGTACTTTACTGGCCTTGAGTGTATATGGAATTGTGTTGTTTGCGGATGAGCCCCGATTCATTAGCAAGAATGCAATCCACCTATTCATGCTGAAGAATCCAGTGCCAACTTTGTTGGGGGATCTTTACTATTCAGTGCATCAGAGGAATGAGAAACAGAGGGGAAGGTTAGTAAGGTGTTGTGCTCCATTATTCCATACTTGGCTTCTCAGGCATCTACCCAGGACGGATGCATTTCTAAACCCTCATCAGCAGAGCAACTGGGCTAAGAGACTCACTGTTCTAACTTCAGCAGACATCAGATGGTGCACTCAGAGCACCAAGGGCAGGGATATCATCACCAGTTGTGGGCATTTTCCCAATGTGCCCCTAATAGGAGTTAAGGGTAGTATCAATTACAACCCTCTGCTGTTCAAAAGACAACTGGGCTATGCACTGGTCCACACTCCAAAGGCACAGGACTTGGTGGAGACCCTTTATTGTGAGAACAAGATTAGTTTGGCTGTTGTTAGGCAGGCTGCCTGGGCCTGGGATAATGTTCAAACCAAGGGAGTCACCATTCTGGGGAAGTGTAACAATGTGGCATCAGCACAATATTATGAGTGGTCCCGTGCCGAGGCCCAATTCTCTGGGATGCCCTTTACCATAGAAGACATGCCTGAGTCATCTTCAGCACCACCCCCTGCCACTATCAGTTTGGAGGAGTTTGAGAGCTTGAAGGAAAGGAATGAGAAGTTAACTCAGGCTTTGCAGAAGACCCTCCGGGAGAGGAGTGAGGGTATGAGGGAGGTTGAGAGATTGGAGAAGTTGAGAGTGGAGCATCTGGTTAAGATTGAGAAGTCTGGGGATTATATCAAAAAGTCTAAAGCTGGAGAGCAAATCCTGAAGAATGCTTGCAAGGAAGCCCAGTTCCAGAGAGCAAGGACAGACTTGTATTTGAAGGAAAGCCAAGCCCGGTGGGTCAGGATCACCGAGGCTCGTACCCTGGAGGACAAGAGAGTTCAAGACAAGATGGAGCAACTGGAAGCTAGTGCAAAAGAACAGCAAGAAGCCTTGGCAGCAGCCCAGAGAGAGATATCAGAACTGAAGATCAAAGCAGGAGTGAAGAGGTCGAAGGACCAAGCTCAGCACAAGAAGCTAACAGCAGCTGTTACGACCCGGAATCTCCTCATCAGGAATCTCACGGAGCGTCCGGCTGATCCTGTAACCGAAGCACTTCTCCAGGAAGTTCGGGAGGATGAGTTTGGTCTTGGTGTTTGACCATTTGTTTGTTGTTGCTTTCATTCCATGTACTTTTATTTTCCTGTAATGTATTTTGACCCCTCCGAGGGTTTGTATTTGTAAACAGACTATGTACCATTTTGCTTTTTGTAATATATGTTCCATCCGAGTTTACTTCAAAAGCAACATCAACAGCATCTTCAAGGGTCTGGAAGGGTCAAAACTGAGTGCCAAGCCGGATACCTTGAAAACAAATAAGCATACTGCATTGCATGCTAACCCTTTGTTTGTTTTGTAGGTTTTTGTTTTATCGCCACTAACTCTGTTGTGATGTTCAGGAACTATTGCTAGGCGCCGGGTATTTCCCCTTAACCGTCCACACCGTTATCCAACCCGAAACAACCTTCCGGGAATTCAAATGGATCAGGTACAGCAGGACCTTGCAGAGGTCAGGACTCAAATGGCGAACGAAAGGCTAGAAATGAGAACACAGATAGCTCAGTTTATGGAAGTGATGAACACCATGGCTCAGAGCCAGGAAAGATTAAGGGCCATGGTGGAAAGGCAGAATCAAGAAGACCCACATATAGGGACCGCCGGCACCAGCAACAATGAAAGGGTACAACCTCATGTCAATCCCCCAGTTTTTGGACCCCACCTCCATCCAGAGGCCAACATTCCAGTTAATATACCAGGAACTGCTACAGCCGGGAGGGTACTTCAGGAAGACCCTCAAGAGGACCAGTTTACAGTAATAGGTGCTGGGGAAGAGGCCTATGATAGAAGATTGGATGAGATAGCTGAGAAGTTAAGGTCCTTAGAATCTCAAAACTCTTTGGGGTTCGATGTTATGGATATGGGCTTGGTAGACGGGGTCAGGATTCCCCACAAGTTCAAGCCACCATGTTTTGAAAAGTATAATGGGACTTCCTGTCCCCGAACTCATCTACAATCTTTTCTCGGAAGACTAAAAGCTTATACCATGGATGAGAAGCTTTGGATGTTCTATTTCGAAGACAGTTTGACTGGAGCATCAAGGGAATGGTATTCCCATCTGACAAGAGCGACAATTAGATGCTGGAAGGACCTGGCAGAGGCCTTTATCAGACAGTATCAGTACAACTTAGACATGGCACCCAACAGGACTCTCCTAATGGGAATGTCACAGTCGTCAAGGGAAAGTTTCCGAGAATACGCCCAGAGATGGAGGCAATTGGCTGCTGCTGTTCAGCCACCTATGTCTGAGAGGGAAATGGCAGACATGTTTATGAACACCCTCCAGGGAACATATATTGACAGGCTGGCTGCTTTCTCATCTACCAGCTTTGCAGATGTTGTCATAGCTGGGGAGAGAATTGAGAGCCTGTTAAAAATGGGCAAAATTTCTGACAATGGTGCCAGCTCGTCCAGTAGTACAAGAAAGCCTTTTGCAGGCCCGAGAAGAACTGGCGAGACCAATGCCATCCACACCAACAGGGGCAGGCCCCAATATGTTCACAGATCAGTGGCAGCAGTCACCATTCCTGCTCCAGCTCATCCTCAACCAGTTTATCAACCTCAGCAGCAAAACTATCAACAACAACCTCAGTACCATCAGCAAAATCAGTATCCTCCAAGGAATTACAACAGCAGCAACACCAACAACAACAGTCAACAAAGGCCATTCCAGCAGAGGCCATCTCAAGCTAACAGAGTGATCGATCCGATCCCGATGCCATATGCTACATTGCTGCCACAGCTTCTGAAACTCAACCTGGTTGAGCTAAGAACGTTGGCACCTCCGGATCCCAACAGTCTACCAAGGAACTACGACTCCAACGCCAGATGTGCCTTCCATTCAAACGCACCTGGCCACAGTACAGAAAAATGCAGGGCTCTGCATATGAAGGTACAAGACCTGGTAGACTCCAAGGCTCTGAATTTCGCACCACCACCCAATGTCAACAAAAATCCTATGCCAAATCATGGTGGTCCCCGAATTAACGCTATTGAAGAAGACAAGCCGTCTTATTTAATAACCAGTGTGGGACAGATCAGGACACCATTGGTAGAAATCAAGGCTCAGCTCTTGGAATGCAACATGTTCCCAGGATGCGAGTTGGGGTGTGCTTACTGCAATATCTCTGTAAATGGGTGCGATAATTTGAGGAATGGCATAGATAGCCTCATTCAGGGTGGCCAACTTCAGATCACCACATCATTTCCAACAAATCCAGCAATCTCATCAACAACGGTTTCAGAACCTCCTACAACTGCAGCAACCATTGTTCCTGACAATTCTTCGGTTTCATCAACAAGTACTTCATCTGTCATTTCAACTGATCAGCTATCAATGAATGTTCCTTCTACAACTCCAGCACCACTCCATTATGAAGCTCCTACAACAACAACATCCACACTCCCGACAATGTCTCCTACAACACCAGCAACGAATCATGAAGAGGTCTCTACTGTCACAATATTCTATGATCCTGAAAACAACTCTGCCTACAACTCAGAAGGTGCTGCTCCCATCAGAGCACCAGTCACGATTTATTACGATCCGCAGACTATCACAATTCCTTCCGCAGCTGCAGTCAGTCCAGTCACTGTCACGGTGCCTGGACCAATACCTTATGAAAGCAGTAATGCTATCCCCTGGCATTACGGCTCTGACCTGTACTGTGAAGGACAAAGAATCACTTTTGAATCATCAACCCCTGCACCACAAGTAGACAATGTGGGAGGAGGCGGAGGCTTCACTCGAAGCGGACGTCTCTTCGCCCCACAAATTCAGAGACCCATCGCCGAAGCAGAAGCTGCTGCCAAGGCAAAAGGGAAGAGCCCTGTGCGGGAAGATCAGACTGTCAAAGAAGCTTTGAAAACACCCTTCGATCAAGAGGTTGATGAGTTCATGCGAATCATCAAGAAGAGTGATTATAAAGTAGTGGATCAGCTTCATCAGACGCCTTCCAAGATCTCAATCCTATCATTGCTTATGTGCTCCGAAGCCCATCGGAATGCACTACTCAAAGTCTTGCACGCGGCTTACGTGCCTGAAGAGATCACTGTCAATCAGCTGGAAGCTGTAGTTGGAAATGTCAATGCTAGTCACGGACTAGGTTTCACCAATACTGATTTGACAACGGAAGGCCGCAACCATAACAAAGCCTTGCACATAACCATGGAATGTAAGGGTGCTGTCCTTTCTCATGTGCTGGTAGACACGGGGTCATCCCTCAATGTCTTACCTAAAAAGGCCCTGGTGAAGCTAGAATATGACGGATTGGGGTTGAGACCCAGCAACCTAGTGGTGAGAGCCTTTGATGGTTCAAAGAGATCGGTTCTGGGAGAAATTGAGTTGCCCATAACGATTGGCCCGCAGACCTTCAAAACGACCTTCTACGTGATGGATATACAGCCTGCCTACAGCTGTTTATTGGGTAGGCCATGGATTCACGCCGCTGGCGCCGTGACCTCTACCCTTCACCAGAAGTTAAAATACGAGTGGGAGGGTCAAATCATTACAATCTGTGGAGAAGAGGATATTTTTGTCAGCCACCTGGCTACCTATAAGTACATTGAGATGGATGGGGAGATCCATGAGACAATGAGCCAGGGTTTTGAAGCTTTGAATGTTAATGAAACATCTGCTGCGTCTGGTACTTCAATATCATCATACCAACAAGCCCGGAAGGTTGTTGAGGAAGGAACTGCCCAAGGCTGGGGCAAACTGCTATTGGTGGAGAAGAAAGAGGACAGATTTGGGTTGGGTTACAGACCAACTCAACAAGATCAAGCAGAGGCTGCCAAGGAGCCCAACTTTGTGAGTGGGGGGATGCTCACCCCTGATGCTGTCAACTGTCTGGAAGACGAGCTGGAAGAAGAACGCAACCTGGAAAGCTGGATTCGTCCAAAAATCCCGGGGAGCAGTATCTCGAACTGGTCTTCCCAGGAAATTATAAGAGTTACTCGAGCAGAGTAATTATTATTTCCTGCATTTTTATAGCATGCATCAAAGTCTTGCATCTTGCCCAAGATGACAAGACTCATTTTGTAATCGGGCCATCCGTACTTTTTGTGCAAACAAGATTAATCAATGAAATATCAGACATCTTTTTGCAAATGAGTCTTTTTCTTTTCGTTCACTGTTTTTCCATTTTTCTTTTTGTACAAAAAAATAAATGGCGGTGTTTTCAAAATGACAACTTCTTTTCACTTTTTTCTAAAGCAAGATTAAAATCAATCACTAAAATGAACAACTTAACCCTTGCAGAGAGTGCCTTTCAGACAGCACCGACAACAGCACGGCTATGACATCGTATGACTTTGATAATCCGATCAATCAAGCTGATGAAGGGGCTGATGAAGAATATGAGCTTCCTGAAGAGCTAGCCAGGTTGTTGAGACAAGAGGAAAAGGCTATTACTCCTCACCAGGAGGAGGTTGAGGCGATTAATCTTGGTACAGAGGAAGACGTGAAAGAAGTTAAAATCGGGGCCTGCCTGCAAGACTCAGTGAAGAGACAACTGATGGATCTGCTTCAAGAGTATGTTGATGTGTTTGCTTGGTCGTATCAAGATATGCCAGGGTTGGATACCGACATAGTTGTGCACAAGCTGCCTTTGAGAGAAGAGTGCCCACCGGTCAAACAGAAGCTGCGCCGAACTCGCCCAGACATGGCTATGAAAATCAAGGAAGAGGTACAAAAGCAATGGGACGCCGGGTTCCTTGCTGTGACTAGCTATCCGCCGTGGGTTGCTAACATAGTACCTGTGCCCAAGAAAGACGGCAAAGTAAGAATGTGTGTTGATTACCGGGATCTGAACAGAGCCAGCCCGAAAGATGATTTCCCATTACCTCACATCGATGTATTGGTGGATAACACGGCTCAGTTCTCGGTATTCTCCTTCATGGATGGTTTTTCAGGATATAATCAAATCAAGATGTCACCTGAAGACATGGAGAAGACAACATTCATCACACCTTGGGGCACGTTCTGTTACAAGGTGATGCCATTCGGACTGAAGAATGCTGGTGCCACATATCAACGGGCTATGGTGACATTATTCCACGATATGATCCACAAAGAAATAGAATGTTATGTGGATGATATGATTGCCAAGTCCTTTACAGAGGAAGATCACCTGGTAAATCTGCTGAAGTTGTTCAAGCGCCTGAGGAAGTATCAACTGAAGTTGAACCCCAATAAATGCACATTCGGGGTGCGATCGGGTAAGCTGCTGGGCTTTATTGTAAGCGAGAAAGGGATTGAAGTTGACCCTGATAAAGTCAAGGCTATTCAAGAGATGCCTGCACCGAGAACAGAAAAAGAAGTTCGAGGGTTCTTAGGTCGTTTGAACTACATTTCAAGGTTCATATCTCACCTCACAGCAACCTGTGAACCCTTGTTCAAGCTGTTAAGAAAGGAACAGACGGTCAGGTGGAACGAAGATTGCCAGAAGGCTTTTGACAAGATCAAGGAGTATTTACAAGAACCTCCAATCCTCATGCCTCCAGTTGAAGGAAGACCTCTGATCATGTACTTGACAGTATTGGAAGAGTCAATGGGGTGTGTGCTAGGTCAGCATGACGAGTCCGGTCGAAAAGAGTATGCAATATACTACCTAAGCAAAAAGTTTACCGACTGTGAACAGCGTTATTCACTGCTCGAGAAAACTTGCTGTGCTTTAGCGTGGGCTGCTCGCCGACTGAGACAGTATATGTTGACCCACACTACTTTATTGATCTCAAAGATGGACCCAGTCAAGTACATTTTCGAGAAGCCAGCTCTTACCGGACGGGTTGCAAGATGGCAGATGATTCTCACAGAATACGACATACAGTACACATCTCAGAAAGCCATCAAAGGCAGTGTACTATCCGAATATCTTGCTGAGCAACCCATTGATGACTACCAGCCTATGAGATTTGACTTCCCTGATGAAGACATCATGTTCATTAAAGCAAAAGATCATGAAGAGCCTATTCACACTGAAGGGCCTGACCCAGAAGAAGAATGGACTATGATGTTTGATGGGGCCGTTAACATGAATGGTCGTGGTGTTGGTGCAGTACTCATTACACCTAAGGGAGTTCACATGCCTTTCTCGGCAAAACTCACCTTTAACTGCACTAACAACGAAGCTGAATACGAAGCTTGCATTATGGGTCTTGAGGAAGCTATTGACCTCAGGATCAAGACATTAACCGTATTCGGAGATTCAGCTTTGGTAGTCAATCAAACCAACGGAAAATGGTACACCCACCAAGATCATCTGATACCTTACAGGGATTATACAAGAAGGTTATTGACCTTCTTCACCAAAGTCAAGCTTGAGTATATCCCTCGGGACGAGAATCAGTTTGCAGATGCTCTTGCTACAATTTCATCCATGATCAAAGTTCAAGCTGCTAACTTTGTACCCCAGATTTCAGTGTCTAGACTTGATAGACCAGCATATGTATTTGCAGCAGAGGTTGTCAAAGATGATAAGCCTTGGTTCCATGACATTAAGTGCTTCTTGGAGGATCAAACATACCCACCTGGGGCATCTTCCAATGATAAGAAGACTTTGAGAAGGCTTGCTGGTAGTTTCCTTCTGAACACTGATGGGTCTTTATACAAAAGGAACTTTGACATGGTACTTCTCAGATGTGTTGACAAGACGGAAGCAGATTTGTTGATGCACGAAGTGCACGAAGGATCTTTTGGTACCCATGCAGGAGGGCATGCCATGGCTAAAAAGTTGTTAAGATCAGGCTATTACTGGATCACGATGGATACAGACTGTTGTGCTTACGCCAGAAAATGTCATAAATGCCAGATCTATGCAGATAAGGTGCATGTGCCTCCCAATCCTTTGAACATCATGTCTTCACCATGGCCCTTTGCTATGTGGGGTATTGATATGATTGGCAAGATTGAGCCAACTGCTTCAAACGGCCACAGATTCATCCTGGTTGCCATTGACTATTTCACCAAGTGGGTTGAAGCAGCCTCATATGCAAATGTTACAAGACAAGTGGTAGCCCGATTTCTGAAGAGAGATATCATCTGTCGGTATGGAGTGCCCGAGCGAATCATTACTGATAATGGTTCCAATTTAAACAACAAAATGATGGCCGAATTATGCCGGGACTTCAAGATCCAACATCACAATTCTTCTCCTTACAGGCCAAAGATGAACGGCGCTGTTGAGGTAGCAAATAAAAATATTAAGAAGATTGTGCAGAAGATGGTAATCACGTACAAAGACTGGCACGAAATGCTACCGTTTGCCTTGCATGGGTACCGCACATCAATCAGAACATCCACTGGGGCAACACCGTATCAGCTTGTGTATGGTATGGAAGCAGTCCTACCTGTTGAAGTTGAATTGCCCTCTCTACGGGTACTAATGGATGTTAAACTGAATGAAGCAGAATGGGTTCGGGCCCTATACGAACAACTGAGTCTGATCGAAGAGAAAAGATTGGCTGCAATCTGTCATGGGCAGTTATATCAGAAGAGAATGAAGAAGGCCTTCGATCAGAAAGTCAGGCACCGAGAGTACCAAGTAGGGGATCTTGTGTTGAAAAGAATCCTCCCTCCTCAAACAGACCACAGGGGAAAATGGACTCCAAATTACGAAGGACCATTCGTTGTAAAGAAAGTTTTCTCTGGTGGGGCATTGATGCTCAGCACCATGGATGGTGAGGATTTCCCGTCCCCTGTGAATTCAGATGCAGTTAAAAAATACTTCGCATAAAATGACCCGCTGGACATAAAAACAGAATGAAAGTCCAGGCAAAAATAGGGCATCCCGGCGAGTCAAAAACAGAATAAAAGACTCGGGCAAAAATAAGGGAAATAAACAAAAAAAATGTACACCCGCTGAGTTGAAAAGCCGCATTGGACAACTCAGGCAAAAATGGGTATCCCGATGGATTGAAAACCCGAAAGGGCGATCCATGCAAAATAAGGGAATAAGCGAACAACTGCATTCTGAATTCGTCTGTATTATATACAACTCGGTAAGCTCCAAAGGATCAAGCTTCAATCAGAATCAACTTTCTTCAGAAAGCAAGACGAGAAGAACGTCATTGTCATACGAGTCATAGCAGAAGAGGAAGCTCCTTGAAAGCGTCGTCAACATCGCCAGCATTTTGTTTCTCAATTTGTAACAGTCTCTTCATTTCAGGAGATTTGTTTTCTTTGACTGTATCTTGCCAATTCAGGGCACATGAATTAATAAAATCAGATTTTCAGTCATGTCTCGTTTTTACATTTATGTTTTGCAAAGAATTGTCTGATATTTCTAAAAATACAATTGCATAAGTACAGATGCCTTTCTCTAAAAATAAAACACATGCTTACAGGGAATGTGATTACTCTTGAAAGTACTTAACTCCTATGACGGAATCCAGTAAAGGATACCTCGGGACCTTTTGTACGTTTCCTTATCTTTGCAGGATTGCAGGTATCCAGAACTCAACTTGGGGCATGCAAGTTACATCTCAGCAAGCTGGCAAATCAACAAAAGATATCAGCATCCGAAATGCTCTATCCCCAGCTGAGTTGCTTCCCACTGCTCTCCCCAGCTGAGTTATCAACAGCATTCCCCAGCTGAAGTACCAACTATCCTTCCTCAGCAGAACGCAGGAATCAGGGAATCATCTCCCACCGCAGAATCCTCAGCCGCTATTCAGAAGAGCAACGCACGAAGAAGTCACAACAGAGAGGGAGAAAGCTTCTACAAACCCCAGCTGGGTCCCGTATTATAAGGATATGTCAATCAGTGACCTATATCCCCAAGCAGATACATCATCAGATCTACCAATGATCTCATCCCCAGCTGGGATATTCACTTCAGGCAGATCGACCGGAGATCTTCGCAGCAACGGGATCCGAATCCCGGGTCTTTGCCTCTTTGCATAATCATAGCATCCGCATCATATTATCCCCTCAGAGCGTAGCATTCCGTCTAATACGGAGCATTACGGCAAAAATCAAATGCATAGCATAATCATAAGTCATGTTGTGAATAGAACACCTGTGAATAATAAGCCGTTCATCATCATTATACAGAAATCCCCACCAGGGTCCCAGCAAAAGCAGTTGCCTCACAAATCACAAACACCAGTATATACACCTTTGGACACCCGTCCGTGTCACATCACCAGCAGAAAGCCAAAGACATCCTCTTTGCACTTACTTATACTTATATATACACTTTCTTGACACCCGTCCGTGTCATATCCCCAGCGCAGTCGCTTACACTCTCATCACCCATATACATGTTTATATTATACTTTTCTCCTTTTGACGCTCGTCCGTGTCACTCTCCCCAGCAGATAAACACTTACATATACATATGCTCACTACTCAGTGTTACACTTATACAGATACTCGTCTGTATCTTGTATACATCATTTATATCCCCACAGATCCGACAGTAGTCCTTGTTCTTTGTTAACCAGTTGGTACTCGTCCGTACCATCATCTCAGAACATTGCGTCTAGTGTTTGTTTCTACATGATACTCGTCCGTATCATAGTCTTAAGGATGCTCGTCCGCATCTTTAATCCATACACCGTGTCAAACACTTTTGTCTTCTTGAATATAGATACTCGTCTGTTGTTTACTATTCCCCTGAAGGATTCTTTCAGATACAGCACTCGTCCGTGTTCTTTGTTAACCAGTTGATACTCGTCCGTATCATCATCTCTGAGCATGTGTCAGTTTGTTTCTACATGATACTCGTCCGTATCATAGTCTTAAGGATGCTCGTCCGCATCTTTAATCTATACACAATACCAAACGCTTATACCTTTTGTTTCTTGGATGTAAACACTCGTCCGTGTTTACTATATCCCCAGTAGATCGCCAACAAATTTCTTTTCTTATCTAACACTCTTCCTGTGTTATGATAACCTTGAGAGCAGCCGTACCCTGCTAAGTGGTCGTCCTCCACTTCTTGATGGTCGTCCTCCATCATGCTCATCCGATGGCCGTCCCCATCGTCGATTTTTAGCAGCCGTCCCCTGCTAGGTGGTCGTCCTCCACCTTTTGATGATCGTCCTTCATCACTTTATCCAATGGCCGTCCCCATTGTTGATTTTGGTTATCTGACATTCGTCCTATGTCATGATAAACCCTGAGAGCAGCCGTACCCTGCTAAGTGGTCGTCCTCCACTTCTTGGTGGTCGTCCTCCATCATGCTCGTCCGATGGCCGTCCCCGTCGTTGACCCTTTATCCGGCATTCGTCTTATGTCGCGATATTTTCGGCAGCCGTACCCTGCCAGGTGGTCGTCCTCCACCTTTGATGGCCGTCCCCATCATATTTCTTTTATTCCCAACAGAGCAGCCGTCCCCTGCTAGGTGATCGTCCTTCACCTTTGATGGCCGTACCCCATCATCTGTTTATTTCATTTATTCTTTAACCCGATGGCCGTCCCCGTCGTGGTCCCTTTTTCTTTTCAGCCCGATGGCCGTCCCCATCGTTGGTTACTTTGCTTTATGAACCTGATGGTCGTCCCCGTCATGTTTCATTAATTACCGGAGAATGCTACAACTTTATCTTGATGGCTGTCCCCATCATAGTATCACTTTCCCCAGCTAGTCGGCCGTCCCCGTCTTGGCTTTACCTTTTATCCCCAGCATGTCGGCCGTCCCCGCCATTGCTTTATTTTCTGCACTTTTCCCGGCATGTCGGCCGTCCCCGTCATTGTTCCTTACCCAGCAGTCGTCCTCTGCTCGACGGTCGTCCTCCGTCGCCCACACTTTACAATATACTTTGTTTTCTCTTACAATCTATATCCCTTTTCTTCTTCATTCTGTGAGTGCAAATTTTGGACTATCTTTGGTATTCAACCACAAGTTACCTTGTTTGCCTGTTAAGCCGCTGCTTACAACCTGCACAGCGCTAACTCGTGTTTGAATAGGGGCAGCTGTAAACACCCCAAATTTGCCCTCACCCATTCACACCATGGCTTGTGATCATCTCATATGCATAAACACAAACATATCATCTCATATCTCACTTTTGATTCACTGCACCGTTCCTAAGGCATCTGCACCTAGGGTTTGTGATCTGAGCAATCCCAAAGCATCTTGAGCTACTCCAAAGGTCGTCAATCACTTCAAAGGGGTCCCTGTGTGTTCGAGCATCATATTATACCCTCTCAAAGTCAAGAATGTCAAAGAACCACAAGAAATGAGATTGGCATGGAAGCAGGAAACCAGCCAGGAAGTACCAGAAACCAAAGCTTCAGTTCAAGATGGTCTTCGCTTTTCAAACCTGGAGGCACAATTCACCAAGTCATCGAATTAAGGTTTTGCGGTTTGGAATTGAGAGAAGATTGATCCATAATGTGAGATGTATGTTTCTTTTCTGAAAAAAGCATTGCAACCAAGACTATTGCTCCTCTGGCTACTTAAAACGCAAGATCATGTTCAGACTAAGAAGAATGAATGGTGTTTAGGATACTTTGAATTGCGAAATTTACTCCTGAGGCTTTAAGAGACCGAATTTGCTGTCTCCTCGTTTAAATCTTTCAAGTCGTGGGGATGATGTTATTTCAAGGTTATTTCTGAAGTATCGTCACTTCTTTTTAATATTTTGAGAAGTAATTTGAAGAGAGAAAGTTTGTTTATTCGAGTGACTTTACATGGGATTACCGTTGGCTCGAGTTTGAATTTGATGACTCAATTTGCGGATTCACATCTTTGAACTATTGACAAGATTAAAGTCAAACTTTATATTTAGTCATTATCGAAGTGGTTGTATTTTGCTTTCAAGCTACGCCCTTTAGGGGTATGATTTTGAGACAAACAAGATTATTATTTTCAAGGTCATGTTGAAGTTTCTTTTTTTTGTCATGAGAGATTTCTTTTGTTGGTCATTTTCAAGTTGGTGTCTGTTGCTTTCAAGTCACGTTCTTTTGAGGTTTGATTGTGAAGAACCATGATTATTCAAGTTTTACAAGTTATCTTTAAGCTCAATGTATCATACAAAGAATTGGAGTGGTGTTAGGACTTAAATGTTGTCAAGATGGTTGCATTCCAAATTATAATTCAATAAAAGGATTGGTTCAAATCCAAAATTTGTGTCATTACTGTCAAATTCAAAGAGTAAGCACAAATGTCACAAAGGAAATGAAAATCAAATTTACAAGCAAGACTGAAATCATCCTAACTACATTACAATTATATTGTTACAAGGCCAACGGTAAACGAAACTTTCGGCCTCCGGACGCAGCTGTGCATCGCCTGTCTGTAGCTCATTTTTCTCCAAGCGGCTTGCAAATGACGGCCTCGTATCAATTCAGCCATCCGAAGCTTCACCAACCCCCAATCGCCGGCTCCAAACACGTCGAACATGAAAAAGAAACAAAAGAATCGTAAGTTGAAATTGGTCAACAACAAGCATCTTTTTCCAAATAAAATCTCAATTAGACAAAAAAGGAAAGGAACATTCATTCCATGGTCTCTTGCTGTCTCAATTTGAATGAGTTCTACGGCATATTTCAACACAGTTTCATGGGCATTAGCATATTAGACATATCACAACAGGACCAAATCTGAATTCTAACATCACAACATGACTGAATCTAATTCTAACATCGGCAAGGTTTTGGACAAGAGGACAGGGAGATACCTTGAAAACAGAAACCAGCACACAAAAGGTACAATCTTGGAATTGAGAATGCACGGGAAAAGGCCATACAGCTGCATTATTTTGCTTGCACCATACACAAACCCCAAAGGCCCACTGCAAGCTCACATCAATGTGCCATGACCTGCAAAATCACAATACCAATATCACAAAAAAGGACAAAGAGTTTCTGCAAAGAAGATTCAATTCATTTCCTACCGATTCAAACCAGACTGTCACAACAACAAGGACAAACGTTTTGGCATAAAGTCGAAGCACCCTGCAGGCTGATGGGATTATGGATTCAAAACCTGCACCAGAAGGACAACAATTGAGAAAAGCAAACATCAGATCAATGCTTTTGGAAAAAAGAAGTGGGATTGAAACAGGATGGATTGATATAAAGGGGGAGAAAAAAGGAGAACAGGAAGAGATGACATACTCACCACTTGACAGAATAACAACTGACTCTCCCCCCCCCCCCCCTCATCTTCATCAGCTTCATCATAGCAACCCTCACCACACTCTTCGGCTCCAAACCAAGCGCCCTTCTTCACGACTTTCATCCTCAAACTCACAAGTTGTAACCTCCACAAATCCATAAACCAAAGCCAAAACGATTCGTCCTTTTGAGGTAATTCTGAACCTGAGAGAACCTGCATAACCAAGAGAACGAAACAACCTGAAAAAAGAGGAGACAGTGAATAACAACCTTCAAACCTTCCAAAAAAACACAGAAACGTTTGAAGATCAAAAAAAAAAAAAAAAAAAAAAAAAAAAAAAAGACAGAACAACAGAGCAGTTTCAAAACACCTCACCTCACAAGGAGTGGCCATCAATTTACGAACGGGATTCGTCTTCCATAGCGAACCAACGAACTGTTCTTGACAAGCCCAGCAACTCCAAAGCTCACCTGTACCAAAAAAAAACGAACATCAAACTGTATCCCGAACCGGCCGCTTAAATCAATCTGAGAGCTTACCTCTTCAACAATCATCTGTTGACCTTCGCTAAAGTATCAACACAGCTTCACCACAACCGAGGTAAAGCTTTCATTCTTCCGTTGCGATACTTCCGTTTCTTCATGCTTTGATTTAGGGTTAGGGTTTCTGCACTTTTGAAAGGCAAATTTTGAGTTGAGAGGACGAGATTGGGAGGGAATGTTTAGGGTTTATGCGCTTTGAGTGAGTATTGACGGAGAGGATGGTGGTTGCCGCCGCGTTTCGTCTTCTCCGACGATTTAGGGTTTTCAACGGGGGAGATTAGAAGGAGTTAGGGTTCGGTTCTTCAGTCAAAGTGTTGAGAAGAGGGGAAAGCCTTATGAGGACGTCTGAGAAATCGAGAGAGAGGATGTGTTGTTGATTCGGAAGGTGAGAACGCCGAGCGGGTTTGATGGAAGCGTTGGAGAATGACGCTGAGAGTTCTGTGTTTTTGTTTTGCTGATATTGTGTATCCCTTAGGGTTTTCAAAACCCTTCTTTCTCCAGCATTTGGCCGGGTCATTTTAACCCGCGAACCTGGCCTTGACCGACCCGACCCCCCAAGTCCAAACTTGGACCGCCCCATATGGGCCTCATCAGCCACGTTTCCCTTTTCCTTTTTTCTTATTAATAAGTTCATTTATTTTGTTTTCTTTTATTTTTGTTAATTAATTGATTATCTTGTAATTAATTTAGTTATTTAACTTTTTATTCTATTCCTTTTTATATATATATATATATATATATATATATATTACTTTATCATATTTCATTTTTACTCAATTTATTTGTATTAATTCATTTAGTTGAGCGAGGTTAGTCTATGATTTGTACGAATTCGAATTTTGCTCTCGCATTACGACGATAGTTGATTAGGTAGAGTAAATAGAATTAGGCACCCCTCTGATTGTTTTAGGATCGTGTTTTTTCGAGGTGCGACGATGTGTTTGCATCATTTCTCAACATCTTTAACCTTGTGTAAATGTTTCTGGTTTTGTTTCTCATCATGTCATCTCATCCCATTTTGCGTTGCATTGCGTTTTTCTTTTCTAACCTTTCAGGTGGTAAGTGACTTTGAGAAGTGAATTTGCCTTCACTTCTCATAACTTTTCTTCTCATCTCTCTTGCATACATTGCTGCATTTCTATTCGTGTTTGAGATTGAGCTTGCTCATTCTTCTTCCTCCTACTTTCTTTCCTCAAGTGACTTGACTTCTTGAATGAAGCAAGTCACTTTGCTTCTCTTGATCTTGTTCATCTGCTTCCAGGTGGCTCCTTTGAAGACTTCTCTTGAAAACCTCACAAACCTTAGGAAAAACCAAGCATGACAATGATTAGGGTTTTGATTAGTCCCCCCACTTAGTTTTACCTTTGTGTCTCATTGAGTCTTCTCTTCTCATCTCATAATCAGGGACTAAACCCTAAAGGCTTTAAGACTTTGTGATTAAGCTTATGCCTGCATCCTTCTCTTAGGATGGAGTGAATAACTTTAATCCTAAGTGTTAAACCCTTTATGTGTTTAGATCCCTTAATCAATTCACTTAAATAACTATCAAGACATCACACTTGTAACTTGGGCCTTGCATTAGGGTTCTAATTCTTCCTTAATTGGTTAAGAAGGACTAACCCTAGTGTTAATGGATAAGTCCCCCTCAAGTTGTCTTACAAGCCATAAAATTCACTTCATCATCATACCATTGAATAAAATCCACTTAATCAAAGGCTTGTTTTGTCATGAGTTTAATCCCTAATCATGGATTAAGTTGAAGAGCTTTCCTCAGCTTAAACATTCTCATCTATTATCCTTCTATTAGGATAGTGTAATGAGTCTGTTTAATCCCTGATTATGGCTTAATCTCATTACTCAACACTAAACATAAAACACCAAAAACATCTAAATAATCACAAGTAGGTTAATGATCTTAATCCTACATCAAAGGTGATTAAGTGTGAGAATCTGACTTCACACTTAAGGTATTCTCATTACCCCTAATCAGAGGGAAGATGTGATGAGTTTATTAAATCCATTGGTTTAGGCTTAAGCTCATTAACTTATGACAAATTCTCAAAAGCAATAAAAGACTGAAAACTCAAAAACAAACAATAATCGTCTCCTCCGGGATTCTCTTCTCATCTCATTCACTCACAAACGAGAACTTGCTTCTTCCGTCTAAATGCAAGACAGTTTGCACCTGAGCCAGACAGGTCATACACTTGAGCATAGACAAGCAAGCAGTTCATCAAAGTCAATTTTATCTTTCAGTCTCTTTGGGTCGAACTACGGTGTTCTGACTTCCTCATTGCACGAGAGGATACGTAGGCATAACTTAACAGTTATCGAACAAAAGTCTCTGTATATTCCCCTTCCTTCCAGCTTCATTCTTTTAAGCCTCACGTTCATGAGCATGCTCTTTCCTTACACTGCCACTTCACTCATGCACTTTACACTTCTTTTACACTGACACCTGTACATCCTTTTCCAGCTATTTTATACACAAATTACACTGACACTACCCCTTTAAAACACAAATCTTTCAAGCGTGGATCCCGTCGAGTACGACGGACAATCTGGGTGCTAATACCTTCCCAGGTTGTAACCAACCCCCTTTCTCAGTCTCTCTGGTTCGCAACCGTCTTATCCATCTCTTTCTAGGTCTATGCAGCATTGCCTTTCCTCCGGGATAAAAATGCCTAGCTGGCGACTCTATTCATCTCCAGTGAGTTCACGGCTGTGTGTTCTCATTGTTCCCTTTCGCCGACCGTTCGCGTCTGTACCCTATCTGACTTAGCTTCATTTAGTGGGAGCGACATTATGCAAATGAAAGAACTGATCCGAGACTCGGATCCTGCAAGGATAAAGATCTCTGGCTGATCTGCTTGGAGGGGGAACCCAACTGGGGAAAGAGATCATTGATAGATCTGTTCGGAGGGAGAACTCTTAATGAGATGATGAAGTTTTAGCAACTCCACTGGGGATGTGTTTCATGTATTGCTCTACTGGGGAGGCATCTTTGTGGGGAATCAATTCCACCAACTCTGCCGAGGATGAGGGAAATCTGGCACTCTGGCAGGGGGATAGAAATTCCTTGACCACCTTGTTATGGAAGAGCTGTCAGGTACTGCTCGGGAGGTCTCGCTCGGGGATGAGATAACTTATGGGAAAGTAGTATGTTGGGGATTCAATGCTTGATATGCCCCATGTTGCGAAAGATTGTCTGTCTTGAGTACCTGCAACCTGTTAAGACAAAGGAAAACGCACAAGTGTCCCGGGGGATCCTTAACCGGATTCTGTCATAGGAATTAGATTTGCTGAGAGCAACATATTTCTTGCAAGCATTTTGTTTTAAAAATAGCCAATAAATTTTCATGCACATGTTGTATTATGAACTTTGGATATTTTGCAAACAAAAACAAAAGGTAAAAACAAAGTGTGACTGAATATTCTGATTTTATTGATTTGTGCACCCTGAATAGGTAAGTACAATCAAAGAAGCAAATCCCCTAGAAGGAGGAGATTGTTGTAAATTGAGAAAATAAAAGTGTTGGCAATGTTGAAGATGATGTTCTAGTGAGCTTCCCTTGCTATGACCTGTATGACCTTGACGTTCTTCTTATCTTGCTTTCTGAAGAAGGCTGATTCTGATTGACGCTTTGTCCTCTCGGAGCATGCCACGTTGTGAGTGATACAGACAAATTTAGAATGCAGTTGTTCGCTTTTTCCCTGATTTTGCGTGGATTGCCCTTTCGGGTTTTCAATCCACCAGGATACCCATTTTTGCCTGATCTGTCCAATGCGGCTTTTCAACTCAGCGGGTGTACATTTTTTTTATTTTTCTCTTATTTTTGCCCGAGTCTTTTATTCTATTTTTGACTCGCCGGGATGCCCTATTTTTTCCTGGACATACATTATGTTTTTATGTCCAGCGGGTCATTTTATGCGAAGTATTTTTTAAGTGCCTCTGAATTCACAGGAGACGGGAAGTCTTCACCATCCATGGTTGCGAGCATCTGTGCTCCGCCTGAAACGACTTTGGTTATCATGTAGGGACCTTCATAGTTTGGTGTCCACTTGCCCATGTGGTCTGTATGAGGAGGTAGGATTCTTTTCAGAACAAGCTCTCCCATTTGGTATTCCCGAGGTCTGACTTTCTGATCGAAGGCTTTCTTCATTCTCTTTTGATATAATCGCCCATGACAAATGGCAGCTAATCTTTTCTCTTTAATCAGATTCAGTTGATTGTACTGAGACCGGACCCATTCTGCTTCATCCAGTTTCACATCCATCATTATGCGTAAGGAGGGCAGCTCGACTTCAACAGGTAGGACAACATCCATACCATACACAAGCTGATAAGGCGTTGCCCCAGTAGATGTTCTGATTAAGGTTCGGTACCCATGCAAAGGAAATGGTAGCATTTCATGACAGTCTCAGTAGGTAACTACCATCTTCTTCACAATCTTCTTGATATTCTTGTTAGCCACCTCAACAACGCCATTCATCTTTGGCCTGTAAGGAGAAGAGTTGTGATGTTGAACTTTGAAATCCTGGCAAAGTTCTGCCATCATCTTGTTATTCAAATTGGAACCATTGTCAGTAATGATTCGCTCGGGAATTCCATATCGACAGATGATGTCTCTTTTCATAAATCTAGCTACCACTTGTCTGGTTACGTTTGCATACGAGGCTGCTTCGACCCATTTGGTGAAGTAATCAATGGCTACCAGGATGAATCGGTGACCATTTGAAGCAGTCGGTTCAATCTTTCCAATCATGTCAATGCCCCACATGGCAAAGGGCCAAGGTGAAGACATCACGTTCAAAGTATTTGGAGGCACATGCACTTTATCTACGTAGATCTGGCACTTGTGACATTTTCTGGCATAGGCACAACAATCTGCATCCATCGTGATCCAGTAGTAACCCGATCTTAATAACTTCTTTACCATTGCATGTCCCATGACATGGGTACCGAAAGAACCTTCATACACCTCGTGCATTAGCAGGTCTGCTTCCCTCTTGTCAACACATCTGAGCAGGACCATGTCGAAGTTTCGCTTGTGTAAAGAACCATCAACATTGAGGAAGAAACTGTCGGTTATCCTTCTCAATGTCTTCTTATCATTGGATGATGCCCCAGGTGGGTATGTCTGATTTTCCAAGAAACTTTTGATGTCATGGAACCAAGGCTTGTCATCATTAGCAGTTTCCATAGAGAATACATATGTCGGTCGGTCCAGTCTGGATAGCAAAATCCGAGGCACATAATTGGCAGCTTGTACTTTGATCATGGAGGAAATGGTAGCTAAAGCGTCTGCAAACTGATTCTCATCTCAAGGGATGTATTCAAGTTTGACTGTTGTGAAAAAAGTCAATAATCTCCTCGTATAGTCACGGTATGGAATCAAATGCTCTTGATGAGTGTACCATTTGCCATTGGTATGGTTGATTACCAAAGTCGAATCTCCGAATACATTCAAAGTTTTGATCCTGAGGTCAATGGCTTCCTCAAGACCCATGATACAGGCTTCGTATTCTGCTTCGTTGTTAGTGTAGGAAAAGGTGAGTTTTGCCGAGAAAGGCATATGAACCCCTTTCGGTGTGATAAGCACTGCACCAACTCCACGACCATTCATATTGACAACCCCGTCAAACATCATAGTCCATGCTTCTTCTGGGTCAGGCCCTTCAGTGTGAACAGGCTCTTCAAAATATTTTGCCTTTAAGAACATGATGCTTTCATCCAGTAAGTCAAATCTCATAGGCTCGTAATCATCAATGGGTTGCTCAGCCAGATAATCAGATAATACACTGCCCTTGATGGCCTTTTGAGAAGTGTACTGAATGTCATACTCTGTTAGAATCATTTGCCATCTTGCAACTCTTCCGGTAAGTGTTGGCTTCTCAAATATGTACTTGACGGGGTCCATTTTTGAGATCAACGAGGTAGTGTGAGTCAGCATATACTGTCTTACTCGGCGAGCAGCCCACGCTAAAGCACAACATGTTTTCTCGAGCAGTGAATAATGTTGTTCACAGTCGGTAAACTTTTTTCTTAGGTAGTATATTGCATACTCTTTTCGACCAAACATGTCATGCTGGCCTAACACACACCCCATTAACCCTTCTAATATTGTCAGGTACATTATCATAGGTGTTCCTTCAATTGGAGGCATGAGAATTGGAGGTTCTTGCAGGTACTCCTTGATCCTGTCAAAAGCTTT
This sequence comes from Lathyrus aphaca, assembly GCA_963966055.1. Classification (NCBI taxonomy): domain Eukaryota; kingdom Viridiplantae; phylum Streptophyta; class Magnoliopsida; order Fabales; family Fabaceae; genus Lathyrus; species Lathyrus aphaca. The sequence goes on from OZ014525.1 coordinate 321,503,183, forward strand.
CTGACAATCGTCTTTCCACCTGACTGTTTGTTCCTTTCTTAACAGCTTGAACAGGGGTTCACAGGTTGCAGTGAGATGAGATATGAACCTTGAGATGTAGTTCAATCTACCTAAGAAGCCTCAAACTTCTTTCTCAGTCCTTGGTGCTGACATTTCCTGAATAGCTTTGACTTAGTCGGGATCAACCTCAATTCCCTTTTCAAATGCTTAAACAACTTCAGTAGATTCACCAGATGGTCTTCTTCAGTAAGGAACTAGGCAATCATATCATCCACGTAAAATTCGATTTCTTTGTGGATCATATCGTGGAATAATGTTACCATAGCCCGTTGATTCCTTGCACCAACATTCTTTAGTCCAAACGACATTACCTTGTAACAAAATGTGCCCCAAGGTGTGATGAAAGTTGTTTTCTCCATGTCCTCGGGTGATATCTTAATCTGATTGTACCCAGTAAATCCGTCCATGAAAGAAAATACCGAGAACTGAGTTGTGTTGTCCACCAGTACATCAATGTGAGGTAATGGGAAATCATCCTTCGGGCTAGCTCTATTCAGGTCCCGGTAATCCACACACATACGCACCTTGCCATCCTTCTTAGGCATGGGTACAATGTTAGCAACCTACGGCGGGTAACTAGTTAAAGCAAGGAAACCGGCGTCCTACTGCTTTTGTACTTCTTCCTTAATCTTCATTGCCATATCTAGGCGAGTGCGGCACAACTTCTGTTTAACTAGAGGGAAATCTTCTTTCAAGGGTAGCCTGTGCATGACAATATCTGTATCTAGACATGGCATATCTTGATAGGACCAAGCAAAGACGTCGACATATTCCCAAAGCATATTGATAAGCTGGTCTTTTATTGGAGCTTGCACACTGGCCCCAATCTTCACTTCTTTCATATCTTCCTCGGTACCAAGATTAACAGTTTCAATTTCCTCTTGATGAGGAGTAATCACTTTTTCTTCTTGTCTCAACAACCTGGCCAACTCTTCAGGAAACTCATCGTCTTCATCAACCTCTTCATCTGCTTGATTAATTGGATTGTCGAAGTCATACAAGGTCATAACAGTGTTGTTGTCGGTGCAATCTGGAAGATTATCTCTGCAAGGATTGAGATTTGTTCTTTTTAGTGATTAATTTTAATCTTGTTTAGAAAAAGTATTAACGAAGTTAATATTTTGAAAACATTGCCATTTTATTGTTTTGTGCGAAAAATAACAAAAATGAAAAGACAGTGAGCGAAAAAAGGAAAATTGTTTGCAAAAGATGTCCATTGTTCATTGATATTCCATTTTCACAAAATACAAATATGGCCCTATTACAAAATGAGTCCTGACACCTTGGGCAAGATGCAGGGCTTGATGCAAGCTAAAGCAGGAAATAATAATTACTCTGCAGGAGTAACTCTTATAATTTCCTGGGAAGACCAGTTAAGGACTTGTTGGCCGGGATCCTTGGACGAATCCAGCTCTCCAGGTTGAAGTCACTTTCAGCCTCGTCTTCCACGTTATTGATAGCATCTGGGGTTAGCATTCCCCCACTCACGAACTTGGGCTCCTTAGCATCCTCTGCTTGATCTTGTCGGAATGGTTTGTAACCCAACCCAAATTTGTCTTCTTTCTTCTCCACAGGTCGCAGCTTGCCCCAGCCTTAGGCGTTTCCATCTTCAACAACCTTCCGAGCTTGTTGGTAGGAGACAATTGAAGTACCCATCCTATCTTCTTGGGATGCAGCAAATACTTCAGTTGTCGCCTCATTGACGTTCAGTGCTTCGAAACCTTGGCTAATGGTCTCGTGGATTTCACCATCCATCTCATTGTATTTGTAGGTAGCCAGATAGCTAACAAAAATATACTCTTCACCACAAATTGTGATAATTTGCCCTTCCCACATGTATTTTAATTTTTGGTGAAGGGTCGACGTAACTGCGCCAGCGGCGTGAATCCATGGTCGACCAAACAAACAGCTGTAGGCCGGCTAAATGTCCATCACGTAGAAAGTAGTTTGAAAGACCTGTGGGCCAATTATCACAGGAATCTCCACCTCTCCAAGAACAGACCTCTTGGAACCATTAAAAGATTTAACCACCAGATTGCTTGGTCGGAGAACTATACCATCATATTCAAGCTTAACAGGGGCTTTCCTTGGAAAGACATTGAGTGAGGACCCAATGTCAACTAGAACACGTGAAAGCACATCTCCTTTACACTCCAGAGTGATGTGCAAAGCTTTATTATGATGACGACCTTCTGCAGTTAAATCTGCATTGGTGAAGCCTTGCCCATGACTAGTATTAACATTAGAAACCACTGTCTCTAGGTGATTTACCGTGATCTTCTCAGGCACATAGGCTGCATGCAGGACTTTATGTAATGCATCCCGATGAGCTTCGGAACACAACAACAATGATAGAATGGAGATCTTGGAAGGAGTCTGGTGGAGCTGGTCCACAACCTTATAATCGCTTCTCTTGATTATCCTTATAAATTCATCCACATCCTGATCAAAGGATGTTTTCTGAGCTTCTTTCAAAACTAGTTCTTCAGGCACTACATTTTTGCCTTTAGCCTTGGCAGCAGCCTCTGCCTCATCATTAACTCTCGGAACTTTTGACGCGAAGAGACGTCCTCTTCGAGTGAAGCCTCCGCCTCCCCCAATATTATCGATCTGTGGTGTATGAGTTGAAGAATCAAGAACGAATCTCTCCCCGTTGCAGTAGAGGTCTGAACCATAGTGCCATGGCACAACATTATCTTTTTCATATGAAATGGGTCCAGGTACCGTGATGGTGACTGGACTAACTGTAGCGGAAGTAGGAACTGTTATTGTCTGTGGATCGTAATATATGGTAATAGGATTTCTGACTGGTGGTAGTGGTAAAAGATTGAAGTTGGTTTGTTGTTGAGATTGTTGCTGAAAATTGTTGGAATCGGGGACCATTGTCGGGTCGTAATATATGGTGACTGTGGATATGTCATTATTAATGGTGGTTGTTGTTGTAGAAGCGGATGCGGCTGAACTAATGTTTGTTGAAGTGGTAGAGGGGATGATTGTTGACTTCGGGATCAAATCTTCCTTTGAAGACCGGCGGTTGATTCTTCCTGAACTCATCATTCGCATTCACATTCGGCGCTCACTGCACCGCCCTAGCCATTGCTTCCAAAGCAGCAGCCATATCATTTTCGTTTCTACCAGCCATATTCTGATTGTTCCCAAAGACAACAACAAGATTAAACAAAAGTTAAATCATAACAACATCAAGACAGACACAACTGACTCGAACACTGGCTCCGATACCACTTAATGTAACACCCCCTTTCTATACCCCCAAATAATCAAATAAATCATTTAGGCACTTGTTAAAAATTTCATCAGAGTATAATTAAACATGGTATAAAAGAGGCATGTCACATTTTGCTTGAAATAAAAAACATACAACACCTGCTCATTTAAAGATATGCAACGATGGGGATAGTTTTCAACATAGGAAATCAAATCCTTACACCCATCACCAAAGATATAATTACACAGCGGAAACTAAATCAACAACATCAAACATATATATTTCTATTCATATATATATATATATATATATATATATATATATCAACAAGTTTTGATGCCAACTACAATATTCATGTTTATAAAAACATCCATCCAACAGATACATATACACAATGCATCACAAAAATGGCACTAAGCCAACCTAACTACCCGGTGCTACATATCAGAGCCGACCGACCAAAAGATGAAGATGAACTTCACAAAAATTTCCATCCAGCAACCTACTCTGCAATGCCTCATAGAGAATCATAAAACAACAGAAGGGTGAGAAACATTATCATATTAACATTGCATATAATTATATATCTCAACATATAACATACACATAAAACATATTCTCACCACAATTCATACCTCATCACTTATACACATCGCAATGTGTACATTCACAATTCAAGCGTGTTTATCATGCACCAATTCACATAAACTTACATTATTTATGTTTATTCCTCAATTCTATTCATTCCGCATAAACATACGTCTAGCTATGTTTATCCACACATATACATTACAAATGTATAAATCACATACATATACATATATCAAACATGCATATATACCAACAAGTATGTTTCATCACACATACTATCATCTCCATAATACTCCAAATAAACATATGCACATTCATGTTTATTTCTGCATATCATAATTAAAATGATAAAATGCAACTCATAGGACCGACACAAGACTCTATGCAGATGCAAATGCGGTACCGACTCAACATTTCAGCAGGTTCACTCAGGAACCAAAAGGAATCATCGCTTGTTACCTAAAGTAACTCCCTGTCGGGCACACGATGTTCCCCATTGCTCACACCCCACATCGGCACACAATGTTTATGGATTGCTCATACCCCACACGGGCACACAATCCGATTGCTCACACCCCACATGGGCACACAATCAATGTGACTAAATCACCCATCGCTCACACCCCACACAGGCACACGATGTTTCTGGATTGCTCACACCCCACATGGGCACACAATCTGATCCCTCACACCCCACATGGGCACACGATCTTGTTGTAGTCATCGCTCACACTCCACATGAGCACATGATGCTACAACGGATTCACAAGGAATCCCACAACACAAGAATGCATACATTATGCTTACATGCAAAATGACACACAACATTCTTGAAAATGCATACATATTCACAATATAGTTATATATTTCATCTCATACAATTAGCATACATTCACATTTAATTCAAGAAATGTATCTACTTGCCAAACGGCCACAACACAACAATCAAACCCACAATTCCATAATTAACATAATTACGTTTTATTAGAAAAGTCGGGTAAAAGTCGGCTAAAAATTACTTTTCTTAGCATCATTAGTTTCTACACGTTTCTAGCTTCGAATCGATATAAGGATCACTAAAAATGGATATCTGAAACTAAAGCTACGGATTAAAACACATAACCCCTCAAGAACCTACAGGCTCGCTGAGCGCCCTCTCGCTCACTGAGCGAGAATCGCCCTGGAACTTTCACTGAGCGAGGGATAGCTCGCTGAGCGACCACTGCGATTTCATAAAAAAAACCAGCTGCGAACAGTCAACCTTAAACACTCCAAATATCCAAAATACTTCCATAAACATGATCAACAACATATTCTAGCTATCATACTTCGGCTATAACGATTTCCAACCGATTAATCCATAAATCTCTCACATTTTCTCTCAAACCCTAACTATTCATCTTCTCTAACTTCTACCAAATCAAAAACCCACAAAATCTAACACATACATAATCATATACAAGATTAAGATAACAATGTTCAACACCCTTACCCGATTATTTCGTCTACGCAGAGCAATCTTGATCAAAACCTAGGTTTTCCATGTTTTCCTCTTCTCTCCTTTTCTTTCTTCTCTTTTTCTTTCTCTTCTTTACTAACTTTCTATTTCATTCTCTCTCACTCTCTTATATTATTTTCTCTCTATTTTTACACTTAACTTTATTCTTTCTATTTCTTTCCAACCAAATATCATTTTCTCACAAAAATACCAATTCTACTAATTTATAACTTATCATTAATTAACAAATATCTAAAATACCCTCCAAACCAATTTTACCCGAAAATTCATAAAACGGTAAATCCCACAACATAACATATCATCACATTAATTCCTCAACATAAAATATCATTATGATAATTTCACAAATAAAACAATTATCATACAAATGAAATAAAAGACTCCACAAAATTTGGGAAAATCGAATCGGGGCGTTACCGGTTAACCCAAGGTGTTAACCGGTTAATGCTGCTATTTATACGCTTCTGTGTTTCTGTGTTAGTTCGGTTAACCGACTAACCCAGGGCGTTAACCGGTTAACGTTGTAGCTATGGGGAAAAATTATTTTATTCCAACTTTGAATATACATAACTTTTTCGTCGGTTATCCGATTTAAATGTTCTTTATACGGTTTGAAAGCTAAAATTATGTGCTATCACATGATGCTGAAAAATATTATTTTTACCTGACTTTTACCCGACTTTTCGAATAAACCGTAATTATACTAATTTAGGGAATTGTGAACTAAAGGAAATAAAAGGTATAACTTGTGAAGTAGCTAGGTTTACCCTAGGTTGTTACGGGACTATTTTTGGAGACATGACAATACTTAGGCGTCGATACTCGGATAGTGTCCTCAAGCTAGGTAGTTGTGATAGGATGGAGGTTTTGTTCCCATCGCGTTATAATCCTAATTTAATTATGTTTAGTTCGTGCTAGGGTCCCGTGTGATGGGTGGTTGGGAGAGAACATAGTTAATCCGTGGATTCGAAAACCTTGATGGATAACCTTGACTCGTGCTTGCTTTCCACCTGGGTGTGTGGCTGGGCGGGGAAAGTTATCCGTTAGGAAAAGTAACCGTGACCTGTGCTTGCTTGCCACCTGGGAAAGTGGCTTGGTGCAGAAAGTTACTTTGAGGTAGGTACCGTGACCCGTGCTTGCTTGCTACCTGGTGTAACACCCCAAATTTTCCCTCTTCTTTTTTAAGCATCATATCACATCATATTCATCATGAACATATCATATTTTCAGCATCTTAGCATAGAAAGATGATGCATAACATTCTCATGACCTAACATTGGGCATATGATCATCTGGGGAGGATCTTGAAGCACCACAAGCTATGACAAGGGGCCCAATTGATTTTTGCAAATCCTATTAGGGTTATAAATTTCATTTACAAGTTTAAGTTCATTTACAAAAGCTCAGAAGGTTGGAAGATCATCAGGGAAACCAGGCTAAGGCAAAGCTCCTACACAATGGTCCCAGATCAGGGTTTGAGTTTCAAGCATTAAAACCTCAAGACTTTGTCCATTTCATTTGGGCAAAGTCTTTCACATGTTAAGAGGATCCTAGGGATGAAATTTGGTGAGAAAATTCCTTGTGGAAGTCAAGCATTTCTTCAGTTGCTTGTAAATGAAGAAACTGGTCAACTGTGCCTTAGAAAGGTCAACTGTGAGATTTCAAGGGGTCCAACCCCATTTTTCTAGCCAAGGGATGTTCTTATAATGTTAAAAGAGGTTTGGCAAGATCAAAGATCAAGAATCATTAGGTTTTGAGGTGTTTTGCAAAATTGGTGTGAAGTTGGTTATGGAAAATGCCATTTTAAGCAAGTTTTTGCCCTAAATTTCAAGTGATCATAACTTGGTGAAAAAATATTCAAATGGACCAAAGTCAAACATGAAAGTTGGAGATTAAAGCCTCCCATTTTCAAAAAGTACAAGTACTTTTTCATAGCCTTCATGGTTAAGGAGATAGGGCCCTCGAAAATTGGTGCAAAATTAGGGCAAAACTTGGTTTTTCATTTGTACACAAGAGCAAAAAGGCTTGAATCTAATTTTTGGGTGTTGGTACTGTCGTTCCCAAAGATTTGCATCCCGGTACAAGCGCGAACGGTCGGAAAAAGGAGAACATAAAGATGAACTGAAAAGAGTCGCCAGCTAGGCATTTTTATCCCGGAGGAAAGGTAATGCTGCATAAACCTAGAAAAAGATGGATAAGACGGTTGCGAACCAGAGAGACTGAGAAAGGGGGTTGGTTACAACCTGGGAAGGTATTAGCACCCAGATTGTCCGCCGTACTCGACGGGAACCACACTTTAAAGTTTGTGTTTAAAGGGGTAGTGTCAGTGCTATTTTGTGTGCAAAAAGCTGGAAAGGAATGCAAGTGTCAGTGCAAAAGAAGTGTGAAGTGAAGACAAGGAATGTCAGTGTAAGAAAAGAATGTGAAGCTCAAGACTATGAGGCTTAAAAGAATAATGCTGGAAGAGGGGGAATATACAGAGACTTTTGTTCGATAACTGTTAAGTTGTGCCTACGTATCCTCTTGTGCAATGAGGATGTCAGAACACTGTAGTTTGACTCAAAGAGACTGAAAGATAAATTGACTGATGAACTACTTACTTGTATATGCTCAAGTGTATGACCTGTCTGGCTCAGGTGCTAACTGTCTTGCATTAGACGGGAGAAGCAATTTCTCGTTTGTGAGTGAATGAGATGAGAAAAGAATCCCGAAGGAGACGATTATTGTTTGTTTTTGGTGTTTTCAACCTATTATTGCTTTTTGGAGTTTGTCATAAGAAAATGAGCTTAAGCCTAAACCAAGGGTTAGTAAACTCATCACATCCTCCCTCTGATTAGGGGTAATGAAAATACCATAAGTATGAAGTAAGCACCCCACACTTAATCACCATGATGTAGGATTAAGATCATTAACCTACTTGCATTTATTTAGATGTTTTTGGAGTTTTTGTTTAGTGTTAAGTAATGAGTTTAAGCCATAATCAAATATTTAATGGACCCATTACACCATCCTAATAGAAGGATAATAGATGAGAACATTTAAGCTGAGGAAGGCTCCTCAACTTAACCCATGATTAGGGATTAACCTCATGACAAAACAAAGCCTTTATTAAAGTGGATTTTAGTTAATGGTAGGATTAAGAAGTGGATTTTATGATTTGTAAGACAACTTGAGGGGGACTTGACCATTAATACTAGGGTTAGTCCTTCTTAACCAATTAAGGAAGAATTAGAACCCTAATACAAGGCCCAAGTTACAAGCTTGATGTCTTAGTGATTATTAGATGGATTGATTAAAGGATTTAAACACATTAAGGGTTAAACACTTAAGATTAAAGTTATACATTCCATCCTAATAGAAGGATGTAGGCATAACCCTAATCACAAAGCCTTAAAACCTTTAAGGTTTAGTCCTTGGTTAAGAGATGAGAAGAGAAGACTCAAAAGATGACACAAAGGTAAAATGCAGCAATGATGCATAAGAGGGATGAGAAGGGATTGTGAGAAGTGAAGGGAAATTCACTTCTCAAACACTTACCACCTGAAAAGTTAACAAAAGGAAAAGAAAATGAAATGAAATGAAATGCAATGCAAGGATGCAAACCAAAACCAGAGGCATATTTATGATGCAAATGATGTTATGAGATGATATGAAAGCATGTCAAGAGATGTGAATGATCATACAAAGGATGGGAATGCAAATGAGACATGTAAGAAGCATGAAAGTTCATGAATGCATATGACATTAAATGAAAACAAAAACATGACAAATTAATGATGCAATGATCAAACATGATTTCAATATGTCCTAAGATGTCTTATATGCCATGTGGATGCACAAAATGTCATGGCAAGTTCATGTATGCAAGCTTATGCAAGGTGGATGCAAATGAAGATGCAAATTAGGGTTTATGCACAACATGAGATGCAAAAATTCAAAATCAGAAGCAAATGGTAAGATAAAAAATTGAAAAGGGGATCAAAGGGACCTTATACCTATACAAGTTCACTGCCCAAAGGGGAAGGTCAGAAGCTAAACCCTAAGGGACTTATGATTTTCCTAAATTTCTAGGGGTTTAAGGGTGATCCTAAAGGTAAAATACCAAACAAATTGAAAATTAATTATAAAAATGAAACAAAAATGTTTTTAGATGCTTGAAAGTATGCATAACACAATGCAAAAAGAACCATTCACAAACTCAACTTGGATCAAAAGTTATGAATTTTTGAAGTTAGGGTTAAAAATATTCAAATCAAAGAACCTTAATTCAAATGAAAATTGCCAAAGTATGATCAATATCAAAAAGAAATTTGTGTTGTGAGTTTGTAAATGATTCTAAATGTTTGGAAATGTTCTCTGAATTTTTTTGGGATTTTTAAATACCTAAATGTATTTTTAATTAATTAATTTCCATTAACTAATTAAAAATAATCATTTAAATGATTTAAAAATATTTTTTTAACGCAAAAAATAAAATAAAAATATTTTTGGGTTCTGAAAATTAATAAAAGTTTTAGTAAAAATTTTCAGAATTTTTTGATGTGTTTTACTATTTTTTAAAATTCGTACAAAATTAAATAAAGAAAATGCAATAAAAATTAAATAAAAAGAAAGTAAGCTGAAAGAAGGGCTGAGATTCACTCTGGGCTGGGGGGAGTTGACTTGGCGCGTCATCCTAAGGCCCACATTTAAACTTACTAAACCTAATTAATTAAATAATTAAATCAGATTAGGGTTTTAATCAAGCAATCCAGACCATTCACGCGCGCGGGTAACTTGGATCTAAAGGCCACAATTCAAACTTAGCCTAATTACAGGATTATGCCCTAACTACTTTCAGGTGATCGAAATAGTGTTCCGGTCATCTTCTCCGGCCATCCACTCTTGCTAACTCACTAAATTCGTAAAATCAAACCACTAAACTCGCCAGAAATGATCCCTACTCCATTCTAAACAAGATTCAGCCATCAAACATCATTTATTTCACATGAACAACAAGATTCGAAGCAAAACGGAAAATTATTCAGAAATTTCAGAAGCTTCATACATGCTTAAAACTTAATCATTTTCAAAACCAAAAGGTGCAGTGTGATCAGTGAAGCATGGAGAACAATCTAAGAACTTAAAAAATCATTTCTGGAAAATTTGTTCTTGATGTTACCTGAAATGGAGCTTTCGAAAATGGCACTGTCTGGACCTTTCCTTGGTACTTTTCTCCTTCTTTTGACTCCCTCTTGCTTCTAGGACGCTTGGCTGAAGCTTTTGTGGACTCTTTTGAAAGTTTGCTGAAGTTCAGTTCTAGGAGGGGCCAAAATCGTGTTTTTGATATGGTTGTTTTTAGGGCAAGATGAAGGGTGGGAAATGATCAGTGGTTCATGGTGAGTTGTTCTATGAAGTTTGTTTTGATGTTTTTGGCTTGTGTGATGAGTTTCGAAGAGAAATGCATATGAGGGAGTTTTTGTGGTTGCTGAGTTGTGGGAGGATTCAGGTTCCAAGCTTATGTGAAATGGCTTGCCTTTGGTACACATATTAATCCTTGATAGGTCAGAGAGTTGTTGGTGGCCTATACTGATTGGTATGGTTCAATATGCAAAAAGTCAACATTTGTGTAACTGAAGGCATGGGCTGGTTCAGGCATGGTACAAGGGTATGGCTCGAGTCAGCTTGCTTCAAAGAGGTCCACGGAAGTCATATCTTGTAGCTGGCACAAGTGGCTGAAGAGATTTGATCCATTTTGCAATTTTGGGGAAGTTTGGCCCTTTTTGAATTACTTGAAGTTCAAGGCATGGAATGCAATGTTTTAAAGCACCAATCCGATCTTTAGAGGTCACATGAGGATGTTGTGAAGAATTTGTGCATATTTGAAGCCTTTAGAATGCCTTATTATGTCATTTTGCAAAATGCCTCTTTGGTGCAAAAGTGAATTTTATGTGATTTTTCCCAACTTTGGAAAGCCATAACTTGAGTTCCAAAATGAATTAGATCTTGTTCTTGTACTTTTTGAAAAGGGAATGATCCAATTTACAACTTTCATGACCAAGAAATTTTCATTTGAAGCATTTTTGGTTGAGAAAGAGGAGGTTGAAAAACTTTCCCAAAATGGAAAGTTTATATTACAAGTCATTTCCATATTTGGCAACTTTTGGTTTAGCCCACTTTTCTTCAAATTTGTGAACTTCCAAGAACTTCAATGATCAAATAAAGACCATATAACTTCATTTTGATGAAAAATCCACTTTGGTCCCATGTTGGGGGCCCTCAGATGCCCTGATTTGGCTCTAACTTGCTCAAGAAGTTACTCAATGATCAGATGACTTCCACAATGAATTTTTCCATCAAACTTGGTATGCATGATCCTTATATCATATAGAGACCAATATAAAAAAGAATGACCAAAAAATTTGGGGTTATCGCCTCTGAAACCAAAACCCTAATTTTAGGTCATCTGTACAGTTAAGCCTGGCTCTGCTTCCATGCCTTTCTCAGTTCTTGTGATTTTCTGACTTTCTTGATCTTGGGAGGATATAATATGATGCTTGAACATACATGGACCCTCTTGAGATGATTGATGACCTTTGGAATGGCTCAGATGGCTCAGGGATTGCTCAGATCACAAACCCTAAATGCAGATGACTTTGAACCAATGCAGTGAACCAAAAATGCAACATGATGTGATATGGTTGAACTTATGCAAATGAAAAGATCACAAGCCATGGTGTGAACTTAGTGAGGTCAAATTTGGGGTGTTTACAGCTGCCCCTATTCAAACATGAGTTAGCTGTGCAGGATGTAAGCGACGGCTTAACAGGCAAACAAGATAACTTGTGGTTGAATACCAAAGACAGTCCAAAATTTGCACTCATTGGTTATGAAGAAGAAAAAGGATATAGATTATAAAAGGAAGTAAATTATGATTATACAGTACGGGCGACAGAGGACGACCGTCGAGCAGAGGACGACTGCTGGGGATAAAGCGGCGACGGGTACGACCGAATTACTAGGGAAATAAAGAGATCATGATGGGGACGACCATCAAACAAAGATTCTCTGGGGATCAAAGTTAAAGTTAATGATGGGGACGACCATCAGGTCAAAACATAAACGAAATAAATGATGAGGTACGATCATCATTGGTGAAGGACGATCATTGCTGTGAAGATCTCTGATTGATCTTGCTTGAAAGAAAATCCCAGCTGGGCATGAGATCATTGGTAGATATGGTAGGGGAAACAGGTCACTGATAGACCTATCCTTGGTGATGAGGAGCCCAGCTGGGGCTGTGGAAGCTTTTGTCACTTTGTCGTGAGATCTTCAGACATTGCTCTCCCGGATAGAGGCTGGAGCTCTAGGGAGATAGTTCCATGTCTAGTACTTAGCTGAGGAGGAATAATCATTGGACAATCTTCTTAGAGATTTCTGTGGGGATCCTGCTGAGGATGATACTCGACAAATCAGATGGGGGAATGAGCCCCTCCTGATACTGCTCTGGAGAATGTGCTGGAGAAGTGATGCCTTGCAGCTCTGATGGGGAGAAAGCATCTTTGATGTTGTTTGGAAGATGTGCTGAGGAGATGATGATTTGGTAGCTTGCTGGGGAAAAGCTTTCATGCCCCATGTTGTGCTTTGAATACCTGCAATCCTGTTATGACAGAGAAACGCACAAGTACCCCGAGGCATTCCTTACTGGACCCCATCATAGGAGTTTAGACGCCCCTGAGTGTAAGTAATACATTTCCTGCAAGCATGTAATTAGAAGGGCACTTTCTGTTTTTTATGCAAACGTTATATCAAGGATATCAGACATTTTGCAAATAAGTGTACGAGACGGAGTGTGACTGAAAATCTGATTTTATTAATTTGGGTGCCCTGAATGGGCAAGTACAGTCAAAGAAACAAATCCCCTGAAATGAGGAGATTGTTATAAATTGAGAAACAAAAAGGTGTTGGCAATGTTGATGACGCTTCAGTGAGCTTCCCTTTTGCCATGACTCGTATGACTTTTGACGTCCTTCTCATCTTGCTTTCTGAAGAAGGCTGATTCTTACTGATGCTTTAACCTTTCGAAGCTTACCATGTAGTGGGTGATACAAACGAATTCAGAATGCAGTTGTTCGCATATTCCCTTATTTTTGCGTGGATCGCCCTTCCGGGTTTTCAATCCACCGGGATACCCATTTTTTCCTGAGCTGTCCAATGCGGCTTTTCAACTCAGCGAATGTATTATTTTTTATTTTCCCTTATTTTTTCCCGAGTCCTTTATTCTGTTTCTTGACTCGCCGGGGTGCCCTATTTTTGCCTGGACTTACATTCTGTTTTTATGTCCAGCGGGTCATTTTATGCGAAGTATTTTTTAACTGCATCTGAATTCACAGGGGACATGAAGTCTTCACCATCCATAGTACTGAGCATCAGTGCTCCACCAGAGAAAAATTTCTTTACTATGAATGGGCCATCGTAATTCGGAGTCCACTTGCCCCTGTGGTCTGTATGAGGATGAAGGAGTCTTTTCAGCACAAGATCTCCTACTTGGTATTCCCGAAGCCTGACTTTCTGATCGAAGGCTTTCTTCATTCTCTTCTGATATAATTGCCCATGACAAATTGCAGCTAATCTCTTCTCTTCAATCAGACTCAGTTGTTCGTACCGGGATCGGACCCATTCTGCTTCATTCAACTTGACATCCATCAGTACCCGCAAGGAGGGTAGATCAACTTCAACAGGTAGGACTGCCTCCATACCATACACAAGCTGATATAGTGTTGCCCCAGTGGATGTTCTGATTGAGGTACGATACCCATGTAAGGCAAATGGTAGCATTTCATGCCAATCTTTGTATGTGACCACCATCTTTTGCACAATCTTCTTGATATTCTTGTTAGCTGCTTCTACCTCGCCATTCATCTTTGGCCTGTAAGGAGAAGAGTTGTGATGTTGGATCTTGAAGTCCCGACACAGTTCTGCCATCATTTTGTTGTTTAATTAGAACCATTATCAGTAATGATTCGCTCGGGCACTCCATACCGACAGATGATGTCTCTCTTCAGGAATCAGGCTACAACTTGCCTAGTGACAATTCGCATACGAAGCTACCTCAACCCATTTGGTAAAATAGTCAATGGCTACCAGGATGAATTTGTGGCCATTTGAAGCAGTCGGCTCGATCTTTCCAATCATTTCAATGCCCCACATGGCAAAGGGCCAAGGTGAAGACATCACGTTCAAAGGATTTGGAGGCACATGCACTTTATCCACGTAAATCTGGCATTTTTGGCACTTTCTGGCATAGGCACAACAGTCTGCATCCATTGTGATCCAGTAGTAACCTGACCGTAGCAATTTCTTAGCCATTGCATGTCCTCCAGCATGGGTACCAAAAGATCCTTCGTGCACCTCGTGCATCAACAAGTCTGCCGCTGCCTTATCAACACATCTGAGAAGTACCATATCAAAGTTTCTCTTCTACAAGGAACCATCAGTATTCAGGAAGAAACTACCAGCTAGCCTTCTTAATGTCTTCTTGTCATTGGATGATGCCCCAGGTGGGTATGTTTGATCCTCCAAGAAGCATTTGATGTCATAGAACCAAGGCTTATCATCTTTAGCAAGGTCTGCAGAGAATACATATGCTGGTCTGTCAAGCCTGGATACTGAAATCCGAGGCACAAAGTTGGCAGCTTGAACTTTGATCATGGATGAAATGGGAGCCAGAGCATCTGCAAACTGATTTTCATCTCGAGGGATATACTCAAGCTTGATTGTGGTGAAGAAAGTCAGTAACCTTCTTGTGTAATCCTGATATGGGATCAGATGCTCCTGGTGAGTATACCATTTGCCGTTGGTTTGATTGATTACCAGAGCTGAATCTCCGAATACAATTAATGTCTTGATCCTGAGGTCAATGGCTTCCTCAAGACCCATGATACAAGCTTCGTATTCAGCTTCGTTGTTAGTGCAATTAAAGGTGAGTTTTGCCGAGAAAGGCATGTGAACTCCCTTAGGTGTAATGAGAACTGCACCAACACCACGACCATTCATATTAACAGCCCCATCAAACATCATAGTCCATTCTTCTTCTGGGTTAGGCCTTTCAGTGTGAATAGGCTCTTCATGATCTTTTTCTTTTATGAACATGATGTCTTCATCAGGGAAGTCAAACCTCATAGGCTGGTAATCATCAATGGGTTGCTCAGCAAGATAGTCAGACAATACACTGCCTTTGATGGCTTTCTGAGATGTGTACTGAATGTCATATTCTGTGAGAATCATTTGCCATCTTGCAACCCGTCCGGTAAGTGCTGGCTTCTCAAATATATACTTGATTGGATCCATCTTGGAGATCAACAAGGTAGTGTGGGTGAACATATACTACCTTAGTCGGCGAGCAGCCCACGCTAAAGCACAACAAGTTTTCTCGAGCAGTGAATAACGTTGTTCACAGTCGGTAAACTTTTTGCTTAGGTAGTATATTGCATACTCTTTTCGACCAGACTCGTCATGCTGGCCCAACACACACCCCATTGACTCTTCTAAAACTGTCAAGTACATTATTAGAGGTCTTCCTTCAACTGGAGGCATAAGGATCGGAGGCTCTTGTAAGTATTCTTTGATTTTGTCAAAAGCCCTTTGGCAGTCTTCATTCCACCTGACCATTTGTTCTTTCCTCAACAACTTGAACAAGGGCTCACAGGTTGCAGTAAGGTGAGATATGAACCTTGAAATGTAGTTCAATCTTACTAGGAACCCTCGAACTTCTTTTTCAGTTTTTGGTGCAGGCATCTCTTGGATGGCTTTGACTTTATCAGGGTCAACTTCAATCCCTTTCTCACTTACAATAAATCCCAGCAGCTTACCGGATCGCACCCCAAATGTGCATTTGTTGGGGTTTAACTTCAATTGGTACTTCCTCAGACGCTTGAATAGCTTCAACAGATTCACCAGGTGGTCTTCTTCTGTGAGGGACTTGGCAATCATGTCATCCACATAACATTCAATTTCTTTATGGATCATGTCATGGAATAATGTTACCATAGCCCGTTGATAGGTGGCACCAGCATTCTTTAGTCCGAACGGCATTACCTTATAACAAAATGTGCCCCAGGGTGTGATGAAAGTTGTCTTCTCCATGTCTTCAGGTGACATCTAGATCTGATTATATCCTGAAAATCTGTCCATGAAGGAGAACACCGAGAACTGAGCCGTATTGTCGACCAATACATCAATGTGAGGTAATGGGAAGTCATCTTTCGGGCTGGCTCTGTTCAGATCCCGGTAATCCACACACATCCTTAATTTGCCGTCCTTCTTAGGCACAGGTACAATGTTAGCGACCCACGGCGGATAGCTAGTTACAGTAAGGAAACCGGCGTCCCATTGTTTTTGTACTTCTTCTTTTATCTTCATTGCCATATCTGGGCGAGTACGGCGCAACTTCTGTTTTACTGGAGGACAATCTTCCTTTAGAGGAAGCTTGTGCATAACAATGTCGGTATCCAGACCTGGTATGTCCTGATAAGACCAAGCAAAAACATCCACATATTCCCGAAGCATGTCAACAAGTTGCTCTTTCACCGAATCTTGCAGACGGGCCCCAATCTTAATTTATTTCAAGTCTTTTTCTGTACCAAGATTAACCGTCTTAACCTCCTCCTGATGAGGAGTAATAACCTTCTCCTCTTGTCTTAACAACCTGGCTAGTTCTTCAGGTAACTCGTAATCTTCTTCAACCCCTTCATCGGCTTGATTAATCAGATTGTCAAAGTCATACGAAGTCATAGCGGTGTTGTTGTCGGTGCAGTCTAGAAGGCACTCTCTGCAAGGGTTTAGATTTGTTCATTTTAGTGACCAATTTTATCTTGTTTAGAAAAAGTGAAGATGAAGTTATCTATTTTGAAAAACATTGCCATTTTATTTTTGTACAAAAAATGAAAAATGAAAAACAGTGAGCGGAAAAAGAAAAGATTCATTTGCAAAAGACGTCCTGATATTCATTAATTGATCGTTTGCACAAAATACAAGATGGCCCGATTACAAAATGAGCCCTGACATCTTGGGCAAGATGCAGGACTTGATGCATGCTTAAAGACAGGAAATAATAATTAATCTGCAGGAGTAACTCTTATAATTTTCTAGGAAGACCAGTTTGAGACTTGGTTCCCTGGGATCCTTGGACGTATCCAGTTTTCCAGGTTGCGTTCGTCTTCTGACTCATCTTCCAAACTATTTACAGCATCCGGGGTGAGCATCCCCTCGCTGACAAACTTGGGCTCCGTTGCAACCTCTGGTTGATCTTGTCGAGTTGGTCTGTAACCCAACCCGAATCGGTCTTCTTTCTTTTCAACTGGCAGCAGCTTGCCCCAGCCTTGAGTGATACCCTCCTCAACAACCTTCCGGGCTTGTTGATATGATGTGATGGAAGTCCCAGACACAACAGATGCTTCATTAATATTAAGGGCCTCAAACCCTTGACTCATGGTCTCATGGATCTCCCCATCCATTTCTATGTACTTATACGTAGCCAGCTGGCTAACAAAGATGTCTTCCTCCCTGTAAATGGTGATGATTTGGCCTTCCCACTCGAATTTTAACTTCTGGTGAAGGGTAGACGTAACAGCGCCAGCGGCGTGGATCCAGGGTCTACCCAACAGACAGCTGTAGGTCGGCTGTATGTCCATCACAAAGAAGGTAGTTTTGAAGGTCTGTGGGCCAATCAACACAGGCAGATCAATCTCCCCAAGCACTGATCTTATAGAGCCATCAAATGCTCTCACCACCAAATTACTCGGGCGCAATGCCAAGCCATCATACTCCAACTTCATTAAGGCTTTCTTTGGTAGGACATTGAGGGAAGACCCCGTGTCAACCAGCACATGAGACAGAACGGCACCTTTGCATTCCAAGGTGATATGTAAAGCCTTGTTATGGTTACGTCCTTCCGTTGTTAAATCAGTGTTTGTAAAGCCCAGTCCATGACTGGTGTTGACATTTGCAACCACGGTCTCTAACTGATTAACAGTAATCTCCTCCAGCACGTATGATGTGTGCCGGACTTTCAACAATACGTTCCTGTGAGCTTCGGAACACATCAACAGTGATAATATGGAGATTTTGGAGGGTGTTTGGTGAAGCTGGTCCACTACCTTGTAATCACTTCTTTTTATGATTCTCATGAACTCTTCTACATCTTGTTCAAAAGATGTCTTCTGAGTGTCTTTGGCAGTCGGCTCTTCAGATACCATACTCTTTCCTTTTGCCTTGGCAGCAGCTTCTGCTTCAGCATTAGGTCTTTGTGTTTGTGAGGCAAAAAGGCGTCCGCTTCTGGTGAAGCCTCCGCCTCCCCCAACATTATCAATTTGTGGTGAAGAGGCTGATGAATCCAGAGTGATTTTCTCCCCATTGCAGTAGAGATCAGAGTCGTAGTGCCAAGGTATGGCATTACTGTTTTCATAAGGAACGGGCCCAGGTACTGTGATGGTAACTGGGCTGATTGCTGCAGAGGAAGGTACTGTAATGGTGTGCGGATCATAGTAAATGGTGACCGGAGATCTGGCAGGAGGTGCCACAGTTTGTTTTTGGAAATTGCTGCTGGGAGGAACATTTGATGGGTCATAGTAGATTGTAACTGTTGAGACATATTCGTTAATTTTTGCTGGCGTTGTAGAAGATTCTGTTGATATAATGGATGCTGATGTTGTAGAAGAAACAGTTGTTGAATTTTGACTTGTTGAAGTGATGGATGGAGTAATTGCTGGTGATGTTGATGAATCAGTAGGAGTGATTGTTGTTGCTGTTGTAGGAGAATTTGTTGCTGAAGGAATGATTGTTGATGTTGTAGGAGATTCCATTGTTGTAGAGACAAGAGTTGCTGCAGGAGCTGTTGAAGTAATTTGCAAAATCCCATCTTGGATAAGACCATCTATGCCAATCCTTAGCTTCTCACAACCATTACTAGCTGTCTTACACAATTCACAGCAGGCCCCACAGCCTGGGAACACTTGGCAACTTAAAAGTTGAGCTTTGACCTCAACTAGTGGTGTTTGAATCTGTGAGACGTTATAAATTAGTGTAGATGGTTGGTCCTCCTCAATAGCATTAATCCTAGGCCCATCATGATTAGGCATAGGATTCTGTTGACGTTCGGAGGAGGTGCGAAGTTAAGGGCTTTAGAATCAACCAAATCCTGAACCTTCATCTGTAATGCTTTGCATTTCTCAGTATTGTGACCAGGTGCGTTGGAGTGAAAGGCACACCTGGCGTTGACATCATAATTCTTTGGGAGATTGAGAGGATCTGGTGGTGCCAACGTCCTTAACTCAACCAGGTTGAGCTTCAGGAGTTGTGGCAATAAAGCAGCATAAGGCATAGGGATGGGGTCAATTACCCTATTTGCCTGAGATGAACTTTGTTGGAAGGGAAGTTGTTGTTGGTTGCTATTGTTGTTGTTGTAGGTTCACTGTTGCGGAAAATGAGAAGGTTGCTGATAGTGATGTTGTTGTTATTATTGAGGATATAACGGTTGTTGTGGAACTGGAGCTGGGATGGTAACAGCTGCTACTGACCTGTGAGAATATTGGGGCCTGCCCCTGCCTGCATGGATGACATTAGTTTCACTCGTCCTTCGGGGTCCTGTAAAGGGTTTTCTGGGGTTGCTGGAGGAACTTGCACCGTTGTCGGAGATTTTGCCCATCTTCAAGAGACTTTCAATTCTCTCACCAGCTATAACCACATCAGCAAAACTGGTAGAGGAGAAAGCAACAAGCCTATCAATATAAGTCCCTTGCAATGTGTTCATGAACATGTCAGCCATTTCCCTTTCTGACATAGGTGGTTGGACATCAGCACCAAGCTGTCTCCATCTCTGAGCATAATCCCGGAAGCTTTCTCTAGAAGACTGAGACATGCCCATTAGAAGAGTTCTATTGGGAGCCATGTCCAGGTTGTACTGATATTGCCGGATGAAAGCCTCGGCCAAATCCTTCCAACATCTTATGGTGGCCCTTGTCAGATGCAAATACCATTCTCTTGAAGATCCAGTCAGACTGTCCTCAAAGTAGAACATCCATAGCTTCTCATCCATGGTATAAGCCTTGAGCCTTCCCAAGAAAGATTGCAGACGAGTACATGGACAGGAGGTACCATTGTACTTTTCAAAGCAAGGGGGTTTGAATTTGTGGGGAATCCTCACCCCATCTACTAGTCCCATATCCATCACGTCGAAGCCCAAAGAATTCTGAGATTCCAAAGATCTTAACTTTTCAGCAATCGCATCCAATCTTCTATCATATACCTCATCTCCAGCCCCTATAACAGTAAACTGTTCTTCCTGGGGATCCTCTTGCAGGATTCTGCCCCCAGCAGTATTACCTTGAACATTCCTCGGGATGTTAACTTCTGGATTCAGATGGGGTCCATATTCTGGTGGGTCAATACGAGGTTGCCCCTGTTCATTGTTGCTGGTCCCCCCTATTCCAAGATGAGGTTCCTCAGGTGTCTGTCTTTCTACCAGTTCTCTCAGTCTTTCTTGGCTTTGGGCTAAGCCAGTCATGACAGCCATGAATTGAGACATCTGGTTTCTCATTTCTACTCTCTCGTTTGCCATCTGATTTCTGACCTCATTTAGGTCCTGTTGTACTTGTTCCATTTGAATGTCGGGAAGGTTGTTACGAGTCGGGTACCGGTGCGTGCGGTTGACAGGGAACACTCGGCGACGAGCAATGTTTCCTGAGATCACAACAAAGTTAGAAACAATAATAAACAAAAACCTACAAAACAGAGAAAAATGTTAGTATGCAATGCAGTATGCTTATTTGTTTTCCAAGGTATCCGGTTTGGCTCTTGGTTTTGACCTTTCCAGACCTCGAGGAAGATGCTTGATGTTGTTGAGAAAAGAAGCCAAAATGAAAACAAACTAAAATATATTACAAGTGATGGAACATACATAGTCTGTTTTACAATACATGCCCATGGAGGGCCAAAATACAACAAAAGGAAAAGTACATCAAAAGGAAAGAACAACAAGCAAAGAAAAATCAGACATCCAATCCAAACTCATCTTCTCTGACCTCCTTCAGGAGTGCCTCAGTCACTGGACCAGCTGGGTGCTCTGTAATGGTCCTAATGAGGAGGTTCCTGGTAGCAATGGCAGTGGTCAGCTTCTTATGCTTGTCCTGGTCTTTTGATCTTTTCAATCCTGCTTTGAGCTTCAACTCTGATATCTCCTGCTGTGCAATCAACAAAGCTTCCTGCTGCTTCTTCTCATTGGCTTCCAACTGTTCAATCTTGGCCTGAGTCTTCTGGTCTTCTTGTGAACGGGCTTCGGTGATCCTGACCCACCTAGCCTGGCTTTCTTGCAGATAGTGTTCAGCCCTAGCTTTCTGAATCTTGCCCTCCTTGTAGGCATTCTTCAATATCTGTTCCCCAGACCTTGCTTTCCTTATGTAGTCTTCTGTCTTTTCAATTTTGGCAAGGTGCTCAACCCTGAGCTTTTCCAATCTCTCAATGTCCAGGCGACCATCACTTAATTCCCAAAGAGTCTTCTTCAAGGCCTGGGATAACTGCTCACTCCTTTTTTTCAACTTTTTCAAATTCCTCCAGGCTAACTGTTGCTGCAGGCAGTACTGTAGATGGTCCAGGTATGTCTTCCAAGGGGAAAGGCATTCTGGTAATCTGAGCTCTAGTACGGGACCAGTCTGAGTACTGAGCTGAAGCAACATTGTTACATTTCCCAAGAATAGCTACCCCTTTTGTCTGGATGCTGTCTCAAGCCCAGGATGCTTGTCTGACAACAGCTGAATTAGGTTGCACTTCACAATACAGGGTCTCAGCTAAATCCTGTCCTCTGGGAGGGTGAACTAAGGTATAACCCAATTGTCTCTTAAACAGTAAGGGGTTGTAGTTGATGCAACCCTTTACTCCTATCAGAGGCGCATTTGGGTATTGTCCACAGCTGGTGATAATGTCCTTTCCCTTGGTGCTCTGGGTGCACCATCTGATATCATCTGAAGTTAAGGAAATGAACCTCTTGGCCCAATTCATCTGCTGATGTGGGTTCAAGAAAGCATCTGATTTAGGCGGGTGTCTGAGTAACCAGGAGTAGAACAAAGGAGCACAACACCTAACCAACTTCCCCCTTTGTTTCTCATTCCTCTGATGGATGGAATAGTAAAAATCCCCTAGCAATGTAGGCACTGGGTTCTTCAGAATAAACAAATGGATGGCATTCTTACTGAAAAATTTGGGCTCATCTGCAAACAGTATAGCCCCATATACGCTGAGGGCTAAGAATGCACAGACTGCCCTCCATTCTCCCAATTAAGCCTTCAGGATGGCCTGAGAAATCAAGAAATCCATATGTAAACCAGGGATCCCAGCTTTTGTTGTCATGCTTTGCTCAATAAGGGCAGGCTCCAAGTACAATGCCCTTGCTACCTCTTAATTTTTGGGAGCAGTCATCTCTGGGTTGAAGGGGATTCCCCCTCTGATAGGTACTCCAATCAATAAAGAGAATTCTTCCAATAAAGGTCCCATCTGAAAGTCTGGAAAGGTGAAGCATCTCAGTGGAGGGTCATAAAACTGCAGGTATGTGTGGATCATGCTTCTCTGAGAAGGATCAAGATCCATGACCATATCCAAGATACCCCCATAGTGCTCTCTGAACAGAGGGATGTGGTCAGGTGTGATAAGTGACTGGACCTGCCTGATACCAGTCAATACAGGCTCAAAAAAGTGGTAAGATATGTTGCTCTTCCTGGGAGTAGCCACGAGTGCTGCTGAAGAAGCTGAAGATAAGTGCTGATGAAGATCACAGACTAAGGCTGGAAATAAATATCTGACAAGTTGATGCTGGTGGTGATGGAGATGGCTGAAGCAGATAACTGATGAAGATAGCTGAAGTAGAGGTCTATGCAGAAGAAGGGGTCAAAACCAAAACCAAGATACAATGAAGTGGATACCCTGAAACGCAAATAAACAAATGTCAAATGATGCGATGATGATATATGCAAATGATATGCAAGGGTTTGTGATGAAGAACTGGATCTGATTATCTGTCTTGATATAAGGCCCATGTATATTCAAGAGTCCGGATGGAGGTTCAGAAATCCAGTAACCAGGGTGGGGGACCCAAATAAAGAGACACATGTCCAGGGTTAATCACAAGAACTGTCCAAAGTGGAGTACTCTTAAACAAAACAGTAATAGGGTATGATATGGCCAAGGGTTCCTGCAAACCTGTAAACAACCCAACCCCCTCACAGGTAATGTTCTAGAACAAGGATCCTCAGACTTGGATCAGTTATGAGAAGTGTAAACACTTCTAACCCGGAGGTACAGTGTTTACAATAACCATGAGTGTTGATGAAGAAGCTGAAGGTGAGTGCTGATGAAGATCACAGACTAAGACTGGGGATAAGTCTCTGATAGACTGATGCTGGTGAGGGTGGAGATAACTGAAGCAGATAATTGATGGAGACAGCTGAAGCAGAGGTCTATGCAGATGAAGGGGTCAAAACCAAAACCGAGATACAATAAAATGGATACCCTGAAAAGCAAATAAACAAATGTTAAATGATGCAATGATGAATATGCAAATGATATGCAAGGGTTTGTGATCAAGCTGGATCTGATTATCTGTCTTAATATAAGGCCCATATATGTCCAAAGGTCTAGATGAAGGCTCAGAAATCCAGTAACCAGGGTGGGGGACTCAAATAAAGAGCCACATGTCGAGGGTTAATCACAAGAACTTTCCAAAGTGAAGTATTCTTAAACAAAAAAGTAACAGGGTATGATGTGGCCAAGGGTTCCTCCAAACCTGTAAACAACCCAACCCCCTCACATGTAATGTTCTAGAACAAGGATCCTCAGACTTGGATAAGTTATGAGAAGTGTAAACACTTCTAACCCGGAGGTACAGTGTTTACAATAACCATAAAAGATCCTCCTCTAATTCACCTCAGATTCTGAAGGTCATAATAAAGGTCATCCAGACTTAGCAGGCTTCCCAGATAGCCCTAGCACTACAGGAAATCTGTAGCACAGAGTTCTCAAGAAGAAACCCACATCTGAACCGTGTTTCATATTCCCGCACCAGACCGAAATGGAATGGGAAAGAACATGAACCACACTAGCCTAGGTGTCACTCAGGTCCCAGGTATAGGACTTTAAACGCTCAATGGAACCCCACCCATCAAAACAGAAAACCAGATCCAGCATAGTGACAATGACAGTATGAAATATGCATAAGACTGTAAATAACGCAATAAATAAAGCTGTACATAAGGCAATAAATAAAGCAAACAAATAAACACACATATCACATAACACCCCAATAAACACAAATCAAACAAACGCTAGGAGGAACCCACAAAAAGAACCAGAAGCCCTGGTTGCAGTATAAGGTTCCCCAGCAGAGTCGCCAAGCTATCGCTCCCAAAGATTTGCATCCAGGTACAAGCGCGAACGGTCGGCGAAAGGAGAACATAAAGATGAACTGAAAAGAGTCGCCAGCTAGGCATTTTTATCCCGATGGAAAGGTAATGCTGCATAAACCTAGAAAAAGATGGATAAGACGGTTGCGAACCAGAGAGATTGAGAAAGGGGGTTGGTTACAACCTGGGAAGGTATTAGCACCTAGATTGTCCGCCGTACTCGACGGGATCCACGCTTGAAAGTTTGTGTTTAAAGGGGTAGTGTCAGAGCTATTTTGTGTGAAAAAAGCTGGAAAGGAATGCAAGTGTCAGTGCAAAAGAAGTGTGAAGTGAAGAGAAGGAGTGTCAGTGTAAGAAAAGAATGTGAAGCTCAAGACTATGAGGCTTAAAAGAATAATGCTGGAAGAGGGGGAATATACATAGACTTTTGTTCGATAACTGTTAAGTTATGCCTACGTATCCTCTCGTGCAATGAGGAAGTCAGAACACCGTAGTTTGACTCAAAGAGACTGAAAGATAAATTCACTGATGAACTGCTTACTTGTCTATGCTCAAGTGTATGACCTGTCTGGCTCAGGTGCTAACTGTCTTGCATTAGACGGGAGAAGCAAGTTCTCGTTTGTGAGTGAATGAGATGAGAAAAGAATCCCGAAGGAGACGATTATTGTTTGTTTTTGGTGTTTTCAACCTTTTATTGCTTTTTGGAGTTTGTCAAAAGAAAATGAGCTTAAGCCTAAACCAAGGGTTAGTAAACTCATCACATCCTCCCTCTGATTAGGGGTAATGAGAATACCTTAAGTATGAAGTAAGCACCTCACACTTAATCACCATGATGTAGGATTAAGATCATTAACCTACTTTCATTTATTTAGATGTTTTTGGAGTTTTTGTTTAGTGTTAAGTAATGAGTTTAACCCATAATCAAAGATTTAATGGACCCATTACACCATCCTAATAGAAGGATAATAGATGAGAACATTTAAGCTGAGTAAGGCTCCTCAACTTAACCCATGATTAGGGATTAACCTCATGACAAAACAAAGCCTTTATTAAAGTGGATTTTAGTTAATGGTAGGATTAAGAAGTGGATTTTATGATTTGTAAGACAACATGAGGGGGACTTGTCCATTAATACTAGGGTTAGTCCTTCTTAACCAATTAAGGAAGAATTAGAACCCTAATACAAGGCCCAAGTTACAAGCTTGATGTCTTAGTGATTATTAGATGGATTGATTAAAGGATTTAAATACATTAAGGGTTAAACACTTAGGATTAAAGTTATACACTCCATTCTAATAGAAGGATGTAGGCATAACCCTAATCACAAAGCCTTAAAACCTTTAAGGTTTAGTCATTGGTTAAGAGATGAGAAGAGAAGACTCAAAAGATGACACAAAGGTAAAACTAATGGGGGGACTAATCAAACCCTAATTGTGATCATACTTGGGTATTCCTAGGTTTTATGAGATTTGCAAGAAGATCTTCAAGGAAAAGCCACCAAGGAAGAAGAAAGATGGAAAGAAAAGAAACAGGAAGGAAGCAGGACAACTTACTTCATTTAAGAAGATAAGTTGCTTGAAGAGAGAAAGTGAGGAGGTAACATGAATGAGAAAGATCACTATAATACACAAGTAAAATGCAGCAATGATGCATAAGAGGGATGAGAAGGGATTGTGAGAAGTGAAGGCAAATTCACTTCTCAAACACTTACCACCTGAAAAGTTAGCAAAAGGAAAAGAAAATGAAATGAAATGAAATGCAATGCAAGGATGCAAACCAAAACCAGAGGCATATTTATGATGCAAATGATTTTATGAGATGATATGAAAGCATGTCAATAGATGTGAATGATCATACAAAGGATGGGAATGCAAATGAGACATGTAAGAAGCATGAAAGTTCATGAATGCATATGACATTAAATAAAAACTAAAACATGACAAATTAATGATGCAATGATCAAACATGATTTCAATATGTCCTAAGATGTCTTATATGCCATGTGGATGCACAAAATGTCATGGCAAGTTCATGTATGCAAGCTTATGCAAGGTGGATGCAAATGAAGATGAAAATTAGGGTTTATGCACAACATGAGATGCAAAAATTCAAAATCAGAAGCAAATGGTAAGATAAAAAATTGAAAATGGAATCAAAGGGACCTTAGACCTATACAAGTTCACTGCCCAAAGGGGAAGGTCAGAAGCTAAACCCTAAGGGACTTATGATTTTCCTAAATTTCTAGGGTTTTAAGGGTGATCCTAAAGGTAAAATACCAAACAAATTGAAAATGCATTATAAGAATGAAACAAAAATGTTTTTAGATGCTTGAAAGTATGCATAACACAATTCAAAAAGAACCATTCACAAACTCAACTTGGATCAAAAGTTATGAATTTTTGAAGTTAGGGTTAAAAATATTCAAATCAAAGAACCTTAATTCAAATGAAAATTGCCAAAGTATGATCAAAATCAAAAAGAAATTTGTGTTGCGAGTTTGTAAATGTTTGTAAATGTTTGGAAATGTTTTCTGAATTTTTTTGTGATTTTTAAATACCTAAATGTATTTTTAATTAATTAATTAATTTCTATTAACTAATTAAAAATAATCATTTAAATGATTTAAAAATATTGTTTTAATGTAAAAAATAAAATAAAAATATTTTTGGGTTCTGAAAATTAATAAAAGATTTAGTAAAAATTTTCATAATTTTTTGATGTGGTTTACTATTTCTTAAAATTCGTACAAAATTAAATAAAGAAAATGCAATAAAAATTAAATAAAAAGAAACTAGGCTGAAAGAAGGGCTGAGATTCACTCTGGGCTGGGGGGAGTTAACTTGGCGCGTCATCCTAAGGCCCACATTTAAACTTACTAAACCTAATTAATTAAATAATTAAATTAAATTAGGGTTTTAATCAAGCAATCCAGACCATTCACACGCGCGGGTAACTTGGATCTAAGGGCCACAATTCAAACTTAGCCTAATTACAGGATTATGCCCTAACTACTTTCAGGTGACCGGAACAGTGTTCCGGTCATCTTCTCCGGCCATCCGCTCTCGCTAACTCACTCAATTCGTAAAATCAAACCACTAAACTCTCTAGAAATGATCCCTACTCCATTCTAAACAAGATTCAGCCATCAAACATCATTTATTTCACATGAACAACAAGATTCGAAGCAAAACGGAAAATTATTCAGAAATTTCAGAAGCTTCATACATGCTTAAAACTTAATCATTTTCAAAACCAAAAGGTGCAGTGTGATCAGTGAAGCATGGAGAACAATCTAAGAACTTAAAAACTCATTTCTGGAAAATTTGTTCTTGATGTTACCTGAAATGGAGCTTTCGAAAATGGCACTGTCTGGACCTTTCCTTGGTGCTTTTCTCCTTCTTTTGACTCCCTCTTGCTTCTGGGATGCTTGGCTGAAGCTTTTGTGGACTCTTTTGGAAGTTTGCTGAAGTTCAGTTCAAGGAGTGGCCAAAATCGTGTTTTTGATATGGCTATTTTTAGGGCAAGATGAAGGGTGGGAAATGATCAGTGGTTCATGGTGAGTTGTTCTATGAAGTTTGTTTTGATGTTTTTGGCTTGTGTGATGAGTTTCGAAGAGAAATGCATAAGAGGGAGTTTTTGTGGTTGCTGAGTTGAGGGAGGATTCAGGTTCCAAGCTTATGTGAAATGACTTGCCTTTGGTACACATATCAACCCTTGATAGGTCAGAGAATTGTTGGTGGCCTATGCTGATTGGTATGGTTCAATATGCAAAAAGTCAACATTTGTGTAAGTGAAGGCATGGGCTGGTTCAGGCATGGTACAAGGGTATGGCTCGAGTCAGCTTGCTTAAAGGAGGTCCATGGAAGTCATATCTTGTAGCTGGCACAAGTGGCTGAAGAGATTTGATCCATTTTGCAATTTTCGGGAAGTTTGGCCCTTTTTGAATTACCTGAAGTTCAAGGCATGGAATGCAATGTTTCAAAGCACCTATCCGATATTTAGAGGTCACATGAGGATTTTGTGAAGAATTTGTGCATATTTGAAGCCTTTAGAATGCCTTATTATGTCATTTTGCAAAATGCCTCTTTGGTGCAAAAGTGAATTTTATGTGATTTTTCCCAACTTTGGAAAGCCATAACTTGAGTTCCAAAATGAATTAGATCTTGTTCTTGTACTTTTTGAAAAGGGAATGATCCAATTTATAACTTTCATGACCAAGAATTTTTCATTTCAAGCATATTTGGTTGAGAAAGAGGAGGTTGAAAAACTTTCCCAAAATGGAAAGTTTATATTACAAGTCATTTCCATATTTGGCAACTTTTGGTTTAGCCCACTTTTCTTCAAATTTGTGAACTTCCAAGCACTTCAATGATCAAATATAGACCATATAACTTCATTTTGATGAAAAATCCACTTTGGTCCCATGTTGGGGCGGGCTTAGATGCCCTGATTTGGCTCTGACTTGCTCAAGAAGTTACTCAATGATCAGATGACTTCCACAATGAATTTTTCCATAAAACTTGGTATGCATGATCCTTATATCATATAGAGACCAATAGAAACAAGAATGACCAAAAAATTTGGGGTTATGGCCTCTGAAACCAAAACCCTAATCTTAGGTCATCTGTGCAGTTAAGCCTGGCTCTGCTTCCATGCCTTTCTCAGTTCTTGTGATTTTCTGACTTTCTTGATCTTCGGAGGATATAATATGATGCTTGAACATACATGGACCCTCTTGAGATGATTGATGACCTTTGGAGTGGCTCAGATGTCTCAGGGATTGCTCAGATCACAAACCCTAGATGCAGATGACTTTGAACCAATGCAGTGAACCAAAAATGCAACATGATGTGATATGGTTGAACTTATGCAAATGAAAAGATCACAAGCCATGGTGTGAACTTAGTGAGGGAAAATTTGGGGTGTTTACAGGTACATACCAAATAATGTTACAATGTTACAATGCAATGCAAATGAGTCATTTTGCTCCAAGAGTTACACCAAATTCGTGCATGATGAGAATTTTATTCCCTAAGTGTAATTTTTGCATGATCATGAGAATTGTGTGACACTTGCATCCAATGGCAAGGATCTTTTTGGATTGAAATCAAGGGTCAGATTGTGAATGCATATGGGCAAGAAAGAAGGTAGTGCATGAGTGTTTCATGTTATCACAACAAATTTGCAAATTTTAGAAAAATATCTCACACACTCTCTTCCCACGTGAAAAGGATTGCATTTCTTCAGAATTGCTTCATGAGTCCATATAAAAGAGAATTAGGGTTTTAGAAGGGTCCAGATCTCTCTCATTTCATCACTCTCAAGTTTTGGCTCAGTTTGCAAATTCCTTCGAATCTTTCTCTACACTTGCTCTCTTCACAAACCAACCACAGACCCTTCATCCTTGAGAGCTCAAGATCACAAATCCATCCATCGTTCAAGCTAATTCTCAAGATTCAACACCTTGCCATTTCAGAGCAGCTAGCTTCAAACTCTCAGATCCAGCAACTTTCAAGACTCTAGTTGCATTTATTTTGCAACTAGAGTGCATTTGGAGTGGATTGGCAGCATTTTCTTGGCTAATCACAAGCTATTTCCAGATCTGCAAGCTTCATGTGAGTTCAAAATTCTCAGATCTAGAAATGAAAATAAATGTGTGCATTGTGATCCTCTGTTGGTGCTGATGATTCTGCTTGCTTTAGATTTGAATTTGGTGCCTTATTGAGCTTTATATGTGAATATGAATTTTCATGATGGAAATTGTTTGCCTTCGATCCAGTAAATCCTTTGACCTATTGTGAATTCCATTGCCATATTTGAACTCAGGGTGACTTAATTACCTAATCTGGAGTTTTTTGTGCATTATTGTTGAGATCTATTCATTATATGCATTTTCCGGTGTCGGAGCCCTAGCTCCGGTCACCGGATTCTGGGCTGTGTGTTTAGGGTTTGAATTGGAGAAGAAGACTCCTGGACCATCAGATCTTTCCATCTCAACGCATGATAGGCTGCCATATCATTTAATGAGACCCTCCTAGTCACGTGTGTTTGTATTTTATAATTTCATTCTGATTATTCATTGTGTGACGCACCCCATATTAATTAGCATGTTCCTTCACTCTGGTCCAATGGTTTTGCCACGTCAATTAATGAACTGACTGTTTGGATGCGTCCATTTGATCCTTAGGCCATTGTATTTTCATATTTTTCATGAATATTCACCCCATGTAGTGTGTGCCGCGCTGAGTTTGGGAGGGCCTAGATGGCTATTTGCACCCCCTTGCCTCTTGAGCCCAATTGATTTACACTGATTTCCCTTCTATTCGCACCCTCCTGGCCTTTTTTTCATTTTATTTCTTTTATATCATTTTGGTTTTTAATTTTTAAAATTAGTTCTAAGTGTCAAAAAATTATGAAATTATTCATGGATGTTAATTTGAGTTTTCTTTAATTTTTCATATTTTTATTTTCCATTTATTTTTTGCTGACACGTGTAAATTAATTCCCCCATTTAATTAATCCATTTTAATTCCTTTTTAAGCATGTTGTCTTGTCCATTTTCCATAGTGATCCTCATTTTGAATTTTTGTGTGGTTCTTTTTGCTCTGGACTCTCAATAGGGTGTATTTCATGTGTGATTTTTATTCTGGTTTTTAGAAACTTGTTTGTTTGTTTTGGTCTTTGACTTGTGGATGAAGTTTCTTAACCCTGGTTGTTGCTTAACCTCTCATTTGACTTGCATAGCTTCTGAATTTCTTCCTATCCTTTTGGCATGTTGTTATATCATTATTGAAGATCTCTTGTCCAAAGTTGTGGAATATTTGGGTGCATTGTTGATTTAATTTAAATTTTTGTTCTTAACTTGTCCCATTTGGCTTCTTTTTTATCATAAGTCCTCTCCTTAGCTTAGAAGGGCACTTGTGCCAACTTCTTCACCTTGTTTAGGGTCTCTTTAGGGTATTGATACCTCTCTGATCTTGGGTTAGGGTTGGTGTTTTGGAAATCTTGTATTGGTTTACCTTTGAAGTTCTTTCTTCTTTTTTGTGTATCCATCTCACCTTCTTTGCTTCTTTCTTCCCATAATGTGATTGTTTAGCTTTGTGCTTCTCTTCATCTCTCTTGCTTCTTAAGCACTTCTTTAACTTGGATTTGGTTCTAGTCTTGTGCCTTGAGTTTGTGTTTTGTGTGTTTTTCTTTGCATCTTCTTAAGTTTGCTTTACTTTGCCATGTGATTCATGTTGCCTCATATTGACTTGTATGCTTCTCTGCTCATTCTTGTGACTTGCATTTGCATTGAGCTTTTGTATGTATGACTTCAATTCTGTTTGTATGATGTTGGTATTGTATTGTGATCATTTTATTTTACTTTTATGCTTGTGTCACTAACCATTTCAGGGGCTATGGTAAGTGAGAGGTGTGGATGTGATTCCCACATCTCCAAATCTCATCTCTTCTCTTCTTATTCTTAATTGTACTAACCTTTGATTGTTGGGCTTAGGCCTTACTTCCTCTCCTCCTTTTCTTCTTTCTTTTTCTTCTCTCCTTCTTTTCTCATCTCTTTCGCTCCGTACGCGAACTTGCACCTACTTGTCATTTTGCAAGACGGTTACGCACTCGTCGTCCGAGCCTGCAACACCTGAGCATTGACATAGGCAGTTCAAGCCTCAAGACACAAGCAATTTCTTTTCTACCCCTAGTTAGGGGAACTACGGCGACTCTGATCCTCATTGTCCAGATGAGGTACGTAGGCAGCGGGGTAGGGCCCGTTCGAGCACAATCTTTATTTTCCCTACATTTATTCCTTTTCATTTCTTTTTCAGTTCTCTTTTCTTTTCTTTATCCAGTTCAGTTCATTTCCTTTGCAGCAACTTTCATTTCTTCACCCTTTGAAACAGTTTTTTTGCAAGCGTGGATCCCGTCGGGTACGGCGGACGATCTGGGTGCTAATAACTTCCCAGGTCGTAACCGAATCCCGAACTCAGTCTCTTTGGTTCGCAGGACCCGTGTCCTTCCTTTTCTTTTCTTCTGGTTTGTGCAGCATTATCATTCCCGTTCCTTCGGGATAAAAATGCATGGCTGGCGACTCTATTCTTTTCCGTGCCACTTTCGTGTTTGTACCAGGATGGAAATCCGGGGAGCCATAGCTGGCAACCCTACTGGGGACTGCATACCAGAGTATCTCTGGTTCCCTTGTGAGTCTCTCCTAGCGCTTGTTTGTTTCTGTTTCTTTGGGTGTTGATTGTTTGCAATTGCTTGTTGTATTTTACTTTTGTTTATTTACACTTTCATTTACAGCTTTATTTACAGTTTTCTGTATTTATTTTTTGCATCATATATTATACTGGACTGTCTGGACTGGATCTTCTGTTTGGTGGGCTTGGGTGATACTGTTTCTGAGAGATGAGCTCATTACCACGGCTCGAGTGCACCTTAGGACTTAGAGTGGTTCCACTTTGGCCTCATGAGATCTTGTCATGGGGGTAGTAGTGAGTTCCACGCCCAGATTTGCGACCGTCTTGGAAATGTCTTGATTTGGGGATCTTCCCCTCTCATTTCATAACCTTGACAGTTATGTGCAGCTGGGGACCGATCATTGAGAACCTTGTGGAAACATCCCTCTTTAGTGGTGACAGTGGCAGACCACAGTGTGTGGCAAACCCATTCGCATCCGAGGGCCCACCTGGAACTCACATAGGATGACCTTGTTTCCCGGACTCAGCTGGGGCCTCCCTGCGTAGTATATAATGCCAAACTGATTCCCTGATTTGGTCATGAGCCATTTCTCGGAGATGGTGAACGTATTATTGCTATTCGACTTTGAGAGTCCGTGATGTTTGACCCGGAGCATACCAGTGAGATTGGGAGGGGTTTACAGGTTTGCAGGAACCCTTGGCCTCTTCATACCCTCATTATTAGTGGTCCTTGTTATGATTTTGGTCCTATGGTTCTGGTGTTCTGGTTTTCTTGGTACTGTGGTTCTGAGATTTTCTATCAGAGGGTTGTGACTCAGAGGATCTTGGTTGCCAGTATTCAGAGGGTCCTTATGTTCAGTGTCCAGTATCCAGATGGTCCCAGATTGATCATATGTCTGCATTGCATTTGCATTTGCATCATTCTTGCATTAACTATTTATGTTTCCATTTTTTTAGGTCATTGTTCCTAATCAGCTCCAAGTTCTGGTAAATCTTATCTCCAAATGGCAGAAAGCAGAAGAATTCCAAGGAAAAAGAATGTTCACTATACTTTTCTTCAACCTGAAGTCAGAAGTGTTCATAAATTAGCAGGTCTGATGAATGACCAAGTCATGGGAAATTTCAGAAAAAGATATGGCCAGATACTGAAATATGTGGACAAACCCACTGCAGACCAGAAGGACAGTTTGCATACCTTTCTTCAGTTTTACGATCCTCTACTGCGGTGCTTCGTATTTCCAAAATACATCTTGGCTCCTACCTTGGAGGAGATTTCCAACATTTTGAATGTTCCAGTCAGAGATACCTTGCCTTTCTATGGGTCTGAGGTGGTGCTTAGGGAAGAGGACATAGCCAAAGTTTGTCGTTTTCCAGTTGCTACAGTCAAGAAGGCTCTGAAGGATAGTGAAGGCAAAGGGCTACCTTGGAGTGTGCTCATACCAGAGGCAGAGGAATATGCTAAAGAGGGTAAATGGAGTGACTTTGGTGCTTTGCTGGCTTTGATGGTGTATGGGTCTAGCTTGTTCCCAGGAGAGAAGGAATTTGTAAGCTTGGAAGTGATCTCTATCTTTTCTAAAGGCAATCCTGTGCCAACTCTGTTGGGTGACTTCTACTACAACGTTCATTACCGGAATGAGAAAGGTAGAGGTGGACCAGTGGGCTGTTGTGCTTCATTGTTTGCTGAGTGGTTTGCCAGACAGTTGCCAAAATGAGGTGCTTTCAAGGAGATGAGGGATGAGTGGAGATGGTCTAGAAGGTTGATGGGGTTAACTGCTGAGGATATAGCCTAAGGATATGACAGAGATCTGCTAGGAAAAGAGTTGATGGTCAGTTGTGGAAGATTTGCTGGAGTGCCTTTGCTAGGAAGGAAGGGTGTAATCAGTTATCATCCAACAATAGCCAGGAAGCAATTTGGTTACCCTTTGAGAGATCCACCACAGATGGAAGAGTTTGCTGAGTCTTTGTATTTTCCTGTGGAAGGAAACAAGGAGCTAGTTCTGCAAGCATCTCAAGCTTGGGCTCACAGGATAAAGAAGGGTAAGAAAGACTTTGGCAGAGTAGATCCCAAGACGTATCCTCCTTTTGCTACATGGTTGCAAAAACATGTAGAAGAAGTTCTCATGCCTTTCTCAGTAGAAGCTCCACTTTATCCCAAAGAAGTGCCAAGCCAGAGTACTGTCTCCCTTGAAGAGTACAAGAAATTGGAAGCTCAGCTGCATGAAGTTCGAGTGGAGAATGCTGAAATGGTTAGCCTGTATCATCTTGCCAACCGGGCCAAAAATGAAGCAGAGGGAAAGTTGCAGAAGATACAAGCCTCTTTGGAAGCTAAGGATAAACACGTTGCTGGAAGGGAAGCTCACTTTCAAAGGATGGGTCTGATGGAAGCAAAAAGAGAAGCGGAACGCAAAAAGACTTTGAAAACTCTCAAGGAAGCTCGCCAATCCATTGTTTGGTTGCAAGGCCAAAGGGAGGAAGAGCAAAAGAGGTTTAAAGAAAAAGAAGAGTTCTTCGAGGTGCAAATGGCCTTCAAGAAGGAAGAGGTGGAGCAAGTCCATAACATTCGGAGGGAAAAGACTCAGCAGTTAGCACAAAGCCAGTTAGCCTTGGAGGAGGAACGGAAGGAGATTGAGGAGCTCAAGCTGAGAGCGGGTGTAAAGAAGAGCAGAGCAGAGGTGGCTGCAGAAGAACCTGGGTCTTCAGTTTAGTTTATTTCTTTTCCAGACTACCTACAGACTTGTTGTAGGAGTCTTGCTTTATTTGTTTTGTCTTTTACTTATGTAATGACTTGTAACCCTTCGAGGAATATTTCTGTTTGTGCTCTAACTTTTGGCCGGCAGTGGTTGTCCATGATATACATTATTAATATGCAAATTATCATTTCTGAATGTGTAAGGATCGTTGTCTGATACTGCTAATATCTGAACATTCTTCAAAAAGAAAGTCTGAAAGTTAATACTCAAAGTGGCTGTCTGGAGTAAATACCAGAACTGGGGCATGTAAATGCTTAAAACTTGGGAACATGAGCAGTTACATTGCATTCATATGACGTGTTTGTTTGTTTTGCAGGTAGTGCTTCAGTTTCTAACGTTCTTGTTGTTTCAGGCATTATAGCTCCCAGAAAAGTTCGAGAACAGCCAGTCATACACAGATATCCCACAAGAGTCAACAGAGAAAGAGTCATGGATCAGATGAAAGCTGATTTAGCTGACCTGAGGTTAAGGATAGACAATTTTATGACCCTTATGGCAGGAATGGGTCAGAATCAGGAACGTCTGCGTGAGTTGGTTGAAAATAGTCAAGCCAGGAACAACGGTACTGCTGATGGAGGTAATTGTAACGGTGTGGGCGCCCGTCAAGTTGAAATCCCTGTAGCACAGCCAGGGGTTACCATTATCAATGATGGGCTGAACAATGTACAGATGGACGGTCAAGACGAACAATTTACGTTGCTGGACGAAACTAAAGGCCAAGGGGCTGAAATGAACAGGAAATTTGAGGAGATGGCAGAACAGATCAAGGCTATTCAATCTCAGAACTCTTTGGGGTTCGAAATTACTAACTTGGGCTTGGTTCCAGGGGTTAGAATCCCTTACAAGTTCAAGGTCCCGACATTCGAGAAGTACAACGGCACAGCGTGCCCAAAGACTCATCTTCAGTCCTTTGTAGGAAGGATTGCTGCCCACACTGATGATGAAAAGCTATGGATGTACTATTTCCAGGACAGCCTGGTTGCGGCCTACTTGGAATGGTATATGAATCTAAGTAGAGTCAATATTAAGAGCTGGAAGGACCTGACAGAGGCTTTCGTGAGGCAATACCAGTACAATTTGGACATGGCTCCAAATCGCACTCAGCTGCAAAACATGTCTCAAACTGCTAAGGAGGGGTTTAAAGAATATGCTCAGAGGTGGCGTCAGCTCGCTACCAGAGTGCAACCGCCACTGCTGGAGAATGAGATGGCTGATATGTTCATGGGGACATTGCAAGGAGTGTTTATCGAAAGATTGGCGTCTTGCTCGGCTACCAAGTTCAATGATATAGTAATTGCTGGAGAGAGAGTCGAGACTTTGTTAAAGATGGGAAAGATTCGGGATACAAGTGCGAGTAGTTCGAATGGAGTAAGAAAAGCTTTCAACGGACCCCCGAGAAGAAGGGAAGGTGAAACCAATGCTATGTTTTGCCGAGGACGGGGCCGAGGGTATAGAAGATCATATGAGCAAGTGGCAGCTGTCACAATCCCTTCCAGCCCTGTGCAGCAGGTGCAACCATAACAACAACAACAACAACAGCCACAATGTAACAACTATCAACAAAGATCTTATCAGCCAAGGCAGGCTCGCCCGGCTAATAGGGTGCTTGAGGCAATTCCCATGACATATACGACATTGCTACCGAGATTGCTGGACCTGAATTTGATACAACTGGGGACTTTGGCACCACCACCATCTGGAGAGCTTCCAGTGGGGTACGATGTCAATGCTAGATGCGCTTTCCATTCAGGGGCACCCGGGAACTCAACTGAGAAGTGCAGGGCGCTACGGCACAAAGTTCAAGATTTGATCGACTCCAAGGTGATTAACTTCGCACCACTGCCAAATGTTACTTCAAACCCTATTCTGAATCATGGAGGGGCTAGAATAAATGTTGTTGAGGGTGCGGAGAAGTTGAGTTTGATTCTGAGCATAGAAGAAGTGAAGACTCCGTTGTTGGTAGTGAAGGAGAGGCTGTTGAAAGGACAGGTGTTTCTGGGATGCAGTTCTGATTGTGAAAAGTGTGTGAATTCAGTGAATGGGTATGAAGACCTGGAGATGGGGTTGCAGAATTTGATTGATGAAAGGTCTTTACAGTTTGACAAAGTTGATAATGAAGTTGATGATGAGTCCACTATAACTATTTTCTATGATCCAGCTTAGATGCCTGTTAGAAGGGAACCTGTTACCATTTATGCTTCTGAAGTTAGTCCTGTGACTATCAATGTGCTTGGGCCTGTTCCTTATACAGATGATAGAGCCATTCCATGGCATTACGGCTCAGATGTGTACGTGGAAGGACAGAAAGTGGAGAGTAAGTCAGTAGCTATTGACCCGACTGTAGTGAACGTCGGAGGGGTTGGAGGTTTTACGAGAAGTGGTCGTCTATTTGCTCCCCCAGTTCTGAGAGGAGATCTTGAGGCTGAGGCTGAGGCAAAGGCTAAAGGAAAGCAAACAGCGACTGAAGAAACAATAACTCCTGCTGCTGGATAGGGTACCTTTGAGAAGGAGGTCGAGGAATTTATGCGTATAATTAAAAAGAGTGATTATAAGGTGGTCGAACAGTTGAACCAGACGCCATCCAAAATATCAATCTTGTCTTTGCTGATGTGTTCTCCTGCGCATAGAGAAGCCTTGCTGAAAGTGTTGCAGATGGCCTATGTTCCTCAAGAAATAACTGTTAATCAACTGGAAGCTGTAGTGGCCAGTGTGAATGCAAGCCACGGGACGGGCTTTACAGATAGAGACCTTACGTCAGAGGGCCATAACCATAACAAAGCGCTGCATATTACTATGGAGTGCAAGGGTGTTGTTTTGTCACATGCCCTTGTTGACACATGCTCTTCTCTTAATGTACTTCCGAAGAAAGCATTAATTAAGCTCAATGTTGATGGTATCGTCCTAAGACCCAGTGATTTGATTGTCAAAGCTTTTGATGGGTCCAGAAGGTCAGTGTTTGGAGAAGTTGAGTTACCCGTGAAAATAGGTTCTCAAGTATTCAAAAGTACCTTCTATGTCATGGACATTCAGCCCGCGTAGAGCTGCTTGTTAGGACGCCCATGGATTCATGCTGTCGGAGCTGTAACATCCACTCTGCATCAAAAGCTCAAGTATGTGGTTGATGGACAAGTAATCACTGTGTGCGGAGAGGAAGATATCTTTGTGAGCCACTTATAAACCTTCAAATATGTGGAGATGGACAGAGAGATCCACGAAAGTCTGTGTCAGGCCTTCGAAGCAGTTAGTGTCAGCATTTTGACTCCTGTAGAGAGAAGCAGTGAGAAAGAAGGTACCTCCATTCATTCTTACAAGC
Organism: Lathyrus aphaca; assembly: GCA_963966055.1. NCBI lineage: Eukaryota > Viridiplantae > Streptophyta > Magnoliopsida > Fabales > Fabaceae > Lathyrus > Lathyrus aphaca. The sequence goes on from OZ014525.1 coordinate 321,542,258, forward strand.
AGGCAAAGGAAGTGGTTCAGTCAGGAAGCGCCCAAGGCTGGGGCAAATTGCTGGAATTAGAGAAGAAAGACGACAAGTTTGGTTTGGGTTATCAGCCCTAGTGGGTCTGATTGGTCTCCAAGTGGTAAAGCCATTACTTTTACAAGTGCTGGGATGCTCGACCGCAACCAAATCTGTGCAACTACGGAAGAGGGAGACAATGATGGTGACTGGGACAACTGGATTCATCCGTGTGCACCCGGAGAGGAGCTGAAGAACTGGTCTGCTGAAGACATCGTCCAACTTACCTGGCACTCAGAGTAATTTATTTGTTTCCTTTTATTATCATGCTGCATTGTCAAATCCTGAATTTTGCCCAAGATGCTAGGATCCATTATATGGGCCACCATGTTTGTTATGCACTTATTTTACCATGAAATAAAGGACATTTTCAGACAAATTGTGTTCCCTTTCTTTTGTTTTAAATTTTTCACAAAAAAAAAATAAAAATGGCAATGTGTTTTTCCTTTTTGTTTTTATGTTTTCATCTCTTTTGAAAATAAACAAATTCTGAAATAAGCACATCATCTGTGTAGTGTTGATCATCTGGATTCCATTGATAACGTTCCTGCTACGACCATGCATGACTTTGACAATACTATCTACCAAGCTGATGAAGGGGTTGAGGAAGACTGTGAACTCCCTGAAGAATTGGTCAGATTGTTGAAACAAGAGGAACGAGTTATACAGCCTCATCAGGAAGAAATTGAGATCATCAACATCGACACTGAAGATGTGAAGAAAGAGATCAAGATTGGGGCCAGTCTGCAGGCCGAAGTAAAGAAAGAGTTGATTGGTATGTTGTGTGAGTATGTGGATATCTTCGCCTGGTCGTATCAGGACATGCCAGGGTTGGATACCGACATCGTTGTACATAAGCTACCATTGAGAGAAGACTGTCCTCCTGTGAAACAGAAGCTGAGAAGAACTTGTCCTGACATGGCGATGAAGATCAAGGAGGAAGTTCAGAAGCAATGGGATGCCGGATTTCTTGTTGTAACTAGTTACCCACCTTGGGTAGCTAACATTGTGCCTGTACCAAAGAAGGACGGCAAGGTCCGGATGTGCGTTGACTACCGGGATTTGAATAGAGCGAGCCCAAAATATGACTTTCCGTTGCCTCACATTGATGTGTTGGTAGATAACACTGCTTAATTCTCGGTATTTTCCTTCATGGATGGCTTCTCTGGATATAATCAGATTAAGATGGCGCCGGAAGACATGGAGAAAACAATGTTCATTACCCCATGGGGTACATTCTGCTACAAGGTCATGCCCTTTGGTTTGAAGAACGCCGGGGCAACTTATCAGCGGGCTATGGTCACATTGTTCCACGACATGATACACAAGGAGATAGAGTGTTATGTGGACGATATGATTGCTAAGTCCCGAGACGAAGAAGAGCATCTGGTCAACCTTAAGAAGCTGTTTGATAGACTGATAAAATATAAGCTGAGGTTGAACCTAAACAAGTGCACTTTCGGAGTGCGTTCCGGGAAACTGCTGGGTTTCATTATTAGTTAGAAGGGAATCGAGGTAGATCCTGCAAAAGTAAAAGCAATTCAAGATATGCCTGCACTGAGAACAGAAAAGGAAGTGCGCGGGTTTTTAAGGAGGTTGAACTACATTTCACGGTTCATATCTCATCTAACTGCCACGTGTGAGCCAATATTTAAATTGCTAAGAAAAGAGCAAACGGTCAGGTGGAATAAGGACTGCCAAAGAGCTTTCGACAAGATAAAAGAATATTTATAAGAGCCTCCGATTCTAATGCCTCCTGTTGAAGGAAGACCTTTAATCATGTACTTGATTGTGCTAGAAGGGTCAATGGTGTGTGTTCTAGGCCAACATGACGAGTCTGGTCGAATAGAGTACACTATTTATTACCTTAGCAAAAGTTTTACCAACTGTGAATCCCGTTACTCACTGCTCGAGAAAACTTGTTGCGCTTTGGTATGGGCTGCTCGCCGACTGAGACAGTACATGTTGACTCATACCACACTGCTAATTTCCAAAATGGATCATGTCAAGTACATCTTTGAGAAACCATCGTTAACCGAAAGGGTTGCTAGGTGGAAAAAGATCTTAACAGAGTATGACATACAATATACTTCTCAGAAAGCCATCAAGGGATGTGTATTGTCAGATTACCTTGCACAGCAACCTCTTAAAGATGATTATCAGCCAATGAAGTTTGATTTCCCTGATGAGGACATCATGTACCTCAAAGCAAACGATTGCGAGGAATCACTTCCGGAGGAGGGGCCAGACCCCGAATCCAAATGGAAGTTGATGTTTGATGGGGCAGTCAATATCAACGAACATGGAGTTGGTGTTGTTCTTATCACTCCTGAAGGTGTTCATTTTCCCTTCGCTGCCAGAATTACTTTTGGCTGCACTAACAATGAAGCGGAATACGAGGCATGCATAATGGAAATAGAGGAGGCTATTAATCTTCGGATTAAGACCCTCGATATATTCGGAGATTCAGCCCTCTTTATTAACCAGATTACCGGTAAGTGGTATACGCATCAAGAGCATCTAATTCCTTACAGGGATTATGCCAGAAAACTGTTGACATTCTTCACAACAGTTAAGCTTCAATACATACCACGTGATGAAAATCAATTTGCCGACGCATTGGCCACTCTTTCTTCGTCTATCAAAGTCTTGTGTTGGAACTATGTGCCCAGGATTGACATTTTCAGGCTTGACGCACCCGCTCATGCTTTCTCTGTAGACGCAGTGTCTGATGAGAAACCTTGGTATTTTGATATCAAGCTATTCCTGGAAAAGCAAGAATACCTAGCTGGGGCATCTTCCAATGACAAGAAGACCTTAAGGCAACTTGCTGCTAGCTTCTTCCTGAATGCAGACGGGGTTTTGTACAAGAAAAACTTTGACATGGTCTTGCTCAGATGCGTGGATAGACACGAAGCAAGCCTGTTAATGCAGGAAGTCCATGAGGGATCCTTCGGTACTCATGCAGGTGGGCATGCTATGGCTAAGAAATTGCTGAGATCGGGGTATTATTGGATGACAATGGATGCAGACTGTTGTTTATTCGCTCGTAAGTGCCACAAGTGCCAGATTTATGCAGACAAAGTGCATGTTCCTCCTAGCCCGCTCAACGTCATGTCATCTCCTTGGCCCTTTTCTATGTGGGTAATTGACATGATCGGAAAAATAGAACCTACTGCTTCAAATGGTCATCGCTTCATCTTGGTCGCGATTGATTACTTCACTAAGTGGGTTGAAGCAGCATCTTATGCCAATATCACTCGTCAAGTGGTAGCCAGATTTTTGAAAAGGGACATTATTTGCAGATATGGAGTGCCCGAAAGAATCATCACTGACAATGGTTCTAACTTAAACAATAAGATGATGGCAGAGTTGTGCCGGGACTTCAAGATCCAACATCATAATTCTTCTCCTTACCGACCAAAGATGAATGGTGCGGTAGAGGCAACAAATAAGAATATCAAGAAGATTGTGCAAAAGATGGTTGTCACTTACAAAGATTGGCATGAGATGTTGCCATTCGCGCTGCATGGGTACCGAACGTCAGTCAGGACGTCAACTGGGGCAACTCCCTTCTCATTGGTATATGGTATGGAGGCAGTCTTGCATGTTGAAGTGGAGATTCCTTCATTGCGTGTGATGATGGATGTGAAGCTTGATGAGACTGAATGGGTGCGTGCTCGATACATCAGCTATGTCTAATTGAGGAAAAGAGATTAACGGCTATCTGTCATGGTCAGCTTTATCAGAGGAGAATGAAGCGAGCATTCGACCAACAAGTACGTACTCGGGAGTATCAAGTAGGAGAGCTGGTGCTCAAGAGGATTGTTCCTCCAGGTTCAGATCACAGGGGCAAGTGGACCCCAAACTACGAAGGACCGTTCATAGTGAAGAATGTTTTCTCAAGAGGAGCACTGATGCTTACCACTATGGATGGAGAAGATTTCCAATCCCCTGTTAACTCGGACGCAGTTAAAAAATACTTCGCATAAAAAGACCCGCTGGACACAAAAACATAATTAAAGTCCAAGCAAGAAAAGGGCATCCTGGCGAGCTAAAAACAGAATAAAAAGCTCAGGCAAAAGTTAGGGAAAATAAATAAATAAAAATGTACACCCATTGAGTTGAAAAGCCACATCAGACACCTCAGGCAAAAAAGGATATCCCGGTGGATTGAAAACCCGAAAGGGCGATCCATGCAAAACAAGGGAATAAGCGAACAACTGCGATCCGAGTAATCTGAACCAAATCATCGTTTCGTACAACCTGACAATATCAAAAGGATAGGAATCAGTCCTCTCATATTCTCAGAGAGAAAAGGCAAGAATGGAGAGTTTTGAAGACATGCTGGTCATAGCAAGAAGGGAACTCATTGGAATGCCGTGTCCATTGCCATTAGGATAGTTTGTTTTCTCAATTTTATGGTGGCTACCTCTTTCCAGGTAGTTGCTTCCTGATGTAAATATTTGCCTATTCAGAGGCCTTTCAATAAAAAGAATATTCAGTCAAAAAGCTGTGTTGTGTTTATTTTTGTTTGCAAAATGTCCTGAATTTTTGGCAAAAATAGCATTGCATTTAAAACATGGTGATAATTTGAAAGAAAAATGACATTGCAGGGAAACATTTGAAATCTCCTTTGAGTGTCGGGTGACGATGGATGAACAGATCATACCATGCAAGTCCCCGGGGTACACTTGTGTTTTCTGTTGTTGCAGGTTGCAGGATGGCGTCGCATTCTCCCAAGCAGAATATTCCCCAGCTAAGTCTTGGCAGGTAGCCCAAGCTGTTTTATCTTCCCCAGTGGAGTATACCCAGCAAGCAGTGGGATGCCCATTCCCCACAAAGTTCATCTGTCAGAGCTCTTTTCGTTAACAAAGGATATTTGAAGAAGTATTCTCCAACACTCGTCTGTGTTCGTACTTAGTTGCCGCTCGTCTGCATCTTTCAACACTCGTCTGTGTTATCCCTTTGGTATTGCCCGTTTGCTTTCCCCAGCAGTGGCCCATGATTACTTTGTTGTTGCTCGTCTGCACTTTCCAACACTCGTGTGTGTTTGATGTTTGATAATTGTTGTTGCTCGTCTGCACTTTCCAACACTCGTCTGTGTTTGAAATATATTGCTCGTCTGCACTTCCCAACACTCGTCTGTGTTTGATGTGTAATATTCGTGGTTGCCCGTCTACATTCTCCGGCACTCGTCTGTGTTTATTATCTGTTTGAAACTCGTATGTGTTAGCTTATGTCTGTGTGAGTTGATTTGCTGGTTATCCTTATACTCGTCTGTGTTACTACTCCAAATGCTCGTCTGTGTTTGAATTTCTGGTATTCGTCTGTACCAGTGGTTGATATTCGTCTGTATCATTTGCCTGAAGCGCTCGTCTGTGTTTCTTGGATCATCGTCTGATATTCATTTGTATCAAAAACTTATGGCACTCGTCTGTGTTCTCTTGATGATCATACAATACTCGTCTGTATTGAAGGGGTTGAAAATCCTGACCGTGGGAATAAATTTCAAAATGGTTACCGGTCCTGGCGTAACAGGTATGTCCGAAGGAGGCTCGTCTATCTCAGGCATCACTTATTAAAGTTGCACCTGGCGTAACAGGTTCGCTCGAAGAAGACTCGTCTGTCTTATACCATATATCCACGGATAATATATGAAGAGGGTTCGTCTACCTTGATTCTGCATGTCTATCCCACAGAATTTAGTGCATCACCGGTTCTGGCGAAACAGGTATATCCGAAGGAGATTCGTCTGTCTCAAGTCTTGTGTTTTGCAAAGTGTATGAGGGCTCGTATGTCCAGCTCCTGGCGTAACAGGATTGTTTGAAGAAGACTCATCTATCAAAGTATATTCTGATTCCAGATTTTAGTTTCAACTTGGAAGGAGCTCGTCTGCTTTCTTTCTACTTTAGCCACCAAAGCGTCATTTGGTTGGGTTTATTTCCCAGTGTTTGCATTCTTCGTCAGAGTGCAAATTTCAGGTCTTCTTGGTATTCAACCACAATTTATCTTGAACGGTCGATAGCCCGTGCTACCGTCCTTTTCAGATTAACAGTTGCTTGAATAGGGGCAGATGTAACTCCCCAAATTTTCCCTCTTCTTTTTAAGCATCATATCACATCATATTCATCATGAACATATCATATTTTCAGCATTTGAGCATAGAAAGATGAGGCATAACATTCTTATGACCTAGCATTGGGCATATGATCATCTAGGGAGGTTCTTGAAGCACCACAAGCTATGACAAGGGGCCCAATGGATTTGTGCAAATCCTATGAGGGGTCTACATTGCATTTACAAGTTTAAGTTCATTTACAAAAGCTCAGAAGGTTGGAAGATCATCAGGGAATCCAGGCTAAGCCAAAGCTCCTACACAATGGTCCCAGATTAGGGTTTGCGTTTCAAGCATGAAAACCTCAAGACTTTGGTCATTTCATTTGGGCAAAGTCTTTCACATGTTAATAGGATCCTAGGGATGAAATTTTGTGAGAAAATTCCTTGTGGAAGTCAAGCATTTCTTCAGTTACTTGTAAATGAAGAAACTGGTCAACTATGCCTTAGAAAAGTCAACTGTGAGATTTCAAGGGGTCCAACCACATTTTTCTAGACAAGGGATGTTCTTATAATGTTAAAAGAGGTTTGGCAAGATCAAATATCAAGAATCATGAGGTTTTGAGGTGTTTTTCAAAATTGGTGTGAAGTTGGTTATGGAAAATGCCATTTTTAGCAAGTTTTTGCCCTAAATTTCAAGTGATCATAACTTGGTGAAAAAATCTTCAAATGGACCAAAGTCAAACATGAAAGTTGGAGATTAAAGCCTCCCATTTTCAAAAAGTACAAGTACTTTTTCATATCCTTCATGGTTAAGGAGATAGGGCCCTCGAAAATTGGTGCAAAATTAGAGCAAAACTTGGTTTTTCATTTATACACAAGAGCAAAAATGCTTGAATCTAATTTTTGGGTGTTGGTACATACCAAATAATGTTACAATGTTACAATGCAATGCAAATAAGTCATTTTGCTCCAAGATTTACACCAAATTTGTGCATGATGAGAATTTTATTCCCTAAGTGTAATTTTTGCTTGATCATGAGAATTGTGTGACACTTGCATCCAATGGCCAGGATCTTTTTGGATTGAAATCAAGGGTCAGATTGTGAATGCACATGGGCAAGAAAGAAGGCAGTGCATGAGGGTTTCATGTTATCACAACAAATTTGCAAATTTTGCAAAATCTCTCACACACTCTCTTCCCACGTGCAAAGGCTTGCATTTCTTCAGCATTGCTTCATGAGTCCATATAAAAGAGAATTAGGGTTTTAGAAGGGTCCATATCTCTCTCATTTCATCACTCTCAAGTTTTGGCTCAGTTTGCAAATTCCTTCGAATCTTTCTCTACACTTGCTCTCTTCACAAACCAACCACAGATCCTTCATCCTTGAGAGCTCAGGATCACAAATCCATCCATCGTTCAAGCTAATTCTCAAGATTCAACACCTTGCCATTTCAGAGCAGCTAGCTTCAAACTCTCAGATCCAACAACTTTCAAGACTCTAGTTGCATTTATTTTGCAACTAGAGTGCATTTGGAGTGGATTGGCAGCATTTTCTTGGCTAATCATAAGCTATTTCCAGATCTGCAAGCTTCAGGTGAGTTCAAAATTCTCAGATCTAGAAATGAAAATAAATGTGTGCATTGTGATCCTCTGTTGGTGCTGATGATTCTTCTTGCTTTAGATTTGAATTTGGTGCCTTATTGAGCTTTATATGTGAATCTGAATTTTCATGATGGAAACTGTTTGCCTTCGATCCAGTAAATCCTTTGACCTATTGTGAATTCCATTGTCATATTTGAACTCAAGGTGACTTAATTACCTAATCTGGAGTATTTTGTGCATTATTGTTGAGATCTGTTCATTATATGCGTTTTCCGGTGCCGGAGCCCTAGCTCCGGTCACCGGATTCTGGGCTGTGTGTTTAGGGTTTGAATTGGAGAAGAAGACTCCTGGACCATCAGATCTTTCCATCTCAACGCATGATAGGCTGCCACATCATTTAATGAGACCCTCCTGGTCACGTGTGTTTGTGTTTTATAATTTCAATCTGATTATTCATTGTGTGACGCACCCCATATTAATTAGCATGTTCCTTCACTCTGGTCCAATGGTTTTGCCACGTCAATTAATGAACTGACTGTTTGGATGCGTCCATTTGATCCTTAGGCCATTGTATTTTCATATTTTTCTTGAATATTCACCCCATGTAGTGTGTGCTGCGCTGAGTTTGGGTGGGTATGGATGGCTATTTGCACCCCCTTGCCTCTTGAGCCCAATTGATTTACACTGATTTCCCTTCTATTCGCACCCTCCTGGCCTTTATTTCATTTTATTTCTTTTTTCTTTTATTTCTTTTATATCATTTTGGTTTTTAATTTTTAAAATTAGTTCTAAGTGTCAAAAGATTACAAAATAATTCATGGGTGTTAATTTGAGTTTTCTTTAATTTTTCATATTTTTATTTTCCATTTATTTTTTGCTGACACGTTTAAATTAATTCCCCCATTTAATTAATTCATTTTAATTCCTTTTTAAGCATGTTGTCTTGTCCATTTTCCATAGTGATCCTCATTTTGAATTTTTGAGTGGTTCTTTTTTGCTTTGGACTCTCAATAGGGTGTACTTCATGTGTGATTTTTATTCTGATTTTTAGAAACTTGTTTGTTTGGTTTTGGTCTTTGACTTGTGGATAAAGTTTCTTAACCCTAGTTGTTGTTTAACCTTTTGGCATGTTGTTATATCATGATTGAAGATCTCTTCTCCAAAGTTGTGGAATTTTTGGGTACATTGTTGATTTAATTTGAATTTTTGTTCTTAACTTGTCCCATTTGGCTTCTTTTTGATCATAAGTCCTCTCCTTAGCTTAGAAGGGCACTTGTGCCAACTTCTTCACCTTGTTTAGGGTCTCTTTAGGGTATTGATACCTCTCTGATCTTGGGTTAGGGTTGGTGTTTTGGAAATCTTGTATTGGTTTACCTTTGAAGTTCTTTCTTCTTTTTTGTGTATCCATCTCACCTTCTTTGCTTCTTTCTTCCCATAATGTGATTGTTTAGCTTTGTGCTTCTCTTCTCTTCATCTCTCTTGCTTCTTAAGCACTTATTTAACTTGGACTTGGTTCTGGTCTTGTGCCTTGAGTTTGTGTTTTGTGTGTTTTGCTTTGCATCTTCTTAAGTTTGCTTTACTTTTCCATGTGATTCATGTTGCCTCATATTGACTTGTATGCTTCTCTTCTCATTCTTGTGACTTGCATTTGCATTGAGCTTATGTATTTATGACTTCACTTATGTTTGTATGATGTCGGTATTGTATTGTGATCATTTTATTTTACTTTTATGCTTGTGTCACTAACCATTTCAGGGGCTATGGTAAGTGAGAGGTGTGGATGTGATTCCCACATCTCCAAATCTCATCTCTTCTCTTCTTATTCTTACTTGTACTATACTTTGATTTTTGGGCTTAGGCCTTACTTCCTCTCCTCCTTTTCTTCTTTCTTTTTCTTCTCTCCTTCTTTCTTCTTTAGGATAGTAAACCACACTAACCTAGGATATCCATGCATGACAACACTTAGGATTCATTAGTCCCCCATTAGACTTTTGCCTTTGTGATCCTTTTGGTTTCTTTTCTCTTCTCATCTCAAAACTCTAAAGAAGATATTTAATATAGTTTGAAGTGATGCCTTGAGCAATAGCCTTACCCCATGAGATACTTGTAGTCTTCCCATCTTGGGATAGTACAAGCTTATCTTGTGATGCACAAGTCTGATCAAGATATCATCTTCACCAAGAAAAATATAAAAAAACACTTCTTCATTGTAAATACAAAACACTTAATAAGTTAATGAGTTAGTGAGCTTAGGCCCTAATCTCTGGGTTCATGTTTTGGGGATCTTCTCCTTACTTGAGTGTTCTTGTTCTGTTATTCCATCTTGGAATGTAGTGACAAGTGCACATTCCATGGAAAAGAGCTTGAGTTCACTTTCTTATGACACACTCATAAAAAGCTTCATAAAAAAGACAAACCAACAATAAGCGTCTCTCCTTCGGGAATTCTTTTCTCATTTCTTTCGCTCCGTAAGCGAACTTGCACCTACTTGTCATTTTGCAAGACGGTTACGCACTCGTCGTCCGAGCCTGCAACACCCGAGCATTGACATAGGCAGTTCAAGCCTCAAGACACAAGCAATTTCTTTTCTACCCCTAGTTAGGGGAACTACGGCGACTCTGATCCTCATTGTCCAGATGAGGTACGTAGGCAGCGGGGTAGGGCCCGTTCGAGCACAATCTTTATTTTCCCTACATTTTTTCCTTTTCATTTCTTTTTCAGTTCTCTTTTCTTTTCTTTATCCAGTTCAGTTCATTTCCTTTGCAGCAGCTTTCATTTCTTCACACTTTGTAACAGTTTCTTTGCAAGCGTGGATCCCGTCGGGTACGGCGAACGATCTGGGTGCTAATACCTTCCCAGGTCGTAACCGACTCCCGAACTCAGTCTCTTTGGTTCGCAGGACCCGTGTCCTTCCTTTTCTTTTCTTCTGGTTTGTGCAGCATTACCATTCCCGCGCCATTTTCGCATTAAAAATGCCTGGTTGGCGACTCTATTCTTTTCCGCGCCACTTTCGTGTTTTTACCAGGATGGAAATCCGGGGAGCGACACCTGGGAGTGTGGATGGGCGGGTAAAGTACCTTTGATAGATAATGAGTGACCCATGTGTAAACACACCAAATTTTCCCTCACCCATTCACACCATGGCTTGTGATCATTTCATATGCATAAACACAATCATATCATCTCATATCTCATTTTTGATTCACTGCATAAGTTCTAAGGCATCTGCACCTAGGGTTTGTGATCTGAGCAGTCCAAGAGCCTCTTGAGCCACTCCCAAAGGCCACCAATCACTTCAAAGGGGTCCATGTGTGTTCAAGCATCATATTGCATCCTCTCAAAGTCAAGAATGCAAAAGAATCACAAGAACTGGGATTGGTATGGATGCAGAGCCAAGTTTGACTGCACAGTTGACCTAAAATTAGGGTTTTGGTTTCAGAGGCCATAACTCCATTTTTTTTGGTCATTCTTGTTTCCATTGGTCTCTATATGGTATAGGGAGTATGCACATCAATTTTCATGAAGAAATTCCATGGGGAAGTCATCTGATCAAAGGTTGACTTTCTGGACAAGTCAGTGCAAAATCAGGGCATCTGAGGCCCCCAATGACCCAACCAAGGGGTGATCTTCATCATTTTGAGTGTATATGATCTTTATTTGATCATGGAAGAAGTTAGAAGTTCACAAAATTCAAGAATTTGAAGTTTTTGCAAAGTTGACTTTTTTGGGCATAGTTGACTTTTCAAGAATATGTCATTTTAGGTCATTTTTCAAGCCTTGATTTTTGATCCAAAAAAGCTTCAAATGGAAAAACTTTGGTCATGAAAGTTGTAGGATACATTTTTCCCTTTTCAAAAAGTACAAGAACATGACCTAATTCATTTTGGATCAAAAGTTATGGTGTGACAAAGTTGGCAAAAATCACTAATTTTCAAGTTATGCACTAAAAGGAAAATTTGCAAAATCATGAACCAAGGCAAATTGTAACTTCTAATTGTCATCAAACCATTACACAAGCATCATGCAACTCTTAAAAATCAGATTTGAACCAAGTTTCTCATGGTTTATGGCTTGTTGGACAAGGAAATCACATGTGAACCAAAGTTGAAACAACTTGCAAAACTCATGATAACACCTCACCAACTTGATGTCTTGAATGCTGAACCTTGCTAGCCCTTCCCCATACCATGCTGCGCCAGCCCTAGCCATTGTACCAAGCTAGAACTCAAGCCATACCTCTCTTACAAAAAAGATGACTTTTGGCAAAAGCAAACATCCCAATCACAGCAGGCCATGTCACATCCTCTGGCCACTTGGAATTGTTTATACTATCCTTTAGCAAGCAAAACATATGAAGAAGCAAGGCTGAAACAGATCATAAGATCAATACACAAAAACTCACCCCATTTGCATTTCTCTTCGAAACTCTTTGCACAAACCACAAACATTAAAACCAACTTCACCAATCATTTCACCATGTTCCATTGAGCCAAAATCAACAAAGACACAAGCCTGAATCAAGCAAGAACACCACTTCTCCATCTTCACTCCAACTTGCAGTTTCTTTCGAAACTCACTCCACAGGCCATAAACATCCAAACAAACTCCACAAACCTTCTTAAAACATCACCTTGATCACAAAGAACCACTCACATTGGCCTGAAACTGCCTGCATCACCATTGCCATTTTCAACTGAGCTTGAGCAGAAGCTGTTCAAACTCTTCATCTAGCCAGCATAAACTTCTCCAAGGCATTCAAGCATCATCAAGGGGTCATAAGGAGTGGATTTCACAAGGAGGGGAGGTCTGAAAGTTGCTGGAGTGAAAGCTTCGAATCTCAGGTAGCTCAAGAAATATTTTTCCAGAAATCATTTTTTATGTTCTAAACTTGTTCTCTATGCTTCACTGATTGTCCTGGTGCTTTTAGTTTTGAAAATGGTGATGAAATGAGAATTTAATTGATCTCTGAAACTTTTTTGCCCTAGTTCTTGTTTGCTTCGATTCAGCCTTTCCTGGAAAAATAAATTTGTTTTGAGTGAGGGTTATGATTCGTGAGTGAGTGGGAAACATTTCTGTTCAATTAGATTTCATTTTCATAACGTATGGAGTGAGTTTGAGGTTTGGGGTGAACGGAGAAGATGACCGGAACACTGTTCCGGTCATCTGAAAGTGTTTAACGGCGCAATTAGGGTTTAAGCATTAATTAGAAATTTTTGAATTTGAGCCGTAGGATGTGGCGCGCAGTCAACTCCCGCGCGTGTGACTTTGAATTCAAGCCCTTGGATCAGCTGACTTCTCTTTAATTCATTTATTTTCATTTTATTTTCATATTTTTCTCATTTGTTTTGCATAATTTATTTTAAATAGCAAAAATGTCTTAAAAATTATGAAACTTTTTCTCAAGAGTTTTATTAATTTTTATGACACAAAAATATTTTTGTTTTCATTTTTAGCATTTAAAAAGTATTTTTAAATATTTAAAAGATTATTTTTAATTGATTAATGAAAATTAATTTATTAAAAATACTTTTAGGTATTTAAAAATCACCAAAAAATTCATGAAATGTACCAAGACATTTAGAAACATTGTCCAACCTTCAAACCAAATTTCTTTTTTGATCTTGATGCATTTTGAGAATTTTTCATTGAATTAAAATCATTTTTGTGCATTAATTTGATCCATAGTTCAAAAAATCATTTCTGCCTATTCATGAGGAGTTGGACATTGATTCTTCTTGCATTGCATTATGTTTAGCATGTAGTTTTTGAGATAAAATGGCCATGATTTGATCTTTCATTTTCCATTTGTTTGATAATTTTCTTGTTTAGGAACCCTAAAACCCTAGAAACTTGTAAAAATCATAACTTAAGATTGGTTAAGAGTTGAGACCTCTCCTTTGGGCAGTGGTTTAGCATGGGATTAGGGGTCCTTTGTGTGGCATTTTCAATTTTTTATCTTAGGGTTTGCTTCTGATTTTGATTTTTGTTTGATGTTTGGTTCATAAACCCTAATTTGGGCTTTCATTTGCATCCATCTTGCATTCTCTTGCATAACATGACTTGCCATGACATTTCAAGCATCCATTTGATCCATTTGACATCATAAGACATGTTGAAAGCATGTTTGATCATTGCATCATGTATTTGCCATGTTGTATGCCATGTGCACTTCATAACTTTTCATGTATGTTCATGGTTCCTAACTTGCTCCATTTGCATTCATGAACTTGTATGATCATTCCCATGTGCTGCCTCATGTTTGTAGCACCTCATAGCATCATTACCATCTCATACATGCTTCTGGTTTTGGTTTGCATCATGTCATTCCATCCCATTTTGCATTGCATTGTATTGTATTTCTTTCCTAACCTTTCAGGTGGTAAGTAACTTTGAGAAGTGAATTTGCCTTCACTTCTCATAACCTTTCTTTTCATCTCTCTTGCATCCATTGCTGCATTTCTTATATGTGTTTGAGTTTGAGCTTGCTCATTCTTCTTCTTCCCACTTTCTCCCTTCAAGTGACTTGACTTCTTGAATGAAGCAAGTCACTTTGCTTCTCTTGATCCTTTCATCTGCTTCCTGGTGGTTCCATTGAAGATTGTTCTTGCAAACCTCACAAACCTTAGGAACAACCAAGCATAACAATGATTAGGGTTTTGATTAGTCTCCCCTTTTAGTTTTACCTTTGTGTCTCTTTGAGTCTTCTCTTCTCATCTCATAATCAGGGACTAAACCCTAAAGGCTTTAAGGCTTTGTGATTAAGCTTATGCCTGCATCCTTCTCTTAGGATGGAGTGTATAATTTTAATCCTAAGTGTTAAACCCTTAATGTGTTTAAATCTCTTAATCAATTCACTTAATAATCATCGAGACATCACACTTGTAACTTGGGCCTTGCATTAGGGTTCTAATTCTTCCTTAATTGGTTAAGAAGGACTAACCCTAGTGTTAATGGACAAGTCCCCCTCAAGTTGTCTTACAAATCGTAAAAATCACTTCATCATCATACCATTAAATAAAATCCACTTAATCAAAGGCTTGTTTTGTCATGAGTTTAATTCCTAATCATGGATTAAGTTGAGGAGTTTTCCTCAGCTTAAACATTCTCATCTATTATCCTTCTCTTAGGATGGTGTAATGAGTCTGTTTAATCCCTGATTATGGCTTAACCTCATTACTTAACACTAAACAAAAACAACAAAAACATTTAAATAATCACAAGTAGGTTAATGATCTTAATCCTGCATCAAAGGTGATTAAGTGTGAGAAGCTGACTTCACACTTAAGGTATTCTCATTACCCCTAATCAGAGGGAAGATGTGATGAGTTTACTAAATCCATTGGTTTAGGCTTAGGCTCATTAACTTATGACAAACTCTCAAAAGCAATAAAAGATTGAAAACTCAAAAACAAACAATAATCGTCTCCTCCGGGATTCTTTTCTCATCTCATTCACTCACAAACGAGAACTTGCTTCTTCCGTCTAATGCAAGACAGTTTGCACCTGAGCCAGACAGGTCATACACTTGAGCATAGGCAAGCAAGCAGTTCACAAGTCAATTCATCTTTCAGTCTCTTTGGGTCGAACTATGGTGTTCTGACTTCCTCATTGCACGAGAGGATACGTAGGCATAACTTAACGGTTATCGAACAAAAGTCTCTGTATATTCCCCCTCCTTCAGCATTATTCTTTTAGCCTCATAGTCTTGAGCATTTCATCTTTGTTCTTACACTGACACTATACATATTACACTGCACTTCTTTTACACAGACACCTGTACATCTTTTCCAGCTTCTTTGATACACAAAATGCACTGACACTACCCCTTTAAAACACAAATCTTTTAAGCGTGGATCCCGTCGAGTACGACGGACAATCTGGGTGCTAATACCTTCCCAGGTTGTAACCAACCCCCTTTCTCAGTCTCTCTGGTTCGCAACCGTCTTATCCATCTCTTTCTAGGTCTATGCAGCATTGCCTTTCCTTCGGGATAAAAATGCCTAGCTGGCGACTCTATTCATCTCCAGTGAGTTCACGGCTGTGTGTTCTCACTGTCCCTCTCGCCGACCGTTCGCGTCTGTACCTTTATCTGGGCCTATGTCCACTTATTGGGAGTGACAGCTTGGCGACTCTGCTGGGGAACATAAAGGAACCAGGGCTTCTGGTTCTTTTTGTGGGTTCCTCCTAGCGCTTGATTGATTTGTGTTTACTGGGGTGTTATGTGCTTATTTGTGCTGTATATTTATTTTTGTTTATTGCTTTATGTACAGTTGCTTTACTGCTTTCTTTATTGCTTTTGTATGTATCATACTGTCATACTGCTGGCTGGATCTGGTTTTTGCTTTGGTGGGTGGGTGATTCATTGAAAGTTAAGGTCCTACACCTGGGACCTGAGTGACACCTAGGCTAGAGTGAATCATATTCTTTCCCATTCCATCTCGGTCTGGTGCGGGAATATGAAACACGGTTCAGATATGGGTTTCTTCTTGAGAACTCTGTGTTGCAGATTTCCTGCAATGCTAGGGCTATCTGGGAAGCCTGCTAAGTCTGGATGACCTTTTAGTATTGACCTTCAGAAACTGAGGTGAATTAGAGGAGGAACTTTTATGGTTATTGTAAACACTGTACCTCCGGGTTAGAAGTGTTTACACTTCTCATAACTGATCCAAGTCTGAGGATCCTTGTTTTAGAACACCACCTGTGAGGGGGTTGGGCTGTTTACAGGTTTGCAGGTACCTTGACCTCAGAATACCCTGTTACTTTGACTTGATTAAGAATACTCCATGTTGGAACAGTTCTTGTGATTCTAAACCCTGGACATGTGGCTCTTTATTTGAGCCCCCCACCTTGGTTACTGGATTTATAGACCTCCATCTGGATTTCTTGAACATACCTGGACCTATATCAGAGTTTTTGATCAGATCCAGCTCAGTCACAAACCCTTGCATATCATTTGCATACATAAACATTGCATCATATTGACATTTGCCTATTTGTGTTTCAGGGTATCCATCTTCATTTGGTTTTGGTTTTGACCCCATCTTCAGTATTGACCTATCTTCATCAGCACTTGCTTCAGCTATCAGCTATCTACTTCAGTCACCTGCACCAGCCAATCAGTGGCCCATTCTTCAGTATCACCATCAGCACTTGTCTCTACTCAGTCTCAACATCATGGCACCTAAAAAGAGTAACATCACCTACCACTTCTTCCAGCCAGAGTTAGCTGACATCAGGAGGATTCAGACCCTGATCACTCCAGACCATATACCACTGTTCAGGGAACACCATGGAGATATACTTGATATGGTTATGGATCTGGACCCCTCACAGAGAAGCCTGATCCACACTTGCCTTCAGTTTTATGATCCCCCACTGAGATGTTTCACTTTTCAGGACTTTCAGCTGGGCCCCTTATTGGAAGAATACTCATCATTAGTTGGCATACCTATCAAGGGTGGAGTCCCTTTCAACCCTGAGATGGTCTTTCCTGGTAATGAAGAGGTAGCAAAGGCATTGCATCTGGAACCAGCCCTGATTGGGCAGCATATGACTTCTAAAGCTGGAATCCCTGGCTTCCATCTGGATTTCCTGATCTCTCAAGCTACCCTGAAAGCTTCTTTAGGAGAGTGGAAAGCTGTCTGTGCTTTATTGGCCTTGAGTGTATATGGAATTGTGTTGTTTGCAGATGAGTCTCGATTCATTAGCAAGAATGCAATCCATCTGTTCATTCTAAGGAACCCAGTGCCAACTTTATTGGGTGATCTCTACTATTCAGTGCATCAAAGGAATGAAAAGCAGAGGGGAAGATTAGTAAGATGCTGTGCTCCTTTGTTCCATACTTGGCTTCTCAGGCATTTGCCCAGGACAGATGCATTTTTGAACCCTCATCAGCAGAGAAACTGGGCTAAGAGACTCACTGCTCTAACTTCAGCCGATATCAGATGGTGCACCCAAAGCACCAAGGGCAGGGATATCATCACCAGCTGTGGGCATTTTCCCAATGTGCCCCTTATAGGAGTTAAGGGTAGTATCAATTACAACCCTCTGCTGTTTAAAAGACAACTGGGCTATGCACTGGTCCACACTCCTAAGGCACAGGACTTGGTTGAAACTCTTTATTGTGAGAACAAGATTAAGCTGGATATTGTTAGGAAGGCTGCTTGGGCCTGGGATAATGTTCAAACCAAAGGAGTAACCATTTTGGGGAAGTGCAATGTGGCATCAGCACAATATTATGAGTGGTCCTATGCCAGGGCTCAATTCTCTGGAATGCCCTTTACCATAGAAGATATGCCTGAATCATCTTCAGCACCACCCCCTGCCACTGTCAGCTTAGAGGAATTTGAGAAATTGAAAGAGAGAAATGAGAAGTTGACCCAGGCTTTGCAGAAGACCCTCCGGGAGAGGAGTGATGGCAGGATGGAGATTGAGAGACTAGAGAAGCTGAGAGTGGAGCATCTGGTTAAGATTGAGAAGTCTGGGGATTATATCAAGAAGTCTAAGGCTGGAGAACAAATTCTGAAGAACGCTTGCAAGGAAGCCCAGTTCCGGAGAGCAAGGATAGACTTTTATCTGAAGGAGAGTCAGGCCCGGTGGGTCAGGATCACTGAGGCTCGTACTCTGGAGGACAAGAGGGTCCAAGACAAGATGGAGCAATTGGAAGCTAGTGCAAAAGAACAGCAGGAAGCCCTGGCAGCAGCCCAGAGGGAGATATCAGAGCTGAAGATCAAAGCAGGAGTGAAGAGGTCAAAGGACCAAAGTCAGCACAAGAAACTAACAGCAGCTGTTACAATCCGGAATCTCCTCATCAGGAATCTCACGGAGCGTCCGGCTGATCCTGTGACCGAAGCACTTCTCAAGGAAGTTCGTGAGGATGAGTTTGGTCTTGGTGTTTGACCATTTGTTTGTTGTTGCTTTCATTCCATGTACTTTTATTTTCTTGTAATGTATTTTGACCCCTCCGAGGGCTTGTATTTGTAAACAGACTATGTACCATTTTGCTTTCTGTAATATATGTGTTAGTTTGTTCCATCCAAGTTTCACTTCAAAAGCAACATCAACAGCATCTTCAAGGGTCTGGAAGGGTCAAAACTGAATGCCAAACCGGATACCTTGAGAACAAATAAGCATAACTGCATTGCATGCTAACCCCTTTTGTTTGTTTTGTAGGTTTTTGCCACTAACTCTGTTGTGATGTTCAGGAACTATTGCTCGGCGCCGGGTATTTCCCCTCAACCGTCCGCACCGCTATCCAACCCGTAACAACCTTCCGGGCATTCAAATGGATCAGATGCAGCAGGACCTTACTGAGGTCAGAAATCAAATGGCAAACGAAAGATTGGAAATGAGAACTCAGATGACGCAGTTTATGGAAGTGATGAACAATATGGCTCAGAGCCAAGAAATATTGAGAGCCATGGTAGAAAGGCAGAATCAAGAAGAACCCCATGTAGGGACTGCTGGAACAAGCAACAATGAGAGGGTCCAACCTCATGTTAATCCCCCTGTATTTGGACCCCACCTTCATCCAGAGGTCAACGTCCCTGCAAATGTTCAAGGGACTGCCACTGCAGGAAGAGTGCTGCAAGAAGACCCCCAGGAAGATCAGTTCACCGTAATGGGAGCTGGGGAGGAGGCTTATGATAGAAGGTTGGATGAGATAGCTGAGAAGTTAAGATCCTTGGAGTCTCAAAATTCTTTGGGTTTCGATGTTATGGATATGGGCTTGGTAGACTGGGTCAGGATCCCCCATAAGTTTAAGCCTCCTTGTTTTGAAAAATATAACGGGACTTCATGCCCCCGGACTCATTTACAATCATTTCTGGGGAGGCTGAAGGCCTATACTATGGATGAGAAGCTTTGGATGTTCTATTTCGAGGATAGCTTGACTGGAGCTTCGAGGGAATGGTATTCCCATCTGACAAGAGCAACTATTAGATGCTGGAAGGACCTGGCAGAGGACTTCATCAGACAGTATCAGTATAATCGGGATATGGCACCCAACAGGACCCTCCTAATGGGAATGTCACAGTCATCTAGAGAGAGCTTCCGAGAGTACGCTCAAAGATGGAGACAGCTTGCTGCCGCTGTCCAGCCACCTATGTCAGAAAGGGAGATGGCTGATATGTTCATGAACACCCTTCAGGGGACTTACATTGATAGGCTAGCTGCCTTCTCGTCTACCAGCTTTGCAGATGTAGTCATAGCCGGGGAGAGAATTGAAAGCCTATTGAAAATGGGGAAGATCTCAGACAACGGTGCAAGCTCATCCAGTAATGCAAGAAAGCCTTTTGCGGGCCCAAGAAGAACTGGCGAGACCAATGCCATCCACACCAACAAGGGCAGGCCCCAATATGTTCACAGATCGGTGGCAGCAGTCACCATTCCCGCTCCAGCTCGTCCTCAACCAGTTTATCAACCTCCGCAACAAAACTATCAGCAACAACCCCAGTACCACCAACAAAATCAGTATCCTCCGAGAAATTACAACAACAGCAACACCAACAACAATAACCAGCAAAGGCCATTCCAACAGAGGCCATCTCAATCCAACAGGGTAATCGATCCGATCCCTATGCCATATGCTACATTGCTGCCACAACTCCTGAAACTCAACCTAGTTGAGCTAAGGACATTGGCCCCTCCAGATCCCAACAGTCTACCCAGGAATTATGACTCCAACGCCAGATGTGCTTTTCATTCAAATGCACCTGGCCATAGTACAGAAAAGTGCAGAGCCTTGCACATGAAGGTACAAGACCTGGTAGACTCTAAGGCCCTGAATTTCGCACCACCACCCAATGTCAATAAGAACCCCATGCCAAACCACGGTGGTCCCAGAATCAACGCTATTGAAGAAGACAAGCCGTCTTATTTAATAACCAGTGTGGGTCAGATCCGGACACCGTTGGTAGAAATCAAGGCTCAACTCCTCGAATGTCAAATGTTCCCGGGGTGTGAGTTAGGGTGTGCCTACTGCAATATTTCAGTAAATGGGTGCGATAATTTGAGGAATGGCATAGATGGTCTCATTCAGAGTGGCCAACTTCAGATCACCACATCATTTCCAACAAATCCAGCAACCTCATCAGCAACAACTCCAGAACCTCCTACAACTGCAACAACCATTGTTCCTGACAATTCTTCGGTTTCATCAACAAGTACTTCATCTGTCATTTCAACTGACCAGGCATCAACAAATGTTCCTTCTACAACTCCAGCACCACTCCATTTTGAAACTCCTACAACAACAACATCCATCCTTCCACCAATGTCTCCTACAACACCAGCAACAAATCATGAAGATGTCTCAACTGTCACAATATTTTATGATCCTGAAAACAACTCTGCCTACAACTCAGAAGGTGCTGCTCCCATCAGAGCACCAGTTACAATTTATTATGATCCACAGACTATCACAGTTCCTTCAACAGCAGCAGTCAGTCCAGTCACTATCACGGTGCCTGGACCGGTACCCTATGAAAGCAGCAATGCCATCCCATGGCATTACGGCTCTGACTTGTACTGTGAAGGACAAAAAATCACCTTTGAATCATCAACCCCTGCACCACAAGTAGACAATGTGGGAGGAGGCGGAGGTTTCACTCGAAGCGGACGTCTTTTCGCCCCACAAATTCAGAGACCCACTGCTGAAGCAGAAGCTGCTGCCAAGGCAAAAGGGAAGAGCCCTGTACAGGAAGATCAAGCTGTTAAAGAAGCTTTGAAGACACCGTTCGATCAAGAGGTTGATGAGTTCATGCGAATCATCAAAAAGAGTGATTATAAAATAGTGGATCAGCTTCATCAGACGCCTTCCAAGATCTCAATCCTATCATTGCTTATGTGCTCCGAAGCCCATCGGAATGCACTACTCAAAGTCTTGCACGCAGCTTACGTGCCTGAAGAGATCACTGTCAATCAGCTAGAAGCTGTAGTTGGAAATGTTAATGCTAGTCATGGACTAGGGTTCACTAATACTGATTTGACAACGGAAGGCCGCAACCATAACAAAGCCTTGCACATAACCATGGAATGTAAAGGCGCAGTCCTTTCCCATGTGCTGGTAGACACAGGATCATCCCTTAATGTCTTACCGAAAAAGGCCCTGGTGAAGCTAGAGTATGAAGGATTAGCATTGCGTCCCAGTAACCTGGTAGTAAGAGCCTTCGATGGTTCTAAGAGATCAGTTCTGGGAGAGATTGAGTTGCCCATAACGATTGGCCCGCAGACCTTCAAAACGACCTTCTACGTGATGGATATACAGCCTGCCTACAACTGTCTATTGGGTAGGCCATGGATTCACGCCGCTGGCGCCGTGACCTCTACCCTTCACCAGAAGTTAAAATATGAGTGGGAGGGTCAAATCGTTACAATCTGTGGGGAGGAGGATATTTTTGTCAGCCACCTGACTACCTATAAGTATATTGAGATGGATGGGGAGATCCATGAAACAATGAGCCAGGGGTTCGAAGATTTGAATGTCAATGAAACATCTGCTGTGCCTGGTACTTCAATATCATCATACCAACAAGCCCGGAAGGTTGTTGAGGGAGGAAACGCCCAAGGCTGGGGCAAACTGCTATCGGTGGAGAAGAAAGAGGACAGATTTGGGTTGGGTTACAAACCAACTCAACAAGATCAAGTGGAGGCTGCAAAGGAGCCCAACTTTGTGAGTGGGGGGATGCTCACCCCTGATGCTGTCAACTGTCTGGAAGACGAGCTGGAAGAAGAACGCAACCTGGAAAGCTGGATTCGTCCAAAAATCCCGGGGAGCAGTATCTCAAACTGGTCTTCCCAGGAAATTATAAGGGTTACTCATGCAGAGTAATTATTATTTCCTGTATTTTTATAGCATGCATCAAAGTCTTGCATCTTGCCCAAGATGACAAGACTCATTTTGTAATCGGGCCATCTGTACTTTTTGTGCAAACAAGATTAATCAATGAAATATCAGACATCTTTTTGCAAATGAGTCTTTTTCTTTTCCGCTCACTGTTTTTCCATTTTTCTTTTTGTACAAAAAATAAATGGCAGTGTTTTCAAAATGACAACTTTATTTCACTTTTTTTAAACAAGATTAAAATCAAATCACTAAAATGAACAACTGAACCCTTGCAGAGTGTGCCTTCCAGACTGCACCGACAACAGCACGGCTATGACTTCGTATGACTTTGACAATCCAATCAATCAAGCTGATGAAGGGGTTGAAGAAGAGTATGAGCTTCCTGAAGAGCTAGCCAGATTGTTGAGACAGGAGGAGAAGGTTATTACTCCTCACCAGGAGGAGGTGGAAGTGATTAATCTTGGTACAGACGAAGACGTGAAAGAAGTTAAAATCGGGGCCTGCCTGCAAGACTCAGTAAAGAGACAACTGGATGACTTGCTTCAAGAGTATGTGGATGTGTTTGCTTGGTCTTATCAGGATATGCCAGGATTGGATACCGACATTGTCGTGCACAAGCTGCCTTTAAGAGAAGAATGCCCGCCGGTCAAACAGAAACTGCGCCGAACTCGTCCCGACATGGCTATGAAAATCAAGGAGGAGGTACAAAAGCAATGGGACGCCGGGTTCCTTGCTGTAACTAGCTACCCACCGTGGGTTGCTAATATAGTACCTGTGCCTAAGAAGGACGGCAAAGTAAGAATGTGTGTTGACTACCGGGATCTGAACAGAGCCAGCCCGAAGGATGATTTCCCATTACCTCACATTGATGTATTGGTGGATAACACGGCTCAGTTCTCGGTATTCTCCTTCATGGACGGATTTTCGGGATACAATCAGATTAAAATGTCACCTGAAGACATGGAGAAGACAACATTCATCACACCTTGGGGCACGTTCTGCTACAAGGTAATGCCATTCGGACTGAAGAATGCTGGTGCCACATATCAACGGGCTATGGTAACATTATTCCATGATATGATTCATAAAGAGATAGAATGTTATGTGGATGACATGATTGCCAAGTCCTTTACTGAAGAAGACCACCTGGTGAATCTACTGAAGTTATTCAAGCGTCTGAGGAAGTACCAATTGAAGCTTAACCCCAACAAATGTACATTCGGGGTGAGATCTGGTAAGCTGCTGGGATTTATCGTAAGTGAGAAAGGGATTGAAGTTGACCCTGACAAAGTCAAAGCTATTCAAGAAATGCCTGCACCGAAGACTAAGAAGGAAGTTCGAGGGTTCTTAGGTCGATTGAACTACATCTCACGGTTCATATCTCACCTCACTGCAACCTGTGAACCTTTGTTCAAGCTGTTAAGAAAGGAACAGACGGTCAGGTGGAATGAAGACTGCCAGAAGGCTTTTGACAAGATCAAGGAATACTTACAAGAACCTCCAATCCTTATGCCTCCAGTTGAAGGAAGACCTCTGATAATGTACTTGACAGTATTAGAGGAGTCAATGGGGTGTGTGCTGGGCCAGCATGACGAGTCTGGTCGAAAAGAGCATGCAATATACTACCTAAGCAAAAAGTTTACCGACTGTGAACAACGTTATTCACTGCTCGAGAAAACTTGCTGTGCTTTAGCGTGGGCTGCTCGCCGACTGAGACAGTATATGTTGACCCACACTACTTTATTGATCTCAAAGATGGACCCAGTTAAGTACATATTTGAGAAGCCAGCACTTACCGGACGGGTTGCAAGATGGCAAATGATCCTTACTGAATATGACATCCAGTACACATCTCAGAAAGCCATCAAGGGCAGTGTATTGTCTGAATATCTTGCTGAGCAACCTATCGATGATTACCAGCCTATGAGGTTTGACTTCCCTGATGAAGACATCATGTTCATGAAAGCAAAAGATCATGAAGAGCCTGTTCACACTGAAGGGCCTGACCCAGAAGAAGAATGGACTATGATGTTTGATGGGGCTGTTAATATGAATGGTCGTGGTGTTGGTGCAGTACTCATTACACCTAAAGGAGTTCACATGCCTTTCTCGGCAAAACTCACTTTCAACTGCACTAACAACGAAGCTGAATATGAAGCTTGCATTATGGGTCTTGAGGAAGCCATTGACCTCAGGATCAAGACATTGACCGTATTCGGAGATTCAGCTTTGGTAATCAATCAAACCAACGGCAAATGGTACACACACCAGGGTCATCTGATACCTTACAGGGATTATACAAGGAGGTTATTGACTTTCTTAATAACAGTCAAGCTTGAGTATATCCCTCGGGACGAGAATCAGTTTGCAGATGCCCTGGCTACCATTTCATCCATGATCAAAGTTCAGGCTGCCAACTTTGCACCTCAGATTTCAGTGTCCAGACTTGACAGACCAGCATATGTGTTCGCAGCAGATGTTGTTAAAGATGATAAGCCTTGGTTCCATGACATTAAGTGCTTCTTGGAGGATCAAACATACCCATCTGGGGCATCTTCCAATGATAAGAAGACTTTGAGAAGGCTTGCTGGTAGTTTCTTCTTGAACACTGATGGTTCTCTATACAAGAGGAACTTTGATATGGTACTCCTCAGATGTGTTGATAAGACAGAAGCAGACTTGTTGATGCATGAAGTGCACGAAGGATCTTTTGGTACCCATGCTGGAGGGCATGCCATGGCTAAAAAGTTGCTAAGATCGGGTTATTACTGGATCACGATGGATGCTGACTGTTGTGCCTATGCCAGGAAGTGCCACAAATGCCAGATTTATGCAGATAAGGTGCATGTGCCTCCCAATCCTTTGAACATAATGTCTTCACCATGGCCCTTTGCCATGTGGGGCATTGACATGATTGGCAAGATTGTACCAACTGCTTCAAACGGCCACCGATTCATCCTGGTCGCCATTGACTATTTCACCAAGTGGGTTGAAGCAGCATCATATGCAAATGTTACAAGGCAAGTGGTAGCCAGATTTCTGAAAAGAGATATCATCTGTCGATATGGAGTTCCCGAGCGAATCATTACTGATAATGGTTCCAATCTAAACAACAAAATGATGGCTGAGCTGTGCCGGGACTTCAAGATCCAACATCACAATTCTTCCCCTTACAGGCCAAAGATGAATGGCGCTGTTGAGGCAGCTAATAAAAATATCAAGAAGATTGTGCAGAAGATGGTAGTCACTTACAAAGACTGGCATGAAATGCTACCGTTTGCCTTGCATGGGTACCGCACGTCAATCAGGACATCCACTGGGGCAACACCGTATCAGCTTGTGTATGGTATGGAAGCAGTCTTACCTGTTGAAGTTGAATTACCCTCCTTGCGAGTACTGATGGATGTTAAGCTGAACGAAGCAGAGTGGGTCCGATCCCGATACGAGCAACTGAGTCTGATTGAAGAGAAAAGATTGGCTGCAATCTGTCATGGGCAGTTATATCAGAAGAGAATGAAGAAAGCCTTCGATCAGAAAGTCAGGCACCGAGAATACCAAGTAGGAGATCTGGTGCTGAAGAGAATCCTCCCTCCTCATACAGACCACAGGGGCAAGTGGACTCCGAACTATGAAGGACCATTCGTGGTAAAGAAAGTTTTCTCTGGTGGAGCATTGATGCTCACTGCTATGGATGGTGAAGATTTCCCGTCCCCTGTGAATTCAGATGCAGTTAAAAAATACTTCGCATAAAATGACCCGCTGGACAAAAAAACAGAATGTAAGTCCAGGCAAAAATAGGGCATCCCGGCGAGTTAAAAACAGAATAAAAGACTCGGGCAAAAATAAGGGAAAATAAATGAAAAATGTACACCCGCTGAGTTGAAAAGCCGCATTGGACAGCTCAGGCAAAAATGGGTATCCCGATGGATTGAAAACCCGAAAGGGCGATCCATGCAAAATAAGGGAATAAGCGAACAACTGCATTCTGAATTCGTCTGTATCGCCTACAACCTGTTAAACTTCGAAAGGATCAAGCGTCAATCAGAATCAACATTCTTCAAAAAGCAAGATGAGGGGAACGTCAAGAGTCATACGGGTCATAGTGAAGAGGAAGCTCCTCAAAGCGTCATCAACACTGCCAGCATTTTGTTTCTCAATTTGTAACGATCTCCTCATTTCAGGGGATATGTTCCTTTGACTGTATCTCGCCAATTCAGGGCATATGAATTAATAAAATCAGATTTTCAGTCATGTCTCGTTTTGTACATTCTTATTTGCAAAAAATGTCTGATGTCTTAAAAGAAAAAACTGATTGCATAAGAATACAGATGCTTATCTTCAAATAAAAGCGTGCTTGCAGGAAATGTACTTACTCTCAGAAGTGCCTAACTCCTATGACGGAATCCAGTAAAGGATACCTCGGGATTACCTTGTGCGTTTCTCTATCTTTTTCAGGATTGCAGGTATCCAGAATGCAACTTGGGGCATGTAAGCTTCATCCCAACAAGCTGGCAAATCAGCACTCAATTTTAGCACCCGAAGTGCTCTCTCCCCAGCTGAGTTGCCTCCCATGACTTCTCCCAGCTGAGTTGGCCACTTATTACTTATCCCCATCAGAATGGGCAGGTATCACAGGAAATGCCCATATCCCCGGCTGAGTCAAGGATCCTCTTCAACGGAATTTCTAGGGAGATCTTTCAGTGATTTCTCTTTCTCCCCAGCCGAGTTGCCATTTCATCCTCAGTCGAATACAGAAGCCAGGGAATCATCTCCCCACAGATCTCCAGCCTCTATCCAGAAGAGCAACGCATGAAGGAGTCACAACAGAGTACAGAAGGCTTCTACAAACCCCAGCTGGGTCCCTCATTACCAGGATGGGTCTATCAGTGACCTATATCCCCAAGCAGATACATCTCTTCGGATCCACCAGTGATCTCATCCCCAGCTGGGATGTCTACTTCAAACAGATCGATCGAAGATCTTCGCAGCAACGGGACCCAAGTCCCGGTTTGGTATCTTTGCACAACCATGGCATTCGCATCATATCCACCCACAAAGCGTAGCATTCCGTCTAATACGGAGCATTACGGCAAAAATCAAGCACATAGCATAATCATAAGCCGTGTTGTGAATCAACACTTGTGAATAATAACCATTCATCAGAATGCAGAATACAATACACAAAAATCCCCACCAGAGTCCCAGCAAAAGCAGTTGCCTCACAATTCACAAACACCAGTTGACACCCGTCCGTGTCATCTATCCCCAGTTAAGTCGCCTGAACACTCTTTACAAACAAGACCACCCGTATTTCAGATACTTCTTGACACCCGTCCGTGTCATTCCCCAGCGGAAAGCCAAAGACATCATCTTTGCACTCACATATACCTATATATACATTTTCTCGGCACCCGTCCGTGTCATATCCCCAGCGCAGTCACTTACACTTTTACAGCCCATACACTTGTTGATATTATCATACTTTTCTCTCTTGACACTCGTCCGTGTCACCCTCCCCAGCAGATAAACATTCATCCATACAAAACTCATACCCACTACTCATGTTACACTTATACAGATACTCGTCCGTATCTCGTATATGCCATTTATATCCCCACAGATTCAACATTGGTCCTTGTTCTTTGTTAATCAGTTGGTACTCGTCCGTACCATCATCTCAGAATATGCATCAAATGTTTGTTTCTACATGATACTCGTCCGTATCATAGTCTTAAGGATGCTCGTCCGCATCTTTAATCCATACACCATGTCAAACACTCATGTCCTCTTGAATATAGACACTCGTCTGTGCCTACCATTCCCCAGAAGAGTCCTCTCAGATTCAACACTCGTCCGTGTTCTCTGTTAACCAGTTGATACTCGTCCGTATCATCATCTTTGAACACGCGTCAGTATTTGTTTCTACCCGATACTCGTCAGTATCGTAGTCTTAAGGATGCTCGTCCGCATCTTTAATCTATACACAATACCAAACACTTATACCTTTTGTTTCTTGGATATAAACACTCGTCCGTGTTTACCCCTCCCCAGTAGATCGCCAACAAAGCAATTTTCCTTCTTATCTGGCACTCGTCCTGTGTCATGAGAAACCCTGAGAGCAGCCGTACCCTGCTAGGTGGTCGTCCTCCACCTCTTGATGGTCGTCCTCCATCATGCTCATCCGATGGCCGTCCCCATCGTTGATTTTTAGCAGCCGTCCCCTGCTAGGTGGTCGTCCTCCACCTCTTGATGATCGTCCTTCATCATTTTATCCAATGGACGTCCCCATTGTTGATTTTTGGTTATCTGGCACTCGTCCCGTGTCATGAGAAACCTCGAGAGCAGCCGTCCCCTGCTAGGTGGTCGTCCTCCACCTCTTGATGGTCGTCCTCCATCATGCTCATCCGATGGCCGTCCCCATCGTTGATATTTTCGGCAGCCGTACCCTGCCAGGTGGTCGTCCTCCACCTTTGATGGCCGTCCCCATCATGTTCCTTTTATTCCCAACAGAGCAGCCGTCCCCTGCTAGGTGATCGTCCTTCACCTTTGATGGTCGTACCCCATCATCTGTTTATTTCATTTATTCTTTAACCCGATGGCCGTCCCCGTCGTGGTCCCTTTCCTTTTAGCCCGATGGCCGTCCCCATCGTTGGTTACTTTGCTTTGTGAACTTGATGGCCGTCCCCGTCATGTTTCATTGATCCCCAGGAATTTTTACAACTTTATCTTGATGGCCGTCCCCATCATAATATCTCATTTTCCCCAGCCAGTCGGCCGTCCCCGTCTTGGCTTTACCTTTTATCCCCAGCATGTCGGCCGTCCCCGTCATTGCTTTATTTTCCGCACTTTTCCCAGCATGTCGGCCGTCCCCGTCATTGCTCTTTGCCCAACAGTCGTTTTCTGCTCGACGGTCGTCCTCCGTCGCCCACACTTTACAATATACTTTATTTTCCTTTACAATCTATATCCCTTTTCTTCTTCATTCTGTGAGTGCAAATTTTGGACTGTCTTTGATATTCAACCACAAGTTATCTTGTTTGCCTGATAAGCCGTTGCTTACAACCTACACAGCTAACTCATGTTTGAATAGGGGCAGCTGTAAACACCCCAAATTTGCCCTCACCCATTCACACAATGGCTTGTGATCATTTCATATGCATAAACACAATCATATCATCTCATATCTCATTTTTGATTCACTGCATAAGTTCTAAGGCATCTGCACCTAGGGTTTGTGATCTGAGCAGTCCAAGAGCCTCTTGAGCCACTCCCAAAGGCCACCAATCACTTCAAAGGGGTCCATGTGTGTTCAAGCATCATATTGCATCCTCTCAAAGTCAAGAATGCAAAATAATCACAAGAACTGGGATTGGTATGGATGCAGAGCCAAGTTTGACTGCACAGTTGACCTAAAATTAGGGTTTTGGTTTCAGAGGCCATAACTCCATTTTTTTTTGTCATTCTTGTTTCCATTGGTCTCTATATGGTATAGGGAGTATGCACATCAATTTTCATGAAGAAATTCCATGGGGAAGTCATCTGATCAAAGGTTGACTTTCTGGACAAGTCAGTGCAAAATCAGGGCATCTGAGGCCCCCAATGACCCAACCAAGGGGTGATCTTCATCATTTTGAGTGTATATGATCTTTATTTGATCATGGAAGAAGTTAGAAGTTCACAAAATTCAAGAATTTGAAGTTTTTGCAAAGTTGACTTTTTTGGGCATAGTTGACTTTTCAAGAATATGTCATTTTAGGTCATTTTTCAAGCCTTGATTTTTGATCCAAAAAAGCTTCAAATGGAAAAACTTTGGTCATGAAAGTTGTAGGATACATTTTTCCCTTTTCAAAAAGTACAAGAACATGACCTAATTCATTTTGGATCAAAAGTTATGGTGTGACAAAGTTGGCAAAAATCACTAATTTTCAAGTTATGCACTAAAAGGAAAATTTGCAAAATCATGAACCAAGGCAAATTGTAACTTCTAATTGTCATCAAACCATTACACAAGCATCATGCAACTCTTAAAAATCAGATTTGAACCAAGTTTCTCATGGTTTATGGCTTGTTGGACAAGGAAATCACATGTGAACCAAAGTTGAAACAACTTGCAAAACTCATGATAACACCTCACCAACTTGATGTCTTGAATGCTGAACCTTGCTAGCCCTTCCCCACACTATGCTGCGCCAGCCCTAGCCATTGTACCAAGCTAGAACTCAAGCCATACCTCTCTTACAAAAAAGTTGACTTTTGGCAAAAGCAAACATCCCAATCACAGCAGGCCATGTCACATCCTCTGGCCACTTGGAATTGTTTATACTATCCTTTAGCAAGCAAAACATATGAAGAAGCAAGGCTGAAACAGATCATAAGATCAATACACAAAAACTCACCCCATTTGCATTTCTCTTCGAAACTCTTTGCACAAACCACAAACATTAAAACCAACTTCACCAATCATTTCACCATGTTCCATTGAGCCAAAATCAACAAAGACACAAGCCTGAATCAAGCAAGAACACCACTTCTCCATCTTCACTCCAACTTGCAGTTTCTTTCGAAACTCACTCCACAGGCCATAAACATCCAAACAAACTCCACAAACCTTCTTAAAACATCACCTTGATCACAAAGAACCACTCACATTGGCCTGAAACTGCCTGCATCACCATTGCCATTTTCAACTGAGCTTGAGCAGAAGCTGTTCAAACTCTTCATCTAGCCAGCATAAACTTCTCCAAGGCATTCAAGCATCATCAAGGGGTCATAAGGAGTGGATTTCACAAGGAGGGGAGGTCTGAAAGTTGCTGGAGTGAAAGCTTCGAATCTCAGGTAGCTCAAGAAATATTTTTCCAGAAATCATTTTTATGTTCTAAACTTGTTCTCTATGCTTCACTGATTGTCCTGGTGCTTTTAGTTTTGAAAATGGTGATGAAATGAGAATTTAATTGATCTCTGAAACTTTTTTGCCCTAGTTCTTGTTTGCTTCGATTCAGCCTTTCCTGGAAAAATAAATTTGTTTTGAGTGAGGGTTATGATTCGTGAGTGAGTGGGAAACATTTCTGTTCAATTAGATTTCATTTTCATAACGTATGGAGTGAGTTTGAGGTTTGGGGTGAACGGAGAAGATGACCGGAACACTGTTCCGGTCATCTGAAAGTGTTTAACGGCGCAATTAGGGTTTAAGCATTAATTAGAAATTTTTGAATTTGAGCCGTAGGATGTGGCGCGCAGTCAACTCCCGCGCGTGTGACTTTGAATTCAAGCCCTTGGATCAGCTGACTTCTCTTTAATTCATTTATTTTCATTTTATTTTCATATTTTTCTCATTTGTTTTGCATAATTTATTTTAAATAGCAAAAATGTCTTAAAAATTATGAAACTTTTTCTCAAGAGTTTTATTAATTTTTATGACACAAAAATATTTTTGTTTTCATTTTTAGCATTTAAAAAGTATTTTTAAATATTTAAAAGATTATTTTTAATTGATTAATGAAAATTAATTTATTAAAAATACTTTTAGGTATTTAAAAATCACCAAAAAATTCATGAAATGTACCAAGACATTTAGAAACATTGTCCAACCTTCAAACCAAATTTCTTTTTTGATCTTGATGTTTGAGAATTTTTCATTGAATTAAAATCATTTTTGTGCATTAATTTGATCCATAGTTCAAAAAATCATTTCTGCCTATTCATGAGGAGTTGGACATTGATTCTTCTTGCATTGCATTATGTTTAGCATGTAGTTTTTGAGATAAAATGGCCATGATTTGATCTTTCATTTTCCATTTGTTTGATAATTTTCTTATTTAGGAACCCTAAAACCCTAGAAACTTGTAAAAATCATAACTTAAGATTGGTTAAGAGTTGAGACCTCTCCTTTGGGCAGTGGTTTAGCATGGGATTAGGGGTCCTTTGTGTGGCATTTTCAATTTTTTATCTTAGGGTTTGCTTCTGATTTTGATTTTTGTTTGATGTTTGGTTCATAAACCCTAATTTGGGCTTTCATTTGCATCCATCTTGCATTCTCTTGCATAACATGACTTGCCATGACATTTCAAGCATCCATTTGATCCATTTGACATCATAAGACATGTTGAAAGCATGTTTGATCATTGCATCATGTATTTGCCATGTTGTATGCCATGTGCACTTCATAACTTTTCATGTATGTTCATGGTTCCTAACTTGCTCCATTTGCATTCATGAACTTGTATGATCATTCCCATGTGCTGCCTCATGTTTGTAGCACCTCATAGCATCATTACCATCTCATACATGCTTCTGGTTTTGGTTTGCATCATGTCATTCCATCCCATTTTGCATTGCATTGTATTGTATTTCTTTCCTAACCTTTCAGGTGGTAAGTAACTTTGAGAAGTGAATTTGCCTTCACTTCTCATAACCTTTCTTTTCATCTCTCTTGCATCCATTGCTGCATTTCTTATATGTGTTTGAGTTTGAGCTTGCTCATTCTTCTTCTTCCCACTTTCTCCCTTCAAGTGACTTGACTTCTTGAATGAAGCAAGTCACTTTGCTTCTCTTGATCCTTTCATCTGCTTCCTGGTGGTTCCATTGAAGATTGTTCTTGCAAACCTCACAAACCTTAGGAACAACCAAGCATGACAATGATTAGGGTTTTGATTAGTCTCCCCTTTTAGTTTTACCTTTGTGTCTCTTTGAGTCTTCTCTTCTCATCTCATAATCAGGGACTAAACCCTAAAGGCTTTAAGGCTTTGTGATTAAGCTTATGCCTGCATCCTTCTCTTAGGATGGAGTGTATAATTTTAATCCTAAGTGTTAAACCCTTAATGTGTTTAAATCTCTTAATCAATTCACTTAATAATCATCGAGACATCACACTTGTAACTTGGGCCTTGCATTAGGGTTCTAATTCTTCCTTAATTGGTTAAGAAGGACTAACCCTAGTGTTAATGGACAAGTCCCCCTCAAGTTGTCTTACAAATCGTAAAAATCACTTCATCATCATACCATTAAATAAAATCCACTTAATCAAAGGCTTGTTTTGTCATGAGTTTAATTCCTAATCATGGATTAAGTTGAGGAGTTTTCCTCAGCTTAAACATTCTCATCTATTATCCTTCTCTTAGGATGGTGTAATGAGTCTGTTTAATCCCTGATTATGGCTTAACCTCATTACTTAACACTAAACAAAAACAACAAAAACATTTAAATAATCACAAGTAGGTTAATGATCTTAATCCTGCATCAAAGGTGATTAAGTGTGAGAAGCTGACTTCACACTTAAGGTATTCTCATTACCCCTAATCAGAGGGAAGATGTGATGAGTTTACTAAATCCATTGGTTTAGGCTTAGGCTCATTAACTTATGACAAACTCTCAAAAGCAATAAAAGATTGAAAACTCAAAAACAAACAATAATCGTCTCCTCCGGGATTCTTTTCTCATCTCATTCACTCACAAACGAGAACTTGCTTCTTCCGTCTAATGCAAGACAGTTTGCACCTGAGCCAGACAGGTCATACACTTGAGCATAGGCAAGCAAGCAGTTCACAAGTCAATTCATCTTTCAGTCTCTTTGGGTCGAACTACGGTGTTCTGACTTCCTCATTGCACGAGAGGATACGTAGGCATAACTTAACGGTTATCGAACAAAAGTCTCTGTATATTCCCCCTCCTTCAGCATTATTCTTTTAGCCTCATAGTCTTGAGCATTTCATCTTTGTTCTTACACTGACACTATACATATTACACTGCACTTCTTTTACACAGACACCTGTACATCTTTTCCAGCTTCTTTGATACACAAAATGCACTGACACTACCCCTTTAAAACACAAATCTTTTAAGCGTGGATCCCGTCGAGTACGACGGACAATCTGGGTGCTAATACCTTCCCAGGTTGTAACCAACCCCCTTTCTCAGTCTCTTTGGTTCGCAACCGTCTTATCCATCTCTTTCTAGGTCTATGCAGCATTGCCTTTCCTTCGGGATAAAAATGCCTAGCTGGCGACTCTATTCATCTCCAGTGAGTTCACGGCTGTGTGTTCTCACTGTCCCTCTCGCCGACCGTTCGCGTCTGTACCTTTATCTGGGCCTATGTCCACTTATTGGGAGCGACACCATGCTTGCTTGCCACCTGGGTGTGTGGCTGGGCGGGGAAAGTTATTTATACGTTAAGGATCGAATGACCCGTACTTGCTTTCCACCGAGGAGTGTGGCTGGGCAGGGAAAGATGCCTTAAAGTACCTTGCGTGTGCTCTGTTTTATTTTACTTTGATGTCTCTAGTTTTATGTGAATTTGAAGTCTAGGTTTTCCCCCGACTTGAGTAGTGTCTAAATTCGAACCTTTTAGAGCCGAGAGAACTCTAAGATAGGGAACTCACTAAGATGTTTTATCACACCCCATGTTGATGTTATTATTTCAAGTACTTCAGGTTCCGCAAAGGGCAAAGATTAGGCAACTTAATTAACTTTGCTTGTTTGGTGGCTTTCTTCCACTGTGGACTTTTGAGATCTTCGGATCTAGTTCTTAGACTTTTTATTTTGTGAACATCTTGTATTATTTATAGCCTTTTTGTATTAGTATCTTATGTTTTAGTGGCTATATTTATGTAATGTGTTACTAAGAACTTTTTGTATTTCAGTATCAAACTTAAATTTATATATGAAAAATATGCTTTGATGTATGTCTTTTAAATATGGATATTACTCAGTAGAATGGGGGCTGCTACCCCCTTTTCATGTTGGATTTAAGTTAAAGTATTTTTTATACTATTTGTTTAATAATATTTAATAATGTAATTTTATTTAAGTATAACTTAAAATATTCATCCTCATAAATTAATGCTTTTATAAAATATTAGTAAATAAATTTTGTATTCAATGTTATTTTATTTTAAAAATTAGTTTTTATTTTGTTATAGAAAATTATGATAAACAAAATAGGTTTTCAATAATAATTTTGTGAGAATCAAATATTTAACAATATAAGATATAAAATATGTTGGAACTTCGAACCATAAAATTGGTGAATAATGTTGGAAAAATTGGAATGTGGAAAGTAAAAGAGGCAGATTGAGAGAGAGAGAGAGATAGATAGAGAGAGAGAGATAGATAGATAGATAGATAGATAGAGAGTGAGAGAGTGAGAGAGAGAGAGATTTATATAAGTAATACAAAATGATTGAGACCTAAACAATACTACTACATGATAGAAAATTACAAAAATTTGGATCTGTAATCGGTTACACCTATTGGTTAACCAATTACAAATTAAATGACATGAAAACAATAATACTATCAATGATAACCGATTAATCTCAGATATTAACCTGTTACACCCTCGATATTTTCACTTTTCTTCTACTCAAAAGTGCTTTTGGGCTTGCTGTAACCGGTTACACTCATGTGTTAACCGGTTACAACACCTAAATTACTCAAAATACTTTTAACAATATTAAATAAATATATATATTTGTATTAATATTTAAAACAAAATTAAGCATACAATAATTTAGTTAAAAATGTATTTCCCCCACGTATTAGAATTTTTGGCTCCATCCTTGTTTCTATCAAACAAAATACACCAAGTTACTGAAAATCAAAACAACGTTCACTATTTATTTTTGATACAACAACAAACCGATTTGACACAATCGCCACCAAATTTGAAACCCATTTCATAGCACATTTTATAGCAAACTCCATCGGTTCCATCTTTGCATTCGTGTATGCATGTGCGTCCTGGAGGATCTTGAAAATTCGCAGATGCTGCAATCAAATGAAAGTTAATTAACTCATATGGTTAAGAAATCTAAAAATATAAAGCTTACATTATTTCATTACCTGCCGAAAGCAAAACCATGACAACGCATAACATACATAAAAGAGAAATGTGATGGAAACGAAAAGCCATTGTGTAGGATTTCACCGTATATTTGATTTTTTCTTGGGAAAAATACACTAACATCCCATGGGATCTCTTTAAATGAGACATGCATTCCCTCTAATTTTAGATTAAAGTCACTAACCTCCCGAAACTCTTTTAAAATAGATAAAAATCTCTCTTATCAATTTTACACGATTAATTAATCCGTGAAATACTCATTTAGTTTTAAATTAGACACCAACCTCCCTAAATTCTCTTAAATTAGCTAGAAAATGAGAGATGTAACATTTGTATTCTTTTCTTCATGTGATCCACTCTTCAAATTAATATTGTTATTATTTATTTTTTAAAACTAAAAACTACTATTTTTCTATGGATTATTGTTGCTTTATAATTAAAGTTTTAAAGGCGTCCTTGTATTTGTTGTTATAATTGACTATTATAATTTCTTGTAATTGTTAAGGAACTTGTAGAAACGTAAATATCAAATTTGTCATTAAACTCAAATTTGTCATCAACATATACCATAATTGTAACAATTAAATGACAATGACAATTAAAATATCCCAAAAATCATGTGCATATCTCTAAAATTAAAATATATTTTTAAAATCATCTACATCACATCTTCACCAGTGTTACTGAGCTTTCTGATGAGCGACTTAGCTATTTATCAAGTGATCTTGACTTGCAGCAACATGATGACTTTCTTTCTTTGCATAAGCACCACTACTATTTTTTAAGTCGCACGCAAATATTCTTCACATAAAACTAACATGTCAATGTTCACGTGAAGATAATTCCTCCAAAATTTGTAGGGTTTTCATTCATACCTATTTTTTATTTGTATCTCTTTGAAAGCCCAATATATTGTGTCCAAATTCTTTACAATTTCTACATTAAATTGTGTTTGATCTTCTTGCATCTTGATGACCACCTAGACCTTCGATGATACTTCTCTTTCGATTAGTTATTGGTCGACCTGAAAGTCTCATTATAACACAAGCAATACACTTTTGTAGTATAACACAAACAATAGGCACATGCATGTTTGCCTGGTATCTTTCACTTGAAACTCATCATTATATGCATATGTATGTTTACACATTCTTATATCTTACATTGTAGTATAAAGCACCTTTCTAATCTTTGGTGTGATAATTTCTCAAAACCATATCTTTTTTCAAACCTTGTTTGAAATCTAGCCATCAAGTTACAAGTCATTGACTCATTCATTGACAAAATTGTCTTTATTCTATCATCACCCCACAAATTATTAAAATACTCTGAAACATTATTTGTTACATGATCAAATATGCATTCAGTGTTAAATGTATGTATTGTCTGCGTGTTCTTTGGCCTTTCAAGATCTAGCGACCAATTAGCAGCCTCATTATTAAGTTTTTGAAGTTTGTCTATGGCTTTGTCAAACAAAAACTCATTATATGTCGTTGCAACAACCGAAAATTGTGTACTAAGAAGCAATGTTTTTGAAATTGAGTTTGAAATTGTTTAACAAATGATTACGACAATACCTATAAAAATGATCAAAGAATAATTTGTACAAAATTTAAAAATAAAATATATAGAAAAAGTAAAGGATAATTGTTACTGGTGTTTGGCATTAGGAAAATTTTCTGCAACCAAATTCCGCAATGCCTATTTCATATAAAATTCAAATGATAAGTTTTAGTTGTTGCAAAATCATTATGGCAATATTTCCATGCACACATGATTACAATCCATGATCTAAAGTTACTCATATAATTTTGGTTTTATCAAATTTCTATTTTAACCGTAAACATTGATAGAACTTATATCCACTTTTCATCCATTTAAATAATCATCATAAATTAATCATATGTTCAATCAGACATGATTCTAACAAATCACTAACCTTTTGCATATCATACATGTTTATCTTTCTATTAAAGAACTTATTTCAAAATATCACCCAATAAGGACAAAAAAAAACATGCATCAGTATTTATATTCAATTTCCACAATAGAAAATTCAATTGGAAACATGCCTTTGTTTCCATCAACTGCCCCAACTGATAGTATGATTTCCCTGTAATTTCCTTTTAGATGACACCCATCAATACCAAACCATGATTTGCAACTCTCACAAAACCATTTTTCTTTGCATTTAGGGAAGCAAAATATATTTTAAACTCAATATTATTGTTGACTTTGGGTTCAAACTGTACCTTTATTATAAATTTGGTATTTATCTTCAAAGCAAGTTTGGCCCAAACCGGTAAGTCATTATATGAAAGTGTGTTATCCCCTTTAGTGTCTTGTCTAACCCTTTTTCTTGCTTGATAAAGTTGATATATAAATTACTTTGTTCTATTCCATGGATATCTAACAATTCATTTTTCATAATTGCATAATCATATTCGGGTCAACCCTTATCTTCCTTTCTAACTTCTTTGCTATATAAGTAGATGTAGCATTTGAATATTTTGATGTTCGTATGCCATAATGAGTAGGGTTGTATGTATTTATCTTAAATGTTTTTCCACTCGGTGTAGTGTAGGAGAGGCATGAATGTGCCAACAAGAACCATCTACAACACATATAGCAGTTACCTTTGACTTTTCATTTTTAACCCTTTTAATATCAAATCCCTCTTGTATAGCAAATATCTAAGGGGGTTCTAAACTCATCCGCGTCAACAAATAATTAAACCAAATTCTAGTTCAACTTTTCCATTATCAAGAGATTTAAATATTCTTCATTCATACCTCAGTTAAGATAAATTAACATCTTATCTTCATCTATGTTCTGATCAGTAACAACAACATCATGTTTTTCTTCATAATCAGTAAGCTCGTCAATATTGATTTCATTTTTGAATAATTCATTTATGCCACTAGAAGTTCAATCACTTTCTTCCCTTTATTTTTATTCAATTTTACCAACAACATGTCTAGGAGCTTTGGTTTCTTCATGATTTGATAATGTAGTTAAACATATGGATACAACTAAACATGTCAATAACATCTGAAAGGTTTTAAAAAATGGTCCACGACCGCGAATACCACCACGACAAAATGGTTTTGGAGCCTTCTGATACCGTTATTCACCGTTTTAAGCCTAAGAAAAAAAATCACAAGAGAAACGCCGTTACGGCCGCGACAAAACATCGTTACGACCGCAAACTGTCGTTACAGTCACAACAAAACACCGTTACGGGCGCGAAACACCATTTTATAATCAACCTTCTATGAACTATCATCAACCGTCAACAAATTCTTCATATGACTACCAACAAATTGAGCCACTAAGAAGCTCTGAAATGTTTGGTTATGTCTTCGGAGGAAGTGGATGTAATAATGATGAAGGTGTTAAGATGAATGTGTTAGTAGTTTTTATTAATGATGTAAACAATAAGTTTTCCATAAAATCTTTAAAATGTATTAGTATTTTTTATTATGTGAACTTAAAAATTGTTATTTTGTGAATTTTTGTGATTAATTCACGTCACGACGACCATTATTTGCAACACAACACCTGTACTGACCGAAATCGCGAAAGCCTTTAATCGACCGTGACGCGACTGCGACCGTTTTTTAAAACCTTAATCTGAATCATTTTTAACGGGGTTTCTTAAATCAGTACAAGGATTAAAAAAATAAAGGGCTATTGACAAATTTGTATACTTGTATCCAACATCTGTAGGAAACTCATTAATGTCATCAACCAAATCAAAGTAAGAGTATCAGTCAGGATCAACATTGAAAATTGGTATGCTCACTTCTCCATCAAAATGTACAATCAAATACGCACAACCTGAGTTAGGTTTATCACATTCATTGTTAATCAATGTCTATCCCAAAAGCATGGATAAAACATTACCAACAAAGATGACATTGTCGAAAGCGTGGCAAGAACGAAAGAGATAAAGACAGTGTTGTCGAGAATGAAAGCAAAAAGAACAAAATTTATGAAGAAAAATACCAAGTGTTTTTAAATGATGCTTTCATAATGAGAAAAACTAAAAGGAAGATTGACATTCCTTG
The DNA here is from genome assembly GCA_963966055.1 of Lathyrus aphaca. Classification (NCBI taxonomy): domain Eukaryota; kingdom Viridiplantae; phylum Streptophyta; class Magnoliopsida; order Fabales; family Fabaceae; genus Lathyrus; species Lathyrus aphaca. Next base: position 321,582,733 of record OZ014525.1, read on the forward strand.
GAGGAGAAATAAAGAGACATATAATTTAGAAGGATAAGAGACAAAGAAAATAACCACATGTTTTTTAATTAATACTTGACAACAGTTAACACTAGTCAAGGGAAAAGGAGGTTTGTGTCATGTGAGAAAATACAATGAATGTCAATTACTTATTGCTAGAGTTCAAGGGAGGTTATTGTGTTTTTCCCTTTTTTCTAAGAACTACTGGTACTTATATCTGTTATATCCAAAAATGGTTAGACCACCAAAGCTGATAGTTCCCCTCTTTCTAGGCAAGGAGAGCTACGTCGTCTATATAGATCAATATGTTTGGAGTTTCGAGAGAAGTACTGAAGTAGTATGTCTCAAGATGAATGTGTCTTGCTTATCCCTCTGGAGGGAGCCCATTTTATATTTGTCTTCACAGTCTAAATTAAGATATGTCATTTAAGGGGAGTCCCTTGACCTTCTACCGTTGCAGAGTCTTTAATGCATAACTTTCCTTCATCATTGCTTGCCTTGAAGGCTTGGTAATAGTTTGTATTAATGCGTTGGAACCGTTATGATCTTTGGATGGATGATGAATAAGTACCCAGATGTCGGGTTGTGGAGATACGATACCCGACGTCAAAGGAGGAGAGTTAAGAGTGGTTAGGGTACGATTACTTATGGGACCTTCCTGGGTAAGTACTCCCTTAAGTTTGTGTCTTCTTTTTAGTCCATGCATGGTCATGATCGATCATGTTGCTCAGCCTGAAATATTTTGTGTATGTTCATAAGCCCCCCGAGTTTCGTTCCCGCCTTGGGGGTACTGTGCTCGGCAGTACCATAAGTCCACATATATTTCAGAGTGGTTGAATCATAACTCGGTCTTCATATAGATTTCTACGTGTCAGAATATAAATATTGAAAGGCCACGTCCTTTAGATTTTATAGCGTTATAATGACTTTAATGCCTTATGAGTGGCTAGTCTCTAGCTATTCTTTAACGTAGGACCTCTGTATTTAAAGTTGTTATTCTCTCCCTTTCTTCCCACACTTTTACATCTTAAGCTTTCCTCAACTCTTTCAGCTCATCACTCTTATTTAGTTATTTGATTCTTTGCTTTAATTTTCCTTTTCTTTTAGTAGCAATGGTAATCCTTAGGGAATGTGATGATAATGGGAAGGTTATTCATAAGAGTGAAGAGGAAAGGAGAGAACTATGAGAGGAGTGCATGCAAACATTGAATGGTCCTTTGGGGGTAGAGGATCATAGGTGAGTTATGGATATGTTTTGTAACAAGGTTCTTTCGTCAGAAAGTGATTTTATTAATGAATCTTCAGGTTCTGCAAAGATCTTAATGGAAACCTCCGCCCATTTTGATTATGAAGTCATGGGTTACAAGAATAGCGTCGCTGATGATATTGATATAGCAACAGTTTACTCTTTGAGGAAAATATCATCCACCTTTTTCGAAGATGATGTTATTTTGTATTTGTGTGGCCTACAAGAGAGGGTATGTGTTATTCGTCCAAAGAACTTCTCTGAGGATTTCTTTTATTTCTATCTGACCATTCTTGAAGACTTTAATATTCAGATACCCTTCACTGACTTTCAAGCAGATATGTGAGGTTTTGTACATCAAGACTTTCGAGCAGATATGTGAGGTTTTGTACATCACTCCGACCATAGGATTATTCTTCTCCTATTTCGAGGCGAATGGTTTTAATGGCCGAAGCTGGATTCAGATCAGCGGGATTCCTCATAAGAGTTTCCTTCAAGCTTATGCGTCCAACTATAAGCATCATAAGGACCGTTTTTTAGGGTCTGTTGTGGACCGACGTGTCCCCAAGTTCTATATTCTATGGACAAGCATCCCATCTTTCCCCATTATTAGACAAAGGATTACGTCCGAACTCGAGTCCCTGGCCATTTAGGAATCTATCCGTATGATATGTAATTCCCAGTATTTGATTTAATACTCTGTATGATATTAATTAAGATCTATAGGGTTCCAGAGCGCTCTAAGAGTTTTCAACAAAAATAATTAGAACAACCGATGAATTTAAATTGATTAGTTATTATTATCGGACTCAGTGGTTTTATTAATTAAGAGCAACAAAGTTATTTTCGGATACCCTCAATTTTTGGACCCATTAGTTAGTCATACTAACTAATAGTATAACATTATGTTTCTTTTATTTTTCCTCATTTGTGCCCAATATAGAAACTTTGAGAGAGAAATAAGAGAGAAGTGGGAGAATAAGAAAGGAAAGGAAAAATCTTGAAGAAGAATAAGCTCTTGGATATTGTCGCTCCCGAAGATTTGCATCCCGGTGCAGACGCGAACGGTCGGCGAAAAGAGAAAGTGAAATGAATTGAATTGAGTCGCCAGCTAGGCATTTTTATCCCGAAGGAATGGTAATGCTGCATAAACCTGGGAAAAGATGGATAAGAAGGTTGCGAACCAGAGAAACTGAGAAAGGGGGTTGGTTACAACCTGGGAAGATATTAGCACCCAGATTGTCCGTCGTACTCGACGAGATCCACGCTTACAAGATTGTGTTTAAAGGGGTACTGTATGTGCTATCTGTGTGCAAAAGCTAAGGATGAATGTACAGGTGTCAGTGCAAAAAGGTGAATTGCTCAGGAACTGAGGCTTAGAAGAGAATGCTGAGAGAGGGGGAAGACAAAGAGAATTTTTGTTCGATAACTGTTAAGATATGCCTACGTATCCTCGCGTGCAATGAGGAAGTTATAACATCGTAGTTCGACTCAATGAGATTGAAAATGAATTCGACTTTGAACTGCTTGCTTGTCTATGCTCAAGTGTATGACTCGTCTGGCTCGAGTGCTAATTGTCTTGCATTAGACGGAAGAAGCAAGTTCTCGTTGGTGAATGAGTGTGATGAGAAAAAGAATCCCGAAGGAGACGATTATTGTTTGTTTTTTATGTTTTCAGTTTTGTTATTGTTTTTGGTGTTTTGCATAAGTTAATGAGCTTAAGCCTAAATCAAGGGTTGTAAACTTATTATATCCTCCCTGATTAGGGATAATGAGCCTACTTAAGAATGAGATAAGCATCTCAACTTAATTACCTTAATGATGTAGGATTAAGATCATTAACCTACTTGTAATTATTTATGTGTTTTTGGATTTTTGTTTAGTGTTAAGTAATGAGTTTAATCTCTAATCACAGATTAGTGAACTCAATACACCATCCTAATAGAAGGATAATAGATGAGAACACTTAAGCTAAGGAAGGTACCTCAACTTAATCCATGGTTAGGGACTAAATTCATTATATAACAAGCCTTTATTAAGTGGATTTTAATTAAGGGATGGGATTAAGAAGTGGATTTTATGTTTGAAAGACAACTTGAGGGGGACTTATCCATTAAACACTAGGGTTAGTCCCTCTTAACCATAAGGAATACATAGAACCCTAATGTAAGGCCCAAGTTACAAGATAAAGTCTTAGTGATTATTAATGTGTTTTGATTAAGATATGTAAACAAATTAAAGTTTTAACACTTAGGATTAAAGTTATACACTCCATCCAAAGAGAAGGATACAGGCATAACCCTAATTCCAAAGTCCTAAAACTTTAAAATTTTAGTCTCTGATTATTAAGATGAGAAGAGAGACTCAAGGAGACTCAAAGGTAAAAGATAAACGGGGACTATACACAACCCTAAAGTTATCATGCTTGGGTATCCTATGGTTTGTTAGGCTTAAGAGAAAATATCTTCAAGGCCACTAATGGAAGAAGCAGATGAAAAGAGAAGGAAGGAGAAGAATAAGTTACTTACTTCCTGAAGAAGATAAGTAATATAAAGAAAGAAAGAAGAAGGATGGAACACAAGTGAATTAGATTCACTTTAAAGACATGTAAAAATGCATATGAATGAAATAAGAAGAGGTGGGAATTGAAGGAAAATCCACCTCCCAAATAACTTACCAAAAGTTCTTGAAAATGTTAGTATGAATGCATAAGACATAAAGTAAAAGGAAATGAAATGAAATGAGATGTGAAGACCAAAGTCAGAAGTGAAAATGCAATGTAAAATGAATATGAGATGATGCAAAGTCATACAAGATGCATATAGATGATTGTAAACACCCCAAATTTGACCTCACTAAGTTCACACCATGGCTTGTGATCTTCTCATTTGCATAAGTTCAATCATATCATATCATATTGCATTTTTGCTTTACTGCATTGGTTCAAAGTCATATGCATCTAGGGTTTGAGATCTGAGCAGTCCATGAGCCATCTGATCCACTCCAAAGGTCTTCAATCATCTCAAGAGGGTCTATGCATGTTCAATCATCATATTTTATCATCCCAAGATCAAGAAAGTCAGAAAATCACGAGAACTTGGAAAGCATGGAAGCAGAGCCAGGGTTTCACTACACAGATGACCTGAAATTAGGGTTTTGGTTTCAGAGGCCATAACTCCAAATTTTTTGGTCATTCTTGTTTCTATTGGTCTCAATATATTATAAGGATCATACATACCATGTTTTATGGAAAAATTCATTGTGAAAGTCATCTGATCACTGGGTATCTTCCTGAGCAAGTCAGAGCAAAATAAGGCATCTGAGGCCCCCCAGCATGGAACTAAAATGGAGTTTTCATCAAAATGAAGTTATATGGTCTTTATTTGATCATTGAAGTGCTTAGATGTTCACAAATTTGAAGAAAAGTGGGCTAAACCAAAAGTTGCAAAATATGGAAATGACTTGTAATGTAAACTTCCCATTTTGGGAAAGTTTTTCAACCTCCTCTTTCTTAACCAAAAATGCTTCAAATGAAAAATTCTTGGTCATGAAAGTTGTAGATTGGATCATTACCTTTTAAAAAAGTACAAGAACAAGATCTATTTCATTTTGAAACTCAAGTTATGGCTTTCCAAAGTTGGCAAAAATCACATAATTTCATGTTTCATGCCAAAAGGGATTTTTTGCAAAACCTCATGCCAAACCATTTTGTGACTTCTAAATGACTTCTATGCATCATTACAACTTGCTAAAATCAGAATGGCACAAATTCACAAAGGTTCCTGCCTTGGGTGACAAGTTTCCTTAAGCCATTTTCCATGAAATTCAAAAAGAGGGAATTCTTGCATGAGTGATCCCTAAGGGTTTATTTGGTTTCTAACTGATCTCAAAGCATTACCATAACATCATGTAACATTCCATGACAAGAATTAAGCTTGGAATAGGACATGTCCATGACCAAAATCTCAAAATGCAACAAGTAGTGAAAATTGCAAAACATGTGACATCTCATCATTCATCTACTTCTGATCATTCTAATTCATCCCATGGCCATCCTTGAAGGTACCTGAACTCAGAGCAGCCCTAAAGTAGCTTCTGCCATGGCCCATGCTTGAAGTACAACAACTCTTGACTTTTTGGCCAATTGCCCCATACCATTTCCACAGTGCATGTCAATTCTTCTGACTCTTTCCAATAGTTTAGGATTAGTTTATGGATCATAAAACAAGCCTCACATAAGCTCAGACCACACACACAATCACATTTCACAAAACATGCCAAAACCTTCATCTCTTCGAAACACCTTCCACAACCATCAAACTTCAAATTTTTCTTCACCAACAAGTCACATATCATCCATAGAACAAGAATCAACCACCAAAATAGCCTGAAACACCACTTACACAAACCTCAAAATCTGTTACACCAGAACTGGAATCTCCAAACTAGCCACTCTCAAAGTTTTTTAAGCTTCATTTCATCATCAGGAGGTTCATAGGAGTGGACTTGCATCAAAGAAAGAGCCAGAAAGCCCAGAATCAGAAGGTTCAATCTCAGGTATAGCTCAAGAACTTTTTTCCCAGAAACTTGTTTTTAAGTTCTTAAATGAATCCTTATGTTGTCCTGATAATCCTGATGTATTTATTTTTCAAAATGGTGGGATATTGAGCATGTATGAAGTCCTTGAAAGTTTCAACCCTAGAAATGTTTTGTTTCGATTTGGCTGTTTGATGAATGATAAATGGATTTTGTTTGGGGATTTAGGTTTAGTGATGCGTGGGGTTAATTTCTGGCCAGAAAAATCATGTTTTAGATGCTTAGGGAGGGAGATGGGATTTTGGCTCGTCGGAGAAGATGACCGGAACACTGTTTCGGTCACCTGAATATGTTTATGCCCTAATCTTGTAATTAAGCAACTTTGAATGTTAGCCTTAGGATCTGCCTTGCGCGCGCATTTTCAATGGCCAGGATTGCTTCATTAGCCCTAATCCTCATTTATTTAGTTTAATTAAGATTAATTAAATTAATTCAGTCAGGACAAATCCCAACCCTTGGATGATGCGCCAGTCAACCAATTTCTTTCCACTTTGAATCTGGATCATTGGATCAGATTACTTTTCCATTTAATTTGTTTTATTTCATTTTTTTCTATTTTATTTGCACGAATTTTTAAAAATAGAAAAAAGCATCAAAAAATTCCGAAATGTTTTATCCTGCCTTTAATTAATTTTCAGAACCCATAAAATCCATTTCCTAATCTCACCCTTAATTAAAATCCATTTTAATAAAGGCTTTGTTTTGTCATGAGGTTAATCCCTAATCATGGATTAAGTTGAGGAGCCTTCCTCATCTTAAATGTTCTCATTTATTATCCTTCTATTAGGATGGTGTAATGGGTCCATTAAATCCTTGATTATGGCTTAAACTCATTACTTATCACTAAACAAAAAACTACAAAATCATCTAAATAAATGCAAGTAGGTTAATGATCTTGATCCTACATCATGGTGATTAAGTGTGAGGTGCTTACTTCACACTTAAGGTATTCTCATTACCCCTAATCAGAGGGAGGATGTGATGAGTTTACTAACCCTTGGTTTAGGCTTAAGCTCATTAACTTATGACAAACACCAAAAAGCAATAAAAGATTGAAAACTCAAAAATAAACAATAATCGTCTCCTCCGGGATTCTTTTCTCATCACATTCACTCATAAGCGAGAACTTGCTCCTTCCGTCTAATGCAAGACAGTTTGCACCTGAGCCAGATAGGTCATACACTTGAGCATAGACAAGTAAGCAGTTCATCAGTCAATTTATCTTTCAGTCTCTTTGAGTCGAACTACGGTGTTCTGACTTCCTCATTGCACGAGAGGATACGTAGGCATAACTTAACAGTTATCGAACAAAAGTCTCTATATATTCCCCCTCTTCCAGCATTATTCTTAAAGCCTCATTGTCTTGAGCTTTGCACTCTTTTCCTACACTGACACTCCTTCCATTCACTCCACAATTCTTCCAGCACTGACACTTGCATTCTTTTTCCAGCTTTTGCACACAGATAACACTGACACTACCCCATTAAAACACAAATCTTTCAAGCGTGGATCCCTTCGAGTACGACGGACAATCTGGGTGCTAATACCTTCCCAGGTTGTAACCAACCCCCTTTCTCAGTTTCTTTGGTTCGCAACCGTCTTATCCATATCTTTCCTAGGTTTATGCAACATTACCTTTCCTTCGGGATAAAAATGCCTAGCTGGCGACTCTTTTCAGTTCATCTTCATGTTCTCTCTTTCGCTGACCGTTCACGTCTGTACCCCTCTTGGCCATGTGTCATCAGGTGGGAGCGACAGCTTGGCGACTCTGCTGGGGAACCTTATACTGCAACCAGGGCTTCTGGTTCTTTTTGTGGATTCCTCCTAGCGTTTGTTTGATTTGTGTTTACTGGGGTGTTATGTGCTATGTGTGTTTATTTATTTTTCTTTATTTATTGCTTTTATGTACAACTTTATTTATTGCTTTCTTTTACAGTCTTATGCATATTTCATACTGTCATTGCTGGATCTGGTTTTCTGTTTTGGTGGGTGGGGTTCCATTGAGAGATTAAGGTCCTATACCTGGGACCTGAGTGACACCTAGGCTAGAGTGGTTCATGTTCTTTCCCATTCCATTTCGGTCTGGTGCGGGAATATGAAACACGATTCAGATGTGGGTTTCTTCTTGAGAACTCTGTGCTACAGATTTCCTGTAATGGTAGGGCTATCTGGGAAGCCTGCTAAGTCTGGATAACCTTTATTATGACCTTCAGAATCTGGAGTGAATTAGAGGAGGATCTTTTATGGTTATTGTAAACACTGTACCTCCGGGTTAGAAGTGTTTACACTTCTCATAATTGATCCAAGTCTGAGGATCCTTGTTCTAGAACATTACATGTGAGAGGGTTGGGTTGTTTATAGGTTTGCAGGAACCCTTGGCCACATTATACCCTGTTACTGTTTTGTTTAAGAGTACTCCACTTTGGACAGTTCTTGTGATTAACCCTGGACATGTGACTCTTTATTTGAGTCCCCACCCTGGTTACTGGATTTTTGAGCATCCATCTGAACCTTTGAACATACATGGACCTTATATCAAGACAGATAATCAGATCTAGCTCTTGATCACAAACCCTTGCATATCATTTGCATATATCATCATTGCATCATTTAACATTTGTTTATTTTTTTTCCAGGGTATCCACCTCATTATATCCTGGTTTTGGTTTTGACCCCTTCTTCTACTTAGACCTTAGCCTCATATTTTTTCTTCAGCATCTGCTTCAGTTATCTCCATCACCACTTGCATCAGTCTGTCTGAGACTTAGCTCCAGCTCCTCAGTCAGTAATCTTCATTAGCGTTTGACTTCAGTTTTTCTTCTTCAGCAACACTAATGGCTACTCCCAGGAAGAGCAACATATCTTATCACTTTTTTGAGCCTGTATTGACTGGTATCAGGCAGGTCCAGTCACTCATCACACCTGACCACATCCCACTATTCAAAGAACACTATGGGGGTATCTTGGATATGGTTATAGACCTTGATTCTTCTCAGAGAAGCATGATCCACACATGCTTGCAGTTCTATGACCCTCCACTCAGGTGCTTCACCTTTCCTGACTTTCAGATGGGACCCCTGTTGGAAGAGTTTTCTTTGTTGATTGGAGTACCTATCAGAGGAGGGATCCCTTTCAATCCAGAGATGACTGCTCCCAGAAGTGAGGAGATAGCAAGGGCATTGTACTTAGAGCCTGCCCTTGTTGAGCAAAGTATGACAACAAAAGCTGGGATTCCTGGTTTACATCTGGACTTCTTGATTTTTCAGGCCATCCTGAAGGTTACCTTGGGAGAATGGAGGGCAGTCTGTGCACTTTTAGCCCTCAGCATATATGGGGCTATATTGTTTGCATATGAGCCTACATTTGTGAGTACGAATGCCATCCACTTGTTTCTGCTGAGGAACCCAGTGCCTACATTGCTAGGGGATTTTTACTACTCCATCCATCAGAGGAATGAAAAATAGAGGGGGAAGTTGGTAGGATGCTGTGGTCCCTTGTTCTATTCTTGGTTAATCAGACACCTGCCTAAATCAGATGCTTTCTTGAACCCACATCAGCAGAAGAATTTGGCCAAGAGGTTCATTGCCTTGACTTCAGATGATATCAGATGGTGCACCCAGAGCACCAAAGGCAAGGACATTATCACCGGCTGTGGGCAGTACCCTAATGTGCCTCTAATAGGAGTAAAAGGTTAGATCAACTACAACCCTTTACTGTTTAAGAGACAATTGGGCTATGCCTTAGTTCACCCTCCCAGAGGACAGGATTTAGCTGAGACCCTATATTGTGAAGTTCAACCTAATTCAGTTGTTGTCAGGCAAGCTGCTTGGGCTTGGGACAACATCCAGACAAAAGGGATAGCTATTCTTGGAAAATGTAACAATGTTGCTTCAGCTCATTACTATGACTGGTCCCTTACTAGAGCTCAGATTACCAGAATTCCTTTCACCTTGGAAGACACACCTGGACCATCTACAGTACAGCCTGCAGCAACGGTTAGCCTGGAGGAATTTGAAAAGTTGAAGGAAAGGAATGAGCAGCTATCTCAAGCCCTGAAGAAGACCCTTTGGGAAAGAAGTGATGGTCATCTGGACATTGAAAGATTGGAAAAGCTCAAGATTGAGCATCTGACCAAGATTGAAAAGACAGAGGACTACATAAGGAAAGCAAGGGCTGGGGAACAGATATTGAAGAATGCCTGCAAGGAGGCCAAGATTCAGAAAGCTAGGGCTGAGCACTATCTGCAAGAGAGCCAGGCTAGGTGGGTCAGGATCACCGAAGCCCGTGCACAAGAAGACCAGAAGACTCAAGCCAAGATTGAACAGTTGGAGGCCAATGAGAAGAAGCAGAAGGAAGCTTTGTTGGCAGCTCAGAAGGAGATTTCAGAATTGAAGCTTCGAGCAGGGTTAAAGAGATCAAAAGACCAGGACAGGCATAAGAAGCTGACTACTGCCATTGCCACTAGGAACCTCCTTATTAGGACCATTACAAAGCACCCAGCTGGTCCGGTGACTGAGACACTCTTGAAGGAGGTCAGGGAAGATGATTATGGATTGGATGTCTGATTCCTCTTTGCTTGTTGTTCTTTCTTTTTTATGTACTTTTACCTTTTGTTGTATTTTTGACCCTCCATGGGCATGTATTGTAAAAAAACTATGTATTTTTCATCATTTGTAATATATTTAGTTTGCTTTCATTGGGCTTCTTTTCTCAACAATGTCAAGCATCGTCCTCGAGGTCTGGAAAGGTCAAAACCAAGAACCAAACCGGATACCTTGGAAAACAAATAAGCATACTGCATTGCATACTGACTTTTTCTTTGTTTTGTAGGTTTTGTTTATTATTATTGTGTCTAACTTTGTTGTGCTCTCAGGAAACATTCCTCGTCGTCGAGTGTTCCCTGTCAACCGCACGCACCAGTATCCTACACGTAACAACCTTCCAGGCATTCAGATGGAGCAAGTACAGCAGGACTTGAATGAGGTCATAAATCAGATGGCAAACGAAAGGGTCGAGATGAGAAACCAGATGTCTCAATTTATGGCTGTCATGACTGGCTTAGCCCAGAGTCAAGAAAGACTGAGAGAGCTGGTAGAAAGACAAACACCTGAGGAGCCCCATCTTGGAACAGGGGGAACCAACAATAACAAACGAGGGCAGCCTCGTATTGACCCTCCAGAGTATGGGCCTCATTTGAATCCGGATGTTAATATCCCAAGAAACGTTCAAGGTAATACTGTTGGGGGCAGAATCCTGCAGGAGGATCCCCAAGAAGAACAGTTTACTGTTATAGGGGTTGGAGATGAGGTATACGATAGAAGATTGGATGAGATTGCTAAAAAGTTAAGATCTTTGGAATCTCAGAATTCTTTGGGCTTCGACGTAATGGATATGGGGCTGGTAGATGGGGTGAGGATTCCCCACAATTTCAAACCCCCTTGCTTTGAGAAGTATAATGGTACCTCATGCCCGCGTACTCATCTACAATCTTTCCTAGGAAGACTCAAGGCTTATACCATGGATGAGAAGTTATGGATGTTCTACTTTGAGGACAGTCTGACTGGAGCTTCAAGAGAATGGTATTCGCATTTGACAAGGGCCACTATAAGATGTTGGAAGGACTTGGTCGAGGTTTTCATCCGGCAATACCAGTACAACCTATACATGGCCCCCAATAGAACTCTTCTAATGGGCATGTCTCAGTCTTCAAGGGAGAGCTTCCAGGATTATGCTCAAAGGTGGAGACAGCTTGCTGCTGCTGTCCAGCCACCCATGTCAGAAAGGGAGATGGCTGACATGTTTATGAACACCTTGCAGGGAACTTATATTGATAGACTTGCCGCCTTCTCCTCTACCAGTTTCGCTGATGTAGTTATAGCTGGTGAGAGAATTGAAAGTCTTTTGAAGATGGGCAAAATCTCTGACAATGGTGCAAGTTCCTCCAGCAACCCCAGGAAACCTTTTGCAGGACCCCGGAGGGCGGGTGAAACGAATGATATTCATACAAGCAGGGGCAGACCGCAATATCCTCACAGATCAGTAGCAGCTGTTACCATCCCAACTCCGGTTCCACAACAATCATTATATCCTCAACAACAACAACAACAACATCACTATCAGCAACCTTCTCATTTCCCGCAATAGAGAACCTACAACAACAACAATAGCAACCAACAACAACGCCCTTTTCAACAGAGGCCATCTCAGGAAAATAGGGTAATTGACCCTATCCCTATGCCTTATGCCGCCTTATTGCCACAACTCTTGAAGCTTAACCTGGTTGAGTTAAGGACGTTGGCACCACCAGATCCTCTTAATCTCCCGAAGAATTACGATGTTAATGCCAGGTGTGCCTTTCACTCCAACGCACCTGGTCACAATACTGAGAAATGCAGAGCCTACAGATGAAGGTTCAGGATTTGGTCGATTCCAAAGCTCTCAATTTCGCACCTCCTCCAAACGTTAACAGAAATCCTATGCCTAATCATGGTGGGCCTAAGATTAATTCCATTGAAGAGGACCAACCATCTACACTAATTGATAATGTTGCATAGATTCAAACACCACTGGCTGAAGTCAAAGTTCAACTTTTAAGATGCCAAGTGTTCCCGGGCTGTGGGGCCTGCTGTGAATTGTGCAAGACAGCTAGTAATGGTTGTGAGAAGCTAAGGTTTGATATAGATGGCCTTATCAAAGATGAGATCTTACAAATTACTTCAACAGCTCCTTCAGCAACTCTTGTTTCAACAACAATGGATCCTCCTACAACACCAGCAATTCTTCCTCCAACAGTTTCTCCCACAACAGCAACAACAATCATTCCCACTGATTCATCAACAACACCAGCAATCACTCCGCCTATTATTTCAACAGATCTAAGTTCAACAACTTTTTCTTCTACAACATCAGCACCCCTTTGGTCAACGGAATCTTCTACAACGCCAACAAACATTAATGAAGATGTCTCGACGGTCACAATCTACTATGACCCAGCAAATGTTCACAGCAACAACAATTACCAACAACAAACTGCAACACCTCCTGCCAGATCTCCAGTCACGATCTACTATGATCCGCAAACCATCACAGTTCCTTCCGCTGCAGTGATCAGTCCAGTTACCATTACAGTACCTGGGCCTGTTCCTTATGAAAGCAGTAATGCCATACCTTGGCACTACGGCTATGATCTCTACTGCAATGGGTAGAAAATCACTCTGGATTCATCAACCTCTTCACCACAAATTGACAATGTTAGGGGAGGCGGAGGCTTCACCAGAAGCGGACGCCTTTTTGCCTCATAAACACAAAGACCCAATGCTGAAGCAGAAGCTGCTGCTAAGGCAAAAGGAAAGAATGTGGTATCCGAAGAGCCAACTGCCAAAGAAACTCAGAAGACATCTTTTGAACAAGATGTAGACGAGTTCATGAGAATCATAAAAAGGAGTGATTACAAGGTGGTGGACCAGCTTCACCAAACACCCTCCAAAATCTCCATATTATCACTGTTAATGTGTTCCGAAGCTCACAGGAATGCATTGTTGAAAGTCCTGCATGCAGCATACGTGCCGGAGGAGATTACTGTTAATCAGTTAGAAACTGTGGTTGCAAATGTCAACACCAGTCATGGACTGGGCTTTACAAATGTTGATCTAACAACGGAGGGGCGCAACCATAACAAGGCTTTACACATCACCTTGGAATGCAAAGGTGTTGTTCTTTTCCACGAACTGGTGGACACTGGGTCTTCACTCAATGTTCTCCCAAAGAAAGCCTTGGTAAAGTTGGAGTATGATGGCTTGGCATTGCGCCCGAGTAATTTGGTGGTGAGAGCATTTGATGGCTCTAAGAGATCGGTGCTTGGAGAGATCGATTTACCTGTATTGATTGGCCTCAGACCTTTAAAACTACCTTCTTTGTGATGGACATACAGCCGGCCTACAACTGTCTGTTGGGTAGACCCTGGATCCACGCCGCTGGCGCTGTTACGTCTACCCTTCACCAGAAGTTAAAATTCGAGTGGGAGGGCCAAATCATCACCATCTGCGGGGAGGAGGATATCTTTGTTAGCCAGCTGGCTACGTACAAATACGTAGAGATAGATTGGGAGATCCATGAGACCATGAGTCATGGATTTGAGGCCCTTAACATCAATGAAGCATCTGCTGTGTCTGGGACTTCCATCACGTCATATCAACACGCCCGGAAGGTTGTTGAAGAGGGTACCGCTCAAGGCTGGGGCAAGCTACTGCCAGTTGAAAAGAAAGAAGACAAATTTGGGTTGGGTTACAGACCAACTCGACAAGATCAACCAGAGGCTGCAATGGAGCCCAAATTTGTCAGCGGGGGAATGCTTACCCCGGATGTTGTGAACAGTTTGGAAGACGAGGAAGAAGACGAGCGCAACCTGGAAAACTGGATACGTCCAAAGATCCCGAGGAACCAAGTCTCAAACTGGTCTTCCCAAGAAATTATAAGAGTTACTCCGGCAGAGTAATTATTATTTCCTGCCTTTAACATGCATCAAGTCATGCATGTTGCCCAAGATGTCAGGGCTCATTTTGTAATCGGGTCATCTTGTATTTTGTGCAAACGATCAATTAATGAATATCAGGACATCTTTTGCAAATGAATCTTTTTCTTTTTTCCGCTCACTGTTTTTCATTCTTTATTTTTTGTACAAAAATAAAATGGCAATGTTTTTCAAAATAATAACTTCATTTTCACTTTTCCTAAGCAAGATAAAATCGATCACTAAAATGAACAAATCTAAATCCATGCAGAGAATGCTCTCCAGACTGCACCGACAACAACACCGCTATGACTTCGTATGACTTTGACAATCCAATTAATCAAGCCGATGAAGGGGTTGAAGAAGATTATGAGCTACCTGAAGAATTAGCCAGGTTGTTGAGACAAGAGGAGAAGGTTATCACTCCTCATCAGGAGGAAGTTGAGACGGTTAATCTTGGTACAGAAGAAAACTTGAAAGAAGTTAAAATCGGGGCCCGTCTGCAAGATTCAGTGAAAGAACAACTTATTGACATGCTTCGGGAGTATGTGGATGTCTTTGCTTGGTCTTATCAGGACATGCCAGGTCTGGATACCGACATTGTTATGCACAAGCTGCCTCTAAAAGAAGACTGTCCTCCGGTAAAACAGAAGTTGCGCCGTACTCGTCCGGATATGGCAATGAAGATAAAAGAAGAGGTACAAAAACAGTGGGATGCCGGTTTCCTTGCTGTAACTAGTTACCCACCGTGGAGTTCTAACATTGTACCTGTGCCTAAGAAAGATGGAAAAGTACGGATGTGTGTGGACTACCGGGATCTGAACAAAGCTAGCCCGAAAGATGACTTCCCATTACCTCACATTGATGTATTGGTCGACAACACAACTTAGTTCTCGGTGTTCTCCTTCATGGATGGATTTTCAGGATATAATCAGATCAAGATGTCACCTGAAGACATGGAGAAAACATCTTTCATCACACCCTGGGGGACTTTCTGTTATAAGGTAATGCCATTCGGACTGAAGAATGCTGGTGCCATGTATCAACGGGCTATGGTAACATTATTCCACGACATGATCCACAAAGAAATTGAATGTTATGTGGATGACATGATTTCCAAGTCCCTCACAGAAGAAGATCGCCTGGTGAATCTGTTGAAGTTGTTCAAGCGTCTGAGGAAATACCAATTGAAGCTAAACCCCAACAAATGCACATTGGGGTGCGTTCCAGTAAGCTGGTGGGATTTATTGTAAGTGAAAAGGGAATTGAAGTTGACCCTGACAAAGTCAAAGCCATTCAAGAAATCCATGCACCAAAGACAGAAAAAGAAGTTCGGGGGTTTCTAGGTAGATTGAACTACATTTCAAGGTTCATATCTCATCTTACAACAACCTGTGAGCCCTTGTTCAAGCTGTTAAGAAAAGAACAAACGGTCAGGTGGAATGAAGATTGCCAAAGGGCTTTTGACAAAATCAAGGAATACTTACAAGAGCCTCCAATCCTTATGCCTCCAGTTGAAGGAAGACCTCTAATAATGTACTTGACAATTTTAGAAGAGTCAATGGGGTGTGTCCTGGGCCAACATGACGAGTCTGGTCGAAAAGAGTATGCAATATACTACCTAAGCAAAAAGTTTACCGACTGTGAACAACGTTATTCACTGCTCGAGAAAACTTGTTGTGCTTTTGCGTGGGCTGCTCGCCGACTAAGGAAGTTTATGTTGACCCACACTACCTTGTTGATCTCAAAGATGGATCCAGTCAAGTATATATTTGAGAAGCCAGCACTTACCGGACGGGTTGTAAGATGGCAAATGATCCTCACAGAATATGACATTCAGTACACATCTCAGAAAGCCATCAAGGGTAGTGTATTGTCTGACTATCTTGCTGAGCAACCCATTGATGATTACCAGCCTATGCGATTTGACTTCCCTGATGAAGACATCATGTTCCTGAAAGCAAAAGATCATGAAGAGCCTGTTCACACTGAAGGACCTGACCCAGAAGAAGAATGGACAATGATGTTTGATGGGGCTGTTAATATGAATGGTCGTGGAGTTGGTGCAATACTCATTACACCTAAAGGAGTTCACATGCCTTTCTCGGCAAAACTCACCTTTAACTACACTAACAACGAAGCTGAATACGAAGCTTGCATCATGGGTCTTGAGGAAGCCATTGACCTCAGGATCAAAACTTTAACTGTGTTCGGGGATTCAGCTCCGGTAATCAATCAAATCAACGACAAACGGTACACTCACCAGGAGCATCTAATACCCTACCGAGACTATACGAGGAGATTACTGACTTTCTTCACCATAGTCAAACTTGAGTATATCCCTCGAGATAAAAATCAGTTTGCAGATGCTTTGGCTACCATTTCATCCATGATCAAAGTTCAAGCTGCCAACTTCGTGCCTCGGATTTCAGTATCCAGACTTGACAGACCAGCATACATATTCTCAGTAGACATTGCTAAGGACGACAAGCCTTGGTTCTATGACATCAAATGCTTCTTGGAGGATCAAACATACCCACCTGGGGCATCTTCCAATGATAAAAAGACATTAAGAAGGCTAGCTGGTAGTTTCTTCCTGAATGCTGATGGTTCCTTGTACAAGCGAAACTTTGATATGGTACTTCTCAGATGTGTTGATAAGGCAGAGGCAGACTTGTTGATGCACGAGGTGCATGAAGGATCTTTCGGTACCCATGCTGGAGGACATGCAATGGCCAAGAAATTGATAAGATCAGGTTACTACTAGATCACAATGGATATAGACTATTGTGCTTATGCCAGGAAGTGCCACAAATACCAGATTTACGCAGACAAAGTGCATGTGCCTCTGAACCCTTTGAATGTGATGTCTTCACCTTGGCCCTTTGCCATGTGGGGCATTGATATGATTGGAAAGATCGAACCGACTACTTCAAATGGTCACAGATTCATCCTGGTAGCCATTGACTATTTTATCAAGTGGGTCGAAGCAGCCTCGTATGCAAATGTCACCAGGCAAGTGGTAGCCTGATTCCTAAAGAGAGACATCATCTGTCGGTATGGAGTGCCCGAGCGAATCATTACTGATAAGGGTTCCAATTTGAACAATAAAATGATGGTAGAACTGTGCCGGGACTTCAAGATCCAACATCACAACTCTTCTCCTTACAGGCCAAAGATGAATGGCGCTGTCGAGGCAGCTAACAAGAATATCAAGAAGATTGTGCAAAAGATGGTGGTCACATACAAAGACTGGCATGAGATGCTACCATTTGCCTTGCATGGGTACCGTACCTCAATCAGAACATCCACTGGGTCAACACCGTATCAGCTTGTGTACGGCATGGAGGCAGTCCTACCTGTTGAAGTTGAATTAACCTCCATACGGGTACTGATGGATGTCAAGTTGAATGAAGCAAAGTGGGTCCGTTCTCAGTACGGTCAACTGAATCTGATCGAAGAAAAGAGATTAGCTGCAATCTGCCATGGGCAGCTATATCAAAAAAGAATGAAGAAAGCCTTCGATCAGAAAGTCAGGCTTCGGGAATACCAAGTAGGAGATCTTGTGCTGAAAAGACTCCTTCCTCCTCATACAGACCACAGAGGCAAGTGGACACCGAATTATGATGGTCCATTCATAGTAAAGAAAGTCTTCTCTGGTGGAGCACTGATGCTCACTACTATGGATGTGTCCCCTGTGATTCAGATGCAGTTAAAAAAATACTTCGCATAAAAGGACCCGCTGGACATAAAAACAGAACGTAAGTCCAGGCAAAAATAGGGCATCCCGGCGAGTCAAAAATAGAATAAAAGACTCGGGCAAAAATAAGGGAAAATAAGGAAAAATGTACATCCGCTGAGTTGAAAAGCCACATTGGACATCTCAGGCAAAAATGGGTATCCCGGTGGATTGAAAACCCGAAAGGGCGATCCACGCAAAATAATGGAATAAGCGAACAACTGCGTTCTGAATTCGTCTGTATCATTCACAACATGGCAAGCTTCGAAAGGTTAAAGCATCGGTCAGAATCAACCTTCTTCAGAAAGCAAGATGAGAAGAACATCAATGTCATACGAGTCATAGAAAAAGGGAAGCTCACTGAAGCCTCATCAACATTGCCAGCATTTCCATTTTTCTCAATTTGTAACAATCTCCTCATTTCAGGGGATTTGTTTCTTTGAATGTACTTGCCAATTCAGGGCACGCAAATTAATAAAATCAGATTTTCAGTCACACTTCGTCTTGTACATTTTTTATTATTTATTTCATTTTCAAAAATGTCCGATGTCCTTGATATAATGGTTGCATAAATACAGATGCGCCTTTTCTAATCACATGCTTACAGGAAATATATTACTCCCGGGAGCGTCTAAACTCCTATGATGGATTCCAGCAGGGGATACCTCGGGATACTTGTGTGTTTCTTTGTCTTGACAGGATTGCAGGTATTCAATACACAACATGGGGCATGAAAGGCTTTCCCCAGCAAGCTGCCAAATCATTATTTCCTTAGCACATCTTCCAAACAACACCAGAGCTGCTTTCTCCCCATCAGAGCTTCCAGACATCACTTATCCAACACATCTCTCTCTGGAGCAGGACTTGAAGGTGTTCATTTCCCCAGCAGAGTTGTCAGATATTATCATCCTCAGCAGGATCCCTACAGAAATCTATAGGAAGAGCATTCAGTGATCATTCTCCCCCCAGCCGAGTGTTAGACAGGGAACCATCTCCCCACAGAGCTCCAACCTCTATCTAGAAGAGCAATGTCTGAAAATCTCGCAAAAAAGTGACGAAAGGTTCCACAGGCCCTAGTTGGGCTCCTCATTACCAAGATAGGTCTATCAGTGACCAATTTTTCTCCAAGCAGAATCATTTGTATCAGATCTACCAATGATCTCATCCCCAGCTGGGATATTCCTTCAAGTAGATCAACTAGAGATCTTCACGGCAGTGGGATCTGATTCCCGGATCGTGTTCTTTTTTGCATAATCATAGCATTCGCATCATATTTCCCCACAGAGCGTAGCATTCCGTCTAATACGGAGCATTACGAAAAAAATCAAACATATCGCATAATCATAAGCCAAGTTCTGAATCAAACACCTGTATATACCAACATCCCGTCAGCAATGTATACAAGGACTCACGGTCCCAGCAGAAAGCCAAAGCGTTCCCTTTGCACTCACTAATACATATTAATACATACTCTTTTCGACATTCGCCCATGTCACATCATTCCCCTGCAGATATAAACCACAAACAGATATCTATACACTCCTTTGACACTCGTCTGTGTCACCTTTCCCCAACATGGTTGCCTAAACACTTATTGTAAACCAAACACTTGTTTATAATACACTTCTTTCGACACCCGTCCGTGTCATTCAATCCCCACAAATCACTAGATATCTTTTACACTTATAAGTTCGTAACTTATACACTTTCTCTCATGATACTTGTCCGTGTCATACTTTCCCATCAAGTTGAACACTCGCATGTGTCTCACTCATGCTTATTTTTCACTCGTACAGATACTCGTCTGTATCTTGTATACACCACTTATCTCTCCTCAGATTCAACACTCGTCCGTGTTCTTTGTTAACCAGTTGATACTTGTCCGTATCATCATCTCTGAACATGCGTCAGCATTTGTTTCTACTGATACTCATCCGTATCATAGTCTTAAGGATGCTCGTCCGCATCTTTAATCTATACACAGCGTCAAACACTTATACCTTTCCTTTCTTGAATGTAGACACTCGTCTGTGTCTACCATTCCCCAGAAGAGTCCCCAACAAATCCCAGTAAATTACTTCTTCTCTATCTGACATTCGTCCTATGTCATGATACTTTCGGCAGCCGTACCCTGCCAGGTGATCGTCCTTCACCCTTTAATGATCGTCCCTCATCATTCCCCCAATGGAGTCTCTATTATTAGAACCCCTTTCTATCCGACATTCGTCCTATGTCGTGATGTTTAGCAGCCGTCCCCTGCTAGATGATCATCCTTCACCCTTTTGATGATCGTCCTTCATCATTTTATCTGATGGCCGTCCCCATCGTTGATTCTGTTATCTGACATTCGTCATATGTCATGATAAACCTTCAGAGCAGCCGTACCCTGCTGGGTGATCGTCCTTCATCTCTTGATGATCGTCCTTCATCATGCTTATCCGATGGCCTTCCCTATCGTCGACCTTTTCTATCCGGCATTCGTCCTATATCGTGATACTTTCGGCAACAGTACCTTGCCAGGTGATTGTCCTTCACCTTAGATGACCGTCCCTCATCCTTATCCCCAACAGAGCAGCCGTCCCCTGCTAGGTGATCGTCCTTCACCTTTGATGACCGTACCTCATCATTTATTTCATTTATGCTTTGAACCTGATGGTCGTCCCCATCATTGACTTTGCCTTAAATCCCTAGAGAATCGGGTTACCTTACTTGATGGCCGTCCCCATCATGATACCTCCATTTCCCCAGCATGTCGGCCGTCCCCGTCGTTGATTTGTCCCCAGCAGTCGTCCTCTGCTCGATGGTCGTCCTCCGTCGCCCGCACTTTATAAACATACTTTACTTCCTTTTACAATCTATATCCCTTTTCTTCTTCACACCCAGTGAGTGCAAATTTGGACTGTCTTCGGTATTCAACCACAAGTTATCTTGCTTGTCTGATAAGCCCAGGCGCTTACATCCTGCACAGCTAACTCATGCTTGAATAGGGGCAGCTGTAAACACCCCAAATTTTCCCTCACTAAGTTCACACCATGGCTTGTGATCTTCTCATTTTCATAAGTTCAATCATATCATATCATATTGCATTTTTGCTTCACTACATTGGTTCAAAGTCATCTTCATCTAGGGTTTGTGATCTGAGCAGTCCATGAGCCATCTGAGCCACTCCAAAGGTCTTCAATCATCTCAAGAGGTTTTATGCATGTTCAATCATCATATTTTATCCTCCCAAGATCAAGAAAGTCAGAAAATTACAAGAACTTGGAAAGCATGGAAGCAGAGCCAGGGTTTCACTACACAGATGACCTGAAATTAGGGTTTTGGTTTCAGAGGCCATAACTCCAAATTTTTTGGTCATTCTTGTTTCTATTGGTCTAAATATGTTATAAGGATCATACATACCAAGTTTGATGGAAAAATTCATTGTGAAAGTCATCTGATCACTAGGTAACTTCCTGAGCAAGTGAGAGCAAAATCAAGGCATCTGAGGCCCCCCAGCATGGAACCAAAATGGATTTTTCATCAAAATAAAGTTATATGGTCTTTATTTGATCATTGAAGTGCTTAGAAGTTCACAAATTTGAATAAAAGTGGGCTAAACCAAAAGTTGCCAAATATGGAAATGACTTGTAATGTAAACTTTCCATTTTGGGAAAGTTTTTCAACCTCCTCTTTCTTAACCAAAAATGCTTCAAATGAAAAATTCTTGGTCATGAAAGTTGTAGATTGGATCATTCCCTTTTCAAAAAGTACAAGAACAAGATCTAATTCATTTTGGAACTCAAGTTATGGCTTGCCAAAGTTGGAAAAAATCACATAATTTCATGTTTCATGCTAAAAGGGATTTTTTGCAAAACCTCATGCCAAACCATTTTGTGACTTCTAAATGACTTCTATGCATCATTACAACTTTCTAAAATCAGAATGGCACAAATTCACAAAGGTTCATGCCTTGGGTGACAAGCTTCCTTAAGCCATTTTCCATGAAATTCAAAAAGAGGGAATTCTTGCAAGAGTGATCCCTAAGGGTTTATTTGGTTTCTAACTGATCTCAAAGCATTACCATAACATCATGCAACATTCCATGACAAGAATTCAGCTTGGAATAGGACATGTCCATGACCAAAATCTCAAAATGCAACAAGTTGTGAAAATTGCAAAACATGTGACATCTCACCATTCATCCACTTCTGATCATTCTAATTTATCCCATGGCCATCCTTGAAGGTAGCTGAACTCAGAGCAGCCCTAAAGTAGCTTCTGCCATGGCCCATGCTTGAAGTACACCAACTCTTGACTTTTTGGCCAATTGCCCCATACCATTCCCACAGTGTATGTCAATTCTTCTGACTCTTTCCAATAGTTTAGGATTAGTTTATGGATCATAAAACAAGCCTCACATAAGCTCAGACCACACACATAATCAGATTTCACAAAACTTGCCAAAACCTTCATCTCTTCGAAACACATTCCACAGCCATCAAAATTCAAATTTTTCTTCACCAACAAGTCACATATCATCCATAGAACAAGAATCAACCACCAAAACAGCCTGAAACATCACATACACAAACCTCAAAATCTGCTACACCAGAATTGGAATCTCCAAACTAGCCACTCTCAAAGTTTTTTAAGCTTCATTTCATCATCAAGAGGTTAATAGGAGTGGACTTGCATCAAAGAAAGAGCCAAAAAGCCCAGAATCAGAAGGTTCAATCTCAGGTATAGCTCAAGAACTTTTTTCCCATAAACTTGTTTTTAAGTTCTTAAATGAATCCTTATGTTGTCCTGATAATCCTGATGTATTTATTTTTCAAAATGGTGGGATATTGAGCATGTATGAAGTCTCTGAAAGTTTCAACCCTAGAAATGTTTTGTTTCGATTTGGCTGTTTGATGAATGATAAATGGATTTTGTTTGGGGATTTAGGTTTAGTGATGCGTGGGGTTCATTTCTGGGCAAAAAAATCATGTTTTAGATGCTTAGGGAGGGAGATGGGATTTTGGCTCGTCGGAGAAGATGACCGGAACACTGTTCCGGTCACCTGAATTTGTTTATGCCCTAATTTTGTAATTAAGCAACTTTGAATGTTAGCCTTAGGATCTGCCTTGCGCGCGCGTTTTCAATGGTCAGGATTATTTCATTAGCCCTAATCCTCATTTATTTAGTTTAATTAAGATTAATTAAATTAATTCAGTCAGGACAAATCCCAACCCTTGGATGACGCGCCAGTCAACCAATTTCTTTCCACTTTGAATCTGGATCATTGGATCAGATTACTTTTCCATTTAATTTGTTTTATTTCATTTTTTTTTCTATTTTATTTGCACGAATTTTTAAAAATTGAAAAAAGCATCAAAAAATTCTGAAATTTTTTATCCAGCCTTTAATTAATTTTCAGAACCCAAAAAAAATTTTATTTTTATTTTTTGCATTTAAAAATTATTTTTAAATCATTTAAATGTTGTTTTTAATTAATTAATGAGAATGAATTAATTAAAAATACATTTAGGTATTTAAAAATCACAAAATAATTCAGAGAGCATTTTCAAACATTTACAAACATTTACAAACTCACCACACAAATTTATTTTTGGTTTTGATCATACTTTGACATTTTTCAAATGAATTAGGGTTCTAAAATTTTAATATTTTTAACCCTAACTTCAAAAATTCATAACTTTTGAACCAAAGTGATTTTGTGAATGATTCTTTTTGCATTGTGCTATGCATGTTTCCTAGTTTCTAAAACCATTTTTGTTTCATTTTTATAATGCATTTTCAATTTGTTTGGAATTTTACCTTTAGGATCACCCTTAAAACCCTAGAAACATAGAAAAATCATAAGTCCTTCTAGGTTAAGCTTCTGTCCTCCCCCTTTGGATGGTAACTTATTATAGGTTTAGGGTTCCTTTGAGTTCATTTTAAATTTTTTATCTTATGTTTTGCTTCTGTTTTTGAATTTTTCATCTCACATGTTCATGTAACCCTAATTTGCATCTTCCTTTGCGTCCATCTTGTATAAGCTTGCATACATGAACTTGCCATGGCATTTTGTGCATCCACATGACATATAAGACATCTTAGGACACATTGAAATCATGTTTGATCATTGCATCATCCATTTGCCATGTTTTGCATCCATTACATCCCATGTGCATTCATGAACTTTCATGCTCCTTTCATGCTTCATTTGCATTCTCATCTTTTGTATGATCATTTGCATCTCTTGGCATACATTTGCATCATCTCTTAGCATCAGTTACATCATGAACATGCTTCTGGTTTTGGTTTGCATTCTTGCATTCATTTCATTTTCATTTCATTTCATTTCATTTTGCTAACTTTTCAGGTGGTAAGTGTTTGAGAAGTGAATTTGCCTTCACTTCTCATAATCTCTTTTCATCTCTCTTATGCATTCATTGCTGCATTTTACTTTTTTATTAGAGTGAGCTTGCTCATTCATATTCTCTCCTCACTTTCTTTCTTCAAGCAACTTATCTTCTTAAGTGAAGTAAGTTGTCTTGCTTCTTTCTGCTTCTCCTCCTTCCATCCTGCTTCTTCTTTGGTGGCTTTTCCTTGAAGATCTCTTGCAAGCCTCACAAACCCTAGGAATAACCAAGCATGATAACAATTAGGGTTTGATTAGTCCCCCATTTAGTTTTACCTTTGTGTCATCTTTGTGTCTTCTCTTCTCATCTCTTAATCAAGGACTAAACCTTAAAGTTTTTAAGGCTTTGTGATTAAGCTTATGCCTGCATCCTTCTATTAGTATGGAGTGTATAAATTTAATCCTAAGTGTTGAACCCTAAATGTGTTTAAAT
Source organism: Lathyrus aphaca (assembly GCA_963966055.1). Classification (NCBI taxonomy): domain Eukaryota; kingdom Viridiplantae; phylum Streptophyta; class Magnoliopsida; order Fabales; family Fabaceae; genus Lathyrus; species Lathyrus aphaca. The sequence continues at coordinate 321,607,647 of OZ014525.1, forward strand.
CCTTTGAAAAATCCATCTAATAATCACTAAGACATCAAACTTGTAACTTGGGCCTTGCATTAGGGTTCTAATTCTTCCTTAATTGGTTAAGAAGGACTAACCCTAGTGTTAATGGACAAGTCCCCCTCAAGTTGTCTTACAAACCATAAAATCCATTTCCTAATCTCACCCTTAATTAAAATCCATTTTAATAAAGGCTTTGTTTTGTCATGAGGTTAATCCCTAATCATGGATTAAGTTGAGGAGCCTTCCTCATCTTAAATGTTCTTATCTATTATCCTTTTATTAGGATGGTGTAATGGGTCCATTAAATCCTTGATTATGGCTTAAACTCATTACTTAACACTAAACAAAAAACTACAAAAACATCTAAATAAATGCAAGTAGGTTAATGACCTTAATCCTACATCATGGTGATTAAGTGTGAGGTGCTTACTTCACACTTAAGGTATTCACATTACCCCTAATCAGAGGGAGGATGTGATGAGTTTACTAACCTTTGGTTTAGGCTTGAGCTCATTAACTTATGACAAACACCAAAAAGCAATAAAAGATTGAAAACTCAAAAATAAACAATAATCGTCTCCTCCGGGATTCTTTTCTCATCACATTCACTCATAAGCGAGAACTTGCTCCTTCCGTCTAATGCAAGACAGTTTGCACCTGAGCCAGACAGGTCATACACTTGAGCATAGACAAGTAAGCAGTTCATCACCCAATTTATCTTTCAGTCTCTTTGAGTCGAACTACAGTGTTCTGACTTCCTCATTGCACGAGAGGATACGTAGGCATAACTTAACAGTTATCGAACAAAAGTCTCTGTATATTCCCCCTCTTCCATCATTATTCTTAAAGCCTCATTGTCTTGAGCTTTGCACTCTTTTCCTACACTGACATTCCTTCCATTCACTCCACAATTCTTTCCAGCAGTGACACTTGCATTCTTTTTCCAGCTTTTGCACACAGATAACACTGACACTACCCCTTTAAAACACAAATATTTCAAGCGTGTATCCCGTCGAGTACAACGGACAATCTGGGTGCGAATACCTTCCCAGGTTGTAACCAACCCCCTTTTTCAGTTTCTCTGGTTCGCAACCGTCTTATCCATATCTTTCCTAGGTTTATGCAGCATTACCTTTCCTTCGGGATAAAAATTCCTAGTTGGAGACTCTTTTCAGTTCATCTTCATGTTCTCTCTTTCGCCGACCGTTCGCGGCTGTACGCCTCTTGGCCATGTGTCATCAGGTTGGAGCGACAATGATCATACAAAGATGAGATGCAATGAAAGCATGTTTAGAAGCATGAAAACACATGGATGTTTATGAAATGTAATGAATGCAAGACATAACAAATTAATGAAGAAATGATTAAGCAATGTTATAACATGTCCTAAGATGTCTAAGATTTCATATGAATGTTTGAAATGTCATGGCAAGTTCACATCATGATGATATGCAAAGGTGAATGCAAATGAACATGAGAAATTAGGGTCTTATGAATGTATGAGATGCAAATGACCAAAACAGAAGCATACTTCATGATAAAAAATGGAAATCAATCTTAATCAAACCCTAATCCCATATAAGATCACAGCCCAAAGAAGAAGGTCATAAGCTAATCCTATTGAAAGTTATGAATTTTCTAAATTTGTTAGGGTTTTTGGGTGATTCTTAAAGGAAAATGCAAATCAAATTGAAAATGCAAGATAAATTCATGAGAAAAATAACCTAGAAACTTCATGCAATATGTGAAACAATGAAAAATGATCAAGTTCAAACTCATCATGGTTAGGCAGAAATGAATTTTTTAAGTTAGGGTTAAAAAATGTGATTTTTAAGAACCCTAATTCAAAGAAAATTGTGAAATTATGATCAAACCTAAAAAGAAATTTGTATGATGAGTTTGAAAATGTTTCTAAATTTATTGTAATGGTTCATGAATTTTTTGGTTATTTTTAGAATCCTAAATGTATTTTTAATTAATTAAAATCCATTAACTAATTAAAAATAACATTTATATATTTTAAAAATACTTTTTTAATGCAAAAAATAAAATAAAAATAATTTTTGGGTTGAGAAAAATATTTGGATCAGAAATGCAAAAGATTATATTTTTTTTGATGTTTTAAACTATTTTTAATAAAATGTACAAAAGAAATAAAGAAAAATGAAATAAAATGCAATTAAATGGAAGTAATCAAGATCTATGGTCCAGGTTCAAACTAACGTTGACTGCGCGCGCAGATGGGTGGATGAGATTCACTCTGATTAATTTAATTTAATTAAACTTAATTGAACTAACTAATTAAAAGATTAAAGTTAATGAGGCATCTGGGCCGTCCGCACGCGCGGGAAGTTAAATCCAATGGCCTAAATTCAAACTAACCTAATTAATTAAAGATTTGCCCTAATGACTTTCAGGTGGCCGGAGAAGACCTCCGGTCATCTTCTCCGGCCAGACCCCATCCCCGAATCTCTCAAAACACCACAAAAACTCACAAAAAGCTCCAGAATCAATCTTTAAACATCAATAAACTCAAATCCAGTAACAAAAACAATTAATCAGGCATAAACAAAGAGAATGGAAGAAGAACAAAATTTAGGTCAAAGTTTCAAAGATACGGTTCATGCTTGTTTCTTCATCATTTTCAAAACCAACAAGTGCAGTGTGATCATGAGAGCATGGGGAACATTTCTAGAACATGAAATAAAGCTTCTGGATAAAAAGTTCTAATGGGCTACCTGAGATGAAGCTTTCACTCCCTGAGCTTTCTGGCCTCTTTCTTGGTTCAATCCACCTCCAATGAACCCCCTGATGATGTTACAATGCTTAGAACAAGTTTGTGTGGCTTGGTTTGAGAGGTACAACTCCTCTGCACCAGGAATCGTGTTTTGGTTTGACTGTGTTTTAGGGATTTTCAGAGGGTGCTTTGTGTTCTATGGACCATTTGAAGATGATTAGTGAAGTTTGTTTTGAGGTTTGATGGTTATGTTGTGCAATTCAAAGAGATGAAGTTCTATGGTGATTTTTGGGATTATGAGTTGTGGGAGCTTGTCGGCTTGCTTCTTGTGTCAAATGCGCTCCATAATCTTTGTTTGTAATGTCTTGATTGGTCAGAGAGTGGTTAGTAGCACAACTTGATTGGTATGGGAGGTTTTGTAAAAAAGTCAAATTTGTGTACTTGGAGGTATGGGCCATGGAAGAGCTGGCTTCAAGGGGTGTCTGGCCTCAGCAAGATTCATGGAGGGCCATAGGATCAAAGTTATGCAGCTGGCACAAGTGGAGGGAAGGTTTCAAGAGGTTTTGCAACTTTTCCCTCTTTGAGAATTTCATGAAAATGTCTTGTGGAAACTTGCAATCCAAGGCACAATTTTGGTTCAAATACATTGTACTATGTTTGTGTGATGCCTAGCAATTAATTAGAGGTCATGAAATGGCTTGGAACTTGAATTTGCAAAAAATTATCTTTGGCATGAACTTGAAAATTATAGGATTTTTGCCAACTTTGAAAGGCCAAATCTTAAGTTCCAGGATGAATCAAGACATGTTCTAGTACTTTTTGAAAAGGGAAAGACCTAATCTACGACTTTCATTTCCAAGAATGTTTCATTTGAAGCATTTTTGGTCATGAAAGAGGAGGTTGAAAATCTTTCCCAATATGGAAAGTTTCCATTACAAGTCATTTCCAAAAATGGCAAGTGTGCATTTGGCTCAAAATTCTACAACTTTGTGAACTTCCAAACACTTCTAAGATCGAATAAAGATCATAGAGACTTAAAATGATGATGAAGACCCTTTGGTACCCTTGTTGGGGGCTTCAGATGCCCTGATTTTGACTTTACTTGCTCAAGAAGTTACCCAATGATCAGATGACTCCCACAATGAATTTCTTCATCAAACTTGGTACACATGATCCTTATAACATATTAAGACCATTAGAAACAAGAATGACAAAAAAAATTGGAGTTAAGGCCTCTGAAATCAAAACCCTAATTTTGGTCATTCTTTGTGATCTCTTGACTTTTATGAACTTTGGGGAGCATATTATGATCATAGAGCACACATGGAACCTCTTGGAAAGCTTCAAGACCATTGGGATGGCTCAGATTGATTTCTTGGATTGCTCAGATCACAAACCCTAGATGCAGATGAAAATGGAACTATGTAGTGAAGTAGATACGCAATATAAGATGGTATGCTTATGCTAATGAAAGATCACAAGCCATGGTGTGAAAAAAAGTGAAGGAAAATTTGGGGTGTTTACAACTTCCCCTATTCAAGCATGAGTTAGCTGGCAGGATGTAAGCGCTTGGCTTAAAAGACGAACATGATAACTTGTGGTTGAATACCAAAGACAGTCCGAAATTTGCACTCGCTGGGGAGAATAAGAAAAGGGATATAAATTGTAAAAGGTAGTATAGTATGATTATCAAATGAAGGATATGGAGGATGACCATCGAGCAGAGGACGACTGCGGGGGGTAAAATGGTAAGCAAAGAAATGACGGGAACGACCGACAAGCATGGGAAATAAAGAGACCACGACGGGGATGGCCATCGGGTAAGGAAATAAAACTCTCTGGGGATTGAGAAAAGAATTGATGGGCACGACCATCAGGCTTTGAAAGTAAAGTAAACAAGGATGGGGACGGCCATCGGGTTAAAGAATAAATGAAATATTTGATGAGGGACAGTCATCAGAGGTGAAGGACGATCACCTAGCAGGGGACGGCCTGCTCTTTATCACGACATAGGACGAATGTTAGATAGAAAGGATCAACAATAGGGACGGCTATCGGATAAGCATGATGAAGGACGATCATCAAGAGGTGAAGGACGATCACCTAGCAGGGTACTGAAATTATGGGATCAGGTACGTGATGTCGAATCAGATGTTTAAACACTTGAAGACTTAAACAAAACTTAAAGTGCAGGTAAATTAAATAACACATGAAATTGTTAACCCAGTTCAGTGTATCTCCACACTTACATCTGGGGGCTACAAAGCCAGGAAGGAAATCCAATATAAGTAATATTAATTCTGGAATTAAACCAACCAGTTTAATCCTTCACTTAATATCTACCCAAGGCAATTTCTACCTAAGACACAACTTAGATATGAGTACCTACTCACTCCCCCTCAATCACACAGTGATCTTTTACAATGATTAATAAAATTGAAGTCACACTTCAAACACAACAGCTTGATCTTACTTAAAAGTTTCAATCAAGACACAATACATTTTTTGCTTAAAAGCACATAAAGTGATACACAATTAAAACCTGCTATAAAACACAAACACCCTTTTTGGTCTTCTAAAATTCGTACTCTTTTCTGAGAGTTTCAGTTCCTTAAATAGATGCTTGGTTTGTGGGCTTTTTGCAAATTATCCAGTCCTGATAAATCCCACAGTCATCACCTTGAATTAGGGTTAGTTAGTTTGTTACTTCCTTGATTCAAGGTGAGTTAGTTATTCTGTTACACTGAAATCAGATAACTAAGCTCCCTAAAGATGCGCCTTGTATTGCTTATCTCTTTACAATTAATTCCAGATAAATTCCCCTGAATTTACTCAGTTCTGTTATGCATCATTTAAGTCTGATAGCAGGTTTACAATGTCACAACATCTGGTGTGACATCCTGATGTCTTGACTTAATTCATTAACTTTTACTCTGTTTGACAATGTCACAACATCTGGTGTGACATCCTGAACTAAGTTCAACACTTCTTGTTTGTAAAAAATTCTGCCAATTCTTAACATCTACAAACTCCCCCTTTGGCTAATTTTTGGCTAACACAATCTTTTGGTTTTATCAGAGTGCAGCAGAGTTCTTTTATCAGAGTGCAGCAGAGTTCTTTTCAGTTGAATCATGTGAGAGATAATAATTTGCTCCCCCTCAAACCTGTATGTATACTGCTATGACTTGTTCAACAGAATTTGATATACCAATGAGCATTCAGAAAAAAAACTTAGTTCAGAAGACAGAAATTTACTTCAGCATTGTTCATAACTTTACTTCAGCATTGTTCATAACTTCTCCCCCTTTTTAGAAAGAAATTGGGGCCAACCATTACATAAGCAGAGAGAAAAAACAATCAAAATTACAAAGCAAAAAATACAATGCAGAACAGTTAATACAGTTTCCATCACACCCAGCTTCACTCAGACTCATCATACTCAGTATCTTCTTCATCCTCAGACTCAACATCAGATCCATCAACATTCTGAGTAACCTCTTCCAGCTCCAGCCTTTTAATTATTTCCTCAAGCTTTTTCTTCCTTTCATCCAGCTCTTTGCAAGTGGTATTGAGTTCTGCAACCAAGGCTGCCTTTGATATGTGAGTCTTAACATTTGATAGTCTAGCAGATGTCCCACTGGGAGCTTCAACATCTGCAGCATGATGGCTCAGAAACAGTTTGTAGTGGAAAGACAGTGGGCTTTCCCTCTTACAGATGGAATCCTTATCAGTAAGGATGCCTGGATATTGGTTGAGGATTATCCCACAAAGCAGTGAGGGAAAAGCTATTGGAAGCTTGGTTGCAGATGTTCCTGCATGCTTTAGGGTTTGATCAAAAATATAAGCCCCATAGTCCAACTTTGTTTGGGTGCCTACAGCACAAATGAATCTTCCCAGCCCAGTAGCTATTGATGAAGTGTGGTTTGTGGGAACCCAGTTGACAGTTCCAATCTTGTGCAGCATAGCATACTTCCTTGTTAGCAGGCTGACAGATAGTTTGCCTTTGACTGGCCAGGACTTGACCTGGTTGGCAGTGATGATCTTGCAGACTTGGTTGTCAGTTTTGCCCAGATCATTTGGCCCATCAGATTCTCTCCCCAGGTAGTGATTTATAACCCTAGGAGAGAAATCAACACATCTCCCCCTCACATATACCTTCCTGAATTCTTATGATTTTCCATCAGCACACCCTTCTTGCAGATTGACTATAAACTCCTTGACCAGCAGCTCATAACAGGGAGAAAAGTTGGAGACAGTTTTGAATAAACCAGGATTGGAGATTAGGTCTATTACCTCAGTGCACTCCAAAGCATTGCTGCCCAGCTCTCTTTCCAGAGACACCCTTCTTTGGTAGACATACTTCCATTTGCTCACACTAGAGACATGATGGAAGGACACATTGTCCAGAGGTGCTTCAGGAACAGCAGAGGCAGTCCTAGGAGGTGCTGGCTTCTTCCTTGGTTGGGATGTTGGGACATCCTCCTCAACATCTGAGTCAGGTGGAGTTGCAGCTTTCCTCTTCTGGGTGCTTACCTTACTCCATTGCTTAGTAGGTCCAAAGGCAACTTTGACCTTGTCCTTTTTAGGAGTAGACTGTTTCTTTTCAGGAGTTGCATGTCCAGCAGGCTTCTTCTCCTTCCTAGCCCTAAGCCTATTGGCTATGCTAGGGTTGATAGAGGCAATGATCTCTGTGTTAGAGTCATCATCTAGATTTTCAACAGGTGGAGGTTGGGAAACCTCTTTTTCAGCAGCTTTATCAACATGAGCTTGATCATCAGTGGCTTTATCATCATCAATTGAGGCTTTGTTCTGGCCCTCAGATGCTTCAACATTTCATGGGACATCCTGTTGAGCAGGTATGTCTTCTTCAGCCTGGTTGTTTGATTCTTCTTGTGGAGCAGGCATGCTGTTCAGGGGAACAGACACCCCAAGTACAACTCTTTGTTCAGAGAGAATCCTGTTTACAAGTTGTTTGATGGATGCATCCATATAATCAGAAGCTTTGGGGGTGCTTGTAGATGAAGGAGTTCCCTTGCTTTTGCTGAAAATAGGCTCCTTAGCTCTTCTTGCATTGGGAGTTCTAGGTTTTTGAGCAATAGGAACTCTTCCTCTGATCTCATCTATAGGAGTAGCATCCATTGGTACTACAGAGATTGGGGTTGCATGCACTACATATTCTTGATTGAGACCCTCATCAATGAAGTTAGGGTTTTGATGTTGAGACATTTTTCGAATGTAGTGGAAGAGGAGTTAGGTTTGATCGATTTTGATGAGCTTAGAAATTCAGCTTTAGCATGCAAATCGTTTAGTGGAGATAGTGAGGAGGTGAGGAGCTGAGAGCACGTTTGAGCATTTATAGAATCCGTTACTAGTGGAATTCTTAAGAGTGGAATACACAGAGTTATTGACCAGACTGGTGCTGCCATCTGGTGATCATGCCACACAATGTCATGAGACATGCTGGCACTTCTCCATAACTGCTATATTTCACATAAGCAGATTCCCAATTTTCCCCTTAGGTTTTCAAATTGGGTAGCATCCAAAGCTTTAGTAAATATATCAGCTAATTGCAGCTCTGTGGCTACATGCTCTAATGTGATCACCTTCTCTTCCACAAGATCTCTGATTAAGTGATGCCTGATATCTATGTGCTTAGTCCTGCTGTGTTAGATAGGATTTTTTGAGATGTTAATAGCACTTAAATTGTCACAGTACAATGTCATGACATCTTGTGGGACATTGTATTCTGTGAGCATTTGTTTCATCCATACCAACTGTGAACAACTGCTACTAGTTGCAATATATTCAGCTTCAGCAGTGGATAAGGATACACAATTTTGTTTCTTACTGAACCAAGAAATCAAATTGTTTCCTAGAAAGAAGCATCCTCCTGATGTACTCTTTCTATCATCAACACTTCCAGCCCAGTCAGCATCACAAAATCCAGTGAGGATTGGTTCACAACCATGAGAATACATTATGCCATAGTCACAAGTAACATTGACATATTTCAAAATCCTCTTAACCTGGTTTAGATGGCTTACTTTTGGCTCAGCTTGATATCTTGCACCTACACCTACTGCAAAAGCTATATCTGGTCTGCTAGCTGTTAGATATAGTAGGCTTCCAATCATGCTTCTGTATAAGCTTTGGTCCACATTCTCACCCTTGTCATCCTTTGTCAGTTTTAAATGAGTGGGGGCAGGTGTTCTCTTGTGACTTGCATTGTCCATCCCAAACTTCTTGACAGTGTTCTTTGCATATTTGCTTTGGGATATGAACATGGAATCCTCCATTTGCTTGATTTGCAGTCCAAGGAAGTAGGTTAGTTCTCCCACTAAACTCATTTCAAACTCAGACTCCATTTGAGTAACAAAATGTTTAACCATCCTGTCTGACATCCCACCACACACTATGTCATCCACATATATCTGAGCAATCATGACCTTTCCTTCTTCATCCTTCACAAACAAGGTTTTGTCTATTCCACCTTTCCTGTACTCATGTTTTATGAGAAAAGTGGTCAGTCTTTCATACCATGCTCTTGGGGCATGCTTTAGACCATATAGAGCCTTCCTTAGCTTATATACATGATCTGGACAGCTTGGATCAACAAATCCCTTAGGTTGCTCCACATAGACTTCCTCATTAAGGTACCCATTTAGAAAGGCACTTTTAACATCCATCTGAAATAGCTTGAACTTTAGGATACAAGCAATTCCTAGGAGTAGTCTAATTGATTCAAGCCTTGCTACTGGTGCAAAGGTTTCATCAAAGTCTACTCCCTCAATTTGTGTATATCCTTGAGCTACAAGTCTAGCCTTGTTTTTTGTAACTACTCCCTGCTCATTAGACTTGTTCTTGTACACCCACTTAGTGCCAATCACATTAATGTCATCAGGCCTAGGAACAAGATCCCATACTTCATTCCTTGTAAACTGGCCTAATTCTTCTTGCATAGCAGAGATCCAGTACTCATCATTCAGAGCTTCCTTGATGTTTTTAGGTTCTATCTTTGAAACAAAGCAGGAGCCTGAAATCATCTCTCTTGATCTAGTGATGACACCACTGTTGGGATCACCAATTATCAGATCTTTAGGATTATCTTTCTGGATTCTGATGGAGGGAGGTTTGTTGGATTGTTCTGACCTTGCCTCAGTTAGAGTGAAGTCAGGATTATCACTCTTTATTTCAACTTCAGTCTGATTGTCAACGGATGTTCCAACATCATCAGCAACATCTGCAGAGGCATCATCAATAATCACATTTATTGACTCCATTATAACCTTAGTTCTGGAGTTAAATACTCTGTAAGCTCTGCTATTTATGGAGTATCCAAGAAATATCCCTTCATCACTTTTAGGGTCCATCTTTCTTCTTTGATCCCAATCAGCCAGAATGTAACACTTACTTCCAAACACATGAAAGTACTTGACTGTAGATGGTGGATAAGGTTCCCTTTCTTAGTGTGACTCTATTGTAGATGTAGCATGTTGTGTTCATAGCTTCAGCCCAAAAGTACAGGGGTAACTTTTTAGCATGAATCATGACTCTAGCTGACTCCTGAATAGTTCTATTTTTCCTTTCAACAATCCCATTATGTTGAGGGGTGATAGGAGAAGAATACTCATGATTGATCCCTTCTGAAGAACAGAAGTCTGAGAATTTTTTATTCTCAAACTCCTTTCCATGATCACTTCTTATTCTGACCACACAGCTTGCTTTTTCTCTTTGGATTCTATGGCACAGATCTTTGAATACATCAAACACATCAGACTTCTCTTTGATGAAGCTTATTCATGTATATCTTGAGAAGTCATCAACAACCACATAGGCATATCTTTTTCCACCAAGACTCTCAACCTGCATTGGTCCCATAAGATCCATAAGCAATAATTCCAAAACTTTGGAAGTTGTCAGATGTTGGAGCTTTGGGTGTGACATCTTGGTTTGCTTGCCTATTTGACATTCACCACACACTTTACTTTCATCAATATTCAGTCTTGGAATTCCTCTTACAGCCTCCATAGATATGATCTTCTTTATTCCTCTGAGATGGAGATGACCCAGTCTTTGGTGCCACAGCTTCACTTTTTCTTCTTTGGCTAAGGAACAAGTTGATGTGAGGCTGAAATCTTGAGGTTCCCACATATAGCAGTTGTCTTTTGATCTGGCTCCTCTCATGACAACCTTCTGTTCTTTATCAGAAACTATGCATTCAGTTTTGGTAAAGTTTACACTGTAACCTTGGTCACATAATTGACTTATGCTGATCAAGTTAGCAGTTAATCCTTTTACCAGCAGCACATCATCTAGACTTAGTACACCTGGGCAGTCCAAGGTCCCAACTCCCTTGATTTCTCCCTTTGCTCCATCTCCAAAGGTTACATATCTGGATGAGTGTGACTTTAAGTCTACCAGCAGATTCTTCAGTCCATTCATGTGCCTTGAGCAGCCACTGTCAAAGTACCAGTCTTCCTTAGCAGATACTCTGAGAGATGTATGAGCTATAGAGAAAACAACCTTCTTGGACCATTTGTGCCTGTTGTGAGGTTTCCTTTGATGCATCTGCCCTGTGTAGTGTCCATCTTTAGAGTTCCAAGGTTGTCTGTTGAACTTGTTCTTGGGCATGTATTTGTAGCTTTGATCAGTATGAAGACTAGCTTTAGGTACCCACACTTTCTTGGTAACCTCTGTGTTCTACTTAGGGGGTTGCTGAGACCTCTGATTTGGATATACATGCAGCTTGTAGCAAAAAGGTATGATGTGACCAAACCTTCCACAATGATGACATCTCCAGCTTTGATATTTCTTTTTCATCATGTTCTTGTCATGATGTTGAGACATCTGCTTGGACATCTTGTTTGACTTCATGGGATTTGGAATCGTGTGGCTGGTGCCAGCCTTAAAGTTTTGAGCTTTATTAAATCCCAGCCCAGTCCTATCCCCTGAGTGCTTGTTGTTTTTGAGAATGACATCCAGTGTGTTTGAGCTACTGTTCAGCATTCTGACAGATTTGGACATATGCTCCATTTTGGAGTTGAGTAGGCTTACTTCACTTTTCAAAGTGTCAATGATCTCTAGATTACTTGTCTTTTCAGCCTTTAATTCCTCAATCTGCTTCTTCTGTTGTATATTCTCCATGCATACTTCAGTGCTCCTTTTACACAGCATCCTGTAAGATTCTTCAAGCTCTTCAAATGTCAGCTCCTCATCACTGGATCCCCCTTCAGTTTCACATACTCCAGCTAGAGCAGTGATGTGCTTTGCAGATTCTTCTTCTGACTCACATCCTGAGTCTTCATCTGACCAGGTCACAGAGAGACCTTTCTTTTGCTTCTTTAGATAGGTTGGGCATTCACTTCTGATGTGTCCATATCCTTCACATCCATGACATTGAATCCCTTTTCCTTGGTTAGTCTTCTCATCATAATTTGACCTTCTATTAGAATCATAAGGTCTTTTATTCTCAGAGGTTGAGTTTCTTCCACTTGGTCTGGGCCTATTTTCCATTTTCTTGAGAATTTTGTTGAATTGTCTTCCAAGCATAGCAATTGATTCTGATAAGATGTCCTCAGAGCCTGCTTCATGACTTTCTTCTTCTTTATCAGTGTTTGAAATCAGGGCTATGCTTTTGTTTTTCTTCACAATTGTATCATTCATTCCCATCTCAAAGGTTTGAAGAGAACCAATGAGCTCTTCAACCTTCATTGTGCAGATGTCCTGAGCTTCTTCTATGGCAGTAACCTTCATGTCAAATCTTTTTGGCAGTGATCTGAGAATCTTCCTTACCAACTTTTCATCACTCATCTTCTCTCCCAAGGCACCAGAAGTATTAGCAATTTCCAGGATGTTCATATGAAACTCATGAATGGTCTCATCTTCCTTCATCCTCAAGTTTTCAAACTTGGTGGTGAGAAGTTGAAGTCTTGACATCTTCACCTTTGATGTTCCTTCATGAGTGGTTTTGAGAGTGTCCCAAACATCCTTGGCCAGCTCACAGTGATGCACAAGTCTAAATATGTTCCTGTCAATGCCATTGAATAAGGCATTTAAGGCTTTGGAATTTCCAAGTGCTGAATCTTCTTCCTCCTTGCTCCACTCTTCTTCAGGCTTCAACACTTTTGCCCCATCCTTATTGTCTTGGACAGGGTGCTCCCATCCTTTGTTGACTGCTTTCCAAGCCCTGCTATCAAGAGATTTTAAGAATGCTACCATTCTTGGCTTCCAGTAGTCATAGTTGGATCCATCCAATATAGGTGGTCTATTCACAGATCCTACATCTCTGTCCATGTTCCCAAAATTTGTAGTCCCTAGATCTCACCCAGTTAAACAGGCAGGGTGCCTGCTCTGATGCCAATTGAAATTCTGGGATCAGGCACGTGATGTCGAATCAAATGTTTAAACACCTGAAGACTTAAACAAAACTTAAAGTGCAGGTAAATTAAATAACACAGGAAATTGTTAACCCAGTTTAGTGTATATCCACACTTACATCTGGGGGCTACAAAGCCAAGAAGGAAATCCAATATAAGTAATATTAATTCTGGAATTAAACCAACCAGTTTAATCCTTCACTTAATATCTACCCAAGGCAATTTCTACCTAAGACACAACTTAGATATGAGTACCTACTCACTCCCCCTCAATCACACAGTGATCTTTTACAATGATTAATAAAATTGAAGTCACACTTCAAACACAACAGCTTGATCTTACTTAAAAGTTTCAATCAAGACACAATACACTTTTTGCTTAAAAGCTCATAAAGTGATATACAATTAAAACCTGCTATAAAACACAAACACCCTTTTTGGTCTTCTAAAATTCGTACTCTTTTCTGAGAGTTTCAGTTCCTTAAATAAATGCTTGGTTTGTGGGCTTTTTGCAAATTATCTAGTCTTAATAAATCCCATAGTCATCACCTTGAATTAGGGTTAGTTAGTTTGTTACTTGCTTGATTCAAGGTGAGTTAGTTATTCTGTTACATTGAAATCATATAACTAAGCTCCCTAAAGATGCGCCTTGTATTGCTTATCTCTTTACAATTAATTCCAGATAAATTCCCCTGAATTTACTCAGTTCTGTTATGCATCATTTAAGTCTGGTAGCAGGTTTACGATGTCACAACATCTGGTGTGACATCCTGATGTCTTGACTTAATTCATTAACTTTTACTCTGTTTGACAATGTCACAACATCTGGTGTGACATCCTGAACTAAGTTCAACACTTCTTGTTTGTCAAAAATTCTGCCAATTCTTAACATCTACAGGTACGATTGCTCTCGGGGATTATCACAGCATAGGACGAATGTCGGATAACAAGATCAACGATAGGGACGACCATCAGATAAATGATGAGGGACAACCATCAAAAGGTGAAGGACGGTCACCTGGCAGGGGACGACTGCTAAAAATATCACCACTTAGGACGAATGTCGGATAGAAGGTTCCAACAATAGAGATTCCACTAAGGAAAAGGATGAAGGACGATCATCCGAAGGTGAAGGACGATCACCTGGCAGGGGATGGCTGCCGAAAGTATCACGACATAAGATGAATGTCGGAAAGAAGACAGTTGTTTTGTTGGCGACTTACTGGGGATTGGTAAACACGGACAAGTGCTTACGTCTTCAAAAATAAAAGATATAAGTGTTTTGACGGTGTGTATAGACTAAATAAGCGGACGAGCATCCTTAGAACCATGATACGGACGAGTATCGATAGAAGCAAACGCTGACACGTGTTTAAGGATGATGATACGGACGAGTATCAATTGGTTAAGCAAGAATCACAGACGAGTGTTGATCTGCTGGGGAGGTGATATATACAAGATACGGACGAGTATCAAATATTTATGTATAGGTATGTACAAGTATGACCTGCTGGTGAAGTATATGCAAGACACAGACGAGTGTCGAAATTTTGGGCAAGGGACACGGACGAGTGTTTGACTTTCTGGGGAAGTATGACACGGACGAGTGCCAAAAAGAACATGTACAAGATATGAACCAATATTTGAATTTGAGAGTGTAGAAGGTATTCTGGAGACCTGCGGGGGATATGAGTTTTGTATATGGCCGGTGAAATATTGATGGTATTTGCAAGTAATTGGCTCGAACCTGGCTTATGATCATGCAAATGTTTGATTTTTGCCGTAATGCTCCGTATTAGACGGAATGCTACGCTTATTTCGGTGAATATGATGCGAATGCTATGATTATGCAAATGAGAGAACTGATCCGAGACTCGAATCCTGCAGGGATAAAGATCTTTGGTTGATCTGCTTGGAGGGGGAACCCAACTGGGGAAAGAGATCATTGATAGATCTGTCCGGAGGGAGAACTCTTAATGGGGATGATGAAGTTTTAGCAACTCCACTGGGGATGTGTTTCAAGTATTGCTCTACTGGGGAGGCATCTTTGTGGGGAATCAATTCCACCAACTCTGCCGAGGATGAGGGAAATCTGGCACTCTGGCAGGAGGATAGGAAATTCCTTGACCACCTTGTTGTGGAAGAGCTGTCAGGCACTGCTCGGGAGGTCCCGCTCGGGGAGGAGATAACTTCTGGGAAGTAGTATGCTGGGGATTCAATGCTTGATATGCCCCATGTTGCGAAAGATTGTCTGTCTTGAGTACCTGCAACCTGTTAAGACAAAGGAAAACGCACAAGTGTCCCGGGGGATCCTTAACCGGATTCTGTCATAGGAATTAGATTTGCTGAAGCAACATATTTCTTGCAAGCATTTTGTTTTAAAAATAGCCTATAAGTTTTCATGCAAATGTTGTATTATGAACTTTGGATATTTTGCAAACAAAAACAAAAGGTAAAAACAAAGTGTGACTGAATATTCTGATTTTATTGATTTGTGCGCCCTGAATAGGAAAGTACAATCAAAGAAGTAAATCCCTTAGAAGGAGGAGATTGCTGTAAATTGAGAAAATAAAAGTGTTGGCAATGTTGAAGATGACGTTCTAGTGAGCTTCCCTTGCTATGAACTGTATGACCTTAACGTTCTTCTTATCTTGCTTTCTGAAGAAGGCTGATTTTGGCTGACGCTTTGTCCTCTCGGAGCTTGCCACGTTGTGAGTGATATAGACGAATTCAGAATGTAGTTGTTCGCTTTTTCCCTGATTTTGCATGGATCGCCCTTTCGGGTTTTCAATCGACCAGGATACCCATTTTTGCCTGATCTGTCCAATGCGGCTTTTCAACTCAGCGGGTGTACATTTTCTTTTTTTTTTCTCTTATTTTTGCCCGAATCTTTTATTCTGTTTTTGACTCACCAGGATGCCCTATTTTTTTCTGGACTTACATTCTGTTTTTATGTCCAGCGGCTCATTTTATGCAAAGTATTTTTTAACTGCCTCTGAATTCACAAGAGACGGGAAGTCTTCACCATCCATGGTTGCGAGCATCAGTGCTCCGCCTGAAAAGACTTTGGTTATCACATAGGGACCTTCATAGTTTGGTGTCCAGTTGCCCCTGTGGTCTGTATGAGGAGGTAGGATTCTTTTCAGAACAAGCTCTCCCACTTGGTATTCTCGAGGTCTGACTTTTTGATCGAAGGCTT
The DNA here is from genome assembly GCA_963966055.1 of Lathyrus aphaca. Taxonomy (NCBI): domain Eukaryota; kingdom Viridiplantae; phylum Streptophyta; class Magnoliopsida; order Fabales; family Fabaceae; genus Lathyrus; species Lathyrus aphaca. The sequence goes on from OZ014525.1 coordinate 321,623,965, forward strand.
TCTTCATTCGCTTCTGATATAACTGCCCATGACAAATGGCAGTTAATCTTTTCTCTTCAATCAGATTCAGTTGATTGTACGAGACCGGACCCATTCTGCTTCATCCAGTTTCACATCCATCATTACCTGTAAGGAGGGCAACTCGACTTCAACAAGTAGGAAAACATCCATACCATACACAAGTTGATAAGGCGTTGCCCCAGTAGATGTTATGATTAAGGTTTGGTACCCATGCAAAGCAAATGGTAGCATTTCATGCCAGTCTTAGTAGGTAACTACCATTTTCTGCACAATCTTCTTGATATTCTTGATAGCCGCCTCAACAACGCCATTCATCTTTGGCCTGTAAGGAGAAGAGTTGTGATGTTGAATTTTGAAATCCTAGAAACGTTCTGCCATCATCTTGTTATTCAAATTGGAACCATTGTCAGTAATGATTCTCTCGGGAACTCCATATCGACAGATGATGTCTCTTTTCAAAAATCTAGCTACCACTTGTCTGGTGACGTTTGCATACGAGGCTGCTTCGACCCATTTGGTGAAGTAATCAATGGCTACCAGGATGAATCGGTGACCATTTGAAGCAGTCGGTTCAATCTTTCCAATCATGTCAATGCCGCACATGGCAAAGGGCCAAGGTGAAGACATCACGTTCAAAGGATTTGGAGGCACAACATTTTGCATCCTTCGTGATCCAGTAGTAACCCGATCTTAATAATTTCTTTGCCATTGCATGTCCTCCGACATGGGTACCGAAAGAACCTTCATGCACCTCGTGCATTAGTAGGCCTGCTTCCCTCTTGTCAACACATCTGAGCAGGACCATGTCAAAGTTTCGCTTGTATAAAGAACCATCGGCATTGAGGAAGAAATTGCCGACTAGCCTTCTCATTGTCTTCTTATCATTGGATGATGCCCCAGGTGGGTATGTCTGATTCTCCAAGAAACTTTTGATGTCATGGAACCAAGGCTTGTCATCATTAGCAGTTTCCACAGAGAATACATATGTCTGTCTGTCCAGTATGGATACCAAAATCCGAGGCACATAATAGGCAGCTTGTACTTTGATCATGGAGGAAATGGTAGCAAAAGCGTCTGCAAACTGATTCTCATCTCGAGGGATGTATTCAAGTTTGACTGTTGTGAAGAAAGTCAATAATCTCCTCGTATAGTCACGGTATGGAATCAGATGCTCCTGATGAGTGTACCATTTGTCGTTGGTCTGGTTGATTACCAAAGCCGAATCTCCGAATACATTCAAAGTTTTGATCCTGAGGTCAATGGCTTCCTCAAGACCCATGATACAGGCTTCGTATTCTGCTTCGTTGTCAGTGCAGGAAAAGGTGAGTTTTGCCGAGAAAGGCATATGAACCCCTTTAGGTGTGATAACCACTGCACCAACTCCACGACCATTCATATTGACAGCCCCGTCAAACATCATAGTCCATGCTTCTTCTGGGTCAGGCCCTTCAGTGTGCACAGGCTCTTCAAAATCTTTTTCCTTTAAGAACATGATGCCTTCATCCAGGAAGTCAAATCTCATAGGCTCGTAATCATCAATGGGTTGCTCAGCCAGATAATCAGACAATACATTTCCCTTGATTGCCTTTTGAGAAGTGTATTGAATGTCATACTTTGTTAGAATCATTTGCCATCTTGCAACTCTTCCGGTAAGTGTTGGCTTCTCAAATATGTACTTGACGGGGTCCATTTTTGAGATCAACAAGGTAGTGTGAGTCAGCATATACTGTCTTAGTCGGCGAGCAGCCCACGCTAAAGCACAACACGTTTTCTCGAGCAATGAATAACATTGTTCACAATCGGTAAACATTTTGCTTAGGTAGTATATTGCATACTCTTTTCGACCAGACTCGTCATGCTGGCCTAACACACACCCCATTGACCCTTCTAATATTGTCAGGTACATTATCAGAGGTCTTCCTTCAATTGGAGGCATGAGAATTGGAGGTTCTTGCAGGTACTCCTTAATCCTGTCAAAAGCTTTTTGACAATTGTCATTCCACCTGACTATTTGTTCCTTTCTTAACAGCTTGAACAGGGGTTCACAGGTTGTAGTGAGATGAGATATGAACCTTGAGATGTAGTTCAATCTACCTAAGAACCCTCGAACTTCTTTCTCAAACCTAGGTGCAGGCATTTCCTGAATAGCTTTGACTTTGTCGGGATCAACCTCAATTCCCTTTTCACTTACGATAAAACCTAGCAGCTTACCGGAACGTACCCCGAATGTGCATTTGTTGGGGTTCAATTTCAGCTGTTACTTCCTCAAACGCTTAAACAACTTCAGTAGATTCACCAGATGGTCTTCTTCAGTAAGGCACTTGGCAATCATATTATCCACGTAGCATTCGATTTCTTTGTGGATCATATCGTGGAATAATGTTACCATAGCTCGTTGATACGTTGCACCGGCATTCTTTAGTCCAAACGGCATTACCTTGTAACAAAATGTGCTCCAAGGTGTGATGAAAGTTGTTTTCTCCATGTCCTCGGGTGACATCTTAATCTGATTGTACCTAGAAAATCCGTCCATGAAAGAAAATACCGAGAACTGAGCTGTGTTGTCCACCAATACATCAATGTGAGGTAATGGGAAATCATCCTTCGGGCTAGCTCTGTTCAGGTCCCGGTAATCCACACACATACGCACCTTTCCATCCTTCTTAGGAACGGGTACAATGTTAGCAACCCTTGGCGGGTAACTAGTTAAAGTAAGGAAATCGGCGTCCCACTGCTTTTGTATATCTTCCTTAATCTTCATGGCCATATTTGGGCGAGTGTGGCGCAAAATCTGTTTAATTGGAGGGCAATCTTCTTTCAAGGGTAGCCTGTGCATGACAATATCCGTATCTAGACATGGCATATCTTGATAGGACCAAGCAGAGACGTCGACGTATTCCCGAAGCATACTGATAAGCTGGTCTTTTATTGGAGCTTGCAGACTGGCCCCAATCTTCACTTCTTTCATATCTTCCTCGGTACCAAGATTAACAGTTTCAATTTCCTCCTGATGAGGAGTAATCACTTTTCTTCTTGTCTCAACAACCTGGCCAACTCTTCAGGCAACTCATAGTCTTCATCAACCCCTTCATCTGCTTGATTAATTGGATTGTCGAAGTCATACAAGGTCATAGCAGTGTTGTTGTCGGTGCAATCTGGAAGATTATCTCTGCAAGGGTTGAGATTTGTTCTTTTTAGTGATTAATTTTAATCTTGTTTAGAAAAAGTATAAACGAAGTTCTTATTTTGAAAACATTGCCATTTTATTGTTTTGTGCGAAAAAAAACAAAAATGAAAAGACAGTGAGCGAAAAAAGGAAAATTGTTTGCAAAAGATGTCCATTGTTCATTGATATTCCATTTTCACAAAATAAAAATATGGCCCTATTACAAAATGAGTCCTGACACCTTGGGAAAGATGCAGGACTTGATGCATGCTAAAGCAGCAAATAATAATTACTCTGCAGGAGTAACTCTTATAATTTCCTGGGAAGACCAGTTAAGGACTTGTTGGCCCGGGATCCTTGGACAAATCCAGCTCTCCAGGTTGAGGTCGCTTTCAACCTCGTCTTCCACGTTATTTACAGCATCTGGGGTTAGCATTCCCCCACTCACGAACTTGGGCTCCTTAGCAGCCTCTGCTTGATCTTGTCGGAATGGTTTGTAACCCAACCCGAATCTGTCTTCTTTCTTCTCCACAGGTAGCAGCTTGCCCCAGCCTTGGGCGTTTCCATCTTCAACAACCCTCCGAGCTTGTTGGTAGGAGACAATTGAAGTACCCATCATATCTTCTTGGGATGCAGCAAATACTCCAGTTGTCGCCTCGTTGACGTTTAGTGCTTTGAAACCTTGGCTCATGGTCTCGTGGATTTCACCATCCATCTTAATGTATTTGTAGGTAGCCAGATAGCTAAAAAAATGTCCTCTTCACCACAGATTGTGATAATTTTCCCTTCCCACTCGTATTTTAATTTTTGGTGAAGGGTCGATGTAACTGTGCCAGCGGCGTGAATCCATGGTCGACCAAACAAACAGCTGTAGGCCGGCTGAATGTCCATCACGTAGAAAGTAGTTTGAAAGACTTTTGGGCCAATCATCACAGGAAGCTCCACCTCTCCAAGAATAGACCGCTTGGAACCATCAAAAGCTTTAACCACCATATTGCTTGGTCGGAGAGCTATACCATCATATTCAAGCTTCACAAGGGCTTTCCTTGGCAAGACATTGAGTGAGGACCCAGTGTCAACTAGAACATGTGAAAGCACAGCTCCTTTACACTCCAGAGTGATGTGCAAAGCTTTATTATGATGACGACCTTCCGCAGCTAAATCAGCATTGGTGAAGCCTAGCCCATGACTAGTATTAACATTAGAAACCACTGTCTCTAGTTGATTTACTGTGATCTCCTCAGGCACGTAGGCTGCGTGCAGGACTTTAAGTAATGCATCCCGATGAGCTTCGGAACACAACAACAATGATAAAATGGAGATCTTGGAAGGAGTCTGGTGGAGCTGGTCCACAACCTTATAATTGCTTCTCTTGATTATCCTCAGAAATTCATCCACATCCTGATCAAAGGACGTTTTCTAAGCTTCTTTCAAAACTGGTTCTTCAGGCACCACATTTTTGCCTTTAGCCTTGGCAGCAGCCTCTGCCTCAGCATTAACTCTCGGAACTTGTGAGGCGAAGAGACGTCCGCTTCGAGTGAAGCCTCTGCCTCCCCCGATATTATCGATATGTGGTGTACGAGTTGAAGAATCAAGAACGAATCTCTCCCTGTTGCAGTAGAGGTCTGAACCATAGTGCCATGGCACAACATTATCTTTTTCATATGGAATGGGTCCAGGTACCGTGATGGTGACTGGACTAACTGCAGCGGAAGTAGGAACTGTTATTGTTTGTGGATCGTAATATATGGTAACAGAATTTCTGACTGGTGGTGGTGGTGAAAGACTGAAGCTGGGTGGTTGTTGAGATTGTTGCTGAAAATTGTTGGAATCGGGGACGATTGTCGGGTCGTAATATATGGTGACTGTGGAGATGTCATTATTATTGGTGGTTGTTGTTGTAGAAGCGGATGCGGCTAAACTAATGTTTATTGAAGTGTTAGAGGGGATGGTTGTTGACTTCAGGATCAAATCTTCCTTTGAAGACCGGCGGTTGATTCTTCTTGAACTCATCATTCGCATTCACATTCGGCACTCCCTGCACCGCCCTAGCCATTGCTTCCAAAGCAGCAGCCATATCATTGTCGTTTCTACCAGCCATTATCTGATTGTTCCCAAAGACAACAACAAGATTAAACAAAAGTTAAATCATAACAACATCAAGACAGACACAACTGACTCGAACGCTGGCTCTGATACCACTTAATGTAACACCCCATTTTTATACCCCCAAATAATCAAATAAATCATTTAGGCACATGTTAAAAATTTCATCATAGTATAATTGAACATGGTATAAAAGAGGCATGTCACATTATGCTTGAAATTAAAAACATACAACACCTGCTCATTTAAAGATATGCAACGATGGGGGTAGTTTTCAACATAGGAAATCAAATCCTTACACCCCTCACCAAAGATATAATTACACAGCGGAAACTAAATCAACAACATCAAACATATATATTTCCATTCATATATATATATATATATATATATCAACAAGTTTTGATGCCAACAACAATATTCATGTTTATACAAACATCCATCCAACAGATACATATACACAATGCATCACAAAAATGGCACTAAGCCAACCTAACTACCCGGTGCTACATATCAGAGCCGACCGACCAAAAGATGAAGATGAACTTCACAAAAATTGCCATCCAGCAACCTACTATACAATGCCTCATAGAGCATCATAAAACAGCAGAAGGGTGAGAAACATTATCATAATAACATTGCATATAATTATATATCTCAACATATAACATACACATAAAACATATTCTCACCACAATTCATACCTCATCACCTATACACACCGCAACGTGTACATTTATAATTCAAGCATGTTTATCATGCACCAATTCACATAAACTTACATTATTTATGTTTATTCCTCAATTCTATTCATTTCGCATAAACATACGTCTAGCTATGTGTATCCACACATATACATTACAAATGTATAAATAACATACATATACATATATCAAACATGCATATATACCAACAAGTATGTTTCATCACACATACTATCATCTCCATAATACTCCAAATAAACATATGCACATTCATGTTTATTTTTGCATATCATAATTAAAATGATAAAATGCAACTCATAGAGACCGATACAAGACTCTATGCAGATGCAAATGCGGTACCGACTCAACATTTCAGCAGGTTCACTCAGGAACCAAATGGAATCATCGCTTGTTACCTAAAGTAACTCCCTGTCGGGGACACGATGTTCCCCATTGCTCACACCCCACATGGGCACACAATGTTTATGGATTTCTCACACCCCACACAGGCACACAATCCGATTTCTCACACCCCACACGGGCACACAATCAATGTGACTAAATCACCCATCGCTCACACCCCACACGGGCACACGATGTTTCTGGATTGCTCACACCCCACATGGGCACACAATCTGATCGCTCACACCCCACATGGGTACACGATCTTGTTGTAGTCATCGCTCACACTCCACATGAGCACACGATGCTACAACGAATTCACAAGGAATCCCACAACACAAGAATGCATACATTATGCTTACATGCAAAATGACACACAACATTCTTGAAAATGCATACATATTCACAATATAGTTATGAATTTCATCTCATACAATTAGCATACATTCACATTTAATTCAAGAAATGTATCTACTTGCCAAACGGCCACAACACAACAATCAAACCCACAATTCCATAATTAACATAATTACATTTTATTGGAAAAGTCGGGTAAAAGTCGGATAAAAATTACTTTTCTTAGCATCATTAGTTTCTACACGTTTCCAGCTTCGAATCGATATAAGGATCACTAAAAACGGATACCGGAAACTAAAGCTACGGATTAAAACACATAATCCATCAAGAACCTACAGGCTCGCTGAGCGCCCTCTCGCTCGCTGAGCGAGAATCGCCCTGGAACTTTCGTTGAGCGACCACTGCGATTTCATTAAAAAAACCAGCTACGAAAGGTCAACCTTAAACACTCCAAATATCCAAAATACTTCCATAAACATGATCAATAACATATTCTAGCTATCATACTTCGGCTATAACGATTTCCAACCGATTAATCCATAAATCTCTCACATTTTCTCTCAAACCCTAACTATTCATCTTCTCTAACTTCTACCAAATCAAAAACCCCTCAAAATCTAACACATACATAATCATATACAAGATTAAGATAACAATGTTCATCACCCTTACCCGATTATTTCGTCTACACGGAGCAATCTTGATCAAAACCTAGCTTTTCCAAGTTTTCCTCTTTTCTCTTCTTTTTCTCTTCTCTCCTTTTCTTTCTTCTCTTTTTCTTTCTCTTCTTTACTAACTTTCTATTTCATTCTCTCTCACTCTCGTATATTCTTTTCTCTCTATTTTTACACTTAACTTTATTCTTTCTATTTCTTTCCAACCAAATATCATTTTCTCACAAAAATACCAATTCTACTAATTTCTAACTTATCATTAATTAACAAATATCTAAAATACCCTCCACACCAATTTTACCCGAAAATTCACAAAACGGTAAAATCCCACAACATAACATATCATCACATTAATTCCTCAACATAAAACATCATCATGATAATTTCACAAATAAAACAATTATCATACAAATTAAATAAAAGACTCCACATAATTTGGGAAAATCGAATCGGGGCGTTACCGGTTAAGCCAAGGTGTTAACTGGTTAATGCAGCTATTTATACGCTTATATGTTTCTGTGTTGGTTCGGTTAACCGGCTAACCCAAGGCGTTAACCGGTTAACGTTGTAGCTATGGGGAAAAATTATTTTATTCCAACTTTGAATATACATAACTTTTTCGTCGGTTATCCGATTTAAGTGTTCTTTATACTGTTTGAAAGCTAAATTTATGTGCTATCACATGATGCCAAAAAATATTATTTTTTCCTGACTTTTACCCGACTTTTCAAATAAACCGTAATTATACTAATTTAGGGAATTGTGAACTAGAGGAAATAAAAGGTATAACTTGTGAGGTAGCTAGGTTTACCCTAGGTTGTTACGGGACTTTTTTTGGAGACATGACAATACTTAGGCGTCGATACTCGGATAGTGTCCTCAGGCTAGGTAGTTGTGATAGGATGGAGGTTTTGTTCGCATCGCGTTATAATCCTAATTTAATTATGTTTAGCTCGTGCTGGGGTCCCTTGTGACGGATGGTCGGGAGAGAACATAGTTAATCCGTGGATTCGAATCCCTAGATGGATAACCTTGACTCGTGCTTGCTTTCCACCTGGGTGTGTGGTTGGGCGGGGAAAGTTATCCGTTAGGAAAACTAACCGTGACCCGTGCTTGCTTGCCACCTGGGAGAGTGGCTTGATGGAGAAAGTTACTTTGTGGTAGGTACCGTGACCCGTGCTTGCTTGCTACCTGGGAGTATGGATGGGCGGGAAAAGTACCTTTGATAAATAATGAGTGACCCATTCTTGCTTGCCACCTGGGAGTGTGGCTGGGCGTGGAAAGTTATTTATACCTTAAGGATTGAATGACCCGTACTTGCTTTCCACCGGGGAGTGTGGCTGGGCAAGGAAAGATGCCTTAAAGTACCTTGCGTGTGCTCTGTTTTATTTTACTTTGATGTCTCTAGTTTTATGTGAATTTGAAGTCTAGGTTTTCCCCCGACTTGAGTAGTGTCTAAATTCGAACCTTTTACAGCCGAGAGAACTCTAAGATAGGGAACTCACTAAGATGTTTTATCTCACCCCATGTTGATGTTATTATTTCAAGTACTTCAGGTTCTGCAAAGGGCAAAGATAAGGCAACTTAATTATCTTTGCTTGTTTGATGGCTTTCTTCCGCTGTGGACTTTTGAGATCTTCGGATCTAGTTCTTAGACTTTTTATTTTATGAACATCTTGTATTATTTATAGCCTTTTTGTATTAGTATCTTATGTTTTAGTGGCTATATTTATGTAATGTGTTACTAAGAACTTGTTGTATTTCAGTATCAAACTTAAATTTATATATGAAAAATATGCTTTGATGTATGTCTTTTAAATATGGATATTACTCAGTAGAATGGGGGCTGCTACCCCCTCTTCATGTTGGATTTAAGTTAAAGTATTTTTTATACTATTTGTTTAATAATATTTAATAATGTAATTTTATTTAAGTATAACTTAAAGTATTCATCCTCATAAATTAATGCTTTTATAAAATATTAGTAAATAAATTTTGTATTCAATGTTATTTTATTTTAAAAATTAGTTTTTATTTAGTTATAGAAAATTATGATAAACAAAATAGGTTTTCAGTAATAATTTTGTGAGAATCAAATATTTAACAATATAAGATATAAAATATGTTGGAACTTCGAACCATAAAATTGGTGAATAATGTTGGAAAAATTGGAATGTGGAAAGTAAAAGAGGCAGATTGAGAGAGAGAGAGATAGATAGATAGATAGATAGAGAGTGAGAGAGTGAGAGAGAGAGAGAGAGAGAGAGATTTATATAAGTAATACAAAATGATTGAGACCTAAACAATACTACCACATGATAGAAAATTACAAAAATTTGGATCTGTAATCGGTTACACCTATTGGTTAACCAATTACAAATTAAATGACATGAAAACAATAATACTATCAAAGATAACCGGTTAATCTCAGATATTAACCTGTTACACCCTCGATATTTTCACTTTTCTTCTACTCAAAAGTGCTTTTGGGCTTGCTATAACCGGTTACACTCATGTGTTAACCGGTTACAACACCTAAATTACTCAAAATACTTTTAACAATATTAAATAAATATATATATTTTTATTAATATTTAAAACAAAATTAAGCATACAATAATTTAGTTAAAAATGTATTTCCCCCACGAATTAGAATTTTTGGCTCCATCCTTGTTTCTATCAAACAAAATACACCAAGTTACTGAAAATCAAAACAACGTTCACTATTTATTTTTGATACAACAACAAACCGATTTGACACAATCGCCACCAAATTTGAAACCCATTTCATAGCACATTTTATAGCAAACTCCATCAGTTCCATCTTTGCATTCGTGTATGCATGTACGTCCTGGAGGATCTTGAAAATTCGCAGATGCTGCAATCAAATGAAAGTTAATTAACTCATATGGTTAAGAAATCTAAAAATATAAAGCTTACATTATTTTATTACCTGCCGAAAGCAAAACCATGACAACGCATAACATACATAAAAGAGAAATGTGATGGAAACCAAAAGCCATTGTGTAGGATTTCACCGTATATTTGATTTTTTCTTGGGAAAAATACACTAACATCCCATGGGATCTCTTTAAATGAGACATGCATTCCCTCTAATTTTATATTAAAGTCACTAACCTCCCGGAACTCTTTTAAAATAGATAAAAATCTCTCTTATCAATTTTACACGGTTAATTAATCCGTTAAATACTCATTTAGTTTTAAATTAGACACTAACCTCCCTAAATGCTCTTAAATTAGCTAGAAAATGAGAGATGTAACATTTGTATTCTTTTCTTCATGTGATCCACTCTTCAAATTAATATTGTTATTATTTATTTTTTATAACTAAAAACTACTATTTTTTTATGGATTATTGATGCTTTATAATTAAAGATTTAAAGGCGTCCTTGCATTTATTGTTATAATTGACTGTTATAATTTCTTGTAATTGTTAAGGAACTTGTAGAAACGTAAATATCAAATTTGTCATTAAACTCAAATTTGTCATCAACATATACCACAATTGTAACAATTAAATGACAATGACAATTAAAATATCCCAAAAATCATGTGCATATCTCTAAAATTAAAATATATTTTTAAAATCATCTACATCACATCTTCACTAGTGTTACTGAGCTTTCTGATGAGCGACTTAGCTATTTTTTAAGTCGCTCATCAGATGACGTTTTTTCTTTGCATAAGCACCACTACTATTTTTTAAGTTGCATGCAAATTTTATTCACATAAAACTAACATGTCAATGTTCACGTGAAGATAATTCCTCCAAAGTTTGTAGGGTTTTCATTCTTAACTATTTTTTATTTGTATCTCTTTGAAAGCCCAATATATTGTGTCCAAATTCTTTACAATTTCTACATTAAATTGTGTTTGATCTTCTTGCATCTTGATGACCACCTAGACCTTCGATGACTCTTCTCTTTCGATTAGTTATTGGTCGACCTGAAAGTCTCATTATAGCACAAGCAATACACTTTTGTAGTATAACACAAACAATAGGCACATGCATGTTTGCATGGTATATTCATCTTTCACTTGAAACTCATCATTATATGCATATGTATGTTTACACATTCTTATATCTTACATTGTAGTATAAAGCACCTTTCTAATCTTTGGTGTGATAATTTTCTCAAAACCATATCTTTTTTCAAACAATGTTTGAAATCTAGCCATCAAGTTACAAGTCATCTACTCATTCATTGACAAAATTGTCTTTATTCTATCATCACCCCACAAATTATTAAAAGACTCTGAAACATTATTTGTTACATGATCAGATATGCATTCAGTGTTAAAGGTATGTATTGTCCGCGTGTTCTTTGGCCTTTCAAGATCTAGCGACCAATTAGCAGCCTCATTATTAAGTTTTTGAAGTTTGTTTATGGCTTTGTCAAACAAAAACTCATTATATGTCGTTGCAACAACCAAAAATTGTGTACTAAGAAGCAATGTTTTTGAAATTGAGTTTGAAATTGTTTAACAAATGATTACGACAATACCTATAAAAATGATCAAAGAATAATTTGTACAAAATTTAAAAAAAAATATATATATAGAAAAAGTAAAGGATAATTGTTACTGGTGTTTGGCATTAGGAAAATTTTCTGCAACCACATTCTGCAATCCCTATTTCATATAAAAGTCAAATGATAAGTTTTAGTAGTTGCAAAATCATTATGGCAATATTTCCATGCACACATGATTACAACCATGATCTAAAGTTACTCATATAATTTTGGTTTCATCAAATTTCGATTTTAACCGTAAACATTGATAGAACTTATATCCACTTTTCATCCATTTAAATAATCATCATAAATTAATCATATGTTCAATCAGACATGATTCTAACAAATCACTAACCTTTTGCATATCATACATGTTTATCTTTCTATTAAAGAACTTATTTCAAAATATCACCCAATAAGGACAAAAAAAAACATGCATTATTTTTATATTCAATTTCCACAATAGAAAATGCAATTGGAAACATGCCTTTGTTTCCATCAACTGCCCCAACTGATAGTAAGATTTCCCTGTAATTTCCTTTTAGATGACACCCATCAATACCAAACCATGATTTGCAACCTCTCACAAAACCATTTTTCATTGCATTTAGGCAAGCAAAATATATTTTAAACTCAATATTATTGTTGACTTTAGGTTCCAACTGTAGCTTTATTATAAATTTGGTATTTATCTTCAAAGCAAGTTTGGCCCAAACCGGTAAGTCATTATATGAAAGTGTGTTATCCCCTTTAGTGTCTTGTCTAACCCTTTTTCTTGCTTGATAAAGTTGATATATAAATTACTTTGTTCTATTCCATGGATATCTAACAATTCATTTTTCATAATTGCATAATCATATTCGGGTCAACCTTTATCTTCCTTTCTAACTTCTTTGCTATCTATGTAGATGTAGCATTTGAATATTTTGATGTTCGTATGCCATAATGAGTAGGGTTGTATGTCTTTATCTTAAATGTTTTTCCATTCAGTGTAGTGTAGGAGAGGCATGAATGTGCCAACAACAACCATCTACAACACATATAGCAGTTACCTTTGACTTTTCATTTTTAACCATTTTAATATCAAATCCCTCTTGTATAGCAAATCTCTAAGGGGGTTCTTAACTCATCCGCGTCAACAAATAATAAACCAAATTCTAGTTCAACTTTTCCATTATCAAGAGATTTAAATATTCTTCATTCATACCTCAGTTAAAATAAATCAACACCTTATCTTCATCTATGTTTTGATCAGTAAGAACATCATCATGTTTTTCTTCATAATCAGTAAGCTCGTCAATATTGATTTCATTTTTGAATAATTCATTTATGTCACTAGAAGTTCAATCACTTTATTTACTTTATTTTTATTCAATTTTACCAACAACATGTCTAGGAGCTTTGGTTTCTTCATGATTTGATAATGTAGTTAAACATATGGATACAACTAAACATGTCAATAAGATCTGAAAGGTTTTAAAAAAGGGTCTGCGACCGCGAATACCGCCGCGACAAAACGGTTTTGGAGCCTTCCGATACCGTTATTCACCGTTTTAAGTCTAAGAAAAAAAATCACAAGCGAAACGCCGTTACGGCTGCGACAAAACATCGTTACGACCGCAAACTGTCGTTACAGTCACAACAAAACACCGTTACGGCCGCGAAACACCATTTTATAATCAACCTTCTATGAATTATCATCAATCGTCAAAAATTCTTCATATGACTACCAACAAATTGATCCACTAAGAAGCTCTGAAATGTTTGGTTATGTCTTCGGAGGAAGTGGATGTAATAATGATGAAGGTGTTCGTCATTCTACCTTGTGGAGATTAATGATGTAAACAATAAGTTTCCCATAAAATCTTTAAAATGTATTATTATTTTTTATTATGTGAACTTAAAAATTGTTATTTTGTGAATTTTTGTGATTAAGTCACATCACGACGACCGTTATTTCCAACGCAATACCTGTACTGACCGAAATCGCGAAAGCCTTTATGCGACCGTGACGCGACCGCGACCGTTTTTTAAAACCTTAATCTGAATCATTTTTAACGGGGTTTCTTAACTCAGTACAAGGATTAAAAAATAAAGGTCTATCGACAAATTTGTATACTTGTATCCAACATCTGTAGGAAACTCATTAATGTCATCAACCAAATCAAAGTAAAAGTATCAGTCAGGATCAACATTGAAAATTGGTATGCTCACTTCTCCATCAAAATGTACAATAAAATACGCACAACCTGAATTAGGTTTATCACATTCATTGTTAATCAATGTCTATCCCAAAATCATGGATAAAACATTACCAACAAAGATGACATCGAAAGCGTGGCGAGAACGAAAGAGATAAAGACAGTGTTGTCGAGAATGAAAGCAAAAAGAACAAACTTTATGAAGAAAAATACCAAGTGTTTTTAAATGATGCTTTCATAATGAGAAAAACTAACAGGAAGATTGACATCCTTGGAGGAGAACTAAAGAGACATATACTTTAGAAGGATAAGAGACAAAGAAAACAAGCACATGTTTTTTATTTAATACTTGACAACAGTTAACACTAGTTAAGGGAAAAGGAGGTTTGTGTCATGTGAGAAAATACAATGAATGTTAGTTACTTATTAATAGAGTTCAAGGGAGGTTATTGTGTTTTCCCCTTTTTTCTAAGAACTACTGGTACTTATATCTGTTATATCCAAAAATGGTTAGACCACCAAAGATGATAGTTCCCCTCTTTCAAGGCAAGGAGAGCTACGTCGTCTATATAGATCAATATGTTTGGAGTTTCGAGAGAAGTAATGAAGCAGTAAGTCTCAAGATGAATGAGTCTTGCTTATCCCTCTGGCGGGAGCCCCTTTTATATGTGTCTTCACAGTCTAAATTAAGATATGTCATTTAAGGGGAGTCCCTTGACCTTCTACTATTGCAGAGTCTTTAATGCGTAACTTTCCTTCATCATTGCTTGCCTTGAAGGCTTGGTAACAGTTTGCATTAATGTGCTGGAACCGTTATGATCTTTGGATGGACGATGAATAAGTACCCGAATGTCGGGTTGTGGAGATACGATACCCGACGTCATAGGAGGCGAGTTAAGAGTGGTTAGGGTACAATTACTTATGGGACCTTCCTGGGGAAGTACTCCCTTAACTTTGTGTCTTCTTTTTAGTCCATGCATGGTCATGTTCGATCATGTTGCTCGGCCTGAAATATTTTGTGTATGCTCATAAGCCCCCCGAGTTTCGTTCCCGCCTTGGGGGTACAGTGCTCGGCAGTACCATAAGTCCACATATATTTCAGAGTGGTTGAGTTATAACCCGGTCTTCATATAGATTTCTACGTGTCAGAATATAGATATTGAAAGGTCACGTCCTTTAGATTTTATAGCGTTATAATGACTTTAATGCCTTATGAGTGGCTAGTCTCTAGATATTCTTGAACGTAGGACCTCTGTATTTAAAGTTGTTATTCTCTCCCTTTCTTCCCACGCTTTTACATCTTAAGCTTGCCTCAACTCCTTCAGCTCATCACTCTTATTTAGTTATTTGATTCTTTGCTTTAATTTTCCTTTTCTTTTAGTAGCAATGGTAATCCTTAGGGAATGTGATGATAATGGGAAGGTTATTCATAAGAGTGAAGAGGAAAGGAGAGAACTATGAGAGGAGTGCATGCAAACTTTGAATGGTCCTTTGGGGGTAGAGGATCATAGGTGAGTTATGGATATGTTTTGTAACAAGGTTCTTTCCTCAGAAAGTGATTTTATTTCTGAATCTTCAGGTTCTGGAAAGATCTTAATGAAAACCTCCGCCCATTTTGATTATGAAGTCATAGGTTACAAGAATAGTGTTGCTGATGATATTGATATAGCAACGGTTTACTCTTTGAGGAAAATATCATCCACTTGTTTCGAAGATGATGTTATTTTGTATTTGTGTGGCCTACAAGAGAGGGTATGTGTTATTCGTCCAAAGAACTTCTATGAGGATTTCTTTTATTTCTATTCGACCATTCTTGAAGACTTTAATATTCAGATACCATTCACTGACTTTCGAGCAAATATATGAGGTTTTGTACATCAAGACTTTCGAGCAGATATGTGAGGTTTTGTACATCACTCCGACCATAGTATTATTCTTCTCCTATTTCGAGGCGAATGGTTTTAATGGCCGAAGCTGGATTCAGATCAGCGGGATTCCTCAGAAGAGTTTCCTTCAAGCTTATGCGTCCAACTATAAGCATCAAAAGGACCATTTTTTAGGGTCTGTTGTGGACCGACATGTCCCCAAGTTCTATATTCTATGGACAAGCATCACCTCTTTCCCCATTATTAGACGAAGGATTACATCCGAACTCGAGTCCCTGGCCATTTAGGAATCTATCCGTATGATATGTAATTCCCAGTATTTGATTTAATACTCTGTATGATATTAATTAAGACCAATAGGGTTCCAGAGCGCTCTAAGAGTTTTCAACAAAAATAATTAGAACAATCGATGAATTTAAATTGATTAGTTTTTATTATCGGACTCAGTGGTTTTATTAATTAAGAGCAACAAAGATATTTTCCGATACCCTCAATTTTTGGACCCATTAGTTAGTCATAATAACTAATAGTATAACATTATGTTTCTTTTCTTTTTCCTCATTTGTGCCCAATATAGAAACTTTGAGAGAGAAATAAGAGAGAAGTGGGAGAATAAGAAAGGAAAGGAAAAAGCTTGAAGAAGAATAAGCTCTTGGATATTGTCGCTCCCGAAGATTACCATCCCGGTGCAGACGCGAACGGTCGGCGAAAAGAGAAAGTGAAATGAATTGAATAGAGTCGTCAGCTAGGCATTTTTATCCCGAAGGAAAGGTAATGCTGCATAAACCTGGGAAACGATGGATAAGACGGTTGCAAACCAGAGAAACTGAGAAAGGGGGTTGGTTACAACCTAGGAAGATATTAGCACCCAGATTGTCCGTCGTACTCGACGGGATCCACACTTACAAGATTGTGTTTAAAGGGGTAGTGTATGTGTTATCTGTGTGCAAAAGCTAAGAATGAATGTACAAGTGTCAGTGCAAAAAGGTGAATTGCTCAAGAACTGAGGCTTAGAAGAGAATGCTGAGAGAGGGGGGGAAGACAAAGAGAATTTTTGTTAGATAACTGTTAAGTTATGCCTACGTATCCTTGCGTGCAATGAGGAAGTCAGAACACCGTAGTTCGACTCAAAGAGACTGAAAATGAATTCGATTGTGAACTGCTTGCTTGTCTACGCTTAAGTGTATGTCTTGTCTGGCTCGAGTGCTAACTGTTTTGCATTAGACGGAAGAAGCAAGTTCTCGTTGGTGAATGAGTGTGATGAGAAAAAGAATCCCGAAGGAGACGATTATTGTTTGTTTTTTTTGTTTTCAGTTTTGTTATTGTTTTTGGTGTTTTGCATAAGTTAAAGAGCTTAAGCCTAAATCAAGGATTGCAAACTTATTATATCCTCCCTGATTAGGGATAATGAGCCTACTTAAGTATGAGATAAGCATCTCAACTTAATTACCTTAATGATGTATGATTAAGATCATCAACCTACTTGTAATGATTTAGGTTTTTTTGGATTTTTGTTTAGTGTTAAGTAATGAGTTTAATCTCTAATAACAGATTAGTGGATGCATTACACCATCCTAATAGAAGGATAATAGATGAGAAAACTTAAGCTAAGGAAGGTACCTCAACTTAATCCATGGTTAAGGACTAAATTCATTATATAAAAATCCTTTATTAAGTGGATTTTAATTAAGGGATGGGATTAAGAAGTGGATTTTAAGTTTGTAAGACAACTTGAGGGGGACTTATCCATTAAACACTAGGGTTAGTCCCTCTTAACCATAAGGAATAGATAGAACCCTAATGTAAGGCCCAAGTTACAAGATAAAGTCTTAGTGATTATTAATGTGTTTTTATTAAGATATGTAAACAAATTAAAGTTTTAACACTTATGATTAAATTTATACACTCCATCCAAAGAGAAGGATGCAAGCATAACCCTAATTCCAAAGTCCTAAAACTTTAAGAGTTTAGTCTCTGATTATTGAGATGAGAAGAGAGACTCAAGGAGACTCAAAGGTAAAAGATAAAGGGGGGGCTATACACAACCCTAAAAGTTATCATGCTTGGGTATCCTATGGTTTGTTAGGCTTAAGAGAAAAGATCTTCAAGGCCACCAATGGAAGAAGCGGATGAAAAGAGAAGGAAGGAAAAGAATAAGTTACTTAATTCCTGAAGAAGATAAGTAATATAAAGAAAGAAAGAAGAAGGATGGAACACAAGTGAATTAGATTCACTTTAAAGACATGTAAAAATACATATGAATGAGATAATAAGAGGTGGGAAGTGAATACAAATCCACCTTCCAAATAACTTACCAAAAGTTCCTGAAAATGTTAGTATGAATGCATAAGACATAAAGTAAAAGGAAATGAAATGAAATGAGATGTGAAGACCAAAGTTAGAAGTGAAAATGCAATGTAAAATGCATATGAGATGATGCAAAGTCATACAAGATGCATATGGATGATCATACAAAGATGAGATGCAATGAAAGCATGTTTAGAAGCATGAAAACACATGGATGTTTATGAAATGTAATGAATGCAAAACATAGAAAATTAATGAAGAAATGATCAAGAAATGTTCTAACATTTCCTACGATGTCTATGATGTCATATAAATGTTTGAAATGTCATAGCAAGTTCACATGATGATGATATGCAAAGGTGAATGCAAATGAACATGAGAAATTAAGGTCTTATGAATGTATGAGATGCAAATGACCAAAACAGAAGCATACTTCATGATAAAAAATGGAAATCAAGCTCAATCAAACCCTAATCCCATATAAGATCACAACCAAAAGGAGAAGGTCAGAAGCTAATCCTATTGAAAGTTATGAATTTTCTAAATTTGCTAGGGTTTTTGGGTGATTCTTAAAGGAAAAGGCAAATCAAATTGAAAATGCAAGATAAATTCATGAGAAAAATAATCTAGAAACTTCATGCAATATGTGAAACAATAAAAAGGATCAAGTTCAAACTCATCATGGTTAGGCAGAAATGAATTTTTTAAGTTAGGGTTAAAAAATGTGATTTTTAAGAACCCTAATTCAAAGAAAATTGTGAAATTATGATCAAACCTAAAAAGAAATTTGTATGATGAGTTTGAAAATGTTTCTAAATGTATTGGAATGGTTAATGAATTTTTTGGATATTTTTAGAATCCTAAATGTATTTTTAATTAATTAAAATCCATTAACTAATTAAAAATAACATTTATATATTTTAAAAATACTTTTTTAATGCAAAAAATAAAATAAAAATCATTTATGGGTTGAGAAATATATTTGGATCAGAAATACAAAATATTATATTTTTTTGATGTTTTAAACTATTTTTAATAAAATGTACAAAAGAAATAAAGAAAAATGAAATAAAATGCAATTAAATGGAAGTAATCAAGATCTATGGTCCAGGTTCAAACTAAGGTTGACTGCGTGTGCAGATGGGTGGATGAGATTCACTCTGATTAATTTAATTTAATTAAACTTTATTAAACTAACTAATTAAAATATTATAGTTAATGAGGCATCTGGGCCGTCCACACGCGCGAGAAGCTAAATCCAATGGCCTAAATTCAAACTAACCTAATTAATTAAAGATTTTCCCTAATGACTTTCAGGTGGCAGGAGAAGACCTCTGGTCATCTTCTCCGGCCAGACCCCATCCCCAAATCTCTCAAAACACCACAAAAACTCACCAAAAGCTCCAGAATCAATCTTTAAACATCTATAAACTCAAATCCAGCAACAAAAACAATTAATCATGCATAAACAAAGAGAATCGAAGAAGAACAAAATTTAGGTCAAAGTTTCAGAGATACGGTTCATGCTTGTTTCTTCATCATTTTCAAAACCAACAAGTGCAGTGTGATCATGAGAGCATGGGGAACATTTCTAGAACATGAAATAAAGCTTCTGGATAAAAAGTTCTAATGGGCTACCTGAGATGAAGCTTTCACTCCCTGAGCTTTCTGGCCTCTTTCTTGGTTCAATCCACCTCCAATGAACCCCCTGATGATGTTGCAATGCTTAGAACAAGTTTGTGTGGCTTGGTTTGAGAGGTACAACTCCACTGCACCAGGAATCATGTTTTGGTTTGGCTGTGTTTTAGGGCTTTTCAGAGGGTGCTTTGTGTTCTATGGACCATTTGAAGATGATTGGTGAAGTTTGTTTTGAGGTTTGATGGATGTGTTGTGCAATTGAAAGAGATGAAGTTCTATGGTGATTTTTGGGATTCTGAGTTGTGGGAGCTTGCCGGCTTGCTTCTTGTTTCAAATGAGCTCCATAATCTTTGTTTGTAATGTCTTGATTGGTCAGAGAATGGTTAGTGGCACAACTTGATTGGTATGGGAGGTTTTGCAAAAAAGTCAAATTTGTGTACTTGGAGGTTTGGGCCATGGCAGAGCTGGCTTCAAGGGGTGTCTGGCCTCAGCAAGATTAATGGAGGGCCATAGGATCAAAGTTATGCAGCTGGCACAAGTGGAGGGAAGGTTTCAAGAGGTTTTGCAACTTTTCCCTCTTTGAGAATTTCATGAAAATGTCTTGTGGAAACATGCAATCCAAGGCATAATTTTGGTTCAAATGCATTGCACTATGTTTGTGCGATGCCTAGAAATCAATTAGAGGTCATGAAATGGCTTGGAACTTGAATTTGCAAAAAATCCTCTTTGGCATGAACTTGAATATTATAGGATTTTTGCCAACTTTGAAAGGCCATATCTTAAGTTCCAAGATGAATCAAGACATGTTCTAGTACTTTTTGAAAAGGGAAAGACCTAATCTACAACTTTCATGTCCAAGAATTTTTCATTTGAAGCATTTTTGGTCATGAAAGAGGAGTTTGAAAATCTTTCCCAAAATGGAAAGTTTCCATTACAAGTCATTTCCAAAAATGGCAAGTTTGCATTTGGCTCAAAATTCTTCAACTTTGTGAACTTCCAAACACTTCTAAGGTCAAATAAAGATCATAGAAACTTAAAATGATGATGAAGACCCTTTGGTACCCTTGTTGGGGGCCTCAGATGCCCTGATTTTGACTTTACTTGCTTAAGAAGTTACCCAATGATCAGATGACTTCCACAATGAATTTCTTCATCAAACGTGGTACACATGATCCTTATAACATATTAAGACCATTAAATACAAGAATGACAAAAAAATTGGAGTTAAGGCCTCTGAAATCAAAACCCTAATTTTGGTCATCTGTGTTGGAAAACCCTAGCTCTGCTTCCATGCCTTTGCCATTCTTTGTGATCTCTTGACTTTTATGAACTTTGGGGAGCATATTATGATCATAGAACACACATGGACCCTCTTGGAAAGCTTCAAGACAATTAAGATGGCTCATATTGATTTCTTGGATTGCTCAGATCACAAACCCTAGATGCAGATGAAAATGGAACTATGTAGTGAAGTAAATATGCAATATGAGATGGTATGCTTATGCTAATGAAAGATCACAAGCCATGAGTTAGCTGTGCAGGATGTAAGCGCTTGGCTTAAAAGACGAACAAGATAACTTGTGGTTGAATACCAAAGACAATCCGAAATTTGCACTCGCTGGGGAGAAGAAGAAAAGGGATATAAATTGTAAAAGGTAGTATAGTATGATTATCAAATGAAGGCGATGGAGGACGACCTTCGAGCGGAGGACGACTACTGTGGGTAAAATGGTAAGCAAAGCAATGACGGGGACGGCCGACAAGCTGGGAAAATAAAGAGACCACGACGGGGATGGCCATCGGGTAAGGAAATAAAACTCTCTAGGGATTGAGAAAAGCATTGATTGGGACAGCCATCAGGCTTGGAAAGTAAAGTAAACAACGATGGGGACGGCCATCGGGTTAAAGAATAAATGAAATATTTGATGAGGGACGGTCATCAGAGGTGAAGGACGATCACCTAGCAGGGGACGGCCTGCTCTTTATCACAACATAGGACGAATGTCAGATAGAAAGGATCAACGATAGGGACGGCCATCAGATAAGCATGATGAAGGACGATCATCAAGAGGTGAAGGACGATCACTAGCAGGGTACGGCTGCTCTCGGGGATTATCATGACATAGGACGAATGTCGGATAACAAGATCAACTATGGGGACGGCCATCGGATAAATGATGAGGGACAGTCATCAAAAGGTGAAGGACGATCACCTGGCAGGGAATGACAGCTAAAAATATCACGACATAGGACGAATGTTGGATAGAAGGTTCCAACAATGAAGATTCCATTGGGGAAAAGGATGAAGGACGATCATCTGAAGGTGAAGGACGATCACCTGGAAGGGGACGGCTGCCGAAAGTATCACGACATAGGATGAATGTCGGATAGAAGACAGTTGTTTTGTTGGCGACTTACTGGGTATTGGTAAACACGGACAAGTGCTCACGTCTTCAAAAATAAAAGATATAAGTGTTTTGGCGATGTGTATAGACTAAAGAAGCGGACGAGCATCCTTAGAACCATGATACGGACAAGTATCGATAGAAGCAAACGCTGACACGTGTTTAAGGATGATGATACAGACGAGTATCAATTGGTTAAGCAAGAATCACAGACGAGTGTTGATCTGCGGGAGAGTTGATATATACAAGATATGGACGAGTATCAAAGATTTATGTATACGTATGTACAAGTATGACCTGCTGGTGAAGTATGTGCAAGACACAGACGAGTGTCGAAAGTTTGGGAAAGGGACACAGACGAGTGTTTGACTTTCTGGGGAAGTATGACACAGACGAGTTCCAAAAAGAACATGTACAAGCTATGAACCAATATCTGTATTTGAGAGTGCAAAAGGTATTCTGGCGACCTGCGGTGGATATGAGTTTTGTATATGGCTGGTGAAATATTGATGGTATTTGCAAGTGATTGGCTCGAACCTGGCTTATGATCATGCAAATGTTTGATTTTTGCTGTAATGTTCCGTATTAGACGGAATGCTACGCTTATTTCGGTGAATATGATGTGAATGTTATGATTATGAAAATGAGAGAACTGATCCGAGACTCGGATCTTGTGGGGATAAAGATCTCTGGCTGATCTGCTTGGAAGGAGAACCCAACTGGGGAAAGAGATCATTGATAGATCTGTCCGGAGGGATAACTCTTAATGGGGATGATGAAGTTTTAACAACTCCACTGGGGATGTGTGTCGCTCCCAAAGATTTGCATCCCGGTACAAGCGCGAACGGTCGGCGAAGGGAACAGTGAGAACACACAGCCGTGAACTCACTGGAGAATGAATAGAGTCGCCAGCTAGGCATTTTTATCCCGGAGGAAGGGCAATGCTGCATAAGCCTAGAAAGGTACGGATAAGACGGTTTGCGAACCAGAGAGGCTGAGAAAGGGGGTTGGTTACAACCTGGGAAGGTATTAGCACCCAGATTGTCCGTCGTACTCGACGGGATCCACGCTTAAGAGATTTGTGTTATAAAGGGGTAGTGTTAGTGCAATTTGTGTGTCAAAGAGCTGGAAAAGGATGTACAGGTGTCAGTGTAAAAGAAAGTGATGTGAAGTATGAAAGTGTCAGTGTAAGAATGAGAATGAATTGCCCATGATAATGAGGCTAAGGGAAAGATGCTGGAAGTGGGGGAATATACAGAGACTTTTGTTCGATAACCGTTAAGTTATGCCTACGTATCCTCTCGTGCAATGAGGAAGTCAGAACACCGTAGTTCGACCCAAAGAGACTGAAAGATGAATTGACTTGTGAACTGCTTGCTTGTCAATGCTCAAGTGTATGATCTGTCTGGCACAAATGCTAACTGTCTTGCATTAGACGGAAGAAGCAAGTTCTCGTTTGTGAGTGAATGAGATGAGAAAAGAATCCCGGAGGAGACGATTATTGTTTGTTTTTGAGTTTTCAGTCTTTTATCGCTTTTGAAAGTTTGTCATAAGAAAATGAGCTTAAGTCTAAACCAATGGGTTAGTAAACTCATCACATCTTCCCTCTGATCAGGGGTAATGAGAGTACCTTAAGTGTGAAGTCAGATTCTCACACTTAATCACCTTTGGTGTAGGATTAAGATCATTAACCTACTTGTGATTATTTAGATGTTTTTGTGATTCTTGTTTAGTGTTGAGTAATGAGGTTAAGCCATAATCAAAGATTAAACAGACCCATTACACCATCCTAAAAGAAGGATGATAGATGAGAATGTTTAAGTTGAGGAAAACTCCTCAACTTAACCCATGATTAGGGATTAAACCCATGACAAAACAAACCTTTGATTAAGTGGATTTTATTTAATGGTATGATGATGAAGTGTTTTTTTATGATTTGTAAGACAACTTGAGGGGGACTTGTCCATTAACACTAGGGTTAGTCCTTCTTAACCACTTAAGGAAGAATTAGAACCCTAATGCAAGGCCCAAGTTACAAGTGTGATGCCTTGGTGATTATTATGTGAATTGATTAAGAGATTTAAACACCTTAAGGGTTTAATACTTAGGATTAAAGTTATACACTCCATCCTAAGAGAAGGATGCAGGCATAAGCTTAATCACAAAGTCTTAAAGCCTTTAGGGTTTAGTCCCTGATTATGAGATGAGAAGAGAGACACAAAGAGACATAAAGGTAAAAACTATGAGGGGAGACTAATCAAAACCCTAATTCATTATCATGCTTGGTTGGTCCTAAGGTTTGTGAGGTTTTCAAGAACAATCTTCAAAGGCCACCAGGAAGCAGATGAACAGGATCAAGAGAAGCAAAGTGACTTGCTTCATTCAAGAAGTCAAGTCACTTGAAGAAAGAAAGTAGGAGGAACAAGAATGAGCAAGCTCAAACTCATACACAAACAAAAATGCAGCAATGGATGCAAGAGAGATGAAAAGAAAAGGCATGAGAAGTGAAGGCAAATTCACTTCTCAAGTTTACTTGCCACCTGAAATGTTAGAAACAAATGCAATGCAATGCTAAATGAAATGAAATGACATGATGCTAGGCCAAACCAGAAGCATGCACATGATGATTATGATGTTATGAAGTGTTGCAAACATGAGACAAGGCATAGGGATGCTCATACAAAGTCATGGATGCAAATGATGCAAGTTAAGGAACATGAATAAACATGAAATGTCATGAAGCATACAAGACAAATGGCATGGCAAAGATGTAATGCAATGATCAATGATGTTTCATACATGTCTTAAGATGTCAAATGAATCATAAGAATGCACAAAATGCAATGGCAAGTCATGTTATGCAAGGAAATGCAAGAAGGATGCAAGAGAAAGCCCAAATTAGGGTTTATGGATCAAACATCAAACACAAACCAAAAACAGAAGCAAACCCTAAGATAAAAAATGGAAAATGGCACCCAAAGAAACCCTAGACCTATAACAAACCACTGCCCAAAGGGGAGCTCTCAACTCTCAACCAAACTTAAGATATGAATTTTGCAAGTTATTAGGGTTTTTTAGGATTCTTATCAGAATAAATGCCAATCAATTGGAAAATGCAAGATCAAATCATGGCCTTTTTAACCTTGAAAATACATGTCAAATGGAAAACAATGCAAAAAGAATCAATGTCTCAACCTTCACCAATAGGCAGAAATGAATTTTTAAACTTGTGATCAAAATAATGCACAAAATGAGATTTAATTCAATGAAGAATTCTTAAAATGCATCAAGATCAAAAAAGAAATTTGGTTTGAAGGTTGGACAATATTTCTAAATGTCTTAGAACATTTCATGAATTTTTTTTGTGATTTTTAAATACTTAAAAGTATTTTTAATTAATTAATTCCCATTAATCAATTAAAAATAATCTTTTAAATATTTAAAAATATTTTTTTAATGATAAAAAATAAAATAAAAATATTTTTGTGTCATAAAAATTAATAAAACCTTAAAGAAAAAGTTTCATAATTTTTATGATTTTTTAACTATTTTAAAATAAATGTACAATTTAAATGAAAAAAGAAATGAATTAAAATTAAAAGAAAATGAAAGTAATCAGATTGGATGGTTGGGATTGGTCCTGGAAATGAGAGGGTTGACTTGGCGCGTCATCTAGTGGTCCAGATTCAAACTTCTTAATCCTAATTAATTAAATAAATTAATGTGATTAGGGCTAATGAAACAGATCCTGGCCATCAAAAAGGGTGGGAAGTCAACCAGTCAACGGGAATCAACGGCTCGTATTCAAACTAACATTAATTACTGGTTTATGCCCTAATTACATTCAGGTGGCCGGAGAAGACTTCCGGTCGTCTTCTCCGGCCAGAAGCTCACCTGAAAATCACCCAACTTCCTCAAAACGTAATATAAATGAAATCTATGAATTGGGAAACGTTTCTAACACCCTCACGAATCAAAACCCTAACCTAAAACAAATTTATCTTTCCTAAATCATCTGAATCGAAGAGGGAAAGTTCTAGGGTTCGTAAGCTTCAAACACAAATTAAATTCTCAAAACACAACCATTTCAAAAACTAAAAGCATCAGGATGATCAGGAGAGCATAAAGAACAAGTTTGTAACAAGAAAAATCATTTCTGGAAAAATTAATTTCGAGCTACCTGAGATTTGCAACTTTCAATTTAGGAACTTTCAGGCCTCTTCCTTCAGTGCAAGCTGCTCCTCTTGGTCCACCAAGTGTGTTTGAATGCTCAAAATGAGTTTGTGTTGGCTGGAAAAGAAGATTCGAAAGGAACTGCTTCAGTTCAGTCAACAATGGCAGATGAGATTCTGGCACTCTCAGGCTGTGAAAAGGGGTTGTTTGTGATCTATGAAGTGTGTTGAGAAGGTTTGTGGTGTTGGTTGGTGTGTTTGTGAGCTAGGATAAGAGTTTCGAATGAAACTGCAGTTTGAGGTGAATGATGGCAATGGAGTTTTCAGGCTCGTTTTTGGCTTATGCTTGGGATGTTTCTTGTCTATGAGGTGTGGTGAGTTGAGTGATGATGAGAGTTCTAGTGTTTGAAGACTGTGGAGAGTGATTCGAATGAACTTGCAATGAGGTGAGTTTTTGTGTGAGTGTTCAATGTGTGTGTTTCAGCCTTGGTTCTCATGTGTTATGGCCAGCAAACTGATTCAATAAACAAATGCAAGTGGCTGATGGATGTGACCTGGCCTGCAGAGATAGGTGTGGCTACTTTTGCTCAAAGTCCACTTTTGTGTAAGATAGGGCATGGCTCAAGTTTAGGCAAGTACAAGTTGGGTTCTGGTGCAGCATGGTGAGTGTGAGAGGCTGGCTTGACCCAAGGCTCAATGCAGCAAGTTGGTGAAAAGCTCATGAGTGTTTTGCAACTTGGTTAGCTTTATGGATCACATGTGATAAAGTCTTGTTATGCAAACCAAACCATGAGCAAACTTGATCAAATTCTGATTTTTGTGACTTAGAGGATGTTTACATAATGGTTTGACATGAATTAGAGGCTGCATAATGCATTGGTTCAAGACTTTGCAAAATTTCCAATTGGTGCATAACTTGAAAACCAATGATTTTTGCTAACTTTGCAATGCCATAACTTTTAATCCATGAAGAGTTTGATCATGTTCTTGTACTTTTTGAAAAGGGAAAGATGAGATCTACAACTTTCATGACCAAAGTTTTTCCATTTGAAGCCTTTTTGGATCATGAATCAAGGCTTGAAAATTGGCCTAAAATGAGGCATTCTTGAAAAGTCAACTATGCCCCAAAAAGTCAACTTTTGCAAAAACCCTAAATTCTTGATTTTTATGAACTTCAACCTTCTTCCATGATCAAATAAAAATCATATACACTCAAAATGGTGAAGATCACCCATTGGTTGGGTCATTGGGGGCCTCAGATGCCCTGATTTTGCACTGACTTGTCTGAAAAGTCAACTCTTGATCAGATGACTTCCCCATGGAATTTCTTCATGAAAATTGATATGCATATTCCCTATACCATATAGAGACCAATGGAAACAAGAATGACCAAAAAATTTGAGATTATGGCCTCTGAAACCAAAACCCTAATTTTAGGTCAACTGTGCAGTTCAACCTGGCTCTGCATCCACTCAAACCCTAGTTCTTGTGATTCCTCTGCAATTTTGACTCTGTGAGGATGTGACATGATACAAGAACACACATGGACCCCTTTGAGTTGATTGGTGGCCTTTGGAATGGCTCAAGATGCTTTTGGGATTGCTCAGATCACAAACCCTAGGTGCAGATGCCTTAGAAACCATGCAGTGAATCAAACATGAGATATGAGATTGTATGATTGTGTTTATGCATATGAGATGATCACAAGCCATGGTGTGAATGGGTGAGGGCAAATTTGGGGTGTTTACAGCTGCCCCTATTCAAACAGGAGTTAGCTGTGCAGGATGTAAGCAACGGCTTAACAGGCAAACAAGATAACTTGTGGTTGAATACCAAAGACAGTCCAACATTT
This sequence comes from Lathyrus aphaca, assembly GCA_963966055.1. Taxonomy (NCBI): domain Eukaryota; kingdom Viridiplantae; phylum Streptophyta; class Magnoliopsida; order Fabales; family Fabaceae; genus Lathyrus; species Lathyrus aphaca. The sequence continues at coordinate 321,652,391 of OZ014525.1, forward strand.
GCACTCACAGAATGGAGGAGAAAAGGGATATAGATTAAGTAAGGTATATTGTAAGTGTGGGCGACGGAGGACGACCGTCGAGCAGAGGACGACTGCTGGGTAAATAGCAATGACGGGGACGGCCGACATGCTGGGAAAAGTGTGTAAAGTAAAGCGATGACGGGGACGGCCGACATGCTGGGGACATAAGGAAAAGCTAAGACGGGGACGGCCGACTAGCTGGGGAAAGTAAAATCGTGATGGGGACGGCCATCAAGATAAAGCTGTAAAATTCTCTGAGAATTTAATGAAACATGACGGGGACGGCCGTCAGGTTCATAAAGGTAAAGTAACCAACGATGGGGACGGCCATCGGGCTAAAAAGGAAAAGGGACCACGACGGGGACGGCCATCGGGTTAAAGAATAAATGAAATAAACAGATGATGGGGTACGACCATCAAAAGTGAAGGACGATCACCTAGCAGGGGACGGCTGCTCTGTTGGGGATAAAAGAAATATGATGGGGACGGCCATCAAAGGTGGAGGACGACCACCTGGCAGGGTACGGCTGCCGAAAATATCAACGATGGGGACGGCCATCGGATAGAAAAGGTCAACGATGGGGACGGCCATCGGACGAGCATGATGGAGGACGACCATCAAGAAGTGGAGGACGACCACTCAGCAGGGGACGGCTGCTCTCGGGGTTTATCATAACACAGGACGAATGTTAGATAACCGAAATCAACAATGGGGACGGCCATTGGATAAAGTGATGAAGGACGATCATCAAAAGGTGGAGGACGACCACCTAGCAGGGGACGGCTGCTAAAATCAACGATGGGGACGGCCATCGGATGAGCATGATGGAGGACGACCATCAAGAAGTGGAGGACGACCACTCAGCAGGGTACGGCTGCTCTCAGGGGTATCATAACACAGGACGAGTGTTAGATAAAAAAGAAAATTTGTTGGTGATCTACTGGGGAAAATGTAAACACGGACGAGCGTTTACATCCAAGAAACAAAAAGGTATAAGTGTTTGGTATCGTGTATAGATTAAAGATGCGGACGAGCATCCTTAAGACTATGATACGGACGAGTATCATGTAGAAACAAACTGACACATGTTCAGAGATGATGATACGGACGAGTATCAACTGGTTAACCAAGAACACGGACGAGTGTTGCATCTGAAAGGACTCTTCTGGGGAATAGTAGACACGGACGAGTATCTATATTCAAGAAGACACAAGTGTTTGACGCGGTGTATGGATTAAAGATGCGGACGAGCATCCCTAAGACTATGATACGGACGAGTATCATGTAGAAACAAACACTAGACGCGATGTTCTGAGATGATGGTACGGACGAGTACCAACTGGTTAACAAAGAACAAGGACTACTGTCGACTCTGCGGGGATATGAGTGATGATGTATACAAGATACGGACGAGTATCTGTATAAGTGTACCAATGAGTAGCGAGTGTTGTGTTGTATAGACGAGTGTTTATCTGCTGGGGAGAATGACACGGACGAGTGTTGAAAGAGAAAAGTATAATATTAACAAGTGTATGGGTTGTAAAAGCGTAAGCGACTGCGCTGGGGATATGACACGGACGGGTGTCAAAGATGATGTACAAGTACAGGCGACCACGCTGGGGATATGACACGGACGAGTGTCAAAGATTGTGTGAGTGCAAAGAGGATGTCTTTGGCTTTTTGCTGGTGATTTGACACGGACGGGTGTCAGAAAGTATCTGTGATCTTGTTTGTAAAGTGTATTCAGGCATCCTGCTGGGGAATGATGACACGGACGGGCGTCAAAAGGTGTATATACTGGTGTGAGGCAAACGTTTTTGCCGGGACCCTGGTGGGGATTTTGGGGGAACTATTCTGTATAACAACGGATTGTCAATATTTACAAGTGTTCAATTCACAACATGACTTATGATTATGCTATGCGTTTGATTTTTGCCGTAATGCTCCGTATTAGACGGAATGCTACGCTTTGGGGGTGAATATGATGCGAATGCTATGATTATGCAAAGGGGCACGGATCCGGGATTCGGATCCCATTGCTGCGAAGATCTCTGGCTGATCTGCTGAGGAAGACATCCCAGCTGGGGATGAGATCATTGGTGTATCTGCCTTGGGGATATAGGTCACTGATCGACATATCCTCATAATATGGGAGACCCAGCTGGGGTTCGTAGAGGCTTTCTTCACTCTGTTGTGACTTCTTCGTGCGTTGCTCTTCTGAATAGAGGCTGGAACTCTGTGGGGAGATGATTCCCTGATTTCTGTATTCCGTTGAGGAAGAATGGCAACTCGGCTGGGGAATTGAGAGGCAACTCAGCTGGGGAGAGCAACAAGAGGCAACTCAGCTGGGGATAGAGCATCTTGGATGCTGATATCTTTTGTTGATTAGCCAGCTTGCTGGGGAAAGCAATGGGGAGCAACTCAGCTGGGGATAGAGCATCTTGGATGCTGAGATTGAGTGCATGCTGATTCGGCAGCTCCGCTGGGGAAATGGGCACCTTCCAGTGCCATGTGGAAGATAGACCGAGTTGATCATGACTCGCCTACCTGTTGAGACGTAACCTGCATGCCCCAGGTTGCGTTCTGGATATCTGCAATCCTGCAAAGATAATGAAACGTACCAAAGGTCCCGAGGTATCCCTTACTGGATTCCGTCATAGGAGATAAGTACTTTCGAGAGTAATCATATTCCCTGCAAGCATGTGCTTTTATATTTTTTTTTTTAGAGAAAGGCATCTGTACTTATGCAATTGTATTTTTAGAGATATCAGACAACTCTTTGCAAAACATAAATGTAAAACGAAACATGACTGAAAATCTGGTTTTATTAATCCATGTGCCCTGAATTGGCAAAGATACAGTCAAAGAAACATATCTCCTGAAATGGGGAAATTGTCACAAATTGAGAAAACAAATGTTGGCGGTGTCGACGACGCTTTGAGGAGCTTCCTCTCCTGCTATGACTCGTATGACAATGACGTTCTTCTCGTCTTGCTTTCTGGAGAGAGTTGATTCTGATTAAAGCTTGATCCTTTGGAAGCTTACCAAGTTGTAGGTGATACAGACGAATTCAGAATGCAGTTGTTCGCTTATTCCCTTATTTTGCATGGATCGCCCTTTCGGGTTTTCAATCCATCGGGATACCCATTTTTGCCTGAGCTGTCCAATGCGGCTTTTCAACTCAGCGGGTGTACATTTTTTGTTTATTTTCCCTTACTTTTGCCCGAGTCTTTTATTCTGTTTTTGACTCGCCGGGATGCCCTATTTTTGTCTGGACTTACATTCTGTTTTTATGTCCAGCGGGTCATTTATGCGAAGTATTTTTTAACTGCATCTGAATTCACAGGGGACGGGAAATCTTCACCATCCATGGTGCTGAGCATCAGTGCTCCGCCAGAGAAAACTTTCTTTACAATGAATGGTCCTTCATAATTTGGAGTCCATTTGCCCATGTGGTCTGTATGAGGAGGGAGGATTCTTTTCAGCACAAAATCTCCTACTTGGTACTCTCGGTGCCTGACCTTCTGATCGAAGGCTCTCTTCATTCTCTTCTGATATAGCTGTCCATGACAGATTGCAGCCAATCTTTTCTCTTCGATCAGACTCAGTTGTTCGTATCGGGCCCGAACCCATTCTGCTTCACTCAGTTTAACATCCATTAATACCCGTAGGGAGGGTAATTCAACTTCGACTGGTAGGACTGCTTCCATACCATACACAAGTTGATACGGGGTTGCTCCAGTGGACGTTCTGATTGATGTGCGGTACCCATGCAAGGCAAACGGTAGCACTTCATGCCAGTCTTTGTAAGTGATTACCATCTTCTGCACAATCTTCTTGATATTCTTATTTGCTGCCTCAACAGCGCCATTCATCTTCGGCCTGTAAGGAGAAGAATTGTGATGTTGGATCTTGAAGTCCCGGCACAGCTCAGCCATCATTTTGTTGTTTAAATTGGAACCATTATCAGTAATGATCCGCTCGGGAACTCCATATCTACAGATGATATCTCTTTTCAGAAATCTGGCTACCACTTGTCTTGTGACGTTTGCATATGAGGCTGCTTCAACCCACTTGGTGAAATAGTCAATGGCGACCAAGATGAATCTGTGGCCATTTGAAGCAGTCGGCTCAATCTTGCCAATCATATCAATGCCCCACATAGCAAATGGCCAGGGTGAAGACATTATGCTCAAAGGATTGGGAGGCACATGCACCTTATCTGCATAGATCTGGCATTTATGGCATTTTCTGGCGTAAGCACAACAGTCTGCATCCATTGTGATCCAGTAATAGCCTGATCTTAACAACTTCTTTGCCATGGCATGCCCTCCTGCATGGGTACCAAAAGAGCCTTCATGCACTTCATGCATCAACAAATCTGCTTCCGTCTTGTCAACACATCTGAGGAGTACCATGTCAAAGTTCCTCTTGTATAAAGATCCATCAGCGTTCAGAAAGAAACTACCAGCAAGCCTTCTCAAAGTCTTCTTATCATTGGAAGATGCCCCAGGTGGGTATGTCTGATCCTCCAAGAAGCACTTAATGTCGTGGAACCAAGGCTTATCATCCTTTACAACATCTGCTGCAAATACATATGCTGGTCTATCAAGTCTAGACACTGAAATCTGAGGTACAAAGTTGGCCGTTTGAAATTTGATCATGGATGAAATGGTAGCAAGAGCATCCGCAAACTGATTCTCGTCCCGAGGGATATACTCAAGCTTGACTGTTGTGAAGAAAGTCAATAACCTCCTTGTGTAGTCCCTGTAAGGTATCAGATGATCTTGGTGTGTGTACCATTTTCCGTTGGTTTGATTGACTACCAAAGCTGAATCTCCGAATACGGTCAATGTTTTGATCCTGAGGTCGATGGCTTCCTCAAGACCCATAATGCAAGCTTCGTATTCAGCTTCGTTGTTAGTGCAGTTGAAAGTGAGTTTTGCCGAGAAAGGCATGTGAACTCCTTTGGGTGTAATGAGTACTGCACCAACACCACGGCCGTTCATGTTAACAGCCCCATCAAACATCATAGTCCATTCTTCCTCCGGGTCAGGCCCTTCAGTGTGAATAGGCTCTTCGTGATCTTTTGCTTTAATGAACATGATGTCTTCATCAGGGAAGTCAAACCTCATTGGCTGGTAGTCATCAATGGGTTGCTCAGCAAGATATTCAGATAGTACACTGCCTTTGATAGCTTTCTGAGATGTGTATTGGATGTCATATTCTGTGAGGATCATTTGCCATCTTGCAACCCGTCCGGTAAGAGCTGGCTTCTCGAAAATGTACTTAACTGGATCCATTTTTGAGATTAATAAGGTAGTGTGGGTCAACATATACTGTCTCAGTCGGCGAGCAGCCCACGCTAAAGCACAGCAAGTTTTCTCGAGTAGTGAATAACGTTGTTCACAGTCGGTAAACTTTTTGCTTAGGTAGTAAATTGCATACTCTTTTCGACCAGACTCGTCATGCTGGCCCAGCACGCACCCCATTGACTCTTCTAACACTGTCAAGTACATAATCAGAGGTCCTCCTTCGACTGGAGGCATAAGGATTGGAGGTTCTTGCAGATATTCCTTGATCTTGTCAAAAGCCTTCTGGCAGTCTTCGTTCCACCTGACCGTTTGTTCTTTTCTTAGCAGCTTAAACAAAGGTTCGCAGGTTGCAGTAAGGTGAGATATGAACCTTGAGATGTAGTTCAATCGACCTAAGAACCCTCGAACTTCTTTCTCAGTTTTAGGTGCAGGCATTTCTTGTATAGCCTTGACTTTATCTGGGTCAACCTCAATCCCCTTCTCGCTTACAATAAAGCCCAGCAGCTTACCGGATCGCACCCCGAATGTGCATTTGTTGGGGTTCAGCTTCAATTGGTATTTCCTCAGACGCTTGAACAACTTGAGCAGATTTACTAGGTGATCTTCCTCTGTAAGGGACTTGGCAATCATATCATCCACATAACATTCTATTTCCTTGTGGATCATATCGTGGAATAATGTCACCATAGCCCGTTGATATGTTGCACCAGCATTCTTCAGTCCGAATGGCATCACTTTGTAACAGAACGTGCCCCAAGGTGTGATGAATGTTGTCTTCTCCATGTCTTCAGGTGACATCTTGATCTGATTATATCCTGAAAATCCATCCATGAAGGAGAATACCGAGAACTGAGCCGTGTTATCCACCAATACGTCAATGTGAGGTAATGGGAAGTCATCTTTCGGGCTGGCTCTGTTCAGATCCCGGTAATCAACACACATCCTTACTTTGCCGTCCTTCTTAGGCACAGGTACTATGTTAGCAACCCACGGCGGATAGCTAGTTACGGCAAGGAACCCGGCGTCCCATTGCTTTTGTACCTCCTCCTTGATTTTCATAGCCATGTCTGGACGAGTACGGCGCAGCTTCTGCTTGACCGGTGGGCATTCTTCCCTCAAAGGCAGCTTGTGCACAACTATATCGGTATCCAACCCCGGCATGTCTTGATACGACCAAGCAAACACATCAACATACTCTTGAAGCAGATTTATCAGCTGTCTCTTCACTGAGTCTTGCAGGCAGGCCCCGATTCTAACTTCTTTCACGTTTTCCTCTGTACCAAGGTTAATCACTTCAACCTCCTCCTGGTGAGGAGTAATGACCTTTTCCTCTTGTCTCAACAACCTAGCTAGTTCTTCAGGAAGCTCATATTCTTCATCAACCCCTTCATCAGCTTGATTGATTGGATTGTCAAAGTCATACGATGTCATAGCCGTGCTGTTGTCGGTGCTGTCTGGAAGGCACTCTCTGCAAGGGTTAAGTTGGTTCATTTTAGTGATTTGATTTTAATCTTGCTTTAGAAAAAAGTGAAATGAAGTTATCATTTTGAAAACACCGCCATTTATTTTTTTGTACAAAAAGAAAAAATGGAAAAAACAGTGAGCAGGAAAGAAAAAGACTCGTTTGCAAAAAGATTGTCTGATATTTCATTAATTTAATCTTGTTTGCACAAAAGTACAGATGGCCCTGGTTACAAAATGAGTCTTGTCATCTTGGGCAAGATGCAAGACTTGGATGCATGCTAAAATACAGGAAATAATAATTACTCTGCTCGAGTAACACTTATAATTTCCTGGGAAGACCAGTTCGAGACACTGCTCCCCGGGATCTTCGGACGAATCCAATTCTCCAGATTGCGTTCCTCTTCCAGCTCGTCTTCCAAACAGTTGATAGCATCGGGGGTAAGCATCCCCCCACTGACAAATCCAGGCTCCGCAGCAGCCTTTGCTTGATGTTGAGTTGGTCTGTAACCCAACCCAAATTTGTCCTTCTTCTCCTCCACAGCTAAGACCTTGCCCCAGCCTTGGGCAGTTCCTTCTTCAACAACCTTCCGGGCTTGCTGATAAGACGACATTGGGGTACCAGATACAGCAGATGCTTCATTCACATTCAACGCTTCAAACCCCTGGCTCATTGTTTCATGGATCTCTCCATCCATTTCAATGTACTTGTAGGTTGCCAGGTGGCTGACAAAAATGTCCTCCTCTCCACAGATTGTGACAACTTGACCTTCCCACTCAAATTTTAATTTTTGGTGAAGGGTAGACGTTATTGCGCCGGCGGCGTGAATCCAGGGTCTACCCAACAAACAGCTGTAGGCGGGCTGAATGTCCATCACATAAAAGATAGTTTTAAAGGTCTGTGGGCCAATTGTCACAGGCAGCTCAATCTCTCCCAGAACCGATCTCTTCGAACCATCAAAGGCTCGCACCACCAGGTTGCTGGGTCTCAATGCCAATCCATCATATTCAAGCTTCACCAGAGCCTTCTTCGGTAAGACATTCAGGGAAGAACCTGTGTCCACCAGCACATGAGAAAGGACAGCTCCTTTGCATTCCATGGTTATGTGCAAGGCTTTGTTGTGGTTACGGCCATCCGCTGTCAAGTCAGAATTGGTAAACCCTAGCCCATTGCTAGCAGTAACATTTCCAACCACGGTTTCCAGTTGGTTGACAGTAATCTCCTCAGGCACGTAAGCTGCGTGCAGGACTTTAAGTAGTGCATTCCGATGGGCTTCGGAGCACATAAGCAGTGAGAGGATAGAGATTTTGGATGGCGTCTGGTGAAGCTGATCCACAATTTTGTAATCACTCTTTTTGATGATCCTCATAAACTCGTCAACTTCCTGATCGAATGGAGTCTTCAGGGCTTCTTTGGCAGCTGGATCTTCCTGCACCGGGCTCTTTCCTTTTGCCTTGGCAGCAGCTTCTGCTTCGGCAGTAGGTCTTTGGACTTGTGAAGCAAAGAGACATCCGCTTCGGGTGAAGCCTCCGCCTCCGCCCACATTATCAATTTGTGGTGCAGGTGCTAATGTTTCAAGAGTGATTCTTTTTCCTTCGCAGTACACGTCAGAGCCATAGTGCCAAGGGATGGCCCTATCGCTTTCATATGGTACAGGTCCAGGCACCGTGACAGTGACCGGACTGATTGCTGCTGCTGAAGGGACTGTTATTGTTTGTGGATCATAAAAGATTGTGACTGGTGCTCTAGCGGGAGCAGCACCTTCTGAATGGTAGGCGGAGTTATTTTCTGGATCGTAGAATATGGTAACTGTAGAGACATCTTCATGATTGATTGCTGGCGTTGTAGGAGGTATTGTTGGAAGGACTGTTGTTGTTGTTGATGGAGAGTCGAAATGGAATGAAGCTGAAGTTGTAGCAGGAGAAACTGTTGTAAACTGATCATTTGGGAGGACAGATGGAGTACTTGCTGATGCTGCTGATGAATTATCGGGAACAATTGTTGTTGCATTTGTAGGAGGATCTGAAACCGTTGTCGATGAAGTTGCTTGAGTTGCCGGAAATGATGTAGTGATTTGTAGCAAGCCACTCTGAATAAGGCTGTCAATGCCATTCCTCAGGTCCTCACACCCATTCCATGAAATATTGCAGTAGGGGCACCCTAGTTCACACCCTGGAAATATGTTATTTTCACGGAGTTGAGCTTTGATTTCCACCAACGGTGTCCTGATCTGATCCACACTGGTTATAAAATAAGACGGTGTGTCTTCTTCAATTGCGTTAATTCGAGGACCACCATGGTTTGGCATTGGGTTTTTGTTGACATTGGGCGGCGGTGCAAAATTCAGAGCCTTGGAGTCTACCAAGTCTTGTACCTTCATATGCAGAGCCCTGCATTTTTCTGTACTGTGACCAGGTGCGTTCGAATGGAAAGCACACCTAGCATTGGAGTCATAGTTTCTTGGTAAACTGTTGGGATCCGGAGGTGCCAACGTTCTTAGCTCAACTAGGTTGAGTTTCAGAAGCTGTGGCAGCAAAGCAGCATACGGCATTGGAATCGGATCGATCACTCGGTTAGCTTGGGAGGGCCTCTGTTGAAATGGCCTCTGTTGATTGTTGTTGCTATTGTTGTTGTTGTAGTTGTTTCTTGGAGGATATTGATTCTGATAATACTGAGGTTGTTGTTGGAAGTTTTGTTGAGGAGGTTGATAGACTGGCTGAGGATGAGCTGGAGCAGGGATAGTGACTGCCGCTATTGACCTCTGAGCATATTGGGGCCTACCCCTGTTGGTGTGGATGGCATTGGTCTCGCCAGTTCTTCTCGGGCCTGCAAAAGGCTTTCTTGTACTACTGGACGAGCTTGCACCGTTGTCTGAGATCTTACCCATCTTTAACAGGCTTTCAATTCTCTCCCCAGCTATGACAACATCTGCGAAGCTGGTGGAGGAGAAGGCAGCTAGCCTATCAATATAGGTTCCTTGCAGGGTATTCATGAACATATCAGCCATTTCTCTTTCAGACATTGGGGGCTGGACAGCAGCAGCAAGCTGTCTCCATCTTTGGGCATATTCTCTGAAGCTCTCCCTAGATGACTGTGACATTCCCATTAGGAGGGTCCTGTTGGGTGCCATATCTAGATTATACTGATACTGTCTGATGAAGGCCTCTGCCAGGTCCTTCTAGCATCTTACAGTTGCCCTTGTCAAATGGGAATACCACTCCCTCGATGCTCCAGTCAAACTATCTTCAAAATAGAACATCCACAATTTCTCGTCCATGGTATAAGCTTTTAATCTTCCGAGAAATGATTGCAGATGAGTCCGGGGGCATGAAGTCCCATTATACTTCTCGAAACATGGAGGCTTGAACTTGTGGGGAATCCTAACCCCGTCTACCAGCCCCATGTCCATGACGTCGAAGCCCAAAGAGTTCTGAGATTCTAGGGACCTTAGCTTCTCAGCTATTTCATCCAATCTCCTATCATAAGCATCCTCTCCAGCGCCCATTACTGTAAATTGGTCCTCCTGAGGATCCTCTTGAAGTACTCTGGCTGCGGTGGCTGTTCCTTGAACATTTGCAGGGATGTTAACCTCAGGATGTAGATGTGGACCAAACACAGGGGGATTCACATGTGGTTGCACCCTTTCATTATTACTGGTGCCTGCAGTTCCTACATGAGGCTCCTCTTGATTTTGCCTCTCCACCATGGCCCTCAGTCTCTCCTGACTCTGAGCCATGTTGTTCATAACCTCCATGAACTGCGTCATCTGTGTTCTCATCTCCAATCTTTCATTGGCTAGCTGATTTCTGACATCAGCAAGATCTTGTTGAACTTGATCCATCTGAATTCCCGGAAGGTTGTTTCTAGTTGGATACCTGTGTGGCCTGTTGAGAGGAAATACCCGGCGACGAGCAATAATGCCTGAGATTCACAACAGAGGTTAGTAACAATAAAACAAAAACCTACAAAACAAACAAAAGGGTTAGCATGCAATGCAGTTAGGCTTATTTGCTATCAAGGTATCCGGTTTGGTCTTCAGTTTTGACCCTTCCAGACCCTTGAATGATGATGCTGTTGAAGTTGCTTTTGATGTGAACCCCAACACAAATATATTACAAAGGTGAAATAATACAATTTGTTCATTTTACAACACAAACCCTCAAAGGGGCCAAAATACATCACAAAAAGCAAAAGTACATGGAAAAGGAATAACAACAAGCAAATGATCAAACTACAAGGCCAAACTCATCCTCACGAACTTCCTTGAGAAGTGCTTCGGTCACAGGATCAACCGGGCGCTCCGTGAGACTTCTAATGAGAAGGTTTCTTGTTGCAACAGCTGCAGTCAATTTCTTGCTCTGACTTTGGTCCTTAGACCTCTTCAATCCTGCTTTGATTTTCAGCTCTGATATTTCTTCCTGGGCTGCTGCCAGGGCCTTTTCCATCTGCTCCATCTTGTCTTGAGCTCTCTTGTCTTCTAAAGTACGGGCCTCAGTGATCCGGACCCACCTGGCCTGACTCTCTTTCAAATATAGGTCTGCTCTTGCTCTTTGGAACTGGGCTTCTTTACAAGCATTCTTCAGAATCTGCTCACCAGCTTTAGACTTGTTGATATACTCCCCAGACTTCTCTATCTTGGTCAAGTGTTCCACCCTCAATTTCTCCAATCTCTCAATCTCCCTCACACCTTCACTCCTCTCCCTGAGGGTCTTCTGCAAGGCTTGAGTTAACTTCTCATTCCTTTCCTTCAGGCTTTCAAACTCCTCCAGACTGATAGTGGCAGGGGGTGGTGCTGAAGATGACTCAGGCGTGTCTTCTATGGTAAAGGGCATTCCAGAGAATTGGGCCCTAGCATGGGACCACTCATAATATTGGACTGATGCCACATTATTGCACTTCCCCAAAATGGTGATTCCCTTAGTCTGAACATGATCCCAGGCCCAGGCAGCCTGCCTAACAACAGCCAAACTAATCTTGTTCTCACAGTAGAGGGTCTCCACCAAGTCCTGTTCCCTAGGAGCATGGACCAGTGCATAGCCTAACTGCCTCTTGAACAGCAGAGGGTTGTAATTGATACTTCCCTTAACTCCTACTAGAGGCACATTGGGGAAGTGTCCACAGCTTGTGATAATATCTCTGCCCTTGGTGCTCTGAGTGCACCATCTGATGTCTGCTGAAGTGAGAGTAGTGAGCCTCTTAGCCCAGTTGCTTTGCTGATGAGGATTGAGAAACGCATTTGTCTTGGGTAGATGCCTGAGAAGCCAAGCATGAAATAATGGAGCACAAATCCTCACTAACCTTCCCCTCTGCTTCTCATTTCTCTGATGGACTGAGTAATAGAGATCACCCAGTAAAGTTGGCACAGGGTTCTTCAGGACGAACAAATGGATTGCATTCTTGCTGATGAATCGAGGCTCATCTGCAAACAACACAATTCCATATACACTCAAGGCCAATAGAGCACAAACAGCTTTCCACTCCCCCAGGGAGGCCTTCAAACTAGCTTGAGAAATCAGGAAGTCCAGGTGAAATCCAGGGATCCCAGCTTTAGAGGTCATATGCTGTTCAATCAAAACAGGCTCCAGGTGCAAAGCTTTTGCTATCTCTCCATTGCTGGGAAAGACCATTTCAGGGTTGAATGGGATTTCTCTTTTGATGGGCAGACCAGTCAATGATGAGTATTCTTCCAAAAGAGGCCCCAACTGAAAGTCTTGAAAGGTGAAACATCTCAATGGGGGATCATAGAACTGAATGCAAGTGTGGATGAGGCTCCTCTGTGAAGGGTCCAGATCCATAACCATGTCCAGTATATCCCCATAATGTTCTCTGAACAGAGGTATGCGCTCTGGAGTGATCAGGGTTTGGATCCTCCTGATGTCTGATAGGTCTGGTTGGAAGAAATGATAGGTGATGTTGCTTTTCTTTGGAGCCATGATGCTGAAGACTGAGTAGAATAAGTGTTGATGGAGATGCTGAGGAGTGAGCCACTGATAGGCTGGTGCAAGTAACTGAAGTATATGGCTGACAAGCTGGAGCAAGATGCTGGTGGAGACAGGTCAAAACTGCAGATGGGGTCAAAACCAAAACCAGATAAAGGTGGATACCCTGAAACACAAATAAGCACATGTTAATATGATGCAATGAGTATGAATGCAGATGATATGCAAAGGGTTTGTGACTGAGCTGGATCTGATCAAAATGCCCTGGTATAGATCCATGTGTGTTCAAGAATTCCAGGTGGAGGTCTAAAAATCCAGTAACCAAGGTGGGGGACTCAAATAAAGAGTCACATGTCCAGGGTTTAGAATCACAAGAACTATCCAACATGGAGTACTCTTAACAATGTCAAAGTAACAGGGTATTCTGAGGTCAAGGTACCTGCAAACCTGTAAACAGCCCAACCCCCTCACAGGTGGTGATCTAGAACAAGGATCCTCAGACTTGGATCAGTTATGAGAAGTGTAAACACTTCCAACCCGGAGGTACAGTGTTTACAATAACCATAAAAGTTCCTCCTCTAATTCACCTCAGTTTCTGAAGGTCAATACTAAAAGGTCATCCAGACTTAGCAGGCTTCCCAGATAGCCCTAGCATTGCAGGAAATCTGCAACACAGAGTTCTCAAGAAGAAACCCATATCTGAACCGTGTTTCATATTCCCGCACCAGACCGAAATGGAATGGGAAAGAATATGATTCACTCTAGCCTAGGTGTCACTCAGGTCCCAGGTATAGGACCTTAACTCTCAATGAAATACCCACCCACCAAAGAAAAACCAGATCCAGCCAGCACAGTATGACAGTATGAAAAATATAAAGCTATAAAGAAAGCAATAAATCAACTGTACATAAAGCAATAAACAAAAATAAATACAAGCACAAAACAAGAACATAACACCCCAGTAAACACAAATCAAACAAGCGCTAGGAGGAACCCACAAAAAGAACCAGAAGCCCTGGTTGCAGTTTACATTTTCCCCAGCAGAGTCGCCAAGCTGTCGCTCCCAAAGATTTGCATCCCGGTACAAGCGCGAACGGTCGGCGAAGGGAACAGTGAGAACACACAGCCGTGAACTCACTGGAGAATGAATAGAGTCGCCAGCTAGGCATTTTTATCCCGGAGGAAGGGCAATGCTGCATAAGCCTAGAAAGGTACGGATAAGACGGTTTGCGAACCAGAGAGGCTGAGAAAGGGGGTTGGTTACAACCTGGGAAGGTATTAGCACCCAGATTGTCCGTCGTACTCGACGGGATCCACGCTTAAGAGATTTGTGTTATAAAGGGGTAGTGTTAGTGCAATTTGTGTGTCAAAGAGCTGGAAAAGGATGTACAGGTGTCAGTGTAAAAGAAAGTGATGTGAAGTATGAAAGTGTCAGTGTAAGAATGAGAATGAATTGCCCATGATAATGAGGCTAAGGGAAAGATGCTGGAAGTGGGGGAATATACAGAGACTTTTGTTCGATAACCGTTAAGTTATGCCTACGTATCCTCTCGTGCAATGAGGAAGTCAGAACACCGTAGTTCGACCCAAAGAGACTGAAAGATGAATTGACTTGTGAACTGCTTGCTTGTCAATGCTCAAGTGTATGATCTGTCTGGCACAGATGCTAACTGTCTTGCATTAGACGGAAGAAGCAAGTTCTCGTTTGTGAGTGAATGAGATGAGAAAAGAATCCCGGAGGAGACGATTATTGTTTGTTTTTGAGTTTTCAGTCTTTTATCGCTTTTGAAAGTTTGTCATAAGAAAATGAGCTTAAGTCTAAACCAATGGGTTAGTAAACTCATCACATCTTCCCTCTGATCAGGGGTAATGAGAGTACCTTAAGTGTGAAGTCAGATTCTCACACTTAATCACCTTTGGTGTAGGATTAAGATCATTAACCTACTTGTGATTATTTAGATGTTTTTGTGATTCTTGTTTAGTGTTGAGTAATGAGGTTAAGCCATAATCAAAGATTAAACAGACCCATTACACCATCCTAAAAGAAGGATGATAGATGAGAATGTTTAAGTTGAGGAAAACTCCTCAACTTAACCCATGATTAGGGATTAAACCCATGACAAAACAAACCTTTGATTAAGTGGATTTTATTTAATGGTATGATGATGAAGTGTTTTTTTATGATTTGTAAGACAACTTGAGGGGGACTTGTCCATTAACACTAGGGTTAGTCCTTCTTAACCACTTAAGGAAGAATTAGAACCCTAATGCAAGGCCCAAGTTACAAGTGTGATGCCTTGGTGATTATTATGTGAATTGATTAAGAGATTTAAACACCTTAAGGATTTAATACTTAGGATTAAAGTTATACACTCCATCCTAAGAGAAGGATGCAGGCATAAGCTTAATCACAAAGTCTTAAAGCCTTTAGGGTTTAGTCCCTGATTATGAGATGAGAAGAGAGACACAAAGAGACATAAAGGTAAAAACTATGAGGGGAGACTAATCAAAACCCTAATTCATTATCATGCTTGGTTGGTCCTAAGGTTTGTGAGGTTTTCAAGAACAATCTTCAAAGGCCACCAGGAAGCAGATGAACAGGATCAAGAGAAGCAAAGTGACTTGCTTCATTCAAGAAGTCAAGTCACTTGAAGAAAGAAAGTAGGAGGAACAAGAATGAGCAAGCTCAAACTCATACACAAACAAAAATGCAGCAATGGATGCAAGAGAGATGAAAAGAAAAGGCATGAGAAGTGAAGGCAAATTCACTTCTCAAGTTTACTTGCCACCTGAAATGTTAGAAACAAATGCAATGCAATGCTAAATGAAATGAAATGACATGATGCTAGGCCAAACCAGAAGCATGCACATGATGATTATGATGTTATGAAGTGTTGCAAACATGAGACAAGGCATAGGGATGCTCATACAAAGTCATGGATGCAAATGATGCAAGTTAAGGAACATGAATAAACATGAAATGTCATGAAGCATACAAGACAAATGGCATGGCAAAGATGTAATGCAATGATCAATGATGTTTCATACATGTCTTAAGATGTCAAATGAATCATAAGAATGCACAAAATGCAATGGCAAGTCATGTTATGCAAGGAAATGCAAGAAGGATGCAAGAGAAAGCCCAAATTAGGGTTTATGGATCAAACATCAAACACAAACCAAAAACAGAAGCAAACCCTAAGATAAAAAATGGAAAATGGCACCCAAAGAAACCCTAGACCTATAACAAACCACTGCCCAAAGGGGAGCTCTCAACTCTCAACCAAACTTAAGATATGAATTTTGCAAGTTATTAGGGTTTTTTAGGATTCTTATCAGAATAAATGCCAATCAATTGGAAAATGCAAGATCAAATCATGGCCTTTTTAACCTTGAAAATACATGTCAAATGGAAAACAATGCAAAAAGAATCAATGTCTCAACCTTCACCAATAGGCAGAAATGAATTTTTAAACTTGTGATCAAAATAATGCACAAAATGAGATTTAATTCAATGAAGAATTCTTAAAATGCATCAAGATCAAAAAAGAAATTTGGTTTGAAGGTTGGACAATATTTCTAAATGTCTTAGAACATTTCATGAATTTTTTTTGTGATTTTTAAATACTTAAAAGTATTTTTAATTAATTAATTCCCATTAATCAATTAAAAATAATCTTTTAAATATTTAAAAATATTTTTTTAATGATAAAAAATAAAATAAAAATATTTTTGTGTCATAAAAATTAATAAAACCTTAAAGAAAAAGTTTCATAATTTTTATGATTTTTTAACTATTTTAAAATAAATGTACAATTTAAATGAAAAAAGAAATGAATTAAAATTAAAAGAAAATGAAAGTAATCAGATTGGATGGTTGGGATTGGTCCTGGAAATGAGAGGGTTGACTTGGCGCGTCATCTAGTGGTCCAGATTCAAACTTCTTAATCCTAATTAATTAAATAAATTAATGTGATTAGGGCTAATGAAACAGATCCTGGCCATCAAAAAGGGTGGGAAGTCAACCAGTCAACGGGAATCAACGGCTCGTATTCAAACTAACATTAATTACTGGTTTATGCCCTAATTACATTCAGGTGGCCGGAGAAGACTTCCGGTCGTCTTCTCCGGCCAGAAGCTCACCTGAAAATCACCCAACTTCCTCAAAACGTAATATAAATGAAATCTATGAATTGGGAAACGTTTCTAACACCCTCACGAATCAAAACCCTAACCTAAAACAAATTTATCTTTCCTAAATCATCTGAATCGAAGAGGGAAAGTTCTAGGGTTCGTAAGCTTCAAACACAAATTAAATTCTCAAAACACAACCATTTCAAAAACTAAAAGCATCAGGATGATCAGGAGAGCATAAAGAACAAGTTTGTAACAAGAAAAATCATTTCTGGAAAAATTAATTTCGAGCTACCTGAGATTTGCAACTTTCAATTTAGGAACTTTCAGGCCTCTTCCTTCAGTGCAAGCTGCTCCTCTTGGTCCACCAAGTGTGTTTGAATGCTCAAAATGAGTTTGTGTTGGCTGGAAAAGAAGATTCGAAAGGAACTGCTTCAGTTCAGTCAACAATGGCAGATGAGATTCTGGCACTCTCAGGCTGTGAAAAGGGGTTGTTTGTGATCTATGAAGTGTGTTGAGAAGGTTTGTGGTGTTGGTTGGTGTGTTTGTGAGCTAGGATAAGAGTTTCGAATGAAACTGCAGTTTGAGGTGAATGATGGCAATGGAGTTTTCAGGCTCGTTTTTGGCTTATGCTTGGGATGTTTCTTGTCTATGAGGTGTGGTGAGTTGAGTGATGATGAGAGTTCTAGTGTTTGAAGACTGTGGAGAGTGATTCGAATGAACTTGCAATGAGGTGAGTTTTTGTGTGAGTGTTCAATGTGTGTGTTTCAGCCTTGGTTCTCATGTGTTATGGCCAGCAAACTGATTCAATAAACAAATGCAAGTGGCTGATGGATGTGACCTGGCCTGCAGAGATAGGTGTGGCTACTTTTGCTCAAAGTCCACTTTTGTGTAAGATAGGGCATGGCTCAAGTTTAGGCAAGTACAAGTTGGGTTCTGGTGCAGCATGGTGAGTGTGAGAGGCTGGCTTGACCCAAGGCTCAATGCAGCAAGTTGGTGAAAAGCTCATGAGTGTTTTGCAACTTGGTTAGCTTTATGGATCACATGTGATAAAGTCTTGTTATGCAAACCAAACCATGAGCAAACTTGATCAAATTCTGATTTTTGTGACTTAGAGGATGTTTACATAATGGTTTGACATGAATTAGAGGCTGCATAATGCATTGGTTCAAGACTTTGCAAAATTTCCAATTGGTGCATAACTTGAAAACCAATGATTTTTGCTAACTTTGCAATGCCATAACTTTTAATCCATGAAGAGTTTGATCATGTTCTTGTACTTTTTGAAAAGGGAAAGATGAGATCTACAACTTTCATGACCAAAGTTTTTCCATTTGAAGCCTTTTTGGATCATGAATCAAGGCTTGAAAATTGGCCTAAAATGAGGCATTCTTGAAAAGTCAACTATGCCCCAAAAAGTTAACTTTTGCAAAAACCCTAAATTCTTGATTTTTATGAACTTCAACCTTCTTCCATGATCAAATAAAAATCATATACACTCAAAATGGTGAAGATCACCCATTGGTTGGGTCATTGGGGGCCTCAGATGCCCTGATTTTGCACTGACTTGTCTGAAAAGTCAACTCTTGATCAGATGACTTCCCCATGGAATTTCTTCATGAAAATTGATATGCATATTCCCTATACCATATAGAGACCAATGGAAACAAGAATGACCAAAAAATTTGAGATTATGGCCTCTGAAACCAAAACCCTAATTTTAGGTCAACTGTGCAGTTCAACCTGGCTCTGCATCCACTCAAACCCTAGTTCTTGTGATTCCTCTGCAATTTTGACTCTGTGAGGATGTGACATGATACAAGAACACACATGGACCCCTTTGAGTTGATTGGTGGCCTTTGGAATGGCTCAAGATGCTTTTGGGATTGCTCAGATCACAAACCCTAGGTGCAGATGCCTTAGAAACCATGCAGTGAATCAAACATGAGATATGAGATTGTATGATTGTGTTTATGCATATGAGATGATCACAAGCCATGGTGTGAATGGGTGAGGGCAAATTTGGGGTGTTTACAATGTGTTTTAGGTATTGCTCTACTGGGGAGGCATATTTGTGGGGAATCAATTCCACCAACTCTGCCGAGGATGAGGGAAATCCGGCACTCTGGCAGGGGGGTAGGAAATTCCTTGACCACCTTGTTGTGGAAGAGCTGTCAGGCACTGCCCGGGAGGTCCCGCTCGGGGAGGAGATAACTTCTGGGAAGTAGTATGTTGGGGATTTAATGCTTGATATGCCCCATGTTGCGAAAGATTGTCTGTCTTGAGTACCTACAACCTGTTAAGACAAAGGAAAACGCACAAGTGTCCCGGGGGATCCTTAACCGGATTTTGTCATAGGAATTAGATTTGCTGAGAGCAACATATTTCTTGCAAGCATTTTGTTTTAAAAATAGCCTATACGTTTTCATGAAAATGTTGTATTATGAACTTTGGATATTTTGCAAACAAAAACAAAAGGTAAAAACAAAGTGTGACTGAATATTCTGATTTTATTGATTTGTGCGCCCTGAATAGGCAAGTACAATCAAAGAAGAAAATTCCCTCGAAGGAGGAGATTGCTGTAAATTGAGAAAATAAAAATGTTGGCAATGTTGAAGATGACGTTCTAGTGAGCTTCCCTTGCTATGACCTGTATGACCTTGACGTTCTTCTTATCCTGCTTTATGAAGAAGGCTGATTCTGATTGACGCTTTGTCCTCTCGCAGCTTGCCACGTTGTGAGTGATATAGACGAATTCAGAATGCAGTTCTTCGTTTTTTCCCTGATTTTGCGTGGATCGCCCTTTTGGGTTTTCAATCCACCAGGATACCCATTTTTTCCTGATCTGTCCAATGCGGCTTTCAACTCAGCGGGTGTACATTTTTTTATTTTTCTCTTAATTTTGCTCGAGTCTTTTATTCTATTTTTGACTCGCCGGGATGCCCTATTGTTTGCTGGACTTACATTCTGTTTTTATGTCCAGCGGGTCATTTTATGCGAAGTATTTTTTAACTGCCTCTGAATTCACAGGAGACGGGAAGTCTTTACCATCCATGGTTGCGAGCATCAGTGCTCCGCCTGAAAAGACTTTGGTTATCACATAGGGACCTCCATAGTTTGCTGTCCACATGCCCATGTGGTCTGTATGAGGAGGTGGGATTCTTTTCAGAACAAGCTCTCCCACTTGGTATTCCCGAGGTCTGACTTTCTGATCGAAGGCTTTCTTCATTCGCTTTTGATATAACTGCCCATGAAAAATGGCAGCTAATCTTTTCTCTTCAATCAGATTCAGTTGATTGTACGAGACCGGACCCATTCTGCTTCATCCAGTTTCACATCCATCATTACCCGTAAGGATGGCAACTCGACTTCAACAGGTAGGACATCATCCATACCATACACAAGCTGATAAGGCGTTGCCCCAGTAGATGTTCTGATTAAGGTTCGGTACCAATGCAAAGCAAATGGTAGAATTTCATGCCAATCTCTGTAGGTAACTACCATCTTCTGCACAATCTTCTTGATATTCTTGTTAGCCGTCTCAACATCGCCATTCATCTCTGGCCTGTAAGGAGAAGAGTTGTGATGTTGAATTTTGAAATCCCGACAAAGTTCTGCCATCATCTTGTTATTCAAATTGGAACCATTGTTAGTAATGATTCGCTTGGGAACTCCACATCGACATATGATGTCTCTATTCAGAAATCTAGCTACCACTTGTCTGGTGACGTTTGCATACGAGGTTGCTTCGACCCATTTGGTGAAGTAATCAATGGCTACCAGGATGAATCAGTGACCATTTGAAGCAGTCAGTTCAATATTTCCAATCATGTCAATGCCCCACATGGCAAATGGACAAGGTGAAGACATCATGTTCAAAGGATTTGGAGGCACATGCACTTTATCTACGTAGATCTGGCACTTGTGACATTTTTTGGCATAGGCACAATAGTCTGCATCCATCGTGATCCAGTAGTAACCCGATCTTAATAACTTCTTTGCCATTGCATGTCCTCCGACATGAGTACCGGAAGAACCTTCATGCACCTCATGCATCAGTAGGTCTGCTTCCCTCTTGTCAACACATCTGAGCAGGACCATGTCGAAGTTTCGCTTGTATAAAGAACCATCAGCATTGAGGAAGAAACTGCCGACTAGCCTTCTCAATGTCTTCTTATCATTGGATGATGCCCCAGGTGGGTATGTCTGATTCTCCAAGAAACTTTTGATGTCATGGAACCAAGGCTTGTCATCATTAGCAGTTTCCACAGAGAATACATATGTCGGTCGGTCCAGTCTGGATACCAAAATTCGAGGCACATAATTGGAAGCTTGTACTTTGATCATGGAGGAAATGGTAGCTAAAGCATCTGTAAACTGATTCTCATCTCGAGGGATGTATTCAAGTTTGACTAATGTGAAGAAAGTCAATAATCTCCTCGTATAGTCACGGTATGGAATCAGATGCTCCTGATGAGTGTACCATTTGTCGTTGGTCTAGTTGATTACCAAAGCCGAATCTCCGAATACATTAAAAGTTTTGATCCTGAGGTCAATGGCTTCCTCAAGACCCATGATACAGGCTTTGTATTCTGCTTTGTTGTTAGTAAAGGAAAAGGTGAGTTTTACCGAGAAAGGCATATGAACCCCTTTAGGTGTGACAAGCACTGCACCAACTCCACGACCATTCATATTGACAGCCCCGTCAAACATCATAGTCCATGCTTCTTCTAGGTCAGGCCATTCAGTGTGAATAGGCTCTTCAAAATCTTTTGCCTTTAAGAACATGATGCCTTCATCCGGGAAGTCAAATCTCATAGGCTCGTAATCATCAATGGGTTGCTCAGCCAGATAATCAGACAATACATTGCCATTGATGGCCTTTTGAGAAGTGTACTGAATGTCATACTCTGTTAGAATCATTTGCCATCTTACCACTCTTCCGGTAAGTGTTGGCTTCTCAAATATGTACTTGACGGGGTCCATTTTTGAGATCAACAAGGTAGTGTGAGTCAGCATATACTGTCTTAGTCGGCGAGCAGCCCACGCTAAAGCACAACAAGTTTTCTTGAGCAGTGAATAACGTTGTCCATAGTCAGTAAACTTTTTGCTTAGGTAGTATATTGCATACTCTTTTTGACCAGACTCGTCATGCTGGCCTAACACACACCCCATTGACCCTTCTAATGTTGTCAGGTACATTATCAGAGGTCTTCCTTCAATTGGAGGCATGAGAATTGGAGGTTCTTGCAGGTACTCCTTGATCCTGTCAAAAGCTTTCTGACAATCGTCATTCCACCTGACTGTTTGTTCCTTTCTTAACAGCTTGAACAGGGGCTCAAAGGTTGCAGTGAGATGAGATATGAACCTTGAGATGTAGTTTAATCTACCTAAGAACCCTCAAACTTCTTTCTCATCCTAGGTGCAGGAATTTCTTGAATAGCTTTGACTTTGTCAAGATCAACCTCAATTCCCTTTTCACTTAGGATAAAACCTAGCGGCTTATAGAAACGTACCCCGAATGTGCATTTGTTGGGGTTCAATTTCAGTTGATACTTCCTCAAACGCTTAAACAACTTCAGTAGATTCACCAGATGGTCGTCTTCAGTAAGGGACTTGGCAATCATATCATCCACGTAGCATTCGATTTCTTTGTGGATCATATCGTGGAATAATGTTACCATATCCTGTTCATACGTTGCACCGACATTCTTTAGTCCAAACGACATTACCTTGTAACAAAATGTGCCCCAAGGTGTGATGAATGTTGTTTTCTCCATGTCCTCGGGTGACATCTTAATCTGACTGTACCCAGAAAATCCGTCCATGAAAGAAAATACCGAGAACTGAGTTGTGTTGTCCACCAATACATCAATGTGAGGTAATGGGAAATCATTCTTCGGGCTAGCTCTGTTCAGGTCCCGGTAATCCACACACATACGCACTTTGCCATCCTTCTTAGGCACGGGTACAATGTTAGCAACCCACGGCGGGTAACTAGTTAAAGCAAGGAAACCGGTGTCCCACTACTTTTGTACTTCTTCCTTAATCTTCATGGCCATATCTGGGCGAGTGCGGCGCAACTTTTGTTTAAGTGGAGGGAAATCTTCTTTCAAGGGTAGCCTGTGCATGACAATATTCGTATCTAGACATGGCATATCTTGATAGGACCAAGCAAAGACGTCGACGTATTCCCGAAGCATACTGATAAGCTGGTCTTTTATTGGAGCTTGCAGACTGGCCCCAATCTTCACTTCTTTCATATCTTCCTTGGTACCAAGATTAACAGTTTTAATTTCCTCCCGATGAGGAGTAATCACCTTTTCTTCTTGTCTCAACAATCTGGCAAACTCTTCAGGCAACTTATAGTCTTCATCAACCCCTTCATCTACTTGATTAATTGGATTGTCGAAGTCATACAAGGTCATAGCAGTGTTGTTGTCGGTGCAATCTGGAAGATTATCTCTGCAAGGGTTGAGATTTTTTATTTTTAGTGATTAATTTTAATTTTGTTTAGAAAAAGTATAAACGAAGTTATTATTTTGAAAACATTGCCATTTTATTGTTTTGTGCGAAAAATAACGAAAATGAAAAGACAGTGAGCGAAAAAAGGAAAATTGTTTGCGAAAGATTTCCATTGTTCATTGATATTCCATTTGCACAAAATACAAATATGGCCCTATTACAAAATGACTCCTGACACCTTGGGCAAGATGCAGGACTTGATACATGCTAAAGCAGGAAATAATAATTACTCTGCAGGAGTAACTCTTATAATTTCCTGGGAAGACCAGTTTGAGAGAGGAAGAAAGACTCAAAGTTAAAGAAGAATAATCTAAAGAGGACTAGAATTTTACCCTAATTGTTAGCATGCAAGATTAATCCTATGTTACGTTTTTATTCCTAAAGAAAACATGAAATAAAAGCGCAAGTATACTCAAGTGTGGATTAACCTTTGAATTTTTATGTTATGGTAAAGGAGGTGTGTGGTGAGTCTAATGGATTAATGATCTGGAATAGGATATGTTGGTTGTGATGTGCAAGACGATCGACTTACGGTGCGAAACATACATGGTATGCAGGGTTAATGAAGTGGGGTGAAGTTTTTAATGAGAGGAGATGCGTGGAACCCTAAAGTGGAGCATACAAACTTGATTTGTTTACTTTGAAAAGTATCTCGACGTTGGATCAAGTAATAATTCTTTTTATTGTTTTGAGATTTTTGTTTTCTAGCGATTATTGTTATCTTCCCTATCCTATTAACATACAAGCATACCATTATACTATTACATCATAGGAGGAGTACTAAATAAACCCACTAAGGGGTGACCTAAATCAAGAAAACGATAAAACCACAAAAAATACATCGAAAATTATGATAATCCAAGTCCATAAGCGACAACTCCTCAAGCGATACTTCAAAAACCAAGAGAGTGTTAGTATATGATAAATATAATAGGCATGTAAAATTCCATGAGAAAATGAACTGAAACAATTAATAAGTAGATATGTAAAATTAACTAAACATATGCAAATCAAAAACTCAGAATTAAATAAAAATTGAGAAAATCAGATTTTTATGGAATTTTTATGTGAAAGAAACTAGTTTTAGAAAATGATTTTTGGAAGTGTTATAAAAAATATTAAAGAAAATTGAATTAATCCAGGGAGGTTCTGATAGTAACAAGAGCAAAGCCCAATGGTGTTTAGGGACCTGAGAGCTATGCTATGGTCCTTCGATCAACACTATTGAAATCCTCTTGAATCCTTTCCTTTTAACCCAGTGAGTTGATAATGATGATGATAATGAGATTGAAGGTTATGATGGATGGTGTATGGTAAGGAACATGAGGGTGGCACGCATGGGACTAAACGGGTGGTCCTACTCATACCGGAGGGTAACAAGTGTCACTGCTAAAGCGGACCACACCACCTTAACCTTGTATCTCCATTGTACCGTCAATTAAAGAGGGGGACAAATTCAACCCTCAACATAATTTCAAGTCTTCTTCTCTTTATCGTCATCACTTTCACTTTATTATGATCGGAAACCTAAATCTCTTGAGAAGGATGAGGGTGGCGTCGCCTTCTTCTCCGGCCATTCACCACCCAAAATCCAAATATTTCCTACACTAACCCCCCTTAATTTCTCGTCCTCGTTTCAAACCCGCAATTAGTTTTGTCAAATAATAGTTCAAGAGACTGGATCGAAGGGTACAACAACATAAAAAATTCCATAATAAATTCTAAATAAGAAGAAAAGGCTCACATATTTATCGGAGATAAGGCGAAAATCCAGTTGAGATATGATTCTTTCACGATCTTGCTTGTTCGATCTACTCTTCTTCTTGATTCTAAACTCGAAAATAGTTTCTCCTTCCTTTTATGAATATAGAATTCTCTTCTCTTTACTCAATCAATCTGACTTGTTGTTGAGCTCTTTTGAAATTATGGTGTTGAATTGCATATTCGATGAAGACGACGATGTATTGATGCTAAGCATTGTAGATGTTGTGATGATGAAGATGAAAAGTGATGATGTTGATGATGAAGCCACGTGAGAATGATGATGTAAATATGGTTCAATGCAGGGAGATCGGAGAGGATTTCAATGATGATTGAGGATAGTCGAAGATGAAGGTTGTGGTGTGTGAAGAGTTTGTTACAAAGAGAAATTTTTGTGAGTGTGATTGAAGGGTGGGGATGAAGAGTGATTGAAGATGAAGATTAAAGAGATTGAAGAAAGGTAGTATTTCAGCAAATAAGCACATGTTATATCTTGACCAAAACCTTGTCACAATATGAAAAGATAACTTGATTCATAAACCCTGGTTGAAACCTTGAGATTTGTCTAATCAACCATCATATAGGGAACACTTCTTGGAAATCGACCTGATTAGGGGAATAAACCCTAACTCACTTGCATTTATTGCACGATGTTGAAAGAGTGACCTTGAGAAATAGGAACATTAAAACCCTAGCTCAATAAGACTCTCATCTGAATCAATGATTAACCTTAGGCGCCTGGTGCCTTTGAAAATCCTAAAGAATGTGACATTGTGTCGAGATGAAACTTTGATGATAAGATGCTCATGATGATCGGGAGTTCAACTTTTGTCTTAACCATGGGTGTAATAGTCATATGGATCTCCTTCGAATATGAAAATTCAGATCATAAGAAAATACTTTGATCCCAAGTCTTAGAAGCTAGTGATATGCATGATTGTGAATGTTATGACCTAATGAGAAATGCAGATGAATGTGAACATAAGCCAGTTATTGGTAATAAATAAGAGGACAAATTTTGGAGTGTTACAACTGCACCTACTCAATCATTGTATACTTAATAGATGATATCAATGGATTTCAGACATTCAAGGAATGGAGGGATTGAATACCCTAATAAACTAGAATATTTGCACTCTGCGGGTAAGAAGAAAATATATTGGGAAGAATTCCATTCACGGATGACAACTCAAAGAAAACGAAATCGGACTTGGAAAAAATCAAAATGGTTTCATCACACTTGGATGATAAAGCAAACAAGACCCACCATGAATGGACTTTCAAGAAAATGTCATACTTGGATGTCACCTCGAAGAAACGAAACCGGACTTGGACAGAATCGAAAATGTTTACCACACTTGGGTCATAAAGTAAAAAAGACACACTGTGGGTGAGCTTGAAAAAAGAATATCATACGTGGAAGATAACTCAAAGGTACGAAACCGGACTTCGACGGAATCGAAAATCATTTACCACCCGTGGGTAATAAAGCGAATAAGACACACCGTGAGTGAGCTTGAAAAGAGAATATCATACGTGGATGATAACTCGAAAGAATGAAATCGGACTTGGACGGAATCAAAAAGCATTGACCACACGTGGGTGATAAAGCGAACAAGATACGCCATGAGTGAGCTTGAAAAGAGACTATAATACTTGGATGATAACTCGAAGGAACGAAATCGGACTTGGACGAAATCAAAAATCATTTATCACACTTGGGTGATAAAGCGAACAAGACACACCGTGAGTGAGCTTGAAAAGAGAATATCATACGTGGGTGATAACTCGAAGGAACAAAATTAGACTTGGATGAAATCTAAAATAATTTATCACACGTGGGTGATAAAGCAAACAAGACACACTTTGAGTTAGCTTGAAAAGAGAATATCATATGTGGATGATAACTCGAAGGAACAAAACCAAACTAGGACGGAATCAAATAGCATTTATCACACGTGGGTGATAAAGCAAACAAGACACACTGTGAGTGAGCTTGAAAAGAGAATATCATATGGAGAACACCTTCCCCTTCAACAACCTATTCTTCAGCACCATAAGAGAAGTCCTTACTTGGTTCACATCCACTACCAGATTTAAAACTTCACCGTGATCAATAACATTAACCCTAGTTCCACCATGATTCGACATTGGGTTCTGAAGCACATTCGAAGGAGGGGAGAAGTTAATGGCCTTTGCATCAATCAAGTCTTGGACTTTAGACTTTAGAACTTTTCAATTTTCTGTGGTATGCCCTGGAGCACAAAAATGAAATGCACAATGGATATTTGCATCATGTTCCTTAGGTAGAGCCCCTACAAGTTGTACCAAAGTCCTCAACTCAACCATGTTCAATTCTAGCAACCTCTGCAACAGGACAATGTAGGTCATGGGAATCAGATCAGTAACACGATCAGCTTGTTTGGGTAGATGCTGATATTGTCTTTGTTGTTGTTGATTATTTTGCTAATGGTTGTACTGTGGCTGTTGCTGTTGCTGAGCAGGTGGAGTTGGAATTGTTATAGTAGGTACCCGAGAATAAGAATCAGGGTGACCTCTTCCCAAGCCCTTTCCTCCATAGACAATACTAGTCTTACCATCTCTTCTTCTCAGAGGACCAACAAACAACTTTTTTGCCCCTGACAAGCTAGTTCCACTAACGTCCTGTATTTTCCCCAGCTTCAGCAAATATTTTGATTCTCTGTCCAATAACTATTATGATTGCAAACCCAGTTGAAGGACAGATGGCCAATCTATTAAGAAATGCTCCTTTCATAGTTCCCATGAACATATCTTCCATCTCGCGGTCCAGAAATAGAGGTTGGACCCTGTCATCAAGCTGCTGCTGCCGCTGAGCATATTATTTGAAACTCTCTTTTGTAGTTTGTGCCATACTCTACAACTAAGTATGGTTTGGAGCCATGTTCATGTTGTATTGATACTACCTCACAAAGGCCTCAACCAATTCCTTCCAGCTCCTAATTGAAGCCCTACTCAATTTCACGTACCATTCCTGAGATGCCTCAGTGAGACTATCTTCAAAATAGTACATCCACAACTTTTCATCATCAATGTGGGTAGCAATCCTTCCCACATATGAATGCAAATGAGTTTTTGGACAAGTTGTACCATTGTACTTGTCAAAAGTTGATGGCTTAAACTTGTGAGGGATTCTTATACTGAGGATTATGCCCAAATCAGAAACATCGAAACCAAGAGTGTTCTGAGACTCAATAGACCAGATCTTTTCAACTATCTCTTCAAACCTCCTGTTCACCACAACATTTTAGGCATCCATCTCCCCATTGACCAATGTAAACTGATCTTCCTGCCCATCCATGTAACCAACATTACGACCAATGTCTCTGCCCATAGTGCTATTTGCATTCCCAACAGGGATGACCTGGGGATTACCTTGTTGAGTGGGAGAACCATTGCCTCCCAGATTTCCTTATGTATTCTACTGTGTCCTCTCAACTATTTCCCAAATCCTCTCTTGATTATGATTCATTCTAGTCATTAGAGTCATGAACTGGTCTATTCTTTTCCTCATCTCTACATACTCAGCTTGCATCTGTTCCATGATTTTGGATCTATTTTCTCTAGTTAGATATCGATGAACCCGCCTATTAGTAATAGTGCCTGAAACAGAAAAGAAGTCAGAAATCCGGACCTGTACATGAAAAAACAAAAGAGGTGATATGCATTCTACGCAATTGTTGTGCTTTTCATTATCAAGCTCGTTTGTGTCCCAATTTTGATATTCAATAATGATAGAGAAAACCAGATGGCTATTTAGAAACCGACTTTTCAGAAGAAACATCTGCACAAAGCTCAGATGTGTTGTCCTAGATGAATTTGTGTTTGGGACAATGTGTCAGTGCATAGACAACAAATCAGAAATCTAAGCAAGATCAAATATCATAAAGAAAGCTCATGAGCCACAAAGGATTCCCACAAAGGTTACAATTATTATATCAATAAACATTCAGAAAGAGTAATGAAATGATTACCACAATAAGCCTGTGGATAATCAAGTACATCAAAAAGAACTCAAGCCCTACAGAACTCTACGTCCTTCAACCTCCAACTGAACTGCTTGACAGCTTTAAATAATTGAGCAACATCTGGATGTATTACATCTTCAATCAACCTCTAGATGAGAATCTCCCTTTGATCAAAAGATGTGTACAAGTCGTTGATTTGCTAAAGGAATACTTCTTCATTTTCCCTGCTAGAAATTGGCTTTAATTTAGCCTTCTTGATTTCAGCCCAGATCTTGAGATCATCAATCTCCTTCTGAGCTTCCTCCCTCAACCTTTGACTATGTTTTAGCCCTTGAAGAGACTCATAGCGTTGTTCATGGGCCTTCTGAAGCTCTTCATTTTGACATTCAACTTGGAATTGCAGACCTTCCAACTTCATCTTGTACTCCTTCTCTACTTGTTTTTGCCGCTTCTGATTGGCTTTGTATTGCCCCAATTTATTTGTTTAAATTATTTGTTCGATTATTAGAAATTGTTAAGTGTATTTGTGCTTTATTGGAGGTTGCATATCCTTAGTGGAGGGTGGAGGTGTTGAGATGAAGGAAAGTGTGTCGAGTAAGAAGAATATATTATTTGAATTGATATAAGTTTAATAAGTTATATTAATATGGTGAATTAATTAAATTAGAGGAATACCAAGTGGAAAAGATATGTTGGTAAATAAGTGAAAGGTTAGTGAGGGAAAGATGGGGGATTCCATTATTAGGGGTCCAAGGGATGTGTTGGGAAACTGGAAAAAGAGAAGAGTAGTTCGTAAAAAGTAATCGTGGAATTTTCGAAGAGTGTGAACAGAAGAATGAAGCCAGGGCAAGAGAAGAGGAAGAGAATCCCGTCAAGAGTGAAATTCTTCGTCAAATTAAGGTAGGGTGGGATCTCTTTCATCTTTTAAAGGTAATATTATATGAACGTTAGGGTAGATATCCTTAGGTATGTTAGTGGGATTGAGGGATTTATGAAGTTTGATTAGTATGTTTGTCTTGATATTGATGATTGTGAAAAATATGGTGAAAAATAGAGATTGGGATTGGTATTCTACCATAATTTAGGATGAGAATTGCAGAGGAGGGAATAGAAATTGTAGGTTTTTTCTGTTGGTTTCGTGTTGTTTGCTTAGCGAGCTGTTGGAAAATTTTGCCTCTTCGAGGTAGTGGCTTGCTCGCTTAGCGAGATGTGGGAGTGAGAAAATGTGATTTTAATTCATTAAAATTCCTGAAAAATTATGTTTTATGATTTAGGAGAGTTGGTATGTTGTTGAGGTGGTGTGAGCAGGTCTATAAGAGTTATACATGTATTTTGTTAGTGTTGAATGTTATTGTGTGAAACTTGCGAATACATGACGTATGTTAGTTGCGTATGTGAAATTAACTCTTTTATACCCTAGTGGCTTTGTGTTGATATGGTGGTGTTAGGAGCATGAATTGATAGGTTATACACTTATTTTGTTGAATATTAAATTTGATTATGTGAAATAGATGAATAAATGAATGTGTATATGTTTTGGGTGAATTGTTGCTATATGTTGTCGTTAAGTCGTTGTAGTATGAACTTGTTGTAATATGTAGTTGTTGTAGTATGTTGATGCGGATGAGTTGCTGTAGTAAAATGTTGTTGCATAGTTGGTATGATATGTTATGTTGTGGTTATAGTTGCATGATTGAAAGATCTAAAGGGGTAGAGTTGTGGTAGTAACATAATGAAGTATGTTAGTTAAAATGCAAGTAATGGTTGAGTGTTGGTGATGTAATGGGGAATATATAGGTGTTGTTGTTTTACGTTGATGTTGATGTTGTTAGATGATGTTTTTGATGTTGTTGTGGTTGTTATTGTATGTTGATGTTGATGTTGATGTTGTTATATGATGTTGTTGATGTTGTTATATGTTGTTCTTGTTGTTGTTGTACATTATTATTGTGGTTGTTATATGTTGTAATTGATGTTGTCGCATGAAGTCGTTATTGTTGTTGATGTTGCATATTGTCATAGATGATGCATGACATGTGCATAGTTGTAGGGTGGTTTACCAAGGTAGGGTAACCACGTCCATCCGAAATTCTTTGATGGAATTATTGTTGGTGGTGTGATTGAATTCAATCACATTTGTTGGTGCGATCATGAAATAGGGATCGTTCATGACCATGTGTATGATGTTGATGTGTCTGTTGTAGGTGTGTAGTTGGGTTGTCATTCTTATTGTGATAAATATATCGTTGTTATACTAATGTGATATAGGCCTTATATTTATATCATTTTCCTCTTTTAATTGATTTAAGAATCTAACCCCTTTTGTTTGAATGCTACCCCTATGTTGGTAACGTACGGGTGATCAAGAATAGTAGAGTTCATGGTTGGTGAAGTCGGTGCACTTCACGTTAGAGGATTCAGTTCTATTACATACTTTGGGGTGTCGGGGACGATGATTGTTATTTCTTGTTTATTTTTAAGAAAAACATGATGTTATTGAACCTTGTTTTATGATATTTTTTAGATTACCGATGTGAGTAAAACAATTGTAATACGTATCAATTGAGCCGTGTTTTTGAAGTAAATGTGACACTCAAAATTATTTTATATTTTAATTTCTCTGATAAATAATTGAAATGTCGTGGGGATTATTTTGGGTGTTAAAAAGTGGTATCGGAGCATGTCAGTTTATCTAGTCAGGTTACATAGTTGCGTTGTTATCTTGTATGTGACATGTGTGTGAGAACACTATCGGTACTTATTTTGTTTTCTATTGCAGGTTGGGAATGAAACAAGTGGGGGAAAAGCGTCTACTTCTCTTGGATATTCCGGGTGCGTCGATATGGGATATTGTGTTGCTGCAAGAGGGAGTGTTACATTGGACTTTTCAACTATTTAAAGAATGGTGATACCCTTGAAGGAATATGGTCAGGTGTTCTTGTTGTTCGATTTCTTGTGAAGAGGGAATGAGATGATTTAGGCCAGTTGTGGACTGGTGATGTGTGGAGTTCCCTGGTATGTTTCCTAAGTAGGTACACAGTTATCTTTAAGTTGGAACAAGGTGATGTTATTCTTGGGACAAATTGATGGAGTTATACCGTGTGGTTTCCAATCTTTGAGATGATAGTGTAGTGTGTCATTGAACGCTATTAAGACTTGGTTAGGATGGTTTATGCCCCATCATGATTGTCGTATGTGTAACAACAATTTGAGGAACTGATCACCCTTAATCTCTTGTTGATGACAGACAAGATCATGTTGGATGGGATAAACATGACTTGCTAAGATAGGATAACATGCACATTGAATGATACGGAGTTAAGCAAGGAGCTTGCAGAATGTTTGGATTAGTTGATGTAAATTCCTATATCTAGAGGTGAGACTTATTCAACGATACGAGGTTTTCCATGGATTCAAAGATAGTGTTATGGAAATTGGAAATAAGGTCACAACGATGGAATGTTCTGTTAGGAGAGGAAGGTGGAGTTCTATTTTAATCATGTTCCTGGTACTGGATTCTATGTTATCGTATGAGATGTAGACACTATAGAAAGAGTAGTCAGAGGATTTAATAAAAGGGAAAATTGTGAAATCAAGAGT
The DNA here is from genome assembly GCA_963966055.1 of Lathyrus aphaca. Classification (NCBI taxonomy): domain Eukaryota; kingdom Viridiplantae; phylum Streptophyta; class Magnoliopsida; order Fabales; family Fabaceae; genus Lathyrus; species Lathyrus aphaca. The sequence goes on from OZ014525.1 coordinate 321,685,156, forward strand.
GCTGCCTTAGAGAGTTTCAGTATGATGGGTGAGGAAGAGAATTATGGTCTATGGTTGCATGTTAGTCGGTGAGAAGTATAGAAACTCATATTTGTGTTCGGGATAACTTGGGTTTTGAATTGTGATGAATCACAAATTGTTTGAAGTACCCTGATGGTATTTGTGTTGTTATGAATCGAAGAATAAGTAAGATGTGTGGTAATTGGAATCAACAACTATTAAACTATGTGGAACTGTAATGGTAAGATAGAAGCATGGTTATATGCCTTGGATTGATAAGACGAATATAAAATGTAAGATATGCAACCATTGTCTTCTATGGAATTCATGAATCGAGAATCTGTGGCACATAATATTTAAAGCATTTTAAAGGTGACCCTTGAGAGAGAAAAAAGAAGGTGTGGAATGTTTGGAAATTAGATAATAGGTATTGAATGAGATAAAGTTGTATGCTAAGTTGTTGAAGAGTGATTTTTGGTTGGTAGAGGTGAATTTTCTTGGTTATGCCAATTCAAATGAACGTACAGTTGTTAATCAATAAAAGAGGATTAAGTTCTATAATGAGGAAGCTCTGAAGTAGGTAAAGAGATTAAGATATTTTAGATACAGGTTTTGGAAGGTGTTTCCCAAGTTAGCAATTATGTTATCTCAGTTAACTTGAAAAAAATAAGTTGTATGTTTGGGATGTTTGTCGTAAGGGGAGTTTAGAGAACCGGGGTAAAATTCGACTATGGTTCCATTTTGATTTGGTCTAACCCTAATACACCGTTTGTGGAGTATTGAGTTTTTTGTGGGTGACGAGTTTTGGCAGGGCGTGAATACAAGATGGTAAAGTTATAGTTTATGCTTTACAACAATAAAGGATTCAGGAAGGGATCCATCACGCTCAAGATTTGTATTTGGTTACAGAAGTGAGTGTGTTGAAGATTAGGAAATATGGTTATATGGACCTAGATCTAGAGCTTTTAATAATCATAAAGGAGTATGATGATTGTTTGGTCTAAGGGAATAGAGTATGAGACGACAAGGAGGATTAAAATTCCTGATGAGTTAAGTCGAAAGTATTTTCATGTGTCTGAACTGATGGTTAGATAGAGTTGGAATTGAGTTAGAAGTTCAGATTGTTGCGTCTGGTATGAGAGAAAACCCAATGGAGAGCAAGGTTGAATATACTAAATGTGAATAATGATGCCTGGTGATTGCTAGAAAGCGTTAGTAGTTGGATGTGAGCATGGTGTATTTGATAGTTGCAAGTAATCTGAGTGTGCAGCGGGAGCACGAGGTAGTGCAGTTTGTTCATATGGGTGCGTTTTGTAAGAGTTTGAAGGTTGACGATAGAATTCACGGGAATAATGAGACCATTGGATTTTCCAGAATGGAAGTGAAATGGAGAAAAGTTTAATTGTTAATCTTGTACTACTAGGAAGATGGGTGTACTACTCACATGTTCGACTAGTAAATCGTAGAATGATTGTTTTGATGTCATATAATAACGAAGTTGGTAGTTTATTTATGGGGATGTCGTGTTATGGATTTTAGTGTTCTTATCTTTGTTGTTGTCCCGTTGCCTATGATGATGGTTCGGGTGTGTGTAGATAATTCTTATAATGGGGAATTAAGGAGGTGTTACATAAGATGATGGTAACTATCGCATTATGCCCGGTTCAAGAGTGAAGTTTTGTGTGTTCGTAACTTGATTAATTTTTGTCTTGAGTTGGTTGTAGAGTACCTTGCATAAGAATTACGCATTTTAGTGGTTGACGTCAATAAGTTATATCGTTGTTTTGCGTTATTCGTGGTATCGTCATTCGTGGCATAGTAGTTGATTATTGAATGCGAGAGTGTATCTGGGGTAATTGGTATATAGTGAATTTTCGAGGAAGAAAATACTTTAAGTGAGGGAGAGTTGTAACGCCTAAATTTAATTATTTAAATTATTTATTCGATTACTAGAAATTGTTAAGTGTATTCGTTCTTTATTGGAGGTTTCATATCCTTAGTGGAGGGTGGAGGTGTTGAGATGAAGGAAAGTGTGTCGAGTAAGAAGAATTATAATATTTGAATTGATATAAGTTTAATTTATATTAATATGGTGAAATAATTTAATTAGAGGAATACCAAGTGGAAAGGATATATTGGTAATTAAGTGAAAGGTTAGTGAGGGCAAGATGGGGATTCCATTATTAGGGGTCCAAGGGGTATATTGGGAAATTGGAGAAAGAGAACAGTTAGTTCATAAAAAGTAATAGTGGAATTTGGGGCGAGCTTAAACAGAAGAAGGAATAAGGAAGCTAGGGCAAGGGAACAAGAACATAATCCCGTCAAGAGAGAAATTCTTCATCAAATTAAGGTAAGGGTAATATGATATGAATGTTAGGGTAGATATCCTTAGTTATGTTAGTGGAATTGAATGATTAAATAATCGATGAATGTGATATGAAATTGAGGGATTTATGAAGTTTGATTAGTATGTTTGTGTTGGTATTGATGATTGTAAAAATTCGGGTGAAAAACAGAGATTGGGACTGGTATTATACTATAATTTAGGATGAGAATCACAAAGGAGGAATGCAGAAATCGCAGGGTTTTTTTGATGGTTTTGTGTTGTTCACTTAGCGAGGGGCTGCTCGCCTAGCGAGCTGTTGGAAAATTTCGCTTCTTTGAGGCAGTGGATTGCTCGCTTAACGAGCAAGGGGGTCGCTTAGAGAGACCTGGGAGTGAGAAATGTGATTTTAATTCATTAAAATTCCTAAAAAATATGTTTTATGATTTAGGAGAGTTGGTATGTTGTTAAGGAGGTGTGAGCAGGTCCATAAGAGTTATACATGTATTTTGTTAGTGTTGAATGTTGTTGTGTGAAACATGCGAATACATGACGTATGTTAGTTGCGTATGTGAAATTAACTATTCTATACCCAAGTGACTTTGTGTTGATATGGTGGTGTTAGGAGCATGAATTGATAGGTTATACACTTATTTTGTTGAATATTAATTTTGATTATGTGAAATAAATGAATAAATGAATGTCTATATGTTATGGGTGAATTGTTGTTATATGTTGTCGTTAAGTCGTTGTAGTATGAACTTGTTGTAACATGTAGATGTTGTTGTATGTTGAGGCGGATGAGTTGTTGTAGTAAAATCTTGTTGCATAGTTGGTATGATATGTTATGTTGTGGTTATAGTCGCATGATTGAAAGATGTAAAGGGGTAGAGTTGTGGTAGTAACATAATGAAGCATGTTAGTTAAAATGCAAGTAATGGTTGAGTGTTGTTGATGTAATGGGGAATATATAGGTGTTGTTGCTTTACGTTGATGTTGATGTTGTTAGATGATGTTTTTGATGTTGTTGTGGTTGATATTGTATGTTGATGTTGATGTTGTTTGATGATGTTGTTGATGTTGTTATATGTTGTTTTTGTTGTTGTTGTACATTATTGTGGTTTTTATATGTTGTAATTGATGTTGTCACATGAAGTTGTTATTATTGTTGATGTTGCATATTGTCATAGATGATGCATGACATGTGCATAGTTGTAGGATGGTTTACCAAGGTAGGGTAACCACGTCCATCCGAAATTATTTGATGGAATCATTGTTGGTGGTGTGATTGAATTCAATTACAATTGTTGGTGCGGTCATGAAATAGGGATTCTAGATGACCATGTGTATGTTGTTGATGTGTCCGTTGTAGGTGTGTAGTTGGGTTGTGATTCTTGTTGTGATAAATATGTCATTGTTATACTTATGTGATATAGGACTTATATTTATATCATTTTCCTCTTTTAATTGATTTAAGAATCTCACCCCTTTTGTTCGAATGCTACCCATATGTTGGTAACGTACATGTGATCAAGAATAGTAGAGTCCATGGTTGGTGAAGTCGGTGCACTTCACGTTAGAGGATTTAGATATATTACATACTTTGGGGTGTCGGGGACGATGATTGTTATTTCTTATTTATTTTTAAGAAAAACATGATGTTATTGAAACTTGTTTTATGATATTTTTTAGATTACCGATGTGAGTAAAACAATTGTAATACGTGTCAATTGAGCCGTGTTTTTGAAGTAAATGTGACACTGAAAATTATTTTATATTTTAATTACTCTGATAAATAATTGAAATGTCGTGGGGATTATTTTGGGTGTTACAAAGTGGTATCGGAGCATGTCAGTTCATCCAGTCAGGTTACATAGTTGCGTTGTTATCTTGTAAGCGGCATGTGTGTGAGAACACTATCGGTACTTGTTTTGTTTTCTATTGTAGGTTGGGAATAAAACAAGTGGGGGAGAAGCACCTGCTTCTCTTGGATATTCCGGGTGCTGTGATATGCGGTACTATGTTGCTGCAAGAGGGAGAGTTGCATTGGACTTTTCAACTATTTAGAGAATGGTGATACCCTTGAAGGAAGATGGTCAGGTGTTCTTGTTGTTCTATTTCTTGTGAAGAGCGAAGGTGATGATTTAGGCCAGTTGTGGGATGGTGATGTGTGGAGTTCCCTGGCATGTTTCCTAAGTAGGTACATAGTTATCTTTAAGTTGGAACAAGGTGATGTTATTCTTGGGACGGATTGATGGAGTTATACCATGTGGTTTCCAATCGTTGAGATGATAGTGTAGTGTGTCGTTAAACTCTATTATGGCTTGGTTAGGATGGTTTATGCCCCATCATGATTGTCGGATGTCTAACAACAAATTGGGGAACTGATCACCCTTAATCTATTGTTGATGATAGACAGGATCATGTTGGATGGGATAAACATGAATTGCTAAGATAGGATAACATACACATTGAATGATACGGAGTTAAGAAAGGTGCTTGCAGATTGTTTGGATTAGTCGATGTAAATTCCTATATCTAGAGGTGAGACGTATTTAACGATACGAGGTTTTCCATGAATTCAAAGATAGTGTTATGGAAATTGGAAATAAGGTCACAACGATGGAATGTTATGTTAGAAGAGGGAGGTGGAGTTCTATTTTAATCATGTTCCTGGTACTGGATTTTATGTTATCGTATGAGATGTAGACATTATAGAAAGAGTAGTTAGAGGATTTAATAAAAGGGAAAATTGTGAAATCAAGAGTGCCGCCTTGGAGAGTTTCAGTATGAAGGGTGAAGAAGAGAATGATGGCCTGAGGTTACATGTTAGTCAGTGAGTAGTATGGAAATTCACATTTGTGTTCGGGATAACTTGGTTTTTGAATTGTGATGAATCACAAATGGTTTGAAGTACCCTGATGGGATTAGTGTTGTTATGAGTCAAAGAATAAGTAAGAAGTGTGGTAATTGGAATCAACAACTATTAAACTATGTGGAACTGTAATGGTAAGATAGAAGCATTATTATATGCCTTGGATTGATAAGACGAATATAAAATGTAAGATATGCAACCATTGTCTTCTATGGAATTCATGAATCGAGAATCTATGGGACATAATATTTAAAGCATTTTAAAGGTGACCCTTGAGAGAGAAATGAGAAGTTTTGGAATGTTTGGAAATTAGATTATAGGTATTGAATGAGATAAAGTTGTATGGTAAGTTGTCGAAGAGTGATTTTTGGTTTGTAGAGGTAAATTTGCTTGTTTATGCCAATTCAAATGAACTTACAGTTGTAAATCCATAAAAGAGGATTAAGTTCTACAATGAGGAAGCTCTGAAGTAGGTAAAGAGATTAAGATATTTTGGATACAGGTTTTGGAGGGTGTTTCCAAAGTTAGCAATTATGTTATCTCAGTTAACTTGAAAAAAATAAGTTGTATGTTTGGGATGTTTGTCGTAAGGGGAGTTTAGAGTATCGGGGTAAAAGTCGACTATGGTTCCATTTTAATTTGGTCTAACCCAAATACACCGTTTATGGAGTATTGAGTTTTTTGTGGGTGACGAGTTTTGGCATGGCGTGAATACAAGATGGTAAAGTTATAGTTTATGCTTTACGACAATAAAGGATTCAGGAAGGGATCCATCATGCTCAAGATTTGGTTACAGAAATAAGTGTGTTGAAGATTAGGAAATATGGTTATATGGACCTAGATCTAGAGCTTTTAATAATCATAAAGGTGTATGATGATTGTTTGGTCTAAGGGAATAGAGTATGAGACGACAAGGAGGATTGAAATTCCTGACGAGTTAAGTCGAAAGTATTTTCATGTGTCTGAACTGATGGTTAGATAGAGTTGGAATTAAGTTAGAAGTTCAGATTGTTGCGTCTAGTATGAGAGAAAACCCAATGGAGAGCAATTTTGAGTATACTAAACGTGAATAATGATGCCTGGTGATTGCTAGAAAGCATCAGTAGTTAGATGTGAGAATGGTGTATTTGATAGTTGCAAGTAATCTGAGTGTGCAGCGGAAGCGCGGGGTAGTGCAGTTTGTTTATATGGGTATGTTTTGTAAGAGTTTGAAGGTTGACGATAGAATTCACGGGAGTAATGAGACCATTGGATGTTCCAGAATGGAAGTCAAATGGCGAAAATTTTAATTGCTAATCTTGCACTACCAGGCAGATGGGTGTACTACTCACATGTTCGACTGGTAAATCGTAGAATGGTTGTTTTGATGTCATGTATTAATGGAGTTGGTAGTTTATTTAAAGGGATGTCGTGTTATGGAGTTTAGTGTTCTTATCTTTGGTTTTGTCACGTTGCCTATTATGATGGTTCAGGTGTGTGTAGCTAATTCCTATAATGGGGAATTAAGGAGGTGTTACATAAGATGATTGTAACTATCGCATTATGCCCGATTCAAGAGTGAAGTTCTGTGTGTTCTGTCACTCCCTGGATTTCCTGCCAGGTCAACAGGCTCTTGACTTTGACTTTGCAAAAAAAAAAAGTGAGTTCCCGGATGATTGATCATATGCCTTATGCTAGAACATGTGAGTAGTATGCTTAATTTTTCTATGAAAATGCTAAAGATATGACATGCTTATGATGATTATGATAATTCTAGAAAGAAGAGGGAAAATTTGAGGTGTTACAGCTGCCCCTATCCAAGCAACGGTTAATCTGAAAAGGACGATAGCACGGGCTATCGACCGTTCAAGATAAATTATGGTTGGATACCAAGAAAACCTGAAATTTGCACTCTGCTGGAGAATGCAGATAATGGGAAATAAACTCAATCAAATAACGCTTTGGGTGACTGAAGTGAAGACAAAGCAGACGAGCTCATTCCAAATTGAATTATTATGTCGGATAAGAAAAACTTAGACAGACGAGTCCTCTTCAAGCAAACATGTTACGCCAGGAACTGGACATACGAGCCCTCTTCAAGCAAGCCTGTTACGCCAGGAATTGGACATACGAGCCATCTTCAACTAAACCTGTTACGCCAGGAATTGGACATACGAGCCCTCTTCAACTAAACCTGTTACACTAGGAATTGGACATACGAGCCCTCTTCATACATTTTGCAAAAATATATGACCTGAGACAGACGAACCTCCTTCGGATAACCCAATATGCCAGGACCGGTGATGCACTTAAGTCTGTGGGATAAACATGCATAATCAGGATAGACGAACCCTCTTCATATATCCTTCGTATATATATGGTCTAAGACAAACGCGTCTTCTTCAGATAACCTGTTACGCCAGGTGCAACATTAGGATTTGACTAACCCTTTTCACAAATCTTGCGTAGATAAGTGGTGTCTGAGACAGATGAACCTCCTTCGGATAACCCCGTTACACCAAGATCAGTAACCATTTTGACGTTTAATCCCATCGTCAAGACTTCAAACCTATTCAATACGGACGAGTATTGGATGATCATCAAGGAAACACAGACGAGTGTTGTAAGTCAATGATACAAACAAATATCAGATGATGATCTAAGAAACGCAGATGAGCACTTCAAACGATGATACATACGAATATCAACCACTGATACAGACGAATACCAGAAACCCAACACAGACGAGCATTTGGAGTATCGATACAGACGAGTATCAGAATGATTATCAAATAAGTACATACGGATATAAGCTAACACAAACGAGTGTGAGGGATGATATAGATGAGTACCAGAAATCCAACACAGATGAGCATTTGTAGTAGAAATAGCGACGAGTACTGGGGAATGCGGAAGAGCATCAAGCAAATATCAAACACAAACGAGTGTTGGAGCATGCAGACAAGCAACTTGCAGGTATAAAACACAGACGAGTGTTGGGAAGTGCATACGAGCAACAAGCAAATATCAATACTACACAGACGAGTGTTGGGAAATGCAAACGAGCAACAAGCAACTATCAAACACATACGAGTGTTGGGAAATGAAGACGAGTAACAAGCAAATATCAAACACAGACGAGCGTTGGGAAATGCAGACGAGCAACAAGAAACTTTCAAACACAGACGAGCGAGTGCTGGGGAGTGCAGATGAGCATCCAGCAAATATCGAGCATAGACGAGCGCTGGGAAGTGCATACGAGCAACAAGCAAATATCAAACCTACACAAATGAGTGCCGGAGAATGCAGACGAGCATCCAGCAAATATCAAACCTACACAGACGAGTGTTGGGGCGTGCAGACGAGCAACAGACAGGTCCCTGATAAGGATCCCAACTCTGCAGGGGGAGAACCAGGTCAAAAGGCTCTAGCACTTAACCCTGGATGGGGAACGAATAATTGTTTGTATCATCATAATGGCCAAAAGTAAATTGGCGACTTCTCTTGGGAATACTTCAACGACGGGAGTGAATCCCAATCATGACTCTGCGGGGGATGACCATTTTTAGACTTGGCTAGGGAAGATGCCTGATTAAATAACCTTGTGAGAAACGGATTCTGACGTTTTGAACTCTGTGGGTAAATCAGGCGTACAACTGCCTGCTGGGAATACTTCACTTGTGGAAAAATAATCCGCTTGGGGATGGAAGCTGTTTCATTAGACTTGGAGTTCTACTGGGGATTCCACATGCTCTAGCTCAGCTGGGGAACATTCTGTTTGGGGAGATATGACACAATCCTACAAAACCTGCAACAACAGTATACACACATGTGCCACGGGGACTTTGCATGGTATGATCTGTTCATCCATTGTCACCCGACACTCAAAGATAGTTTTAAGTGTCTCCCTGCAATGTCATTCTTTAGAAAAACCAACATGTTTCAAATGCAATGTTCTTTATGCCAAAAATTCAGGACATTTTTCGCAAACAAAGTAAACAAAACACAACACATCTTTTGACTGAATATTCATTTATTGAGTGTCCTCTGAATAGGCAAAGTTTTACATCAGGAGGTAACTACCTGGAAAGAGGTAGATACCATAAAATTGAGAAGAGAAACTATCCTAATGGCAATGTACACGGCATTCCAACGAGTTTCCTTCCTGCTATAACCAACATGTCTTCAAGACTTTCCATTCTTTCCTTTGCTTTCTGAAGATGATGAGGCGACTGATTCCTACCCTTCTGATATTGCTAGGATGTATGAAACGATGATTTTGTTCAGATTACTCGAATCGCAGTTGTTCGCTTATTCCCTTGTTTTGCGTGGATCGCCCTTTCGAGTTTTCAATCCACCGGGATACCCTTTTTTTCCTGAGTTGTCTGATGTGGCTTTTCAACTCAGCGGGTGTACATTTTATTTATTTATTTATTTCCCTAACTTTTTCCCGAGCTTTTTATTCTATTTTTAGCTCGCCGGGATGCCCTTTTCTTTCTTGGACTTTAATTTTGTTTTTGTGTTCAGCGGGTCTTTTATGCGAAGTTTTTTTTAATTGCGTTCGAGTTAACAAGAGATTGGAAGTCCTCTCCATCCATAGTAGTGAGCATCAGTGCCCCACCTGAGAAAAATTGCTTCACTATGAATGGGCCTTCGTAGTTCGGGATCCACTTGCCCCGGTGATCCGAACCTGGAGGAATGATCCTCTTGAGCACAAGCTCGCCTGCTTGATACTCTCGAGTATGTACTCGTTAGTCGAATGCTCGCTTCAGTCTCCTTTGATAAAGTTGACCATGACAGATGGCTACTAATCTCTTTTCCTCAATTAGGCACAACTAATTATATCGAGCACGTACCCACTCAGCCTCATCAAGCTTCACATCCATCATTACACTTAAGGAAGGAATTTCCACCTCAACAGGCAAGACTGCCTCCATGCCATATACCAGGGAGAATGAAGTTTCCCTAGTTGATGTCCTGACTGATGTTCGGTACCCATGCAGCGCGAATGGTAACATCGCATGCCAATCTTTGTATGTGATAACCATCTTCTGCACAATCTTCTTAATATTCTTGTTACCTGCCTCTACCGCACCATTCATCTTTGGCCGGTAAGGAGAAGAATTGTGATGCTGAGTCTTGAAGTCCCGGCACAGTTCTGCCATCATCTTGTTGTTCAAATTGGAACCATTATCAATAATGATTCGCTCGGGCACTCCGTATCTACAAATTATGTCTCTTTTCAGAAATATGGCTACCACTTAGCGAGTGACATTGGCATAAGACGTTGCTTCAACCCATTTGGTGAAATAATCAATAGCAACTAAGATGAAACAATGACCATTTGAAGCAGTAGGCTCTATCTTCCCGATCATGTCAATGCCCCACATAGAAAAGGGCCAAGGAGATGACATGACGTTGAGCGGGCTTGGATGTACATGCCCCTTGTCTGCGTATATCTGGCATTTGTGGCACTTACGGGCATACGAACAACAGTTTGCATCCATTGTAAGCCAATAGTACCCTAACCTCAATAACTTTTTAGCCATTGCATGCCCTCCTGCATGAGTACCGAAGGATCCCTCGTGAACTTCCTGCATTAACAAGTCTGCTTCGTGTCTATCCACACATCTGAGCAAGACCATGTCAAAGTTCCTCTTATACAGAACTTCGTCTGCATTCAAGAAGAAGCTAGCAGCAAGTCGTCTCAAGGTCTTCTTGTCGTTGGATGATGCCCCAGCTGGGTATTCTTGTTTTTCCAGGAAAAGGTTGATATCAAAGTACCAAGGTTTCTCATCAGACACTGCGTCTATAGAGAAAGCATAAGCTGGTGCGTCAAGCCTGAAAATATCAATTCTGGGCACATAGTTCCAACACAAGACTTTAATGGACGAAGAAAGAGTAGCCAACGCGTCGAAAAATTGATTCTCATCTCGTGGTATATATTGAAGCTTAATTGTTGTGAAGAACGTCAGCAGTCTTCTGGCATAGTCCCTATAAGGAATTAAGTGTTCTTGATGTGTATACCACTTGCTGGTAATCTGGTTGATAATAAGGGCTGAATTTCCGAATATATCGAGGGTCTTAATCCGAAGATTAATAGCCTCCTCTATTCCCATTATGCACGCCTCGTATTCCGCTTCATTGCTGGTGCATCCAAAAGTAATTCTGGCAGCGAAGGGAAAGTGAACACCTTCGGGAGTAATAAGAATAACACCAACTCCGCGTCCATAGATATTGACTAACCCATCAAACATCAACTTCCATTTGGATTTAGGGTCAGGCCCCTCCTCCGGAAGTGGTTCCTCGCAATCTCTTGCCTTGAGGTACATGATGTCCTCATCAGGGAAATCAAACTTCATTGGCTGGTAGTCGTCTTTAAGTGGTTTTAGTGCAAGATAATCTGACAATACACTTCCTTTGATGGCTTTCTGGGAAGTATATTGTATGTCATATTCTATTAATATCATTTTCCACCTTGCAACACTTCCGATTAACGTTGGTTTCTAAAAAATTTACTTGACAAGGTCCATTTTTGAGATTAGCAATATGGTGTGGGTCAACATGTATTGTCTCAGTTGGCGAGCAGCCCATGCCAAAGCGCAACAAGTTTTCAATCTCCATAAAAACCCACACACTTATTTTTCTGTTATTGGTGCAGGCATGTTTTGTATTGCTTTTACTTTTGAAGGATCTACCTCTATCCCCCTTTGGCTAACAATAAAACCCAACAATTTACCGGAACGCACTCCAAAAGTGCACTTGTTTGGATTCAACCTCAATCTATACTTTATCAACCTGTCAAACAACTTTTTGAGATTAACCAGGTGTTTTTCTTCGTCTCGGGACTTGGCAATCATATCATCCACATAGCACTCAATTTCCTTGTGTATCATGTTGTGGAACAAAGTTACCATAGCCCGTTGATACGTTGCCCCGACATTCTTCAACCCAAAGGGCATAACCTTATAACAAAATGTACCCCACGGGGGGTAATGAACGTCGTTTTCTCCATGTCTTCCAGTGCCATCTTAATCTGATTGTACCCGAAGAAGTCATCCATGAATGAAAATATCGAGAACTGAGCGGTGTTATCTCCCAGCACATCAATGTGAGGTAATGGAAAGTCATCCTTTGGACTTGCTCTGTTTAGATCCCGATAATCGACGCACATCCGGACCTTGCCATCTTTCTTTGGTACAAGCACAATGTGAGCTACCCAAGGTGGGTAACTAGTTACAGCAAGGAACCCGTCATCCCACTACTTTTGAACTTCCTCCTTGATCTTCATTGCCATGTCAAGGCGAGTTCTTCTCAGCTTTTGCTTTACTGGAGGATAGTCTTCCCTCAATGGCAGCTTGTGTACAACAATGTCAGTATCTAACCTTGGAATATCTTGATACGACCAGGCGAAGATATCCACATATTCCCGTAGCATACAAATCAACTCCTTCTTTACCTCGGCTTGCAGACTGGCCCCAATATGTATCTCTTTCTTTACATCCTTAGACCCGATATTGATGATCTCTATTTCTTCTTGATGAGGTTGAATGACCCTTTCCTCTTGTATCAACAATCTAGCCAATTCTTCTGGGAGTTCAAAGTCTTCCTCAACCCCTTCATCAACTTGGTAGATAGGATTGTCAAAGTCACGCATGGTCATAGCAGGAACGTTATCACAGGAATCCGAATGATCAACACTGCACAATTGATGTGCTTATTTCAGAATCTGTTCTTTTTCAAAAGAGACGCAAACACACAAAAACACTGGAAAAGAAAATATTGCCATTTTATTTGTTTTTTGTGAAAAATTTTAAAAACAAAAGAAATAGAACACAATTTTCTTGAAAATTGTCCTTTATTTCATGGTAAAAACAAATTCATTAAAAGCATGGTAGCCCTACAAATGGATCCATGCACCTTGGGCAGAGTGCAGGATTTGACATGCAGTATGATAAAAATGGAAACAAGAAAATTACTTTGACTGCCATGTAACTTGAACAAAATCTTCAGCAGACCAGTTCTGGAGCTCCTCCCCAGGTGCACATAGGTGAATCCAGTTATCCAGGCCGTAGTCACTATCCCCATCTTCATCTGTTGCATAAATGTTGTTGTAGTCGAGTATTCCAGCACTAGTGAACGTTATGGACTTACTGCCCTGAGACCAGCTAGACCATCCAGGTTGATATCCAAGACCAAAGTTATCATCCTTCTACTTCTAACAATTTTCCCCAGCCCTGGGCATTTCCGGATTGGACTACTTCCTTAGCTTGCTTGTAGGAGTAGATAGGAGTCCTTTCCTTCTCATTGCTTTGAACTGCAGCAACCGGAGACAAAGTACTAATATTGAATGTCTCAAAAGCTTGGCAAAGTGTCTCATGGATCTCGCCGTCCATTTCCACGTATTTGAAGGTCGACAGATGGCTTACGAAAATATTTTCTTCTCCGCATACAGTAACAACTTGGCCGTCTACCACATACTTTAACTTTTGATGCAACATGGATGTTACTGCGCCAGCAGCATGACTCCAAGGACGCCCTAGCAGAAAACTATAAGCGGGTTGGATATCCATAACATAGAATGTGCTCTTGAATACCTGAGACCCAATCCTTACCGGTAGCTCTACTTCCTCAAACACTGACCTCCGTAACCCGTCGAAGGCTTTTACAATCAAATCACTGGGTCACAAAACAATGCCATCAACATTCAGCTTCATGAGAGCCTTCTTAGGGAGCACATTGAGAGAAGAGCCTTTATCTACCAAGACATGTGATAGAACAGCTCCCTTACACTCCATGGTGATGTGTAAGGCCTTATTGTGATTACGTCCCTCAGAAGTGAGATCTCTATCTGTGAATCCCAACCCATGGCTGGCGTTCACACTGGTTACCACAGCTTTTAACTGGTTAACAGTTATCTTTTGTGGTACATATGCCATTTGCAAAACTTTTAGCAAAGCCTCCCGGTGAGCTTGGGAACACATTTACAACGACAGAATGAATATCTTGGATGGGGTTGTATTCAGTTGTTCAACCACCTTGTAGTCACTTTTCTTAATTATTCTCGTGAATTCTTCAACTTCCTTCTCAGAAGTGCCCTGACTAGCGGCAAAAGTTGCCACCTCTTCAGTTTCTATTTGTTTATCCTTAGCCTTTGCGGCAGCTTCAGCTTCGGTATCACCTCTAAGAGCTTGAGGAGCAAAGAGACGCCCACTTCGTGTAAACCCACCAACTCCTCTAACATTCATAACAGTCGTGTAAATCATCATTGCTTTACTTTCCACCTTTTAACCTTCTACATATACGTCTGAGCCATAGTGCCAAGGAATGTCCTTGTCATCAACATAGGGAACTGGCCCCGAAACAATAATGGTTACTGGACTCGCCTCTAGAACATAGATAGTCACCAGCTCTCTCTAGGCAAGAACTTCAGCTGGATCAAAATGAATTGTCACTATAGACACACAATCACTTCTATTGTCGAGCATGTCAAACTGTAGAGACCACTCATCAATCAAACACTGCAACCCAACTTTCAGATCTCCGCAACCATTAACTGATTTCAAACATCCCTCACAGTCAAAACCACAACCTGGGAATACCTGCCCTTTTAGCAATCTGTCTTTCACCAATAACAACGAAGTCTTCACTTCATCCACGTTCAAAATCAGGTTCAACCTCTCGCCACCATTAACTACGTTTATCCGGGGGCCTCCATGATTTTGAATGGGATTTGATGTAACATTTGGAGGCGGTGCGAAGTTAATTGCTTTTGAATTAATCAAATCTTGGACCATATGCTATAATGCCCTGCACTTCTCCGTTGAGTGCTCGAGAGCTCCTGAATGAAATGCGCATCTTGCACTAGCATCATACCCCACTGGAAGTTCTCCAGGTGGTTGTGGTGCTAATGTCCTCAACTGAACCAAGTTCAAATCTAACAATCTCTGAAGCAATGTTGTGTACGTCATAGGGATTGCCTCAAGCACCCTGTTAGCTGGACGAGCTTGTCTCTGTTGATATGGTCTTTGCTGATAGTTATTACGCTGCGGATGTTGCTGTTGTTGTTGTTGTTGTTATGGTTGTTGCACAGGACTTGTGGGAATGGTGACAGCTACCACCTGCTAGTAAGATCCCCTGTATCTACAGCCCCGGCCTCGGCCGTACATCCCTCACAGTCAAAACCACAACTTGGGAATACCTGCCCTTTTAGCAATCTGTCTTTCACCAATAACAACAAAGTCTTCACTTCATCCACGTTCAAAATCAGGTTAAACCTCTCGCCACCATCAACAACGTTTATCCGGGGCCCTCCATGATTTGGAATGGAATTTGATGTAACATTTGGAGGCGGTGCGAAGTTAATTGCTTTTGAATCAATCAAAACTTGGACCTTATGCTGTAATGCCCTACACTTCTCCGTTGAGTGCTCGGGAGCTCCTGAATGAAATGCGCATCTTACACTAGCATCATACCCCACTGGAAGTTCTCCAGGTGGTGGTGGTGCTAATGTCCTCAACTGAACCATGTTCAAATCTAACAATCTCTGAAGCAATGTTGTGTACGTCATAGGGATTGCCTAAAGCACCCTGTTAGCTGGACGAGCTTGTCTCTATTGATAGGGTCTTTGCTGATAGTTATTACACTGCGGTTGTTGTTGTTGCTGTTGTTGTTATGGTTGTTGCACAGGACTTGTGGGAATGGTGACGGCTACCACCTGCTAGTAAGATCCCATGTATCTACGGCCCCGGCCTTGGCTGTACACATCATTAGTCTCTCCCTCTCTTCTTCTTGGAGGTCCATTAAAAGCTTTTCTAACACCACTTGAGCTACTTGTACCACTGTCTTGAATTTTCCCCATTTTCAGCAGAGTTTCAACCCTTTCTCCGGCTATCACGATATCATTAAACTTTGTTGCTGAAAAAGACGCCAATCTATCAATAAACACACCCTGCAGTGTTCCCATAAACATGTCTACCATTTCATTCTCTAACAAGGGAGGTTGTACTCGAGCAGCATGTTGACGCCACCTCTGGGCGTACTCTTTGAACCCTTATTTAGCACCCTGAGACATTTTCTGTAACTGGGTACGATTTGGAGCCATATCCAAATTATACTGATATTGTTTCACAAACTCCTCAGCTAAATCCTTCCAGCTTCGAATATTGACCCTGCTCAGCTTCATGTACCATTTCAAGGAAGCTCCTACAAGACTATCCTGGAAGTAATACATCCATAACTTTTCATCATCTGTATGTGCAACAATCCTTCCCACAAAAGAATAAAGGTGAGTTTTCGGGCAAGCCGTTTCGTTGTACTTATCAAAAGTAGGGACCTTAAACATGAAGGGAATCTCACTCCTGGCACTAAGCCCAGATCATTGATGTCAAACCCTAGAGAACTCTGAGACTGAATGGCGCGAATTTGCTCAGCCATTTCTTCAAATCTCCTATTCATGTCAATCCCCTGGCCTTCTGCCTCATCTAGCAAAGTGAATTGCTCGTCCTTCCCATCCATCTGCATGTTATGCACTCCATCATTGATAATAGTGACCCCTGGTTGCACCACAGGGATTTCAACGTGACGGGCGCCAACCCATTGCGATTACCTCCATCTGTTGTCCCATTGTTCCTGACCTGATTGTTCTCTACCAGTTCGCGCAAGCGCTCTTGAGTTTGACCCATCCTAGCCATGAGGATCATCAAGTTATCCATTCTTGTCCTTAAGTCAGCCAGATCCGCTTGCATCTGATCCATTGCTCTCTCTATTCACCTTTGTAGGGTATCTGTGTACAGTTGACTGTCTCTGAACCTTCTTAGGAGCTATAGTGCCTGAAATTGACATAAATGTTAGAAGAGTGAAGAATCACCTACAAAACAACAAACATGTTATATGCATGCAATGTAACTATTCATGTTTCCACGTTCAGGCATTAATATGCCCCATTTCTAGTATTTTTGACAGGAAATACTCCAAATATTCTTTTGGAAACTGGCTTTCAAACTCTTTTGAGGAGTATTCCGACCCTGATGGCTTTGGACAAACAACTTTGCTCATTCAGAAATGGTAATTTGGAAAGTATCATTGTATAACATGAACAAACTACCAACATCCAGAGTCACAAACATAAACAGACTTCCCAAAGGGTTACAATTTAATACAAAAACAAAAAGCTAAAGCAAGACTCCCACAATAAGCATGTAGGTAGTCTAGATACAAATAAGAATAAACAAAAACTCTAGGCTAATGGACGATTAAGGTTCCTCTTCTGCAGCCATCACCCTTGTCCGATTCTTCTTGACGCCTGCTCTCAGCTTAAGATCTGCAATCTCCTTCATTGCTTCCTCCAAGGCTAGCTGGCTCTGTACCAATTGCTGAGTCTTTTCCCTTCGTATTTTGTGAACCTGCTCTACTTCTTCTTTCTTGAATGCCATCTGCACCTCAAAGAACTCTGATGCGTGTTTTTCGCAAGTGTACGAACACGTCAGAGTAATATAAAAGATTGTCGAATCCACAGAGACCAAGTGTCAATCTATCGTACCTGTTGTTATGGTGTGTATCTAAGGCAATTGAATATAATGGTTTTAAAGAGTGCGCAATGGTAAATAGAATAATAATTTTAAACAACTAATAAAGACAGGCTCAAATGTAATTCACATAATTAATTGATAATCCGGTACTTGTTAATAGAACTACTTATGGGCAATGTTTTCTACTTTGAAAACAACTAATTTAACAGGAACTGTCGCTTTCGCGTAATCAGAACCGAGTTGTACTCTCTAATCAACCCCTCCTATTGTCACGGATAAAAAGGTGCGTACTGCGTTAGAGTAGTAAACCTATTTTTAAGATATATGGTATCTTGACTAAGTTGAAAAGTACTTTAACCTGGATTTCTTAGCAAAAATAGGTTCTCACGAACCAGACTCTAAACTTCTTAACGCGTCCGAAAATCGTTTTAAAATCCCTTTTCTTTTTAATCTAAAAACTCCTAATGAACTAGACAAAGCGCTTTTGGCTGTTTTTGAAATAGTTAAAAACAATTAAACTTATATTGAAAGTTAAAATAGCCCTTAAGTGTTTCTACGAACAGTTGTACGGATTACTGGTTCAATTAGGATCCTTACATTCTAACCTTTATGGATTTAGTTAGACATGGTAAAGTAAAAGTTCTTTTTATTATTTTTCATAAAAGTATTTAGTGCGAGTGCGGAAAGTAAATAAAAGTAGTGCGAGTGCGGAAAGTAAATAAAAGTAGTGCGAGTGCGGATAATAAAGAAAGTAAAGCGAGTGCGGAAAATAAATGAAAGTAGTGCGAGTGTGAGAAATAAATAAATTTAAGCGAGTGCGGGAAATAAATAAAATAAAGCAATGCGGAAAGATAAAATACGAACTGGAATTAAAATAGCGGCAAGATTAACTTCCTCCAGAGTGCTTCAAACTCGATCACACAGACGTATACAAACTCGATCACTCGTTTGTAGTAACACCCCGATGTGAAGTGATTACTACTTTAAAACTGATATATGCCTAAGAGATACTAAGTTTGGTTGATTGAAAACGAAAATCTAAGGTCCTATTTATAGGAAAACAAATAGCAAGAAAAGACCAGGATGCCCCCCCTCCACTAAAAAGTGGAGGGAAACACTTTTGCCTTGTGGCGCCCGCCACAAGATTATGGCGCCCGCCATGAGTGTAAAAGAGTGGAGAAAGTGGGGATCATGGGCTTTGGCAATTGTGGAGTGATCTTGAGACATGGCCATGTCATGGCTAACCCCATGGTGCCAGCCATGGTGGATGCCGTAAGTGTAAAAAGCTTAATTTCTTGGTTTTCGTCTGTTTCAACTCCTTTTTCGCTCCTTTTCTTGATTTAGGCCTCGATTACATAAAAAAACCTGAAAATAAGGAAAAACAAAGTAATAACATAACAGAATAGCAATAAAAACTAAGAATACATGCGAAATTGGAGTCAGAAATATAGTGAAATTTAGTGTTATCAAATCCTCCCACACTTAGACCTTGGCTTGTCCTAAAGCAAACATTTAAAGCTCAAAAATGAAGAAAACTGGTGTCAACACGTGATTCGGGCTAAGAGGGATGCTAAGTTCAAGTTAGGATGCAGTGAAAGGTACTAACTAAGTGAACCAAGGGTACCATAATAACACAGACACAGACTTCAATCCTATATTAACCACCCCATGTCATCCCACAATACCTAGGCCTATCTTCTCATCTCTTTTTGGGTCCTTTTCATTCAGGCGCAATCACATTAAGCCCGTTATCCGTACATGCTTCATAGTAAGGTGACCGGTTAGTGATTCTGATCCAAAACATAGGGTTTCTGGCACATAAGCATGTGTAAACCCGATTTATTTTGACCTAAATGTAGCTGCGGGGGATTAGATCGTAATTCGCCCTACCAAGTTTAGTGTCAGATACCTCTGAACCAACTAACAATAGGTGACTGCAATTTTTTTTTCTTTTTGTGGCAAAGTTTTGTTTCTTCTCTTTTTTCGGTTTAAATGACTTTGTGAGGGTCACCTATCCCAGAGTTTTTCTTTTTCTTTTTTATTAGCGCTGGATCATTCACTTATGTTCATCGGCCCCTACGTAGAGCATGCTTAGGCCGGAGCTGACTGCTAGAATAAACTACTTAGGACAATTTTTGAATGATAATAAAGGCCATGGTGTGCGGGGTTTAGGAGTGATTCCTATATTCAAGAGGTCTATGGTGCTAAAATGATACTGATGTTTCAAAAAGTTTACCCAAGTCACCACATCCTAATCCAAACCTATCTCAAAGCCCAAAAAACATGTGAAACAACATTGTTTTCTTTTTAAAAAAATTTGGTAAGGCTAAGGAAATGGGAAAAATGAGGGTGTACTAAAGATACATTATACTGGTGACTCGTCAGACTCATGCATTATCTAAGAAAACTTAAACTAAATAACTAACTAAAAAGGAAAATAACAGAAAGAAAATAAATAACTAAGAAGGGAAATAACAGAAAGCAATAAAATCCCCTCCCACACTTAAATCGAACATTGTCCCCAATGTTTCGAAATAAGATAAGGAGAGTAACCTGGATAACTACTGCGGAGGAGCACTGGTGCCCTCGCCATCCTGCTGTGATGGTCTGGAACGACAGGATCTACTGCGTTGCTGGTCCCTCCGGTCAAGTCGTACTGATAAGGCAGCCTGGGCACCCCGGACCTCTCGAAGGTTACCTAGGATGGAACCCTGAGTGGCCTCCATAAGCTGGTGGTGTCGGCGGTTGACTTCTCGCTGACGGGCCTGCTCTGATGTGATGTCAGTCAAGGCGTGATAAACATTACTGTAGGAATGATCCAAAACCAATCACGATTGTTCCATGAAGCTCATGTTGTCCGTCCGTTGTTGTGAAATAGTAGAGAGTAGGTTGTCTCGCCTTTTCTCTCTAGCCGTCATATCACGCCACATCTCCTCAGTGACATAAAATCCAGGAGTAGCACCTGCAACATGGTTAGAGGAAGATGGTGCGGTGTGTGACTGTGAAGGCTGATGGGGG
This sequence comes from Lathyrus aphaca, assembly GCA_963966055.1. Taxonomy (NCBI): domain Eukaryota; kingdom Viridiplantae; phylum Streptophyta; class Magnoliopsida; order Fabales; family Fabaceae; genus Lathyrus; species Lathyrus aphaca. The sequence goes on from OZ014525.1 coordinate 321,705,881, forward strand.
GACACGTGAGGTACGGGAGAATGTTCTCTCAGATTATATTCTTCATCAGTGTCATGTGCCTCCCCATCAGGAAAATTAGGAGGAAGTGGACCCAAAACAGGTGGAGCATTCAGATCATAGGTGCAGTTCCTTTAATTACGTACATCGGTACGTCTACTGCAAGGTAAAGCAACAGATGGGATAGCTACCCCATGAACCATCAACTCATAACCACATGCTTTCCTCGTTCGGCACAATTTCATGTCTTTTAGAAATTTTAAATTAATTATGCGAGGAGGCAGTGGTTCAAGTGTAGCTATCTCATTATTCAGGTCAAGAGCCCGAGAAATAGACGTAACAAGTCCTCCAATAACAATCGGTCCTGTTTTATTAATAGTTAAGCCATGTGTGCAAGCATAAACGGGACCGGATTGATATGAGTATTAGTGAGACATCCTTGCAAAAATAGGAGCTCTTTAGTGTTTACCTTATTTGGACTCTCCTGGCCAAAAATAGTACATGCCAAAAGATATCTGAAAACTCTTATGGCCGGGTTATGAATGGTCGACGCAAGTATTCCTTCAAAATAATTTATTGAAGTACTTGATAGCCTCTGCCAGAAGGAAAATACTTCGGCCGACCATTCCGAATCCAAAGGTGCCTCACATAAAGCACCTTCCCTATGAGGGATTCCTAACAAGCATGTTAGTTCGCCGGTACTGTATTCGTATTCAATCCCAAACAGTCTAAAATTAACAGTACCGACTGTGCTAACAGTGTTAGAACTGGCAGTGTATATCAATGAACTTTAAAAGTTAACTGTCAACCTCTCATAGGTAGGTTCCTGATTAACAAATATATTATGCAAGCCTAGAAAATCTAATAAATGAAAAACACTATGATATAGACCCAAAGAGTAAAGACATTTATCATCGACGTACCTAGTCGAGAAAATTTCTCGACTTTGAAGCCTTTGAATAATTTTCCTTTGCCCATCTCCCGGTCTTCCATCGCGAACAAGATATCCGTTGAACTCCATTGTTGTTGCTCCTTGAGAAGTGAAAAAATGGTGAAGAATGGTTTATGTGAGAAATGGTAAAGGTTTGATTTTTATGGTTTGTGGTGGATGAAAATAAAAGTGGATTTTGGATGGGTTTTATAGATGGTGAATGTTTTGGAAAGGTGGGAGCTTTAATGGGGTTCAATGGGGTTTTTGGAAGTTGGAAAAATGGGTTTTGGAAGTTTGAAGGTGTGAAAATGGTGGGGGAGATGAATCTGCCCCGAAATAAAGGAGGATAGTGTGGCGGGCGCCATAGGGCCATGGTGGGCGCCACAAGGCCATTTTTCCTTTGGGCCTAAAATCTTCAATTCCCCTTTTGGGCTTTGCGTACCTTTGGTCTTCAGGGGGGTCCGGATAGCATTTTCTTCTTTCTTCTAAGGCATGAAGCTAGCATATTTTTTTATGAAGACAAAAATGAAAATATTTTTGTCCCCTTTTATTTTTCATTATTCGACATAAAATAAAATAAAATAAAATGAAAGAAAAGGAAAAATGAGATTAGTGCATGAAATAATATATAAGAAAAAATCAAAGTACATGGAAAATTGTAATATATGCGATAATATAAAATATGTCTGGAGATGCGAGAAATAAAATAAGGTATGAAATATTAAATACTAGAGTAATAATGTCAGTGTAAAATGATCATGTGGTAGGCTTCTCTTCCTGATTCGATCCACGAATCTCAGCTATCTCCCTCCGAAGCTCTCCAATCTCCTGATATAGAGCATCGGCCTCTGAGGCATGAGTGAGCTCAGATATCTCGATCTGTAATGCCAAGTCCGCTACTTCCTGCTTGAGCAGGGTAGTCTCCTTGTGGAGCTCATCAATCTGGGTCTGTAGATCAGGCGGCTGCAAAGACATATTGTTAGACATAACAGTGATTCAGGGAGAAAGAGGTGTAGGAGTGTACTCAGCGGCGGGAGGTGATTTTGGCTCTTCGATAGTCTCTCCATAACCCTCTAAAGCATAACTCCAATTAGCAGGGTCGTGGACACTGGTCATCAATGGGTTTGGTAATGTAAAGTAATGTATCACTTCGCCATCGATCAGTAATCTAAACGTGTTGGGCTCAAAAGAGGCCCTCCTCATCAATCCTCTGTCAAGATAAAAGTTAACATCCAGGGTGGTGTAGCAGCAGAAGGTCTTGAGGTGCAATAATTTGCGAGACAAACCCAATGCAATAGCAATCTGTCTAACAATCCCACCGACGTGTATAATGCCTACAGATGACCTGGCGACACTGGCAAGACCCTTCAACAGAAAGTTGCCACAAGCAACTGGGCGTGACTAAGTCGCACAAAACAGTAGGAAAATCTCCTCCTCACTCAGCAGAGTCTCTGTATCTAGCAAACTGAGGAAAGAGTGTGCTAAAATCATCTGGAAGTACCTTAATGCAGGATTGTGGATTACCTGAGAAGACTGAGTGGAAGGATCTTGGCTCCCTCCACCTGAGATGTTACTCCAAAACTTTTCCACATCTCTGCTCATAAAATACCCCATCAGTGTCTCTGGAATAGCATCAGGAGTAGTCTGAAAACCTAGTAAATCACCAAACTCTTTGTGAGAGAAGGAGTAGTCAGTCCCAAACAACCTGAAAACAGCATTTCCATCGGGTCCAACCCAAGGATCATAACCAGACGAGCTGAGGAACTCTAGAGTCAAGTTCCTATAAGTGTTGTTCATATCGTCGAACTGGTCCCACTGGAGTTGGTGGCATAAGAATCTGACGCTTGGCTCTATCCCCAAGGCATCCATGAAATCTTGGTCTAGGTACCTGGTAGGTGCCAAAGGGCATCTCATGTGGACATAGTAACGCTCTCTCTGTGCATCGTCTCTAAAGGCCACGTGCATGTCATCGGGGTTCTGCATTCTGCACAAGGTTAGCAAACAAGGGTCCTGAAATCACATAAAATATTCAATCGTTAGTCCTGACAGAATAATAAAGTAAACAAATTAAAATAAAGTAAAAATAAATAAAAAGTAATAAAAATAAGAAAACCATGGGTTGCCTCCCATGCAGCACTTGTTTAACGTAATTACCTCGACGACCGGATTTTATACATCATTCGAAAGATTTGGTGGATCACTCAGAGTATGGCAGGAGTATGTTGTTGGGATGTCACCTCCTTCATAGGGCTTCAGCTTCTGTCCATTGATGATGAACGATTTACATGTTTGGTTCTTGATTTCAATAGCACCAGATCTTAGAATCTTAGATACTTCGAAAGGGCTAGTCTGTCTCGAACGAAGCTTCCCTGGAAAAAGTCGTAACCTAGAATCGAACAGGAGAACAGGATCGCCTATTTTGAAGTCTTTTCTTATGATTCTTTTGTCATGCCAAGCTCTTTTTTTTCTTTGTATATGATGGCATTTTCGTAGGCAAATTGTCTGAGCTCTTCTAATTTGTGGATATCAAGGATACGTTTTTCACCAGCAGTTAGGTAATCCAAATTCAAAGTTTTGATGGTCCAATAGGCCTTATGGTCCAACTCAAAAGGTAGGTGACATGATTTTCCATAGACCAGTTGATAAGGGGTTGTTCCTATAGGGGTTTTGAAAGCGGTTTTGTATGCTCATAACGCTTCTTGAAGTTTCTGCGACCAATATTTTCTAGATATAGAGATAGTCTTCTCAAGAATTTGTTTGATCTCCCTATTAGATACTTCCACTTGTCCATTAGTCTGTGGGTGGTATGGTGTTGCTACTCTATGCTTAACTCCATACTTGCTTAAAAGTTTATCAAATATTCTCGATATGAAGTGTGATCCTCCATCACTTATGACTAAATGGGGGGTTCCAAACCTGGGAAATATATAGTTTTTAATTAATTTGATGACTACTCTGGTGTCATTCGTGGGTGCGGCGATAGCTTCAATCCATTTAGACACATAGTCAACAGCTACTAAGATGTACTGATTTCCTAAAGATGGTGGGAACGGTCCCATAAAGTCTATACCCCATACGTCGAAGAGTTCTACTTCTTGGATATTTCTTAGAGGCATCTCATTACGTCTTGAAATATTTCCTGTACGTTAGCATATGTCACATTTGACAATGAAAGCATGGACATCACGCCACATGGTAGGCCAGAATAGGCCAGCTTGAAGAGTCTTGGCTTAAGTCTTAGATGTGCTTGCATGTCCACCATAGGGTGCAGAGTGACAATGCTCAATTATATTATGTACCTCTTCTTCTGGAACGCAACGGCGGAAAATGCCATCTTTACCTCTCTTGAAAAGAAATGGTTCGTCCCAATAGAAGTTTCTCACATCACTGTAGAACTTCTTCTTCCGGTGGTAGTTTAGATCGGGGGGTATGATGTCTGCGGCCAGGTAATTAACAAAGTCTGCATACCAAGGTACATTACTTATAGCTAAATATTTATGAGAATACTCATGTGGGTCTGGGTTATCATCTTCAATAGTTTCTAGTTGGGCTATCAGTCTATCATAGGCAAAATCGTCATTTATGGGCACTGAGTCAGGTTTCAGGTATTCTAGCCTAGAAAGGTGATCATCTACAACATTACCTGTGCCTTTCTTATCACGGATATCTAAATAAAACTCTTGCAGTAATAGAATCCATCGAATTAACCTAGGTTTGGCATCCTTTTTACTTAGTAAGTAACGAATGGCAGCATGGTCAGTGTAAACTATAATTTTGGCTCCTACTAGATAAGATCTAAATTTGTCTATGGCGAAAACTACAACTAGGAGCTCTTTTTCGGTTGTTGCGTAGTTGAGCTGTGCAGCGTCTAGGGTTCTACTGGAATAATAAATTACGTGTAACTTTTTATCTTTTCTCTGACCTAGAACAGCTCCAACAGCATAGTCACTAGCATCACACATTATCTCAAACGGTTCTGACCAATCAGGGGGTTTCATTATAGGTGCTGAAATCAGAGCTTGCTTCAATAGATTAAACGCTTCATTACATTTTTCATCGAAGATGAATTCAGCATCTTTCATTAAAAGACCAGTTAAGGGCTTTGTTATTTTGGAGAAGTCCTTGATAAAACATCGGAAAAATCTGGCATGTCCAAGAAAACTTCTTATCTACCTGATAGTCTTCGGCGGTTTTAGATTCTATATAACTTTTATTTTAGCTTTGTCTACCTCTATATCTTTTTCAGAAACTATATGTCCTAAAACAATCCCTTCGGTGACCATGAAGTGACACTTTTCCCAATTTAGCACAAGGTTTACCTCCATACATCTTTCTAGGATTTTCTCAAGGTTGATAAGACAATTTTTGAAATCAGATCCACAAACTGAGAAATCTTCCATAAATACTTCCATGATTCCATCTAAATAGTCTGCAAAGATTGACATCATGCAGCGTTGGAAAGTGGCAGGGGCATTACAGAGTCCAAAAGGCATTCTTCTGTAGGCAAAAGTTCCAACTGGGCATGTAAAGGTAGTTTTTTCTTGATCTTCTGGGTGAATAGGTATTTGGAAGAATCCTGAATATCCATCTAGGTAACAAAAGTAAGAGTGTCTGGCTAGGCGCTCCAACATTTGGTCTATGAATGGTAATGGGAAATGGTCATTCCTAGTTGCTTTATTTAATTTTTTATAGTCTATGCACATACGCCAACCTCCATCAGTTCTTTTTGCTACAGGTTCGCCCTTCTCGTTTTGCACGACTGTGATGCCTCCCTTTTTAGGTACTACATGCACAGGACTTACCCATTTACTGTCCGAGATCTGATATATTATATCTGCCTCTAGTAACTTAAGAACTTCAGTTTTAACTACTTCACTCATCATAGGATTTATTCTTCGTTGGTGTTCTCTTGAGGGTTTTGAATCTTCTTCAAGCAAAATCCGATGCATGCATACGGATGGGCTTATTCCTTTTAGATCTGAGATCTTATATCCTAAGGCTGAGGGTACCTTCGTAAAACATCTAACAATTGGTTTGTTTCCTCTTGGTCCAAGGTATCACTGACTATAACTGGACGATCCATTTCTTTATCAAGAAATTCATATCTCAGGTTCTTAGGAAGTTCCTTAAGTTTTACGATTGGTTTCATAGGGCAAGGCATAGGATCTGGGGTAAGAGATAAACATTCGTGAACGTTAACATCAATGTAGGGTTTTTTATAACTGTCATCTTCCCAAATAAGGGTTGATGGCAATTTTATAGATTCAGTTTCTTCTTCTTGTTCTAATTCCCTAATGCATTCATCAATGATATCTAAGGCATAACAAGCATCTCCTATTACAGGTGCCATAAGAAATTTCGAGAGTACAAATTCTATCTTCTCGTCACCTACCTCAAAGGTTAGTTTGCCTTTTTTAACATCTATTATGGCTCCAGCGGTTGATAAGAACGGTCTACCTAGGAGGATTGGTATGTCGTCATCTTCTTTAATGTCCATGACAACAAAATCAGTAGGTATAAACAGCTGACCTATCCTAACAGGGACGTCTTCAAGTATGCCTATAGGGTATTTAACGGATCTATCAACTAATTGAAGTGACATCTTAGTAGGTTGTAATTCTCCTAAGTTTAACCTTTCACAAACTGCTAAAGGCATTAAGCTCACACTAGCTCCTAAGTCTAGAAAAGCTTTTTCGATGACATGATTCCCCAAAATACAAGGAATGGAAAAAATTTCGGGATCTTTATCTTTCTTTGCTAACCTATTTTTGGAAATAGAATTACATTCCACGGGTTTCGGATCTTCAAGTCTACGTTTATTTGTAAGTATGTCTTTGAGAAACTTAGCGTAAGAAGGTATTTTGGTGATGGCTTTTGTAAAGGGTATTTCTACATGAAGTTTTTCTATAACCTTAACAAATTTTTGATACTGATTATCGATCTAGGTTTGCTTTAGTCTATGAGGGTATGGTATTGGTGGTTTTTATGGCGCTGGTGGTACATAGGTTTTGTTTTTAGGTTCTTCTCATTTTTCTTGACTTTCTAGGTTTTCAGATTCCTCTGGTTCCTTCTCTTCATTTCTCTCAGAAGTTTTAGGATCACTTAATATAGGGTTAGAAGGTTCCTTATAAGCGGTTCCACTTCGTAGAGTAATGGCATTTTCTTGCCCTTTCGGGTTCTATTGAGGTTGTCCAGGAAATTGTCCTCCAGGTGTAGTCTGAGGGGCTTGGTTTAAAGTTACCTGAGAGATCTGGGTTTCAAGCATCTTATTATGAGTAATAATTTGGTCAACCTTGGTTCCTAACTGGGTAATTAGTTCGTTAACATGGATGTTTTGGTTCATGAACTCTTTGTTTTGTTGTGATTGAGCGGTGATAAAATTTTCCACAATTTTCTCAAGGCTCGGATTTGGTGGTACAGGTTGCATAGGTTGATTTGTTCTCGGGGCTTGGTAACCTTGTTGTCTCGGAGGTGCGGTATTTTGGATAGGGTTATTATTTTTATAGGATAAGTTTGGGTGATTCCTCCATCCAGGGTTGTATGTGTTTGAAAATGTGTTCCCTTGGGTGTAGTTCACTTGCTCAGGCTTGGTCTCATTTAACAGATTGCATTCGGCAGATTGGTGTCCTTGCGTCCCACATATCTCACAATTCGGCGAAACTGCAGCTGCAGTATTCGGGGTTGTACACATATGTTCGACTCTAAGGGCCAACGCGTCCATTTTAGGTTGCATCATGTCCATAGAGCTTAGCTCATGTATTCCTCCTTGGGCTTCCTTCTTTTCCACTGTCGCTTATTCAACTCCCCATGATTGATGGTTTTGGGCCATATCTTCGATAAGGGCACTAGCTTCAGGGTAAGGTTTGTTCATCAGTGCACCGCCAGCGGCAGCGTCGATGGTCATCTTAGTGTTATAATGAAGTCCATTATAGAAGGTTTGAATGATTAGCCAGTTCTCTAAACCATGATGTGGGCATGCTCTTAATAGCTCTTTATATCTCTCCCAGGCTTCGAACAACGATTCTCCTTGGTTTTGGGTAAATCTGGTTATTAGGTTTCGAAGAAGAGCGGTCTTACTTGGGGGAAAATATCTAGCAAGGAAAACTTTTCTAAGGTCTTCCCAAGTTGTTATGGAATTGGGTGGAAGGGAATCTAACCATGATAGAGCTTTATCTCTGAGCGAAAAGGGAAATAATCTTAAGCGTATCGCCTCAAGAGGAGCTCCATTGGTTTTAAAGGTGTCTGCTAACTGGAGAAAGTTTTTTTAATGTTGGTTTGGGTTCTCGGTAGCAAGACCTGCGAATTGTCTCGGTTGCACTAATTGTAACAGGGATGGTTTAAGTTCAAAATTATTGGCTGGGATAACGGGGTTTACTATACTGGAACTAGGTTCCTCGTTTGATGATTGGGCGAATTCCATAAGAGGTCTTCGGTTTTGATCTTCGGCCATAGCTCTCCTAATCCTATGGAAAAATAAACGTGTGCGAGCGTAATGTTCAGGTTCAGCTAGAGGGTCTACTAAGCTTCCGGCACTGCGAGTCTTTCGCATTGACCGGCAGGTAATAACCTTAGTCTAAACGGTATAACTACAGGGTATGAAATTTGATGAAATTGGTCCCCGACAACGGCGACAAAAACTTGATGTGTATTTTTCGCAAGTGTACGAACACGTCAGAGTAATATAAAAGATTGTCGAATCCACCGAGACCAAGTGTCAATCTATCGTACCCGTTGTTATGGTGTGTATCTAAGGCAATTGAATATAATGGTTTTAAAGAGTGCGCAATGGTAAATAGAATAATAATTTTAAACAACTAATAAAGACAGGCTCAAATGTAATTCACATAATCAATTGATAATCTGGTACTTGTTAATAGAACTACTTATGGGCAATGTTTTCTACTTTGAAAAGAACTAATTTAACAGGAACTGTCGCTTTCGCGTAATCAGAACTGAATTGTGCTCTCTAATCAACCTCTCTTATTGTCACGGATAAAAAGGTGCATACTGCATCAGAGTAGTAAACCTATTTTTAAGAAATATAGTATCTTGACTAAGTTGAAAAGTACTTTAACCTAGATGTCTTAGCAAAAAGAGGTTCTCACGAACCAGATTCTAAACTTCTTAACGCGTCCGAAAATCATTTTAAAATCCATTTTCTTTTTAATCTAAAAAATCCTAATGAACAAGAAAAAACGCTTTTTGTTGTTTTTGAAATAGTTAAAAACAATTAAACTTATATTGAAAGTTAAAATAGCCCTTAAGTGTTTCTACGAACAGTTGTATGGATTACTGGTTCAATTACGATCCTTACATTCTAACCTTTATGGATTTAGTTAGACATGGTAAAGTAAAAGTTCTTTTTATTATTTTTCATAAAAGTATTTAGTGCGAGTGTGGAAAGTAAATAAAAGTAGTGCGAGTGCGGAAAGTAAATAAAATTAGTGCGAGTGCGGATAATAAAGAAAGTAAAGCGAGTGCGGAAAATAAACAAAAGTAGTGTGAGTGCGAGAAATAAATAAAGTAAATCGAGTGCGGGAAATAAATAAAATAAAGCAATGCGGAAAGATAAAATACGAACTGGAATTAAAATAGCGGCATGATTAACTTCCTCCAGAGTGCTCCAAACTCGATCACACAGACGTATACAAACTCGATCACTCGTTTGTAGTAACACCCCGATGTGAAGTGATTACTACTTTAAAACTGATATATGCCTAAGAGATACTAAGTTTGGATGGTTGTAAACGAAAATCTAAGGCCCTATTTATATGAAAACAAATAGCAAGAAAAAACCAGGTTGCCCCCCTCCACTAAAAAGTGGAGGGAAACACTTTTTCCTTGTGGCGCCCGCCACAAGGCCATGGCGCCCGCGATGAGTGTAAAAGAGTGTAGAAATTGGGGATCATGGGCTTTGGAAGTTGTGGAGTGATCTTGAGACGTGGCCATATAATGGCTGACCCCATGTCGCCAGCCATGGTGGATGCCGTAAGTGTAAAAAGCTGAATTTCTTGGTTTTCGTCCGTTTCAACTCCTTTTTCGCTCCTTTTCTTGATTTAGGCCTTGATTACATAAAAATCCTGAAAATAAGGAAAACAAAGTAATAACATAACAGAATAGCAATAAAAACTAAGAATGCATGCGACATCGGAGTCAGAAATACGGTGAAATTTAGTGTTATCAAACTCTTCCCTTTCTTTGTACTTCTTCTGCTCCTGTTCCCTTTGTCCCTGTAACAAAGTAATGGATTGACGAGCTTCTCTAAGAGTCTTCAAAGTCAGAAATCTCCTCCATAGTAGGAGCCAAGACATAGTCAGAAAACACACAAATTCTCAACTGATGATCATAAAACTGTAACAAAGAGTGAAGGCTATCTCTCTGATCAACAGTAGGCTTGTTCATGTAACCCAAGATCTTCCCATACCAGCTTCTGAAATCATCCGAAACCTTCTCGTTCAACAAGCCCACCAGTTTATGAATACCCTCAACTTCTGGTTGCGGGAAAGTGTAATGAGCATTCCTTTTTCTGGGTGTCTCATGTACTGATGTCATCTGGAGAAATAATGAATACCAGAACTAGGTATAATGGATAAATGATAACATGAAAGGGAAACACAAACAGTTAATGCAAGCATGATGCGATGCAAATGCAATGCAGGCACATGATCAACAACTGAGACTGTCTGTATACTGAATACTGGACCCAAGTGACCAAGAACTAGAATCCTCTGAATAAAGCCCCATGAATAAGAACTCAATCTCAAATAAGCCCCAAATCAGATATCAGATGACTTAAAAACTCCAGAATCCATGTAGCCATATCAAATCATAAGACTATACTAGTAATGAGGCATGATGGGGTCAAGGGTTCTTGCAAACCTGTAAACCCCTCCCAATCTCACAGGTATGCTCCGGGTCAAACATCATGGACTCTCAAACCCGAATAGCAATAATACGTTCACCATTTCTAAGAAATGGCGCATGACCAAGTCAGGAAATCAGTTTGGAACTATGTACTACTCAGGGAGGTCTCAGCGTGAGTCCGGGAAAAACAAGCATCCTTTATAAGTTCCCAGCTTCGAGCGCTGAAATCGAGAAACAATAGTACATTCATCCCGAAGGGTACAATACTATTTTCATACAACCAGATGCTTTGACTGAGTTCCTATAAGAGAACCAGGCCATCCTATGTGAGTTCCCAGTGGACCCTCGGGTGTGAATGAGTTTGCCACAAAATGTGGTCTGCCATTGTCACCACTGGAGAGGGATATTTCCACAAAGGTCCTCAATGGTCATTCCCCATATGCACACAACTATCGAGGTCATGTAATGAACCAAGAAAGATTCCTGCATCAAAACATTTCCAAAACGGTCGCAAGTCTGGGTGTGGAACTCACTACTACCAACATAGCAAGATGCAATGAAGCCAAAGTGACTGTCCACGCTAAGTCCTAGGGTGCACTCAAGCCCCAGTTACGAGCTCATCTCATAGTAACAGTTCCCAATCCCACCAAATAGAAAACCAGTACAACCAGACAGTCCAGTATAATATATGATGCATGAAAATAAATACTGAAAGCGATAAATAAATCTGTAAATAAAATTGTAAATAAGCATGAATAAAATAAACATGCAACAACAAACAATCAACACCAAAAGAAACAGAAACACGCAAGCGCTAGGAGAGACTCTCAAGGGAACCATAGATTCTAGGTTCGATCCCCAGCAGAGTCGCAAGTTGTCGCTCCCTGGATTTCCTACCAGGTCACCAGGCACTTGACTTTGACCTTGCAAAAAAAACGTGAGTTCCCGGATGATTGATCATATGCCTTATGCAAGAACATGTGTGTGCTATGCTTCATTTTTCTATGCAAATGCTAAAGATATGACATGCTTATGATGATTATGATATGATGAAAATGCTAGAAAGAAGAGGGCAAATTTGGGGTGTTACATGTTCGTAACTTGATTATTTTGTGTCTTGAGTTGGTTGTAGAGTACCTTGCATAAGAATTGCGCATTTATGTGGTTGACGTCAATAAGTTATATCATTGTTTTGCGTTAATCGTGGTATCTTCATTCGTGGCATAGTAGTTGATTATTGGATGCGAGAGTGTATCCGGGGTAATTGGTATACGGTGAATTTTCGAGGAAGAAAATACTTTAAGTGATGGAGAGTTGTAACGCCCAAATTTAATTGTTTAATTATTTATTCGATTACTATAAACTGTTAAGTGTAGTCATTCTTTATTGGAGGTTTCATATCCTTAGTGGAGGGTGGAGGTGTTGAGATGAAGGAAAGTGTGTCGAGTAAGAAGAATAATAATATTTGAATTGATATAAGTTTAATTTATATTAATATGGTGAAATAATTTAATTAGAGGAATACCAAGTGGAAAGTTGATGTTGGTAAATAAGTGAAAGGTTAGTGAGGGCAAGATGGGGATTCTATTATTAGGGGTCCGAGGGGTATATTGGGAAATTGGAGAAAGAGAACAGTTAGTTCATAAAAAGTAATCGTGGAATTTTGGGCAAGCTTGAATAGAAGAAGGAAGAAGGAAGCTAGGGCAAGAGAACAGGAAGGGAATCCCGTCAAGAGAGAAATTCTTCGTCAAATTAAGGTAAGGGTAATATGATATGAATGTTAGGGTAGATATCCATAGGTATGTTAGTGGAATTGGATGATTAAATAATCGATGAATGTGATATGCAATTGAGGGATTTATGAATTTTGATTAGTATGTTTGTGTTGGTATTGATGATTGTAAAAATTCGGGTGAAAATCAGATATTGTGACTGGTATTATACTATAATTTAGGATGAAAATCACAGAGGAGGAATGCAGAAATCCCAGGGTTTTTTTGCTGGTTTTGTGTTGTTCGCTTAGCGAGGGGCTGCTCGCTTAGCGAACTGTTGGAAAATTTTACCTCTTTGAGGCCGTGGATTGCTCGCTTACCGAGCAAGGGGGTCGCTTAGCGAGACCTGGGAGTGAGAAAATGTGTTTTTAATTCATTAAAATTCCTGAAAAAATTGTGTTTTATGATTTAGGAGAGTTGGTATGTTATTGAGGAGGTGTGAGCAGGTCTATAAGTGTTATACGTGTATTTTGATAGTGTTGAATGATGTTGTGTGAAACTTGCGAATACATGACGTATGTTAGTTGTGTATGTGAAATTAACTATTTTATACCCTAGTGGCTTTGTGTTGATGTGGTGGTGTTAGGAGCATGAATTCATAGGTCATAAACTTGTTTTGTTGAATATTAAATGTGATTATATGAAATACATAAATAAATGAATGTGTATATGTTGTGGTTAAATTATTGTTATATATTGTCGTTAAGTCGTTGTAGTGTGAACTTCTTGTAATATGTAGTTGTTATAGTATGTTGAGGCGGATGAGTTTTTGTAGTAAAATGTTATTGCATAGTTATTATAACATGTTATGTTATGGTTATAGTTGCATGATTGAAATATGTAAAAGGGTAGAGTTGTGGTAGTAATATAATGAAGTATGTTAGTTAAAATGCAAGTAACGGTTGAGTGTTGTTGATGTAATTGGGAATAGATAGGTGTTGTTGTTGTATGTTGATGTTGATGTTGTTAGATTATGTTGTTGATGTTGTTGTTGTACATTGATGTTGATGTTGTTAGATGATGTTGTTAATGTTCTTATATGTTGTTGTTGTTTTACATTGTTGTTGAGGTTGTTATATGTTGTAATTGATATTGTTGCATGAAGTTGTTATTGTTGTTGATGTTGCATATTGTCATAGATGGTGAATGACATGTGCATATTTGTGGGATGGTTTAACAAGGTAGGGTAACCACGTCCATCCAGAATTCCTTGATGGAATCATTGTCGGTGGCGTTATTAAGTTCAATCATAGTTGTTGGTGCGATCATGAAATAGGGGTCGTGGGTGTGATCATGAAAGAGGGATCATACTGGACCATGAAATAGGGGTCCAGAGTTCTGACGGGAACTGGATCATGAAACATGGATCTTTAAATGGTACCACATGTATTGAATATATGGTTGAGTCTCATTTGCATGCATTGTTGTTGATGTGTATGATGTGGATATGTATGTTGTTGATGTGTTTGTTGTAGATGTGTAGTTGGGTTGTGATTCTTGTTGTGATAAATATGTATTTGTTGTACTTATGAGATATATGCCTTATATTTATACCATTTTTCTCTTTTAATTGATTTAAGATTCTCACCCCTTATGTTTGAATGCTACCCATATCTTGGTAACCTGCAGGTGATCAGGAATAGTAGAGTCCATGGTGGGTGAAGTCGGTGCACTTCACGTTAAAGGAGTCAGCTCTGATATGTAATTTTGTGTTTCAAGGACAACGATTGTTATTTCTTTTTTCTTTTTAAGAAAAACATGATGTTTTTTAGATTACTGTTGTGAGTAATATATTTGTAATAAGTATCAATTTAGCCGTGTTTTTGAAGTTAATGTGACACTCGAAATTCTGTTATATTTTAATTATTCTGATAAATAATTGAAATTTCTTGGGGATTATTTTGGGTGTTATAGGCTTCCCACTGTTCTTGTCAAAGGGTAATGGCTTCATTCTCCTCAGCTAAGAATTTGTTAATTCTTCGTCGCTCGCCAACTTTGTTTATCTCAACTAGACCCTTCTTCTTGAAATAAATATCTTTATCTTCGAACTCCCCTATTTTTCCTTCATCATCTTCTTAATATTTTAAGCCTTTTCTTCCAACCCCTAATTAAGATGTACCATTTTTTGATATGAACTATGGACCTTAGTATTCTCTATACTGAGCTGGTTCATGAGAGCTTCCAACTTTTGATACTCTTCCAAAGGCACAATGGTCTTGGGTTCTGTAAACACCCCAAATTTTCCCTCACTTTTCTCACACCATGGCTTTTGATCTTTCATTTTTTGCATTTAAATAAGCATTACATCTCATATTGCATATTTGTTTCACTGCATTTCATCTGCATCTAGGGTTTGTGATCTAAGCAATCCAAGAATCAATCTGAGCCATCCCAATGGTCTTGAAGCTTTCCAAGAGGGTCCATGTGTGTTCTATAATCATATTATGCTCCCCAAAGTTCATGGAAGTCAAGAAATCACAAAGATTGGCAAAGGCTTTGAAGCAGAGCTAGGGTTTTCACTAGATAGATGACCAAAATTAGGGTTTTGGTTTCAGAGGCCTTAACTCCAATTTTTTTGGTCATTCTTGTTTCTAATGTTTTTAATATGTTATAAGGATCATGTGTACCAAGTTTTATGAAGAAATTCATTGTGGAAGTCATTTGATCATTGGGTAACTTCTTGAGCAAGTTAAGTCAAAATCAGGGCATCTGAGGCCCCCAACATTGAAACCAAAGGGTCATTCTCATTAAATTGAAGTTCTATGATCTTTATTTGATCTTAGAAGTGGTTGGAAGTTCACAAGATTGAATAATTTTGAGCCAATTGCAAACTTGCCATTTTTGGAAATGACTTGAAATGCAAACTTTCCATTTTGGGAAAGATTTTCAACCTCCTCTTTCATGACCAAAAATGCTTCAAATGAAAAATTCTTGGGCATGAAAGTTGTAGATTAGGTCTTTCCCTTTTCAAAAAGTACAAGAACATGTCTTGATTCATCCTAGAACTCAAGATATGGCCTTTCAAAGTTTTCAAAAATCACATAGTTTTAAGACTTCTTGTGACCTCTAATCCACCTCTAAGCATCATAACATGTTCATACAACATTGCAAGACCAAATTTGTGCCTTGGATCACAAGTTTTCATGCCTAATCTTCACCAAATTTCCAAAGAGGGAAAATTGCAAAAGTTATGATATCTCATGAATCAAGTGTTACAGCTCATCAAATTCAATCCAAAGGTCCTCCATGAATCATGCTGAGGCAGGACAAGCCATAGAAACACTTCTCACCCGTGCCATGCTTGTGGTACAACACTTTTGACTTTTTTGCAAAACACACAATACCAATCAAGTTGTGCCACTACCAACTTTCTGACAAATCATAACACATTATACAAACCTCAAGCAACACAAAACACATAACCTTCAAGCCTGAAACACCTTAGAGCTCAGATTACACAAAATCACCATAAAACTTTCCCTCTTCGATTCTCATTACTCAGCCATAAAAAATCACTCATTCTTTCACCAATCATCTCAAAATCACCGAAGGATCACAAAACATCCCTAACCATGGCCTGAAACCCCCCAAATCAGAAATACGATTTTTGAGTTATCAGAACCAAACATCTCAAACCAGCCATCACAAACTTCATTCAAGCCTTCCAGAAGCATAAGGGGATCAAGTGGGGGTGATTTGCACCAAGAAAGAGGCCAGAAAGCTCAGGGAGTGAAAGCTTCATCTCAGGTAGATCTTTAGAACCTTTTTTCCAGAAGTCTTATTTTATGTTCTAGAAATGTTCCCCATGCTCCCCTGATCACACTGCACTTGTTGGTTTTGAAAATGATGAAGAAATAAGCATGAACCGTATCTCTGAAACTTTGACCTAAATTTTGTTCTTCTTCGATTCTCTTCATTCACGCATGATTAATTATTTTTGTTGCTGGATTTGAGTTTGTTGATGTTTAAGGATCCATTCTGGAGCTTGTGGTGAGTTTTTGTGGAGTTTTGAGGGATTCATGGATAGAGTCTGGCCAGAGAAGATGACCGGAGGTCTTCTCCGGCCACCTGAAAGTCATTAGGGCATAATTTTTATTAATTAGGCTAATTTAAATCTTGGCCATTGGATTCAGCTTCCCGCGCGTGTGGACGGCCCAAATGCTTCATTAATTTTAATCTTTTAGTTAATTAGTTTAATTAAGTTTAATTAAAATAAATTAATCAGAGTGAATCTCATCCACCTATCTGCGTGCGCAATCAACTTTAGTTTAAACCTGGGCCACTAGATCAGTTGACTTGCATTTTAATTCATTTATTTTCTTTTCTTTTCATTTCTTTTGCATAATTTATTAAAAATATCAAAACACTTTCAAAAAATATGAAACTTTGTATTTTTGTTTTAAATATTTTTCTCAACCTGAAAATGATTTTATTTTATTTTTTGCATATAAAAAGTATTTTTAAAATATTTAAATGTTATTGTTAATTAATTAAAGTATTTTAATTATTTAAAAATGCATTTAGGTTTCTAAAAATCACCAAAAAAATCATAAACCATTCCAATCCATATAGAAACATTTTCAAACTCTTCATACAAATTTCTTTTTTGGTTTGATCATAATTTCATAATTTTCTTTGAATTAGGGTTCTTTAAAATCACTATTTTTAACCCTAACTTTGAAAAATCATTTCTGCCTAACCATGAAGAGTTTGAACTTAATTCTTTTTGCATTGTTTCACATATTTCATTTAGTTTCTACGTTATTTTCCTCATGAATTTATCTTGCATTTTTCCTCTAGAATCACCCAAAAATCGTAGCTAACTTAGGAAAATCATAACATTCAATAGGATTAGCTTCTGACCTTCTCCTTTGGGGTGTGACTTCATATGGGATTACAGTTTGTTTGAGCTTGATTTCAATTTTTTTATCATGTTGCATGCTTCTGTTTTGCTCATTTGCATCTCATATGTCCATAAAACCCTAATTTCTCATGTTCATTTGCATTCACCTTGCATATTCATCATCACATGAACTTGCCATGACATTTCAAGCATTCATATGTCATCTTAGACATCTTAGGACATGTTATAATCTTGATTGATCATTTCTTCATTCATTTGCCATATGTTGCATTCATTTCATTTCATAAACATCCATGTGTTTTCAAGCTTCCAAGCATGCTTTCATGACATCCCATCTTTGTATGATCATTCATATGCACATTGTATGACATTGCATCATCTCATATGCCATTTTAATTGCATAATCACTTCTAACTTTGGTCTTTGCATATCATTTCAATTCATTTCTTTATGCTTTATGTCTTATGTATTCATTCTAACCTTTCAGGAGCTTTTGGTAAGTAATTGTGGGAAGTGGATTTGCCTTCACCTCTCACCCCTTATTATCTCTTTCATATGCATTTTGTATGTCTTTGAAGTGAATCTAATTCACTTATGTTCCATCTTTCTCACTTTCTTCCTTTAGGGTACTTATCTTCTTAGGAAGTAAGTAACTTATTTCTTCTGCTTCTTCCTCCTTTCATCTGCTTCTTCCATTGGTGGCCTTCAAGATCTTTTCTCTTAAGCCTCACAAACAATAGGATATCCAAGTATGATAATATATAGGGTTGTGTTTAGTACCCCTTAGCTTTTTTACCTTTGAGTCTCCTTGAGTCTCACTTCTCATCTCAATAATCAGAGACTAAACTCTTAAAGTTTTAGGACTTTGGAATATGCCTGCATCCTTCTCTTAGGATGGAGTGTATAACTTTAATCCTAAGTGTTAAACCTTTAATTTGTTTAAAATTCTTAATAAAATCACATTAATAATTACCAAGACTTTATCTTGTAACTTGGGCCTTACATTAGGGTTCTAACTCTTCCTTATGGTTAAGAGGGACTAACCCTAGTGTTTAATGGACAAGTCCCCCTCAAGTTGTCTTAAAAACTATAAAATCCACTTCTTAATCTTACCCTTTAATTAAAATCCATTTAATAAAGGTTTGTTATATAATGAATTTAATCCCTAACCATGGATTAATTTGAGGTATCTTCCTCAGCTTAAGTGTTCTAATCTATTATCCTTCTATTAGGATGGTGTAATGAGTTCACTAATCTTTGATTAGAGATTAAACTCATTACTTAACACTAAACAAAAACCCAAAAACATCTAAATAATCACAAGTAGGTTAATGATCTTAATCCTACATCATCATGGTAATTAAGTTGAGATGCTTATCTCATACTTAAGTAGGCTCATTATCCCTAATCAGGGAGGATATAATGAGTTTACCAGCCCTTGATTTAGGCTTAAGCTCATTAACTTATGCAAAACACTAAAAACAATAAAAAACTGAAAAACATCAAAACAAACAATAATCGTCTCCTCCGGGATTCTTTTCTCACTACACTCATTCATAAACGAGAACTTGCTTCTTCCGTCTAATGCAAGATAGTTAGCACTCGAGCCAGACGAGTCATACACTTGAGCATAGACTAGCAAGCAGTTCACAGTCAATTTGTCTTCCAGTCTCTTTGAGTCGAACTACGGTGTTCTGACTTCCTCATTGCACGAGAGGATACATAGGCATAACTTAACTGTCATCGAACAAAAGTCTCTTTGCCTTCCCCCTCTTTCAGCATTCTTTTCTAAAGCCTCAGTTCCTGAGTATTCACCCTTTTTGCACTGACACTTGTATATTCTTTTCTTAGCTTTTACACACAGATAGCACATACACTTACCCCTTTAAACAAAATCTTGTAAGCGTGGATCCCGTCGAGTACGACGGACAATCTGGGTGCTAATACCTTCCCAGGTTGTAACCAACCCCCTTTCTCAGTTTCTCTGGTTCGCAACCGTCTTATCCATCTTTTTCTAGGTTTATGCAACATTACATTTCCTTCAGGATAAAAATGCCTAGCTGGCGACTATATTCACTTCATTTTCATTTTCTCTTTTCGCCGACCGTTCGCGTCTGCACCCTGGGACCCTGGTGTCTTTTCGGGGGAGCGACAACTTGGCGACTCTGCTGGGGATATTATCTTGCAACCAAGGCTTCTGGTTCTTTTTATGGGTTTCTCCTAGCGCTTGTTTGATTTGTGTTTATGGGGGTGTTGTGTTCTACTTGTGCTTGTTGTTTATTTATTTATTTATTAATTTCTGTACAGCTTTATTTATTGCTTTCATTTACTGTTTTTATGCATTTCATACTATTATCATCATATCATGTGTTGGATCTGCTGTTTGTCTTGGTGGGAGGGATATTCAATGAGTAAGGTTCCATACCATGAACCTGAGTGACACATAAGATAGAGTGGCTTCATATTCTTTCCCATTCCATTTCAGTCTGGTGCGGGAATATGAAACACGGTTCAGACATTGGTTTCTTCTTGAGAACTCTGTGCTACAGATTTCCTGTAATACTAGGGCTATTTGGGAAGCCTGCTAAGTCTGGATGACCTTTTTATGACCTTCAGCATCTAAGGTGAATTAGAGGAGTATCCTTTATGATTATTGTAAACACTGTACCTCCGGGTTAGAAGTGTTTACACTTCTCATAACTGATCCAAGTTTGAGGATCCTTGTTCTAGAACAATACATGTGAGGGGGTTGGGATGTTTACAAGTTTGCAGGAACCCTTGGACTCATCATACCCTGTTACTGATATTGTTAAGGTCACATCATTTTGGACTATTCTTGTGAAACCCTGGACTTGTGACTCTTTATTTTAGTCCCCCACCTGGTTACTTGTTCTCTAAGCCTTCATCTGGACTTATGAACACACATGGACCTTATCAAGGCAGATAACAGATCCAACACTTGATCACAAACCCTTGCATATCATTATGCATACATCATGCTGCATCATTTTAACATTTGTCTATTTGTTTTACAGGATATCCATATCTTATCTTTGGTTTGGTTTTGACCGTTCTTCTGCTCAGACATCTTCATCAGATATATTCACCAGCCATTTTCATTAGAGACTTTCTTCAGTATCTTCATCAGTTGTCTTCATCAGTATTTCTCCTCAGTTATCTTCATCAGCATCCATTATTAGTATGGACCCATCCAGGAAGAGCAACATCACCTATCATTTCTTTGAGCCCTCTCTAGCAGGCATCAGACAAATTCAGACACTCATCACTCTTGATCATCCTTTATTCAGGGAACATTATGGTGGCATTATGGACATGATCATGGACTTGGATGCATCACAGAGGAGTATGATCCACACTTTCCTTCAGTTCTATGACCCTCCTCTCAGATGTTTCACCTTTCCAGACTTCCAGTTGGGTCCTTTGTTAGAGGAGTTTTCCATGTTGATGGGTGTCCCCGTCAGGAGAGGGATTCCTTTCAACCCTGATATGACTGCTCCCGAGAATGAGGACATAGCTAAGGCTCTGTACTTGGAATCCACCATCATTGATCAGAATATGACCACCAAGGCTGGAATCCCAGACCTCCATTTGGACTTCTTGGTTACTCAGGCCACCATTCATGCTACAGCAGGGAAATGGGACATTGTTTGTGCTCTCTTGGCCCTTAGCATATATGGTATCATCTTGCTTGCAGACGAACCTAAGTTTGTAAGCAAGAGTGCTATCCATCTTTTCTTGCTGAAGAATCCAGTTCCCACCTTGCTAGGGGATTTATATTACTCGGTGCATCAAAGGAATAAGAAGCAGAGGGGAAGATTAGTCAGATGTTGTGCACCTCTCTTCTATTGCTGGATATTGAGGCACTTGCCAAAGTCAAAAGCTTTCCTAAGCCCTCATCGGTCAAGAAACTAGGCTAAGAGAATGATTTCCCTTACATTAGAAGACATCAGGTGGTGCACTCAGAGCACCAAGGGCAGAGACATAATTACCAGTTGTGGGCAGTATCCCAATGTACCTCTGATTGGAGTGAAGGGTTGCATCAACTACAATCCTTTGTTGTTCAAAAGGAAATTAAGGTATGCCTCAATACATCCACCAAGAGAGCAGGACTTATCAGAAACCCTCTACTGTGACATTCAGCATAACCATGCCATTGCCCGACAAGCAGCTTGGGCTTGAGACAACATTCAGACCAAAGGGATTGCCATTCTTGGTAAGTGCAACAACATAGCTTCAGCAAAGTATCTTGATTGATCTCATAACAGAGGACAAATCACCCGTATGCCATTCACCCTGGAGGATGTGCCTGGACCATCAGCAGTAGAGCCTGTAGCTACAGTCAGCTTAGAAGAATTTGAGAAGTTGAAGGAAAGGAATACTCAGCTTTCTGAAGCCCTAAGGAAGACTCTCTGGGAGAGGAATGATAGTCGTCTAGACAATGAAAGGTTAGAGGAGCTCCGGATCGAGCATATGACCAAGATTGAGAAGACAGATGATTGCATCAGAAGAGCTCGAACAGGGGAGTTGGTATTGAATAATGCTTGCAAAGAAGCCAAGATTCAGAAAGCCAAAGTTGAGCAATACTTGGAAGAGAGTCAGGCTATATGGATCAGAATTACTCAGGCTCGTTCACAGGAAGATCAGAAGACCCAGGCTAAGATAGAGCAGCTGGAGGCTAATGAGAAGAAGAATCAGGAAGCCTTGTTAGCAGCACAGAAGGAAATCTCTTAATTGAAACTCCGGGAAGGGTTGAAGAGATCAAAGGACCAAGACAAGTATAAGAAGTTGAAAAATGCTATTTCCACTAGGAACCTTCTTATTAGGACCATCACAAAGCATCCAGTTGGCCCAGTGACTAATGCCCTCCTGAAGGAAGTCAGAGAGGATGATTATGGGTTGGATGTTTGATTTCTTTGTATTTGTACATCATTTTGTTTGTACTTTTGCTGATTTTGTTGTATTTTGACCCACCATGGGGACTTGTTTGTAATCACAAAACTATGTACCTTTGCATTTATAATATATGTTTTGTGTGTTATTCTGTGGGTTTCATTTCTCTTCAACATCATCATTCCTCGAGGTCTGGAAGGTCAAAACCAAAGAACCAAACTGGATACCCTTCGAAGACAAATAGACATATTGCATTGCATACTAACCTCATTCTTTGTTTTGTAGGTTTTTGTTTGTTGTTTTCTCACTTTGTTGTAGTTTCAGGAAACATTGCTCGTAGGAGAGTTTTCCCCATCAACAGAGTTCACTGGTACCCGACAAGAAACAACCTTTCGAGCTTACAGATGGACCAGGTTCAACAAGATTGGACTGACGTGAGAACCTATATGGCTAATAAAAGAACTGAAATAAGGGCTCAGATGAACCAGTTCATGGCAGTAATGACTGGGCTGGCCTAAAGCCAAGAAAGATCAAGAGAGTTGGTCGAGCGGCAAACTCCTGAAGAAAACCACCCAGGTACAGGGGGTACCAGCAACAATGATCATGTACAACCTCGTACTGATCCCCTGGAGTTTGGACCTCATCTCAACCCTGACATTAATGCTATCAGGAATACCCAAGGCAATACTAGAGGGCGTGCCTTGCAAGAGGACCCTCAGGAGGAACAATTCATTGTGGTTGGGGCAGGAGATGAAGTCTATGATCGTCGGCTGGACAAGATAGCATAAAAGTTGAGATCTCTAGAGTCTCAAAACTCTTTAGGATTTGATGTTATGGATATGGGGCTGGTAGAGGGGGTTAGAATTCCTTACAAATTCAAACCTCCCTGCTTCGAAAGATATAATGGAACATCTTGACCTCGCACCCATCTTCAATCTTTCCTGGGAAGATTAAAGGCTTACACTATGGATGAAAAGCTATGGATGTTCTATTTTGAGGATAGCTTGACAGGGCCCTCCCGTGAGTGGTACTCTCATCTGACTAGGGCAACCATTAGAAATTGGAAAGATTTGGCCGAGGCTTTCATACGCCAATACCAATACAATCTAGACATGGCTCCTAACAGAACACTTCTAATGGGTATGTCACAATCCTCCAGGGAAAGCTTCAGAGAGTATGCTCGGAGTTGGAGGCAATTAGATGCTGCCGTTCAACCTCCAATGTCGGAAAGAGAAATGGCATATGTGTTTATGAACACCCTCCAGGGGACATACATTGATAGATTGGCTGATTTCTCTTCCACTAGCTTTGCAGACGTGGTCATATCTGGAGAAAGGATTGAGAGTTTATTGAAAATGGGAAAGATTTCTGATAACGGCGCCAGTTCAAGCAGCACAAGGAAACCTTTTGCAGGGTCTGTAAACACCCCAAATTTGCCCTCACTCATTTAACCATGGCTTGTGATTCTTTCCATATTGCATAAGGTCAATCATAGCATCTCACATTGCATTTTTGCTTCACTGTATGGTTTCAAAGTCATCTGCATCTAGGGTTTGTGATCTGAGCAATCCCTGAGCCATCTGAGCCACTCCAAAGATCATCAATCATCTCAAGAGGGTCCATGTATGTTCGATCATCATATTCTATCGTCCAAAGATCAATGAAGTCAAAAAATCACAGGAACTGAGGAAGGCATGGAAGCAGAGCTAGGTTTAACTGCACAAATGACCTAAAATTCGGGTTTTGGTTTCAAAGGGCATAACTCCATTTTTTTTGGTCATTCTTGTTTCTATTGGTCTCTATATCTCATAAGGATCATGCATATCAATTTTCATGAAGAGATTCAATGGGGAAGGCATTTGATCAATAGATGACTTCTTGTGCAAGTCAGTGTAAAATCAGGGCATCTGAGACCCCCAATCACCCAACCAAAGGCTTTTCCCCATCATTTTGAATGTGTATGATCTTTATTTGATCTTAGAAGATGTTAGAAGTGCACAAAATTGAAGAATTTCAAGCCATTTGCAAAGTTGCCATTTTGGGAAAGTGACTTGTAATGTAAACTTTCCATTTTGGGAAAGTTTTTCAACCTCCTCTTTTTGATTCAAAAATGCTTCAAATGAAAAATTCTTGGTCATGAAAGTTGTATATTGGATCCTCCCATTTTCAAAAAGTACAAGAACACATTCTAATTCATTTTAGAACAAAAGATATGGCCTTGCAAAGTTGGACAAAATCACTTATTTTTCACTTTTGTACCAAAGAGGAAACTTGCAAAAACACTTGCCAAAACCAAATGTGACTTCAAATCAACTTCTAAGCATTACACAAACACCATACATGCCATAAAACTCAGAATTGCCTAAGGATTTCTCATTTCTATGCCTTGAATTACAAGTTACATAAGGCATTTTCTCATGAATCTCCAAAATTGGAATTTTTGCAAAAGGAACTTCTTATGATTGGTTTGATTGTTAAGTGATCTCAATGCATCATAGCAACTTCATATGGTCCATTTTGCTGCAAATTGGCCAAGAACTCATAAGTTTCCTTGCCTTGGTTTACAAGAAATTTCAAAGAGGGAAATATGCAAGAACATTGAAAACTCTTGATCAAGACCATCCAGCTCAAAAAATCAGATCCAAAGGCCTTCCTTGACTCAAGCTGAAGCAGGACAAGCCCTAAGATCTCCTCTGACCCGAGCCATACCTATGGTACACAAAATCTTGACTTTTTGCATTTTTGCCCATGCCAATCAAACTGTGCCACTACCAACTCTCTACCCAATCAGAGCCTCATATGTGGACCTCAAGCATTCCAAAACACAACACACACAAGCCTGCAACCTCCAAGAAGCCAGGATTCACAAAAACTGTCAAAAACTTCACCTCTTCGAAACTTCTCCCACAGCCATCAAACTTCCATTTTTCCTTCACCAATGAGTCACACATCCTCCATAGAACCAAAATCCACCATTGAAACAGCCTGAAACATCACATACAAAAACCTCAAAACCTGCTATACCAGAGCTGGAACTTCAAAACCAGCCATCCTCAAAGTTTTCTAAGCTCCATATCATCTTCAGGAGGTTCATAAGAGTGGGCTTGCATCAAGGGAGGATCCAGAATGCTCAGAATCAGAGGGTCCCCATCTCAGGTAACATGATGAACTTTTTTCCCAGAAGCTAGCTTTTAAGTTATTTTATGGTTCTATATGCTCCCCTGATCATAGGGATATGATTACTTTTGAAAACTGTTGAGAAACCACCATGTATGTGATCTCTGAAACTTTTGCCCGTTTTTACATTTTTGTTCGATTCGTGTTCATGGTGTGAACTAAATGAGTTTTAGTTGGGGATTTAGGTTTAGGGTTGTTAGAGGATCATTTTTGTGAAAGAAATTTGAAGTTTGATGGCCTGAGAGAGAAGTTAGGGTTTGGGCTCGTCGGAGTAGACGACCGGAACACTATTCCGGCCGTCTGAAAGTCATTAACTCTAATTAGGGTTTAGGCCCAGTTTTGAATGAGGAGCGTTGGATGGTCTTTCCCGCGCGTGTACCAATGGCCCAGATGCATTGTTTAAGCCCTAATAAAGATTAGTTTTAATTAATTAAGTTTAAGAAATTCAAATTTCTAGTTTCAATCCCAGCCGTCCCTTCGCGCGCGGGTCTACTCCCTCCAAAAATCATTAAATCCTGGCACTTGGATCCACCTACTTTTCATTTAATTCCATTTTATTTTCTTTTTAATTCATTTGTTTTGCACATTTTATTTAAAATAGCAAATCATTTCTAAAAAATCTCATTTTTTGCATCATGCCTTAAACTTTTTTTCTCATTCATAAAATAATTTTTATTTTATTTTTTGCATAATTTTTGTATTTTAAAAATATTTAAGTGTTTATTTTAATTAGTTAATGAGAATTAATTAATTAAAATAACATTTAGGTTTCTAAAAATCACAAAAAAATTCACATTGCATTTTAATACATTTAGAAACATTATCAAACTCTTCAAACAAATTTCTTTTTGGTTCTTGACCTACTTTGATATTTTTCTTTGGAATTAATGTTCTTAAAAGGCAATATTTTGGTCCTAATTTAGAAAAATTCATTTTGCCTAACCATGAAGATTTTGATGTTGATTCTTTTTGCTTTGCATTCTTCATATCATGTAGTTTCTAGGGTAAAATTGGTTTGAATTTATCTTTCATTTTCAATTTGTTGTGCATTTTTCCTTTTAAAGTGCCTTAAAACCCTAGTCAACTTGAGAAAATCATAACCCCCATTAGGTTAAGAGTTAGGTCCCCTCCTTTGGGCAGTGAGCTTGTGTAGGGTTTGGGTTCCTTTGATCCCATTTTCAATTTTTTATCTTGTCATTTGCTTGTGATTTTGGATTTTGCTTTGTGTCTTGTGCATAGACCCTAATTTGGGCTTTCATTTGCACTCATCTCTCATTTGCTTGCATACATGAACTTGCCATGAGATTTTGTGCATCCACATGACTTCTAAGACATCTTAGGACACATTAGAATCATGTTTGATCATTGCATTATTCATTTGCTATGTTATGCATTTATTCCATTTCATAAACTTTCATGAATTTTCATGGTTCAAAACATGCTTCATTTGCATCCTCATCCTTGCATGATCATCCTCATCTCTTGATATGTGTTTGCATCATCTCTTAGCATCATTAACATCATGTTTATGCTTCTGACCTTGGTGTGCATCATTTCATTTCATCTCATTCTCATTTCATTTCACTTTCTTGTTACTAAGTTTTTAGGTGGTAAGTCATTGAGAAGTGAATTTGCCTTCACTTCTCATAATCTCTTTTCACCTCTCTTATGCATTCATTGCTGCATTTTACTTGTGTATTAGAGTGAGCTTGCTCATTCATGTCTCTTCCTCACTTTCTTTCTTCAAGCAACTTATCTTCTTAAGTGAAGTAAGTTGACTTGCTTCTTTCTGCTTTTCCTCCTTCCATCTTTGCTTCTTCCTTGGTGGCTCATCTTGAAGATCTCTTGCAAGCCTCATAAACCCTAGGAATACCCAAGCATGATAACAATTAGGGTTTGATTAGTCCCCCATTTATTCTTACCTTTGTGTCATCTTTGTGTCTTCTCTTCTCATCTCTTAATCAAGGACTAAACCTTTAAGGTTTTAAGGCTTTGTGATTAAGGTTATACCTGTATCCTTCTATTAGGATGGAGTGTATAACTTTAATCCTAAGTGTTAACCCCTTGATGTGTTTACATCCTTTAATAAATCCACTTAATAATCATCAAGACATCAAACTTGTAACTTGGGCCTTGCATTAGGGTTCTAATTCTTCCTTAATTGGTTAAGAAGGACTAACCCTAGTGTTAATGGACAAGTCCCCCTCAAGTTGTCTTACAAACCATAAAATCCACTTCTTAATCTTACCATTAACTAAAATCCACTTTAATAAAGGCCTTGTTATGTCATGAGGTTAATCCCTAATCATGGATTAAGTTGAGGAGCCTTCCTCAGCTTAAATGTTCTCATCTATCATCCTTCTATTAGGATGGTGTAATGGGTCCATTAAATCCTTGATTATGGCTTAAACTCATTACTTGACACCAAAAAAAAACTCCAAAAAACATCTAAATAAATACAAGTAGGTTAATGATCTTAATCCTACATCATGGTGATTAAGTGTGAGGTGTTTACTTCATACTTAAGGTTTTCTCATTACCCCTAATCAGAGGGAGGATGTGATGAGTTTACTAACCCTTGGTTTAGGTTTAAGCTCATTATCTTATGACATATCCAAAAAGGTAATAAAAGACTGAAAACACAAAAACAAACAATAATCGTCTCCTCCGGGATTCTTTTCTCATCTTATTCACTCACAAACGAGAACTCGCTTCTTTCGTTTAATGCAAGATAGTTAGCACCTGAGCCAGACAGGTCATACACTTGAGCATAGACAAGCAAGCAGTTAACAAGTCAATTTATCTTTCAGTCTCTTTGAGTCGAACTACGGTGTTCTGACTTCCTCATTGCACGAGAGGATACGTAGGCATAACTTAACTGTTATCGAACAAAAGTTTCTATATATTCCCCCCTCTTTCAGCTTTATCCTTTAGCCTCATAGTCTTGAGCTTTGCACCCCTGTTCTAGCACTGACACTTCACATATACACTTCACATTTCTTTTACACTAACACTTGCATTCTTTTCCCGCTTTTGCACACAAATGGCACAGACACTACCCCTATAAACACAAACCTTCAAGCGTGGATCTCGTCGAGTACGGCGGACAATCTGGGTGCTAATACCTTCCCAGGTTGTAACCAACCCCCTTTCTCAGTTTCTCTGGTTCGCAACCGTCTTATCCATCTTTTCTTAGGTTTATGCAGCATTACCTTTCCTTCGGGATAAAAATGCCTAGCTGGCGACTCTATTCATTTCCTTACCCTTTCGCCGACCGTTCGCGTCTGTACCCCTTCTGACCGGGTGTCATTTGGTGGGAGCGACAACTTGGCGACTCTGCTGGGGACCCTTATATTGTAATCAGGGCTTCTGGTTCTTTTTGTGGGTTCCTCCTAGCGCTTGTTTGATTTGTGTTTACTGGGGTGCTATGTGCTATATGTGTTTATATATTTATTTTATTGCTTTATGTACAGTCTTATTTACTGCTTTCTTTATAGTTTTATGCATCATACTGTCATTATCATTGCTGGATCTGGCTTCTGTTTTGGTGGGTGGGATTCCATTGAGAGTGTGGTGTCCTATACCTGGGACCTGAGTGACACCTAGGCTAGAGTGGTTCATGTTCTTTCCCATTCCATTTCGGTCTGGTGCGGGAATATGAAACACGGTTCAGATGTGGGTTTCTTCTTGAGAACTCTGTGCTACAGATTTCCTGTAGTGCTAGGGCTATCTGGGAAGCCTGCTAAGTCTGGATGACCTTTATTATGACCTTCAGAAGCTGAGGTGAGTTAGAGGAGGATCTTTTATGGTTATTGTAAACACTGTACCTCCGGGTTAGAAGTGTTTACACTTCTCATAACTGATCCAAGTCTGAGGATCCTTGTTTTAGAACATTACCTGTGAGGGGGTTGGGCTGTTTACAGGTTTGCAGGTACCCTTGGCCACATCATACCCTATTACTATTTTGTCTAAGAGTACCTTACTTTGGACAGTTCTTGTGATTAACCCTGGACATGTGACTCTTTATTTGAGTCCCCCACCCTGGTTACTGGATTTCTAAGCCTTCATCTGGACTTTTGAACATACATGGGCCTATATCAAGACAGATAATCAGATCAAGCTCGATCATAAACCCTTGCATATCATTTGCATATTCATCATTTGCATCATTTAACATTTGTTTATTTGCTTTTCAGGGTATCCATATCATATCTGGTTTGGTTTTGACCCCTTCTCCTGCATAGACCTTTGCTTCATCAGTTATCTGCTTCAGCTATCTTCATCATCACCAGCATCAGCCTATTAGTGGCTCATCTCCAGTATCAGTCTTGATCTTCATCAGCACTTATCTGCAGTTCTTCAGCAAGACTCATGACTACTCCCAGGAAGAGCAACATATCCCACCACTTCTTTGAGCCCATGTTGACTGGTATCAGGAAGGTCCAGTCACTTATCACACCTGACCATATCCCTTTGTTTAGGGAGCACTATGGAGGTATCCTGGATATGGTTATGGACCTTGAACCTTCTCAGAGAAGCATGATCCACACATGTTTGCAGTTTTATGATCCTCCCTTGAGATGTTTCACATTCCCAGACTTTCAGCTAGGGCCTCTGCTGGAAGAGTTTTCTTCATTGATTGGAGTACCTATCAGAGGTGGAATCCCCTTTAACCCAGAGATGCCAGCTCCCAGAAATGAAGAAATAGCAAAGGCATTATACTTGGAACCTGCCTTGATTGAGCAAAGTATGACAACAAAAGCTGGGATCCCTGGTTTGCACTTAGACTTCTTGATTTCTCAGGCCATCCTGAAGGCTTCATTGGGAGAGTGGAGGGCAGTCTGTGCACTGTTAGCCCTCAGCATATATGGGGCTATATTGTTTCCAGATGAGCCCAAATTTTTCAGCAAGAATGCCATCCATTTGTTTCTTCTGAAGAACCCAGTACCTACATTACTGGGAGACTTTTACTACTCCGTTCATCAGAGGAATGAGAAACAAAGGGGGAAGTTGGTTAGATGTTGTGCTCCTTTGTTTTACTCCTGGCTGCTCAGACACCTGCCTAAGTCAGATGCCTTCCTGAATCCTCACCAACAGAAGAATTGGGCCAAGAGGTTCATTGCCTTGACTTCAGATGATATTAGATGGTGCACCCAGAGCACCAAAGGCAAGGACATTATCACCAGCTGTGGACAATACCCAAATGTACCTCTGATAGGAGTAAAGGGTTGCATCAACTACAATCCTTTGCTGTTTAAGAGGCAACTGGGCTATGCTTTAGTTCACCCTCCCAGAGGGCAAGATTTAGCTGAGACCCTGTATTGTGAAGTGAAGCCTAATTCAGCTGTTGTCAGACAAGCATCCTGGGCTTGGGATAACATCCAGACAAAAGGGGTAGCTATCCTTGGAAGGTGTAATAATGTTGCTTCAGCTCAGTACTATGATTGGTCCCGTACTAGAGCTCAGATTACCGGGATGCCTTTCAACTTGGAAGACATGCCTGGACCATCTACTGTACAGCCAGCAGCAACAGTCAACCTAGAAGAATTTGAGAAGCTGAAGGAAAGGAATGAGAAGTTATCTGAGGCTTTGAAGAAAACTCTTTGGGAGAGGAGTGATGGTCGTCTGGATATTGAGAGGTTGGAAAAGCTTAGAGTGGAGCATCTCACCAAAATTGAGAAGACAGAGGACTATATCAGGAAAGCAAGAGCTGGGGAACAGATATTGAAGAATGCCTGTAAAGAGGCCAAGATTCGGAAAGCTAGGGCTGAGCACTATCTGCAAGAGATTCGGGCTAGGTGGGTCAGGATCACTGGAGCCCGTACACAAGAAGATCAGAAGACTCAAGCCAAGATTGAACAGTTAGAGGCCAATGAGAAGAAGCAGCAGGAAGCTTTGTTGGCAGCCCAGAAGGAGATTTCAGAGTTGAAGCTTAGAGCAGGATTGAAGAGATCAAAGGACCAGGACAAGCACAAGAAGCTGACCACTGCCATTGCCACCAGGAACCTTCTCATTAGGACCATTACAGAGCACCCAGCTGGTCCAGTGACTGAGGCACTCCTGAAGGAGGTCAAAGAGGATGAGTTTGGACTGGATGTTTGACTTCTTTGCTTGTTGTCCATTTCCATTTGATGTACTTTTTATTTTATTATATTTTGACCCTCCTTGGGCATGTGTTGTAAAACAGACTATGTATTGTTCATCATTTGTAATATATTTTAGTTTGTTTCCATTTGGGCTTTTCTCTCAACAACATCAAGCATCTTCCTCGAGGTCTGGAAAGGTCAAAACCAAGAACCAAACCGGATACCTTGGAAAACAAATAAGCATACTGCATTGCATACTAACTTTTGTTTTGTTTTGTAGGTTTTGTTATTATCTTTGTTTATAACTTTGTTGTGATCTCAGGAAACATTGCTCGTCGCCGAGTGTTCCCTGTCAACCGCACGCACCGGTACCCGACTCGCAACAACCTTCCCGGTATTCAAATGGAACAAGTACAGCAGGATCTGACTGAGGTCAGAAATCAGATGGCTAATGAAAGAGTGGAGATGAGAAATCAGATGACTCAATTCATGGCTGCAATGACTGGCTTGGCCCAGAGTCAGGAAAGGTTAAGAGAACTAGTGGAAAGACAAATTCCCGAGGAACCTCATCTGGGAACAGGGGGGACTAGTAACAATGAGCGGGGCCAGCCTCGTACTGACCCACCAGTATTTGGACCTCATCTGGATCCAGAAGCTAACATCCCGAGAAATGTACAAGGTAATGCTGCTGGAGGGAGAATCTTGCAAGAGGATCCCCAAGAAGAGCAGTTTACTGTTATGGGAGCTGGAGATGAAGTCTATGACAGGAGATTGCATGAAATTGCTGAGAAGTTGAGATCTTTGGAGTCTCAGAATTCCTTGGGCTTCGATGTGATGGATATGGGATTAGTGGATGGGGTGAGAATTCCCCACAAATTCAAACCCCCGTGCTTTGAGAAATACAATGGAACCTCTTGCCCACGAACTCACCTGCAATCTTTCCTGGGAAGACTTAAAGCTTATACCATGGATGAAAAATTGTGGATGTTCTACTTTGAAGACAGTCTGACTGGGGCCTCAAGAGAGTGGTATTCACACTTAACCAGAGCTACCATTAGATGCTGGAAGGACTTAGCTGAAGCCTTCATCCGGAAATATCAATACAACCTAGACATGGCTCCCAACAGGACCCTCCTAATGGGAATGTCCCAGTCTTCCAGAGAAAGCCTTAGGGAATACGCCCAGAGGTGGAGACAGCTTGTTGCTGCTGTCCAACCACCCATGTCAGAAAGAGAAATGGCTGACATGTTCATGAATACTTTGCAAGGAACCTATATTGATAGATTGGCTGCCTTCTCCTCTACTAGTTTTGTAGATGTGGTTATAGCTGGTGAAAGGATTGAAAGCCTCTTAAAGATGGGCAAGATTTCCGACAGTGGTGCAAGTTCATCTAGTAATCCTAGAAAGCCTTTTGTGGGACCCCAGAGGGCCGGTGAAACAAATTCCATTCATGCAAGCAGGGGCAGGCCTCAGTATGCTCACCGGTCAATAGCAGCTGTCACCATCCCAGCTCCAATTCCTCAACAACCATTGTATCCTTAACAGCAACAACCACAGTATCAACAACAAGTTCATTATCCGCAACAGAGAACCTACAACAACAGCAACAACAACCAACAACAGCGTCCTTTCCAACAAAGACCATCACAGGCAAACAGGGTAATTGACCCAATCCCAATGTCGTATGCTGCACTCTTGCCACAACTCCTGAAACTCAACTTAGTTGAGTTAAGGACATTGGCACCTCCAGATCCCGCCAATATGCCAAAGAACTATGATGCCAATGCCAGGTGTGCATTCCACTCAAACGCACCAGGGCATAATACTGAGAAATGTAGGGCCTTACAAATGAAAGTCCAAGACCTGGTAGACTCAAAAGCTCTCAACTTTGCACCTCCTCCAAATGTCACAGGGAATCCAATGCCTAGTCACAACGGGCCTAGGATTAATGCTATTGAGGAAGGCAGACCATCCACCTTAATCACCAGTGTTGCACAAATTCGAACACCTTTGGTTGAAATCAAAGCTCGACTTTTAGAATGCCAAGTGTTCCCCGGGTGTGAGCTCGGCTGTGGATATTGCAATATTGCCGTCAATGGGTGTGAAAGGCCGAGAAACGGCATAAATGGTCTTATTAAGGATGGTATCCTTCAGATTACAACAACAGTGTCTACAAATCTAACAATTCCTTCACCGGCAATCACAGATACTCCTACAACGTCAGCAACTATTGTTCCAACGAATTCTACTACAACTCCAACCACTGCTCAATCAATCACTTCAACGGATACAAGTTCAGTCACCATCCCTGCTACAACTTCAACACCCATTCAGTCAACAGTACCTTCTACAACATCAGCAGCAATTGATGAAAGTGTCTCAACGGTCACAATATACTACGATCCCGCAGATGTTCCTTCCAACAATTCACAACAAAACGCCAGTCCTGTCAGAGCACCAGTTACCATATACTATGATCCACACACCATTGTGGTCCCTTCTGCAACTGCTATCAGTCCAGTCACTATCACAGTGCCGGGACCAGTTCCCTACGAAAGCAATAATGCCATCCCTTGGCATTATGGCTCAGATCTATACTGCGAAGGGCAGAAAATCACTTTGGAATCATCAACTTCTTCACCTCAGATAGACAATGTGGGGGGAGGCGGAGGCTTCACCAGGAGCGGACGTCTCTTTGCCTCACAAATTCCAAGACCCGTTGCTGAAGCAGAAGTTGCTAAGGCAAAAGAGAAGAGCAAGGTGCAAGAAGAACAAGCTGTCAAAGGAACTGTAAAGACTCCTTTTGATCAAGAGGTTGATGAATTCATGAGAATCATCAAGAAAAGTGATTACAAGGTGGTAGACCAGCTTCACCAAACACCTTCCAAAATCTCCATACTATCATTGCTAATGTGCTCCGAAGCCCATCGGAACGCACTATTAAAGGTCCTGCACGCAACTTATGTGCCAGAGGAGATTACCCTCAATCAGTTAGAGGTTGTGGTTGGAACTGTTAACGCTAGTCATGGACTAGGATTTACCGACACTGATCTGACAACGGAAGGTCGCAACCACAACAAGGCTTTGCACATTACCTTGGAGTGTAAGGGTGCAGTTCATTCTCATGTATTGGTGGACACAGGGTCATCCCTCAATGTCCTACCCAAGAAAGCCCTTGTGAAGCTGGAGTACGATGGATTGGCACTACGCCCAAGTAATTTGGTAGTGAGAGCCTTCGACGGTTCTAAAAGATCAGTTCTTGGAGAGATAGAGTTGCCTATAATGATTGGCCCACAAGTTTTCAAAACGACCTTCTTTGTGATGGATATACAGCCTGCCTACAGCTGTCTATTGGGTAAACCATGGATACACGCTGCTGGCGCCGTGACGTCAACCCTTCACCAGAAGTTAAAATTCGAGTGGGAAGGCCAAGTCATTACTATTTGTGGGGAGGAAGATATTTTTGTTAGCCAGCTGGCTACGTTCAAATACATTGAGATGGATGGGGAGATCCATGAAACCATGAGCCAAGGGTTTGAGGCACTTAATATTAATGAAACATTTGCTGTGCTTGGGACCTCCATTACCTCATACCAACAAGCTCGGAAGGTTGTTGAAGAGGGTACTGCTCAAGGCTGGGGCAAGTTACTGCCCGTGGAAAAGAAAGAAGACCGATTCGGGTTGGGTTGCAGACCAACTCGACAAGGTCACCCAGAGGCTGCAAAGGAGCCCAAGTTTATTAGCGGGGGGATGCTCATCCCGTATGCTGTAAATAACTTGGAAGATGAGTCAAAAGACGAGCGCAACCTGGAAAGCTAGATACGTCCAAGGATCCCGGGGAACCATGTCTCAAACTGGTCTTCCCAGGAAATTATAAGGGTTACTCCTACAGAGTAATTATTATTTCCTGTGTTTTAAAGCATGCATCAAGTCCTGCATCTTGCCCAAGATGTCAGGACTCATTTTGTAATCGGGCCATCTTGTATTTTGTGCAAAGATCAATTAATGAATATCAGGACATCTTTTGCAAATGAGTCTTTTCTTTTTCGCTCACTGTTTTTCATTTTTCTTTTTGTACAAAAATAAAATGGCAATGCTTTTCAAAGTAAATAACTTCATTTTCACTTTTTCTAAATAAGATAAAATTGATCACTAAAACGAACAAATTTAAACCCTTGCAGAGAGTGCCCTCCAGACTGCACCGATAACAACACTGCTATGACTTCGTATGACTTTGACAATCCGATTAATCAAGCCGATGAAGGGGTTGAAGAAGATTATGAGCTACCTGAAGAGCTAGCTAGATTTTAAGACAAGAGGAGAAGGTTATCACTCCTCATCAGGAGGAGGTCGAAACGGTTAATCTTGGTACAGAAGAAGACTTGAAAGAAGTCAAGATCGGGGCCTGCCTGCAAGATTCGGTGAAAAAGCAACTGATTGACATGCTTCGGGAATATGTAGATGTTTTTGCTTGGTCTTATCAGGACATGCCAGGGTTGGACACCGATATTGTTATGCACAAGCTTCCTCTGAAAGAAGATTGTCCGCCAGTAAAACAGAAGTTGCGCCGCACTCGCCCGGATATGGCAATGAAGATAAAAGAAGAGGTACAAAAACAGTGGGACGCCGGTTTCCTTGTTGTGACCAGTTACCCGCCGTGGGTTGCTAATATTGTACCTGTGCCTAAAAAGGATGGAAAGGTGAGGATGTGTATGGATTACCGGGATCTGAACAAAGCCAGCCCGAAAGATGACTTCCATATACCTCACATTGATGTATTGGTGGATAATACGGCTCAGTTCTCGGTGTTTTCCTTCATGGATGGATTTTCAGGGTATAATCAGATCAAGATGTCACCTGAAGACATGGAGAAGACAACTTTCATCACACCCTGGGGCACATTCTGCTATAAGGTGATGCCATTCGGACTGAAGAACGCTGGTGCCACTTATCAACGGGCCATGGTAACATTATTCGATGACATGATCCACAAAGAAATTGTATGTTATGTGGATGACATGATTTCCAAGTCCCTTACAGAAGAAGACCACCTGGTGAATCTGTTAAAGCTATTCAAGCGTCTGAGGAAGTACCAACTGATGTTAAACCCCAACAAGTGCACATTCGGGGTGCGATCCGGTAAGCTGCTGGGTTTTATTGTAAGTGAGAAATGGATTGAAGTTGACCCTGACAAAGTCAAAGCCATTCAAGAAATGCCTACACAAAAGACTGAAAAAGAAGTTCGGGAGTTCCTAGGTAGATTAAACTACATTTCAAGGTTCATATCTCATCTTACTGCAACCTGTGAGCCTTTGTTCAAGTTGTTAAGAAAAGAACAAACGGTCAGGTGGAACGAAGACTGCCAGAAGGCTTTTGACAAAATCAAGGAATACTTACAAGAGCCTCCGATCCTTATGCCTCCAGTTGAAGGAAGACCTCTAATCATGTACTTGACAGTATTGGAAGAGT
The DNA here is from genome assembly GCA_963966055.1 of Lathyrus aphaca. NCBI lineage: Eukaryota > Viridiplantae > Streptophyta > Magnoliopsida > Fabales > Fabaceae > Lathyrus > Lathyrus aphaca. The sequence goes on from OZ014525.1 coordinate 321,742,952, forward strand.
CAATGGGGTGTGTGTTGGGCCAGCATGACGAGTCTGGTCGAAAAGAGTATGCAATTTACTACCTAAGCAAAAAGTTTACCGATTGTGAACAACGTTATTCACTGCTCGAGAAAACTTGTTGTGCTTTAGCGTGGGCTGCTCGCCGACTAAGGCAGTACATGTTGACCCACACTACTTTATTGATCTCAAAGATGGACCCGGTTAAGTACATTTTTGAGAAGCCGACACTTACCGGACGGGTTGCAAGATGGCAAATGATCCTCACAGAATATGACATTCAATACACATCTCAAAAAGCCATTAAAGGCAGTGTATTGTCTGATTATCTTGCTGAGCAACCCATTAATGATTACCAACCTATGAGATTTGGCTTCCCCGATGAAGACATTATGTTCATAAAAGCAAAAGATCATGAAGAGCCTATTCACACTGAAGGGCCTGACCCAGAAGAAGAATGGACTATGATGTTTGATGGGGCTGTCAATATGAATGGTCGTGGTGTTGGTGCAATACTCATTACACCTAAAGGAGTTCACATGCCTTTCTCGGCAAAACTCACTTTTAACTGCACTAACAACGAAGCTGAATACGAAGCTTGCATTATGGGTCTTGAGGAAGCCATTGACCTCAGGATCAAGACTTTGACTGTATTCGGAGATTCAGCTTTGGTAATTAATCAAACCAACGGCAAATGGTACACCCACCAGGATCATCTGATACCCTACCGGGATTATACAAGGAGGTTATTGACTTTCTTCACAACAGTCAAGCTTGAGTATATCCCTCGAGACGAGAATCAGTTTGCAGACGCTCTGGCTACCATTTCATCCATGATCAAAGTTCAAGCTGCCAACTTCGTACCTCGGATTTCAGTATCCAGACTTGACAGACCAGCATACTTGTTCTCAGCAGATGTTGTTAAAGATAATAAGCCTTGGTTCCATGACATTAAGTGCTTCTTGGAGGATCAAACATACCCACCTGGGGCATCTTCCAATGATAAGAAGACATTAAGAAGGCTAGCTGGTAGTTTCTTCCTGAATGATGATGGTTCCCTGTATAAGAGAAACTTTGATATGGTACTTCACAGATGTGTTGATAGGGCAGAGGCAGACTTGTTGATGCACGAGGTGCACGAAGGATCTTTTGGTACCCATGCAGGAGGGCATCCAATGGCTAAAAAGTTGTTGAGATCAGGCTATTACTGGATCACGATGGATGCAGACTGTTGTGCCTATGCCAGAAAATGCCATAAATGCCAGATTTATGCAGATAAAGTGCATGTGCCTCCCAATCCTCTGAATGTGATGTCTTCACCTTGTCCTTTTGCCATGTGGGGCATTGATATGATTGGCAAGATTGAACCGACTGCTTCAAATGGCCACAGATTCATCCTGGTAGCCATTGACTATTTCACCAAGTGGGTCGAAGCAGCTTCTTATGCAAATGTTACAAGGCAAGTGGTAGCCAGATTCCTGAAGAGAGATATCATCTATCGGTATGGAGTGCTCGAGTGAATCATTACTGATAATGGTTCCAACTTGAACAACAAGATGATGACAAAGTTATGCCGGGACTTCAAAATCCAACACCACAATTCTTCTCCTTACAGGCCAAAGATGAATGGCGCTGTTGAGGCAGCTAATAAAAACATTAAGAAGATTGTGCAAAAGATGGTGGTCACCTACAAAGACTGGCATGAAATGCTACCATTTGCCTTGCATGGGTACCGAACGTCAATCAGAACATCCACTGGGGCAACACCGTATCATCTTGTGTATGGTGTGGAGGCATTCCTACCTGTTGAAGTTGAACTACCCTCCTTGTGGGTACTAATGGATGTTAAACTGAGTGAAGCAGAATGGGTCCGATCCCGGTACGAACAGCTGAATCTGATTGAAGAGAAGAGACTAGCTGTTATCTGTCATGGGAAACTGTATCAGAAGAGAATGAAGAAAGCTTTCGATCAGAAAGTCAGGCTTTGAGAATACCAAGTAGGAGATCTTGTGCTGAAAAGACTCCTCCCCCCTCATACAGACCACAGGGGCAAGTGGACTCCGAATTATGATGGTCCGTTCATAGTAAAGAAAGTTTTCTCTGGTGGAGCACTGATGCTCAGTACTATGGATGGAGAAGACTTCCTGTCCCCTGTGAATTCAGATGCAGTTAAAAAATACTTCGCATAAAAATGACCCGCTGGACATAAAAACAGAATGTAAGTCCAGGCAAAAATAGGGCATCCCGGCGAGTCAAAAACAGAATAAAAGACTCGGGCAACAATAAGGGAAAACAAATAAAAAAATGTACACCCGCTGAGTTGAAAAGCCACATTGAACAACTCAGGCAAAAATGGGTATCCCGGTGGATTGAAAACCCGAAAGGGCGATCCACGCAAAATAAGGGAATAAGCGAACAATGCATTCTGAATTCGTCTGTATCACTTACAGCATGGTAAGCTCCGAAAGGTTCCAGCATCGGTCAGAATCAGCCTTCTTCAGAAAGCAAGATGAGAAGAACATCAATGTTATACGAGTCATAGCAAAAGGGAAGCTCCTTGAAGCGTCATCAACATTGCCAGCATCTTTTTGTTTCTCAATTTGTAACAATCTCCTCATTTTAGGGGATCTGTTTCTTTGACTGTATTTGCCAATTCAAGGCACGCAAATTAATAAAATCAGATTTTCAGTCATATTTCGTCTCGTACGTTTTATTTTCTTTTTCAAAAATGTCCGATGGCCTCATAATATTGATTGCATAAGTACAGATGCACCTTTTCTAAATCACATGCTTACAGGAAATATATTACTCCCGGGAATGTCTAAATTCCTCTTATGGAATCCAGTAGGGGATACCTCGGGGTACTTGTACGTTTCTTTGTCTTTACATGATTGCAGGCAGTCAAAGCGCGACATGGGGCATGAGAGCTTTTCTCTAGCAAGGTGCCAAATCATTACTTGACTGGCACGTCTTCCAAGATAGCACCAGAGATGCTTTATCCCCAACTGAGTTGCCAGTCATCATTCCTCCTCAGCCAAGTGTCAGGAAGGGAAGCATCTCCCCGCAGAGTCCCAGCCTTTATCCAGAAGAGCAATACCTGAGGATCTCACAACAAAGTGACGGAAGCTCCCACAGACCCCAGCTGGGCTCCTCTTTACCAAGATAGGTTTATCAGGAATCTATTCCCCAAGCAGAGCATATGTCAGATCTACCAATGATCTCATTCCCCAGCTGGGACATTTCTTTCAAAGCAGATCAGCCAGAGATCTTCACAGCAACGGGATCCGAATCCCGGATCGGTATCTTTTCATAATCATAGCATTCGCATCATTTCCCCCAGAGTGTAGCATTCCGTCTAATACAGAGCATTACGGCAAAAATCAAACATATTCTATAATCAGGAGCCATGTGTCGAACCAAACACTTGTAAATACTGACATTCCATCAACGATATACAAAATACTTCCCAAATTCCCCGGTAGAGAGCCAAAGCACCCTCTTTGCACTCGCAAATACGGATACATGCTCCTTTTGGCACTCGTCATTGTCATTTTCCCAGTAAAGTTGCCCGAACGTTCTCTACAGACAGATATATATATATACAATTCCCTGACACCCGTCCATATCACCTCCCCCACCACAGTTGCCTAAATACTTGTTTATAATACGCTTCTTCCGACACCCGTCTGTGTCGTGCCCTCCACAGCAAGTTGGACACTCATCTATGTCTCACTCATCACTTTTTACTCATACAGATACTCGTTCGTATCTTGTATACACCACTTAAATCCCCTCAGAATCGACACTCGTCCGTGTTCTTGGTTAACTAGGTGATACTCGTCCGTACCATCGTCTCTGAACATGCGTCAGCATTTGTTTCTACTGATACTCATCCGTATCATAGTCTTAAGGAGGCTCGTCCGCATCTTTAATCTATACACCGTGTCAAACACTTATCCCCTTTTCTTGAATTTAGACACTCGTCTGTGTCTACCCTTCCCCAGAAGAGTCCCCAGCAGATCCCGTTAATCTATTTCCTTTCTATCTGACATTTGTCCTATGTCATGATACCTTCCGGAAGCCGTCCCCTTCTAGGTGATCGTCCTTCACCTTTTTGATGATCGTCCTTCATCATCCCCAGCGGAGTCTCTATTCATTAGAACCCCTTCCTATCCGACATTCGTCCTATGTCGTGATATTTTTAGCAGCCGTCCCCTGCTAGGTGATCATCCTTCACCTCATGATGATCTTCCTTCATCATTTTATCTGATGGCCGTACCCATCGTTGATCTTGTTATCGGACATTCATCCTATGTCATGATAAACCCCGAGAGCAGCCGTACCCTGCTAGGTGATCGTCCTTCACCTCTTGATGACCGTCCTTCATCACGCCTATCCGATGGTCGTCCCCATCGTCGACCTTTTCTATCCGGCATTCGTCCTATGTCGCGATATTTTCGGCAGCCGTACCCTGCCAGGTGATCGTCCTTCACCTTGGATGACCCTCCCTCATCCTTATCCCCAACAGAGCAGTCGTCCCCTGCTAGGTGATCGTCCTTCACCTTTGATGACCGTCCCTCATCATTTATTTCATGAACCTGATGGCCGTCCCCATCATTGTTTACCTTTACTTTGCAAACCCGATGGTCGTCCCCATCATTGACTTCGCCTTCAATCCCTAGAGAACCTTGTTGTATTCGATGGCCGTCCCCATCGTAATCTCTCTGTTTCCCCAGCATGTCGGTCGTCCCCGTCATTGCTTTTTCCCAGCAGTCGTCCTCTGCTCGACAGTCGTCCTCCATCGCCCGTGCTTTATAATCATACTTTATTTTCTTTTACAATCTATATCCCTTTTCTTCTTCATTCAGTGAGTGCAAATTTTGGACTGTCTTTGGTATTCAACCACAAGTTACCTTGTTTGCCTGTTAAGCCATTGCTTACATCCTGCACAGCTAACTCATGTTTGAATAGGGGCAGCTGTAAACACCCCAAATTTACCCTCACTCGTTTCACCATGTCTTGTGATTCTTTCCATATTGCATAAGGTCAATCATAGCATCTCACATTGCATTTTTGCTTCACTGTATGGTTTCAAAGTCATCTACATCTAGGGTTTGTGATCTGAGCAATCCCTGAGCCATCTGAGCCACTCCAAAGGTCATCAATCATCTCAAGAGGGTCCATGTATGTTCAATCATCATATTCTATTCTCAAAAGATCAAGGAAGTCAAAAAATCACAGGAACTGAGGAAGGCATGGAAGCAGAGCCAGGTTTAACTACACAGATGACCTAAAATTAGGGTTTTGGTTTCAAAGGCCATAACTCCATTTTTTTGGTTATTCTTGTTTCTATTGGTCTCTATATGTCATAAGGATCATGCATATCAATTTTCATGAAGAGATTCAATGGGGAAGGCATCTGATCAATAGATGACTTCTTGTGCAAGTCAGTGTAAAATCAGGGCATCTGAGGCCCCCAATCACCCAACCAAAGGCTTTTCCCCATCATTTTGAATGTGTATGATCTTTATTTGATCTTAGAAGATGTTAGAAGTTCACAAAATTGAAGAATTTCAAGCCATTTGCAAAGTTGCCATTTTGGGAAAGTGACTTGTAATGTAAACTTTCCATTTTGGGAAAGTTTTTCAACCTCCTCTTTTTGATTCAAAAATGCTTCAAATGAAAAATTCTTGGTCATGAAAGTTGTAGATTGGATCCTCCCATTTTCAAAAAGTACAAGAACTCATTCTTATTCATTTTAGAACAAAAGATATGGCCTTGCAAAGTTGGACAAAATCACTTATTTTTCACTTTTGTACCAAAGAGGAAACTTGCAAAAACACTTGCCAAAACCAAATGTGACTTGAAATCAACTTCTAAGCATTACACAAACACCATACATGCCATAAAACTCAGAATTGCCTAAGGATTTCTCATTTCTATGCCTTGAATTACAAGTTACATAAGGCATTTTCGCATGAATCTCCAAAATTGGAATTTTTGCAAAAGGAACTTCTTATGATTGGTTTGATTGTTAAGTGATCTCAATGCATCATAGCAACTTCATATGGTTCATTTTGCTGCATATTGGCCAAGAACTCATAAGTTTCCTTGCCTTGGTTTACAAGAAATTTTAAAGAGGGAAATATGCAAGAACATTGAAAACTCTTGATCAAGACCATCCAACTCACAAAATCAGATCCAAAGGCCTTCCTTGACTCAAGCTGAAGCAGGACAAGCCCTAAAATCTCCTCTGACCCGAGCCATACCTATGGTACACAAAATCTTGACTTTTTGCATTTTTGCCCGTGCCTATCAAACTGTGCCACTACCAACTCACTGCCCGATCAGAGCCTCATATGTGGACCTCAAGCATTCCAAAACACAACACACACAAGCCTGCAACCTCCAAGAATCCAGGATTCACAAAAACTGTCAAAAACTTCACCTCTTCGAAACTTCTCCCACAACCATCAAACTTCCATTTTTCCTTCACCAATGAGTCACCCATCCTCCATAGAACCAAAATCCACCATTGAAACAGCATGAAACATCACATACAAAAACCTCAAAACCTGCTATACCAGAGTTGGAACATCAAAACCAGCCATCCTCAAAGTTTTCTAAGCTCCATATCATCTTTAGGAGGTTCATAAAAGTGGGCTTGCATCAAGGGAGGATCCAGAAAGCTCAGAATCAGAGGGTCCCCATCTCAGGTAACATGATGAACTTTTTTCCCAGAAGCTAGCTTTTAAGTTCTTTTATGGTTCTATATGCTCCCCTGATCATGGGGATATGATTACTTTTGAAAATGGTTGAGAAACCACCATGTATGTGATCTCTGAAACTTTTGCCCGTTTTTAAATTTTTGTTCGATTCATGTTCATGGTGTGAAATAAATGAGTTTTAGTTCGGGATTTAGGTTTAGGGTTGTTAGAGGATCATTTTTGTGAAAGAAATTTGAAGTTTGATGGCCTGAGAGAGAAGTTAGGGTTTGGGCTCATCGAATAAGACGACCGGAACACTATTCCGGTCGTCTGAAAGTCATTAACTCTAATTAGGGTTTAGGCCCAGTTTTGAATGAGGAGCGTTGGATGGTCTTTCCTGCGCGTGTACCAATGATCCCAGATGCATTATTTAAGCCCTAATCAGGATTAGTTTTAATTAATTAAGTTTAAAAAATTCAAATTTCCAGTTTCAATCCCAGCCGTCCCTTCGCGCGCGGGTCAACTCCCTCCAAAAATCTTTGAATCCTGGCTCTTGGATCAGCCTACTTTTCATTTAATTCCATTTTATTTTCTTTTTAATTCATTTGTTTTGCACATTTTATTTAAAATAGAAAATCATTTCTATAAAATCTCATTTTTTGCATCATGCCTTAAAATATTTTTCTCTTGCATAAAATAATTTTTATTTTACTTTTTGCATAATTTTCGTATTTTAAAAATATTTAAGTGTTTATTTTAATTAGTTAATGAGAATTAATTAATTAAAATAGAATTTAGGTTTCTAAAAATCACAAAAAAATTCACATTGCATTTTAATACATTAGAAACATTATCAAACTCTTCAAACAAATTTCTTTTTGGTTCTTGACCTACTTTGATATTTTTCTTTGGAATTAATGTTCTTAAAAGGCAATATTTTGGTCCTAACTTAGAAAAATTCATTCTGCCTAACCATGAAGAGTTTGATGTTGATTCTTTTTTCTTTGCATTCTTCATATCATGTAGTTTCTAGGGTAAAATTGGTTTGAATTTATCTTTCATTTTCAATTTGCTGTGCATTTTTCCTTTTAAAGTGCCTTAAAACCCTAGTCAACTTGAGAAAATCAGAACCCCCATTAGGTTAAGAGTTAGGTCCCCTCCTTTGGGAAGTGAGCTTGTGTAGGGTTTGGGTTCCTTTGATCCCATTTTCAATTTTTTATCTTGTCATTTGCTTCTGATTTTGGATTTTGCTTTGTGTCTTGTGCATAGACCCTAATTTGGGCTTTCATTTGCATTCATCTCTCATTTGCTTGCATACATGAACTTGCCATGCGATTTTGTGCATCCACATGACTTCTAAGACATCTTAGGACACATTAGAATCATGTTTGATCATTGCATTATTCATTTTCTTTGTTATGCATTCATTCCATTTCATAAACTTTCATTAATTTTCATGGTTCAAAACATGCTTCATTTGCATCCTCATCCTTGCATGATCATCCTCATCTCTTGATATGTGTTTGCATCATCTATTAGCATCATTAATATCATGTTTATGCTTCTGACCTTGGTGTGCATCATTGCATTTCATCTCATTCTCATTTAATTTCACTTTCTTGCTACTAACTTTTCAGGTGGTAAGTCATTGAGAAGTGAATTTGCCTTCACTTCTCATAATCTCTTTTCACCTCTCTTATGCATTCATTGCTGCATTTTACTTGTGTATTAGAGTGAGCTTGCTCATTCATGTCTCTTCCTCACTTTCTTTCTTCAAGCAACTTATCTTCTTAAGTGAAGTAAGTTGACTTGCTTCTTTCTGCTTTTCCTCCTTCCAACTTTGCTTCTTCCTTGGTGGCTCATCTTGAAGATCTCTTGCAAGCCTCATAAACCCTAGGAATACCCAAGCATGATAACAATTAGGGTTTGATTAGTCCCCCATTTAGTCTTACCTTTGTGTCATCTTTGTGTCTTCTCTTCTCATCTCTTAATCAAGGACTAAACCTTTAAGGTTTTAAGGCTTTGTGATTAAGGTTATGCCTGTATCCTTCTAGTAGGATGGAGTGTATAACTTTAATCCTAAGTGTTAAACCCTTGATGTGTTTACATCCTTTAATCAATCCACTTAATAATCATCAAGACATCAATCTTGTAACTTGGGCCTTGTATTAGGGTTCTAATTCTTCCTTAATTGGTTAAGAAGGACTAACCCTAGTGTTAATGGACAAGTCCCCCTCAAGTTGTCTTACAAACCATAAAATCCACTTCTTAATCTTACCATTAACTAAAATCCACTTTAATAAAGGCCTTGTTATGTCATGAGGTTAATCCCTAATCATGGATTAAGTTGAGGAGCCTTCCTCAGCTTAAATGTTCTCATCTATCATCATTCTATTAGGATGGTGTAATGGGTCCATTAAATCCTTGATTATGGCTTAAACTCATTACTTGACACCAAACAAAAACTCCAAAAAACATCTAAATAAATACAAGTAGGTTAATGATCTTAATCCTACATCATGGTGATTAAGTGTGAGGTGTTTACTTCATACTTAAGGTATTCTCATTACCCCTAATCAGAGGGAGGATGTGATGAGTTTACTAACTCTTGGTTTAGGCTTAAGCTCATTATCTTATGACAAATCCAAAAAGGTAATAAAAGACTGAAAACACAAAAACAAACAATAATCGTCTCCTTCGGGATTCTTTTCTCATCTTATTCACTCACAAACGAGAACTCGCTTCTTTCGTCTAATGCAAGACAATTAGCACAGAGCCAGACAGGTCATACACTTGAGCATAGACAAGAAACTAGTTCACAAGTCAATTTATCTTTCAGTCTCTTTGAGTCGAACTACGGTGTTCTGACTTCCTCATTGCACGAGAGGATACGTAGGCATAACTTAACTGTTATCGAACAAAAGTTTCTGTATATTCCCCCCTCTTTCAGCTTTATCCTTTAGCCTCATAGTCTTGAGCTTTGCACCCCTGTTCTAGCACTGACACTTCACATATACACTTCGCATTTCTTTTACACTGACACTTGCATTCTTTTCCAGCTTTTGCACACAAATGGCACAGACACTACCCCTATAAACACAAACCTTCAAGCGTGGATCCCGTCGAGTACGGCGGACAATCTGGGTGCTAATACCTTCCCAGGTTGTAACCAACCCCCTTTCTCAGTTTCTCTGGTTCGCAACCGTCTTATCCATCTTTTCTTAGGTTTATGCAGCATTACCTTTCCTTCGGGATAAAAATGCCTAGCTGGCGACTCTATTCATTTCCTTACCCTTTCGCCGACCGTTCGCGTCTGTACCCCTTCTGACCGGGTGTCATTTGGTGGGAGCGACAGGGCCTTGAAGGTTCGGTGAAACAAATTCAGTACACATGGGCAAAGGAAGGCCCAAGTATATGCCAAGATCAATTGCCGTTGTCACAATTCCTACTCCACCGCCTCAACAACAATACACTCTACAACCACAATAGTTCCCTCAGCAACATTTTACTTAACAAAGGACCTATAACAACAACAACAACCAACAACAGCATCCTTTCCAGCAAAGGCCATCTCAAGTCAACAGGGTAATTGAGCCTATACCAATGCCCTATTCCACTTTGTTGCCACAACTTCTGAAGCTTAATCTTGTTGAATTAAGGACTCTGGCTCCACCAGATCCTCAGAACCTTCCACGGAATTACAACGTCAATGCCAGATGTACCTTCCATTCTAATGCACCCGGTCACACCAGAAAAAACTGCAGAGCTTTGCACATGAAGGTACATGATCTAGTTGATTCAAAGGCTTTAAATTTCGCACCTCCTCCTAACGTCACAAAGAATCCTATGCCCAGCCACGGTGGGCCAAGGATAGATGCAATTGAGGAGGATCAACCCATGAATTTAATTGAAGATATTGCAAGCATTCAAACACCTTTGGAAGAGGTTAAAGCTCAACTATTAAAATGCCAGGTATTCCCAGGTTGTGAGGCCTGCTGTGAATCTTGCAAAGTTTCTGTCAATGGGTTTGCAAGCTTAAGAAGTGGCATCAATGGCCTTATCAGAGAAGGTATCCTGCAGATAACATCGACGGTTTTTACAACATCAGTAATTCCTCTTACAGCAACAACAAGTACTCCTCCTACAACTTCAATGACAATTGTTTCGACAGACTCTGCTACAAAATCAACAATCATCTCTTCCACCACTTCAACAAACACTAGTTCAGCCGCATCCGCTTCTACAACTACAACAACCATTAACAACGACGTTTCCACAATCACCGTATACTACGACCCAAAAATGGTCCCTGTTTCCAACAATTTTCAACAACAATCTCAGCAACAACCCAACTTCAGTCATTCACCACCATCACCAGTCAGAAATCCTGTAACCATATATTACAATCCACAGACAATCACAGTTCCTACCTCCGCTGCAGTTAGTCCAGTCACCATCACAGTACCTGGACCCATTCCATATGAAAAAGATAATGTTGTACCATGGCACTATGGTTCAGACCTCTACTGCAACGTGGAGAGAGTCCTTCTTGATTCTTCAGCTCATACACCACAGGTGGATAATGTCGGGGGAGGCAGAGGCTTCACCCGAAGCAGACGCCTCTTCGTGTCACAAGTCCCGAGAGTTAATACTTAGGCAGAGGCTGCTGCCAAAGCTAAGGGTAAAAATGTGGTGCTGGAAGAACCAATTTTGAAAGAAGCCCATAAAACATCCTTTGATCAAGATGTGGATGAATTTATGAGGATAATCAAGAGAAGTGACTACAAGGTTGTGGATCAGCTCCACCGCACTCCTTCCAACATCTCCATTTTATCATTGCTTTTGTTTTCCGAAGCTCATCGGGATGCATTACTTAAAGTCCTGCATGCAGCCTACGTGCCTGAGGAGATCACAATAAATCAGCTCGAGACAATGGTGTCTAATGTTAATACTAGCTATGGGCTAGGCTTCACCAACACTGATTTGACTACGGAAGGTCGTCATCATAACAAGGCTTTACACATCACTCTGGAGTGTAAAGGGGCCGTTCTTTCACATGCTCTAGTGGACACAGGGTCTTCACTCAATGTCTTGCCAAAGAAAGTCCTTGTTAAGCTTGAATATGATGGTATAGCTCTCCGA